>OX031020.1:280400-1587900 GCA_943736025.1 Tenthredo mesomela | reverse complement strand
AATACATTAGCTTATGATTAAATTTTTATATATATATATATATATAAAATATGGAATATTTTAACATCGAGTATAATTATATATTATATTAAGAATTTTTTTTTTTTCTTAATTCTATTTTAACGACGTATATATTAATAATATGATTTAGAAATATTATTACAACGTCCCCATTCTATTCTATATATATATATATATATATATTATAAATTGTTTATAATCTTATATACTCGAAATCAGCTGCGGAAATCGGTTTAAAATTCTAGATTGTAATTATAAGTCGTAAACACCTGCGATTTCACCGCTCGATCCCCACCATCATCATTCAACAGCTTAATGTATTATATCATTATTATATTAGGTATATATATACGATAGATATAAAATTCAAGGTATAATAATATTCGTCTACGTGCATATCAACACGTTATTTATTTATTTATTTATTCATTCATTCATTAATTTTTTTTTTTTAATTTTTTCTACTCAATCCTATGTACTATGTATATGTTTTTTTTTTTTTATTTTTCCGCAGGAAAGTCTTGGTGGTAATTCACGTACAGCAATGTTGGGAACTGTATCACCGGCGAATATACATCTCGATGAAACTCTGGCTACGCTTCGTTATGCATGTCAGGCTCGAGCGATCGTCAATCGCGTTAGAGTCAACGAAGATTCCCACGACAGATTGATTAGGTACCTATATTATAAATGATATCGCACACATACATTATGCGAGGCATGATATTATAAACAAAGGAGAGATTCATTTTAAATTTTATTTTTATTATTATTTATTATTATTATTATTATTATTATTATTATTATTATTTTATACATGCGGAATAATAATCTTATCAAACCGCACATCTATATACGCGGTTTATTTCGAACTAATTAAATCTTACCATACGATGTATACACACGATGTATGTAAACTATGTACAAAATACGACTAAATGTTATTATTTTTATCGCCGCAGGGAATTGAAAGCGGAAGTATTGCGGCTTCACGGGATACGGGAAGGATACGAAAGACATCTAGGAGGTATACCAAGGAGAATAATAATCGAGTCAGGATCTGGAGCCGCAGAAACTGCCGCGGAAATACGAACTAAGGAAAGAGAGATTGAAATATTGAGGGAACAACTCAAGAAAACTGAGGAGCAGCTCACTCTCTCCCAAAAGTAAGAGAGAGAGAGAGAAAAAAACAAAAAACAAAAAAAAAAAAAAAATTAATAATAATAATAATACAAGAAACTACGAAATCTTTTCCCCAATTAAGATATCTAAATATTTTACCACATTCCTTGCAGGTCTTGGAAGAGATAAATTTTTGATCGTTTTTATGCCCATATACTGTGTAGAAATTTTTTACAGATTTTTTTCAAAATCGATTTCCGAAGAGGATCGAGATTTTTGTAGCTTTAAACACTTCGTCCTCTGGTAATTGGGAGAGAAACTTTACAGGTAGCAACGCTTGTAATTCCAGATCCTGGTCAGAGAAGCTGCGAGATGCAGAAGAGAAGAAAAATACAGAATTGGCTAATCTAAGACGGTGCGGTATAGCATTGGGTATTGATTTCACGGGAAAGTCGATGCAACAATGTCTAGTTAATTTAGCTGCTGATCCTATTCTGTCTGGTACACTTTTGTACCTTTTACCACCTGGCTTGGTACGCATCGGAAGCCAAAATTGGGACTCGATATCTCTGAAGCAACCTGATATCGTACTGGACGGACCTCTGGTCAAAGAACAACACTGGTTAGTCAGGGTGACTATGAGTCGTCGAGTTCTAAGCAACTTTTGTGAAATTTTTTCCACTTTTACCTTTTGTCAGATCCTGCCGTCGCCTTGCCTTGCCTTGCCTTGCCTTTATTGTTATTCTTCCAATTGATTGAATCACCCGAGTTACTCATAGGTAGATAATTAGCTGAAGAATTTCTTTGTACTTTGGTGGAAGAGAGAAGAGAGAACTGAATACGGTTTTCTTTATTTGTTAATATAGAAGAATATCTCTATTTGCTGCAATTTACTGCTGCGTAGGTTGTTTGTTTATTTTCTACTCGTTCAGAACGCGCTTTGATTATTTGTTATAGATTACAGGGATAAGCGTTTCACCTGATTTGATGTTTGTTATTTTGGCTTCATTGCAGATATTCTGTTTGTTGCAGATACGTCGTATCTCGTGCGTATAGAGTGTAGTCATTAGTTGGCACAGGTTCAAAATATCGTATTATATTTATAAATGCATATGCGAAATTCTTTCGCTTTCGCATGTGATCGTAATAAAATTCGAAAACAAATTCACACACCTCTTCATATATGTGTGTGTGTGTACAATTCGTTACCTGAAAATCAGATGATCTTTGAATGCGATGGCGAAGAAGAAAATCTTTAAAATTCCCAATATTCCTACGCTAACTTTTTTCTCAGGCATGCTATAACTCACGTTTCGAACTAATCCCAATCAATAAGCACTCAGCCATTTGTCTACAACAATTTTTTCCCCGTCTTGGATGCAACTATGATTTCAGCTTCACACAACATCCGATAATTTCTTGATCTTTGTCCCACAGCACGATAGAAAACGACAACGGAAAGCTGACTCTCTCTCCCGAAATGCAGGGCGATACGTACGTCAATGGACAGGTAATACCGAAACCCTTAGGTCTGTTTTCTAGGACTGGATAACATGGAGTTGGAGTTTATAATTAAATAACTTATTTCTAACCAGGTAGTAGCTGGAAAAGTTGTTCTGAAGAACGGAGATCGACTTGTTATTGGAGGCAATCATTATTTCCGAGTTTGCAATCCCCTCGACGACCAAGGCAGAGGAGTTCCAGCACATCCGGTAGACTTCGAATTTGCACATCAAGAGATCCTCAAAATCCAGCAAGAGAAGTGAGCGGGCTTAGAACAAGCTCTGAGAAGTTTGATTCTATCTTTGAATATGAATTTCTTTGCAGATTAAGAGCAGAGCTCGAAGAGTCTAAACAGAAGGTGATCAAGGAGTTGGAAAACGCTAAGCGAGAAGTCGAGATGCAACTTGGTTCGCAAAAATCTACCTACGAAGAACAGCTACAGGTTTTAGGGTCGAGTTTAGAGCAGCAAAAAATGGCTTTGGCGGAAGTAAACCGCAAGAAACACGAGCTTGAGTTAGAGAAGGAGCTATTAGCATCTGAGGTTGAAACTAACAACAGAATTAGAAGGATACAATTTGAGGAAGAAAAGCTGAGCATATCTCCGTACCGTTCAAACTTCTTAGAAGATCTTGAAGACATATTAAACGAGACAACAGCCGATGTTGAAATGGCCTTGAACATGAATATTGGTAGCGGAGAAACTGGCTCGAGGGGAGTCAGCCTTAGAGAAATGCAATTACTAGTCAGAGAGGCCTCCGAAAGGTGTAGAGAAGTGGGAATAAATTACGTAAGTGAAAGCAGAGTTTCTCTATCTCCCATATTCTCATCATTCGCTTTATTCCTTTCACATATATAAGCGGCTCGTTGGTCTAGGGGTATGATTCTCGCTTAGGGTGCGAGAGGTCCCGGGTTCAAATCCCGGACGAGCCCATTTTTTAAAATTTATTTTCTATAAATCTATCTACATAAGTCTTTCCGTATCACTTTTATATTACAGCAATTCAAGCATCACAATTATTATCTAAAGTTTTTATATCCCAAAATCCGTATCTTAACGATATCACCAAGCATTACGTAACTTTCACTAAAGCCTGAGAGAGAGAGAGAGAGAAAGATAGAGACAGAGACAGAGACAGAGACAGAGATATTCAAGGCCCTAAAAAGATGTAAAAGCTGTAAAATTACTTATGCAGTAGAAAAAGGACAACAGTATCATAATCAAACTTTGTTTTATCAACTTTTGTGTAATAAAGATTTGTTTTTCATTCTGATAAAAAAAAATTATATTGGAGGTGCCGGGTATCGATCCCGGTACCTCTCACATGCTAAGCGAGCGCTCTACCATCTGAGCTACACCCCCAGTTGAAAGTATAATAGATATAGCTGATGAAGTGAGAGAAATATGAGCCAATTATAATTAGCTATTTAACATAGAACAACTCAGACTGTTTACTAGTCGAATAAATTATTATCTCATTAATGAAGTGCGCATGAAAATATGCGATGTACAATTAGTTGAATCATACTTTCTATTTATAGATAACAGAACACCTCAACGAGAGTATGCATCAGCTATCTATGGACGCTTCGAGTATGGAAATGACGGTGGAAAATTTGGCCTCTGGAAATGACGTAGATAAAAATAATGACGAAATCAGAGAATGCTTGAGACAGATGGTAAAGGCGTCTAAGAATCTCAGCAATCTTTGCAATCAGCATACGTCTCGGGAGATCAATGACGAAGTAACAAAATCGTTGGACAAAGTACAAGATATTATTATTAGTATTAAAGAAACTTTAGGAACTAGTCAGAATAACGAAAGCAACGGCTCTAATACTAGCGAAAATAATACTGTGATTGAAAATACTACTATCATCAATCCCGACGACGGGGGTTCAGAGAAGAAATATTTCCCGGACGAAAATGCTTCGCCGTCTAAATCCAACTTGAGAAACGGTTGTCCATTTCTTCGCAATGGTGTTACGGCAAAATCTGTAAGGTTTGATTTTGACTGAGACGCGCCTTTCTTCTTAATTAACTTATTCTAACTTAGACTGTCGCTGCTACAAGAATGAAATTTGAAGCATTGAACAATGGCAAGAAAGAGGTAGATCTTCGCGAGGCAAGAAACATCGAGGTGTTATCTAGGGGAGAAAATTTCTCTCGCAAAGGACGATGATGTTAAAAACTCTAGTTTCAAACTTATATATTCGTTTAATGTTTAATAATAGGAATTATATTCACCATTATTGAAACTCGGAAAATCTTTTCAATTCAGGTCTTATAGTTTTGCGACAATGTCTTTGAAAGAGTGCGTAGGTTTTAAATGAGTCACATCAAATAGGGGGAAGATTTTATTTATTCAAGTGTTGTAGTAGACGTATGACACTTTATTGATACAAGATGAAATTAAATATTAACATTACCTTTTCAGGACATGCGATGAAATTTTTTTGAGCCACGATAGGCTGTGTTGAGTTATTAGAATAACAGCGCTAAGATTACTGATAATTATTTGGAAAAAAAAAAGAAAAAAAAAAGAAAAGGCGTTTTATCATCACTGAGGATATCGCACGAAGCTGTGATCACTTAAGACTTATATTACGTAATAAAATATTACAGTAATAATTTTATTTGACATTGAGTTAACAGCGTGTATAAAGAAAAAAAAAAAAGGAAAAATTATTATCTTATATCACGCAGTGCCATAAAAACTGTTTTTGACAAATTACTTAGTCAAATTTTAAATATAAGACAAAAAAATTTTTTTAAAGAGTACAGAATAATATATTTGTAAGCGACTATTTTCTATGTTTATTAATAAATTCGCTGTAAATTATTTGGTCCATTAATCGAAATAATCCTCCACGTCGATATCGGGGTTCAGTAAATCCTCGCCGTAAATAGTCAAGTCTAGTTGATTTAGAATCAAATTTTCACACATTTCTTCCAAGTCGGTTTCTCCTATTAAAACAGCACCTTGCATTTTACCATCTTTCAATATCAGTTTGATGTATTCAACGCCTTTTGTCATTCGCAATAGTATTTCATAACTGCTATCTAACTTCTGACCGTTGTAAAGTCCTAGCAAGATAACTTTGTAGCCAAAAAACTTTGTCACGTGGGTGAATAGTTCGAAGCAAAAATCTTGGAAAAATTCTTCTCCTTTATAGTCACTGGCCATTGATTTAGCCGCGTAACGACCCATTTGCAGAGCCTGCGTCCAGAGTCTCATTTGAAACCAATGTTCTGCAAAGTCCCAATTCGCAGTGCAAACATCACCGGCAGCGAACAAATCCTTTTGAGAAGTTTGCAGCTTTGAGTCAACCAGATATCCGCCGTCTTCACCTTTTTCTAGCGCCTCCAGTCCTTCGATCATCGAATTTGGAACGACGCCAGTTGCAGAGACGACAAAATCGCAGCCAATAATTTTACCATTTGTAAGTTCTAAGTAAATTGGCCATTCTTCATCGTCCAACGGCTCGTTAGATACTCTAACAACTTCGCAGGAATATTCAACCTGTACTTTGCTTGTAATTTTAGCTCCTCCTTTGATGTTACAACCGCTATGCCAGTCAGGACCTAAAGCTGCGCCTCCCTTTGCCACTTGGCCATCTGCTATAGTGTATTTTATTCTCTTAACAATTTTACTATTCTCTTTGCTATTCTCTGACTTATTTAACTTGTGTTGAAAGAATTCACCTGCGCCAGGGTCTACAAAAGTGGCTGAAATGTGCTTGTCCTTAATTACCCAGATCATTTCTACCCCTTGAATCTCGTGGACTATCTCAGTGGCTATTCCACCATTTCCAACTACCACAATTCTCCTAGCATCTTTTACTTTAGATGAAAAATTCTCAACAGACTCTGTGTCCCTTATACCGATTACATGAGGATTATTTTCAGCTATGAGTTTTGGCCTCGCTCCGTTACAAAGGCATAATTTTTTGAACTGTACAATTTCTCCTGATTCTGTTTCTACAGATTTATTTTTCAAATCTACCCTAGCTACCGTATCATGTATGACAGAAATGGAGGAATGCATTTCTTCCAAACTCATAGCGCTGCGTTCTTCGACGTCAAATTTTGTCAAATTTTGACCAACCGGTACGATGTTAGTTACAGCTTTAATTAAAGGACTGGCGGTAATCAAAACCACCTTTTCTTCAGGGGCTAAAAAGGCCAAACCTTCAGCGCAAGAAACACCAGCAATTCCACCTCCGATTATAACAAAAGTTGCTTCCATATTTTTATTCTAAGATTTGTTTCTAATTTCTAAATTCCGGATACAATTTATCCACGTAATATAAAACTGGTTGCATTTATTGATCTTTAACTTTTTCTGTCTCCGGTTTGTACCATTCAGAATAATCGTAATGTCTATGAGGTACGTCAAAGGTGATAGTCCCGTAGTCTCTAGCTCTTGCGATTGCGACTAGTAGTTCCTGATGTTTAACTTGGCAAATACCAGTCTTTCTGAAAGTATAAAGAATCGATATGAAACGTGTATCTATTATTGTTGTACAATAGTTTAGAGCCAAGTTTGATAACTGCTTACGAGTAGCTTAACACCGCGCCGTTATACTCTGAGATAAACTGCTTCAATAATTCTGGATTCTTGTGATCTAAGACGAGATACTCGTCTCTGCAAATTGGGCAAGGATTTCCCGTAGAAATAACTCCGTTTCTCTAGAAAATTAAGAATCACAAAGACTAAGATTAGAAAAAGGCTAATTTTAACTTCTCGCAATTTGTCAAAGGGGGGTAAATAGCAATGCGTACGATGCAGGTTTTCCTAGTTTTCCGCGGCGGTATAGCTCCCTTGTGATTTCTTCTATACTGTTTCCATACAGGATCGGTACCGTAGGTTTTCTGGTACGCTGTAATAAAATAAGCAAAATAATTTTCGTTTGTTTATTAAAAGTAAAAAAATTTAAATTACCTGAACTAGCAAGGTATCGTTTGCTAGTTTCAACTGAGTGTCTTTTCGACCTATCCTTAGCTGGATCGATTGGTTTATCCTGTTTATTAGACGCTTCTTCGTCGTCGCGTAAATACGAGCTTAATGAAAAGCACCGCGTTGTTAAAGCCTGTGAATAATAATAAAAGAACTTTGTAATTTTGTAGGTTAGGTATAAAATTTCGCGCATAATTTAATCTCATCTAATATTTAAAATGAGTGAAAAAACTGCATTACCCTAGTTGCGTAATCGGCACGTAATATTCCAGACGTTCCACGTATCGCGGCTAATATAAGTGACATTATTACCAGTTGATCAAAATCACCGGTTTATTTTAATAAAATAATAAATAAATAAAATGGCCGTATTTTAGGTTATGTTAAGTTAGGTTAGGTTCATTGGTCGTGACGTAGGAGCTAGGGTGTGGAAATATATTTTTATTTTTTTTCTTTTTGTTCGACAAGTGGCTAACCTGGAGGAAGCCGCGTCATCATTGTGAATTATTTTCACAAGTCAAAAAGGCGATGAATTATTGACACAATATTACATCCGTACGATAGGAAAACAGATTAATAATTTGTATAAATAAAAACCTCGTAGATTAATGTATGATAATATGATACTCGATCTATACGGGGTTTTCGGATTTTTGTGATTTTGATTGTTGATTTGACTCGAGTTTGAGAATTAATCATTTTGGATTCACCTAAGACGCAGCAAGTGGTATACGTGAATATTAGGTAAGAATATTTTCTCGTTTGTTTAAATATATCTATACCACATAGTAGTAAAATGATAGAAAAAAATATTGTACAAAAATTGAGGTTAAAATAATGTGTTATTATTTAGCTAGGTTTTTTATTGCAGATGGCTGCTCAACGCTGAGATAAATGAGTCGGAGATTATTGCTGACAGTCTTCTAGCGCATCAAACCAAAAATCCGCATATTACTATAAAATATTCGTTACTATACTCATTCCTCCCGCATGGATATTATTATTCGTGTATAGGAAATGAAATGATTGATATTTTCTGAAACAAACAAAAAAAAAAAAAAAAAAAAAAAACAAAAAAAAAAAAAAAAAGAGTAACTGTGAAATTGGTTGTTCATAGAGAGGATAAATTATTGAAGAAATGTGAGTGGCTTGTCTATCGGCCGAGTATATATTCGTTAAATTTTCTATAATAATTATTATAAACCCTGAAATTTTCATTGGGGCGGGGTTTTGAATTCTATTTATTTCCCATAATCATGTTAGTCGTTATAATATTATACCCTGCCACGTCGTCGTTATCGTTTATAAGTCGGTTTAATATAATTGATTTATTATCAAAAAAAAAAAAAAAAAAAAATCGAAAAATGAGATATGAGAAGAGTTTATTAAGTGAATCGCATGCTGACGAATATTCCCGAGTGTTCGAAAGTGAAATTAGATAAGAAACATAGTAATTCAGTTCAATACATGTTTCCCAAAAAAAAAAAAAAAAAAAAAAGAAAAAAAAAAAAAACGAATACATGCGTAAAACGTCGCAATAATAATCATAATTATAAAAACAAGGAAGGAAATAATAATAATAATAATAATATTAATAATAATAATAATGATAATAATAATAATAATAATAATAATAACGACGGCGTCGCTCTTGGTTATAAATAGATCGCGACCTATGTGTGCGTATAGAACCGTGTACCGTTCTCCTTTCCTATTGGCTTGTCCACGAGTAGGAGAGGAACGCGTAGTGCGCAGTAGAGGTGCGCAATGACGCGTCTTGCCAGTCTGCCTTTCGAGCGAGGGTCGTTTGCCGCAAGGAGAGAATTTCGCATTAGAATTTTTCTTATTTCTCAGGATATAATCGCAACAATTTTAGTTCCCATAGATATCAATATTATGGTAAATAGGAGATAAATTATCAAGGGATATTAAATATACAATTACCAGGATAAACGGAGATAATATACAGATTTTAGTGTTGAAATCTTTTTTTCACATTTGCCCGTATGGCGTATGGGATCGTCTAAAAGGACGTTCATTTTATAAAAGTTCGTTTTGCGTTTCGATTATAATACTAGTTACACCTTACAGGGCGATAGAATTAACCGATATAGAAGTAGTAATTTTTTTTTTTGGTTTCCTTTCAAATACTCATAGAGTTTCTCCGTATACGGAATATAATTATTAAGTATATATAATAACGTTTTTTTCCTCATCGACGAGAGGGTATTATTATTTTTCATATATCAATGATAGGGATAGGGAAGAAGAAAACTTTTCTATAGTTCATAATATATATTGTATCAAATGGCGACTATACAACGTTGCGTTATATGCGTCATCGTCACATCACATCATCATCATCATCATCATCATCGTCATCGTCATTATCGGTAAAGGGAAATTTTTCTATTCAGTTACAGATATCGTGATGATTCTTCGTCTACCACCCGGATATTAAATATAAATCATCGAGGATAATCGAGAGTTTACAAAATGGTGAGTTTCATGGTCATTTTATTTTTACAATTAAAATTAAAAATTAAAAAAATTAAAAATAAAATTAGTAAATAAAAATATATAGAATAGAAATGAAATGATGTTTTTTCATTTTCATTTTTTTTTTTTTTTTTTTTTTTTTCTTGTTTCTTGTTTCTTGTTTCTTCCATTCGCCTGTCGGCCATAGCGACACACAACTTGTCGTCGTCGTACGCGCGTACCTAGTTAAAATACTTAAATAATGCGGCGCCACCGTAGACACAGAAACCTCTGCCACAGATCAATAACCTCATAGCCCGGCCCATTCGCCGTTCCGGTTTCACCCGCGTATATACATACCGAATGCCTATATTGAATGTTCGCTATTATACAAGTAGCACATGAAGGTATTATTTATAATTTTATTCGCTCGGACGCGACTCAGGCCTCCGCCTTTCTCCGACCCCCCCTTTACCCCCCTTGCCCCCCTCTGGAAAACCCGTTATTTACCAAAGCGGTGAAAAACATTTTATACGAATTAAGGAAATACATGCTTTTTTTTTTTTTTTTTTTTTTTTTTTATACTCAATCGACTCAATTTCTTCTTCGTCGTTAAAACTTTTCCTTGTCGCTTCGGATTCATGGAAATTTAATTATTATTATTATTATTATTATTTATATTACTAAACTAGTATTATACTATCATGATTATTATTGCATAATCGTTGCGCACATTTCAGCTTATTTATTGAACGCAATAATATATTATTTCCTTATGGTATCTTTCTTTTTTTTTTTCTTCTATGAATCATAAATCACAAATATTTACACAGTTTTTTCTGTTTCCATTGAAGTTGAATCATTATTCAGTTTTTTTTTTATATCTTTCATTGATTACAGCCCCGCATTGATCCGCTACAGCTGCTTAAGTGTCTCAGCGTACTTTTGGGGCCTACAGGAGGAATCAAGAGCAACGACGAAGTCCAACGTTTAGCAAGCCTAATGACTAAGTTTTCTAAAAAACTAGTATCAAAATGCATCTATATACAAATACTCAAGACTACAAACACAGATCTTCTGGGCCAGTGAGTATTAACTTCAATAATAATTCATTCATTTATTCATTGCCTTGAAATTTCTTATTTTCATTTAATTTATTAGGAATTTTTAATAATTTCACTTAAAATTATCTAGAGATAAAAAAAATAAAGAAAAAAAAAAAAACTCTTTATGTAACGCTTGGAAAACTTGGAACAGATAAGAGTTACGCCCTAATTACAGTAATAGATTATCATTTATTTTTCTCAAACGTTAGCAAAACTTCTGGGTCAATAATAATAATAATAATAATGTGTGAACAATTCTTTTTTTTTTTATCTCTATACTAAAACTGGTATTAAAAATAAAAGGTAAAGAAATCTTCTGTAAAACAGTGAGAAAATTTCTATGTTAACTTATCCCTCGAACAAATTGTAGTAAAAAAAAAAAGAAAGATGCAGATCTTAGATCATTTGAAAAATTGTTACGGAAAAAAAAAAAAAAAGCCCTCCTCTTAAAATCACGGGGGACCCCTGTTCTGTTCCAGATTCATGGGTGCAGGGGGATGGAATCTAGTCCATATGTGGTTGACGGATGGAATTCTAGCAAAAAATTGGGCTCTTATACAGGAACTGTTAGAGCTACTTCTTCTCTGTCCAGTAGACGTAGAGCGTCTTAAAACAAACAATTGTCCAAAGTTGATAAAAGGTCTTTCTAAAGAGGGTAGTCACCACGTGGTCAGAGTTTTGGCTAGTAGATTGGTTGAGCAATGGTTAAAAATTGTGAAAGGCGAAGCGGCGCCAAATTCTGTCCCTGCCGACATAATGACTTTACCAATACAGACCCTGATAGGTCAGAGTCAGTCGTTACCTGGGCATCAGCAATACGCAAGAACAAATAACTCCAACGATCACATAGCAGAGAACGGAGAACTTCACGACGGTCAATTACAGTCGTTAGAATTTAGCGATAATAATCAATCTAACGTAGCGCAGCTAACTGACAAACTTCAGCAACTTCAAAGGCCACAGCAAAATGAAGCGGCGACTAAAAATCCTCAACCTCAACAAAAACAATACTATTTAGTCTCATCTTCTTCGCAGCAGCAACAACAACAGCCACAACAACAGCAACAACAGTCTTTGCCGGTTTATAAAATAACTATTCGTGACGGTAAACAAGTTTTAGCTAAGGTAGAAACAGATCCTGCTAATATAAACAATGTTTTAAATATAAACAACTCTAAGAATGATAGTAGGACTAATGGCGATGATAATGATGAACGTTCGGTAAGAGATGGTGATATTGGTACTATCGAAGAAACAATTCAAGGCGCGCAAGAACTGGTTATCGATAATTCAAACCATTTGTTGTCCAGTGAAGTGAAAGAATCTGTAGCTAGTTCTAAAGACAATAATACTGAATTAAATAGCGATGATGTTAGGGATAATAATAAAGATTCTAAGGAGGGTGTTGTTGGTGACTGTAACAAGTCTAGTGACAAAGAAAATCGGGATTTTCATAAAAAGGAGGACAAAAAGTCCGCCAGTAGTTCGGATAAAAAATTAAATAGCCATAGTTCGTCGTCTAGGAGCTCATCCAAGCATGGTTCAAGCTCTCATCGATCCAGCTCCAGTTCCCATAGGTCCAGTTCCCATCGTTCGAGTTCGGGAGGTTCTAAGCGTTCTAGTTCAAAAGAGAAATCTTCGTCGAGGGATAATTCAACGAAAGACAAAGACAAGCATCGTTCCAGTTCTTCTAGCAAGCACAGTTCGTCGTCGTCCTCTTCTAAGGGCGTTAAATCAGATCGTGAAAAGGACAGAGAACGAGAAAAGGAAAAATTGAAGAAGGATCAGGCGGAGAAGGACAAGGCGACGTTGGAAAAGGTTCAAGGCCAGGCTTTGAGTACAAAGATGGGAAAGATACCTAAGAGAAGAACGGAAGACGAGCTAAGACAATCGGCCGACAATTCGCCGACAAGAAAATTGTCCACAGATTCTAAGGAGGGAAAAGAAAAGACTGACGTTAAGAAGGCTTCGATACCTGAGAAGAAACCAATTTCAATATCAATTGAGAGCAGAAAAAATCTCGTCGAATCATCGAGACCTAAAACAGTCAAAACGTTCAATTCTAAATTCAGGTCTACAGGCTTGGAGGAAGAAGTTAAACCCCCGCCGTCTAGGTTCGCTAAAAAACCAGGCGCTACAGTTGACAAAAAACTTATATCCCCTAAGGTACCAGCACTCAAGAGGCCCTCGCCGCCAAGGGAAACTATTCCGTTGCCAGACAAAAGAGCCAGGCTATCTCTAGACTCGCCCACCACTCCGCCGCCTACCGAGGATAAGAAGGGAGGCATCAAACTCATTCCAGCTAAACCTAAACGTAAGTATATATCGGTATGGCCGATTTTACGTATCAAAGTATCGTTTCTACGGGTCATTTACACCTTTGAAATTATATATTTTATTAAGGATCTGTGTGTTTTTTTTATTTATTTGTTAAATCAGTTTAAAAATTCCAATTTTCAAGCCATTATTTCTCTTAGTTTGATGCACTCAAGATCCTTAAACAAAAATATTTAATTTTAAGTTGTAAGCTCCCCATATTTTATTGCTTGTATTTAATAAATTATTGCATTCACAGTATACAGGTAGAGTTGTAACTATTTCATTGTGGTAAGGCGCGTACACAGCTTGCTCTGGCATTTTTAATCAGTGTCTATCCATCCACTTGAAGATAAATTTTTGAATTCATTTTTAAATTCAATTAAATCTAAATATTAATGAATAACTATTCCAAAAATCGATTCATTAATTCAGATCTTTTAATTAGTATCTCATTTAAGTTCAGATCGATTACATAATTCAATGATTTAACAAGTTGTTCCTCTTAGTTTTCGTAATCGTAAAATGAAATCTCAATGATTTATTAATGCCATTGCAGCGACGTAGTTTGTATAACTACTAACTTTTGAATGTTAAGTTTGCAGGTGGATGTGTGGAGGACAATGTGCTGCCGAACGGTTACTTTCTGTTGTTCAATATTTTTCTCAAAATAATTATTCTCAATATTTTTCACCGTTTAATTAATATTGCCCTTAATGTTACGATTATTTAATAACTTGTGTTAGATTTCTTACAGGATTATTCTGAAATTCTTTTTACATCCTTGATAGCCTGACCCTAGCCCCCCTCCTACTACCCCCCAAGGCCCCAAGGCATAGCACCTGTATTCCCCCAAAAAATATCCATCGCCATTAAGTCCTTACCCAAACTTTTTTAAGCAAAGGTTGAAACATCGTTGGATGTTAATTATTGTCAACTGATACAAATTATTGGATACACAATCTCGTTTTGGCAAATGAGAATGAGATTAATCTTCATACCCGAAGAGAGAAGAAGAAGACTCTAGGGATTGGATTCGTCCTACGGTTTATAACGTTAATTAAGAAGATTCCAGCAGGTAACCTTCGATAAAATAATAACTAAAACTCTATACTATTTAAAAAAAAAAGAAAAAAAAAAAGAAAAAAAAATATATAGTGAAAGTACGCGTTTATCTATGAATAATTGTGAAAAAAAAAAAAAAAAAAGAAGATAATTTCAACTATATCACAGCTACACACGTTCCCGTTGGTGCGGTCAGAGCGTTTGAAGTTTAAAAACATTTGCGCGCAACTCGGCGAAAAAGCGAAAAAAAAAAAAAAAAAAAACATTTTACCGTATCTCTATAATAGGTAAGGCAAATAACTAATTCTTTGTCTATATCTCGATATATAATTTTCTCCTTGTAAATGTGTACATCCTTTTTTCATTATACGTTGAAAATAAATTTATCAGAAATCTGGAAAAAGAAAAAAAGAAAAAAAAAAGAAAAAAAAAAAGAAAAATAATAAATAATAAATAAAAGAAAATATATGATATATATATATATAACAACAACGACAACAACAACAACATAAATCTTGTGGGTTTGCTACTGATCTATAAAATAATGATATCGATTATCCGCATCTACTATATATATATACTATACATTATTATATATTAAATAATTTACAAAAAAAAAAAGAAAAAAAGAAAAAGTGCGTAGACAACACTAGCAGCACATATTTAGGACCGAGGGCCCATCCAGATTTCCATCCTCTCGGTTAATAAAATTCGTTTATATTATTTATAGGTATATCGTGTTCGCCCTCGCACAGCCTTTGCGATAAGATATATAAATTTCGATTATTATTCCTTACGAAACTAAACGAAACGAAATTTAATTTCATATCATATCATATCATATCTTAAAATATTTGTATATTGATATAAATTGCATATAAGTTTGCAAAAATTGATTTGAAAAATAAACATACTACATAACTTGATATTTATTTGAAATTAAAAAAAGGAAAAGAAAAGAAAAAAAAAAGAAAAAAAAAAAAAGTACAATGCATTGTCTCGATCATCGGGGATCGTATATTTTCAAATTCAAATATAAAGTTCCCATAATTACCGCGGTGCGTCGCTGCGCGTTACGTTACGTTACGTTACGTGAAAATTTTAAATTCAAAAAGAAAAGAAAAAAAAAAAAAAGAACTCTGCACGAGGAGGTGAGATAATTCAATGTTTCTCATTATCGCTTGGCTGACCGACGAAAAACCATATACCTATATACATATTTTTCTGCGTAATATTCATTTATATAGTACCGTAGGTACGTGAATATTATATTCAACGATTTCGCAATAATCGAGGATTACGGAATAATTTGAATTCTTCTATCACAACAATATACAATCTACAATCTACAATATACGTAATTTACTAACTGGGGACGTAAATATGAAAATGATAATGATAATGATAATCGAAATTCTCTAAAATTATTCAACACGAATGATATACAATACGCGCGGAAATATACACGTATTATTATTATTATCATTATTATGATATATATTTTTTTTTTTTTCAATATTTTTTTTTTTTTTTTTTTTTTTTTTTTTTTTTTTTTAATATTGTGAAAGAAAGACATCAGGTGATGATGGAACAGCCGATACGGCGTGTTCAGTTCAAGAAGGTGGATCGGACGCTGTGATGTCACAGGCGTCGGCCCCATATACGGCGTCTCGAATTGCCGGCAAGGCGAAGAAATCTTCCTCTGTTGTCCATCGCACGGCGACCTACTGCCGAATACATACATCATTTATATAACATGATGACTTTGATCGATTTAATTTAATTTTTTTTTTTTTTTTTTTTTGTTTTTTTTTTGTGCACAAATGAATCTAAGAGGAGTTTATTTAATGATGACAATTTTTATATACGAATCCCCCCCCGCCCCCCCCTCTCTCTCTCTCTCTCTCTCTCTCTCTCTCCGCACGTACTAAAATTATTACAAATTATCAATAATATTATTGCAGATTTTCTAACGTAGAGAAGCTGACAAAAATTTCTTTTATTCGATTATTCGTTATTTTATTTATCAGCTGTTGCAATTTGTGTACTTAGATCGTGAAAAAAAAAGAAAAAAAAAAAAAAAAAATTAACGATAATTTTACGCTCTTCGTTATCAGGAGAATATAATAAAGCACCCCGGTGTGTGTGTGACGTTTGAAAAAATTGCGCGCAATAAAAACTGACGATACAATATATTCTTCTAAAAGTTCAACGCATGTTATGCCTCAATTCTTCGGGCTCATTTTTTTTATAGAAAGAGAGTTGAATATATTGAATACAAAATAAACGCGAAATTTTTTTTTTTTTTTTTTTTTTTTTTTTTCAAACATCGATTTGAGAACATTTTAAGAGAAAAAAAAAAAAAAAAAAAAAAAAAAGAAAAGAAACTAAAGTAGTAATAATATTTTTGTTTATACGAAACTTGTTGCGAAATATTTATAACTGTTGAGCAATTTTTGAAATTGAAATTGAAATTATTTCGTAATTGAATTTTAATAAAGAGAAAAAAAAAAAAAAAAAAATCAATTATTCACGAGCAAGTTGATATATATTAATATCAGATTAATATACATGTATCCAAGCTCGGATGGAATTAACTTTATATGTTGATTCAGTCAGCAGATATACACTTATAATGTATCTATGTATATATATCGGTATAATGTCGCGTGTCGGCTGTATATAGATGTTGAGAAAAATAATAAGAGCGAGACGGGGCGTCTAGGTTTTCGGTCTCTTTTTTTTTTTTTTTTTTTTTTTTCTTCCATCCCCCCTCCGACCGAGTCGATGTTTTCAACTCGCAGCGTAAATAGGCGTCGGGACGCCGGCGTACTAACTGTTTGAAAAGCGTTGATTCACGCGCATTATATTAAATTTCATCATCGCGTAAATAATAAATATACGGGGGTATATAATAATATGATGATGAATTGAATATTTAGAAAAATTTACTAATTTAATATATACATCGTTTCTATAAATTTAATTTTAAAATCATTTTTTTTTTTTTTTTTTACAATGATTATAGTCTATATTATTATGGTGTTTATTATTATAACTCTATATTCTATAAGTTTATCGGAAGTAATTATTTATTTATTAAATTAATTCTAGTTTTAAAGGAAATAAAAATAAATTTACATAAAACACCTATGTATGTATTTCCCTTATTTACTATGTATTAATTTCCATTCCATAATATGTATATATATATAGAAAGAAAAAAGAAAGAAAAAAAAATATATATATATATATATATATACACGTTATTTATTTCATATTCTATATATAACATTCGAATTTAGGGGATTCTTCACGCATATATATATATATTTCTCTTATATTTACAGTTTTATCATATATATATATATATATATATATAAAATTGCGTGATATACAAAGTCGACGACACGTTTCGGATAAACTATTTTCAAATATCGACTCTTAGGTTTTTGAGTTGAATTTTTTTTTTTTTTTTTTTTTTTATTCATTATAAATAGCTCGTCGACTTTGAATAACGCGCTAATTAAATTGTATTAATACGAATAAAAGAAGCTATAATATTAATAGTTTGAAAATTATATAAATAAATAAATAAATAAATAACGTTAAGTATATAAAATGATCAGCGATATATTATATTGCGTAAAGAGTTATAACATATATATATCGTCAATTTAAGGAAAATTAAAATTAATTGAATTTGAATTATTTTATCGAACTATAAAAAAAAAAAAAAAAAAAAAAAAAAAGTCGAGATTTTGAAAGTTTATATTTACAAAATAACTTTCAATTATTTATATATTCTCCCTTATTCAGATTAATGACTTAATTTAGATACCCGATTACGAGGTGGTTTTTCTTCCGTTCGAGAATCTTACTCATCCTTAATATTTGATGGATATCAAAACTACACGATTGGTATTAAAAAAAAAAAAAAAAAAACCCACACCTATGATAATATGATTGACGATTATTTTATCCTTCTAGTAAACTCTGGGATCCGCATCCTTGCATCTACGCGTCCTTGAGGGCTTGAATTATCTCAGCTAAGAATATCATTTCAGAGATTTGTTACCGGAGCAGATGCTGTTATTAAAAATTCTCATTTTACAAATCTCGACGATTCGGAGTTAATTTAACTAAATTATACTCTTTGAATCTCGGGATATTACGATTCTTCAACTCGCCATATCATCCCTGACGAATTTTAAACGTGTATAAAATTATTTTCTCTTCTTTTCTTTTCTTTTCCATTTACAGATAAAAATCTCTAAATCTGTTTCCCTGCAGATTATTTAAAATCGCTACGTCCTTCTTTTCCCTAATTTATTTATATTCCAGGTGGATATTATTGCCGGAGCTATATGGAACGAGATTCAATTTCTATATTATTATTCTTCATTTCTGATCAAAGTTTAATTTAAATTTAAATTGCGAGCAAAGATATATTTAACTTGAAAATTTATTTCGCATTTTTTTTCTCGTTACAGCTATGGTCCTACAAGAGAGCGACATGTTCATGGACGCCTTGACAGCATCGACGAAGAGCAAAGAGCCCCGAAAACGAAAGAGGAGAACTTCTCTTTCGAAGGACGGTGCGCCCGATCCAAAGAAACCGGAAGTTCAAAACGAGGGGTGTGACGCGACGCCGCCACCCTCGTCGCCGTTAAGTTCGGACGAAAAATCACCGGTCGTTGTTAAGCCTAATTTCAAGGTATTTATTTATTTATTACGTAATTTTATACACTAATATACACGTTGCGTAATAAAATATTCGGAATATTTTATTCGATATGAAAAATCGGCTTAAGAAAATTATTCCAAACTTGTTAAGCGTCGACGAGTTCTTCTTCCCCCCCTAAAATTAATTCATTCTCTCCCTATACGTTAACTTAATATCTTATTTTCAGTTTTACCAAGACACACTCGAGACTGACGAAGATAAAGAGAAAAAAGTTAAAGACGAGATTAAAGAGGAACTTAAAAAAGAAAAGGATGAAGCAGAAGCTGCTGATGAAAAGGAACTAATCAAAGAACTCAAAGAATCGAAAGAGAAAGATAATAACGAAGAGGAGGAGAGATCTACGAGTAAGTTTCACGCTAATTCTCTCCCCACATTTTTATTCTTATTTTATATAAATTTATTTACCAGATTTTTTTTAGGAATTAAAAATCGCCAACAAATTTTAATGATATTTAATTTCAACAGCGCCGACACCTGACGAAGAGATCGATGATAATAAGGGTTCGAATTCACCGATAGAAACAACGCCGGAAACGTCAGAGTCAGATCGTAAAGAAAAACGGGATTTGAGTCCGAGTTCAGAAATTCGTTACGTTAACGGTTTGAAGAGTGTATTGCTTTCCCAGAAACGTAAGGGACCAAAGAAAACGTTGAAATGGAAGACTGACCTCGAATCGATAAGGTATTTCGAACTCGACGAAACGGAACGGGTCAACGTCACCAAGACTTTCACCGATGCTAAACAAATGGAGAAACAAAACGAAAGGGAGGCTTTCCAGATGGCGAGAAAGCTTAGTAAGTTTTAATAATAAAAAATATTATTTTACGCCGATTAATAATTCCTCGGATTAAATAATTCTCCCGAATATCGGAAATACGGGAAAAAGTTAGAAATTGAAACAAAAAAAAAAAAAAAAATATATTTTCTTTTCACAATATTTGAAAAAAAAAAAAAAAAAAAAAATAGAAGCTTTTTATTCCCAGTATCCAATTTTTTTTATTTTTTTTTTTATTTTTTTTATTTCTCTATCTTTTCTAGGTCATTTTCTATTCATTCAATATCAGAGACCTTGAACTCTGAGACTCTGATAACGATATCGTTTTGTTATTTAATTACTTCCGTATTTTTTTTTTTTTCTTACAAAGATGTAAAAAAAAAAAAAAAAAAAACTTGACACAGATAAAAAAGAACTGATTAAGTATTATATTGAATTCGGGTGAAAGGAAAAGGTCAGAAAATAATTGCAAACTCGAGATTAAGTAATCATTCCGTTTATTGTTCTAAAAATTTAAGCATAATAAATAATTTTATACTAAACTAATGAAGAATATTCTTTTTTTTTTTTTTTTTTTTTCTTTAGGCACTGAAGATCTAATGGAAGAGAAAACCGTATGGAAGCCTTTAATCCCTGTCGATTTACCACCAGCGTTAGTCGAACATGGAAAGAACAGTAGAGAAAAGGACATACAATATGCAAGAGAGAAGGGTATACTGCAGGCTCTATACTTCAACCGCAGCATGTATGTTTTATACTATTTTTATTTAGCCGAGTCTAATAGAAGGTGAAAAACTATTCTTTATTGAATATTTTCAACATTAACTAATATCTCTACTTCTCTTCTCTAGGATTCCAGACTCTCCCGCAGAACCAGACGAGGAACGTCATCCCATGACAGATCCTAAAATAATACCATTAGAAGATCTAACTGGAAATAAGGAGAGCGAAAAGGACTTTACATCGATGGCATGGCCAGAACCAAAGCCCCAAATATTCCAGGCCCCAGTAGTACCCGCGTATACTTTCCCCCCCTTCCCACACGCTCAACCATCAATGATGGGTCCGATGGGACCTCAGGGCCCGATTCCACCCATGGGACAAATGCCCCAACAAATGATGGCGCCAGGACCAATGGGTCCGATGAGTCAAATGGGTCCAATGGGCCCCGATATGGGAGGACCAATGCAAAGCGGAGGTGGAGGCTGGCGAACAGGCGATGGAAAAGTCGTAGTTCCTGACGTAGGCATGCCAAATATGCCAGGCGGCTATCCCCCAGGTCCCGAAGGACCTTTAGGACCACCAGGAATGATGGGACCACCGATGTTCAATCAACCAGATGGATTCGGCATGATGGGACCACCCGACGATATGGGATACGGTCCTGGGAACATGGGAAACAATTTCCAAGGCCCTCCGGGTTCTGGTATGTACGGCCCACCTGGTCCAGGTCCAGGTCCAGGTCCAAATTTCCAAGGCCCACCAAGAGGAGGACCAATGCGAGGTGGACCAGGAGGCATGGGACGAGGAGGACCAGGAGGACCAGGACCAGGACCTGGCTGGTATAGAGGAGGAGGAGGAGGAGGTCCAGGACCAGGTCCAGGTCCAGGTCCAGGTCCAATTTCTGGTAGAGGAGGTGGCGGATGGAGAGGTGGAGGTGGCGGCGGTGGCGGTGGTGGTGGATGGCGAGGAAATGGAAAGCAGCCACCTATCTGCAGGCAATTTTCAAAGAACGGTTACTGCAGGGTAGGAGATAAGTGCCAGTATCTACATCCCGGTGTTAATTGTCCTCCGTATTGAAAATGCGGTTTTCTGAACATCGATTTGGGTATCGTTGATAAGACAGACTTTGACTCTTCGAATACAATAGCGCGCTGTTTTAAGCGTGCGGAGTTGGCCGGAATGTTTATATTCGCCAGATTTAATCTGTTGAATAATTAGATTGATTTTAAATCATCTATTAGGGTTGAATTTCGAATTAGAGGGAATTTGACTGAACTTTTATGAAAAAAAACAATGTTGTTTAGTAGCCAAGGAAAGAATAGCTAAATAACTAAACATCGCAATGAAACTCTTTGACTACTAATCTGTATAAGAATGATATTTTTTATCGGATACGTAGTTGTTATTGCCTCGAATCAGAATGCCTAATATTTATCGTGGACACCTTCAGTTCAAATGTAATATATATAAACAAGAGTGTTATTAAGAGAGAAAAAATAATAAGTAGAAGAAGAAGAAGAAGAAGAAGGATCGTCGGGAGTAAAATAGGAAATAAATATGTGGATAATTTTTTTAGTGTAAATATTAAAGGCGTATATAATAATTAATAAATAATAAATAATAAATAATAAATAATAATAAATAATAATAATAATAATGATAATAATAATATAGTTTTGTATAAATTAAATATATATATATATATAATTGATAGGGAGAAAAAGAAAAAGAAAATAACAATAATAATAATAATAATAATAATAAATATTATTATTCGGAGACTGTTTTTACGTCTAATTGCAATAAATAAGGAAGCTATTATAGTAATTATAATTTATGGTATATATAGGTATACATAAAAGTTAAATGAAATTCTAACTCTAATAAGGCGGGATTGTATATTAATCATTTATTTTACGCAATCGGAAGAGTTATAATTTATTATTGCGCGAAATATATTAGGATAGACAAAAAATTGAAGAAAAAAAAAGAAAAAAAAAAAAAAAAAAAGAGTAATAGTTTCTCCGAGAATATACCTACTACTACTACTACTACTACTGCTACTATTACTTAAGTTTATGTGTATATTGAATTATGCGATCGTATATATATATATATATTATAGAAAAGATATACCTATATAGATTTTAGTTATTATGCATATTATATTATCTATATTATTATCGAATCAAAAATCGAATGAACGATTATTAAATATTATTATTATTATCATTATTATTATCATTAATAATAATAATAATCATTATAGGAATTGTATCAAAGGTTTTTTCTACGTTTTCGAATCGAAGAAGGGGAGTAGGGTAGCGGTTACCTGTTTTGTACATGATTCATTTATTATTATGTTTGTATATATTATCGTCGGTTGTTGAATACGAGAAATGCTGCTTCAGAGAAATACACGAGTTATAAAATAATTAATATATCTTATATATTTATAATTTTTTTTTTTTTTTTTTTTTTTTGTGAAAAACAGAAAAAAAAAAAAAAAAAAAAAAAAAAAAAATTACCCAATTATCACAAAATATTTCAATCCACAAATTAAGATAATCTTCAAATAATTCTCATTCCCATATATATATATAGTTTCTTTAAAGACAGCTTTATTTCTTTTCTTTCTTTCAATATTATCATTATCAGTATACATTTATAATTATTATAGTATATTATATATATATAGTATTTTTTTTCAGTATAGTATAATATGGTATAGTATAGTATAGTATAGTATAGTATATATCTTACAACAAGACAGGTACGTACAACGTTACAATATTATAAATTATAATACATGTGTAATAAATATTACACATGAATGTATATATATATATATTTTTTTTATTTTATTTTATTTTTTTTCAATATAATTAAAAAGTTTCATATACATATATATATAATATTATAGCTTTGCTTTTATATTATAATATATATATATATATTATTATAGTCAGTGTAGAATTTAAAAAATAATTTTTTGCATCGTATAGAAAATCAGTGCGTGACGATCACTATATACGTACACCTATTATTATAGGTATACAGGTATAGTATAGGTATCTAATTTTCTCTTGTTTATAGTTTTAGCTGCAGTACATTAATATAGGTTTTTTTTTTTTTTTTTTTTTTTTTTTTTCCTTTCTTCAGATTATACAATATATATATTCTTTATAATCACAAGTAAATATATATAGCTATTTATTATAATATAATAGTATATAATTATCTAGTATCAGTGACGTCACGTTACAATAATTTTTTTTTTTTTTTTCTTCTTTTTTTACTCGCACAGTGCGATTCCAGGTATCTCGGGATATATATATATATTTTCGTTAGTTTAGTTTTGTTAAAAAAAAAAAAAAAAAAAAAAAAAATCAGATAAAATTGATGTCCAAAGAAACGTTGATGTAATGATATAAATCTATTATAGGTATATATGTATATTATATATATATATATCTGAAATTACGTCTATTTAATATATTTTATTCTAATATCTTATCAGGGATAGGAAGACCTGGGTCCCAGGGACAATCTTTGTATATATACCCATAGCTATATATATACTCTCTATAGAGGATTGAAATCGTTCCCTAGCTTCTTTTTTTTTTTCATCGTGTGCGTCCGATGTGCGTATACCTATGTCATGAATATGCACGACGGGATGATGGTAATGTGTGTTAATAATAATAATAATAATAATAATAATAATAATGATGATACAGTCTAGTCAATTTTCGACGCGGAGTTGCGTGACGTTATAAGCGAGGAAATTTACATATCAACTTAGTCGAAACACGGTGCGAGCTGTGTGATATAATTACATCCTGATATAAACGTTCACTGAAAATGTATATACATACATACATGTCCGCAATTTCGGCAGTTTGCTCGAATAATTATAATGAGAGCGTTACAAAAAAAAAAAAAAAAAAAAAATCATTTTTCCGTGAATCAGACTATATTATTAATATTAATATTATTATTATTATTATTATTATTATTATTATCTATGCCTGTATTATTATGAGGAGAGAGAGATATGGATCCGATAACCGAAATACAATAGAATAGAATATAGAGAAATGAATAATTAATTATATGGGATATTATACGAAATTCTCTTTAATTATCATATTGGTCAGCTGCATTCATTTCCTATTTAATTATACACTGAGATAAGTTTTTATTAGATAGTAATAAAATTTATTAGTATTTAATAAAACACATATGTTAATAAAATATTAATAACATTTTATTAAATACTAATAAAATTTTATTTATGACTAAAGCTTCGTTTATTTTCCGGCAATCTAAATTATTAATATGTATTAGAATCATACTTATTTATAATCAATATTTATTAATATGAAGTACTGGATCGAAAGAAATCCAAATACTTTTTTTTTTATTACTGGTAAATAAAAACTTCTCTCAGTGTAGCAGGTATATAATTTTTTTTTTTTTTTTTTTATTTCTTCTTTTTGTTTTTCTTTTTTTTTTTTTTTTTTTTTTTTTTTTTTTTTTTTTGTATAAAGTAGAAACGCATCGTTTAAATACAATTTATACAATATTTCTATTTTTTTTATTTTTTTTTTCTCTTTTTTCTTTTTTTTTTTTTTCACCAAAATAAATTATCTTTAATACACCGCGTCTGCACATATAACATATTAGATATACATAGAGCCAGAGAGGAATGAATCAAATTAGGTAGATTTTGAATCTAGTGCCGAGGTCACGTAGTATATTTGATGAAATAGTTAAGGAGCATATCTCGGTGTTAATTTTCTCCGACGAACTAAGTGAATTTTATGAAAATTATATTTCTTGCTTTTCGCGTATATATATATACAGGGTGACCCAAGACCCCCGGACCGGAAGGAATGGGTGAATTCCTCGTTGGATTCAGAGACGAAATTTCCTTTTCGAAAACTTCGTCCGATCAACGGTGTCCAAGTTATTAAAGATAAAGAGTAGCCAATCAGCGCCTCGCTTTAGGTCCGTGCCAGTGCCGGGTCAATAGTGAACGGCGGGCAGGGCCCGTGGTTTATTTTACATTTGGCTACTTTCTTCTTCACTTTACGATCGACGCGTATTATTATTATTATTATTATTATTATTATTATTATTATTATTTTTTTTTTTTTTTTTTTTTTGGACCTGGACACGGAAAACTACGGTCCGGTCAACCTGGACACGTAGAACTACGGTCCGGTAGAAGAAAAAAAAAAAAATAATAATAATAATAATAATAATAATAATAATAATACGCGTCGATCGTAAAGTGAAGAAGAAAGTAGCCAAATGTAAAATAAACCACGGACCCTGCCCGCCGTTCACTATTGACCCGGCACTGGCACGGACCTAAAGCGAGGCGCTGATTGGCTACTCTTTATCTTTAATAACTTGGACACCGTTGATCGGACGAAGTTTTCGAAAAGGAAATTTCGTCTCAAAATCCAACGAGGAATTCACCCATTCCTTCCGGTCCGGGGGTCTTGGGTCACCCTGTATATAGAATAATATAATAATTACAACGATGATTACTATATATTAAATTATATATACTATATATATGATATAGCAATTACACCGAGGCTGAGATTTGAATGAAATTTAAATTCTGTACAAAGTCTACCTACTATATATATATATATATATATATATATTATCATCTTATTTCCCATATTTAATTAATTAATATATAACTCATATATGTTCATGTTTGTCTCGTTTCTGCTAAAGACAACCATTGTGCGGTAGCTCCTCTTCCCGCTAATACCTCGTGAAATAAGTCACGTTGACTTTTACCTGATATAACGCACCTAGCCAGTGTCTCACTTGCGCCAAGAAGACTGTCGTGAAAAACTAGAAACTCTATGCTAGAACGTGATAGTAAATCTCTACCTAGGTCAAAGGTCAAGGCTTCGTTCCATACCGGATTTGTAGTGTTACGCTGCACACCTGTCTTTCTTTTCTTCAGTCGTTTTCCATCCTCTGATATAACGCTTACCTGTTGTTATAGAAATTCAAAAAAAAAAAAAAAAAAAATTCAAAAAAAAAAAAAAAAAAAAATTTCAAAATATTATTTATAGAACGTGATTTGTCTACTCAGGTTTAAAATAAAAGCTGTTTCAAAATTTGAAATGAAAAGAAAAAAAAAAAAAAAAAAAACAAGAAACAAAGGCTTTGAGTTTGAACGCGAATAGCTATATACGCGCTGCTACCCTTCGGGCGACACGCACGTATTATACGAAATCTTTTGAGCCAGTGAGTCGAAAAGTGTCAAGCGACGCGCAAAAAAAAAAAAAAAAAAAAAAAAAAAAAAAAAAAAAAAAACAGGGACATTATATAACAGCGTACGGTGTAGGGTGGTGTATATGTCCTTTTCTTTGAAGCGACTGCTGTATAACTCCCGATCATTTCTCCAAAAATTTTATATACATATACAGAGATAATTTTTAAATTCTGACAACAAAGAGAACTATGTACATACATACCTTGACGTAAGGATCAGAACTGGTCCTGGTGTCATCTACAACTCTAAGATTCCTTGCTTTGATCACGATTACTGTCAGTCTTTCGGCCGATGGTAGAAACGATATTGATACCATTAATTCTCCGAGTTCAGCACGAGCGTCTCTCTCAGTACAGCGAAGAATCGGTCTAGTTATTGTCGCCCTGGATCCAAGATCGATAGACGAAAGCGGTAGCTGGACACACCCGATGCTATGGTGACGAGAAAACGCGTCAAAATCGTAAAGCAAAATTTCCAGGGTCCTTCTGACCGCCACTGCTGGTCTCACCTCGAAAACAAAGTCCTCGTCGAATACTGTGTGTGATAATTAAATCCCACATTATTATTATTATTATTATTTTATTATTATTATTATTATAATTCGGAAATTAATTAAAATTGAATCGAGACCTGCAATATCTTATACCTGGATTTAAAGTTCGTTTGTGAATTCTCGTTTGCCACACGTTACTGCGATCAGGCAAAAGCCTTATCTTCGCATACGGGTCGGCCGTACCACTCATCTCTCTAGCTTGCAGATCGTGTGCCTGAATTAAATAGATTATCGTCAGAGATTAAACTTTATTATAACACTGAGATGATCATAGTTTCTAATAATAATAATAATAATAATAATAATAATAATAATAATAAATTAGAGACTAAATTTAATACCTCGATAAGTCGTACGGTAAGAATTCCAGCCGGTGCATCATAGAATAGACTTAGTTGAAGTTCACCTCTCAAATCTTCGCTCGATGTTGGAGTAGTGGCGTTCGGATTACCCGACTATATAATAATGAAAGAGAAAACATAAGTATATATATATAAAACAATAACCTGGGGTGAAATGAGATCCTGATGAAACAAACAAAAAAAAAAAAAAAATAAGAATATGAGAAAATAAGGGAATAAAAGCTTTGACCTTTTGGTACAGCGATGTGTCGATCTTTGTGTGATCCAATCTGGTGTGCATACTCGGTATTGTCCTGGGTCTTGCAAGTACAACCAATTTTTCCGTAGCTACTAGCGGTCCACCAGGTAACGGTGGTGCTAGTCCAGTACCTGCTGGACTTACCGGAGATATCAGGGCGCTTTCAGATTCCGATAAAGAAACGGCTGCAGAGTATATATAATAGATTAACATGTATATATATATATATAATATCAATATAACACGAAGAATCTTATTGGGGCGCAGGAAAAGGGATGGGGGGGGGGGGGGGGAATTTATCGAATTCATCGAATTCCATATTGGAATTAATCTCACCCCCAGAAGATTCCAGGGCCAAATTATCGTGGGCGGCATTGTGCGGCCAGACTTTGTCCTCGCTTCCACTAGCCCCAGTACCTAAACCGACTAGAATTTCTTTAGATCTTGCTGTGTCGACGCGATCCAGTAAATCCTTTTCAAACCTAAAACAATTTCGTACTTTTCCCTATATGTATAACTTACATATTATTATATATAGGAGATTTTTTTTTTTTTTTTTTTTTTACCTAACAATCCACTATATAGGTGAATAACATAGACGTGTATACATATGTATATTGGCATTTAGCGACGTACCAGTTAAGTGGTCCTCCGACGGCGCCTAGGAGGACGCGGCGCCGGGCGCAAACCGCGTATACAACTATCGCCAGGAGCGTCCCGACGCCAGCTCCAGCCGCCCCCAAGGCTACCAGCGTCGCAACTCCGCTAACGCTTCGTGTATCCATGGGGGAACGCAGCTGCGATCCGTGGGACGTTAACAGAGAAATGTTCTTTTAGGTGTCTATATGTAGTACTATGTTATGTATATTATATAGGTGTAGGCTATATCATGTACTACGTCTATACGCGTATATTATGGAAAAGGTTTTCGGTATAGTTATGTACATGATTTTTCAATTTAATGAAAAACCACGTGTACACCTATATATATATATATATATATATATATATATCGCGTAATAAGTGCAAAAAAAAAAAAAAAAAAAAAAATTTTCGTGTTTTTGGTGGCAAAATCTTTTTCGTGCCATATAACATCGTTTGGGCATATCCGCAAAAAAAATAATTTTTTGGCGCTTACGACCTTATGGCATTAATGACGCGATATATATATACGCAGCATATCACCTTGCGAACAAGATTAGGCGCGGGGGGGGGTATAGCATAATATAAAGTTCGGGACTATATAATTGTATAAGAAACCTGAGCTATAAGGATATCTTGTCTGACTGATTGCGTAACGAGTTAAGGGTTTATCTCGTACCGTATATCAACAAAGTTTATATATAACAAAGTTTGAATAGAGAATAATAACTGATGAAGTTATTTTCTTCATATAAGCTGTAGAGATATATATATGTCCTGAAAGTGAAAACGTGCGATAGAGGTATATATATATACTTTTATTAACTTATGACGAACAATGAAGACGAAACAACTGTATAGTTTTATTATTTTGAAAACTTGACGAAGAAATTTAAAGGTGAAGGGTAATAGGAAGAGGAAAAGGAAAAGGAAAAGGAAAAGGAAAAGGAAAAGGAAGAGGAAAAGGAGTGGCGAAAAAATTTCATTATCCTTACTCACGGATTCCCCGAAGGATTCTACTCCGACGCCCACTATACACAGACGTTGAAACGGAAACACTCTACAAACGAGGTTTGTTTGTTTGTTTGTTTGTTTGTTTGTTAGTTAACGTTTACTCTTTCTTTATGTTGATCTTCGCTAGCTCGGGCGTCTCCCTTATATTCCCTATAAGAGCGCGTTATATTATACGCAACCCCTGCCTATATATACGATATTGAGACTCAACTAATTGCCATAGGTATAGAATAATTAAAAGGATATATATAATAAAATGCTCGTATAACATATAGAGATTTGAAAATTATTCGTCCTTATTTCAACTCTCTTATTCATTATTTAATTATTATAATTGTATATAGGCATACATAAATAAAAAAAAGGTCAGTTATGCGATTCATCCGCGAAATAGAATTGCATATGGGTATTAATAATAAAATTAGAAAAAAAAAAAAAATAAAATAAAAATTGATTGCGGGTGTTAGAAATCAAGCATTGTGAGTGAACACAGAGAAAAAAAAACAAAAAAAAAACGAAAAAACGAAAAAAAAAAAGGTATAAAAATTAATAACACGCTCGACGAGGTGATATCACAAAGGATAATCGCGGACGTTCGTTATTTATATATATATATACATATATACCTATATAATTCTACGCGTGTTATTAGGTCTGCTCGTTCGCATGGCACGATGGTTGACACGAAACGAAATCGAATTCAAGGGAATAAAATAAATACTGATGGAATTTGTTCATTTTTTCATTATTTTTTTTTTCGGAATCTCATTTAATATTTCTTGACAGATGTTTGTCCCTCTTTCATGAACTGTTGAATATATTATATATACTGAAAGAATTTCTTATGGATTTCCCGTATATAGTATAGATGGTGGGTATAAAATTACCCTCAACCGCTCGAACCGCGCGACGCGTTGCGAGAATTTAAATTCTAACAAAAAAAAAAAAAGAAGAAGAAGAGAGAGAGAGAAAAAAAAAAAAAAAAAACTTTTCAAACCAATGGAAAATCCGTCAAAGTTAAGGATTATACCTATATTTATATATTCAACCGTAATTTAAGTCACCCGTGCCTTTTATACTTATCATATACTTTATATATTTAGTATATCTATATATATATATTATTTTTCATTCCACATCCACATCCAAGAACGCAGAACGACCGCGAAATCAGTTCTTAACGAGTTTGACTTGCGACAGTCTTTTGAATCTCGCAGATATTACTATAATATACGGAGAGATCTGTGCCTTTCATTATTCTTCACCGTCAAAGTTTTAACTGTATATACCCTTAGGCCTGCGGTATTAACTTTTGTTAACAAGACTTATCCCGCGCATATATATATACAAAAATATATAGACGGGATCGATGCTACTCGTAATCATCATCAATTTTTACTCATCCCCAATTTATCACCCCTGCAGAATATAATAACATAGAATTAATGTAATCTATACGTACATATCTAATTCGAATTAGTTCGCTTTTTCAATTTTAATTTTGATTTTTCGAAACGATATAGAATATGTGCGTCTGATCATCTCGACTATTAAATATATAGCGCGTTGTGTTTTTACAACTACCATAAGAGTATATAGCGATATGAGGGATCATTATATTAGCTCTCGTGAATAAATTTACGAATTTATTCTATTAAAAAAAAAAAAAAATAAAAAAAAAAAAATAACGTGGTATTTGAATTTCAGAGTGAAGCGTTTTCGTAGTTTAATATTTGATTTAGAGTTGAAACAAACGTAGGTATACCTACTTATATACTCGGCCCCGTGTTGGTATAAAAACGTCAGATTATAGTCGCCTGAAAGAATTTTATCCCATTAGATTAAAGGCTTTCCCGGGTTCTTTTGTATAGTCACCGAAAAAAAGAAAGAAAAAAAAAAAAAAAAATTGGGAAGAAACATATAGAAGAGCTGATTGCGAGTCTCCGCACCTGACACGCAGTAACACTTAAGCTTCGGCTTCCGATTCGCGCGCGCGACCTTTGAGAAGTAGAATTCGTTCCCGCGTATATATCTAACCCGCAGTATAGAGTCCCAATTTATTTTCCTACCTATCTCGCAGAGTCTTGAAACAAGATAGAAATAAAAGTAAAAAAAAAAAAAAAAAAAAGGCCGCACCTCGGACAGATGAGGCGAAAATATATAACTTTTGCAAAAACATATATATGAGAAAAATTCACAAATTTGCATAATTCCCGAAGACCCTTATGTTTTCTTTGTCTCTCGCCTGTACCCGCGGGATTTATATAGAGGTACCTAGTCTCAGTGGACAAATTTTTCCTCCTCCTGCACGAATTATGATTATAAAGTTAGACCGCCGTTCCTGTGTGGCGTCGAAAAATAACGAAAATATATATACGCAGCGGCAGAATTATATGGAGAGCTTATACGCGTTTGGGAGCAATTTTCAATGTACTATATTTCGTTAGCGGTTAATATAAATCTACGTTTACATTTTTTATTTTTATTTTTACAATTTCGTGTCATAATTATTCAACATACGTAATTTAGCTTATACGAGTTATAATGGAAAAGCGTCATTTAATCGAATGGATACATTATAATATAGATGATGATGATGATATCAAACCACGACGTCGCAATTTAGATAGGTATCTGTTTTTCATAATCCTTCACGTTCCTCATCTATCCTCGGGCTAATGTTGTGATAAACGCGAACTAAGGGGAAAAAGTATGCGAAAGGATAATAGTAGTACGAGGTGATAACGTTCACCGGATACGAATACACCCTCTTCGCGGTTTCACAACTATACTTTTTCACACAGACGCGACGTGACTAGACTATTTTACGCGCTTATATATATATATATATATATATATATATAGATTATCCGAAGTACACATAGTGTAACACATATAGATATAGAAATTACATATATACTTACGTATATATAAGGGTACTCGAAAGTTTTCCTGATTTTTTTTTTATTTATTTTTTTTTCTTTCTCCCCCGTTTCTCCGATCCTACGCGTATTTATCTATCCTATTATTCGCGCGATAACGTGAGAATCGCGTGGCCTCGCGGAGAAAAGCCGCAATTTCGTTCGTGAACTTCATGAGATATTCGTGTAACCGTTTTATTCGAATTGGTCCTTAAAATGAAATTGCTTTACTTAAATACGCATATTCGAATTCTATATCGATCATTAAAGCTTACTTACGTATATCTCGATGTAATAATAATAATAATTATAAAATCGTATCTACCTTTAAATTCAGGATATAATATAATTGTAAATGTAAATGTACACGCGGTTTGTAATGAAATTCGCTTATTCAGAGTCAGGGCACGTACTACGTATACTTGTGTACTATTATCATCCCTTGACCCTGACTGTGGCCCCGATATGTTATTTATTGTATCTACGTTGAGGAAATGAGATTTCCTGAGGCAAAGCCAGCTAGCCAGCTAGCCAGCGCTATACCATACCGGGTTTATACATCCTAGATTTTCGTCCTTCCTGACCTTATATAGATACCTATATAAAAAATTCCCACGAGGGTTTTAAGTAAACCGTGTAAAAATGTAATTACTGTTTTATATTATTTGACCTTTGAGCTTTGAAGCTAATAATTGTATTCTGAAAAAATAATCTCACAGACTGGCGCGTATGATACCTACCTACAGCCGCGTGCTTATAAAAAGGCGAAATTTTATATAACTAAAGGATCGAGAGCTGTATATATATATATATACAGATAATAAAAAAAAAAAAAAACCGTACAAATTTCATTTCCTAAAGTCTGCTTTGAAACGTTGTGTGAGATTAACTGACCGTCTGCTTCAGAGTTACATTCATAAAGGGCTGCTATGCGGGTTGATCGAAAAATGTTTAAAGCTTTTAATATTATCCACCCCCGCAATAACGTAGCTTTCAATTTATTTTTTATTTATTTTTTTTTCGGACTTTTTATACTCGGATATATATATATCTCTATGTGTAGTATACTACATACATACATATGAAAGTCAAACAAGCGATATGATTTTCGAAAGAAAAGACAGGTTTGTAAAATATGTACGAAACAGAAAAAAAAAAAAAAAAAAAAAGGCTAATATTTGGGTACTATCTACAGTGTATCATATCATATATCATGAATAATAGAATACCTCTGTCATTATATAGTGGAAATCAACTTACATTCAAATATTCTATACCTACCTCGCGTTATTTTCAACTGCGGTATAGGTTTTATCCATTTATACAATCAGACGATTTTAAATTTTTTTTTTTTTTTTTATTTGTTTTAACAATAATCAATGATCCATTGTATAAATCGGTCTTATTTCCTATACCTACGTTTCGAATACCATTAAATATTTTTTTTTTCGCTTCGCTACGTATCCGCTATACGTTAAGTATTTGTAAAAAAACAAAAAAAAAACAAAAAAAAAAACAAAAAAAAAAGAACGAACCTATTTTCTAGTGCTATTGCTCTTATTCGAGATATAGCTATACAGTATGTTTTCATAAAAGGAAGAATAATATCTTTTCTGCAGTATATATGTTTGTTATAGCGAGAGGCACTCGGCTTCTAATTTAACAACTTCGCTTCAAAGCCATACATTCAATTTCGCGTATACCCTTATATATACCGCGCACGTGAGTTTCGTCTTTCTCCCGCAGAAGTCTTCGAACTTATATTCTCTTCCTTATATAGTATATTAATATAAAATTGTATAGAAATACGGATGAACTCTTATATATAGATCTTCGAGAGGGAAATATCCTTTTTTTTTTTTTTTTTTTTTTTTTTTTTTATATAGGGATAGCTATATCGTAGAATTCTGTTCGTTGCGTAAAAGCACGTAGTAGCTTCGACCTTAGCCACCGAAGTATAAGGTCGGATCAAGAAAGTGTAATTCGTGGTAGTATTTTTCATTTTCTTCGTAAGAGGATTTTCGGTCCCGTCTTGACGGGACGTAGGTATACATACATACACACATACATACATATATACATATATATATATATATATATATATACGTATATATCACGAGCGAATATATATCGTGAGTTGGTAAAGAGCTACGACGACGTCCTGTTCGGGATATTGCTCGCTCGTGCTTGAACAAAATCGATCGATATATACTACTATATACGTACGAGTTGTTTTAGCGAAACCAATGCCCATTGCCGAAGATGTTACGAGATGATTAGAGCAAAAGATGAAATGAAATTTTGTGTAAGGAAAAAAGAAAAAAGAAAAAAAACAAAAAAATATATATATTGAAAGGAAAGAAAATGTACGTATAGGTTTTACCAAAGTAGTAACAAAGGAAGTGCGATTATTCAAAAAATAAATTGGATTAGGAAAGCAACTCGACTGTTTATAAGCGGGGACGCGTTTTTTTTTTTTTTCTTTTTTTCTTTCTCTTCTTCCTTTTTTTCAAGTACAAAGTATAAGAGTAGCGATAAAAGCTAATTAGCGGGTTAATTAGAATCAAGTTTCTCATCGTACATATTTTTAAGACCCCTGGCGTACTATATAAAAAAAAAAAAACCCCGGGATATTTGTTCAAAGCACCGAAATTCACCACCCTTCCCCTCCCCCTCCCCCTCCCCCACCCCTCGCCGAAGCACCGTCGGGTTTTACGAGGGCGAAAATAAGGGAATTATAAAACCCTCGCCCCTAACTTTGAGAGATAATTTTCGGCAAAGCAAAGCGTAAATGAAAACTTTACCTTCGAATATATATATATATATATATAACAACGCGAGCTTTTAAGATTCGTGGGATTAGACTCCACTTATCCGTTCTTTACACACGCATAGTATAGATATATTATCTCACATATCTAATTATTTCGCTTTCATATATACAATGATCCACTTTTCATCTTCTATATATAATATATGGATCATGTAGATTTATCGCAACTCATTGTCCAGCTTTTCGGCTACAGCCTATCTATATCCATGCACTGATAGAAAAGATCATTTGGTTCCAATGACTTGACTTAACTACTAACGAACGTGGATTTGGAATAGATCAAATGAACGTTCGTTGAATATTAACGACAAGAGATTTGTACGGAACGAATAATTTAACAGTTAATGACAAAAATCTCACAGTTAGTGAATGTTCTTTCGGATCAAATGTTCGCTAAATTCTGATCTAGTTTTTCACGTTTCATTAACTATAAACGATCTTTTCTATCAGTGTGTAACAAGCTAATATTATACGCAAATATACAACGCAGCTACTGTATATATATATAGGCGGAAACCGAAGGATTATAAATCGTAATTATTGCCCTAAATCACAACTAATCTCATACCTAGTATATCTGATAAATTGTTAATATTTATGTATAGGTTTACATTACCATGTATATAGTTAACGTTAAATGGTGAATTTTTCGCTTATATAGTATATATATATACCATTTCGCGTGATAATATATTATACTACGAGGATTTGAAATTCTGCACGAGGAATACAACTATACACGTTTTTATTATATAAGTATGTGTATTTTTATGTACATAATATAAGTTCGAGAATTCGAGAATTCCATTATTATATTCGATAATGTTGTGATACCTGGGTGTATATAGTTACCTCATGTATATTTTATATATGTATATATATATATAATATACCTTCATATAGGTGTATATATAGCAGATACGACGTTCACATAACGGTCGTATACAATAAAACCGAGTGTGAGTATATATATACAGGGTGACCCAAGACCCCCGGACCGGAAGGAATGGGTGAATTCCTCGTTGGATTTTGAGACGAAATTTCCTTTTCGAAAACTTCGTCCGATCAACGGTGTCCAAGTTATTAAAGATAAAGAGTAGCCAATCAGCGCCTCGCTTTAGGTCCGTGCCAGTGCCGGGTCAATAGTGAACGGCGGGCAGGGCCCGTGGTTTATTTTACATTTGGCTACTTTCTTCTTCACTTTACGATCGACGCGTATTATTATTATTATTATTATTATTTTAATTTTTATTTTTTCTACCGGACCGTAGTTCTACGTGTCCAGGTTGACCGGACCGTAGTTTTCCGTGTCCAGGTCCAAAAAAAAAAAAAAAAAAAAAATAATAATAATAATAATAATAATAATAATAATAATAATAATACGCGTCGATCGTAAAGTGAAGAAGAAAGTAGCCAAATGTAAAATAAACCACGGGCCCTGCCCGCCGTTCACTATTGACCCGGCACTGGCACGGACCTAAAGCGAGGCGCTGATTGGCTACTCTTTATCTTTAATAACTTGGACACCGTTGATCGGACGAAGTTTTCGAAAAGGAAATTTCGTCTCAAAATCCAACGAGGAATTCACCCATTCCTTCCGGTCCGGGGGTCTTGGGTCACCCTGTATATATATATATATATAGGTATAGAGGTACAATATTGCAAGTTGTGATCGTTTATGAGCACACGATCGATCACTATATAGCGAAATATCTACATGAAACTTGCATGTTAAACGATATTTAAACCAACTAAGTATACACATTATATTATACCCGTTAGCATATGTGTATAACAAACAACAGCACAATGAAAAATGTGATCTTTTTAGTACCTTATATATATATATATATATATATGTACATATACAAACATATTGCATATTATATATTGTTTGTATACAATAATAACGAGGAGCTGGAATCGATTGATAGAATAAATATATACATGCGTATGGGGTAACTAATATCTCACATTGATAAATTGAAATATATTCATCACGTGTGAAAATAATAATCAATATTTTATAGATCTATTACATAGAGAATATGTACATTGAAAATATTATATATATGAAAAAAAAAAAAAAATCTATTTCAATCACAGAACTGAAGTAGTACGTACAATCCCACTTACGAATTATATGAAAATGTCCCTCGTCGAATCACATCGCGTATTAATTACCGCAGTTTTTTATCAGCCTGAAACAGAATTAGAGAAGATTTTCTATGTGTAGGTATTATATAACGAATAGATCGAACTGCGTTATTGCAGTATTTCTCGATTCAAATTTTCTATTCTTTTTTTTTTTTTTTTTTTTTTTCCTATTTGTTTTTTTTGCCTTTTCTTTTCATATCCCTTCTCTTCTTCGTTCGGTTATACGAAGTAGTAGGTGTATATATATAATACGTGTTAAAATTCATTCACGTTCAGTGATCTCCGATAGCAAATATAAGGCAGTTCGTGCGGTTCTTGAACGATTCTCAAGGGTTTATATACCTAATCCCCACTAGGGCTATAAAAAAAAAAAAAAAACGGATTCATACAACTTTTCCGACTAGACAGTTAAAGTTATACTATAATCTTGAAAATCTCTCTCTAGGGAATCGGGTCGTTGTCCTATTATAATATATATACGATTGATAAACTGATATCTAAAAATGTTATATAATTATATATAATTATATAATTATATTTTTAGTAATATAATAATTAAAATTATATATAGTTATAATATAAACGTGAAATATACTTATTATAGAAATAAGAAAACTGCACAGGAAAAACTACGGCGGAGTAGCTGGTATAGTATAAGCCGAGTTCGACATACAGTGTTACTTTGAAAAGTTATATAGGTAATTATGTACTACTTGGAAAATTGAATATTCCTATGGTATATGAATGGTATATATTCTTAAGATTAAAACCATCCTATTTCTTCGTGCTATCTCGCCATCTGTAGGTATAGAATTTCATCCCAGAGTCGTGGCGCGTCTGAATGGACCACTTTGTTATACTATACCAAGTTGAAAACGCGTCTCTCGTATATAGAGACGCGAAATATTACGTCAGATGTATTACAGTTATGTATATATATATATAATATATCACGCAGTCTTGAAATATACCTTCAAATTCACCGGTGCCCTTCACGATTACATTATCCTTTTACGCTCGACTTTGCGTACTACACATGATGCTAGAACTACGAACACTGTTATGAATAAAGCAGACCCTGAATTCCGGTATAGTATATATTTTTACCTTATATCACATATATGTATAGGTATATATAAAATTATTGTTTTTATTTACTAACTGCGCCGTTGTTCAGCTCTATTACTTATTCAAATCTTGCAAAATACTCTGATTAAATAAATAAATGAAAAAATAAATAAACACCCTCTATATACGGATCATCTGCTCATTACCTTTGTAGTACTAATTATACGAATTGTTCTGTAACACAGAGCATTAGCTTACGAACTTTCTTACTATGTCCTCAAGGTTCGAATCAGAGGATCTGATCTCTCAGAGTTGAGGATTTACGTCTGACTGAGCAATTATATAAGCCTAGAGGCGAGAGTATTCTCGGGTTTCACTCTTTGTCTCAGGAACGTAGGAGTTCATCTTATAATATTCGTTTGATACATTTTTCGCTTATATTATATATAATGCTCATTGCGCGAAATCATCTGTGAGGAATTATATCTCCACGCACCTATATGACCGTGCGGAAGTGTTGTAATCAGCGGTCGTATAAATATAATTAGTATACGAAACGTTAAAGAGGTCATTGATATCATATTTTTATCGCTGTATTTAAACTCGTTTTATACGTATAGAGCCGCGTAAAAAGAAAAGAAACTAAACGAAAAAAAAATAATAATGAAATGAATCCAATGTTATACGTATAGTACGTATTATACCGCTATATACATAGATCGTTTAATAACGTCTTGCCGCGGTAGGTAGGTAGGTATAAGTATCAATTAAGATTTTAGAATCCCCTTCGTGCTGAAAGGGACGAGAGCGAAATAAGTGTGCGGACGTAGGCGGTCGTCTGTTTTCAGATCGTAAGTGTACTTACGAAGAAAATTACTTACTTTATTGGAATAATTAAGTTCGCCCGTTTATACTCGCGGCCGTAAACCTGCAGATATACGCGGTATATATATATATATATATATATATACTGTATTAAAAACTGGATAAGTGATGTATAATAGCTTATATAGTTTAAATATATGTGAGATTTGATTGAGACTGAATATTATAATCGATGCAGCGAAACGACATACTTATATCAATAATATTTAGGAATAATTAATCACTTCACCCTATCTAATATAAGAGAAATATTTAATTAATATATGAAATATATATTTATATAATGTTCACGATTATATGACGCGGGTTTTATTGATTAATATATTATAATACGTATAGTATATAATAATTAATCATCGCTTGTTAATACAACGTAAAACAGTTTTACGATAACTGCGATGATGATCATAGGCTTATGTTATAATAGTCGATAGATTAACGACTTAAATTGATATTGCTAGGATTTTATAGTTCAATGAACATTTAATGCGCGTTGACGCTCGATTAGCAATTTTATACCTCCCGGTTACTATATATTGGTCAAGAAAAGCTTATATTCAGTTTTATGGAGAATAATTGTTACGATATTAAACGATTGAGATATATAGATATTACTTCTCATATGATTATAGCAATTAAAATAAGTAATTAATTTTCAAACATCGCGGTATAAATTCCATCAATTTTTTTCGTCAAAATTCGCGAGTTTTTCGCGGGGAACGTTGTATGCGAACAATTTACTATTAGTGAGAAAATATTAATTGCTTATAAGTAGTAAACAGTAATCAATCAAAATTATTGATGTAACATATGACAGTTTCATTATTTCTCATATCTTATAATAATATTATCATTATTGTAAATATAAATATTATTCTCATATCTATATAAGAATTCATTAATGTAATAATATAAGTTGCATTCAATCGTATATCGATGAATAGTATAATTTATAACTAAATCAATGTAAAACTTTAATTATTATAGCTATTCAATATTCAATATTGATAAGTTTTTTTTTTTTTTTTTTTTTCTTGTATTATATATTTGACGTGGTATATATGTTATGTATAAATAAAAACAATACTAGATGAAATTTTTCTGACCTGTTCAGTGAATCGATGCAAGATTCTGCTTCACGAAATTACCTCGCGTGTTTCGATAGTAGCTATTATATTCGCGTATTATATAGTATGTAGTAATTTCAGCTGGGCGCCTGTGTGTATATAGGTAGGCTTCTAGCTACCATACGCACGTAGTATTCCGCGATTGTATAGTTGTGTTTGTCCGCAGGCGTCGAGCGGCGATCTCGACGCGGCGCCTCGCGTCGCCGTAATATTGCGGACGTATTTTTTTTTATTTTTTTTTTTTTTTTTTTACCTCCACCGCGACGACGTGGCTAAGGGCGGCCCGAGACTGCAGGCGAACGGAGATTCAGACGATGGCAGCCCTCTCTGCGCTATTTGCACCGGCGCCCTGCTGATATGCCCGCGCAACGATGATGCTGTACATAGTATACGCAAATCTAGAATCATATATTATATGGGGAAAAAATTGGTATATTATTATGTTATACATAACTATAGGAAATACATATGCCACATTAAAGTTCTCAATATATCTTATACCTATATCCTGAATTAAACTGAAATCCTAGAAAATCAAAGTTCAAACTCCTTCGAACGAGGATTCTGTTTCGATTGCAATAAACGAATTTATCAATTGAACTCAGCCTTTGTAACATTTGTAAGATCAATTATATTAGATAGAAATATTGCTGTAATACGAATGTATACTTGTATCATGTCATGTAATTTTTATATTATGATCACTTGTATGCAAATAAAGAAAATCGATCAATCGGGAATATACATGTATATAGATTTTTATCTTTGAAAAACATTGAGTAATTTTGAATATGACTTCAGCGATGAATAATACTATTGTATCGATGTTTAAGCAATAAATTCCTTATATGATCAAATTTGTTCATTACTTTCTTCTGTCCCTTTCCCTACAAGTCTGTATTTGAGAGTCAAATATTTCCGCAGAAAATTTCCGAACACCTCCTCGATTCAGATGTTCTCCTGATACCAGGAGAAATTTTTGAGTTAAAATTTCTACAACTCTGAAAATCGCTATCAACTTTATTATATATAAAGACGTGCATGAGGACCCGTATGCATGCCTATATCGATACACTATACTAAGACGATTTTTCGGAAAAATAATGGAAAAAAATTTAGAAAAAAAGTCGAAAAAAAAGTCGAAAAAAAAGTAGAAAAAAACTTGCAATTTTGTACTAAATTTGCTTCTAAATTTGAAGATTTTTTTTTCACTTTTTTTTTTGTCTTATTAACTTAATTATAAAGAGAGACGTGCATGAGGACACGTATGCATGCCTATATCCATACACTACTCCTTCCCCCCTCCAAAAATTTCAGAACACCTCCTCGGGTCAGATGTTCTCCTGATACCAGGAGTAATTTTTGAGTTAAAATTTCCAAAACTCTGAAAATCGCTACTAACTTAATTATGAAGGGAGACGTGCATGAAGCAACGTATGCATGCCTACATCTATACACTACTCCTTTCCCCCTCCAAAAATTTCAGAACACCTCCTCGGGTCAGCTGTTCTCCTGATACCAGGAGCAATTTTTGAGTTAAAATTTCCAAAACTCTGAAAATCGGTATCAACTTAATTATAAAGAGAGACGTGCATGAAGCAACGTATGCATGCCTACATCTATACACTACTCCTTTCCCCCTTCAAAAATTTCAGAACACCTCCTCGGGTCAGATGTTCTCCTGATACCAGGAGTAATTTTTGAGTTAAAATTTCCAAAACTCTGAAAATCGCTACTAACTTAATTATGAAGGGAGACGTGCATGAAGCAACGTATGCATGCCTACATCTATACACTACTCCTTTCCCCCTCCAAAAATTTCAGAACACCTCCTCGGGTCAGCTGTTCTCCTGATACCGGGAGCAATTTTGGAGTTAAAATTTCAAAAACTCTGAAAATCGCTACTAACTTAATTATAAGGAGAGACGTGCATGAAGCAACGTATGCATGCCTACATCTATACACTACTTCTTTCCCCCTCAAAAAATTTCAGAACACCTCCTCGGGTCAGATGTTCTCCTGATACCAGGAGCAATTTTCGAATTAAAATTTCTAAAACTCTGAAAATCTACTAACTTAATTATATATTAAGACGTGCATGAGGACACGTATGCATGCCTATATCGATACACACTAAGACGATTTTTCGGAAAAATAATAGAAAAAAATTTAGAAAAAAAGTCGAAAAAAAAGTCGAAAAAAAAGTAGAAAAAAACTTGCAATTTTGTACTAAATTTGCTTCTAAATTTGAAGATTTTTTTTTTCACTTTTTTTTGTCTTACCAACTTAATTATAAAGAGAGACGTGCATGAGGACACGTATGCATGCCTACATCTATACACTACTCCGTTCCCCCTCCAAAAATTTCAGAACACCTCCTCGGGTCAGATGTTCTCCTGATACCAGGATCAATTTTGGAGTTAAAATTTCTAAAACTCTGAAAATCGCTCTCAGCTTTAATATATATAAAGACGTGCATGATGCAACGTATGCATGCATATATCTATACACTACTCCTTTCCCCCTCCAAAAATTTTAGAACACCTCCTCGGGTCAGATGTTCTCCTGATACCAGGAGTAATTTTTGAGTTAAAGTTTCTAAAACTCTGAAAGTCGCTACTAACTTAATCATATATAAAGACGTGCATGAGGACACGTATGAATGCCTACATCTATACATTACTCCTTTCCCCCTACAAAAATTTCAGAACACCTCCTCGGGTCAGATGTTCTCCTGATACCAGGAGCAATTTTGGAGTTAAAATTTCTAAAACTGAAAATCGCTACTAACTTAATTATAAAGAGAGACGTGCATGAAGCAACGTATGCATGCCTACATCTATACACTACTCCTTTCCCCCTTTAAAAATTTCAGGACACCTCCTCGGGTCAGATGTTCTCCTGATACCAGGAGAAATTTTCGACTCAAAATTTCGCTGACTCCGGAAATCGCTAATAATTTAATTATAACAAAGACTAAAAGATAAATAAATTGATATAGAATTCAAATTGAATTAGAATTGATTCGAAAAAAGACTAAAAAAAAAAAACTTCTTTTTTGAAATGAATAATCGCAGGGAGGGGAAAGTGGAAAATAACGAAGCGATTGATTATTATGGTATATCTGGTAATTTATTGCTGTATCATCAATACAATGTTAGTTATTTATTAGTAGTTACTATTAGTTATTATAGTTAATACTAGTTATTATTAGTTACTTAACATTATGAACAAATTGTAATTGTTTCCGAAAAATATTGCAAATAAATGTACGCGCCTCATTACAGCGCTCTCAAGCAAGAAATCACATGAATGGCATGCGGGTTGCATACGGCAAGGCGTGTTTGTGAATGTATTACGTATTATTCATGTATCTAGTTTATAATTAACAATCATAATTGAAGCATATCTATACAAGCAATATTACATATTATATAGTTGAAGTTATGTACATTTTTCAAATGTTCCTCATAAATAAATATGTCCGTCACAATTAATCGAGTTTCTTTATTGACATTGCGGCACAGGCTAATAGAATACAAGCTGTGCATAGGCGTTAGGATAAAATGATACCTAGAACAACTAATTGCACGGAGACAGTGCTCAATATATAACTCGACAATATTATTTCTAGACATGTATACAATTCCTTATAACAGAATCCCGGGTGTTTTGATGTAATCTGTATAATATGACCAACGCAGCTCCGATGTTAATCCGTTGACGCCATATGGGTCACTGACCTGATTACACATGGCTCGCATACTATAAACAGGGAATTGTTACCCTTAGCCTAGGTCAGTATTCGACTTTATCTGGTTAGTGGCGCCATCGGGTACGTATCTGAAAAACTAGATAACGCGCATACCGAAATGATAGATTAATGAATCTAATAAGGGCTCGCTTATGGAGTTTAATAAATTTAGAGACGGTAGAGATAAATTATTCAGAAAATTTTGATCTAGTAAAAATCAAATTTCAAACATGTCTGAAACAGGTATTGGAATAACTTATTGAAGCATCTGTATTTTTTTTTTTTTTTCAACTCTAGATACAAGTAACGAATCATTTAATGAAATGCATTTCTATGTATGTACCTCAGAGCAATGGAACAATGTAATTTGTAAATATAAGGCGCAAGATTAGCTGAAAGTTGAAAAATAATACGTCTGTAATATGTAATTTATGTATTTTGTCGGTAAATATAATAATGATGAATATCGTATTTATACTACACTTTCAGTTTTATTGATGTTGCGCCTTCTTACAGAACGATCATAATTATCAAGTATGCTAATCAAGAGCTGTTAATCAATTTATTCAGTATTCAATATCATTATAAATTTAACATGCCTAAAATATACACAAATCGTTTATAAATGTAACGTCATGAACCAAGACTCAGCCCAGCGATATTAGAGAGCAGGCAACTTAAAAAGTGCTTATGCTTTATTTTTCATCTAAACAATTCGTCCTACTAAATAATTTAAACTTACGCGCTCCCATACGCGCCCACGCACGTGTTTTTTAAAAAACACGTGCGCGTGCGCGTCACGTTCGCCGTGTGTTACTATGTAAATATATATATAATATATATTGCGTGTAGCATCTGGGATTAGACTTGTTTCTCTATTGTATAAAAAACAAAAAAAATAATCCTGAAAAAATAAAAAGCCAATATTCGCACCTGGGCCCACGCTCAGTTTGTTATAATTATTATTATTATTTTTTTTTTTTCTTGTGATTCATTTATTTTTTATTTATTTATTTATTTATTTATTTATTCTTTTTTTTTTTCTTCCTTTTTGTTTCAAACTAACTAACTCTTCTTCTCTTCGGAAATCATGAACGAGAGATGGTAATCAAACGCGGGCCCAACAATAGAAGTTATATGCCCGCGCAATGTCTGGGAGGCGTTGAGTAATAATCCCTTTCGAGTCTTGGATCTTGGTCATTGGAACGAGAAGGATCGGGAGGATAATCTGGATGAGGATGTAGCGAGAGGCTGCAGCTTCCCGCCGGATCAGGGGGACGGTTCTTCGACGAGTAGATGACGAGGAAGAGACGATCATCTCTCAGAACTTGAAACCGTCGCTGGGTATAGTCGTCGTAGGATCAAACTGGAAGGCTCCTTCCGCCGCTTGTGGCGCCAAATTCGTATCGTCAGACTGAAATCGAACAATAAAGTAGATTAGTTTTCAATATGACTAGAAAAAAAAAAAAAAAAAAACACATCTTTGAAATATACTAGATATTATTCAAACACTGTAAGTTCACTACATACCTCCTCCGAGAAGTACTGCTCGATGATATCATAGGCCAATCTGTATATTTCTAAGTTTTCGTGGTTTTGTAACGCTTCGATTTTGTCTAATCCTGTAATAAGAATAAATCCATTGTTAGTCGATTGTTCAAAGTAGAGAAAAATTCCGAAACTTGATACTTTGTGGGATGCAATTTACGACTATGGCTATAAATCGCAACCTGTTCGATAAATGAATGAATAAAAAATTAAATAACATTAATTTTCTTACGTAAATCAATTTCATTTTTTCCCTATCTACTAACCAGAACACTCTTCAATCATATTGGCGAGCTGCTCCACTTGAGCCCCTGCCACTTTGAGCATATTATTGATACCATCCAATACGACTTGCACAACTTGACTGTCCTTGCAAGATAGGAGATCACAGAATGGCGCGATAACACCTTCCTGTATCAGGCGTGCAACCTGCTCCCTGTTTCCGCTTATCGTCAGGTTACTAATCGCCCACGCAGCTTCCTTCTGAGTCTGGAATTCACCCTGCAAAAAATAAAAAAATAAAGTCAATTAATATAAAATCGGTTATTCTTAATCAAGTCCTTTAACAAGCTTTTGTAAGGAGAGATATAATCAAATAAAGAAATATAATGCAACAAAGATATACCTTTGACAAGTTGCTAATAATAAGAGGCAATAACTGCGCGTCGATAACGGCTTGAACTTGAGACTGATTTCCAGCTGTGATGTTTGATAAGAACCATGCAGCCTCTTTGCAGATCTTCTCTTTCGGGTGTGTAAGCAAGTTTGGGAAATGAGACAGAGCTTCGCAGTTCAATACTGTCTGTGTCTGTTCATCCGTACCGGTAACGATGTTTCCAACAGCTCTGAGAGCCGCTGTTTGAACCTTGACCTCTTTGTGGGATAAAAGAGGGACCAGACAAGGTACAACTCCGCTATCAATGACCATTTGAATCTGCTCGTTTCCACCATCGGTCAAATAACTCAACGCCCATACGGCATCAACAAGAATCTTAAATAACAAAGAAATCAAAAGTCATTTAAAGGTCTATTAAACTCGTGAGAAACTAAAATTGGAAAACTATCATAAAGAAAAAGCGAATCGAAGTAAATAAATACATAAATAAATGAATAAACAAATTGTAAATTGCTTACATTGATATCCGTGTGTAGAATAAGTACATTGAGAGCTGGCAGAATGTCTTTGATTGTCCCAACGGGTGGAGGAGGATCTTTGTTTCTACACAAGTTGACTATCACCCACGTAACGTTTCGCAAAAAGGTGATAGGTATATCTGGCTTAATGAAAGTTAAAAGCGGTGGCACAACACCAAGATTGATTACAAAATCTCTCAGCGCCGGTCCATCTCCAATAATATTTCCTATAGAGAAGTAAAAATTGAATAATTAGTGATTATAATTAGGATGAATGATAAAAAATGAAGATAATCTACACGAATGATTTCTATTTGAAGAAATTTCTTCCCACTCACCTAGAGCCCATACTGCTTGTTCGCAAACGTTCTGCTGGCTGGATAATAAGAGATGTAAAAATAATGGCACTGCTTCAGCTGCAACAACTGCCTGCGTCTGAGCGGATGTACCGCTAGCGATGTTCGTCAGTGCCCAAGCTGCCTCAAATTGCAGGGATGGACTGTAATGTAAAATAAATTAAATGTATTATGTATTGAGAAAGAATCAATGTTACAATTTATTTGTTATAAAAAAAAAGGGAAAAAAATCTATGTACAAATATGATTGAATAATATCCGATACTCACAGTTCATGTCGCTCAAGGCAGTGTACCAATATTGGTAATATACCGCTGTTGATCAAGGCATCGATAGGAGGATTACGATCCGAAGAAAGTAATTTTCGTGCAGATTGGACGGCTATTAACTGCTCTGCTGGATCAGAGCTTCCCGCCTTAGCCACCAATTCAACCAAATTGATTTTTGCCAAGTTCTTCTCTACGTCGTCTTCATCTGGTCGCAAAAGTTTATTGTTCAACAAAATCATATATCCAAATATCTAATGTACTCGGTACGATTTTAAACAAGTAAAAAATGAATATAATGACCAACTAAGAAAGGCATTTTCATTATCTGGCTATAACATAGACAATTTTCAGAAGATGATGCGAAAGAATATTACGCTAACGTTTCTGGCGCAAAGTAAATATGAAAAAAAATCTACTTTTCAAAAGGTTTAATGAAGTTACAAAGACCAGTTTTTTTTTTTTTTTTTATATATTGATAGAGATAAGACTACGCCCCCATTTATGCAAACTAGTAACGCAGATGAAATATCGATTCGTTGATAGATTAAACTTTTTTATAAGTAAAATTATGAAAGTATTTTTTTTTTTTTTTTTTTTTCAAATGAGAAATTATTACTCACCAGTAGAATCTGTGATAGGTACATTCCTCCGTTTCTGTAGCGTCTCTTCGCGTTTATTCTTGCGAAGTTCTACGGTAACCTCGTTTCTCCTTCTGCGCATCTCCTGGAAATAAAACTTATTTAGTAAAAGATATTTTAATTATTTTTTTTTTTCTTGAACACATATATATATATTTATAATAATCCTACATTTTTTTTTTTTTTTTTTTTTTTTATACATACGATATTATAAACATGTACGTACATACATTATTTTCCATTTACTGTTCAAGGCTTCGCGTGAATTAGCGAGATATTTGATATAAGGGGATGATGAAAAAAAAAAAAACGAAAAAAAAAAAAATATATATATATTTGACATCTTTGACTTTTTTTTTTTTTTTTATTCCATGCGATATGTTTGAGGGAATGAAAAATGTGTTAAAAGTGTTAAAATTCGTTCGAAAATGATATAATTTCAAGCCCCGTAGCTGAGTCATTGTTTAAGTGGCAAATATATTCTCGAAATATGATTGAAATAGGCGAATATTGAAAAACAAGGTCGGTGTACGAAGTGTATAGAGTTAAAATATATTGGGCGTGTTAATCGTCGGTTTTAATAAACGCTTAATAAATAATGAAATATATTATTAATTTTCTTCGTATATACTTACATCTTGATCTTTCCCTTTGTTCTTGAAACCTTGCATTCGGTTCTTATTTAGTGGATCAGACGCCATTTTTGCGATAACCAATGTTCGTCCTAGCGTAGATATTTGATGTGCCGGTTACACAGACACTTGTGTTAAGAAAATTCTCGATCTAACCAGACTAATATAACAATCTATATCAACTGCTGCATTACGTCGCGTGATTATTTATTATATTATTATATGCATTACCATGCATAACAGATTTACTTTTATACTATTCACAAGAATAAAAGTCACGTTTCTCGTTAACAAATACAGCTTTTTCACCTTTCGGAAAAACGAGAAGAATCAAGAAGACTGTGTTCCGAAATTATACTATTTTCACCACCTGACAGCTGTCCGTGCTGCAGAGCGAACCACACAGCACAGCCTAGTACTAGGTTTGACGAGATTCGTCAATGTCCGCATACCCTAAACCAATCAGAAAATTTTCATCTTTTCATTTATTCGAGTCTTCAATCTATCTCGATATTATATAGTCCCGGTTTAAAATAAATGAGAAGGATAGAAGAATTGAACACCCTAACCTATAAAATTTTAATAATACACGAAAGATGACGTCAAATATTATTGAAATTAATGACGATTATTATTATTGTCACGAGTTAAATATTACAGGCGAAAATAACGCGGTTCAATATATAAACAATTCATTATCATACGATATATATTTCAGAAAATATTTACGCAACAATACCCCTTGTGTTATTGAATTAGCCACGAACTCATGGCCATGTAGACGGAAGTGGTTGTCAAATGACGCGCCAAATTTCGAATATTTTAAACAAGTATTCGGTACGATGATAATTATTATTATTATTATTATGTATACCGTAAACTTTTATCATAAATTACTTTCAGAATATGAATAATAATATGAAAATTATTCACCCAGGTACTAGCGTCGCTCCTGTAGCTGACTGTACGACAAAATATTACAATTCTCAAATGAAGGATGATATGACTATAAACGATTACATAGATTATTGGATTGCGTATCGTGATAATAATAGCCATTCTGATAACAAGCCTATACTATATCTGAAGGACTGGCATTGCGTGAAGAATAATCCTAATATTCCGATCTACGATGTTCCTTCTTACTTCGCTTCGGACTGGTTGAACGAATATTATACAGAGCATGATAAACTGAATGACGATTATATGTTTGTTTATATGGGTCCGAAGGGAACTTGGTACGAATTGAAAAAGAATAATTTAATAGAGAGATATTTGTTTTTTTTTTTTCAGATCAAATTTCTATTATGTGTTTGTATACTTCTAGGACACCGTTTCACGCGGATGTATTTTCGTCTTATAGCTGGTCTGCTAATATTGTGGGAAAAAAACGTTGGGTTTTATTTGAACCCGGTGAAGAAAATGGACTAAGAGATAAATATGGTCAATTGATATACGATATTAGTTCACAAGAACTACAGGATAAAAATTTATATCCAATGTATAATAAAGATGATTTGAAATGTTATGAAATTATTCAAAATCCTGGTGAAATTGTATTCGTACCATCCGGATGGCATCATCAAGTTTGGAATTTGGTAAAAGACAATATTACCTAACATCGAAAAATAAAAACTTGAGCGTGAATCAAACTTTAGATAAAACTAAAGAAAATGTGTATTTTTTTTTTTTTTTTCTTTTCTTTTTTTTCAGGAAGACACAATATCCATCAATCACAACTGGATAAATGCTTGCAATATTTGGAACGTCTGGATATGTTTGAAAAAAGAGCTCGTTGCTGTAATGAGAGAAGTTTACGATTGCCGAGATATGGATGATTGGGATGATCACTGTCAACTTATGTTGAAAGCTTCATACGGCATTAATTATATAGAATTCTACAACTTTCTATCCTATCTAGTTTTAAAACGTATATCTATGATCAGAGAAGATAATCCCGTTATTAGTTTTGGCAAATGGTATTTGGGAAGAAATCATTGCTTGTATGATCTGAAACAAATTAGAACTGTGTTAGAAGATATGATAGATGAAGCTAAAACAAAGTGTATTGATACGATAGTTTTTTCTGAAAAAGATCCAAGATTAATTGTTTCTGACATAAATGAAATATTGTCGCCAAACTAGATGATATAGAAATTAATTTTATACTTATAAAAGATCATTTCTGTTCGTTATTATTATTATTATTATTATTATTATTATTATTATTATTTTCCGATAAAAGGAATACGTAGTTGATTAAGGTCTCTTATTGTTCCTTATTATAAATATATAAATATATATATAATATATATATATATATATAGATTTATATAATTCTTTTTATTAGTATAAAATCTTTGCTGCGTTTTAGTTTATACAATGTATTTTATGGTAGGTATGTATATTTTGTAATAATATGGTGTTTTAATACAATTTCGATTTTTCCAAACTTAAACGTTGATAAAATGTTGTTTCTTTTTTTTTTTTTTTTTTTTTTTTCTTTCTTTCTATTTTTGTACCTTGATAAACCTTCTATAATAGAATTAAGGATTAAATGATAGATAGATAGATATATATATATATATATATATATATATATATATATATATAATATAGTAATTCTATAAATAAGACAAATTTATTTATTTATTTATTTTTATATATATACCACTAGTTATATAACATTCTTATTTCACGACGACTTAAAAAATATTAAAATTTTATTTCATTTTATTCGTTATTATTTCCAATTAAGTGTTTTTTTTTTTTTTTTTATTATTTTTTTTTTAATTATTTTTATTATAAATTTGTATTCACAATTTTATTTTAATTGTATAACTTCTACTATTGCACAGTAGACTTGCTGCTTGCTCCTTGTTCGAAACATGATTATTCAGATTTTTATTGTTGAATTTAGTCAACGTCAACTTTTTCACCCCCGCGATAATAATGGTGATGCATCAAGTAATTTTAGTAACGTTTTAAAGAAATAGCAATCGGGTGTTAATTAAAAGAAAGTCTGATAGAGCTTTTCATACGATTACTGTTAGTTATTAGTATCAAGCAATATAATATGCAACTATGTATATTTTGATGGAAAAAAAAAAAAAAATTTAGTATAGTATAGCTAAATATACTTGGACTATTAGCAGGAACAAAAACCACCATCACATTAGTAGCTGAATATAATCAAACACCCTAATATAAAATGAATAGATTATAATAGAAGAAAAAAGAAACCAATCTAGAAAAAGCGTTAACTACTTGAAAATATAATCAGTAAACTTCTGGTGAATATCAAACGTTTTTTTTTTTTTTTTTTTTTTTTTTTTTCTTTAAAGCTCCATCAATCTTTTCTATAATCCTTATTAAATCTATAAAATAGCACAGCATATAAATACCCAAAAGAAATCAAGAATAATAAACATCCGTAGCATTAATTGTATGATTGTAATAAAACTAAGTTGAAGTAATGAAGTTAGACAAGCATCGAACTCTTGGAAATTGTACAATTTAGATAACAAATTCTTCAGCTTATTTATGAATTGATGTTTGAATTTACATTGCGGAGAACAGTGAAACAGCATGTAACCAGAGATTAATTACCATAATCACATTATAGCAAATTGGAAAGCAAAAATTGACTGAAATATTGTTTGTCTTATCTGCATTTATCAAATGGACAATTTTTTTGCATTAAAACTTGATGCGCAGATACTGTATTTATTTAATTATTCATTTCTATTTTTTTTTTTTTTTTTTTTCTTTTATAATTCAAACGAAATATATTGTATGTATATTGTAGACATTCTATAAAACTTTAGTCAGTTATTCGTAAAGTAATATTGGACAGATTGGAAGGAAATTACATTGAGATAAAAAAAAAAAAAAAATTCCAAATAAAATGCTCAACGAAAATGAGCTGCTCTAATGATTTTAGTTTTTGATATATACACAATTTTTTTTTTTTTTCTTCAAAATAAGAGCAATATTTTCAATCAACAATCGATTTCAGCTTAATTGAATTAACGGTGTTAAAATTGTTGCCCCCTTGGCATTGTAATATACACCTTATATTAATTACATGTTAAAGTCTTTGCGATAAAGACACAAGATTGACAAACGCTTGCCCCAGTTCCTATCTCCAGTTCTTATATAATCAACTATAGATATTATTATTTTATTTATTTTCTATCAATTTTCTCGATTTCTTTATTCCTCTTCTCTATATATAATATATATATGTATATATAATTTATATATAAAACAACGTAACGCCACATTTAAAACTTCAGAGTTTATGTATTGTCTTAATTATATGCTACCAACTGAGAATATAAGCATCAATACATTAAGATTTATAGTTGGTATATATAGACTTATGTATACACAAATATATAGATATATACATATCGTTATTAACCCATGTATATATTTATATACATACATGTGTGTACAGATATACAGTATACAGCTAATAAAAATGTACAAAATCTATGAGACGAGATTAAGAGCGCTTAAAACTTAAATCAAAAGTGCTTTAGCAAAGTGGTGGCTATTAAGCAAGTAATTAGGTGGAATATGAAAAGTGAAAACCACAAGTTTTCATAAAATGAAAAGAACAGAAAAATCAGACCGATCTGTAAGAATCCTCGATTTTATGTACAATGGCAACTTCGTCCTTTGTGCCTAAGTTATTTTTTATTTTTATTTTTATATTTTTTATTTTTATTTTCTATATTCATTCCCATATAGCTTTTTTTATGATATGCGCTTTTCATACCCCAAATATAATATAATTAACCATATTGCAAAGTTTGATCTGTATATAACATTATTTTATGCGTAGATATGCTTCGCACAAAATATGAGGTATAATTGATTTCTCATTACGATAAATTCAATTGAATTCTTTTACTTTTTTTTTTTTTTTTTTTTTTATTTCCCTCATATTACCTCTGCAGCATAGTACATAGTTACATGTTTGACATGTTTAGAATATCTGTACTTCTGTTTTTGTACATATAGTAGTACTATGATAAACATATGATAATAAAATCAGATATTTTACTTTGAGCATAATAATCAATATTGATTATTACAGATTTAATATTAAAACTATAATATATGTGCGTTACTTTATTAATGTTTTTCTTTTTTTTTTTTCTTCTTCTATCTTTCTTTCTTTCTTTCTTTCTTGTCAAATATTCAATTGAAATAAAATATTATTTGGTAAGTTTTAGGTGGTCTTATTATATCCTTGAGGAATATAATAACTTGAAATCATGAAGTATCTCGACTTACGAAAAGAAAAAATAAAAAAAATATGCTTTTACATTTACGTATCTATATATCGAACAATACTTGAACAGAAAAAAATGAACAGAATTAAATATCGCAAAAAAAAAAAAAAAAAAAAAAAAAAATTGCTGACCCCTATGAAGTGTTATAGCAGTAGAATATAATTGATAAAAAAAAAAAAAAAAATACATAAACCTATGTAGATAATAATTGTTAGTTATTTTAAACATATCTAAATGAATTCATATTATCATATTCCTCACATTTAATTTCTCTGTAGTTTCAACTTGCATGGCAAGTATATCCTACTACTTATATAAATAGCCTGGATACTTTGAAAAGTCTAACTCAATGATAAAGAACAAGTAACAACATTTTTTCATAGAAAATCAGACTTTCTAAAGCGTAAAGACTCTATTAACTAATATAATATTATACATATTCTGTATAAATAGATGTATGTATGTAGTACCTATGCAACGGTGATGCTTACATAGAATTAAATTTATTTGAAAATAAGATAACGACTTACTAGTCTCTAGATATTATTACAGGGAGTTTTTTTTCTTTTTTTTTCCTTTTTTTCTTTTTTTTTTACACGAAAATTAATCAACACATTGACATTTATCAAGGAAGACTAAGGCAATTTCGTCATTTATAAATCATCAAACAATAAGAAATTAAAAAAAAATAAAAAAGGCCAAATATTGAAAAGAAAACTCCTAATTGATTGAAAAAACGTTACCGACTCTCCGATTAGTCATCTTTTTAAATATTTACATTTTGTTTCAACCTAAATCCCAAATTTAGGAGAAAATATTTAAAAGCAAAAGTCAATAAACGTAAGTGAGTGAGTGTGTGTGTGTGTGTTAATTACCGTATGATCGCACATAACAAAACATAAGAGATCATTAATTTATAGATTTGCAAATAAAAACTTTCCTCAAATTGACTTATTATAGCGAACTCGCACAACTCAAGTTTCTATACTTACATGGGATGCGTTGAAAGGGTAGACAAGGATGGAAGCGGGGTTGTTGGGGTAGCAGGTGTAGACGGTACAGGAATAGGAGTAGCTGCTATAGGTTGATGCGTTTGTCTAGGCGGAGAGAGTAGTTCTTGTCTGTCCCTTTCTCTTTCTCTCCCCGGCCTCCAGGCTTCTAAAAGTGATTCAACTCTGTCGTCGGTTGGACCCCAACGAGCATTACCAGCAGCGTTTTGTAGCCAAACAACAAGAGTGCCATGAGCCGCCCTTATGTTTACTTCTCCCCTGCAAATAATTAATAGATTATTGCTTAGTTTTATTGTCCTATAAAAAAATCTGTGAAAAAAAAAATTAATCATTTCGAATATTCAACAGACTAACTTAGGTAGTATGTGTTGAAATCCGTGTCTGTATTCGTGTTCCATAGCAGGAACAACAACTTGTTTACGTTTAAAGTGGCTTCCCTCGAGTTTGAGAAGTGCATTTGGTGCTGGGTCTCTCCATTCGGGTAAAAAAACAACAAATGAAAGTGGCTCCGCAGAGTCGGCAAGTAATTGTTCGAAGTGATTGACCATCGCTTCCATTAGTTCCTCGCAGTACGGTGGATTGGCTTGAAAAGATCCGGAAACAGGCCTGAAGTCTAGAAAAGGTCCTCTTGATCCAAAGTAAGAATCAGTGTCCGCAAAAGCGGAACAATATTGCCTGAAGTAGCAGTTAAGCGGCGAAGCAAAGCATTCGAAAGTTACGCCAAAAGTTCTTTGAAGACATTCAAAGACGGTGACGGGTAGCGCCATTTGTGTTGCTTGACCCTCATTCATTCCGAGATAAGTTTGGTACCTTTTGAGCATCGACCAAACTCGGGGTAAAAACATCTCGAATTTTTTATCGTCGAAACAATTATATCTATACAAATGTTCAAGCTTTGTTACATGGGTATTATTTATACCCATAGTATCACCGTGAAAACGTAGCATAGTCTGTTCCCTTTCTGGTAAATAATCTATCTGGGGTTGTCGAGGGCTGGGTAAAGAGAACTGAACTGGATAGCACCATACTTTTCTCTGAGTGCTAGCGGGTCCGACCAAAGGTATGACGTCGGCGAGGCCGTTGTCTTTTAAAATTTGATTGTTCTTGTCTTTAATTTTTTTAGCATAATCCGTAGAAAGGTGATATATTTTCAAACAGATACCCTCGACGCTGGCTTTAACGGTCTCCGTTAAGTGGGGCTGACATTGTCTTTTCAAGTGAGCTAGCCTGTCTTGAAAATCGTCAAAAGTAGCACCGACTGTTCTTCTTAGCCATTGAAACGTATCCTCGGCGTTCCATTTAACAACTTTTCTACTATCAGGCGAGGCGGATCTAGATTCAATCATTTTTTTAGCTGCCTCGGCGTATCTGGATAATTGCTTTCTCGCATCACCCGTAAACTTTGGCCTTACAAGTTTGATAGGTATGTCGTTCATTATCTCTCTATACATAGACATTGATATTTCTGGGAAACATTGGCTCGGAAGTAAAGGATCAGACCCGCAATCTATCACCTTACGTTCCATCAGCCATCTGTTGAAAGAATCTTTAGGCGCGTCGATTGATTCTCGCGTGTGACACAGCTCTTGATAACATTGCCTTAATTTAGCTAGCAATCCGCATCTGAATGCTTCAACGTCTGGATGAACATGAGGTAAGTTTGAAGGTCCTCTTTCATAGATTATCACATTTGTTGGGATTTCCAAATCCCATGGGCCACTGCGATAATAAAAATATCCGTTAAGTATCATCTAAGTAAATATAAAACAAATAATCCATAGTAATATTATTAAAATAAAATTAATAATTACGCAAGTATGAATTTCTTTGCAGCCGAAACAGCAGGGCTTTCCTCAGACGCTCTACGTTTCAAAGGTGTTGCCGGAGTACTAGGAGTTATAGGACCGTTTCCCGCAACTGGAGGAACTCCGCATATGCCTAATGGATCTGTAATAGGATCGAACTGTGGCTTGAGCGACGGAGGAACCCAAAGAGATTCTCCAGTTAATTTGTTCCAAAAATATGGTCTGTTCTCTCTTTTGCTCCAAAATTTTTTCCATCCCTGCTGTTGTAATTCCGGGGATAATTCAGCCTCGGCAAAATTTCCCGCCGCTGTACCCTGTGTATGAATAAATAATAATAAGAAAAAAAAAAAACCAAACAAAATCATAAAAATAGTTATTCGTTATTTTCTATTTTCATTTCAGAAACAGTAAGAAAATAAATCTCACCTGAGGAGCGAGGGTTGTTTGTTGCATATGAGTCAAGGGAGGACAATGTTCGACGACATTTTGTGACGGTGGTAATATTGCTGCCTGTAATTTAACAGGAGTAGGTACAATGACTTGTGTAACAGGAGGATTTGTTGCTTCCTGTTGCAAAAGTTGGTGATGATGAATGGCAGGTAACGTTGATACCGACTGACCGGCCAATGCTTCCCAAGCTGAGTTACTAGCCATTTCTTGTTTTCCACTGCTAACTTCGTTCATCGTCGCTACGAAATTATCAAGCACGATAAAACGGTTGCCTGTTAAAAAGAGAAGAAAAAAAAAAAAAAAAAACAAAAAAAAAACGAAAATGAACAATAACAATAAATGAATAAATAAGTGAATAAATAAATAAGTAAATAAATAAAGCCGATATAAGAAATTTTTCAAGTAAAATTTTATCATCGACTAAGTTTTCACCGCAGTATTATTAAACTCAATGAATTGATATACTTGACAACTATTTTGTGTTTTTGTTTTTGTTTTTTGTTTTCAGGTAAAGTTCAGTATTTGATTAACACTTTTTTTAGGATTTAGGTTTGAACTTAGCAGCGTCGTAGATAATTATACTTGTTAGAAAAAGAAAAAGAAAAAAAAAAAAAAAGGTTCCCTTATAAATTCTCACCTTGTTTCCAGTTTGTTCCCGGTGAAAACTTAGTCATCGCTTCTCAGTCTACGTCTCGATGTCTCACCGTCCCTCATAATAATTTGCTGTATAAGTATCTAAGCAATTGAAGAAGAAAAGAAAAGAAACAAAAATAAAAAAAAAAATAGAAAAAAATAAAAAATAAAAAAATAAATAAATAAATAATCGTTTAAAAGTGACGACGAATTGAAAATACTGTCTAAATAATATTTTTACACGTATATAGGTAATATAAATGGATAATAGGTATATAACGCGATGGTTTTATTGTAAAATGAATATTATTCAAATATTATTTTTCTAACATACACACACAATAATAATATAATAAGAAAATTTGAATATATTATTAGTTCGTGAGTGAAAAAAAAAAAAAAAAAAAAGGAATTTTAATTAAACGATATATCGTTATATTAAGTTAAAAATATTTTTGTTATTAAAATGAATACCCAAACCTTATTTAAGTTAGCAAAAATATTAATCTGACAGTACTTTGCTATTCCCCGTGTTTGTTTACAAACTAATGACACGATATTATAATAGTTAAATAATATGGTAAATTGATGAAACTATATGTTATAAATGATATAAAATTGATCTAAAAACTTACCGGTAACTTTTCTCGTTCTTATTCAATAGATATTCATAGTTGTAGTTAAAATTCATTCATAATTTGCACAACTGGACGCGACGATATCCACCCGTACGACGCCATTTGCCTCTAACTGAAGAGTCCAGTTCTTCAGCTATGGTGAGGGAAAGGGGAGGAACGATGGGCGGCGGGGGTGAAGGGGGAGAAACGGAGAGACACGGAACGCGGAATTGAAGTGTTGCCAACAAAGATATTCGAATAGTTTTTATCGTATTATATATTAATTAGATTTTAAGAAAGAAATTATCCCCTAATGCGATACGTAATCAATACTCTATAATTAATATAGAATAAATGTATAAATATTATTGTTTGTTGTAAATTAAAATGATGTAATGAAAATAATAGGCTGTATTATTTTTCACCGTCAAGTTTGTCATTGGTATAATATTTTTTTTTTTTCTTTTTTTTTTTTTTTTTTTTTTTTTTGCGCTTCTCTCGGTCTGCGAAGCTGCGTAAGCGACCGACTTCGTCAGGTTTAAAATGGACGAACTTTTCTGTCACTTTTATGTCCGACAAGCGGGACGCCGCGCGTAAAATAGCCTAGTAATTTTCGTTTATTAATTGAGTAGATAATATATATCTAATACAGACGTTTTAAAGACCGATAATATCAGTTTGAAAATATGTCTGTTACTTTTGCCCAGAGAGGTAGACCTCCGCCAAATCCAGCCCAAATACAAAAGGTGTGTTTTAATAGTTTTTTTTTTTTTTTTCCTTTTTTTTTTATTTTATTTTATTTTATTTTATTTTATTTTACTCCGATTTCTATTCTTATTCTTTTTTTTTTAACAACTACTAGTATAGGTAACAGGATACGGAATAGAAGATAAATTTATCTACTATAGGCGTAGAAAATGAAAAAGGATTCGTTAAATTTAATTTACGATTTCTAACCTAATTAATAAAAAAAAAAAAAATTAAATATTCATTTCGAATGATATTTAAATTTAAATTATATTATATTTCTTAAATCAGATGCTGGATGAGAATAGTCATCTGATACAAACTATCCAAGAGTATCAAAACAAAGGGAAGCCACAAGAATGCATTCAGTAAGTATGACTAATCAGATTACAGTCTGATAAAAAAAAAAAAAAAAAAAAAAAAAAAATTAAATTAATTAATTACATTCATCATCCCTGTGATTTTAGATACCAACAACTCCTACATCGAAATTTAGTTTACCTGGCATCGATTGCAGATGCGAATCAAAATATACAAGCTTTACTTCCGGTAAACTAATTCTACAATTATCAAAACCCGAGAGGTTTTTTCCTTGAGGAATATATTGGATTTTGAAAAAAAAACAAAAAACAAAAAAAAAACATTTAAAAAAAAATTTCTAGCCGCCTCAAGGCATACCTAACGGACCTCAACATCCTATGATGGGACCTCAAGGACCGCCTGCAGGACCTCCAGTATCTGCTGGACCAGGAACTGAAATGCCTCCTAATACACAACAGCCTTTACCTATGTCGGGATTCAATCAATCACAACCAATGCCTCAGGGAGGATATAGAGGACCTGTTATGCCCGGTCAAGGACCTAACATGAATCGTAATAATCTTTTACTACGTTTTCTTTCCTATCTGGGAAAACTTTCGAAATAAACTAATAAGAAAGAAAAGAGAATCTAGAATGATAGATAACTACTTTTCTTACTATATTATTTGTGATCAATTTTAAATAGGACCAGCTCCTGGACCTGGGCCTCAGCAGTATAGAGGAGGACCGCAAGGATATCCTCAACAACCAGCTCAGCAGGGATACCCAGGACCTTATTCTAACCAGAATCCTGCAGCGAATTATCAAGGACCTCAAACGGCTGGTTATACCCCAGGTCAACCTTCGCAATACGCATCTCCTAATCCTTCGCAACAGCAGGGATACCCAGCTTCTAATCAACCTAATTATGGTCCACCTCCAAACTCTGGGAATAGCTACGGACCCCAACCTGGCAGTTATCCACCTCCTGCTAATCAACCTCCAGCTGTATACGGACCTCCACCACCCAGCCAGCAAGGATATCCTCCGCCTAATTCTGCGCAGCAAAGTTTCCCGTCTAGTGGTCAACCCCAACAGCCTGGACAATATGGAAGCCCAAGTCCTCAGCCTGCATATCAACAACCGCCATCCCAGTCTCCCCAAAATGCTTATAATTCAACTCAAGGAGGAAATTATCCGCCTCCAAATTCTCAGGGATATCCTAACAGCGCACCTCCTCAGAATTATCCACCTCCTCCAACTTCGAGCCCTGCTCAACCCCCGCAATCTGGTCCTCAGCAGAATGCTGGGCCTCAATCTAGCTACGGGAATCAACCCAGTCCTGGGCCTGGACCTGGGCCTGGTCCGGCTCAGTACGGTCCAACTTCTACATCCCCACCTTTCAGCACCCCTCCTGCTAGCGGAGTGAACACTTACGCTCAAAGTGGGCAGCCTACAAGTACTCCGTCAGTTGCTTCGACTCAAACTTATCCTCCCAGCGGGGCTCCCCCAGTTTCTTCACAAGGCGGTGGATATGCACCTCCAGGACCAGCTCCATCTGGATATCCGGTTCATCAGCCACCCCATCAAGCTTCTCATCCACCGCCCCATCCTCCGCCACATCAGGCTCCTCATCAACCGTCGCATCCTCCTCCGTCACATCAACCGCCTCATCAACCTTCTCATCAACCTCCGCATCAATCTCCTCATCAAGCTTCCCATCAATCGCCTCATCAGCCTTCGCATCAGCCTTCTCATCAGCCTCCGCATCAACAGCCACCTCCTCATGGACCACAGCATCAACCGCAGCATCAGCCTTCGCAACAGTCCCAACAGCAAGCTCAGACTCCGCCTCAACAACAACAGCAACAACAACAGCAGCAGCAGCAGCAGCAGCAACAACAACAGCAGCAACAGCAATCACCTAGCCCAGCTCCCAGCGGTTTTCAACCACCTTCGGGACCTCCCCAAGGACCTCCGCCGCCCTCAGGACCTTTGCAGCCTTCAGGAGGCTATGGACCTCCGCAATCTCATCCAGCTACTACGCAGACTTATGTACCACCTTCTCCTGGCGGTCAGCCACAAGTTTATTCACCACATCCTCCTCAAGGTGGGCAGCATTATGGACACCCGCAATATCCGCCTCAAAATTATCCTCCCCCACCTGGAGGCCAAGGATATGGACAATATCCGCCTAGGCCTCCTGGCGGACACATGCCTCCGCCACCAGGTCCGCAAGGCCCTCCGCCTCCTAATCAATACGGTGGTTACGGGTATCAACCTCCTCCACAATAGTTTCTAACCAGAGAAGGTTTCGACAAGAATTTTGTTAACGATTTGGCATAGCTATTAGTTTTTATTTTTAAATAGGTTTTATGGTTTTCTTTTTTTATAAAACCACGGAATGTATAACAGGTTTTTTTTGGGATCGATTTTCCTATATTTTTACATTATTTTGTACATAATAAGCTCGGTTTTTTGACGCTGAAGCGATTCAATACGATAAATTCTACCCTCCAGATCAGAGTTAATATAGTTTCTTGATCAGTTTTACTATATAATATGTTTCTTATACAACATTATTCAAACAATTCCAACAATTTTTAAGGTCTTGCGTATGGGTACGTTAATATTCTAAGCTAGATACGATAAGTTATATTATAACGAATACGTTAGTATTAAATATCACTTAATTAAATGTAAAAACGTTACTGTTCGCACTTTGTAACGATTGATCTCTCAATAAAATGCAAGCAAAGTATACAAACTACACAATTATAATTCAGATCTTTATCATCTTTCTCTCTCAATTAAGTAGTCAGCAAAGCTGTTAATCCGTTAAAAAATACTCTAATAGCTGATAAGATAAACAATTCAAAAAAATTCTTAATATAATCTAGGCAGGCATAGATTGAATAATGCCGTTCTCAGTTTTCTTTGATTTCATTGGCGCGTATATCAAGGTATAAAATCCACTAACATTACAACAAAATAATACTTGTGAGATTCCTGTTCGGATCGCAATAGTAATTTCAAAGCTCTTCTTTAGATCTTTTCGCATCGCTTTCATTGTAGTCACATTTACAAGAACTATGGGGCTGGGGTACCTCTTCCATACCAGTATGTACGACAACTTTGTTTTCCAGCCGGCTACTCCATTCCTGAGATTTGAAAATTAGAACGATAAGTACAGAGATAATTAGTTATAACACCAAAGTGGGTGTTAGTATTTTTACCTTTAATAAAGCAGCGTGATAACAGAATACATTTTGTGGCATCAAGTTATCTCTGGCAAAGAGCTGTCCAGTTCGAGATATTTTGTATACTACATCGTCGTGTTTCTTTGCCCATCTTATTTTCTCAACAAGATCAGATAGGTCGCTTTTAATAGGAATATAATGTTCGTATGGTTTGAGCTGTTTGTAGAAAAATTCATAATACTTTGAGTCCTGTTTGAATACTACAGCATCCCCAGCCAGAAGATAAGGAAATCTATAAGCTGCCACAGTGCCGTCGATATTCAGTTGGTATTTATACTAAAAAAAAAAAGAGAAAATAAGTATTTCGAGTTGAATGACTGGCCTACACTAATATATTCTTTGTACAATGTTTCTAAAAATGAATGCCAGTAAATCTCACATCAAAAAAGTTGAAAAAAGACGTATGATTCCGTTTCGGACCATATTTGTCCATTTCATTTTTAAAGAAGAAGAAATTGGTGATAGAAGCATTGATCAAATCCGGATGCTTTCGGGATATATCTATTAGGTCTAGTCTTTCCCTGCGGGCATCGCGTCCTTGCCAAAAAGCCTTTTCTATTTTAGCAGCCCACAGTGCCTTTGTATTTCCTTGTACAGACAGCATATCGAGCATAACTCTAAAATAGACGAACAATTAATAAATATGAAATTTTTTGTAGAAAATAATTGAATTTTTACGGTAAGAAAATTCAGATGATCTTTTCTATTTTCACCTTCCCATATTTTCTATAGTTGACTCTGTGATGTCCCAAGTAGGCATGACGATATCTCTAGTATCGTCTGAACCGCACCAAGAAAATACAGGATAAATAGTATCAGTCTTTTTAATTAGAGGCCAATCTCCAAGATTGACAAACATTTCAGTGTCTGGTAGGACGACTTTTCTAGCCAGTGATAATAAGATCGCATCCATAAATATCTTGAAGCCTACATGCTGCCCGTAGCAATGTCTGTAAACCTATGGCGAGAAGGCAAAAGTATAATTATAATTAATTCATTGAGTAAGCAAAGAAAAAAAAAAAAAAAAATAGAAAACATGTTTCTGACAAATCATCACTAACTTTGTTGTGCTTTATCACATAATGACAAATACTGACGCTACTAGGTCGGTCAAATTCTTTTATAATATCATATCTAATTTTGTCAAAATCTACGTTTTTGAAAAGCTGTAAGTCAGATTGTATTTGACTGTAATTTTGTGAACATTCATAGTTCTCTATCCACTCATCTATATCTCGGTTCGGACAATAGCACTCCTCTTCATAAACAGGATCTGTAAAAGAGTGCAAAAGTAAACAAGTGAAGATATAATATAAATTAGCATAAAGATTATCTAACGATGATTAATTTACATAAAATATATATACCTTTAAATATTATGGGAGACTTAGGCACATGTTCGTTTTTAACTTGTATAGAAATTTTCATATTAACGCAAGTTTGATAAAGTTTATAACGTATTATAAAACTCCCATCTTTACGATCTAAAATTTGTTTCCAAATATGGCAAGGACTACCGCCTAAAGTTTCTCCGTCAATTTGTGCAGAAATAATTCCTTCGCCCGCAGATATGGATGAACTAAAAAAAAGGATTAATAAATCATTAGAATAATTTTATCTGTGTGTATATATAGAAAAAATAAAATAAATAAATAAAAGGAAATATACAATAATATGTAATAATTATATATAGTAGTTTGTAAGCTAACTTTTTTTCGTTCTTATCCCTTAGCTGTAAGAATATATAACGAGCTCGCATGGTAATATCTTTAGGTCTAAGACCAGGTCCCCAAATAAGTGTTTTTGAAGGAACAATTTCGTCGATGACATTGTTACTCGCATAAATAATGCATTGTGAGAAACAAAAGAATATGAAATAGCAAATTTTCTTCATTATTTTTTTCGTAAATATATAAGATCGCGACTTTGAAAACAGGTTATAGAATATATTAAATAGCACGTAATTCAGACGATTAAACTATTGTTACGATATCACTGAGGCTTGTGCATTTTAGTTCACAATCTGTCATTAATGAATGTAATATAGTATGAGAAAGAAAAAAAAAAACAACAACAACAACAACAAATAAAAAACTAAACACCGGCACACAGACGTCTGTCAGATTGAAAATAAAAAAATAGACTGTAAACTTTGATTATGTAGAAAAAGAAATACGTATAAGATTATATTTTCCGTATGTAAATGTATTTACAGATGAATATAAATTATAAATAGGTATCAAATATGTATCTTTCAGTCGGTTTAAAATAATTTGTAATAATTTTCGATACCTAGCGACATATTCTTTGTTTATAAAAATTGTATATACTATAATGACGAATTTTTGTCAATCGACATAAAAATCGAGACGAGCTATATCATTGGTTAACTTTTCTCGGAAATCGTCAAATCGCGACAGTTTCGCGAGTTTGTCGTCGTTTCCAACAAACGACGACGACGACAAAAAAACTATTTATGTAAGAATAGTTAGTCAATATACTCAAATGTTATCGAATAATAGGTAGGTATAGGCTGTTTTATTTCTATAGGTATACGCCCGAGAACTTTGAATTTGACTAATGTTATATATACCGAGTGGGCGGGCGCACGCGCGTAATTTGTACACGCGTAAAACTGACACGCGTATATAAAGATAGAAGTAAAGAATGTAATCAAATAATGAAAACATTTTTTATCTACAAGCATGCCGACACGGACATCGTATACGGAAGTGATAATATTCTCAGTTAACAATAGCACTGCGGTAATAGAGTCTCGCCCACTAGTTAATACAAAAAAAATCAAATGAATCAAGAACTGCAACAAGAACCTGCAGCTAACCCGCTGACCACAGAATCTAAACCGCATCTTTTTTGGTCCAGGTATATTAATAATTTAAACAATAATTTACAAAAAAAAAAAAAAAAATTCCTATTTTCAAATATTTGAAAAAAAAAAAAAAAAAAAAAAAATGAAATTGATTTAATTGATTTAAATTTTCTTTAGAAAAGAGAGGCGAAAATGGTTCTTCACTTTGCTATACGGAACATGTTTGGTTTACGCGACACGAACGTCAATGCCATTGCTTATGCCATCGATAAGCAAAGAAAGACATTGGTCAAAGACTGACTGTGGTACAATATTGTCGAGTTTTTTTTGGGGATATACATTGACCCAAGTAGCCAGTGGATTTATCAGCGATAGAATCGGTGGTCAAAAAGTAATATTTTTCGCAGCGGTCGGATGGTCGTTAACAACATTTTTCATGCCTGAAATAATTACCACATTTACTAACGGCGATGATTCTGTTAGACTAGTTGCTTCCATTCGTACATTGAATGGTGCTTTTCAAGGTGCTGTATGATTATTGAATACATACATAGCATTTAAAGCAATGTTATTAATAATGAATTGTGTTTATTACAGGAATGCATTTTCCTAGTATGATAAGTCTGACTAGTCAGCGTCTACACGAACCAGACCGAGCTTCCTTTTTCAGTCTTTTAACGTCTGGATCAGCGTTGGGAACTCTTCTCACTGGATCTCTAGGCTCGTATTTATTAGAGAATTACAACTGGACCAAAGTATTTCAAGTTTTAGGTAATTTTGACTATTAACAGAATTAATTTACCCTGGATAAAACAAATTAACTGCATCTATTTATCTTAACAACAGTCTAAAATTAAATATAACTCGTCAATGGATCGCTCTGACCAAATAATATATTGAAGTATCTTTAAAATGAGATAGAAAATGCGAAATATTTTATAACTTGCTTATTTGCATAAGTGTGTATAAATAAACGAGAAAGAATGTTAGAGTCTGAATGCAAACACCACTCGGTGTTTTTACTTCACATTATTAATGACGATTCAATGAAAGACTAAAAAAAAAAACCTTTATCTAAAAATTAGTATTACTAATATAGAACTTTTTGTATAATTTGGCAATGGGAACAGGTGGTTTGGGTTTGATGTGGACAGCGTTGCTAAGTTACTACTCACTTTCACTTGTACAAAACGCTGCCCCTAACAAATTGACGACAGTAGATCCTCTGCCTTGGTTTCGACTGCTTTCTAGACCTCCATTCTGGTAATCATGGTACATGGATCTTACCGCACTAACTTATGAACAAAGAATGAAGACTTCTAGTATTTTATAACTCACGTTAACAAGCTACAATGCACGATTTTCACTAACAAATTGCTTCTATAAAACTTAATTGCACGAATCCATGAATATCTCCGATCTATTCTAATTCAATAATTCTCATTTTTTAGGTCCTGCGTATTTGGTCATGCTTGTCAAAACAATTGTTTTTTCGTTCTACTATCATGGATGCCGACCTATTTTCACGATACATTTCCAGAAGTGAAGGTAAAAACTACAAATAACACGGCGGAAGATCGACGTAACTAATTAATTAACAACTTCTAAAAATCTAATTATTTACGATTCATTTTCTAGGGATGGGTAGTAAACATGGTTCCATGGTTGTCTTTACTGCCATGCACTTTTCTCGGGAAGACAATGTCGGAAAAACTCATTAAATCAGGCTATACCATTACTGCGACGAGAAAAATCATCGAAACTATTTGTTTGATGACGCAATCTATCAGTTTACTCTTTTTAGGTACTATAAAAAAATTGTTTAAACTACCATTTCACATTTCAAGAAGAATAAAACCCAAAGATCAGCTTTCTTTGTACACAAATATCTAACTATAATGTATAAAAATTATTTTACAGCTGGCGTGACTACTTTTCAAGGAGCAATATTCTGTCTAGCACTGATCATCGGTGGGGCAGGTTTCCATAATAATGCTATTGCAGTAAATCCATCGGATCTGGCACCAAAACATTCTGGTAGTGTTTTTGGACTGATGAATACAGTCGGAGCGATACCTGGTAACTATGACGTTAATTTAAAGAATTTCAGATCTAAGATAATTGCCTCACACCAAACTATACGAGATTATAATTGTTTCAGGATTTCTTGGAGTCTACCTGGCCGGTCATGTGCTGGAATTAACACACAGCTGGTCCGTTGTATTTGTAATAACATCGACGATAAATGTTCTAGGATGTATAGTGTACTTGATATTTGGATCAGGGAACGCGGTGATTTAATAAATCATAAGATCATTATCGTCCACTTGATTTATCGCAATTATTGATAACCCAGATACCCAGATTAATTTACACTTAAAGATAACGTTTCAAATTTATGAGACCATCCAAATAGCAGAATAAATTCTGTACTCATACCCAAACTTTTAATCCACCTTTGTTGGATCAGGTCCAAGATCAATTAGCATTTTCGACATATAAGGACCGTCCAATTCATAGCCCATCTTTCTGTAATAATTTCGAGTTCCGACACCTGGAAAAAAATTAATTACCCGTTAGAATTATAATAGATAAAAATTATGTAGCCTTCTGTTGCAGAATTGCTCATCTTCTAATACTAAGCCTAGCTAAAGATTTTATTCTCACCAGATATGACTGCGATTTTATGAGATTGATGTTCCTCCTTGGCAATACGTTCTGCTTCTTCCATTAAAAGCATGCCGAATCCTTGATGTTGAAATTTCGTTGGATCCCTTGCATTCACTGGAACTACGCTTCCATAAACGTGTAATTCTCGGACTATGGAACACCTCGTTTTTAATTCAGGCCTGAAAACCAAAGCATGTCGAGTTTATAAAAGTCTGAAAATACTTTAGCCGCAGAAATGATATAAGAAACGAATAGTTATTCTAAAAATTACCTGAAAGTTTCATTCGAGCATTTCCTGAGCCTGAGTAAACCGACCAGAATATCTTGGGTAGGATCTTCGTAGGAAAGGAAAGTTTCCCAACCATTATTTGCGACATAATCTCGTCGTACCAGCTCAACTTCGTAGGGGCGAACCTTACGGTGGATTTCCTGAATTCCTACTTCTCTAGTTCTTACATCTCTGCAGTCAGTGCCTAAGTCTTTCATTCTAGCCAATGCCAGCTCTCTGAGATTGCCGTGTTCTACTCCAGAGCTGATAATAAGAAAAGTTTGAAGTATATCCGCACAAATATCGTTTCTAAGAATAAATTCTTTGTTTTGATGAAATTTCTTCATTACCTGACCAGGGGCATTGGAATATCTCGCTGAACTCGATACACTCTAGTCCACGGAGGCACCAGAGATAGAATTCTGGCAATAAGATCAATCAAAGTACTTGGCGGATAGCTTTTGTATCTTCCAGTTTTCCACAATTCGTAAAGCCCTGTACCGCGTATAACAAGGGTAGGATAAATCTTCAGTCCATCTGCCCGGAATGCTGGATTCTCAAAGAATTCCTAAAGAATAAAACCTTGGATTTACCACCAGATGAAATTGATGCAATTACCTTTTACCTAATTATTGATACCTCCTAAACCCGATGTCGGCCCAACTTCGGCCTGGTCTTAAAAATTCCGTCTTTTAATGTCGAATTTTGTCTACAAATTTCAAAAAGATCGATTACGGCGACTTTTTGCAATCCACGATTTTGATTTTTGAAACGAGAATTTCGGCACTTCCGGTGTCTGAAAAAATCTACAAATATTTCCATTTCAAAGTACGTCAAAAAACTGGAAAGTTCTGTACGAGTCACTTTTCCATGGGATACCTTGGTTGCCGACTAGAATTTGATGAAAAACGAGCTGTTGCCGAAAAGTGAGATTTTGAAAAAATCGTAACTTCTAAAAAAAAAAATCGGAAAATTCTAAAATAATTCATCAATCATACCTGAGTCTAGGGTTACCGTGAGAATAATTTATTCGGAAATCGATGGGGGTCGGGGTAAATGACCGTTCAAAATATTTTGGAATACCCCATATCTAATAAACTTACTGCAAACTGTTCAACGTCCCTCTCTATATCAACATTAGGTAAGTCTGGCATCATGTGTGCAACGACTTTGAATCCCGCATCCTTTGAGAGTTGAAAACTTTCGCAAACTGCTCTTACAGTGTGTCCTCTGTTAGTATCTCGTGCGATATCTTCGTAAACAGATTGAACTCCGATTTCAAGACGGGTGCATCTGTTCCAAACAAGAAACACCCACATTTTAATTAGCTAGTTATAATTATTTCCAACTATTTAAACCCTCCAAGTATTCAAAAGCAAATAACTGCTATCAAGACAATAAATCGATTTACCCGTATTTAAGCATGTCTGAAAGATGCCTCTTGAGGCAATAATCAGGCCTAGTTTCGATCGTGATTCCGATACACTTAGTCCTGCTTCGCTCCGAGTATTTAACCGCCTCGTCTACATTTGCACTAACATGTCCTGAGAGAGCGTCGTGTAAATTTCTAATGAAATAATCTCTGTAATCATCGGGTAGAGACATAAAGGTACCTCCCATGACGATAAATTCCACCTTATCAACGCTGTGGCCGAGTTGTTTTAACTGTAATGTAAAGTTAGCATGATTTATACCTAGTTAGAAGAAAAAGAAGCTTTTCTATTATTACCTGCTCCACACGATGTCTGGTTTGTAAAAACGGATTATACCGAGCCCTTATAGCTCTCATTGACGTCGGCTCATATCCAGTATACGACTGCGTAGAATATTCAAAATCAGAATCAGGACCGCCGGGACAATAGACGCAGATATTTCCTGTCATGTTAATGTGGGGGCAACGATGCGGTTTGCACATAACAGCGACAACTGCGATCTGCATAATATCGAAGATATGATTAGGTTGAAAACAAAAATAGCCAAAAGCTGTATTTTACTTACGCCAGATGCTGTTCTAATGGGTTTTGCTTTTAGTTTAGGAAGAAGTATCTTTTTAGATTCTAAAGGTACGGCAGCAATGATGTCGACAAGTCTGGGCGACGACTCGAGACCATATTTTGATGAGATTCGGGTTTTTAATTTGTTTAAATCAACGTCCCTTCGTTCCGCGTGAGCGTTTAATAATTCTTGTATTATTTCGCCGATTGTCATTATCATACGTTCTTCCTTGCTCTCGGTATATGCTGGAAAGAGTTTGGGTTGAGAGGTTAGGTTAGATTAGATTAGATTAGGTTATGTTAGGTTAGAATAACGAGAGATTTTATACGCAGTTAAATAAATAAATCGACCGAATCAACGAAACGTAGAAAAATAGTTTATTTGAAAGTTTTTAGTGTACGTACCCTTGCGTTTTTTAACCATTATTCTTCTGCGTTATTATAACTTCGTGGAAAATAGACAACGGGCAGTTATATTTCGTTATTTAAAAGAACAACTTTCACGCTGCGAACTGCGAAGTACTGCGCATGAAAATCCAGCTTGACATGTGATCAGAAATGGTCACGTGACACTTGACTCGGTGTTTCGATGACGTCACGAAAACAGCTGTAAATGTAAAATCCGCAAATGTAATTGTATGTTGGGTTGCCTCTGCTTCAGGCGCGACTTCCGGTATTTAAATATCATACCGACGCGGACGGCGCTGGAATATTCTTAGAAAATGATTAAGATCGAATGCATCGATGCTTTGATGTTGTTACTAGTTTATTTCAACCTGGGTATTATTTTATATGAGCTGAAATCTTGAATCAGTATTACTTATACTATATAATCGTGAGTTGAGATGCACGAGAAAAAATGCGCCTTATTATAGGCAATCTCAAGTTACACATCACACGAATGGCATGCGGGTTGCATGCGGCAAGGCGCATTAATTTTTGCGGCAAAATTTCAAAGAATCAAACGAAAGAATAAATCGGGGAACGAGTATTCTCCCGGAAAATATTAGTAAAATCAGAATAACACGACAAATTAGTTCACCCTCGGACTAAAGGCAGTAATTTCTAAGTAGAGTAATATTCGATATAAATATTATATTACATTGATACGAATATTAGTTATATTAAAGTTTTCACAGTCCTATAGCTATAAACTATAGCTTAGTTTATTATTATTAAATAATATTGTAATCATACGAGGATTTATGATTCTATGGCATTATTGTACCTGTAGTATGATTCTTCTCACCTTATTCGCCTGTATTTCCATTTGTAAAGAGAGTAAATTGAGAAATGATTAATAAATGAACATAGAAAAACTCCACACATATAAATTGTTTTTATTTATTTGTATTAATATTCACAGCTCTCTTTGGACATCTTTAAGGTGTTTATAGGGACACTTGCTTTCACAATCAGTGATACAAAGCTTATCAGCGGGTAGCCTTATGTATCAAGTATCACAGTAGTATTTGGGCACACAGATGTCCTAATGAACAAATTTATTTAAAAAATGAAATATCTGTGTTTTATCTATACGTATTTGTTATCAGTTTAGAAATTATACTTGCGAATCAACATCTTCTCCAATATTTTAATGCATCATGTAAAATTTACCTTTGGACACTGAAATCCTGCAAAACAATAATATACGAAAATTATAATTATTTAGAATCACCTTGCGGTGCTTTACAATCATTGATTCATACCCCGTAACAATCAGTACAACCATGTTTCTCAGCAACGGTAAAATCTACAAAAAAAAAAAAGAAAAAGAAAAAAAAACAGAATAGTCAATCAGTAGTATAGTCGAAGAATTTAGAAAACGATAATCAACAAGTCTTGTAGGAGATAATTTCGAAAATTTCTCACTTTCAGGCATTGCAAGTACGAATGAAACTACAGCAAAAAGTACTACTATCAATATGATAGTGCAGATCTTCATCTCGAACTCGGAGCTAGTAATGATGCTGCTGTGAATTTTTTAAATTTCTGTTACCTTTTAGACTGAAACTTACTTCTTTATCTCGCGTTTATCTATTGAGTACTGTATGTCTCACAGCCATTTTCCTGTATTATTTAGATAACTTGTATAAAAATAAACACGAAATTCAGGAATAATATTTAGAAAAAATGTAGTAGGTAACAGGAAGAAAACTCACAAGATACAGATATTTTATTAGCTGTTTGTATTATTATAACATACATATCTATATATTCTTAGATATAATACCTTACACATATGGTGTCTGAATAGTCACGCAAGAGCTCTATTATTCTTATACCGAGCCTTGATATAATAGCACGAGTATAATATCATTTCAACTGTAAAACTTTACATCTATAGGTCAAACTCATATTTTTATATAGTGTACCCGCATTTATTTTCACATTGACACCAAATGTTCGCACTTCAGATTGAATTATCCACTTATGATACTTAGGTGGTTGTGGTGCAAATAACAGGACATTTGTCTTCAGGAATACAAGGCCCATCAGCAGATTGTCTTATGAATCCAATTCCACAGTAGCAGCTGGGTCTACAAGGCTATAATAGATATCCCAGATTAACAAGATATTCCCTTGTAGTCAACGTCCCTGTTATCGGTTTCGGAATTGCTTGTTCAAAATATTATAATAAATGTATAAATACATAGTGAGACTTACTGCTTTACAGGCAGTTCCTTCGAGCGAAGGATCACCACAAATCTTTTCAAAGCAGCCACCTTGCGGAGGACCACAATCGCTCCATACCTCGTTACAAGGACAAGGATGTTCTTCAGCAACAATAGAATCAGCTAAAAAAAGCCACATATTATGTAATCATATGAATTATAGACGATGGAATAAATAATTTTTTAAACGTCTCTAGATATACTATTTATCTAAAAATACAATCAATTGAATATTGACTATGGAACCTCGATATAAGAATCAATATGCATCATGGGGTGTATATATACAATACTAGAAAATTTCTTACCTTCGGAGGCTGCGAATAGGACCGAAACCATACCAAACAGTGCAATGAATACAGTAGTGCAGACCTTCATCTTGTACGCGTAGCTAATTCTTAATGAAGTATAACAGATCGTTAGGTATATTATTATCATATGAAGAGTCAACTGCTGCATCAGACCTACATTCAGTACACTTCTTTATCTCACATTCGTGCTTTATCAGCTGTGTATATTTATGGAATGCTGTTGGTTCTTCAGTCATTTCAATACATATTTTCTCCTTTTTGCATAAGTTATACAAATATACACATTTAGTTTATTCAAATATATATTGGCTGTTATTTCAAGTGCAGTAAAACAAGATCATATATATAAAGGTCGATGTAATACTTTATTGAGTTTTTTAACAAAAAAAACTTTAAACACACGAATAATATATTCTATGAATTTTGTTACAACATAATAATTTATTCACACAGTTGTGTACAGATTTGGTTACTATTCAAAACCATGCAGATACCCAAAACGTATAGATCAGCATTTTGGCTTACACTCGTCTTCGCATATGCAACTACCATTCTCACGCTCCCTAATGTAGTTCAAGTTGCAAAAGCATCCTGCGACGCAATCCTGGAAAAAAGAATAATACATAATTCTTTCTTTTATTCGACTTTAGTTTCAAACTTCTGCATTTCGTCAAAAACTAACATCAGTGCAGCCTCCAGGGTCGCGCTTATCACAAGTTGGTACACAGCGACTACCACAGGTTTTGTATTCCTCGTTCATACCGCATTTGGGTTTGCACTCGTCTTCAGGAATGCAAGGTCCATCAGCAGATGCTCTTATGAAACCAGTTTGACACTCACACCTGGGCCTACACACCTAATAAATGAATCGAATTTTTAATGCTAATTGATCAAAATATCATTAGGTACTATCTATATATATGAAGAATCATATTTATAATAAAACTTACCGCTGCACAAGCAATTCCTTTAGGTTCACTAACACCACAGACCTTTACAAAGCAGCCACCACATGAATTGAATTCCTCATTAGGACCAGGACAATCTTCTTCTTCGCGGATACGGATAGCGATAGGACGACCGATAGCAGCAACTGAGAAAGACAATTAACATAATCATAAATTATAAACGGTGTATTAAATGATTTCTGAAACGTCTCTGAATCTTTAATCTATAATAACAATCGATTCAATATTAACAGATTCTGAAATCCTAGATAAGATTAATTAGAAAAATTCACACCATTGGACTTTGCGAGTGCGAATGAAATCATAGCAAATAACAAAATCAATGTAATAGTGAAGCCCTTCATCCTGTATTCGTAGATAATTCGTTATGATGTTACAGACTATTATATTGAAATTTAATTGCAGACTGTTCGAGTGTGCTTCATCACCTCGCCTTTATATATAAAACTGTGTATACCTACCGAATGTTGTTCCTTTCGCAGCTATTTTCATTTCCTTTTTGCATAAGTTATTTGAATAAACATATGTTATTTTGGAATAAATATTGGGTGTTATTTTTAAGCCTGGCACACAATTAGAATATAGGTTTCTACATCGTTCACATAGCGCTCTCAATTTTATAAAGACTAATGAGGGTCGTGTATCATTGTATACGGGATGTAGAAAATTTCTTACCTTCGGAGGTCGCGAATAGGACCGAAACCATACCAAAAAGTGCAATGAATAGAGTAGTGCAGCAGACCGTCATCTTGTACGCGTAGCTAATTCTTAATGAAGTATAACAGATCGTTATAGGTCTACAGTTCGTTATGTAATAAGTCAACTGCTACATCAGACCAACATTCAGTACTTTTTTATCTCGCCTTCGTGCTATATCAGCTGTATAATATATATTCATGGAATGTTGTTGATTTTTCAGTCATTTTAATACATCTTTTTCTTTTTGCATAAGTATTCAAATGCGGTAAAACGAGACTATAATATAAAGGTTGACAAACATACTTTATTGAGTTTTCACAAAGACTTTAAACACATGAAATATTCTATGCATTTTATTACAACAATAATTTATTTGTACAATTTTGTACAGGCTCGCCTACAATTAAAACGTAATCAGCATTTCGGCTTACAGTCATCTTCGCATATGCAACTACCATTAATACGCTCCCTAATGAAGTTCGCTTTGCAAAAGCATCCTGCAACGCACTCCTGCAAGAAAGAATAATACATCATTCCTTTTTTTTATTCGAATTCTGCAGTTTCAAACTTATGTTTCGTCGAACACAAACCTCAGTGCAGGGTCCAGGATTGCGGTCATCACAAGTTGGTACGCAGCGACTACCACAGCTATTATATTCCTCGTTACTACCACAATTAGGTTTGGTGGGATTGCACTCGTCTTCAGGAATGCAAGGCCCATCAGCAGATGCTCTTATGAATCCAGTTCGACACTCACACCTGGGCCTACACACCTAATAAACGAATCGAATGTGTACCTAATGCTATTTGATCAGAATATCATTAGGTATATATGAAGAATCATATTATAATAAAACTTACCGCTGCACAAGCAATTCCTTTAGGTTCACTAACACCACAGACCTTTACAAAGCAGCCACCACATGGATTGAATTCCTCATTAGCATCAGGACAATTTTCGTCTTCGACGATATCGATAGCGATAGGAGCAACTGAGAAAGACAATTAACATAATCATAAATGATAAACGATGTATTGAATAATTTCTGAAACGTATCTGAATCTTCAATCTATACTAACAACCAACTAACATTAACTAGAAAATTTCATACCATCAGAAATTGCGAGTACGAACGAAACCACACCAAAGAACAAAATCAGTGTAATGGTGGAGCCCTTCATCCTGTATTCGTAGATAATTCGTTATGATGCTACAGACGATTATTTAAATTCAATTGCAGACTGTTCGAGTGTGCTTCATCACCTTGCCTTTATATATAAAACTGTGTATACCTACCGAATGTTGTTTCTTCGCAGCTATTTTTATCTCCTCTTTGCATAATATGTTATATAAATAAATATATAATATTTTCAAATAAATATTTGGTATTATTTCTAAGCCTAACACACAATTATAGAATATTGGTTCCTACATCGTTTACATAGCTGTTTTCAATTTTATGAAGACGAATGAGGGTCATTATGAGTCGACTCATGTGGAGACTGTGCATTTTTTTTTTTTTTTTTTTTCAAATTGCACATAAGTGCAGACCTTATTCAGACCTATTTCTGATTGCTAAAGAATATTTAAGGAATTGATAATAAATCAATTAGGAAAAACTCCACACGTATGAATTTTTTTCATTTATTTTTTATTGATATTCACATGCAGACACCCATTCTTTGGTGATGAGGATTCCTAGCTGATGGTGTCGTGAATGTCAGGACAGTCGCGTTCCCGAATACAAGGCCCATCAGTAAATTCTCTCATGAATCCAAGCTTACAGTAGCATTTGGGATCACAAGCCTAATAAACGAAATTATCCGGATTATATTATATATTTTTTGTAATCATCGCTCTCATCGTCGGTCTCGGAATTACTGGATCAAATTATTATAATATAAAAACGTCATAGAACCCACATCTCTACAGGCGATCTTTTGAAAACGAGTAATACAATTATAATCACAGACGCCTTGTGGCGAGTGACAATCGCTCCATACCTCGTGGCAACCAGGACAATGATGTTTTTTTCCAACAGTACAATCTAATAAAAAAGAAAAATCAGAATTCATAATTTGCAATCATGCTTCGTATACTTTTCACAATAGATAATAAAAAAATTGCACACCGTCAGATGTTGCGATTACTAGAGAAATCACAGTAAATACTTTAAATATTACAATCAATATAGTAATGTGGGACTTCATCTTACACTTCTATACTACCTGATTCGTATTATTATGCTCCTGCAAATTTTCTAAACTTAATTGTCACTCAACTACTAAAACCTACTTTTTCATCGCGCTCTTTGGTTTATATACTAGCTATGTGTATACCTACCAGGGATATATTGTTTATTTCGTAGCAAGTTTTCTCCCCTCTTTGCATAAGTCGTATAAATAAACATTAATATCAAAAACAATATTTTAAAGAAAATGCAGTGAAACAAAACTATAATAAAGATCCAAATATTTTTTATTCATTAGTGTTTATACAGTTGATATAGTTGGATATAAAGCAATTGTATGAACAGTAAACAGGAATAGCAGTCTGCCAACGATCGAAATAATCTATTAATTTTGAACATAAATAATTTTTCGACATTATAATTATTTAAAACTGCAGATATTCGAAATGAAATTCAGCATCCCCGTTCACAGTCCTCTTTACGTATGCAGGTACCATTAGTACGCTTCCTGATGTAATTCTCTTTGCAAAAGCATCCAGCGACGCAAATCTATGAAACATAATAACATAATATTATACAGAATTTGAATAATTTATTTGCGGTCTTTGTAGTCCGTATAGAGATTCAGAGGTGGCGCTACCGCTGACTGTATGTTAATTTGCCTATAATAAGGCGAGTTAGGGGCGCGCAGCAGATCCACAGCATTTCAAAAATTCAAAAATAGTATTTTACGCACAGTATGAAATTTAATTCCTCGTCGTTGATTATCTCGCTTTCAAAGATGCAGTATTATCCATCGACATGATAGATCATTTTATGTTTTTTAATACCTACCCTAGGACATGGTCGACCCCCTGGCCTTTCGCAAGTCGGTTCGCAATACGAATATGTTCCGCATGACCTGTACTCCTGGTTTATACCAGAGCATCTTTCTCTCCTGGAGTTTTCAACATTATCTAAGAATAAATACATTATATAATATCTATTGAAATAATTATTCACTGTATATTTATGTATATTTCAAATTTATAAATCTATATTAAACTCCTAGTCATAGCAATTATTGTAGTACTACTTACTGGCAGCCACGTAGCAAAGACACCCGATTAGAAGAAATAAAGTCATTCCACTAATCCGCATGATTTCGGTATTCGATTTTATGGATAGTTTAAAGTAATTTATGGAAGTATACTGTTGATTGAAAGGTTTAGTTCGCGCCTTTTATATTCTATCTTGTGTATACATATAGGTACTCTGGGCCCAATTGGGCCTATGCAATTTTTTATATTATTTGCATTGCTATATTTACACAGCTCTTAGTTAGTTAATGAACTAGTTTCATTGGGTTGTTGTCAATTTGATCTAAGTCGAACGAGGTCGATATAAGGCCGTGAATAATAATTTTCCAATGAAAATAACAGTTTTACCTTTACTAATAATTTGAGTTATAGTGTAAATACCTGATATCGTAATAAATGTGTTGTATTTAATATTTTTTTTAAATAACAATGATATGGAATAAAAATGATGTAAACAATTTTACAATTATTTTTCGACGGCCTCATCGGATGTTGGTGTTGTCAGGAATCATCAATGCAGTAAAACAAAAATAAAGATCCAAATATTTTTTATTTATTAGCGTTTGTACAGTTGATACTTGGATATAACAGTAATTGTATGAACAGTAAACAGCAATAGAAGTCTGTCAACGATTGAAATAATTTATAAATCTTGAAAATAAATAATTTTTCGACATTACAATATAATATGTCTGCGCAGTGTATTTAAAACTGCAGATATTTAAAAATAAAGTTCAGACTCCCCGCTAACAGTCCTCTTTACGTATGCAGGTACCATTAGTACGCTTCCTGATGTAATTCGCTTTGCAAAAGCATCCAACGACGCAAATCTGTGAAACATAATAATTTAATGTATAGAATTTGAATAATTTATTTGCGGTCTTTATAGTCCGTACAGACATTCAGAGGTAGCGCTACCGCTGATTGTATGTTCAGTTGCCTACAATAAGGCGATTTAGCGCGCGGTAGATCCACAGAATTTCAAAAATTCAAAAATAGTATTTTATGCACAGTATGAAATTCAATTCTTCATCTTTGATTATCTCGCTTTTAAAGATCCAGTATTATCCATCGACTTGGTGGATCATTTTATGTTTTTTAATACCTACCCTAGGACATGGTTGACCGTCTGGCTTTTCGCAAGTCGGTTCGCAATACGCATATGTTCCGCATGGCCTGTATTCCTGGTTTACACCAGAGCATCTTCCTCCCCTGTTTTCAACATCATCTAAGAATAAACACATTATATAATATCTATTGAAATAATTATTCACTGTATATTTATGTAAATTTCAAATTTATAAATCTATATTCAACTCCTAGTAATAGAAATTATTGTAGTACTACTTACTGGCAGCCACGTAGCAAAGACATACGATCAGAAGAAATAAAGTCATTTCACTAATCCGCATGATTTCGGTATTCGATCTTATGGATGGTTCAAAGTAATTTATGGAATTAAACTGTTGATTGACAGATCTAGTTTTCGCCTTTTATATTCTAACTTATGTATACATACTCAGGAACCAATTGTGCTCTTGCAATTTTATATAATATTATTTGCATTAGTATTTATACAGCTCTTAGTTTGTTAATGAACTAATTTTGACGGATTATTTGCAATTTGATGTAAGTCGAACGAGGTCGATAAAAGGCCGCGAATAATAATTTTCCAATAAAAATAACACTTTTACCTGTACTAATGATTTTAGTTATAGTATAAATACCTGATATCGTAATAAATATATTATATTTATTATTTTTTTAAATAACAATGATATGGAATAAATGATGTAAACAATTTTACAATCCAAGGTGTTCACATCGATTTGTTTGGCAACTTTATTTTCCCATTATACACAGGCGCATATTTTCTTACTGAAAAAACATTCCAAGCGATACTTACGGCTCAGGTATAAATGTTTCTATTGAAACGATATTATAACAGTCGTTTGTGAAATGTAAAGCATAAAACGTAGTTAACTATATTAGCCCCGATTTTAGCTAATTATTCAATTTACCTACAGAATTTGTAGAATATTTTTCAAAACGTAGTATGTTCAACTTGGAAAGTATCCAATACATAAATATAAACAGTATAATAACGCAACTTGATATTATAATATACAGTAAAACTTATGTATAATAATAATAATAATAATAATAATATTATAATATAATAACATAGTAGAATATTAAATAATAATAAATTGTTTTGGAATCGCGTGACAATTGAACAGCGCATTATTATATTTACAAAATTTACACTAACATATCTCACATGACTATTATACTATTCGATAATTATTTAATAACGATAATTAGTTCCCCCTATCGGACTAGTTGCTGATTACTAAATAATATTTATTTGTCTGTTGGTTTGAAGAGGGTAAATTAGAGAAAAAGAAAAAGAAAAAGAAGAAGAACTATGTTAATTATATATGTATATTGTCAATGCACTGCTAATGTCAACGTTTTAGCTGTAACTAACAAATTGAGCGCCATTATTATAATTAATAATCATTCATTTCTAAAAGCTGAATGACAAATAAAAGTCCTTATCTTATCCGCATCTGACCTCACGTTTACAAAGAGTGCAGTAATTCGTTAGTAGTTTAAAAGACAATAAAAAAAAAAGAAAAATCGACTCTTCATTTCGTAAACAGCTCTTTTTAAAATACTTCGATATATAATATCCACGCAATTCTTAAATGATAATTATTATTATTATTATTCTAATATAATAAATAGAATCGACCAAGTCGTAAGATCAATTAATTATACCACCTAACTTCGATTCAACTTATGAGAAACATACTAAATAAACGCAAATGACTTGGTCAGAAAATTTTTCCTAGGACATACATACAATAATAACACAATAGTCTTTAAATGCAAGAATTAAGTAATTAGGACACGTCTGATTAGAGATTAAGTTGTGAATTTACTTCCCCCGTCGACTTGTCGCGAATTATTCTTCCCTCTCCCAATAATTATTCAACTTCGTTTCATATTTTCTTTAAAAGTCTTCTGTATTGCGCATAACTTGAAATATCACAGCGCGCATCATTCCATTACATTGATACATTAACAAATGGGTGTGCAGATTATTGGCAATAATAATCAGCCAAAAGGGGAAAATAAAAAAAAAAAAAACATGAAAAAATAGCCCTCGCCTCTTTCAAACTTCAGTCAATAATAAATCAAGACTTTTCATCTCTTGGTATAGTTACTACGGGTATATGCATGCATGTGTACACTTTGACTCTGAACAATTCTAATGCCATATTATAACGTAGGGAACTACGTTTATCCGGTTTTCTGCTTCTCTAATCTTCTTGAAGAAAAGAAGAAAAAAATATAACACTTATATATTATATAGTATAATTCAGAGAAAGTAGATTCTTTGGCGGTCTTTTTAATTACACCGAAGGGCAACGACGTAAAAGTGTAATTAGAAAATATAAAAAATAATTAAAAGAAAAAAAAAAAAAAAAAAAAAAAACCGAATAAATAAATAATGTAGTTAAACATTTCATTTGCGATCCGCGCTATATTTAACTTTCTTCACGCGTTCAAGTACAGCGGTAATATTTAATTGTATATCCTACCTATCTAGCTAATGTAAATTACCTATTAATCGACGTCTAGGACTAAGAAAAAGCGAAAATTAACAAAAAAATGATTCAAAGCAGCTGCGTTATGGAGCTATTTCGTTATAATTCTCAGCTTAGACGTCGCGTCGACTGTAAAGTTCATTTCGCTTTAGATAAACGTGCAAAGATGAATACTGTGAAAATTGTTACAACTAATTTTCATCAGAGCAGGTCCACCTTCAAGCGATTTATTCGAATCAGAAAAATTTTTTCACCATTTTTTTTAGTCCATAAGTTTTTTTGTCTTTTCTAGAGCCAGAAGTTGGCGTCGCACTTCCACTCCTCGAATCATCGCTATCCTCGTGTCTCCCGTTGGTCCCACTTGACCCGTTAACTCCTTCGTTACCTCCGATTCGTATCGTAACCGAAGGTGTTGGCGATTCTCTGTTATCCTCCTGACTAGATCTGCTCCCAGAATGTTTAGAGTACCATTCCCAATTGTCTGATTTAAGCATGGGCAGAGGTTCGGCCAAAGATTCGCTTTTCCCAGGCATTCTTCTGCTTCTAGAACCGAGTGCAGTCTTCATAAAAGCAGGAGATGAGAGTTTCCGGTTCTTCAAAATCCCTCCAGGCTTTAATCCCGTGGTTATTTTCTTTTCTATATCCCCGCCATTCTCTCCTTTCGCAGTGGCTACCTCGAGAGAACTCTTAGACTCTGTAATATCTTCTATCCCATGTGTCCGAGGGTCAGAAATTTCCTCATGAATGACTGGGGCCTCGTTAAACGCAGTAGAAATCGTTGTTTCAGTTTCTTGAGGTGGTTTTTGGTCGCTAAACCATCCCGAACCATTTTCAGGAGCTGATTCAGGCCGCTGCTGAACATCAGCAGTATCCAAATTTCTCTCGGGATACTTAGAGGCATCCGAAGAAGATGCTCTCCTTGAAGGAAAATTAGTACCGCCTGGTAAAGCGTTGAGACTTTCTCGTCGGATGGGTCTGATGGTTGGAAAATCCGATATTGTTACCACCGGGCCTTTGCCGATGGCTTCTCGTTTCCGTTTTCTCTTTCTCTCCTTCCTTGCTGCTTCATTGGACGTCGCAGATTCGTCAATCAGGAGTTCTCGATAGGTCCCTGATATGTGAGCCGTGATTTCGCTCGGCCGTCTCTTTTTAGTTTTCCTTGCGGTCCCCTCGACGCTTTTCCGCCGCGTAATTTTAGGCCGTGTCGATGATCCCTCAACGTCATCTTCTAGTTCTCCGGTTCGCCGGCAGTAGGAAACAACCAGAAGCACAATTACGATCTCGACGCAAATTAGAACGACGTGTTGTCCTATAAGGGAGAATTTACTCCGCCAGCTATCTCTGTCGCTAAGAAGTGTGCTCAGAGATCTAGTAAGAATAGAAACCTGCTCTTTTAAATCAACAATCTCTTCCAGTCTTCGGGACTCTCTTTCTTCGGCTCGGCGCGACTCTTCACCCATTGCAGTTATACTCCGCTCCAAAGACCTCTGCATCTCTTCAACTTGCTTCTTGTATCTTTTACTCAACTCTTCAAGGTATTGACCGCTGAGCGACATGTTCCGCTCTAGTGTCTGAAAACAGTTTTGTTCGTGAATATAAACATCGAAAATAAATAGCCAAGTAAATATGGTTGAATAAAAATTCACAATTATTATTCACAAGTATTATTAATCCTTTGCTTAGAATAAACTCTAAAAATGATTAGTTCGCCAGCTTTTTAGCCATGAAATGTTAATAATCTAATAAATAAGGTGTATACCTTTATTCTATTAGAAAGTCTCAAAAAAACAGACTCTTTCTGTTGCGGGTTTGGAGTGTGTTGTGATAGAGTAGCACTAGGAATTGCTGGATTGTTTTGCATAGTAACCGAGTCCGCCTCAAGATCCTTTAGGTCTGATAGCAGTGAATCAAAGCTGATTTGATCTTGTGGTGATATTTTGACCTCTTGTTCCCGCTCTGGTTCAGTTTCTGGTTCACTTTCGGGTGGCACAGCTTCACCAGATTCCGAATCTACCAAAATCTCGCCAATCTCTGGATTAGTTTCAGCAGAGGAAGCTGTGTTTGGGGCATTATGAGACGTTGTTTCGAACGCAGTCCCCTGTATTCCCGTCTCCTCAATGACCTAGAAAATCAAAGAAGAAAGTAAAAACATATCCCAGGCATATTTTCTGAGAATAAAAACCAATTCCAAGTTCGTACTTTGTCAACTATAGTAGCCTGGTGAATCGGCGATGGAGAAGGACTCGCAGGTGCTTCAAAGAAGGTCGATTCCTCAATAGATTTTCGACTAGGTTCAAGTAAAAGTTCAGAGGGTGGTTCCTTCCCGGATCCATCATCCCTGGTCAGAGTTTTAGTGGGTTTGATAAGTGCAGCGATATTTTCTGCTGGAGGAGCAACGTCGTTATGAGTTGGTGTAGAAGATTCTACTCCTAATTTTGGCTGCTCTGATGACCCGGAGGATCTACAAGCCGGCGAATTATCCTCCATTGTACAATAGGTGGCCTGTTGACTAGCAGAAGCTGAAGCGCTTTCGTAACTAGTAGGAACTCCCTGGGGCGGGGCGATTAGAGCATCTTCGAGCGTCGCTGCCCCCTCGGAATTATTTCCCGTAACATAATAGCTGGTGTTTACAATAACTCTGCTCTCTCTGGCTGCCAATACGTTGCATAAAGCGACCAGATACTGTGGTGGGAATAAAGAAGCCAAGAATCTAGCACCAGGGTCATTTCTAGTGGCGATTGAATCCCCAAATTCGTTTATTCCCTTAGTCCGAACCCCTAGGGAGGGGCAAACGCTGCTTTGGCAAAGTGTTTTGTTCACGAAATCGACTCTTAGAAGTGAGGCAAGATATTGGTCGTTGCAGCTAACGAGTTGAAAGACCTTAGCGAACATTGTCTCGGTACAGTCATTGCAGAGAACGCTGTATCTTGGCGTCATGCAAGCTGCTATAAGAGAATTCTGTAGTATAGTGTCTTCTATGCTCTCTCTGATTTTCGTGTTATTGTTCACTGTATTCCCTGACTTGACCAGAACTTCTGCTGCTTTTTTAACTATACTAAGTACTGCGTCTCTAGCACTTCCAAATAAATTCCTTGGAGGATCGCCAGTGTCGACATCCAGCATCTCCTCCTCGTCTTCGTCATCGTCCAAGTCCCCGATGGATTCTTGGATCTGATTTTCTGTTTCAAGAACTTCGAACTCGCTAGTACCATAAACTCGGAAAAGTGAGATTGGGCAGAAATGTTCGGACCCATAATGCGAGTGGAGTTCAACTTTAATAAACTTTCCAAAAAGTCTAGGATGCAGAGCAAAGCTCTGTATGTCACGTTCATCTTTGGCAGCAAATTGACCAACGGCGCTCCAGTCTCTAGACGGAAAACGGTCGCCAACAAATACGGAAAAATCCTTAGGCGAAGAACTGAACAGTTCAAAATTAGCCAGCTCAATTTTCTCCGCTTGAATAGCCTCACAGAGCTCGACTACAAACCATACTCGCGATGTACATGTGTTCAGCATATATTCATCCCTCGAAGAGCTCAAAACGCTGCTAGCACCTCCTGCCTCAGGATTAGCGGCTACAATTTTCGACCCGCAATCTGGCGAGGCGTAATTTTTCGATCTAACTTTGGTACTCCCCGTTCCCCGGCCTCCCGGACCTCCGGGATTTTGTGCAGATGCGTTTGGATGGGCTGAAAAATCAGTCTCAATTACATTGTGAAACAAAGTCACATTATCATAAATCAATTGAATAATATCAACATCTAAAAATTACAGAAATTGCAAATGTGTGTAAAAAAAACAACCAATTCTTACTTTTCTTCTTCTCAGCTTCCTCCAGCCTTTTCTGTGCCCATTCGCTGAACGAGGGTATATCTTCGTGTGGATCAGCAGCAGTTACTAAAACATCTAGCATAATTCCAGAATCTTCTGCAGCACCTCCAGCTAGTCTGGCTCTGGCCTCGATCTCTGGTAGTTCAGATGTAGTTTCCAGTTCATCTGGAGTCGCGGTAAGTCCGATAGGTACGATGTCCTCGTCATTGATGACGATATTAGATGGTGATTCAGTGCTTATGCCGCTTTGATCTGCCCTGACGATAAGAACTTCTATATTTTGGTCCTCGTAATGAGGGACTGAGTCTTCCTGGATTTCCTGCAGTTCTTGCTCTTCATCATTTGTGAGATTCTGCACAGTTTCCAAACTAGCGTCTGGATCCAAATCAGCAAGAGTCGGAAGTCTCGAAGGAGAAGGAAGCTGGGAAGGCTCGGAATCCCTTAGAGCAGTTATCGTCAAATTACTGACCACAGATTTTCCTCCTAATTTATCAAGCGAATTTCTTGGCTCGCCAGCTAAGCTCTGAAGTTCAGCAGCTGCAGCGTCGACCAAAGTTAATACGACTGCCTGGTCAGTTTCCGGAACTCTGAAATGGAGATTAAATTTCAAGTTATTTTAAAACGTTTGAAAGAATGGCAGAGGTAATCTAGATATCTTATAATTATGTATGTTCAAAGTTCGGCATTATCTTTTCCTCTTCTCTTCAAAGAGATTATCTCACCGATGATTAAGCCTGGTAGGAAAACACCAAAGTACGGCAACAACACCGAGGTAAAGTACCGCAGCATGGAGTAATTGTCCTGAGGAATCATCGGACCATGCCATAGGGCACGAGCTTGAAGAGTCTCTTTTAGCCATGTTATTAATCATCAATAATATTTGAATATTATTGGTAACTATTAGGCAGTAAATTTTGAGTCAAACTGCATTGTCACATCGGGCTTCTATTTCTCGGTATTTAAAAATAGATAACGCTAAGATATAAAGAGCTTAGAAAACACGCCACTCTGATTACTTATCATAAAATACGTTGTCTCTCGAGAACACACATAATAACCCGCACTTAAATTGTAATTTTGGAATGATATATGATAACACAGAGTTAGGGACGACGATTGTCAATTCCTGTGTAGTAAATGGAAAAATATTTCAGAAAATTGACGCCAGATTAATGATTTTGCAATTTTTACACATATCCACGCATTAGAATCCTTCCCTCTCTTTCATGCCTGTATTGTATAATAGGATGAAAAAAAATCTATGGTCATGCAAGATTGATCGGCGGATAATAAATTCCTTCTATAAAATTGCAGCTCTAAGTTTCATCGATCCCCTCCTATATTATAACATGATTTCATCTAGCAATGGGCTATGCAATGATAACGATCCCACGTTCTATTACCAGTCATATAGTAATAATATGGTAATAGAACAATTATTATCGAAGGCTAAATAAAATCAGGCTTTGCAGAGAGTTGAAATTATACTTGTCTAAAAGTAGCTGATGTTATAATTCGAGGTCGCGACAATTGCAATCGCAGCGACTATAATGAATTAACACTTCAAACGAGTGAAGACGCAAATTGCGAATGAGCGAATAAGAGAATAAGAATAAGAATAAGAATTCAGAAGAGATGAGTTCATCATACAATGAGAACAGGGGTCATAGAGAGGCCTCACATAACAAAGTACAATTGCGAATTAAGTATAGTGTAGGTAGTAGCAGTTTTACGAATAAAAAAAAAAAAAAATAATATATCAACAGTGGGGATTCATATAATTAGGAGGTAGAAAGATTGAGACGAAAAATTCACAGTGTTAAAGAAGCAGCTGCATCGGCGAGTTAAGAAAGAAAGAAAGAAAGAAAGAAAGAAAGAAGAAAAAAAAATATATATATAAGATACGATATAAACTGCAGTTAAACGATCCAAATAAATAAATCAATTAATAAATAAAATGGGAGACAGGAGTGTGACTAACAGACCGAACGTTACATCGCGTATAAAAAACATGACGAAAGAAGGGCCATTTTTTTGTAAAATTATCGAACTCGTAAGTATCAATACTAAATTTGAATCTCCGGTGTTCTTAGTTTCAAAAATTTTTTTTAATCAGCTTAGTAGACTTTCGGCTTTTTTCTAAAAAAAACTGTGAGTCGGTACAATATTAAAATTCGGAGTTTTTATTACCGTTCTTTACTGTTTAAATTCGGAACTCCAAACCCAGCCCCGATATAATTTCAAAAAACCGCGTAAATCTAAAAAAAAAAAAAAAAAAATATATATATATAAAATTATAATCTTTTTTCTATCTCTATTCTAGATCATTTGCGTCGTGACGATAGGATTGATCGTAGATCCGTTCAAAAGTGAGCAAATGCGTCCGAGCTTGGACCACGCTGGAATTGTTACCGTCTCTATATGCGGTTACATTTTAATAAATGCTATAATTATATTGTGTTATTTGATCGGCGAACGTCAGCCTAAGAGAATGGTAAGAATACTGAATTGTAATGTAATAAGACAAGACAAGACAAGACTGACTACTTCTTCCTGTATATATATAATTAATAATTTATTTTATTTTCCGTTTCGAGTAAAGTAATTTCCCGCAATTTCCGTTAAATTCTGATTACAGTCTGTGGTATTTTCCTCGGTCGGTGGAATCCTGTGTTTCGCATCTGGCATCGTCCTCATTCACAACTGGAGTAATTTACACGAGAATTTGATATTCAAATACGAAAATCAGTATTCAAATCAGATGATAGCAAGTGGTATATTCGCGCTTGTGGCCTCGGTCGTATTTGTTATCGACGCTCTTTTAACAAATAAATGCGATTAATATAAATGCGAAATTCAACCATATAGAATACTTAATAATAATCAAATCCGATATATATTTATAACAGAGAGTGTTATAAGAAGCTGCGGTGTTAACTATACGAAGATGTTCATATACTACGTATATATGTACACCGCAAGGAACTTCAACCGCGAAACTAAACACTCGTCTAACAGATTAACCGGAATGATATTACATTACGCAACTATATACACGACGACGCCTCGATATATACTTTAACTTTTAATAATACGTAGTTTATTACTAACTACAATCTTATAGACGTCAGAACAAAGTTCCAAATTATTCGATGTATATAATTCGCGTCACTAATGCCATAAGGTCGTAAGCGCAAAAAAAAAAAAAAAAAAAAAAAAAAAATTCGTGTTTTTGGTGTCAAAACCTTTTTCATGCAATATAACATCATTTGGGCATATCCGCAAAAAAAAAAATTTTTTTTGGCGTTTACGACCTTATGGCATTAGTGACGCGATATATATATATTCCCATTTTTTAACGAATAAAATAAATATAAATATAAATAGAAAAATAAAGAAAAAAAAAAAAAAAAATTGATTCGATTGATATAATACCTGTATATCGATGTAATGCATGTAACTGTTTTTTTCATACAATTTGATATATAAATAATATATACAGACTTTAAAATAAACCGAATTTAACATAACAATGAAAAAGGGAACAAGACTTCTTGTTATTTGCAATTTAAATTTAAATCGTGTTATTATTATTATGCATCGTGACTCTTTATTTTTTTTTCGTATATACGGTCTCGAAGTCCGTGTGGTAATTTTAAGTAGTAAGAACGTTGTTTTGGTCAGACGTGTGCCTAAAGTCTGCACTCAGCACTCTGCATGCACTATTATATTCGCGGTTCGAAACGAAACGAAACGAAACGAAACGAAATGAAACGAAATGAAACGAAACAAAAAAAAGAAGAAAGAAGCTTCAAAAACAGTTACATAAGAACAGAGAGAGAGAGAGACGTATAGAAAAATTAAAAAAAAAAATAAATAAACTAATAAGAATAAGTAGTATATATAGTGAATCTAATTTGATCAAATGAATTTCAACGGCACGGTTTTAAACCGTTGACATCGTGCTTTCGGATGAACTAATATTAGAAATACGCCCGTCGTTACGACGCCTGTTAAGATTCTCAACAGAATCTGTCCCTAAAGTATATATGTGCATATGCTAACTATCGATCAATTATCTTCTAAGTTGATTTTTTTATTGATAGAAGATATTATATTAGAATGTTTTAATTTCTTCTCTCGGTTTGAACCATGCAATTGATGTAATAATATTTGTTAGTCATTTGATATCCTTAATGAATATATATATACTATTCATAAAATTATATTTGCCTAATCGCTGCGGGGGGTTATAAAACGAGCAGCTGTTAAATTAAATGCGAAATAGTGTATGAAAGAGCGATGATCGATAAGAGAAGAATTCCGTAAATTTTCATCACACAAATTTTAAACAAGAGAAAAAAAAATATATATATATAAATATCAGAACGAAAAAGTATAGTAGAAATTCTTTACAGTTATTTTTTGTATACAAATTCACAAGGTTGATTATAATTTTGTTTATATACCAATAAGATATTATTTTTCCTCCTTTACTTTATCCATGCATTATAATTAATTTAGTATTTATTATCGCTGTTAAGTCTGACGTGCGTTTTGTGTTTATATTATATATATTCAATTATTATTGTTGTATCACAAAAATACTATATTATATTATATTATATTATATTAATAATTATTCGACAAATTTTAACGAACCATTAATTTAACAAATTTGTATTAATGAAACTTTTTCACGTTTGGTTGTTGATAATTTATTAAAATTCATCCAACCATATATATATATATATATATATATATATATAACTATATATGTAACATCGGTCCACACCCTTTAACACAATATAATTATATATTATTTTTAAAAAACGTCGCACCTATATTGTAATAATTTATATCCACATACGTGTATTAGAGAGCAATATAAATGTAAAAAAAAAAAAAAAATGTAAAAAAAAAAAAAAAAAAAATGTAATATTTTAATCGATAAACCGTTTCCTGCAGTTAACCACGTGGCGTTACTTCACGAACTGTCGCCAACGTACATATGTGGGAATTAGTCATGTTTTACAATACATACGTATATATATATATATAAGTGTATATAATATATTATCTGATTAAACACTACGCCTCCTGTTTATCATATCGCTTATAATATAGTCAGTTCACATATACATATAGTAAAGGTATATATGTATCGTTGTACTGTTCATAATCGGGTATAGTTTTTAAATTGTTTATAAGTGATAATTAATTAAATATTAAATTTAATATATTATAATTTAAAAAAAAAAAAAAGGAATAATTAAATGTAAATAATAAACTATACGAGTTTGAGGTATAAATTCTGTTCAGGACGTCGCGGCGCGTATCGACGCCCCGGCACGGCGTCGGCGAATTTCAACTATCAGCTTCGATTCAGGGATCGTTGTCTCCCACCCACCTCTCTCTCTCTATCTCTCTCTCTTTCCTTTTCTCCCGCTATCTCTACTCTCCCGCATCGTAAAACACGCGCACGCGTCTAACGCCACAGACAGGTGCACGTGACAATTAAATGACATACGTTTCACGTTCTGTTCATTATCATAATTACTTATTTATTGTTAGCTATATTACCAAACTGAACATTACAATTTATTGTTTTAACGATAACGTTTAAATAGCCGATAGTACGATAATGATTGAGGGACGAGAGAAAAAAAAAAAAAAAAAAAAAAGAAAATATTCTACGGTGTGTCTCGTTCGAGACTCTGATCTTACGATTTCAGATTTATTAAAAAAAAAAAAAAAAAAAAAAAAAAAAAAAAAAGTAAAATTTAGACTGGAACAATTATAGGTAATTAATTACTTTCTGATACTGCGTTAGAATCGATTTGTATACGGTTAAACTGTATATAATAGATTCGTAGAATAGAAACGTCTTCCCATAAGTTCTCTAAGACAAATTTCTCCGATCTAAATTGCGCTAGTAATAATAATATCGACGGAGAGAAAACCGTACCTGCAGCATGCAGTCGCAGGATTTCATCGGACTAGTTTTACCAAGTAAATCTAGTATACGTATATATCATCATTCATCGTATATATGGATTACAGTAGAATATAATATAATACTTTCACGCATAATTTGTTTCATCGATAAAATAAAATAAAATTGTAAACCGTTTAATAAAATGATGACGAAAAATTTATTTAGCTAGTACCTAATTTAACATCGTTGATAAATATACTACATATAAGCTTCTGTTATAAAATATGAATATTTTAAGCCGGTTGACGGACACGAGAGTCCGGCACGGTAGAGCGACGAGCCTTACGAAGATAAGACAATGTACATATTATACTATCGCGTATATAATAATATGGGACTACATACAGCTACAGGAAGTTGTAAGATATGAATGTTGAATAAAGTTAGATTAGAATGACCGAAAAACAACAAAAAAAAAAAAAAAAAACATTTTTTTTTTCCTGATATTTTTAAGCTGGGAAAACGTAACATTCCGCATCGAAGCCTTTCGATTTCGAATCCCACTGTGAAACCCGGGGTTAAATAAAAGGAATAATAATCCGAAGGGGTATTTCCGGGAATTCATATCACGTCACTAATGCCATAAGGTCGTAAGCGCAAAAAAAAAAAAAAAAATTCGTGTTTTTGGTGGCGAAATCTTTTTCGTGACATATAACATCGTTTGGGTATATCCGCAAAAAAAAATAATTTTTTGGCGCTTACGACCTTATGGCATTAATTAGCGTCAGTTTACGAGACCGATAAGAAGCAACGAAAAAAAAAAAAAAAATACTATAAAAAAAAAAAAATCGTTCGATTAAAACGAAGAGCGTGTTTATTTTATTCGTTGATAAATCGTACTATGTGTTGTATTCAATAACTATTTCACACTCGAAAGCAACTATATAAATACATACATAGTACATACGTAAGATTCGTATCTACACTTATACGATTAGCATGCACGTGTATAGGGATCATTGACGTGAATATATAAAATATCCCTGTGGTCTGCGGTTATTATAACAGCCTTGATATTCATTGCCAAAACAAACTGTCTCCTCAATGTATATATGCAAATAAGTGTATGTACGTATTTTATTGCTACGATTTAGTAAGTATACGCTATATTTTATTTGCGCGAAAATTTCTAAACGCGATCTGTAAATACGATATCCTTTTTTTCGTTTATACATTTTTATTTGTCTTTTTTTTTTTTTTTTTTTTTTTTTTTTTTTTTTTTTTTTTTTATTATATTTATTTTTCGGAAAGTGACACCGACCCTTTTTTTTTTTTTTTTTGCCCATTAAGGATACTACGAGGTTGAAATAAAACAAGGCTAGTCTAGAACCGGTGAGGATTGAAATAGACGTATTAGGTATCGGGTAAGGAAACGGGCTTTGCAACTTGAGCCATAAATGGACTGACTATAGACCTCCGTTCTCCTATTTAAATATTAATCCAATCAATGGATAGAAGAAAAATAAATAAACTATATAGGTATTAAATGTAAGCAAAACCTTGCCCTTGTACAATAAACGTGCTGAGAATTAGAAACTTCGCAATACATATATCGAGTATCCGCGCAGATTGAAATTAAGAGGACAAATGATATACTATATATATAAAAATATGAGGAAATTGATAATAGATACAAATAAGCAAGGACTAGGCTTACCCTTGCGAAAGATTTGGCTGCTGAGTCAATCCATCGGGAAATAGTTCTAGGCCGGGTAGATTTTCCGTTCCTTCAACGTTTTTTCTTCTCTTAGAGTCTGGCTCTGATTCAATGAATTGTTTCTAAAAAAATTAGAACATCGGTGTTAGATAAAACTTTTAGAATTGTACTTATAGTTTCAGTTTCCTAAATATATAGCATCGACTACCCGGAATTCAAGGAGGTTTTAAAAATTGTATACTAGAAAGAAAAAATCTTCATATTAGATGATTTTGATTCTTGTTGTAGGAAGAAATGTATTAGTTTCATAAATATACTTTGAATTATGTTCTCATCTGAGATAAGAAATAATATTTATAACATAATGGGAATTCCCGAATCGGGAGATAAACATATATCCAAGATTATAGCACGGTGTGTTTTCAGTAAATTGGCAATAACAATCTGTTCCAATAAATAATGAAACCAGTTTCTCAATCTCATATATTATATGGAGGGAGAGTAGTATAAAATTCTACCAAACGACACGTGTTTATATTTAGCTTAGCCACGTTTGCCACGACTTGGCTGTAGCTGACACTGACACAGATCACAGGAAGCCGAGACCCCGAGTGTACACATGTGTTCTAATCTCTAATCTTATCAAAGAAAAAAAAGTAAACAGTTTCAATAATTCTCTAATTTGCGCCTCAGCCTCAGCCTCAAAGATCTGCAAATAAAATTCATTCTTATTTCACTTTTAATAATTAAAGCCAATCATTCCCCAGATTTAAAGACCTTCAATTGAACGCTGGTCTGTTTAAGTAATCAGCCATTTGGCCAAGTCGTGAAAGTAATTAAACCGTTAATCTTATCCCATATTTAGGTATAGTTAAACAGGTTTTTCCATCATAAAATATTACTTTCTTTAATCGACGGTGTTATACCTGAGAATTTATCTCCTTATCTGTGTCCGCTATCGCATTAGGAGGTTCGATTTTACTCAGGAATGTGACGGCGGGTTTATCTAGATCTATACCAATATCTATATCCCCTCCGCCGCTGTCTTGAATCGTTACATTTGTCGCAACTCCAAAGTGTCCGTTGGTATGATCGGTAGTTTGATCGACGGTTACTTTAATTCCCTCTGAAGCGACAATTATGAATAAAAGACCGCTGTAAAAATGAAGAATAAGAAAACAAAAGTTTTACAAATGTAGAAATACGAACAGTAAAGATAATCTGATTATGACTTAGTGATGTATTATTGATTGAACAATTATCGTGAGTTAAATTTCTAGGTTAGAATTTTTACCGCAAATATATGATTAGCGGATAGAAACTAATGAATGAAATTTTTCAAACGGGTTTTTAAAGCGCAACAACGAAATAATACGTATTTTTGATAATGTTTAATGATTTTTAAACGATTTCAAATATTGTGTACGTAGTTAATTTAAGATGAATATAGTACCTAGTTTATTAAGCATATAGCATATATCGAGGGTGAAAATATTTCGCTTAAATATGACCTTGCGTGATATTAATATATGTAGTGTGTGTGTTTAATTGAATCGCGTTTGTGTAAAAACGTCAACAAATTGATGAATAAAAATAGTCGATAAAATGGGATTAAAGATTTTTTACCTTGATACGACAGATATCATAAGTAGAATCCAATAAACACACGATATGCCAAAATTCATTTTAAATATATTGACATCAGACGGTGATAAGGTTTTATTCAAATAAGAATCGAGTCACTTGGCGTCTATGCCTTTTAAAATCACGACCAACCGACATCCATTTTCGGAAAAACCTGACGTGTACTGAAAAACTTCCGGTCAGTAGGATTTATCAATCAACAGAATAACGAATTATTCGTTTCATTTATATGTGGGAAATTACCGTAGCTGCATAAAACTGACCACTTATCATATTACAGAAATTTGTATAATTCTTTTTTATAACGGCACACGTTGACCCACGTAATTTATACATTTTTTTTCAAGAATTTTATTTTTCACCAGTAGATCAACACAGCTGACGCACTGCGCCCCGCGTATGCGTCTCACGACCGACTTCAGACCGGTGAAAATATACCGCGGATTATAAACTCATATTTATATTCGACTATATTTCTATTTTGTGTATTTCTATAGGACTGAGCAACTGAATTATATAGAAATATGAATTTTAAACCCGTTATTCAATTATCACAAGTTTATTCGAAAGAAAAAAAAAAAAAACAACCTAAAAAAAATTGCGAGTATTTTAGAACGCAAAAATGAACTGTAACCTATATTTAATATTAGTAACAAATGAATGATAATAAATAAAATGAATTTTATTTAAGAAATAAACAATGTTGGTTGTTATTTATTTACAATTTCGTGGCAATATTCTTGATGACGATGTTCGTATTTCGTGTATTTGTTCTTCAACATAATATAACAGAGAAAAACAAAAAGAGATATCACCGTTTATTTATTCCACGTCACTGACCGGTACGGCCATCTTGTTACGTATCACGGCACTTCGTGGACGAATATAACCTAATATAACTATAAGCTACTGTATTGAGAAACTATGTTCGTGGCTACCCGGCACGTCAAATTTTTATAAATAAAAATTTCTACAAACTAGATATTAGATATGGAGAATATATATCGGGTACCGTTTGTCGTACTACAAGTTCCTAATTTAAAAATAAAAAAACCATCATGGTTTGTAAAACCAAGTGCTATGGTTATGTTCGCGTTAATACTATTCTCTTATTTCTTGGTTACCGGAGGTTAGTTTTTTTTTTTTCACACACACCCCCCCCTAATAAATAAACGAAATAATTTATATCTTAGATTTAAAATAAAAAAAACGTTCTAATATCTTTCAGGAATCATTTACGACGTCATAGTAGAACCTCCTAGTGTCGGTTCAACGACGGACGAACACGGTCACTCTCGTCCGGTGAGTATTAACCTATAAAACGCTTAATTTACTTTTCTCTATTCAATTCAGAGTTTAAACTAAAACTAACATATTGTAATTTGAAATAATCGTTTTCCAGGTCGCCTTTATGCCCTACCGTGTCAACGGTCAATATATTATGGAAGGTTTGGCCTCCAGCTTTCTTTTCACTCTCGGAGGACTGGGATTCATCGTACTGGACCAAACGCACAGTCCGTCAACACCGAAGCTAAATAGAGTCTTGCTAATTAGCGTGGGATTCATTTGTATAGTCGTGTCTTTTTTCACATGTTGGATATTCATGCGAATGAAGTTACCGTGAGTTTAACGAAGTTACGGCAAAATAATAACACAGCTGTGATTATTCGACGTGGTTTAATTAAATCGAATTATGTTTTTTTTTCTTAATCTTTGTTTTGTTATCTGTTACAGAGGATATCTTCAGTCGTAGGTAAAGAGGATAAGAATATCTGAAATGAAACTCCATTGTACACCTTTTTTATACCTGTTATTATGAAAGTTTTGTAAACTTGTAAAAATTGAAGGAATAAGGATTGAATTAATTGAATAATAAAGAAAAGTAAATGAAACTCGTTATACATGTATATTTTGTATTTATTTTAAACTTTAAAATATAATACTACTTATAATAGGTGACGTGAAAAATATATGAAAGTCGAAAAGATATCGATAACAAACGTAATAGTCTAGAATAAATAAAATAGAAGAAAAAAAAAACCATTTGAGATTTGTTTTTTTGTCAATTAATAATTGCTAAAGTATAACTATAAATCTATTTATTTGGCAACGTGAATTTAATTTGAGTCTTGTGCAGTTTGGATAAAAATTTAGTTAGTTAGTTCGTCTAGATTACACCGTCATTTAAGACTGGGGCTAAAGATTGAATTAGATAATAAATTAATAAATCTTAGAGCTATTGAGATCTATGAGAAGATTTGGCCAATCCTATCTCGAGAAATAGATTAAAAGTTTGAATATGTAAATGCTTATTATATATACCTATAAAAATTCTAGCTAACGTCAGCGACGGAATTTTTCTAAATGAAATAATTCTAATTAAAAGTCTGGCATCATTTTTAAATACACGTAGAATTACCCTGTGCCATTGATTTAGAAAGTGATGCCTATTCTTTCTTATAATAGTAAATAAATGCAGTTTGGAATAATGACTTTTTTTTCTCAAAGACATAATATATCAATACTTTGATAGACGATTCCACTTGACTAGAAGCTGCAAAATTTTAGGCCTGTAAACTGAAGAGAGAGATTTATATAAAATGTATATAAAACAAAGATAAAACGAGGGCGGAGGGTCTTAGGCCTTTGGGTGCTACCGAATGTGTACATAATCCATTCTCAGTCTTGCGTTGACCATTGGGCGTTTAATTCTCAGGAAAAGTCCTCCACGTTCTCCACGTTTATTACAAACGTATGCGAAATGACCTGATTTAGAAAACAGAAGACAAGAAAAATCATCGCGTTAGTTTAAATTGAGAAACAGATTATCTATCCAGCTTAAAAATAAACTGTTTAATCCTTACTTAGAAAAATCGCTGCTTTTCTCTATAATATGTTCAAACTCAGCGAAACTCAAAGCTCCGTCATCGTCCAAGTCAGCTTCGTCTAACAAACATTGCAAGAGTTGCTGCATGTCTGCTTCGTTCAGTCTCTGCGGCGCTGTCAGTCTATCAACGACCTGTCTGAGATCGCCGACTCCGAGCATATCGTCTCCGTCAAAATCTGATAAAGGAATAAAAGACTTCTGTATTGTGGGAATAAGCAAGACCTGTTTTATCTCAAAACAACAAAGCCTACCAAATATTCTAAAGGCATGTTCTGCCTTGACGGCTTTCGGAGCAGCGTCGCTGAAGACGGACATCATGTCAAGAAAATCTTCAAAAGTACAATCCCCGTCTTGACTGGAGCTAAAAACCTTGCATATTCTGTCTCCGAATGGATTGACCCTCAATTCAGGATATTGTAAAATCTTGGCCATAGGAAGTTTGGCGTTTCTGTTATGACCAACTTTCTCAGGAGCCAGAGCCTTGAATTTTTGATGTGCGCTATGTGATATGAGAGTGAAAAATTTAATCTCAGAAAACAGGAAAATAGAGCGGAGTTTCATTCAAATGTTTATTTTAGTTATACGTATGTTTGAAGAGGGATAGAAGAGAAGAGAAGAGAAGAGAAGTTTATTTATGAAAACGAGAGTTTAAGGAGTCTTGAAATACTCGGAAAACGATTTAAAATTGAGTAAATAAATAACGAGGTAAAAATAACTTGTGTAAATAAAACAAAGAGATATGAGAGATCTAGAGTGAATAAAGAGTCGGATTGATATTATATACTCACAACATCACCTCCTTCTTTGTGAAGTAAGTCAAATCCTGTAAATGTGTATTTGACGTTTATTATCTTATCGTATATACCTAGAGAAACAGTAGACTTGTGAACGGAATGTAATGACGTTTGTGTATATACCTGATAATCCTGTAGTTCCTCCTCGCTAAACTGGCTCTTTCCCACACCCATTTTTAAACTCTGAACATTAAAATTTATCCATTTCGATATCCGTAAAGAACGGAGTCGGCTTTATTATTTTCACGGCCATTGAACTTTATGACACGTATGTATATTAACACGCGTAGGTATGTCGAACCCCTCGACACGCGTCAAGATAAAGCGGGCCTCGGTTACTCTGACGTTTGTGGTTTGTGTTCATCCACTATAAAGTTCGAAGAGGGGTTCCATATCCTAGTTCCTAGTTCCTTACTCCTACACGCCGCGATTATATCGCTACTTATCGTCGTATAAAGGAAGCAGGAAATCCACGAGTTCGACAGTCGATCGTGAAGGGATGCAAACTTATCGACTGTGGCTAAGTGTTGTGTGAAGTTTCGCGCGGATCGCGGGGGTAGAAGCATGTAAAACATAATAATTGCATCATAATTATCGTGATATTTATCTCGAAAATATATATAAAGTTTTAATTCGCGATGTGATATGTAGTTCTTTGGTTATTCTGACATAGGTAGTAACGCGTCAAAGCTTATTTTTAAGCTAAGATGTATTTGGGGTTAAACGCAGCTTCTACGATAACGGCGTGGTCCGCGCTTCCCGCCTAAATCTTTTCTCTAATACCACTGTCATAACTTTTTTTTTTTTTTTCTCTATAAGTGTTTTGCGAACGAGTTTAATGACTCCAGTCGTAGATAAAGGGTGAAAAGTTTTATTTCTCGTCAAACTATTACGATTTCGTGTTCGATATAGGTAATCGGGTAAATAATTGTTTACATAAAAAAAAAATAAAAATAGTCAACGTTAACTAATATAATTATTTCAACAATTCTCCGACAGTTAGAGTGTTAGTTTGTAAATATACGCACAATAATGACATACTTGTGAATTCTAACCCCATTATATGTGTATATAATATACTCAAGTGAAATTCAAAAGTGCAGTGTTCGTTATAAATCATAAAGCGGTATGAAATTCATACAATATATATAATAGCGTAGTGAAGTGTGTTCGATTTTGATCTCGCTAGGAATAAAAAGGACTATTTTTGGATACATATAATATTATATTCATCATTTTGGTGAGTATTGAGTACGATTATATATAATTTTACATCTGCCATATAATGTTGTTAGCTTTATAGAAAACATCGCGAATAAGTTTCTACAATTTGAAATCTCTACTTATTTCAACGTACGTTTTTATCGGCAAAAATTTAACCGTGGTAAAGCAGAATTTTCGGTTAGGTTAAAATCTGTTCATCTCAACGTTTTCACCGATAGATCTCACCCCTAGTACCGAGATAAAAATTTAAAGGATTTATTCGCGATAGTAGTTGTATTGTTTTTTTTTTTTTTTTTTACCCTGCAACACCGAGACGCTACGAAATTGTTAAGATTTTCATTTTGCTTAGATCGTGGGAGCGTAAAGTAAAATAAAAAAATAAAAAAAAAAATAAAATAAAAAAAAAAGTAAACAATTACAAAAAATAATAAGATGCTCGTTTTTCTTTTTTTCAATACACAATAGTTTCAGATGAATTTATTATTATTATAAATAAATTTCAAGAGTTTCAGTATAATATAGAAAATAAATAGATATTTATTAGTCATTTTTCATACATGATATGCATAATATTATATAATATAATACAAGTGCTATGGTACGTATGTACATACATACATATGGCTAGGAATGTTTCGGACACCTCCGTTGTCCTCGTGTTTATTAGTCACGTCACGACCAAAGACAAATATATATGTATCGCATTGTTTAACGTTTGCCCTTACGTACATACGTATACCGACATACGTCTACCCTATGGTATAGTACATATGTAATAATCCATAACTTCTGTCACTGGCGTCTCCGACGAATGCGACATTATAGTTTCTATAGTAATAAAGTTACAACGTGGATTAGAGAATTAAGATATAATATGATAATTATTATATTCATAGAATGATAAATAGAGTAGTATCACCTTTCTTTCATTCATTTTGTCTTATCTGTTATTTTTTTTTTTTTTTTTTTCTTTTTTTTTTTTTACCCTAATCGGAACCCTCAGACCTGATATATAAGAGATTGGATAGTTAAGGGTCGTGATTATCGTCCCACTAATCTCAACTTCTCAAGATCGTAGTCTTGACGCTTCCAATTTCTTTCTTAGTTACGATTCGTCCGGATTAAATTACCCAGAATCGATTAGGTGGTTAGGTCAAACGACCTGAGCTGTGAGGCTGCTATTAGCTATAGTTTCACGTGGATGTTACCGCAAATTAACCGAAAAAAATCAGAATGATTGTTTATTATGAAAAAAAAAAATTCAAGAGCTGTCTTTCAACAATTTTTTTTATTTTAATTTTTTTCTTTCTTCTTCTTTTCGTTTTGCTTTTTTCTATATATTTTTAATAAATGCCGCATTGGCTGCAGGACTCGAACGATAGCAACTATTTAAGGTTGCGGCGTTATACACATAGCTACCATCTATATTCAAATCGATCCATTCCCCGAATTTACCATATAGTAATTTCGACAAATTCTCATATCCGGATCTGCAGAATCGGCGTGCAACTGGATTGAATAGCTTGGCGACCGGAAACTCCTCGTGAATATAAAAATTCTTGGCGTGTATGTATGTGTGTGTGTAAATGTAAATGTAAATGTAAATGTATAAGTATATCTATATATCCATATCTATATCTATATCTATATAGAACGTTGCGACCCAAAGCCCAGAGGGAGGGAAAGTAATTTATAATACGCTAAAAGGTACATGCATACATACATTCATTCATTATAAAAACATTTTCCACCGTTACTAATGGTTCCTGATTCCGAGCAACGTGCTCGTTATTTACGATAATATATAAGTTTGAAAATTCCGTATTCCCCTATACTGTATATATATATATATATATATATATATATTAGGGTGTTTCATTTTTAGGGAATATTTTTTTTTTCGATGGCATACCAGAGAATCTTATACTTTATAAAAAATAAAAAATTTTGCCGCCTGGTAAAAGGTTTTAGGTTTAATAGTGGCTTAGCTCATTCAAAAATTCGATTTCCCACCTAAATAACACAGGAAATTTTTTTTTTTTTTGTTTAATTGAATTTTTCGTTGTTAAAAATTTTTTTTTCGAAAAAACCTTCGTATAGCTTTTGAAGGAAATTAAATTCTCTACCAAAATGTCCCTGTGGTCAAAGACCGTACAACCAGTAGTTTCGGAGTTATAGCGAAAATTGTTCATGTTTGACGCGCTATAACTCCGAAACTACTGGTTGTACGGTTTTCGAGCACAGAAACATTTTTGTAGAGAATTTAATTTCCTTCAAAAGCTATACGAAGGTTTTTTCGAAAAAAAAATTTTTAACAACGAAAAATTCAATTAAACAAAAAAAAAAAAAAAAATTTTCCTGTGTTATTTAGGTGGGAAATCGAATTTTTGAATGAGCTAAGCCACTATTAGACCTAAAACCTTTTACCAGGCGGCAAAATTTTTTATTTTTTATAAAGTATAAGATTCTCTGGTATGCCATCGAAAAAAAAAAAATATTGCCTAAAAATGAAACACCCTAATAAATATATATATATATATATATATTCTGTATAGTACTAAAGCAGAAAATGTTACGATTATATGGCTATGTCAGAAACAAACAAACAAACAAACAGACAGACAGACAGACAAACAAACGAGCTATACGATTTTCTAGAGAGAACTGCATTCGCAAGTTAATCCGTTAATTTGTCGAGCGAATAGCAGTCGTTTTCATAAGCTCTCTCACTCCCTCAGATCCCCTTGCCCGCGGTATCATCTCGCTCCTATACCTTTTGCACACCGTATCCTCTAACAGATACGCCAAAATAACCACATTCTTGGCGAGATTCCACTGGTTTAACCGAACAAATTACACGGAGATATTCGTTCCTGGTTATATTCCTACTCGAGGATTTTCGGCAATTTTCTTTTCCCATTCTATATTGTATATAGTATTATAGTATTATAGTATTAAAGCTTTGAAAAATAAAAATAAATATATACGAATGTATAGAAAGAGAAACAAACAAACAAAAAAAAAAAATAAAAATATCGTAACTAATTTCAAATCGCAACTTTTATCTATATTTTTAATAATATTATTATTATTCATTTCTGATGTAAATGCGAATTAAGTACAGAGGTAATCATATAATATATAGAAAAAATAAAATAAGAAAAAAAAAAAAATAATAATTCGAGGTATCTCGAGCTACTGGTTTTTTTTTTTTTTTTTTATTTATTTATTTATTTTTTTTTTTTTTCATATATCTTTTTCACTGAGAAGAAAAAACCAGGCTTCAATTCCTTTCATTCACTATGGTGTATACTGTATACTTACTTCATGCTCGCGAAGTCTAAAGAGAGAACAGCTTTTGCGGGGGGGGGGGATGAGAATTAGTTTCGTTTCACCTTCCCAAGGGAAGCGCGTAATACCTACGTATACTAGGTATATAGGTATAACGCAAAGTCGCGCATACCTCAGGTAAAGAACAGAAAGTTACAGACGCGAACAACTCTCGTGTGTATAAACCTATATTATTATTATTATTATTATTTTTTTAAATATTTTTTTCAATTTTATTTATCTTTTTAAATCTTCTTTCGCAATTTTCTATCACAATAATTATTATTTAATTCGCTAACTCACACATAGCGATAATAATAATAATAATAATAATCCACTATATAATTTTCAAGTAGGTACTAAATACAAATTAACGCGCACGAATGAGACAATATAATATTACTCCTTTAGTCAGCATTCATTAAGTAGTAGAAGCACGGGTACGATCAGCCTCGCGCGTTGTATAGGTAGTAGTCAAAGAGCGAGTATAGTCAGACATTGGAGAGCTCTTCTCTAATTGGTATAAAATATCAAAGAGCGATTGTTACGGCGTGAAATAACCGCTTATATAGGTACTAGGTATACAAACGAAACTTATTATTCAAATTTTGTCTGAAAAGCGTGAATTATTTTATTTTATTATATATTATATAATATAATATAATATACATCCTATATAATTAAATATATACCTATCTATAATATATCAGAGAGAGAGAGAGTTGAAAATCAAAAGAAAAAAATCAAAAAAAAAAACAAAAAAAATCGTGGAATAGTGCAGAAGTTTTGGTGATCAGAAATTATTTGGTGTCGTCGTCGGACGCCTTTTGATCTTCGGCCCCGAGAACCCAGAAGTTTCACAGGACGTAAACGACGGCTGTGATCTTTGACTCCGGCGCGTTTGTCCTTCCATCCTTCACCCTTCAGGTTTCAGCCTTCAGCCTTCAGCCTTCAGCCTTAAGCCTTTAGACCCTAGACGGTTTTCTCCTAACAAAATCCCAGAGGTCCCCCGGGAAACTTGATCTTTTGTTACCACACTTTTGTAAACTGATCATTAATTACTTTATATATATTATACATTTTTTTTTTTTTTTAAATCTTTTACGCCTAATCGATTCGATATTATATATATATACACCTACTATAATATACCATATGAACAAGAGAATAATGACGGTGAATTTCAACTTCTCTTCTTATTTTTTTTTTTTTTTTTATCGTATACCCTAGCAGCTCTATATCTAATACAGTACCTATATATCTGTTTAATCTAACTCGTGTCTATAACAAGGAGACGTGTAGATATATAGATGCAAGTAATATATATATATATACCTGCAGTATATAGACTTTGGTTAATTAGTAAATTAGTGGAAATCTGGGTGGCAAGACCCACGCCGTTGTTCTTGGGTTTACTGGAAGCACCAGCCCCAGTCCCAGGTGTAATTAGTGACTACAAGCGTCGGTGCATACGGGTATCCTGAGCTTTGAAGCCAAGATAACACTGCGGCTGCAGGATCGTCTAGAGGATATGTGTTGGGATTTCGGTGGCTTACATATATGCTGATAGCTGTATAACCATCAGTATAAAAAATCTTTCTTTTTTTTTTCCCCATGCATTGAAATATAGAGTTAGAACTGCACTTATATCACGTCACTAATGCCATAAGGTCGTAAGCGTCAAAAAATTATTTTCTTTACGTATATGCCCAAACGATGTTATATGGCATGAAAAAGATTTTGCCACAAAAAAAAAAACGGAATTTTTTTTTTTTTTTTTTTTTTGGCGTTTACGACCTTATGTCATTAGTGACGCGATATCTGATTATAAAAGATGAGAGAAAATGTTCTTGAAACTATATACCGGACGTGTGTCCGGTACCTACCTATCGTTCGTTTTCGGTCGCGTGGTAAAAAGATTGAAAAATTCAATCTCACGTAGAGAGCAGCAACAGCGGCGAAAAGGTATACCACACGGAGCTGAGCTCAGAGTTTCCTCAGGCTCGTCGTGTTTGCGCCAAGATCCGTTGAGAATCGCCTATACCTATACATATATATATATAATAATCCCGAAAGTTCTTTCCGTGAAGCGGAAAAGAAAATGGATGGAAAATTTTTAGAGGGGGGGGGGGGGGTCGATCATATACGTGTCCAGTAGGTATATGTTATATATTATACCTTCGTATATTACTATTTTTCGACATTGACATTTAAATAATAATAATACGAATAGAAAGACGTATAAAATAATGAATCGATCAATTTATTAGATGTAAGAGAAAAACTTTCGTATGTATATGTACATATATATATATATATATATATATATATATATATATATATATATATATATATATATGTATGTATATGTATTAGGAAAAAAGGTGAATCGTTCGGAGCTGTCGCAAGGTGAGCACAGAAAAGATCGAAGGCCGTGTATAGAGTAGGACTATACCTAAGGGCGGGGGAGTGGTGAAGGACAAAGGAATGAGAACAGCTAGAGGACAGAAGAGCTAAGACGAGTGATGGACCTTCGGCAAAGATAAATCGACCTGCCCTCGGCAGGCGTGAGTCGCGCTCGTGGCGACGTAACTACATACCTACTCGAAAGATCGGGGCGCCCGATTTGTCGCGTGTGAGAGAAGGGAGCCAAGCAGAATACCTAAAATGACTAAAATAAATGAAAAAAATAAAGAAGAAGAAAAAAAAAAAAAAAAAAAAAAAAAATCCGAGAAAAAATCAAAAATCTCTACCTCATTATTTTCAACATATACGCTATAATATATAGGTTCAAACCTTGAATGAGAACGATTATTATTTTTGAGATAAAAATCAGCGCGAGGTTACAAAATATGTACAATATTTATATATGTACAACATATGATATTTTTCTTTTTTATAAGAAAAGAAAAAAAAAAAGAGAAAATGAGAAAGGCTTCAAATAGATAATAATAATACACCCTTTTATATTTTACCTGCGAGGCGCGTTGCTTCCCGAAAAAAAGGATCTAAAATTTATACCTATGTATATATATATATATATATATATAGAAAGAGAGAGAGAGAGAGAAAAAAAAAAAAAGAATATAAAATCAGAAGAAAAACAGAAAAAACATTTCTTGGAAGATATTTTTTTTTTTTTTTTTCACGCTTTTTGGGAAAACCCAAGCCGCTGATTAGTTTATAGGGTCGCAAAGTAGAATCGGGAGGTAGAATTTGTGGGGTCTGCCAAAAGCAGGGCTATGTGAAATATCCTTGAGCTATAAGGGATGTCGCGCGTTACATATACATACATACATACATACATACATATTACATATATAGGTATATGTGTGTGTGTGTGTGTGTGTGTAGATATAGCATATCTGTTCGTAAATGTACCGTATATCCACGAGTAGCTGATTTCCGCTCAGGACGAGAAAGATTACGTTCGAGGATTTCTCGCCAGTCACTTTCTCGCTGGGGAACTGTCGATCCTTGTTAGCCGTTGACTGCTGCTTATATATATACTCCTGCCTTCTTTCTCTTGCTCTTTCCGTTTTTTTTTTTTTTTTTTTTTTTTTTTCTTTTCTTCTTACATCCTTCTCTTTCTATGCTCTTTAATTATTATAATTATTATTATTATTATTATTATTATTATTATTATCAAGGAGAATATTGGAGAACAAAAAAAAAAAAAAAAAAAAAAAAAAAAAAGAAGACTGTTACGTTACTTAACGATCGAAACGGATTAACGCACTCTTCTTAATTCTCATGATAGACAGCTTCTCGAGTGTTTCTTCCAATTTTCTCTACGAACATACATAATTTTCATAGTATATACCTATACTATACCTAACTTAGAACTTTGTTCTTCCATATGAATTGATTAAACTCTAAGTACGAAGCAAGCAGACTTCTGAAAATCAGTTTATCATAATAATACATGAAGTATGTATATATATATATATATATATATATATATATATATATATATATATATATATATATATATATATATATAGTATGAGAACTAGGTAGAGTTGTGGAGGGTATATGAAATAATAATACATAGAGGGAAGAAATGTATAAGGAACGGAGAGGAGTAGGTATATATATATAGAAAGTGTGAAGTATGCCTGATTCGAGAGAGCTATAAGCGCGTCGCGTATCCGCAAGCTCTTCTGGTTCCTCAACTTCCTGCAGCGCATAGTAGGTACCTGGTATAGTAGCAAGAGTTTACCGGAAACCGGATATCCCAGGGGAAGATTTTTGCCCTTCTAACGAGCACCCTCTGCCCCCAACCCCCATCCACCCGTCCACCCATCCAGCTCCAGAAGTAGAGTTTCAGAAAAACCCTCTGTAAGATCTAAGGCGAACTCGCGCGCTGCCTCCTCTTCGAAAGACGTGATAATATGAACGAACAGGGGTACGAAATATAGAAATAAGAAGTATATGAGATATACGGAAGTAATATGGAACATGATAATATCACAGATCGCTTTTTCACCAAAAGCTTTGATACTTTGATCCTGCATACTATATTTATAACGACCACCAATTATTACGGCTATTTCAATAAATATTGTTTATTAAGTCATTTTCACAGAATTCTAGTAAATAATGATAATAATAATAATAATAATAATAATAATAATAATAATAATAATAATACTAAAACTACGGACAGAGATCGCATGAGCGTAAAGGAAAAAAAAGGAGGTCGCTCCGCTCGTCGCGACGTAGCTTTCGGAAATCGTAATTCCGGTTCGAGTATTAAAAATTCTAGTCATACTTGGCGTATAGCGAGTCTCGCTGAGTTCTGTATATAACGGAGCTATATATGGGTCCATTAAACTTCATTCTTCGCTTATTTAAAAATTCCCAATTTTTACCGTGCGGTATTATTTATATACCTTTAAGCTAGTCCACCGCATATTTGAAAAATTTTCTTGGCTCGAAAAAATTTTTTATTTGATCCGAGAAAATTTCGGTCTTCATTTTTGGACCGCAAAATTATCTTGAATACCTACCTAATATATCAAATCGACGATCGATTCTTATATATATATATACAATAACAAATATTAAAGATGCAGCACATCGTGGGTGAAAGTCAGGCGTTCGTTGAATTTTTCCCGTGACAGCTGTCTGTCGTTTGGTGCAGTGTATAGCCGACATTGGGAAAGTTCACGGTTGAACCCTACCGCAGGGACTCGCTTAGTTTCCTTGCCTTCGATTACATAGAATTTCTGAACGTTATCTATACCCGACACACTTCGAGTTATATATATATATATATATATATATATATACCTATGTACTGTAGTTCTAGCCGTAACTAATCGTAGATCACCGAACTACCCTTTTACGTCAGTATATAACAAACTTCGTTTTAATACACGAGTATAGGTATATAGGGGTTGAAAATTTAAAGTTTTATTTTCTTCAAAAATCGTAGATCGAAATTTTCATACGAGAAGAAAAGATACAGTAGACTCTATATAAGTGGCCATCCCACGGGGCTATAGGAGAGAAAAATGGCTACTTACGAAACGCTCCCGCACCACGCGGCTGAGGAAGAGGCGCATGACGCGTGGTGGCTTTGCGTCGACTAAGTCCCTCCCATTATGAACACATGAGGTGATACACCCTGTATATATATAATATAAAGGTTATTTCATGTCTTTGAATTGTCTCGCGGGGTGTGCAACCTCAGTAGACTCCACGACGACGCTATACACGTTGGTTGTATATCGTTTATAACACAACCCCGCGCGCGTTGTCAAGGTAAACGGATTATCAAATTATTAGGCCATGGCCCGTTTGCAGAACGGATTAAGACTTGTAACAACCCGACTAATCTAGGACCCGGGTTTACCTTTAGTCTGTCGACTATATCCTACTATATGCTACGGTCTGACTTGAGTCAATTTAAAATTGCTTATATCGCGCGTTACACGTACACTAAACGTAATGGATTCTGATCCGGACGAGTTGGACAATTCTAGAAACAGCCAATCGGCGCTCTGGATTTTTTTAATCCAGAGCGCCGATTGGCTGTTTTTAGAATTGTCCAACTCGTCCGGATCAGAATCCATTACGTTTAGTGTACGTCCCGCATTTTTTAATTAAACCTTGTATATATACAATATTGATAAACTATTATATAATATGTATATTATTCGCTGTAAATAATTTATTTCAAATATTCTTTATATTCGTACAGGCATAAAATTATCTCGTTTCTCTCTCAGGGAGTTTTTATTTTATTTATTTATTCATTTTTTTTTTTTTTTTTGTTCTTTTAAAATTAAAAAAAAAAAAAAAAAAAAAAAAAAAAAAAATGATTCTTGAGGAAAAAGAAAATTTTATCTTCATCAATCTTCAACTGAGGTACTTCACTTTATATATATATATATATATTATATAAGTAATCGGTCGATTCGAAAAATTAATTCATAAGTGGGATATGTAGTAGGTGAAAAGAATAGAATATAAGATAGAAGAAGGAAAGAAGGAAAGAAGGAAATAACTTCGATCATATCTTTCCAGGAAATAAAGCGACAACAACTCCGTCAAAACCGTACCGTTGCAGCGCCACGCCGTGATGCTGTACGACGCCTTATGTATCGATGATGATAAAATATGTATTTTCATTCCTCGAAGAATAGTGAGCGAATTTATATGTGCACCCATATGTATATAGTAGATAATATTTCGTCGTTCGTAAGATGATAACGAAGCATCGAGGATCGACAAAAGTGAGAGAAAACACAAGCAAAAAAAAAAAAAAAAAAAAAAAAAAAGGAAAAAAAGGAAAAAGACGAGATGAGAGATATATAGAGGGAAAATATCGAGTACCACGTACTCGTGGGCGGATATAATATACATAGTATATATATATCTATTGGTATATATGTATATAGTGATGTACTTTTGATGCTTCAGAGCAACCTTTAAATATAAATGATCGGGCTTTATTTTATTTTTTTTTCTACTCTTATATATAGTTCACGCATGATAATGAATAGAAATAGAACGCGAGACATTAAAAAAAAAAGCATAGTTATACAATTATTGTCAGTATACTTGGGGCAAAAAAAAAAAAAAAAAAAAAAAAAATAGATTTTCAGCTATTCTTGAGATTTTTTAAATTCTTGAGTGATCTCTGGATATTTTTTCAATCGTGCTGATTTTTAGGGAGTGAGAAAGACAAGAACGTAAGAATATATATATGCGCAAGAATAAAAAAGAAAGAAAAAAAAAAAAAAAAAAATTCTACCAGCCGTTGAAAACTCGTTAAGAAAGGTCAAAGTGGAAAGAAAACGCGTGGCGACGTGGTGTATACAGGGTGATTCTGCAGTTTGACCAGGCCACTTTGAAAAGTTGCGAATTCTTCAATCTAGGTAAATTCTAAGACGAAAAGTTCTTTACCAAAAATCCGTTGGACTTCTATATAGTTTTCGAGCTACGGAAGATCTCCCGTTGAATCAGTCACGCAGAGCTCATATATACGTTTTCAATTGATATTTTGATAAGATTATTTTTTCTGGAATATTTCTGTATATAAATTGTTATACTGAATTGTTAACGATTTTCTGAAATTACTTTAATTTTGGCGTATAGTTTTCGTGGTCCAGGTCGTCCGCATCATATAGTTTTCGTTATCCAAGTCGTATAATCTGCGTGGTTCTCGTCGTCCGTGTCGTAATTCTCGTAGTTCTTGTCTTCCAGATTCTGATCTTCGTATAGTTTTCAACTACGATGCGGACGATCTAAACGACGAAAACTACGAAGCTATAACGACCTGGACGAAGAAAACTATGAACTCTACGTTTCTGCTCATATCTCGCGATTTATCAGTCCTATGGGTATGAATTTGTGATCATACGACAGAGCGTCTCAAGCCCTTCAAAAAAAGACCGAACATCGATACTTTTCGTCAATCCAAACTAGATTCAAAGGTGAATCGAAAGATCTTGCGTCCGTTTTAAGTCGATTTTGAGATGAAAGTCACTTTCTCTGCTCATATCTCGCGATTTATCAGTCCTAGGGGTATGAATTTGTGATCATACGACAGAGCGTCTCAAGCCCTTCAAAAAAAGACCGAACATCGATACTTTTCGTCAATCCAAACTAGATTCAAAGGTGAATCGAAAGATCTTGCGTCCGTTTTAAGTCGATTTTGAGATGAAAGTCACTTTCTCTGCTCATATCTCGTGATTTATCAGTCCTAGGGGTACGAATTTGCTATCAAATGACAGAGCGTCTCATGACCTTTAAAAAAAGACCACACCATATAAATGTATGTCATATAACCAGCCAGAACACGGTTGAAAACGAGAAAGGGAGCGAGAGTAAGAGTATAAGAGTAAGAGTGAGAGTGAGAGTGAGAGGCTCTTTCCCCATTCAAACTTCAATTACATAATCCCTTCGTTAATTTAATTGCTTTGAATAAATTTAAACATCAAATTACTTCTTTTTTTTTTTTCGTTCTTTTTATTTTTTCTTTATTTTTATTTTTAGCCGCAACGTCCCCAGCTCTCATATATATACTTGTACATACACTCCCTCGTGTACAGATATTATCGTTGGTTTATACACTGCGTGACCACAATGAAGATAATAATAATAATAATATCAATAATGGAAGAAGAATAAAAAAAAAAAAAAAAATCGTAATAATGGTAATAATATTTTAAGGTCAGTTATTTCGGGTTGAAATAACGTTATGAAATTATGTAGGTATATATATGTCCACTATGGTAAAGTCACGTAGTATATATATGTTTTATACATATATCTATATATTCTATCTATATACATATAGATAAAGCGGGAACATCCTGATGCTTCTCTTCCTGCTGCTATGATGGTACTTGCTGCTGCCCGCGAGTCGCGTTCCCGTTAATCAATATAAGAGAAGTAGGATAGGCGGAGATATGGGGATGGGGATATGTATAACGTTCGTGGATCTAGGAGGGAAAATCCACTCTAGGAGGGGAAAATACCGGCTCCGCGACACTATGCTAATCCCTAAACGGGAGCTCTAGGTTAGATATATATGTATACATAAATATATATATATATATATATATGTGTATATACGTAATATAGGTATACAAGACGACGCAACCCCTAGCCCTCGCGATCTATGAACGGTTAAAGATTACCACCCAGCGGTATAGATGTCACACCTCAAATCCAGATGTTCGGTTATCATATGTATATATATATATACTATACCTACCCTGCACTCATATACCTATACATATATGTATACTAGGGTGATTCTTAATTTGGTCATATTCGAATGTTCAATGCATGGGCCAGAATAACATCTCCAAATAAATGTATACAAGAAAAATGTAGTCAAAATTCCATAGGTTCCTATCTTAATTCTATAAGTACTGTCCTAAAGATTTTGAACTTTCCCGACTTTCCTATTTAAATGACATACGATTTTTAGTATTACGAGATTGATTTTTTACTTCCTATCGCATTATAATATATCGCTTCTCTGAATCTGAAACTCCGCATACACTTCTTATTACCTATTGTAGTAGGTAAGAGTTTTTCTAACGACAAAAATTTCATTTATCACAATTTGGAGATGAGAATTTTTTTTTTTTTTTTTTTTTTTTTTTTTTGTGACGAGTTGAAGTATTAGAGCTACGGATACAATACGCCAAACTTACGTTTTCTCTCATAGGGATATCCCTGCTTCGAAATTTTTTACAACAATAAAAAAAAAAAAAAAAAAAAACTATTGCATGATACGTCTAAGATTTTTCCACGGAGATATATCGGAGTTCATTAAACCCACGTGTCCCGATTTTACGGCCCGATAGTGTATCCTGTCAAAATTGTCCTTAAATTTCTATATACCTACCTGTGCAGACAAATTACTACATGAAAATAGTTATCTCTCTCTCTCTCTCTATCTATCTCTATCTCGCCTCGTTCCCGCAGGGTTCAATTTAACCGACTAAATACATATGTTACAAATACCAATACAGTCGAGCCCTCGCACATATTGTAAGGGCTTTATAAGGGCGCCGGGTATATATAGGGCTTAGATATCGTGTAATCGGGGCAAAGGACGACCGCCGCAACATTCTATTAATATTGCCAACTGTTGCAGTAGCTAGCCTGGTTTGGTTTATACAGATAAGGGTGGTTTCGAGAAAAGAAGAAGAAAAAGAAATAGAAGAAGAAGGAGAAGGAGAAAAGGAGGAGTCGAGAGGTCGGGGTCAAGGTTGATGGAAGGATCAAGCCTTGCGGATAATTCTTTTCTTACTTGCCTTTTTGTTTTCTTTTTTTTTTTTTAATAATCTTCTCTCTCCTCGTCTTGTGAAATCGTACGTATGAATATAAAAGTTATCACAGTTATATAAATTCATCCCCTCGTGTTCTATAATTATACACTATCCAGACTAACGAGTGCAGGCTATTACTACTATAGAAGTCGTCGTTCAGCGATTTAGTCTTCAGACTTTTCTAAAATGATTTTTCATCCGCGAATAAATATACGAATGAATGAATGAATGAATGAATTAATTAATTAATTAATATATATATATATATAGAATAAAATATTATATATAGGTATAATATATATGAATATAATCAGGTAAACTTTCTTCGGAGGTAGGTAGTATATAATTATTTTTGTACCTAATTATCGCGATTAGCTACACAACATTTATATATCTATAAGGTATACAGGCAAGAAAAATCTAATTAAAGTAAAAGAAGAAGAAAAAAAAATCTCTCCACGCGATTGAGATATCGTGGGACAGCTGTGACTCCGAAACATCATACATATAGTTATTGAAGTCTACTTCTCGGAGATTTAAGACGGTAGTATCCTTAATCCATGAGAGCAGATTGACGCGATCAATCAATACGTAACTGTATGCTATAATAGTCGCACACACATGTATTGTGTATATATATATATACATTTACGTATCTACATCCATCAATTTTCCTTATTTTCTTCATTTTCTCTCCTTTGCCTCGCTTTCTCTCTTCAAGTCTGATTCCAAGTCGTATATTGCCTCTCTCTCTTTCTTTCTCTATAGTATCTCTGTTTCTTTGTTTCTATGCTTTCCCCCTTAAAGTTAGCTTCACCAGCACCAGTTATTTTCCTCCTCATCTTCTTCTTCTTCTTCTTCTTCAACGAGAAAATATACCCACTATGTATTATAGGGCAGTATTTTCGAAAGGATAATATCATTATCGTTAGCGAAGATTATACACACATATACATATATACATATACATACACACATATGGATACTAGTATATTATATATATAGTAACAGGGGTAGAATGAAATCGTCTAATTGTGTACATATATATAGATGGTTATAAATATGTTACATAAAATCATATGTAATGACACACATATAGGTATATATATATATATATATATATGCGAGAAATCAAAGTACGTTTTGTTATTTGCTCGCGGGTTGTATATCTACAGTTTGGTAAGAGAAAAAGAGAGAAAGAGAGAAAGAGAGTATCTGGGTAGGGGTAGTATATAGAAAGAGGGAAACAATTGATTGTGGGAATTCAATGAAATGATCAAATCGAACCAAATTATTCGCTAAATATTCTAATTTCTGTATATACCTACCTCGAACTGTTTGCTCCGTTACCTCTGCTGCGAAAGCCAAACAAACGTATATATACTACCTAGTATACAGTAGGTACTACATATACTGCCCACCCTCATCACTTATATTGCGTTTCATATTTATACAACTTATCAATTATTAACATGTTTTTTTTTCTCTCTCTCTCTCTTTCTTTCTTTCTTTTTTTTTTCATCCGCTTTAAAAATTTTCTACTTTTTCACGAAATTGCCTGTTAGTATATAAATATTTAGGTATATAGGTACAGTACGTATATATATATATATATATATTAGACCGGTTCAAAAAAATCGACTATTCTTTTTCTTTCAATTTTCGCATTGAAATACTTTCGGGAGGTTGAAAAAAGATGCCTATTAAAAGCGGAGCTCTTAATATTAAGATTTAGAGGTCGCTCATCGCGGATTTCTATTTTCCATTTGAATAGCATAGGAAACTTTTTTTTTTTTTTTTTTTTTTAATAATTTTGTTAGCTCACAAACCAATGAACAAATCCAAATGACTCATACATATTTTCATAGGAAATTGAACACTCTACAAAAAGCTTCTCTTATCATTTTTTGATAAATTGACTCCTGCCAAAGTTATTCAAGCTCAAATTTCAATTTATAGTTGAGTAAACTATTTTTTTTTTTTTTTTTGTGATTTTTTTTCCACAATGATAGATACATTTTTTAGAGTGTTCAATCCCCTATCAAAATATGTAAGAGTCATTTGGATTTGTTCATTGGTTTGTGAGCTACGAAATTCTGAAGGAAAAAAAAAAATAAAATTCCTATGCTATTTAAATGGAAAATAGAAATCCGCGATTAGCGACCTCTAAATCGTAATATTAAGAGCTCCGCTTTTAACAGGCATCTTTTTTCACCCCCACCCCGAAAGTATTTCAATGCGAAAATTGAAAAAAAGAGAATAGTCGATTTTTTTGAACCGGTCTAATATATATGTACTTCACATTAAAATTAAAATATATCCATAATTCATAAAACAGTTGTGATATGTCGTAGGTACCATTCACTATATACATATAATGCACCTATAATAGTACTTCGTTAAATTTCTATACAAAAGCAAAGAGGGAAAGTATGTATATTTAGTGAGTCGTTGCTAATATCCGCGTGGTTATAATGTTTTATATATATATATATATATATATAGGTACCAATGCATATATACCTACTTAGCTAAAATTATAATTGCCTGTAGAATGGTATAGTGGCGCTGTACCTTCACCTACCTACCTACCTACCTACCTGCAATTCCAATTCTGCGCGATGTGGTACAACAAGTACTAGGGCTAGGCTATGCTCGAGTGTAGAACATACATCCATATGTATATATATACATTTATACATACATGGGCACAGGATATGTTGTACAGAGGGTGAGAAGAGAAGAGAAGCGAAGAGAAGAGAAGAGAAAAGCAAAGCAAAAGAGAGAGAGAGAGAGAGAGAGAAAGATAGAGGGAGGGAGTAGGCGCGGAACCGGCGTCGCGAACGGATCGATCGTAGTAGAAGACGCGGGGCGTCGCGACGCGTTGTAGCTACCATACGCGAGTTGCGCCGCCGCGACGCGAACCTCCAGAACGAGAACAAAACCGGGTGTCCTGGTGGCTGGCTGGATAGCCGGCCACCTCTGCAACATCCAGTTATCCCGGTGCGTTCCGAGACCTCGGGTCGTCGTCCTCGTGTCTCGCCTATATATCCCTTATAGATATATAAACACACATATATATATATACTATATATATACTATATATCACTAGATAATACAACGAATACATTTAAACTTGCGTATTCGAGACGCTCGAGGCACGTGTGAAGGCTCTCGTGCACCAGGTGACGCCCTAGATTTTTTTTTTTTTTTACGACTAGAAGCGATTAATTTATATATAGTATAATAATATATATATATGAAAAAAAAAAAAAAAAAAAAAAATTAAATAAATAAATAATAATAATAATATCAATACCTAATAATAAAATAAATATTATATAAGAAATCGATGAAAGTAATTAATAAATAAGAAATTATACCTGTTGTAGAGAGATTTCATCTCGTTAAGAAAAAAAAAAAAAAAAAAAAAAAAAAACAAGGTGAAACGAATTCGCCGATTCATTGATATAACTTCTATTTTATCACTCGATTTTGATAAATCCTGAAAAGGAGTAAAAATAGTAGCACTAGGTATATAATAATAATAATAATAATAATAATAATAATAATAATAATAATAATAATAATAAAATACTTGATAATTGAACTCCAGTTCGTAGGATGAACGATATGAAAGGAATACTGAATTTCGTTTTGGGCCGAAAATCCCAGAAATATATCGCATATAGTAATTCGAAGTATAGAGGAAAAACACGTGACGTACTGGATATAGGAATATGTTTTCCAGAGCTTACGCGAGTATGAGAGTATAAGAGCTGTGCTGGAATCGATCTTTATATACATAATATACGACAATATAAAAAATAAAATAACAAGAAAATACATAAAACTGTATACTACATATATATTTTTATATAAAAAGGATGGAATCGAGATTAAAGTTTGTTCCGAAATTTTTTTTTTTTTTTTTTTTTACATTTAATCGACTTTACGTATATAAAAATATTCGAAAAATTTGGAAAATTGTATTACACTATATATATATATACACGTTGCCGGTGGGATATATAAGTAGCTACGTATACGTATATATACGTATAGGTGGGCGGGTCGGGTTCGCCTGGTCGAGTAATAAAGCTGAGATTAACGCCCAACCGACAAATTTCTCCTTGGTATGACAAAGGGTGGATTTTTTCTCTTTTTTTTTTTTCCTTTTTTTTTTTTTTTTTTTTTTCCTTTTTTTTTTTTTATCGTCACCGCAGGTTGCTCGTTTTCCCGCCACAATCGCCTCCTATTTAACTCTCCGTACATACCGACCTACCTACCTACCCAACTCATACCTATTAGCATTCAAATTATATTTTCATACAAAACTTTTATGACCCAGGTTATTAAACGAACAATGCAATGCACGATACGTATCCAGCTGCTTTTCTTATTATTATATATATATATAATTATATAATATATTATATTTATTATAACTTTCATACATCATATTTTATTAAACATTCCTATATGATATATAATATAATATATAAATAGGTATACTATATACGTATAATACATTTATTATTTGAAATTCAAAGTTTTTATTGAATACAAAATTTTTAGATTTATTGATATATAATCAACTCATCTTTATTAATTAATTAATTAATTAATTAATTAATTTTTTTTTATTTTTATTTTTATTTTTATTTTTTCTGTTTATTAGATATTATAAAGTTTGATATAGCGAGTTTTAGACCTGCGGTATATACTGTATATACACTGTGTACACAATATCCCGTGCATCTTTAATGAACAGTTCGCGAGCTCGACCCAGTAAATATAGAGGATGATTAATCGACGCTAAACTTGAGAACGTATCGTCGAAACAAACTCGACGTCTCCGCGTCACTTATACATAGATGAAATTAAGCAATTTTCATCACCCCTATATAGATATTATCACTCCCTTTTATACTCGCCATAATTTGGTATATACTCAATATTTTTCCCCCTAGATACGAATTATCCGTAAACATATATAATTTTGCGGTAAAAAAAAAAAAAAATTAAAAAGACCGAAATTTTCTCGGATCAAATAAAAATTTTTCTCGAGCCAAGAAAATTTGGAAATTTTTTTTTTTTTTTTTCAATCATTTAACGATAATAATAATAATAATAATAATAATAATAATAATACTAATGTTTGATTTGATTCAAAGTGTTATTCGATGTTTAAATCGAGTGTATAAATGAAAAAGAAAAGAAAAAAAAAAAAAAAAAAAAGAAATCCCGCACTCTACTCATTTCTTTGCGTTTTTATATTATTATTATGATTTTTATTTTTTATTTTCTATATTCTTTTTCCCTTTTTATCTCATAAAAATTGTACAAGTCTACTGCAGCGCAGGAGGTCGCGATTAATAATTCACAGGTTTTTCTGAACGTAATTTGAGCCGGGTGTTGGCAGAGAAAAAAAAAAAAACTTTATTGCCGAGAGAGAGAAAGAGAGAAAAAATGATAGAGGGGCTGCTAGGGCATGAGGAAAAGGGAGGTAAAGATGGGGATGTAACAAGGGAAAGACTTTCGAGTTCTGAACCAAGGAATATTGAATAAGATCCTCGAAAGCCGAGTGCTTCGTTAATAGATGATGGGAAAAGTCTTTTATTCGATAATCGTCTTATATATATAATATATATAATATAATATACTTGAGAACGTGTATACGAATTATTAGATGAACGAGGATATAGAAACTTACCTGTATACCTACCTCTACACATGTTGTTGTCATTCAGACGATAACAACGAAACTTTGAGTCAAATATCTTTCTTTACATTATTTCTTATATATATATTGTAAATTAAGTTAATTAGTCGGGAAACTTTTCTTATATATCTCAAATACACAATATTATATAATTAGACAAATTTCTTTATTCCTTTGACGAAAAAGGGGGGGGGGGGGGGGGGGGGGGGGGGAAATGGTAACAACAACAAAATTCGTTTTAAGAATTAAAGTATAAGCTGAAAAGTATGTAGTAGTTAAAAGCCTTAAGAGGCCGACTCCTGAAATAAGGAGAGTGTAGAGCCCGTGGAACGGTATCATAAAACAAACGGTGATCCTTGAAATCCCTTCCGCAGCACCTGGATTAAGGAAAAAAAAAAAAAAAGATACGGGAGCCTGCAGTGAGCCAGCCGTCGTCACAACGAAAGACTTTTGGCAAAAGTATTTTGACGAGGGGTGAATGAATGGGGTTGCAAGCAGCTATAAGTCTAAACCGAAAAAGTAAAACAACGATTTCATCTCTGATTTTGAAATTTTTCATACTGATGTGTCATATTATGAGAACTGAATAACACATAGTGCAGTAAAACATCATATATTCGAGGAGATGACGGAGGAGGAGTCTTCGATGTTCATTACCGAAAGATAATTCCCTGCAGTTGTAATAAAATCCGTGAGTATGTTATATATTATATTAATAAAACTATAATATTATTGGTTTATTTAATTTATTATCAATTGATTGTATAATATACAAGATCGTGATTTTAGAGATTTTTAAATAACAGAAATCATATTTCATAGTCGAGGGTATAAAAGAAAAAGGAAAAAAATATGTACTAGGTATGTGATACTGTTTTTGCTTAACTCTGTGATAAACTTGATCAGTCATATAGCGAGTCGTTTCGTAGGGATATCAGGAATTCGCGAACGATCTGATATAGACACAAGATCGAATAAATAGAATAAGAAGTAAAAGAGGCAGAAGAATAAGACGAAGAAAGTTAGAGTAGAGAGTAAACGTACGCGATGCGATGCGATGCAATGCGACATGACACGCGTATACTACTATAGAGAAAGGGAGTAGGGAATGACATAAAACCAACCCTAGTATAGCTCGTTGGCTCGCGCTTGAAAGAACCGCGACTACCCCGTTCTGCTTTAGTCCGCTATACCATTTCTTGGTAAATAAATAAATCCACCACCAGCCCATGGGCCAGTGGGGTTGAGTTACCGCCGAATCTCTGGTCTGCTATAATACTATACCCTCACAGAAAGAAAGGGTATTCAAGAAAATTTTGCGGTCCAAAAATGGAGACCGAAATTTTCTCGGATCAAATCAAAAATTTTCTCGAACCAAGAAAATTGGCACAATTTTCTTGGTTCGAGACAAATTTTTGATTTGATCCGAGAAAATTTCGGTCTCCATTTTTGGACCGCAAAATTTTCTTGAATCAAGTTACCCTTTCTTTCTTTGCTGATATACATTAACACCCCGTCGTACATCAACGCATCAGAACCAAAATAAGAATGTCATTAGATCGTTGAAGCGATTAACGCGCAAATCAAATCAGTCGTTCTTTCTTTCTTTTTTCTCTTTTTCTCTTTTTCTTTTAGTTTTCTCTCTAATCCTATTCACACCTTTATAATCCGAGATTTGATTACATCCATTATATACCTACCCCTACCTATGCGGCTATATATTTTCTCTTACGTAACGCGTGTAGAGAAGGATCGTCCTCACCGCGCCGTTCTCCCTGCTGGTAAATAAATAAATCCGTTGGTGGTCCAGCGCGCTTGAGTTACACCAATGGCTGTAGGGTTTCCTAGGTTTAGGGAGGGAGGGGGGGGTTTAGGGCAACGCTTTCGGGACTGGATTTAAGCCGGACCCTAACGCTTTTACTTTCTTTTCTTTTCTTCTCTTTTCTTTTCTTCGCGTTTTTTTTTTTTCTTTGTGCTCCATTGCTTCGCAGCCTTATAAATCTCTGGATAGTATAAACTTTTTCTCTACTACCATATATATACTTTAAAGGATCTTTTAACAAATGGGGTATACATCTATCCATCTAAAAATCTAGACACATACATACCTATATATGTAATACAATATACGTATATGCCATAGTATATATGTATATCCTTTTGCCTCTAATTGTCTCGCGAACATCTCTCATTGTTTTCCGCATCTCCTCCCTCTTCTTTTTCGCCGTTACAAAAGCAGCTGCATATCGATTTTAGTATTTTTTTTTTTTTTAATATTTTTTATCATTCCCGCAGACGACGTCGTATACCTACTATATATATACATTACCTACTATCTATACATATACCTATACTATATACCTACAGAAGTTGTGTGCCAACTTGTAACAGTCACGCTGAGAGGGAGGAAAAAAAAAAAAGCCACGTTCTGCGACTTATTTCTAAGTCTGTCTGTTTTTCGCGTACATATATATATATATATATATATATATATATATATATATATATATATAAGGTAAAGTTATAGGTCAGCTTGGTCTCATGATTGGATTTGATGAAATCTAGGGTCAGACAGGCATCGTTGCACCTCATCCATTCTCGCAGCACTCGCGCGATAGCGGTATAGAGAAGAAGAGGAAAGGAGATTCAATTCCTGATCGATATCTCCGGCTACCTACTATATACCTGCAATCTAAAAGGTCCGAGGCCGCGTCGATTCCATGACTTTAATGAAATTCTTCGGTTCTTAGTGATAAAGGGGCTGCAGGGGGGCCCATATATATACGTATATAATATATATATACACATATATATATGTATACTATAACATATATAGAGATTTCGACTATTCGGTCCTTTTTTTTTTTTTCTCTCTCCCTTTGACATTTCTTTACTTACGTCCCGCGAATCTTATGCAATATATAAACGAGAAAAAAAAAAATGTATAGTACTATTTCGTCTGATATTATAAGAGTTTTGTATACATTTTTTTATGAAATATCTCTCACGATACCCTCGCGAGATTGCTGCTACTATATATATATATATGGTGGTGGTGCTGCTGCGCTGTTGTTGCGCAGGAGTAGAAAAACTCCAACACGCGTGCCGGAAACAAACTAAGGGCGCGTGGGAGGGCAACACGCGCAGACACATACGTGACTTTCTGCGGAATTTAGCAACCGACTCTTAACGTTGTCGTCCCAAGTCATCCCTCTCTTTTCCCTTCCCCTTCTCTCTCTCTCTCTCTCTCTCTATCTCTATCTCTGCGGAATATTATACTCCTAACGTTGTAACGTCCAAATATCTCGTCGCCCTTATCACCACGCTCCATCGAATTACGCGCACGTATGTGACAAGGTTTAGTTACGTATATATAGGTACTATACTATACGAGGTGAAAGTGGAAAATGGAAAGTGGAGAGAGAGAGAAAGAGAAATATAGACGAGGATATATAATAAGGGAAGAGTTAAATTATCCGCGAGAGGACTGAGAGAATTGTCGAGGTAGGTAATTTAGATCGGTGCCTGCGCAATATTTCCTCTATATAACACATATATATACACATTGTACTCGCATACATATATATAATATACACCTTATATTGTACCGCATATCTCTTATTCGTATATATATATATATATATATAGATAGACTAGATATAAGGGCTAGAGCATATATACCTACCTATTCCTACCTACGGTTTCGTGTGTGAGACTATTCTGCAAATAAACCCCCTAAGGTTCTGTGCAGCTATTTACCAGTTTAACAACCAACGCCCGGGGTGACACCTGCAGACATTCGTCGGGGGGATATGTTATTGCCAATTACGACGTGCGTCGATATAACATATGCCACAAGAAGTCTGTGTAGTGGCATCGTGCAAAGCGTCTCTCTTTCCACAGTACTATATACATATGTATATATATATATATATATATGTAATAACATGGTTTTGGGGTTGGTGTGTATATATATACCTACAGTTTTACCCATCTTATACTGCATAGTATCTTCAAAACTTGATTACATCTAGCTTCGTAATTAATACACACACACACGCTATGAGTACACATATATACGAATTCGTGTATTGTATCGCGTCACTAATGCCATAAGGTCGTAAGCGCCAAAAAAAATATTTTTTTTTTGCGGATATGCCCAAACGACGTTATATTGCATGAAAAAGATTTTGCCACAAAAAAAAAAAACGAAATTTTTTTTTTTTTTTTTGGCGCTTACGACCTTATGGCATTAGTGACGCGATATGTATTTTATATAATTCCCTATGTTTATATTCTTCCCGCGGTTTGCGAAAAAGTCGCTTAATTTATCCATACAGCACAGGGTTAAATACTTCCGCACCCTTATTATACTGCGCACGCAATAATATGAAATAAATCACGCATTAGTATAAATATATAAGGAAATATGTGGTTGTGGGTTTAAACTCTGCGGGTTAATACTATGAATGGAATAAAACGGGTGTGCGAGAGAAATCGTGCGAGTGTCAGACCGTTTCCGGTTCCGTATATAATATATAAAAAAGAGGCTAGCCGAGTCTAATGGATATATGCGGTAGGTATAGTCGTTTGATGCGTATATAGTTCAGAGAAGACCCCTCTCGAGATCGCGCATTTTATTCTCGAATCAGGAGAAGAAGAAAGAAAGAAAGAAAGAAAGAGAGAAGGAGAGAAGAAAAAAAAAAAAAAAAAAACTCTTGATCTGTGTGTAGTAGCAGTCGTCGTGAAAGGGTCTGTTATTTCCTGAAGACAAGCAACCTGTGGAAGAATGAAGGAACTGCTTGATCTTATTATAGAAAGTATTTATTTATTTTTTTTTTTTTTCAGGTATTATACTATAAAAATACATGCAGACGATGCATATATATATATATATCTGATTCGTATTAGTATCTATAAAAATTCAATTACTATCATTTCTTTTTTTGCTCCACTTTTTTTCTATCGATGAATTTTTTTATTATTTTTTTTTTTTTTTTTTTTTTTGTAAGGCGAATTATATATAGTATGTACACAGACGCGGAGGAAAGCTTTTCGGAATAATATATGTATATGTATATATTTTTTTTTCTTCTTCTCTCGGCCGTTTCTCTAACTCGTATTAAGCGAGGAACGTATACATACATACAGGTACCATAATATATACCTACTTAGCTGGTTCCACTTTTCATGAAAACTTTGTTATTTCTGTCACGACTGATGGACGGTCTTCAGAGACACAGATATATATATATAGAGAGAGAGAGAGAGAGAGAGAGAGAGTAAGCGTCGAGCGCGCGGGAGACAGATATTAAATACACGTGTACATACATATATATATAGCGAGGGCGGTCTTTACCCTTCTTTTATACCTTGACGAGACAAATTACCAAACCGTTTCCGAAATATAAAGCACGCGCGTGAGAAAGAAAAAAATAATACCTGATGTATACCGATATATACCTATATATATATATATATATATATATACCATATATACGATATAATATAACACCGTTCTCTCCGTTAACGATAAAGTTTCGCTACTATACAGTATTATAGGGCGCGGCTTCTTTTTTCGACAAGGAACTAAGAAAATAATAATAATAATAATGAAGAACTGGGAAATATTAGTATATAGCTGGGGCAGGGGAAAAAGCAGATTAAACTATAATTACTTTCTGTTTTTTTTTTTTTTTTTTTTTTTTTTTTTTTTTTCTACCTCTCTTACTTTACTTTAGAGACTCAAACTTTTCTCGACTATATACGTATATAAAACAATTTGGGGAACAAAAAAAAGAAAAAAAAAAAAAAAAGGAAGCGTAAATGATGTAATAGTAAAAATATTTTGGTATAGATATGATATATATAATATGGTTGATGATTACAATTTTGAAATTTGCCCGATACAAGTGATATATTAGCTTTAGTGACAAACACCAATTTAAATATCGATATACATTATATATAGAACGTGTTTTCTCATTCATCGCGAGGTGCAACATCGCGCGATTAATCAACGCTGAGGCCCGGGGGGGGGGGGGGGGGGGGGGGGGGGAGCGGGTAAATTGATAATTATTGGCTTTGGGAACGGGATTTCATCTGGCTTTTACGAAATATTAATTTAGAAGAGAAAGCAGGATTACTTCAGGGCTAATACCCCCATTGTTATATGTTCAAAATATGATCATATACTGTGCGCGTACATATATATATGCGAGAATTTCAAAATCCGCTATAAATTGTTATAAAATTAATCAAAACGATGATTCTTAAAGCATGCACAGCTATACTAATCCCTGAGTTTATACACCTCCTATAAGTTGATAGGATTGACGAGAATCAACCCCTTCTCTCTCTCTCTCTCTCTCTTTCAATTCAAGTTGAACAAGTTTCTCACTACAGACGCGCACGCGCGCGCGCGGTCTCTTGGGACGTCCGATTCACAGGGTTACGATAAAGTTTCGTTTTTCATGACCAAGGGTCAGGACCCCTTTTTATTTCTAACTTATACAAAGGTCAAAAATTATTATTCTACTATATATATATATACCAAATGTTATAGAAATATAAACCCTCTTCTCATCTCCCCTCCCCTCCCTCTCTGACTCCCCCCCCAGATCAATATTACTTTTTCCCTTTCACATTTATTATACTACATCCACATTATATTATTATATTATATATATATATATAGGAAAGAAATTTTGAAAATTTTATTCATTCGGAAAATTGTTTTATTATTTTCACACGTTGCACATAAATAAGTACATATATATATATATATTAAATTCCCTTATATATATATATATATATACTTATCGATAAAATATTTCAAAATGAATAATAAATCTATTTATACGTATAGTATATAGGTAGTGAGAAAATAATAATAATAATAATAATATTTGCTTGCGAATGAATGAATGAATGAATGAATTTAATGAATGGGTGAAGATTAGAGGGGGTTGACGAATCGTGCCACCGCGAACGTCGAAGCAGGGACTTTCTTAAAGTGTACACGGCCACCTTTTATCACCTCCTTTTATATCCGGCTTTATTGCGACGTTGAAATACGAGGATTTGGTCGTCCCAGATTTTTCTTCTTTTTTTTTACCAATCGAGTCGCGTTCTTTATCGACATCGAGGATTTTAAAATATATATATACACACACACACACACACACACACACACGGTATACCTACCCACAGATTCACATAGCAGAAGGGCTTAGCAGTCTGTTCAGATTCACCAACGACGAATATAATCTCTTTCATAAATATCCGCATCAGGATTTATTATTTTAGCTGCAATTTCGCATATATACATACATACATAGGTATAACAATAACATTGATAATAATAGCATTCTAGCTTTGTTTTATTACGTGGATTATTACTTGAAATATTTTTTAATTTTTTTTTTTTTTTTTTTAAATTTTTTTCATTTTTCACGTAGACCTAGACGTATGCGGGATGAATCCTAGTAATACTATATTACTATATAGACGGGGTATAAAATGCGGATAGCCGTTTGTCTGCGCAGTATACCTTTATACTACAGCTATAGGGTTTGAATAAAGGATGACGCAGTGAATTATAGGTTTTATAGATTGAATATCGACGCGGGGTCTGCACAGTTTTGCCCGTGCTTACTTATACCATCGTATATATATATATACCTTTGGCCTTTCGACCTCTTGACTAGCTTACCTTTCGAAAATCGAGTTACGAAGATTCAGATCCCTCTCTCTCTCTCTCTCTCTTTCTCTCTCTCTCTCTCTCTCTTAGCAGACTCTTGTCGCGTGAAATTTTCCCCAAATCTTAATATAATTGCATAATAATACTCGACGCGTAACTCGTATAAGACTTAAGCCAAAAATCTATTTTATATACATAAGCTCTGCTTTAAAACCGTTCTCCCCCTCTGGAGCGCAACACCGCTCTGACTCGTTTAAATATATAAAGTACCCACTCGTCGTCGTTCTTCTCGCCTACCGATATAAGGCAGGTGCAGGAGATCATCAACTATGCTTAAAGTGATAAAGAGAGATGGAAAATTTAACGCGATATATTTAAGTAAAGAGGAGCAAAAAAAAAAAAAAAAAAAAAAAAAAAATGAAGAAGAAAAATAAAAAATAAAAAACCCCAATCGAGCTACTTGTTCTAGACATTTTTTTCACACACCTTAATCAGACAATACAAAATATATGTTATAGCATATCGCGTCACTAATGACATAATAAGGTCGTAAGCGCAAAAAAAAAAAAAAAAAAAAAAAAATTCGTTTTTTTTTTTTTTTTGTGACAAAATCTTTTTCATACCATATAACATCGTTTGGGCATACACGCAAAAAAAAAAAATTTTTTTGGCGCTTACGACCTTATGGCATTAGTGACGCGATATATATATCGCGATAAGAACGTATATACATAATTCTCTATATACTCCCTACTTATTATTATTATATTAGTTGTATATTATGGGCCCCTGCTGTTTCTGATCTGTAGAAATGAGGAGTCACTCAACCGGGGCGGAATTCCGTTCGGAAATCGAGAACAAATTTACCGCACATCACATATAGGTACCTCTATACGGCAAAAGGAAATTGAGCTCGCTCGTAGAGACAGGTTTTTTTTTTTTATATATATTGATTTACCAGCCTCGAAGTCTGCAGTAGGTACTACAGCAGACCGAATTAAAAATAAAAAAAATAAATAAAAAAATAAAAAAAAATAAATTTCACTTTGATCTTTCGGGATAGCCGAAAAGAACGGAGCCGGCTGGTCGTCATTTCACCGTTATACATACACATACGATTCTGAACGAGATATATACGTCTCTTTTTTTTTTTTTTTTTTTTTTTTTTTTTTTTTTTAACACGTATATATAGGTACATTCGGTTGTGAAAAGGGGCTGATCAGAGAAACGCTTCTGTTAGTCTAAGTATATACTCGAAAAAGAAAAAAGATAAAAGAGAAAAAAAAAAAAAATCGGAATTGCTTAGTCAGCGAAAGGAATATGAATTTTATTTAAACCCTCGCACCACCACCACATCCCCCTGGTAATTTATCGGAAATTTCAATCACCACCGTGACAGTGTCACAGTCTCGTTTTGAAGGGGGATGAATAAATCTCTCTTCTGCGTCTAGGTCAAACGCGAACGGTATACCTATATAATAGTTATGAGTGATGAATTTCTCAAGTCTATTACCGTATATATATATATATATATATATCTAATATACCTATAATATTATATATATATATATTATATATGAATGAAGTTTCAAATGAAATTTCAATAATTATTTTAGCTTTTATTTTTCACCGCTAAGCTTTGTATAGCTTATCAGATTAATTCCGCACGTTGTTGCGTATATTATATATAACATATACATATACATATACATATATATACTATTGTAATACGCAGGTAACCGGTGGACGCAGAACAACGCGGGTATTACTGACAACGATAATAATATTATTATGCATTTATGTATGTATACGCGGTTGTGGGAATTAGCATAGTCAGCCCATTTAGCCGGATGCGAGTCTCGTAATGCCGATAAAAAAGGTCCACCGTGTCACATTTATATATTTTTCTACATTTGTTTAGCATTTTTTTTTTTTTTTCTCTCTTCTTTTTTCTCTCTCATTTTCTCTTTTCTCTCTATCTCAAACGATCTTGCCGGTCTATACTACATATACCACCCCATATACCCATTATTCTCGCCAGATTTTGTATTAAATACGAAGGAACGGAATAAAAAAAAAAGGATATTATATTATTGGGATATAAAAGAAATATATATATAATTATATATACAATAGAAAGATTTAAGTTTATTAAATTTTATTAACTCCTAGATATAGATAAAAATTTTTCGTACATCCATGTCATAATTATCGTAATAATATTATATAAATTATCGTTACGAGTTTGGAATAATAACAATAATAATAATAATAATAATAATAATAATAATAATAATAATAATAGTAATCATAATCTTAATCTTAATTCTAACTTTAATGAGCTTAATTGAAAGCAAAGCCGGTATTCGATTAGTGTATTTAAACGAAAAACCATCATTAATACTTTATACTTAATTCTCAACTCTACCTATATAGCCACGAATTACATTTTCATTAAACGCTGAGAAATGAAGGAGAAAACAGCTTTATAAATTATATACAATATTTTTTTTTTTTTTTTCAATTTCATTCAATGAAAATAAGTCTATTTTCAAATCAATATAGACAATAAAATTCAACTAATTAGTCCTCAACTGATAATCTCCATTTTGGGTAATGTATCTGACCCAAGGCAATGCTTGATACCCGCTCTTTTCTATAATCTTCAAGTATCTAACTTGTATACCGGAAGTAGTGAAGTATGGAATTTCAAATTTCACTTGAATCGGTGGTTTTCCTTCAACATCTTCACCGACTACCGATGGTAGGCCGAAGTGCGCTCTCATTAAGTACTCCTTGCCGCCGGGAAACGATTTTATAGACCATGTTATCGCGCTCTGTTCAGGCGAATATTTAACGCTACCAATAGTTGTCTTGAATTTTGGTGAGTCTGCGTCGTTAGGTACCGGAATAACAATCTCAACGTTGTTAGCGGTAGATCTGCGCTTGAACTGCGATCTAGCTTTTATCATATATTCTACTCTGCTGTGAGCGTGACGTTCGATAACAGACTCTATCCAGATCAGAGGTTTCACATGAGTGTTGAGCCGGTAGGACATCAGTTCAAACTCTCCGTCAGGTGGAATGAACGAAATTGTTCTGTCGTTCTCAAATCTCGACAAACGAACGCATTGGTGAAATTTAACATCTTCAAGCTCCACGGATTTTGACTTTCCACGACCGGTTGACTCGAATAAAACCTTGTCGTTCAATCCCAGCCGAAGCTCAGGCATACCGGATAAATAAACCCGCATTTTAATGGCACCTACTATCTCGCTGCTCAATACATTGCCGTTGGCGTTAGCCAGTAGGTTTACAGACTCTATTACGTCGAGGAATACTTCGTTCTTGCGATATTTTATACCCTCGGATCTCCAAGATACCGCGTTTGTTACAGCCATAGGAATTCTCGGTTGTATTTCCAGCTTGTGACCCTCCTGCGTTATGTATTCTTGCAAAATCTTGCTATCCGTTGTTTGCGGATATCCAAAGTCTAGTAATTCATCTAGAAGCTCGTATATTACAACAAAATTATCCCTTATACTTTCTTCCTCAAGTTCTTTGAAGTATTCCTGCATAACTTGTACAACTTTGTGTAGAAATACAAACACCAGCGATATATTAGCGTTCTTTCTAGTCGTCGATACTATGTACAAATTGTTATACTTTATATACGAATAGGTGCACTCTGGGGTTTGTATTATAGGGGTGAGATTTCCCTCCTCTTCTCTCTCCATTACTAAAGGCATGAATTTTTCTATCACCCCAGTTTCTATGTCGCCACGATAATTTCGAGAAATCAACACCTTCCCCTTAACGTCAAGAATGTATACCGCAGATGTTGACATCGTGGTGTGATAGTATTTTCTTTTTCTTTTCTTTTTTTATCTGAAACTAGCGAATCTATTGTTAAAATTACGCAACGTAAAAGAATCTTTTTTTTTTTTTATTTACACAGTAGTTTGTGACGATGTGATAAGACACTCGAAATATTTTAAGGTTATGTTTTAAAACCGAAGTTACGGTTATGAAAAATTCTACAAAATCGGTTTTAAATTATTGAAAAAAATTATTGAAATTATCGTATTTTTATTTTCTGGACATATTTTTGTCATCAATTTTTATACAGAAACGTAAACGGTATTCGATCTGTAAGAGAAAGGGTGTTCTGACTTCTGATTTAGAAATAACGATTTTTTTATTATACGCAAACGTTTTTACCTTTCAGCGAATTGTTCGTTTCTTTATTGGTCGGTTGGTTTTTATATCGATGATATAATATATCTAGGCGATTTCAAAAAAAAAAAAAATAACGCGAGTGTTTATAGCTCTAAATTATAAAATTATTCGTTGAAACAGATCGCGGACATTTACTCGTCGCCATTTCACCTGCCACTGTGGACTACCACGAACATATCGACTAGTATTACACGCCGTGTGCGCAGGCGTACCAAACGTTCATACAACGAGCTATCGATCTCGGAACTACCAACCCTCAAACGCGATATATTTGAATCTCTATTATAATGAGCTTTAGAAATTGATTTAACTCTTATTGCTTGAAGCATATTTAATTACTTCATCGAACTTTCTTATTACTTATTACTTATATACTATTGAATTAGTGAATAATGGCTAAGATTATACATTATATGAATATATATATATCATATTATATAGTTTTCTATTTTCTTTTTTATCTATATATACTTATTTTTCTTTAGCTATACGATAAAACTGTCAATATTATAGTATATTATATCGCAGCTGCTGCTGCTGCAGCTTTGTTATATAAAATATCATCGCGCGACGCGATAAAATGGGTTTAACAAAGAAGTAACCATTGCGCATTGTTGCAGAAATTTACTCTCTATCTATTTTCTCTATCGTCAAAGTTTCCGGCAAACGTCCAACACCCATTTTGCCTTGACAATAGAATATATTTACAAAACTGATAGCTGTATACTTGGGGATGTGGATGCAATATTTTTTAGGCAAGATGTGCAATTTATAAAACTATAATCTTATATTATATCGCTTGATTAATGCCATTTTTATTTTTTATTATCCTTTATCAAACATTGAAATTTGAATATCTTCAAATCTATATAACAATATGCGCGCAGTATTATTCTGCAAGGGAAATAAGATAATGAAATTATACAAACTTTATATAGGAACAATAACTTTATTCAAAGATATAATACGATAATTTAAATTCACTTTCAAAACTTATTCTTATATAATTATATTATGCCTATTATATATAATACTTAAATGATTAACTAACTAACTAACTAACTAAATGAACAATTCGCGTTCATCTTCATCTACTATTATAATAAGATCGATGAGTCTGGGTTTTATATATATATATATATATATAGCTATAGGGCGTAATATAATATAACTTATAATACTTGAGAGTTTCTATCAGCTAGTATATATATATATATATATAGCCGAACTGCCAGTATGAGTTTACATACAACGTTTACAATATCTTATACGAGCAGAAAGTTACACCGAACATTTCTGATTACTATCGCTCGCGATATTCCCCAATGGGGAAAAACTTGATCCATATATACCTAAAGCATTATACACCATACTATATATATACACCTAGACTCGGTTTATCTATAAGGTATTATAGTACCTATCATATCCTACCTATCCTACCTATCCTACTGCACTAAGCCAAGCATCCCTCGATCATGTCCCAGCTGGATTATATCTATTATAACTTATTCAACGTGGGTTAGAGAGCAATTTAACTCGATAACGCGTTGAGCCCCCACACATCGCCGTATATGTAGTTACAAGTCCCTATATGCGGCTATAATATGCAGTGAATAAAATAATTATATATTACGCGTCACTAATGCCATAAGGTCGTAAGCGCCAAAAAAAATTTTTTTTTTTTTTTTTTTTGCGGATATGTCCAAACGATGTTATATGGCACGAAAAAGATTTTGCCACCAAAATCACGAATTTTTTTTTTTTTCGGCGCTTACGACCTTATGGCATTAGTGACGCGATATATTTCGCGTCACTAATGCCATAAGGTCGTAAGCGCCAAAAAAATTATTTTTTTTTTTTTGCGGATATGCCCAAACGATGTTATATGGCACAAAAAAGATTTTGCCACCAAAAACACGAAATTTTTTTTTTTTTTTTTTTTTTTTGGGCTTACGACCTTATGGCATTAATGACGCGATATATTTGTATACGTCGAAGAGCTGTTATCATCATCATCTTTATTATTATTATTATTATTATTATTGTTATTAGAATTTTAAAAATAATCTCTATTTTAATTAAATTTATTACAGATATAAATATATATAGAGAGAGAGTGGCTTTGCTGAGGGCGAATAAGGATATAACTGTTTCGTGTTTACGGGATGGTTGTTGCTGACAAATGCTGCAATGCTACTGCGGTGCCAGCCGGCGGCCGGTGTGCTGCTGGCTTCGCTACTGAGAGCATCATTTCTAATAATAAATATTTTCAAAAAATTTATTATATTCATATCGATAATATCCATAGAATCGATCAATACTCAATCTCTGACTCGCTACGCTTCGCGAATCGTAGAGACAAAGAGCGGACAGATAAGAGGAATCTTACAGGTTCGCTTAAATTCATTATATATATTCAACATATAATCAACGATTTTCGAAATTCTTTAATTTTTATTCTGTTTTGAAAAAAAAACAAAAAAAAAAACAGGAACCCAACGGACGGCATCTGGACCCTGTCGAAGTATTCCGAGGCATACCTTACGCGGCACCACCAGTGGAAGAATTGCGTTTCAGATCTCCGAGACCACCGATAGCCTGGACGGGTGTAAAACTCGCGGATACGTTCGGTTCTGTTTGTCCACAAAATTATCCAGACATAAGCAACAGGACTATAGCTCTTGGCAATATGCCACCGGGGAGATTTCTACAGTTGAAACGTTTTCTACCACTACTTGCAAACCAGAGCGAAGATTGCCTATTTCTAAATCTTTATATACCCGGAAGCGGTAAGTTTATATAATAATACCTACTGCACTATATATCGAAGGCTATAACGACCACAGAAGGATCCCACAATATTTTTTGTTCTTTTCTTCTTCTTTTTTTTTTTTTTTCTTATATAGGTACTTGAAATGAATTTTAAAAATTACAAACGGTAAAAATTCTGAATTATTATTGGAATTTTTTTTTATGTATAATTCATTCACAGGCTTTATTGATCTATATCAAAATCAATAAGTGGTCAAATTTTTCGGACTCTTTAGTTTATCGATATTCGAAATCGTATCACATATCAAATATATTCGGGATCTTGACCGTTCGAAATTTCAACTCGGCTTATTTTCTGTCGTATAAAGGATATTAATACTGATGATATCCGTCTTAATCAAGATTCAAAATAAAAAAAAAATAAAAATATGAATTTTAATTCGCGACGTAGGTTCTCGAGGACTCGAGGCACCCTATGCTGTAATTGTATACGTTCACGGTGAGAGCTTTGAGTGGGGTTCAGGAAATCCTTACGATGGTTCGGTTTTGGCCAGTGCTGGCCACGTGATTGTTGTCACTTTAAACTACCGCCTTGGTATACTAGGTATGATCTGATATACCCATATAATTACATATATTACAATTTGCAACGTTATATCGTGTCACTATAATGCCATAAGGTCGTGAGCGCCAAAAAAAAAAAAAAAAAAATTTCGTTTTTTTTTTTTGGTGGCAAAATCTTTTTCATGCCATATAACATCGTTTGGGCATATCCGCAAAAAAAAAATAATTTTTTGGCGCTCACGAACTTATGGCATTAGTGACGCGAATTATTATATCGCGTCTCTATAATAATAATATCAAAAAAAAAAAAAAAAAAAAAAAAAAATCGATTTAATTCGAATTGCCGATAATATATAAGGATTTCTGAGGACTCGTTCGGGACCCGATACTACGGATGGTTCCGGCGGTAATCTTGCTCTAAAAGATATAGCCATGGGTCTACGATGGGTACGTGACAACATCGGCGCTTTTGGCGGTGATCCGACCCGGATTACCCTAGTTGGACACGACACCGGAGCCGCACTAGCTAATCTATTGCTTTTAGCGCCGTATGGAAAGGGTATGTTCCATTAAAACAATCGTTCTCTAATTTATTTCAATTTTTTAGAATTAGGTACAGACAATTTTCAAAATGATGAATTATTCCTCTCTCATTTTTTTTTTTTTTTTTTTTTTCTATATCGCTGAGTTAGTCACAAATATCGAAAATCTGCAGAAATCAGAAATCAAAATTCAACAATATCTAATAGTCTTTAAAAAAAAATTTTTTTTTGATAATCCTTCGACTTCGCACAGTGAAACACGTAGACGGAAATATATATAGTATATATCTATTTTCAAAGTGCAACTATACAGACTATTATACCATTTCCCGTACATATCCGGGTGTGTATAAAAAAAAAAAAAAAAAAAAAAAAAAATTCACCAAGTAAACAGCAGCTCTCTTCTTATACAACTACCGTTTCACTCCGGGATACCGCAAGTACTTCCGGTACTTTTCCGGCTGACCCCGACTCTCCTTGGATACCGTCTTTTCCCTGTGGTCTCCTCTTTTCTATTTTTTTTTTTTTATTTTTATTTTTTTTTTTTACATCTTTATTTTTATTTTATTTTTTCTTCCTTCTGTTAATCCTAAACTGCAGAACTCTGTGTAGTATGCAGTAAACCGTATAGCAATTTACTTCCTTCACTTTTTTTTATCGTAATAAAAATACGAAGTTTATTATTTACTCCCGCATACCTACCTACACTGTATCAATAATATATTATATACTTTTTTCTTTCTGTTTTTTTCATATTAAAGGACTCTTTCATCGACTAGTTCTCCTTAGTGGTTCAGCTTTGAGTCCTTGGGCAGCTGTACACGAACCTGATGATCTAAGACAAAAAATTGCAGATCATTTCGAATGTTCAATAGAAAACGAATCGTCAGATATCGCAGATTGCCTTCGCGTTATTCCTCTACGAACCCTGATGGAGATTGAGCTACCAGAAACTAGGTACCCTTCATACTCTAAAAATTGTTGGATTATATCTATAGGGATTCATAGAGGGCAGAGGAAATGAAATAACAGGAATTATGCTTTGAATATAATAATAATAATAATGATGATTCACTTATATTACAGATTCATGCCACGTATCGGTCCCGGATTACCGGTAGACACAAACAGCCCAGACCCAAGTCACGACATGGAAAGAGACAGTGGAACATTTGTTACAATACCGTTGATAGTCGGAGTAACGACTGCAGAAAGTTATCTAGACTTTAATGAAAACGATATTCAATACGGGTTTGAAGAAGAACAGAGAAATCGAGTACTGAGAACTTTTGTACGAAATGCTTACGTATATCATTTGAATGAGATATTTTCTGCCGTTAGAAACGAGTATACGGATTGGGACAAGCCTGTTTTACATCCAATTAATATAAGGGATTCTACCATGGAAGCACTCAGCGATGGACACACTGTTGCCCCGTTAATGAGAGTCGCTTTTTATCACGCTAGAAGAGGTGCTAAAACTTTTTTCTATCACTTCAGTTATCAGACAAAGGACAGTGATTATCTTCAGGCAAGTTGATTTTCATTTAGCTAAGATATTATTATTATAGTATAGTTATAACTTTATTTTTTATATTCGTGTATACGAATCCAAGTTTATCATTATTTATTTACAGCGTCTGGGAAGCGTCAGAGGAGAAGATATTCCATACGTTTTTGGACTACCTCTAGTGTCTGGAGGTAATTTTTTTCCCCAGAACTACAGCCGCCAGGATCAGGGTGTAGCCGAAGCTGTTCTTACGTTTTTTGCTAATTTTGCAAAGACTGGAAACCCCAACGAACCACGTAATGTAGATTCGGTAGACTATGGGACAGTCAAGGAAAAGACCAGATTTCGTGGCTTAACGTGGGAGCAGTATGAAACAGGATCACAGCAGTATCTAACGATAGGTAAAATTAAAGAAGGAAAATTCATTTTTAATTAATCTTATCATTCTTACTTTATTGTGTTAATATCATACCAGATATCAGCACTCGGTCTCAAAAACGTTGTTTCCTTTTACCCAGAGAAGCGTATAAACAAAAATACTTTTTACAGCTCTTAAACCAAAAATGAAGAGCCACTATCGAGGTCACAAAATGGCAGTATGGTTGAACCTGATACCACAATTACACCAGCCTGGAGATGACGATGTCACAATGCGCCATCATCATTTCAGGGATAGAGGAGATCACCTTTACGCAGGTGTTTATAATAATATGGTGTACACGTCGATATTTGCTATCAAGTTTCATTTCGCACAAGGCAATTATCAGCCACAGCTTGAATTATCTTACAAAATTTCGTTCTATAGGAATATAAAAATTATATAAAATTCTAAACTGTAATAAATAATACAGTAATAATAGTTTTACTGCTGCTTTTCATCTCTCTAATTAAAAATATGTCTATTCTTGATTCAGGACCAGTACGGGACGAGTGGCACACTCCTATACTGCTTCCCGGTAACACAGTGACTACCTCACTGTCTACAACAGAATGCAGCACAACTATAGGCGAAGACACATCAGATATTGGTTCACCAGCTAGCGGAATGATCGACGGTCAAGGAGGGGTCAGTGAAAGACACGATGAGACCGAGCTGCTCCAGAGATTGGCGACGCGACATTATTACAGCACTACAACAGCCTTGGCGATAACTGTCGGAGTTGGCTGCATTCTTTTGATACTAAATATGCTGATATTCGCTGGTATTTACTACCAGAGAGATAGAGAGAAGAAGAGAGCCGCGAGTGAATGTGCGCCCAATGGGCATCAGGAGTCATTACCAATGACTACACGACCCTCGGCTCAAGATTCTAACGAAGATTCAAGATCCGAGGAACCACCACCGTCCTATACGACTTTGGCAAGGTCTAGCCCACCCCCACCTTCATCTACTATGCCAGAGCAGCGGCTTATCAGAGAAGAGCATCTCTCAAGAAGTGGGAGAATCCCTAAGGAGCATGGAGGAGGTAATCCACAGAAGGATCATCCAGTTCCACCAAAACCTCCAGCGAGAACTACTAGCTCTTTGAGTACTACTACGACTGGAATTAAAAAGCGAGTTCAGATTCAAGAGATATCTGTATAGCATTAGGGGTTGTCCTCTGCGGAGGGCAACTGCTGCAGTAATGTGAAACGTGTTACTTTTGTGGAATCACGATTTTAAAACTTTATTATCATTGCCATACATCCGTCTGCTGATGTTTATTGACAATGCTTAGAGGGCTGTTTTTCCGAATTGTGAAAGTGTTCGCATTTGGGGGTCGCGAGTGTTGGACTGCAAACTGTGCAGCTAAAGGCGTATTAACGTGAGAATACGTTTATCTACAGTCGAGGAGACATTCTAAAAACAGTTATTAGTCACTTGAGATTAATAAAATAAAAATCAAGTGTATTCTTACTTATATCTATATTTCAGACATTGTATCATGTTTAACTATTTATATTCATTAATTTAATGCGGATAAATACAGACGCCGAATTCATATTGTGTAATGAGAAGAGCGTTTATATAGCTGAAGGTTTTTTCAAAATTTCATCATCATAATATGCAAGCGAAGTATTCAATAAATACTTCATTTTTCCCCGTTTGATAAGCCATAATCTATTCGCGAGATATTCAATTAGCATATAGCTCCGTCAAATATGTAAATGACATTAAGGTTCAAATTATTGTTATTATTATTTAGAAACTTAGGATTTATATTCTATTGTATCTGAAAAAATGATTTGTTAATTGATAATCAAACTATTGTACGCGTGTTACGTATACGATATACTATTACGACAAATTATATCTGTAATTGTAATTATGAACTAATCACGTACGGTCAACGGGTTATAACAATTTTTGCAGCTGCATTTTGTGTATTCAATAAATTCGACGTGTATTATAAATAACGCACGCTAATGGCTCCATCATATTATTAAAAACGAAACAACTATTTATAGATTAGATAATTACCATTCGATTTGTAAATTTCACCGTAGATTGTACGACGATAATTTAATTAATAAAAAAACAATTTGTAAGCAAGTGCGTGATTTTTTGCAATTTATTATTCGTATATCTTATAACATATTTCTTTTACATAAAATTTGTTATCCTTTAACCACTGATATATATTAATGCCTTTAACACCCCTGAGGATTGGCATTAATGGTTCGGCAGCAATAAAAAATAAATTCAACGGTAAGTTTGCCGATATAGAAAGTTCAAACCAATTCCCGCTCGATCAAACATTGATACGCCTTGCCGTATGCAACCCGCATGTCATTCATGCGATTTCTAACTTGAGAGCGCTGTAATGAGGCGCGTACATTTATTTGCCAAATTTTTGGGAAACAATTACAATTTGTTCATAACGTTAACAATAAGTAACATTGTATTGATGCTACAGCAATAAATTACCAGATATACCATAATAATCAATGGCTTCGTTATTTTCCACTTTCCCCTCCCTGCGATTATTCATTTCAAATAAGACACTTTTATTTTCAGAGTTTTAGAAATTTTAACTCAAAAATTGCTCCTGGTATCAGGAGAACATCTGACCCGAGGAGGTGTTCTGAAATTTTTGGAGGGGGAAAGGAGTAGTGTATAGATGTAGGCATGCATACGTTGCTTCATGCACGTCTCTCCTTATAAATAAGTTAGTAGCGATTTTCAGAGTTTTAGAAATTTTAACTCAAAAATTGCTCCTGGTATCAGGAGAACATCTGACCCGAGGAGGTGTTCTGAAATTTTTGAAGGGGTAAAGGAGTAGTGTATAGATGTAGGCATGCATACGTTGCTTCATGCACGTCTCTCCTTATAATTAAGTTAGTAGCGATTTTCAGAGTTTTAGAAATTTTAACTCCAAAATTGCTCCTGGTATCAGGAGAACATCTGACCCGAGGAGGTGTTCTGAAATTTTTGAAGGGGTAAAGGAGTAGTGTATAGATGTAGGCATGCATACGTTGCTTCATGCACGTCTCTCCTTATAATTAAGTTAGTAGCGATTTTCAGAGTTTTAGAAATTTTAACTCAAAAATTGCTCCTGGTATCAGGAGAACATCTGACCCGAGGAGGTGTTCTGAAATTTTTGAAGGGGTAAAGGAGTAGTGTATAGATGTAGGCATGCATACGTTGCTTCATGCACGTCTCTCCTTATAATTAAGTTAGTAGCGATTTTCAGGGTTTTAGAAATTTTAACTCCAAAATTGCTCCTGGTATCAGGAGAACATCTGACCCGAGGAGGTGTTCTGAAATTTTTGAAGGGGTAAAGGAGTAGTGTATAGATGTAGGCATGCATACGTTGCTTCATGCACGTCTCTCCTTATAATTAAGTTAGTAGCGATTTTCAGAGTTTTAGAAATTTTAACTCCAAAATTGCTCCTGGTATCAGGAGAACATCTGACCCGAGGAGGTGTTCTGAAATTTTTGGAGGGGCAAAGGAGTAGTGTATAGATGTAGGTACGCATACGTCTCCTCATGCACGTCTTTATATATAATAAAGTTGATAGCGATTTTCAGAGTTTTAGAAATTTTAACTCAAAAATTGATCCTGGTATCAGGAGAACATCTGACCCGAGGAGGTGTTCTGAAATTTTTGGAGGGGGAAAGAAGTAGTGTATAGATGTAGGAATGCATATGTGTCCTCATGCACGTCTCTCTTTATAATTAAGTTGATAAGACAAAAAAAAAGTGAAAAAAAAATCTTCAACTTTAGAAGCAAATTTAGTACAAAATTGCAAGTTTTTTTCTACTTTTTTTTCGACTTTTTTTTCGACTTTTTTTCTAAATTTTTTTCTATTATTTCTCCGAAAAATCGTCTTAGCATCGTGTATCGATATATGCATGCATACGTGTCCTCATGCACGTGTTTATATATGATTAAGTTAGTAGCGACTTTCAGAGTTTTAGAAATTTTAACTCAAAAATTGCTCCTGGTATCAGGAGAACATCTGACCCGAGGAGGTGTTCTGAAATTTTTGGAGGGGGAAAGGAGTAGTGTATAGATATAGGCATGCATACGTGTCCTCGTACACGTCTCTCTCTTTATAATGAACTCAGTAGCGATTTTCAGGGTTTTAGAAATTTTAACTCAAAAATTGCTCCTGGTATCAGGAGAACATCTGACCCGAGGAGGTGTGTGGAAATTTTCAGCTGCGTATTTTGTATCAGTACATGTCGATTATTTAATACTGAAATAAAGAGTCACAGAAAGGGAACAGTAGAAAATAATAAAGAAATTGAGTATCGGTCTACCTGGGATTTTATTTCTATATCGTCGATACAACATTCGTTATTGTAAAAATTATTTACAATCTACAATTGTTTCCTAAAAATAAATATGTATATGTGTATGTGTATACTCGAGTCTCTTAATTTTGCTTTCTAGCATAATAAGTTAGCATAATATATAAACTACGTTCGTTTTACAATGATTCCTATGCTACCTAATATAACTAGCTTTACAACGGATTAACTTCAATCGGAATAAGATTCATCTCGTCAATGAATAACCTCTGAGTTCAAGAAAACTATCGCGACTCCGTGCCTATCGCTCTCATCCCTCACTAGACCAACTCCGATGTCAACCCGTTGACGCCAGCGGGGTCACTGACCGAATCACACCGCTCACATACCACAGAAGCAACCCTTAGCCTAGGTCAGTGCTCCCCTGGTTAGTGCTAGGCTAGTGGCGCCATCGGATACGAAGCTAAAGAACTAAACATGAATTGCAAACGTATTGCCTCAATGGTATAGGCAATCACGCCGGTCAAATGTCAGGTGCATCAGCTGTTCTTAGATTATTGATGATTTTAAGTTTGGCTAAAAACTTTTATTTATTAGGGTGTAAAACGATGAGTAATATCTCCGGAATACACTCGGTGGCTTATGTGACAGCCCCGTCGAGCGAAGTTGCTAAAAAGATTGCTCGGTAAAAATTATTTTAACCCTTGTAGTCTTGCTGATACATCTAAATCTTACCGAGAATTAATATATTTCTAATTCCAGTGGGCTCGTTGAAAATAAACTCGCCGCTTGCGTTAACATTATACCTCAAATTACTTCCATGTAAGTATAGAATACAGAGCATCACAACAATAAATTAATCCTTTATTTATTTTTTTTAAATTCCATTCGATCAATCGTCGAAAACGTTCAATTCCATATACTAATACATAAAACTCTTCATTCTCGTCAGAGACGTGTAAACGATAATAATTATTTACCTTATTTTCAGATACGAATGGAAAGATGAAATAAATGAAGATCAAGAATTGTTGCTGGTAAGGAACTTTCCCTATTATCAGATTATAAACGCAGATTTGCAATTTTTTTGTAATAATCTTAATTTCCATCTACTATAACTAGGTGTTATTATTCACAGATGATTAAAACTAGAACTGAAGTAGTCGACGAATTGACTAAATTTGTTAAGTAAGTAAGCTTGGAGCTGTGCTGATAAATATTATAAGTTTTTGCAAACACTGAATAATAAATGAAAGAATTTTTTCTTCAACAGAGATAATCATCCCTATGAAGTCTGCGAAGTAATATCTTTACCTGTAAGTATCTTGGTCCATCAATTATTTAATTTCAATATGTGTAATGAATGATTCCCTCATTCCTAGCTAACTAAATGTTATGAATATGTTTCAGATCCAGAATGGAAATGAACAATACTTGAATTGGATAAGTGAAGTTGTACCTCCACTTAGCAAAAGGGAAGATTCTAAGAAAGATTCTTAGCTCAGGAATTCAGGATGATTAAACAAGAATATAATAAGGATTCGTCAGATGAATAAGCCTGTAATTTTTTTTTTTTTTTTTTATATGTGAAAAAAATAAAGATTCAATTATTATTGGCTTAACAATTACTTGATAATTCATTATTTACTGTTAAGCATAGATTATGTTTAATACACCTTGTTGTGTATTATTTCAAATTCAAACTTCGCGATCGTAAGTATAATGAACGCTGATCTAAGAATTTGAGAATATTAACTAGGTATTTTGGAAAATTAATTACCTAGTCTGTGAAATAGAGTGTTTGATAAAGGATAATGTCAATATTAATTATTGAGAGTATGTATTCATGCTAGAAATAAACGAGAAATAAGTCTCTTTCTATTTCTGTCGATAAAATAATACCAATAACAGACAGGCGCAGCTTGCCTTGAGGTAGTATAATAGTAAAGGAATATTTCTATCATCAAAAGTGGATTAGAAAACAATAAATCAATCCTAAATTAATCGATTGAACCGTTTGCAATTACCTTACGATCGCTATGCTCGATTGAACATTTAATTGACAAGTTTTATTTCAATAAAAAATAATCGTTTAAGAAAATATAATTGTTTTACGATGCGGGGGCTGCACATTAATTACGAACGTGCAAACTTCGAGTTGTCTTAATTCAAGATAATAATTAATCAATCAATCAATATCGAGCGAATTTCGTGTCGCGAAATAGTATCAGTTTTTGTCGTAAATTTATTTACAAATATAAAACAGAATTGAGCGTTGTCAGCCTTGAAAGTTAATTTGAAATTACAAAAACACAGCGAATATAGTTATTGTAAAAAAAAAATATCGCATTTTCTTTTGAAGACGTATTTTTCGTTCTAAATCTATTAATTGACAGTTTTATTAAGTAATTACGACTCAGTTGAATTTTAGATATGAATTTTTTTTTCGTCCACTCTTTCGCGGCGACGATTTGAAAAACGTTTTGTTATCTACCCGCCTGATAGCCAGGGTATAATAAGAGTAGAATCGATGCTAATGCCTGATTTTCAAGCATTTGATAATTATTTTCAAGAGGATGACGACAAGATGGGCAAGAATAAACTCCTGCAGAAAAACTCCGTTTCAAACAGCTGAAACAAATATTGTGAGCACAGGGTGTGGTCACTGGACGATACACGATCTCTTGACAACATACGCACATAAATCTGTAACAAATATAATTTCAGCATTAAAATGGTTCACTTTGGAATGATAAATAATGAAAAACTAGAAAATAAGTATCGATAATAATTCATTGAAATAGAAAATCTTACCTCTCAGATACACGTTGTAGAAAGGGAGCCTTTCCTTCGGGTAAAGCAACTCTGCACTCGTCCCAAAGTTTGTTATTCATTTCATCCTTCCTTATCAGATCAGAAAGCTCTTTCTCTAGCCTGTAGCCTTCTCTCTTTTGCCGTTTTTCCGCAGGTCCTTCATTGTCCGATGTACGAGGATTACTTTCCTTCAGAGCACCGCGCCTCGATCGCTTCTTTCCATTCGCTTTTTTGTTTGCCTCCAAGTATCCATCTGGATAAAGCATTTCCAGACCCAAAGAATCTATGCGACGTTTGCCTTCCCTGGTCCAGGGAGCAGGGGCAGGGTCGTCCCTTCGAAGTACGTAACGCCATACGCTAAAACCGCTTTTGCCTGCTTGCGGATAATACTTGACTACTTTGTAGATACCGTCGTATCTGTAAACGAAATTATAAATGAGTATATAAATGAATAAAGAAATGAGAGCCGCAAGAAACTGGTATTATTTTATCAAGACTGATTTATCACACCTATTGCCATCAACTGGTGCATATTTGCTGTGTTTCGCAAGCTTATAATTGCGCACAACTCTTACAGGGATTCCACCTCTCCAATCCTTGGCTTCTGCACCATCAACGTTGTTTAATTTAGCATTACAGTTCAAAGCCAAGGCTTTATTCATCCTCGTTAATGCCTGGTCACAGCTTTGCTCAGCTGTTCTCTTGTTTCCTGCAAAATTTTAATCCAAACAATTACAACTAGGTCTTCAAAATATTTAGAATCATTGAAAATAGGGATATTAGATTTTAGAACTTAGAAAGAATTCGTGTATTTATTTATTCAACTACCTGATAGATCCCGTCCGCCCGATCCTGTGTAAAGAAATTCATCCCCGTTATCAATATCATCCTCATAGCCGCCAGATAAAACTAGAGAGTATGCGCAGTCAGTTTCTCGCCCATGTATCCCAGCTACATGTGGCCTATGCACGCCTGCTTCAGATGCCTAATAATAAATGAATATATATAATTAATCTCTATCCAAAGTTTGATAAAACTAAATGAAGATCTTAATATATGAAAATAATATTCACCTGCAAACGAAACTTCCAACAAGTACCAACTTCCACTCCAGGAACAGGTCCTCGATGATTAGGAGGCACCAATGTGCATTCTTTAGTTCTTCCAACACAAGCCATCCCTTTTCCCCAGTCACGTTTATTGTCCTGCTCTCCTCCGATTGCTTTTGATTTTTTTTTACTCTGCTTGAGTTTGTCCCCTGCCTAGAAAATGATAATAAGAATATTGCAAATTGAATTATTTAATATCTCAGAGATACGGAGGAGAGAGAGAGAAAGAGATACAAGTTTTAGAAATCTAAATCCAACCCAAGGACAAGGGATTATACAATAAATGAATTACCTTGACAATTTCATTCTCGTCATTTTTACATACTGGACAATACCATTCGTCCTCTGTAGGAATACTGGTGAGAGGTGGATCCAAGCAGCCGAGATGATAAGCGAAGTCACATTCGTCGCACAACAAAAGCAAATGAGCATCTTCTTTGCCTGAACAAATACGGCATCCGCATTCCCTACATGATCTGCGCGGATTATCCATGCAACTTGCGCAGTAAGCTGGAATTCTACGTCTCGTACCTCCATTTGACATTTGTTCATTCTCAGCGTCGCTACGATCACCGACTAGCTTTGGTTCTTCTATCGCAAAGATTTCACCCTTTGGATTTACTCGACGTTCTTCAAGCGGCAGCCTGTCTCTGTGCATAAATAAATAAATAAATAAATAAATAAATAAATAAATAAATAAATAAATAAATGATGAAAAGAGAACTCTCAGTGTTATTTGAGGTCATTCTTATTACCTTCCGACGTACAAAGTCCCAGTTAATTGTTGTACCGTTCTAGTCTTGTGTATTTTAACGATAACTAAATCGTACCAATAGCCAACTTCCCCAGGTTTTTCAATATTATAATTGATCATAACTCGCTGGCCAATTTCTAAGTCGCGAATTCTTATTAGCCTATGAGCTCTGGGTCTGATATGTTTTTCCTCAACGTCAAAGGGATCTCCGTCTTCTTCGGCGTCCCATTTGACTCTGTATACTAAATTATTTCCTTTTTTAAGAATCTGAAGAATAGTAGCCTCGAACCAGGCTCCATAAACCAGATCCATACAGTCTATAGAGTCTCCGACTTTGTAGTACCGACTTTCGGCGTCTACAACATCCTCTTCCATTTCTTCTCTGTCGTCATTGTTCTCATTTTCGCTTGAGCAATCGGTGGATGATTTTTCTTCAAATAATTCATCGTTATCCGATTTAATCATAAGCTGAATAACGTCGTTCAATATGACGTTGTAATCGAATAATTTGTAGCCATTTTCTAACTGCTTTCCACGATAAAATAATCGCTGAAATTCTGGCTGTACAAGCATCTCCTTTTCGACCATAGCCTGACGAGATATAAAGGAAATGGCGGCGGTCAGAAAATAAATATCTAGTTAAATAATGCGAGCTTAACATTACACAGTATAATATATGTACAGCGAATAAATTCAACTTCAGAATCGCACTGATAACTAGGTCGCAGCCGGTCTGAATATTTGAAAAATTAAATAAATACAGCTGCTTATCTGAAGCACGAGTTTGATAATGAATTGATAAAATTACTCTCTACATAGGGACACAATCTACTCGTTTATAATTTCAAGGCATTTTTCTTTAACCGTATTGTTGCGATTATTTCAATAATTAGTTAAATAATGAATTTCATATTGTAGTAAAATATCGAACTTCGAGACTTTAATTAGAATAGCCATTAAGAAGTTTGAGTTTGTAAAAATAAAATGTGGAGTTAGATCCTATTCCTTTGTTCTTTCGCGGGTTTCTTTAGAATTTTAACAGACTAAGGTTATAATTAGTCTTAGATATTTTTCTAAATCTCTAAACAATATGCGACGAATAATTTATTGTTTGATATTAAAATAGAAATATTGTTATTATAAAACGAGAAACAGGTGATATATATTTATTTATTTATTTATTTTTATTTTTTTCTATTACCTTAAATTGAGTTACGGTCGTAAGTTTGGAAATGTTTAAAACGACATTTCGCTCACCGTCAATAGTCCTCACTTGAACATACATTTTCTTATATCTTGAATGATAATATTCACAGAATCTATATTAATTAATTAAAAAAAAAATAGACAATAAATCGCGAGCCGAAATCATTAGCTCATGTTTACTTCGTAAATGAAAAAAAAATATATACATGTCATACATGTATGAAAAGAAAAAAAATTTAAAAAAAAAAAAAAAAAAAAAAAACACCAGTTATAAAACGTGTGACAGTACGAACGCCGAAGCGATGCGGAGCCCGGGCATAGACTAAGGAATTATTGTAGCAGGTAGCTATACGTAGCGCGTCTAATCGCCTCCGCTGTACACCGCGCTATGACACGTCCAACGGTCCAACGTATACGCCGGTCCAGGCGGACGCCATCACATAACCGTCAATTTGGCGGGATAATATTATGGCGGGAAAATATTTATCCTCGCACCTGCTATTAGACCGTATTCACACGAGGATCACCGACGCAACGATACAACAGATCGAGGATCCTCGGCGCGAATATTTAAAAAGTGTTTATACCTAGTATAGGCTTGAGGATAAGAAGATGATGAGATTAAACGATAGAATTACTTTTTTTTTTTTTTTTCAAATATTTTAATATGAGGCAAAGACGTGATTTATTTCGTTGAAATTATATTATAGTACTATTTACCAATATATAGATGATACGCAAAGATTATGATTATACATAATATGTATATTTACATTTTATACCACCGCATTCGCCGATATTTATTAATAAACAAAAATGAAAATTTTATTATTTTAGGAATGATTACACGCAAATATTATTCAACCTATCCGTAATAGATCCCTTTTCTATCTGACACAATATCTCTATTTTTGCTCATTCGGATGATGAACATGATGATAATAAACAATCAAATAATAATAATAATAATAATAATGATCTATAGCCGATAATATGCTAACTTTAACATAATATTTTCATTGTCATAATCAATAATAACTTTATAGATATGACTAGTATAATATACATTATAATGTATGTACACAACATATCTTACTATTCGATTCGATTCAGATTCAGATTCAGATTTTATACCAGACTTAAAATTGTTTTTTTTTTATTTTTTTATTTTTTTTTTTTATTTTTATATTATCAATTTTATATTGCAGACCTACATATTAATATTTAACACAGTCTAAATACTAGCAACAAGTTGATAGTATTATTCATATAGCTGCTTTAATTAGATATTCAAACTTCATAAGTAGTATTTAGTATTAACTGGTATTAATCAAATAGAAAAATAAAACATAACAAGAGAATCTGAATGAATGTCATTATAGATTTACTATTTACTAATTTCTAATGGCATAGGGCAGAAAAAGTCATACTTTGATAGAACTATAAATCTAACTCTGGATCCTCCTCAAAAAATAATAATAATAATAATAATAATAATAACAATAATAATAATAATGTATTCACAAAGCATGATATGTCAGCGCAATTTAATCAAGATAATGATTACTTAATTTTCAAGCTTTGAACTATCTCGGTGAAATAAAATCAAATTGAATCACAGATACATGACAGAATTATTGAGAGAAAAAAACAAAAAAACAAACAAACAAATCTTTAGCAAAAACTAAAGATAAAAATAGCAATCGACATTATAGAGACTAAACGACGGTTTCGATATTTACACGATTTTATAACTGAATCTAAATATTATGATGAAACATAATTATCAACGTGTTTTAAACGACGTGTCAATGTCAACAAATATCTAATAAATATAAAGCTTCTGTCATAAGCATAAAATGAATAACAATGATAAGATTAATATACATGTTATTAGTTCTATATTGCAAGGGTATGCCTAGCTTCACCAGTATTAGGATCAACAATGACTTTCTCTTGATTAGCCAGTGAAGAAGTAGAGGGTAAAGCGTGTGCCAAAGGGTTGGCGTCTAGTACAGGAAGAAACCTTCCGTCGATACATTCTTTAAAAAGTAGTTCGTCATTTTCGTCATTGGTCTTTTCCTGTCTTCCAATCTTAGTCTTGTTCAAAGGATGAACACGTAGAGCCAATAATTCAGCAATAAGATAAGATTCAGGCTTGTAAAGTCTTGTGAAATGCAGCCTGACGTGTTCGCTGGCATTTTCATCCTTTCGTGGAACGTAATCACAATGTGGACAAGGCGGTGTCATTCTCTCAATACCGTGTCTCCTCTTGTGAGCATCCATTGCCTCTTTATCAGGAGTGCCAAACGGACAGCTTTGACATCGTATCGACTCTTCGTCGAGGTCGTGAGACCCTGACAAAAAGACGCCTTTCCTCTGCATAAGCATCAGCGATTGTTTATCTTGATTAGAAACGACAATTGACGCTGAACCAAGTGCAGAATTACTGTTTATATTATTAGACGGGGGAGAGACGGCCGTCGAAGATTTCGACAGAGATTTCCCAGGTCTAGATATCAATATAGCAGTTTGCTCGGTAGTCACATCGCTGTCTATTGAAATCGCGTCGTCTTCGTACTGTCGTTTAGAAGCCTGAGCCTCTGCGTTGGCCTGATGTTTTTTAAGATGTTGAACGTAATTTGCATAGTATTTAACAGAATAGTCGCAAGTATCGCAACGGTATCTCTGCTTTGCTCCGTGCAGAGTAAGATGCACCCTGTATTGTTCACGTTTTTCAAAAGCAGATGGGCACTTGTGACATTTGTATCGTTTCTCCTTTAGACGTCCGTTTCTTAAATATCCGGGATAAACAAAGTTGGGATTACCGCGCATCAATATACCGAATTGCGGATCAGGCGGAGGTGGTAATCTCCCTGGAACACTCGCCGTAGTTGTAGTTTCATTAGTTTCGGCATGTCGCCGATGAACGACTTGATGCTTGCCCAAATTCTGCGCAGTTTTAGAAGAATAATCACACTCGGAGCATTTGAATCTGTTGTTTGTCCCATGCAAAGTCATGTGGTATTCCAAAGCGTCTAGTTTAAAATACCTAGCCGGACATTTGGCGCAAGTAAAGACCTGATTTCCACTATCCTGATTGCTAACACCTGCTGTATTAGTAGCAGGACCTGAATTAATCTCTACAACGATCCATGCAACTCCACCAATCCCAGCAGCAGATGAAGAGTGATTGTTGGCTTCGACGCAGGCAGTAGTAGGCGGTGGATGTCGTTGGGAGTGACCGTATAATGATAGAAGGTACCGAGTTCGCTCCTGATATTCAGGAGAGTGAGCTTTCTGGTGAGCAAGAAGATGGGCAGGTTGTCTAGCGGCGTAGGAACACCACTGGCAGGAATATGCGAGTTCTGTAGAATGGTATCGCAAGTGTATTCTAAGTTCTTTTTCGCATAAAAATCTCGCAGGACATTTACCGCAGCAATGTACAAGTCTAGAGTCTCTTAGATCTGGTTCAGTGCCTAGTACAGGTGGCTGAGGTAGTCCAAGAAGTGTGGCTAGATCGTTTAGCTGTTGATTATCTGGGCGGCCTTCATCCACAAGACAATGCACGGTACCCAAAACTCCGGAATGCATTGCGTTGTGAGAATCCATAACGTCTCGACGAGTGCAAGTGAAATTACAGTCGGTACAATTAATTAGAATCCCCTGATTTGGTGGAGAGACGTGCATCCCTTCGTGGTCTCGCACCTCAGCGCGACGAGAAGCGACATGAGGACAATGCCGACATTTCAACATTTTCGAGAGACTGCCGTCAGGACGAGAGACCCAGACTAGAGGAGCGTCAGGCAGAGCTCGAGTATCCAGTAGCAAGGGTGGCGGTACCCCGCCGCTCATTGGTGCCTTTGCTCTTGGAGATGTTGGATTAGAAGCTGAGGCTGAAGTTACACGAACTATTTCCTCGACTGGAGCATCCTCAGCCTTAGTTTTGCTCGCTATTCATATTGAAAAAAAAGAAACAGTTGTTCAATTCTCCCAGTTGTAATGTTTACAGCCTTTGATTATTACAGACGAGTTTATGATAGATTAAGCAAAAGTTTTTTGATCAAAGTATTTTTATGTACCAGGTAATAAACGTTGATACTTCCGTTTGGCTGGAAGACTTTCGGTTTCTATATTGCGCTGATGTTCAGCAGCCAATTCTTCACCGTGAAGTCTAGCGTGCTCCAATAATTCTCTGAAAATAATAATTTCAATGATTAAAAAAAAATTGATCGATCATCATACGTAGAGAATATTTTATTGTGGCCTTGAATAGCTAGCAGTGACGAGAAATTAGATAATTATTGTTGAAATTATGCAGTCATAAATAGAAAAGTATTTATCAATGACTCACACTTTGGTGCTGACGTAAAACGGGCAGAGATAACATTTGAAAATTGCTCCTAGATTTGGTCGATGATGTACACGATGTGCAGCAAGAGATGCAGCAGTGGATGCTGCGAATGGACAATCTCCACACCCAAAAACTTTCTATAATATAAATGAAAGGATATTTTAGATATCCACAAAGGCTGTAGTATATTTATCAGACAAAATGAATAAAGAATCAAGAAATATGAGCAGAAACTATAACGTATTTATGCATCCAGACTGAGTTATGCACCTTTTCGTTGTCAGTTGTCTGTACAGAAGCTTCGTAGTGAGATTTGACGTGTAGCAAAACTGCTTCTTTGCTAGAATCTCTATAATTACATCTTTTACATTTCCATAATGTTCGTTTAGACTCTTCCGAATTATTGCTACCGGTATTGGCAGTGGTGGGAGGTACGGATATTGTAACAGACGCAGTAGAGGTAGATAATGAGGAGGCCGGACTAGTCTTTAACAAAGATTGCCCTTGGCCGCGATTTGCCGCTTTAAGAGGTGGCGGGGGTCTCGAGGGTAGCGAGGAGACTTCCATCGACGAACCGAGACCCATTGATGAGGGACTAGGTGCCGGCGTTAATTCCGGAGGATGTCTATACTCAGAATCATCAGTCAGAAGTATTTTCGACGGTGGTTCATCCAGCCCGTGTTCATCGGACAGCTGTAACTGTTGCTGCTGCACCTAGGAACAAGAAGAAAATCCTAAATTCATTTACATTTGCAACTCTTTTCATATTCTGGAGAATAAGTATTTTTCTGTAAAGATTCTGTTGCATAATAAATGGCTGCTGACCTGAGCGAGGTATTTGTTATATTTCGAATAATTTCTACGCCCAGTTTCATCCGTCATAAGAACCCGAGCTGATGCGTGTGCAGGATCCCTAGCCGCTTTGAGTTTAATGTGTTTGGTGATGTCCCATCGCCAGTTAGATCGGTAAGAACACAACGAGCATTCAAACGGTTTACGATTCAAATGGCCGACGATGTGAACGTGAAAACGAGACGCTGTAGAAGCCCAGAAAGCGCAATGAGGGCATTTGAATACTCTGCGACCGCTCTGCTGCGTCGAGCCACTCTCCACCTGTGAAAAGATTCAATTTATTCTTCCAAATCACAAACAAATTGTCAATTAATTTCAACCGAGTGTTAAATTAAATACTGGTTGCGGTGTTAGTAGTTGAAAAAAAAAAAAAAAAATTTCTTTCCATAGCCATTCAATTAAACCTTTACCCAAATCTATAATATTATGTTAATATTATGGCTAGAACGTTAGATCAACAATTTTATTAGTCATAGTATTTCTCATTTGTACGAGCAGGGAGTCAGCAAAGAATGGAGACTCAGAAAAATGTGTGTCATAGTAGATAGGTAGGTAGGTAGGTATGTACATAGGATAATAACGAGATTGTCTTGATTACACACCGACGAGCCTGAAGAATTGAGTCCCGCAAAACTTGAGTCCCAGTCCACTTGGAAAGGGAATGTATATTCCCCGCGATAAGCCGTAGGACGATCTTCTAGGTAAATTTGTGAATTATCGTTAATAGAAGTCTCCTCGACACCAGATTGGCAGATTTGTACATGTGCCTGTAGATCGGCTGAGCTTTTGCACCGTCTACGGCACTTGGGACATCTAGAGGAGCCAAGGGACACGCTAAGAGCGGCGTGATGGGTCCGTCGATGATTAGACAACTCGTCCTGATTCTTCGCTTCGAAAGTACACCAGCATTTCAAATCTATAGCACCTGCACTCCCGCTAAGAGCGTCCAATCTTCCTCCGTTACTCGATGTACTAGTCATCAATCGTTCCTTCAATTTGTCGAAGAACGAAGCGTTCTTCTTTTCAAACGAGTCCCCGCTACCACTCAACTCCCTCTTGGTAGCTAAATTCTAACGATCAAATTCAACTAACTATTCCCATCCATCCAATTCTTTAAATCACCTAAATCTAATTCTTCAATTTCCCCTTCGCCGACTCTCAGCCACAACAAATTATCTATCTAATCTAATATCTAACAAGCTACATACCTCTTGTTCTCCATACAGTCTCGCCATCTCCGTGTCCCTCGCAATCTGCGCTAACTCTGGCCTGACCCTGACCCTCGGTACCCTCAGAAGTGTAGCGCCACCTCTGCTGCCTCCACCGATGCTATTTGGCTTAGGAGAACTGGATGTACCCAGCGGTATAAGCATAGGTAAAGGTTTCCTAGGTTTACTGATGAGCAGAGGAGCGTGAGATTCTGCGAGGTGACGTTGCATCTCTGAATCCCATGCTGTGATGAATTGGCACCCTTTTTCTTCGCATTTTAAAGCTATGCATTCTGCACTGGCTATAACGCTGCTTCTTTCATCGCGAAGATCTCGTTTATCAGGAGTTAGAGACTTTCTAGGAGTAGAAGTCTTGCTTGGACTCCCTGACTTGACCGGTGTAGAATTTGCTGATGATTTTGGAGTGTTTTCTCGAAAATCACTGGCTCCAACCTGTAGTCAAAGTTTCAGCTGTTAGTGTTGCTGGATTTTCGATAATTAAGGTATTAAAGAAATGAGTCATCGTCGTTGTATAAATTCATGGAAATAATTTCACAGATTGTTTATACAAGTTTTTTTTTTTCCTTTCTCCTACGGACCTGATTATATCGTTTTGGGCTATTCCTTGGCTTTCTCTCACAAGGATTGTTGGGTTTTCTATGTGGCTGTCCTACGGGTGGATCGTGATGATTCATTTCATGAACTGTGAGGCTCTGTCTTATATCGGCTGTAAAATTGCAGGCACGACATTGAAAGGCTCCACCTCCCCCATGGTTTCTAGTATGCCGATCCAAATTCCACTGACAAAATATAATAAGAAAATAACTATTAAAACCCTGTGAAATTGAAATCAGATTAAAAAAAAGGGTAATCAATGATTTCCACCTTGTAAGGAGTTCGAAAATCGCAAGCATCACACTTGATCATAGGCATGGAATGATATTTAACGTGTTTCGTATATCTCGCCCTGACGTGTGTAACATATGAGCATTTGGCGCATCTAAAAAACCGTCTTTTCAGATGATGAACTCGTTGATGAGTTTCTAAATCGCGTTGATTAGCAGCAACGTGTGCACACATCGGACATCGACTTCTTTCAGCAGATTCCGTAGCTATTTTATCCTGAAGATCTTCGTGAGCAACACGGAAATGACGTTGTAACTTCTTAGCGTGTTGACATACGAAATCGCAATGCGGACACTCGTAGCACCTCACCTAATGTATGAGACAGCAATAAATAAATAAATAAATAAATAAATAAATAAACATCATTTTCAATTAAGAAAAAACACTTAAACGTGTGTTAATTATTTATTTCCGCGCGGCGCCTAGCGACCGGCAACCATACTGACGTACGTGTATAGTCGGTACGCTAATATCGCGTGTGTATATACATACTATGTATAATCAATATTATAATTCTAACAATATGTTGAATAAGGTTTTCAAAAGTATGTAGTAATAGAGAATGTGGTAAGGATAAGAAAAAAAAAAACGTTATAAAATTATTTCGCGCTCGTAAGAACGTAACAATGAAAGTAAACAATCGATATACCTAGTATGAAGAGTAATCTCTCTCACCCTTTGTTTGTGTTCTTTTTTTAAATGATGAAGGTAGCTTTTAAGACTGAGTAATTGTTTGGGAGGTTTGCAGGTGGTACATTCATAAATTTTCGCCTCTTCCTCGTCTCTGCAATCGATTGCCGGTGTTTCGACCGGTTCTTCTTTGATGACCAATTTCCCCTCCTCGTCATCGTCGTCATCTTCCTCTTCAGGTTCTTCATCGTCATCATCAGGGGCCGCGTCATCCTCGTCTTCGTCTTCGTCGGCCATTACCGTTGCTTCGTCGTCGCTAATATCGGCTCGTTGTTGTTGAACGACAACGTCTTTTCTTCTACCCCTTACGACCACCTCTTCGTTTTCCTCTTGTTCTTGTTCCATCGGTTCGTCTTCATCCTCGACGATTTCATCGTGGTTTAATTCTATCACAGGGTTAACGACCGTGGGTGGGGGTGCCTGTGGTTGAGGTCGAGGACGTAGTGCTCGTAAACGGGGCAGCGAGTCGGCCATCTTGTTCTATTTCGTGGCTCTTAGTTATTTTCTCTAATTAATTTCTAACGAAATTCCTTCTTCTTCCTTCCCTTCCCACCCCCTCCCTGACACCCTCGACGACGTATTCTGAAAATGAACGATCAACCGCCATATATATGAATCATTCGTTTTATTCAAACTCTATATACCTATATGAAAGCTGAAGACACGATATTTTATGCAGACATACTATATTAATGTACATAAGAAGCTCGCGCTTGGTGATCGGTTACAATTGTAAAACGACAATCGATCATGACGCGGCATAGAGGTCCGTGTTGTTATTGTTACAATACGCAGAACGGAAGCATCGCATAAATATAGTAGTAAATTTATGTAGTTTAAGACGGCTTATATACTCCGCCATTGAATGACTGTTTCCGACCTTCCGTTCCTCTGCTTTCTCACCTCACCTACCATACCATACCATATACCAGCGACTTCCGCACTGGTTGGAATTACAGCCCGTCTCACTCTCTCTCTCTCTCATAGAAACTCGAACCAATCTCTATCTCTTTCACTTACTCGTTCTCTCTCTCTCTCACTCTCGCGTTCTCTCAATCTCTTTCTCTCTCTCTCTCTCTCTCTCTATCTCTTTACAAGTCTCCGCGGAAGGGACCCCGAGACGTTTCTATTGTAGAACTAGTACTCTCCTTACTACACACGACAAATTGTAGTTATAATTTAGTACTACTACTACTACTACGTAAATACCGAATACATAAGCATATTGAGAATACGATTTGTGCTAAGCCCTTCGTGAGATGATGGTATAAGAATTAAATAAAATACATAGTATGGCTATTATATCGTGAATACTCTTGTGGAAAAGTGTCAAATGGAATAACATGATTTTAGGTACCTTGTTAGTATATATTATGTAGTTACTCGTACCTCGAGGTGTGTACTGATATCAACGCCGATGAATGTCTCGTTAATAATAATTCGAGTATGGTGAGTATAACGCGCGGCGTGTTGTGTGTATCCCCGATTCTTCTGAACGGTGTGGTTGGGTTTTGGGTTCGCCTGCTATGCCTGCCTGTCTGTCTGTCTGCCCGCCTGCCTGCCTGCCTGCCTGCTTGCCTGGCCTGGCCTGGCCTGCCTTGCCTCTCGCGTCTTGCCACTCTAGACTCTAGAGGAAAGCAGGAGCGGCGGCAGCGGCGGCGGCAGCAGCAGCAGCAGCAGCAGCGACGGCGGCAGCAGGCGGTCGCTCGGCCGGTCGTCGGTTGCGTCGGGGGTCTCGTCGGTGTAAACACTCGCGCACGCGGGTAACACAAAGGTGGCACGCACACAAGGATATGATTAAAGAGTCGCGAGACTGCTTGTGCAGCCTGCAGCCACTCGCCAGCCCAGAATCTCGCAGACTAGAGACTCGCGTTAGTTCTAAGAGTTGATCGTTGGATTAACAGTATATTTAAGTATTCAAAGTATAGTACGAAGAAGGCAATCGTTGATGTGCTATACCGAAGAGGAAAGGGATAAAGAGGATAAGGATAAGGATAAGGACGTCGATGATGATTAGATGAGTTGACTCACGCGGCGAAAAGAGTATAAGAATGTGCTGGTAGAGAGGAGGGTGGGAGATGAGAGGAAGAGAGAAGGAGAGAGAGAGAGAGAGAGAGGGGGTGAGGGTAAGGGAGAGGGAGAGAGAGCGAGAGGGATAGAGAGCAATCGTACAAACTTTATAACTTTATGAATTGATAGATGCATACATATATATATGTATAACGATAACGTGTGCATATATAGAAACGCGACCTTTCGCCTACATGTGTTTATACCACGTGTATGTGTATTGGATCGAAGAGGTTCGCGCAAAGGAATGGTCGTTGTTACGGCCTGCAGCAGCTCTACGATCAGAGTCTCGCGGAGCAAAGATCATATTATCACGAAAGTTCTTAGCCTCGTAGTATATAATAATATTAATATTAATACATAATATATATAATATATAGAAAAACTGAATAAAACGATAATAATTATATTACAGCTTATTGACTTTTTTCCTAAATCTCGTATTATATTATTTCGCGTTCGTAAACTACTATATATACTAGTAGATGATCGTTCTTGCTGCAATAATGGCGTATAGACCACCGTCAGCCCCTCCCGGATGCGGGATGACTGACAACGCCGATGGCCAAGTAGCGCAGCCGGGCGCCATCTGCAATTCCACTCCTCCCTTCCAAACTTACCTACGGTTACAACGTCGGACAGCTATAAACGCGAACCGCGCGACACCGCCAGAACTTTATATAATAATATGAAAGATATGATTTCGCGTTTTTAAACAATAAACCCGTTCTAGAAACTATTTACAAAAATTATTATAAACAGACGGGAATAAACTGAATGAAACGCACGGGCGCCATGTTACCCTCTCCTTTTTTTTTTTTTTTTTTCTTCCATTACGTTTAATTTTCTGCCCGGATATGACGCGTCAAGAATTTTATCATTATTGTTATTATTGTTATTATTATTATTATTATTATTCTTGTTCTTGCAATCGCGGAGGTAAACTATATATAGGTATGCCAAAAATTTGTCAGTGAAAACTCCGATCGAAACGACGCAGATATTATGCCGTAGGAATTTCCGGCCATGACCGGCATGTGGTTTTAGTATTAGATAAGACTTAAAACTATGTATATAGTAGGTACTATGCCGCGTTGTACTGTAAGCTGTAACGCCGCATATTATAAGGTAGAATCGCGTAAATACTTAGCGAGAATCTAAAAACGAGACTTTGTCGTCGAACTGAGACTAGCGTTATTTATGCGATTAAATACCCACTCGTTATAATACGTATATAATTTTCAAACGAGATTGTCGTTGACATTTTTATCGCGAAATCGGGTTGATGTAGAAATTAGAAACGACACCTTGACCTTCGACAATTACAAATATAGATAGAGGCTTATTCCAGGCTCATTCTTTATCGTCTTCGGACGTTGCGGAATAATTATAGTTTACAGATATATACGTATATACGATGTCTGTTTTTTTTTTTTTTTTTCATTTATTTAGAAAATTACAAACGCGAATACGTAATGAATAACGTTATTTTTTTTTTTTTTCTGCGAAAAATTCTTGCCAATTAGTTGTCGTAGGCATACATAGGTAGTAATTTTTACATGAAATGAAAGGAATACAATTGACAACGTACTCAGCGACGTCTGTATATGTACGTATATATATATATGTATATATTGTACGATATGAGATTATCATTAGACCAATATAATTCGAACAGTCTCGATACCCGTTATCTTCTTACACCGCCTCGTCAGCCTAAGTATTCCAGGGACGCGTATTATTTCCCGTCGCACAAAATCCGCGTACTACCACGCATATATATATATACAGACGTATCCATATTATACGATATAGTATACTTACTTTGTGCGTATACGTATACATACGTGATAATGAAAATTAGAAAAAAAATTCCCCGGGTGTTTTTGGGGACCCTATACCTAGCTCGCTAATAAAATTCAAATAAATTCCAATATATTAATTATATATATATATATATATATATATAATACGTAAATATAATTATACTACGCGCAATTTTGCGAATTATAAAACGAAAAATGTATATAGATGTAAATTCAAGAAAATTACCTATATATGGTGACTCACGTTTTCGAACTGCGTTATACTTCGATAACTCGTACGTACTGCAGTCGGAATCGCCGTGACATTTAACGACGATCTCTTCTGATCGTCAATAATAATTGATGAGTCATAATTTGAGACTTAAGAATTTAACGAAATAATTTTTTTCAGGGCCTTTTCACTCCTGTATTATGAAATCAAAACTCTGTTATTATAAGTATTATACGAATTTTTCACTAACGAAGAATACTATTGACAATATTATTAGACCTGCATGCCTAGTTTGACGACGTAATATGCGCGGGTGTAATTTATATGATAATTACACGCGATACTACTACTATACAGTAGATTTCTAGATCGTATAGAAAGTAAGAAAGAGAGATGAAGTAACGAGATAGAATGTCTATAATGAAGAAAAAAAAATAATGAAAAAAAAAAAAAAAAACCGCAAACTCTGTAAACCGGATGCAGTCTCGGCAGTCCGTTTCAAAAGGACTGTTTCAATTGCTCTAAATTATATTCGTCTTTATGGTCACACGGGTAAATTAAAAATATACACATACGAAGAATGTATAGTATGAACAGGATAAGATAACCCGAGTCCCGAGAAATGTAAAAAAGTAAATTTCTTTCCGCCACGGATGTGGACGGAGATTGCGAAGAAAAAAAAAAAAAAAAAATTTTTTTTTTTTTTTTCATTTAAAATGTTGAATGACGAAAATTTCGATTAACTTACTTAAAAAAAAAAAAAAAAAAAAAAATTTATTTCCTAAAACTAGGGACTAGCGAATAGCTATTGATCCAATGTTTTCATTTTATCACTGAAAGAAGCATACATATATAGATATATAAAAATTTCAGCGAAGGGTGCGAAATTTAACGATCGCTCGAATTCAAGAGGCCTTCTGACCGTGTAAAATCGTTGCAAGAAGTCCTCTGAGAGACGAGTCGACTTCCGCGCAAATGTAATATAATATGTTATAGGAGAAAATATGTAAAGAAATGAAATAAGTATATGTATAGAGAAAAAGTAATATATATATATATATATATATATAATCACGACGACACATAAATCGTATATCGAAATGATGACGATAAATAAACAGCGAATACGAATCGATTGATAATCAAGTCTTCAAGTTTTATTGAAACTGCTGCAGTTGACACGGATAATAATTTATAAATATACCAGTCGACCATAAGCTGATTACAACGATCAGGGATAACGTAGATTACAGACACATATGTATTATAGTTTGTATTCATGTATACAAACACATACCTATGTACACAAGATGAAAGGTGATTTAATTGCTGAAGAGATGGATTCTAGTTTTCTTCTTTCCATAAGGATGTGCAATATTGATATTCAATTCATCTGCTTTTCCAATCACTACATCGCTCCCTCTCCACATCTCGTTTCACTTTCTCACAATCTATTTGATATTTAGCATAATTTATAGTAATAATAATATTATTCATTATTAAACTTACAATTTTCTACATCAAAAATTTTCTGAAAAATGATACGGATCAATTTTCTTATTTATTTATTTCTTTTTTGCCTGTTGTTGCTTTCCTTATCATTTTTTTTTTTATTTTTTTTCTTATTTTTTTTATTTTTTTTTTTTTAGCCAGTCCTAAGACTGAATTATCATTAGCAAATCAAAGTCCTTTTCAAATCATTTCTGGCTTAGTATTAGGATTCAAACAATATTCATTACAATACATGATAGTATAGTATGTATAGTTATAGTCAAAAATGAACCCTGGAATAGTTTAAAGAATTGTATATCATATCGAAAATAATAAAGATAATAGAACAACCAATGAAAATAAGAAATAAAAGATTCTGTACAATTATTATTTAAATCAATTCTAGACCTCCCACCACGACCAGCGATACATACATGGGTATATATGCGTCTGAAAAATATCTAAATAGTCAAATCCTTCGAATTATAGTGTTCGTACATAAAGAGTATATACTTTTTATTTTATTTTATTGTTCGCTAATGTGCCATTTGGTAACTGAAATTATTATTAATTTATATTATATACGTGCTTCGCTTTACGTGGATTCAAGACGATTTATGTTAATATAATAAACAATTCAATAGAGTTTTGCGATTGTAGATTTTCGAGAAAAATAATAATGAAAAAAAAAAAAAAATTTAATTATGACTAAAAGTAGCACACACTTATATAAATTTATTATTGTTTTTTCATCAATTACCTTTACGTTAAATTTAGGCCAAATAATTATTATTTAATAAACCGTTTCATTTACTGTTGATAAACTATAGCGAATAATGGAATCGTTACTTCATTGAGTTTATTATCTTCTACTCATTGATCCGAAGATCGTAAAGAGTTTTATCATTGATAACGCGTTGACGTTCAATCAGAAAATTAAATGAATCTAAATTATAGGAAAGGATACATTTGATATTTTAATTCTGGACCTTAGCTAAGTATTTCATTTGATTGTGGTAATTAAGTGAACAAAGAGGTACCAAAATCGCACAAGAAAACAATAAATACACATATAATAATAATACCTATATATGTTTTTGTTTAATTCAGTAATAATAGTACCCCCTTACTTTCTTGTTGACAATCAATCGATTATCTCATTAATTGTCAAGTGATTAGCTACTTAATTGTTTTATTATTATTCCTCAAAAACTGACGGTTGATAATTAGTTTTATATATTAATTCTTATTGATGGGCACATTGCACGCCGGAATGCTGGTGCATCTCGTCCTCGTCAGAAGCATAAGCCTCAGCCGATCGACCTGAAGGATCCCGATGCGTTGGATCATATTCTTGTAAATCAACTTCTTCCGCGTCTTGTGGTATCACAGTTGGTGTAATAACTGGTGCAAGCGTTGTCTTCAAATCCTGTTGTCCAAATGTCAAAATTATTTGAAATAATAAAATTATCAGAATATCAGAATAAATATAGAAACACAAAAAACCATTTATTTCATCATTTAAAATCAGTAGCAGAAGAGAATTTGTATTCTAGGACTGAAATATACCCCTGGATTAATGATAAATGTTATAAACCAGATTGTCTAAAAGTGTAATTGAAAGAACTCACCATAAGAATTTTTTCACTGCAGAAGTGATTCTTTGGGAAAGTAACTTCGAAGTTGATGTAAAGATTCCCTTTCTCAAAGGGGTTCCTATACTGTGGCATACCTTCGCCAACAACGCCCTTAACATCACCAGGACGAATAACATTACCCGGTGGGTGTTTAATGAGCAAATTTCTTCCGTCTAAATGACGCACGTAAAATGTTGCTCCGCACAGAGCTTCTGCCAATCCAATACTTTTAGTCATTACCAAATCGTCACCAGATCTCTCAAAAGTCTGATGAGGTTTCTGTTGCAATACTATGACAACATCACCTGGCTGTACCTCTGGCATTTGATCTCCTTCGCCTAAGTAAAATCGATAGATTTTTCAAGTTAAATTCTTATTCTTCACATGGTAAAAGGTAAAAAAAAAAAAAAAATTCCTAAAAATTTGAAGAAATAAAACTATCCAGCTGCTTTACCTCTGAATAAAATTTTCTGAGTGTCTCTCATCCCTTTGTCAACGTGTACTTCAAGTATCTTAGTCTCATTAACGACTTTCTTTCCTTCGCAAGTAGCGCATCTGTCCTTTTCATTAATTATTTCACCAGTTGATCCGCAATGAGTGCATTTCTCTTGTATCTGTTGAGCCATACCTGGTGCCAGCTGTCTGTAAGATACTTTGTAGCCGTATCCACGGCAGTGCTTGCATGTAGCAACAGAACCTGCGGCTCCTCCGACTCTGAAGATAAAAAAATAATAAAAAAAAATTTACAAAATTAGTTGCGATTGAGTACAAAAAATTGTAGATAATTTTTCTGTTTTTTTACAATACAGTCAATGTTACGAGACTGACGATTTTTCAAACTCATCAGTTAATAATTACCCTGCACATGTTGCACACAACACATTTTTGCTCAGCTGAAGTTTTGCCGTTTTTCCATTGTACATATCTTCCAGAGTTACCCTGATCATAAATAAAAATCATTAGTTTTATCTAATCGGAAGAAATTCATTGAATAAATAAATCAATCGAAACTCTACACCTACTTGAGCGGATGAACAGTGTCTTCGCCACGACGGGGTCTTCGCCTTCCTCCCATGCCTCCTCCGAAGCCTCCTAATCCTGTAAATATTTGGGGTTCATATATGAAATAAGTAAAATAGTAGAATTTTCATCAAATGAGATCTAAAAATGCGAAAATCTAGGTGAAACTTACCACCGAACAAACCCCCACCTCCGCCAAATAGCTGGGAAAATATATCATCGGCATGGAATCCTTCGCCGCCTCCCTCCTGCACGCCCTTCAATCCATGCTTGTCGTAAACTTGACGTTTTTTGGGATCGGAAAGGACTTCGTAAGCGAATGATATTTCTTTGAATTTATCACCAGCCTCCGGGTTCTTGTCAGGGTGAAACTCCTTTGCCAGTTTTCTATAGGACTGATAATTTTCATAATGTAACTACAAATTTCGTTTCTATGTATTATATATATCACCTAGTGAAATTTAATCAATGATGTCATCATTCGAGGAAATGATTAAGCAAATTTATTTAAAAAATTGAAAAAAAAAAAAAAAAAAAAAAGTTTCATCAGTAAAATTTAGAGAAAAAAAAAAAAAAACGTTGAAAAAGTAGAAAAAGAATAAAAGAAATTGATAAAATTCTAAATGATAATCGCCGAATTAAATCTAACGATTTATTATACAGACGAAATTGGCTATCGAGATTTCGTGGATAATCTAAACGATCCGAGCGATAACAGATCTAACGGTGAAATTTAATGATAAATTTCCGCAACTAGTCGAAAAATTTCACAGTCTCTTTGTCATGAGGGGAAAAAGAAAGAAAGAAAGAAAGAAAGAAAGAAAAAAGGAAAAAAAAAAAAAAAAAAAAAATTAAAAATGGTGAAGGCTTGGTAACGAAGTTTGTATAATAGAATAACGAATCGTTAGACAAGGTTATGTAATAAAATTGATTAATTAGAGAAGAATGATTTGTCAAAATCAATTCGCAACGTTCGGGAAGCGTTAATTATCTGCTATAGTATAGGGAGCAAGGTTTGACCTCGGGAATATGTTTGGTAACTGGTAATATAATATATTTGATAAAAACTAGGCTAGCTACCTTTTTGATTTCTGCATCGCCAGCTGTCCTCGGTACTCTTAATACTTCGTAAAGTTTATTGTCTGCCATTATGCGTGTAAAAATCGAAAAATCCCAAAGAAATGGAAAGAAGTCTCAACTTTGGCGTGGCGAAGCAGCACAAGCCAGGAACAAGCAGCCATAGACTACTCAAACTCGACCAAGACAACAAACTAATAACTATAGCGTTGCTAGCGAACTTCTTCGTCCTCGTGTTCTCAAATACAACGACTAACTACATTCATTCCTCGTATAACAAGAATACCCAGAATTCACTTTGAGTCTTCTTATCTCATCTGTTCGAAGATTTGACAGAGTCGTCCTTCTATGTATGTATTCTTGTTTAAGATGACTTAACCTACAAATATTTATGCTTCTTATTTCTGTAATTATTCTAAGCTGTCAAAAAATCGAGCTTAAATTATTGTAATAAAAATTTCAAGTGTATTTAAAAAAGTTTAAAAGAAATATATTTCGATTTACCTTTCGGAGAAAATCTTCAAATCCCGACCATGGGAGGCGGAGATCTTGTAAGTGGTATATGTTTAAATTAAAACTAACCCCTAATGGTGTTCGTATTTTTTTTTTTTTTTTTTTTTTTTGTATTCGTTGAATAGGTATAATTATTTGATACACAATTATTGACTATTGAAATATGTGCTTAGAATTTGAAAAAGTCATGGCATCCATCGACGATGAAAAATATGGAAAAAGTATGGAAGGCGGAGCAGCAGGACAACCAAGAAAAGAAAAGAATAGCCGAATTAAAGCGAGAAATCGAGATGGAGAAGGATAGAGAAGATATAACAAAATTTGCCATGGATCAAGGGGTAATTGGGAAAAAGGAAGACAAAAAATTAGACTGGATGTACCAGGGGCCAAATCAGATGTTAAATCGGGAAGATTATCTCTTGGGACGAGCGATAGATAAACCATTTGAACAGATGGCGCAGGCTGAGAAAGAGGTGGAACAAAATCGAGCACCAAAAAATCATGTTGAATATGGTGATTGAAATTTTTTTTTAAATTAACGAGGAATGATATCCCGATTTCTTATTCTTTTATTTATTACTTTATACTTTATTTTATTTTCAGAATGCATTCCGCCTTCTCTGAGATTTTTCTCAGGTACAGAACAGGTAGATTTAGCAAGAAAATTACAAGAAGATCCGTTGTACGCTATAAAGAAAAAGGAAATGGAAACTCGTAGTCAGCTATTAAAAAATCCAGTTAAACTTAAGCAGCTGAAACAACTGGTTAGTTGTAATCGATTATAACTTTCTATTTGTTGATTAGATTTAGAAAATGATATGAAAATTTTTACATTGTTGTATTGTTATATTTTTTTAAATAGCTGGAAGAGCAAGCGTCTAAAAGTAGAGGAGATAAAAAGCACAAGAAAAAGAAAAGTAAGAAACGGAGTAAGCAGGATTTAGAAGACAGTAGCAGCGACAAAGATTTGGACAATTTATTAGCTGCAAAGTATAATAAATTAAAGAATAAAATAAGTGAAAAGGATTTGATGATGTCTATGACCAAGCTTAAGAAAGAAAAGAAGAAGAAAAGAAAAGAGAGCAAGAGTAGTTCCGAAGATTCGAGCGATAGTAGCCAAGATGTAGAAGTGAAGACAAAATTAAATGATAAAAACAAAAGGAAACACGCTAACAGCGAAGAAAGGGGACCTGTTAAACAGAACCATAGATTTGGTGGGGGTAGTCGTGATGTGGAAAGAAGATACGATCGTATGGATCGAGGCAGGCTTAGAAATGATACTAATAATCATGAGGAAGATGTCTCAAGATCAAGGGATAGACACAGAAGACATAGGAGCTTATCAGACGAGGAAGAACACTCTGAGACACAATCGCGGAAGAAGAAACATAGCAGAGGATCAAACGATTCGATTAAAAAATCAAGCAGATCTTCAAAGACTGAAACAAAAAGGAGAAGCAGTTCTGAGCGTAGCGGTAGTGACGATCGACCTCGTCAAGCAACTTCGAAGGGAAATTATGGTTTGATAGTAGGTTGAAACTTGGGTTTGATTCTCGTTCTTTGATTATTTTTCAAGAGAGAAGCTTTGGGAGTAAGAGAGATGTGGAAAATGAGTATTTTTTTAATTTCAGAGACCTGACGGTACCAAAATTCTACCATCTACGAAATCTAGCCATTTGGACAAGATGAAACCAAATGAAAAAAAGGTGGAAGAAAAACGTTGGGTTCCACCCAAAAGAGAGAGACTAACTGAAGATGAGAAAGAGAAACGAAGGAAGGAAATGATGGTAAACGCTTCGTGGAGAGATAAGGAACGGGAACAAAACGTTAGACGATATCGTGATGAGGAGAAACGAGAAGTTACCGATAAAACTTACAACAAGGAATTCATTAGGTAGATCAACCGGACCTCTAACATAATCATGAAAACTTTGCTCATCAAAATTGTTAATCTTTTTTTTTTTGTGCCTCTGCTTCGAATGATCCCCAATTTTCATTATTTCAGAAAACAATTAGCTGTTGCTGCTGAAGTTGGAACCGTAGAATCGCGGATCAAAGCTAATATGAACAATATTCAACGATCGAGACGAGCAATGGACACAAACTTTGCTAAAAGATAATTTTTAGTCATAAATAATGTAAATACAATATACCGAATTCGATGTTATCGTTTGATAGAATAGATTTACACACACAAAAATTAGTATTTTCATTCGTCTACGTAAGTCGACGTTATAAAGAAAATATTTATGTTAGAAATTTTTTGTATAATCTCTGAATATTCAACGCGACTATCATGAAAGACCGAGGTTTAATCATTCTTAAATCTCGACTATGCAATCTAATTTTTTTTTTTATTAACAATTCAAAACATTTGTATCGACAAATAAAACCGACAAAATGAAATGAATAAAGGGGAATATCGTTTTATCCTAAACAATTGTAACAATATAACACTGGATCAACTCTCCTACCTATTTAAAATGATTCGCGATAATATATACACGTTATTTGATACATGGGGGGCAAAGTAACTAGTAATCGTAAATAAAAATTCGGCACAAGTTTTTTACTTGTACGAAATTACGTAATCTTACACATGTCATCCGCCTGTACGCTTTCGTGAACATCAATCTTTAGTCCCGTTGAAAAGCAACCACCGATTAGAACGTTGTTGACCACAGCCCGGGCAAGGTATCCCGTTGTAATTGAACATCGAGCAGAAAAGAGCGGAGTCATATCGTTTGTCATCTCGATATTCTGGTCCTGGAATAAAATGTTTAGTAAATAAAATTATGAAGAAGCAAAGGCGATGCAACTTTTCTCCTACGCACCTTGCAGTACATGGCAAACGCATCTTCGACAAGCTTATTCAAATCCAATTGTTTTTGAAATTTAAGTTCAGGATTCCGCAATAATATCGTTGATACAATGGTCAGTAGCTGCAAGAAATAAGAATGAAATAAGAATGAAATGAAGTTCAATTTGCTCTAAACTCTTACTTCTTAACTAAAAGAAGTAACGCTTACTTCAACGACCATCTGACGATACTCCGGTAGCGGAATATGATTTAGAATGGATTCAACCAGAAGCGCAAAAGTTAGCTCCGATCTTGTCATGTTAAATAAAGTTGGCTGCTGTGCTAGTTCTCGACCATTAACTGTAATGCCACTGGGACAACGGACCAAAACTTCCCAGACTTGATTATAAAAGTCGGCTGGTACTCTGCATAGACATCCTTCGATCTTTCTTCTTCCCAATACGCTCAAGCTTTGTGATAATGCAAAATGAAATATAATATAAGATGAAGAAAGGGACAAACTGTGTTGGGAGAAAGTCAAAACTCACTTCTTGCTGACTGCCCAATCCTTGATAGTCAATACTTTGATTAGGAATCGTCTGACTTCGTAGGGACTATAATTTTCAATAGATTTTGGATTCTTTCCAAACATTTCTACGTAGAGTTTAACTGCCTCTAGTACCCACCTAAATATATTTCAATCCTTACAATGACTGAGAAGTACTTTACTTCGCCAATTATTTCCTGTATACGTTGAATATTTTGTTATACTTTACCCAACGCGTATCTTGAGAATTCCTTTAAACATTTCTGGATTGGTACCGATGAGTCGTCCACAATACAGAAGTACTTCCTGCTGTAAAACAGCCTGGATGTCGTTGTGCGGCTGAATAGTCGAATACATAACAGACTGGATTTCAGCAGGAGTCATTGGTTTGTCAAAGACAGTTTCTTCTTGACCTATAACGCCGACTGTGATCTGTACAATAATAGATAAAGAGATAAGAATGAGGGCTTTTACATTCTGAAAAATAATTAACAAGGGAACTAAGATCTACACACATATAATTGACCTTACCTGTTTTCCATTGACGAGAACTCCGGTGATGAAAGGACTGATACTGTCTACAGTGTGATGCAGCATACTGCTACAGTATCGTACAGCCATCCAATATCTTAGACCACCAGCCTGCTGATAGAGAGCCTTGAGGTGATCGCCCACTAAAACGATGTTAATGTATTTGTGGTTGAACTGAAAATATTCAGTTCCATAAAATTGTTAGTTTTTAATTAGAATTGAATTTATTCGTTAATAGTTCATTCTCTCAAGGATTGTAATAGAGTAACGTGAGAAGCGCAGAGCTATGGGATTCGGACTGATTAGTAATCAAAGAACTGACTAATTGGATATTAGCGAAATTAGAGAATAATACCTGTAGTTCCGTTACACTTGTAATCAATGCCTTCTCGTTTTAATAGGATACCGTACAGTTGACATTTGGCATAGAGTCCATCGGTATGACGAATTTCATCCAGTATATTGCACAGCGGTTCCTTGGCATAATTCTGAAACAACGATTTAATTGGAATACGTTCAGTCGATGGATGATGTATTATTGCTTACGGTATATTCCTTCAATTCCTCCGAATACGACAATGCCCTTGGTACATCAGTCAGACTTTGATATCCAATGTAATCGTGTTCCAATTGTCGGAACTGAGTAAGTGGAAGATCTGTATCCATGTTACTCATAAAGTCCAAGTGTTCTGTAAATTGTTAAGTTATTAAAATTGCTTGAATGAGTCTACTTTCTTCCTTCGGTATTCAAAAAATTAATCACCAATGCACGATGAGGAAATTAGATTCTGAAGGCGCCCGATCCTTACTTTGGTTCTATCGCAGTAGCCCTTTTTCAACATTGCGAACAGATCCAGCATTTGTTTGAATTGTGGATCTCTGAAGCATAATTAATATAATGAGAGTTTATTTTATCTATGCGTTACATTTTCAAATTATGTATAAAACAGAATGTACGATGCCAATACCTCATGTGTTCTTCTCTTATTAAAAGACACACTGTAGGCCTTCCTGAAAGTCTCCAATATCTACCAACGAATTGAAGTTCTGTCTTTATGTCGTCAATAAGCAACGCCATGTCTCGATACAAATAAAATTCCGAGACTTCGAATATCAACGGATAACACAAGACCGTCATACCGCATACTCTGTAAACCTGAGGGTTAAAATCCAAATCTTAGGAAATTTTCTGGGGAAAAGTTATATCAGGAATCATTTTATGATTTTCTAATGGACACTTCACCTTGCTAGTTCCAAGAGAACCAACCGGCCTACCAGGACGACCGCGTAGATCAAGTTTATTGTTGACTCCGAGCTGTTCGTAGACCTTAACTAATTGAGTGGATGACCAGATTTGTACAGGTTCTACTTCGTGTGGTGTCTGGGTCTGAATACCATAAGTAGCCATCATAGCCTGGAGCCTCATAGACTCGGCAATTAGGACTATCTGTACAACCAGGTCTGTGTGCGTTCCCTAATAGGAGAGTTATTACAAAAAGAAATAATATTATTCACGGGTTAAAGAAGAGGTACCTAATCGATAGTAACAATCTCTTAATAAGTAAATCAACAGCAGGCGTCAATCTATTATGAATAATCCAATATTATAGTATATTTTCTTGCTTGTTTACTATTCATTTATGTGAAATTTTAATATTGAATTATACACGATATTAGATACCTGAAAGGTTTCAAAGTTACTGGAAAAAAATGATAAATGTGAAATTACGATAATGGTTCTCACAGCAGTATCATACAGCAAAAATATTGTCAAAATGTGGATTAGTAAAAATACAACCATGCCGATACACAGATAGAGAAGGGTTGCAATAATTAATCCATCACCGTATTAGCTGAAAATTATACTATTCACCAAATGTGTGAATTTTTTCATTACCTAAAGTTATGCGAAGGTGATAGAATAAAATGAAATAATAAACGAGCAGTATATGATTTCTTATTTATAAAATCGTTTCTGATGTGGTAAAAAAAAAAAAATTAAATCACTATAGCAGGCTTATATATATATATATGTACGATGAATTACTTACAATGCTGGGCTTTGCCTGTGTGAAATGTAAGAAGACAAAATAAATTAGCTATTTGTTCATGAAAAAAAAAATAAAAAATAAAAAACATTCGAAAATATTACATAATATAAGTAGTAAGTAGTTATGAAACTATTTCTAACAGTAACAGTAAAAGTAAACTATTCTCTTCACCCCAACTCTAAGTTAATTTAAATTTAAGCATGATTATCACATTTCACAAATTATATTTGAATACTTTACAGAATAATGGCGATTCAATGAAACGATTCTTTTATACGGTCATCAGGCTCACCTGAAAGGCAGAATATCTGCCGGCTCTGCGCGGTCTGTTGTAAGACGGAAGATAACGTCTGATCGGATCCAACTCGTTGATGTGCAACAAGCCAGCTGTTAGCAGCTGCGCAATTACGAACATTGCCTGGTTCCACAAGTATAAAGTTGCTCCTTCTGCCTCTGGAGCCGTTCTATGACCTCTTCCTTCGGTGCTAGACATCCTTAGCGTACTACCTGGCCGAGCTCTTTCCGCTTCGATACTTTCTTCAGGGACGAAGTAATACATAGGTATCACAGGATCTGCGGAATACGAGATCACAAAAGGGATGAGAATTTGTTTTACCAAAAAAATACTTTCGGCTATAGAATAATTCACCTCCGTTAGTGTCTTTGTGAAGCCTTGATTTCAACAAATTTTGATACTTTTCAACTTGTTCAGGAAGGGTTTTAAACACTCCGTCGATTATCATGTACATGTAAAACAATGGCCATTCGCATTCGATGTTATCAAATTCCTGTGAAACAATTTATTAACTCATAAATGTGAAGAAAACAGGATTTTGAAGTGGAATAAAGACCTTTATTTCTCCTTGCTTGTAATAACGGCGATGAGTTTCTTCCAGGACAGTCTTGTACCCGTCTCTACCAAATCGTTTAAAACCATAATTGCCCTGAAGTCTGCGTATAATATTCGCCTTAGTTTGATTGTACAAAGATTCTTCGTGAGTAGCGAATGCTGGAAATGAAATTGTGGGAAGTAAAGCAGCGTCGACGCTCTGAAACGAAGTTAAAATAACAGAAAATCATTTTATCCTCAAATTTCTTTGTCTAAGTAACGCTACATTATTCTAATGTGATAATCACCTTTGAACTAGACTCTCTGGGAAGCATTGTTTCAAAGATACTGCGATTACGATTGTGGGCATCGATATCTACGTATATAACAGACCAAGAGGCGCCCTTTTCCCCAAACAAATTACACCCGTTAATAGCTTCTAGCGCGCTTTTAGCCATGCCAATAGAACTGGCATGTATTTCAGGCGTTCCATCATTGTAGCGGCTTCCTCTCTCCCATACTCCAAAATCTGGAGTACGATAGGCTCGTTCTACATAGTAAACCAGATTTTGTACAAAGGCAACTTCATCCTGGGTATAGATTATCTGCAGACCTGATGATATCATTTGAACAAGAAAAATCAAGTAGAGAGACACAACGTCGATCTGTAAAAAATAAAATAATTGATGATTAGTCTTCGAGTGATCAAATATCGTGTATATTTCTCCCAAGTAAAAAACCAATACCTGTAAATGGTGGTAATCTGTATCTGGAAATATCTCATCGCCTGTTACGAGATGAAATTTGCAATGAAGAGCAAATATATTGCACTGATTTCTTTTGAATGATTCAATTCTAGAAGACTGTTTGATCCAGCATTCGAGGATACCTCGCATACACTTTATTGCCGACTGGCCAAGCTCGTATGACTTTCCTCGATCGTCATCTATCCGTCTATGTTAAATAAATCATCTTATTAGGTTACTAAGATGGTTCTTTTTTCTTTCTAATTTTAAAAAACCGAACCTGTAGGCCTGGTATAAACTCCATACTGCCGCTGCGCAGTAGATACTTTCTCTGACGCTACCGACAACTTTGTCACTTGAAATTTGAGGGAAAAGTCCTGTTATACAGCTCTGATGTCTTAGCAGTTGTCTTTTCACTGTTGAATGATTAAACAAAGTAGTTTGTTAAAAATTTACAATGTAATTTTTAATTATTTTGGCTCACCTATTCCGTAATAAATATCCAATTGACGTACAGTGTCTTCGTAATTAGATATTTTTAGAAACATATCAATATCCAATTCCGCTATGCTACATTGTCGGATCTCCTTGAGCGGCGGAGTTCTACGAGAATGATTTTAAATACGGAGATTAAACGAGTGTAGTTTAATATTTCGGGTTAAAAATATTTATTTATAACTTAATTCTTACTTGTGAGTGTTCAACGGTGATGTTAGTATATCTGCCATCATTTTTATGTCAACTATCAAAACATAACCTGTAGAGCAAAACAGATAATAAAATGTTGTTGTTTTTCGTTTGAAATTATTACGATAAATTGTGATATTTGTAAAAAATAAAACTCCGACTTACATCGACGATATTATATTTAGAATGACAATACGGAGCGAGGACTATGATGCTAGGTCGTTGTTGTTTGTAATTGATATTTATTCAGAAACCCTAACCTGAAATCTTTGTCCGTTTCTCAAGGTGACATTTAGCAATTAAACGAGCATGAAGTAACTGTAAAACAGAGTGAATTTAGCTGTTTAATCTATCGTCTAACTTTATGTATAGGTCGCGTTATCGTATGTCAATTTATAATTGTTGTTTTCTCGTCTTACGTTGTGGTGAAAGTTTAAGCCTGAACACCGAAGTAGTGAGTCAGTTCCTAAAGGAGTCCGCGAGAGGAGTGGTGGTGGCTGTTGGTGTTGTGAAAATTCTAGTTCATCTATAAATTGGCATTTCACTTAAAAAACTAACGCGAATCATGGCGTCCGCGAAGAGAAAGCAAGACGAAAAGAACCTTAAAATATTACGAGAACTCGTCTCACAGCCAGGTAACAAAGAATGTTTCGACTGCCGACAGCGGGGCCCCACCTACGTAAACATGACAATAGGTTCTTTCGTATGTACGTCTTGTTCTGGCATGTTGTAAGTATTAAAATTAACATACAGTATTAAAAATTTTCAAACTTTTCCATACTAGGTATCTAGTCGAAAAAATTCTCCCTATATACTTAAGGATTTTTTAATTACATCCCCGTCCTCGTTAGTTCGTGTCTTTTCACATTCCTCGAATCGCTTTCATTCATAAATCACGAATCACTATCTCCGAAATCGAATGAATGGACCGCGAACATCAATGGTGTCAAGAAAAAACAAAAAAAAAAGAGAAAAATAAAAAAGAAAATCATTTTCCACGAGTTCATGACAGACTATCAGCTGATCTGAATGATATGATATGATTATCGAACGATAGAGGTTAACGGAAACCACTAACTTTACTCTTATCTATTATGTTTCTCTGAAGCCCTCCTTATCACTACAGTTACTAATTTACATCTTTTTTTTTTTTTTTTTATAAACTAAAAGCCTCCAATTTTCCGCTTCGCTTATCACCGCTTTATTATCGGTATATTTTTTTTCCTTGTAGGATATATTTCTGGCTCAATTATTATTATTGTCAATATAATTTCTTAGATTTATTGCGTATATGTATGTATATCAATTTATCGACAATAAATAAAACTTGAAGCAATAATATTGTTTGAAATGAATGAAAAAGATGTAGAAAATAAAACGAGAAGAAAAAAAAAAACACCTAATCGCAAAATATTGTTTATTATTATTATTATTATCATCATTTCTGTTATTTATTTCTACTCGACTTTGATCTGAAAACATTGATTTTATTCCAGGAGAGGACTGACGCCACCTCACAGAGTCAAGTCTATATCAATGGCGACGTTTACACAAGACGAGATTGATCACATTAAAGAAAAGGGCAATGACTATTGCCGAAGGATCTGGCTGGGGCTTGCAGATCCACCGACTCCAAAAATCCTCGACTCTAAAGATGAACAGAAGATGAAGGATCTGATGATATCTAAATACGAACTAAAGCGGTTCTACCTTGATCCGTCGATCCTGAATAGATCTAGAATTCACAAATCGCCTTCTTCAACGACAACTACAAGCAACAATGCTCAGCCTAATAATCAAGTGGTAATACAGAGAGTTCCTAATTCAGGAACAACTGCTCCAGTGTCTTCTACAACACAGAGAATAAAAATTCCTGAACCAGTAAACTCGAACAATTTCAACGCCGACTTTGTCGCAGACTTCAGCAAAGTACCAGATCCATTTTCTGCGGCGACACCTACGCTGCAGTTTAATCAGGCTTTCACACCTCAGCCAAGTTTTGCTAATTTCGACAACAATCCTATATTCAATTCTCCTAAAAGTGAGTAAATTTTAAAAAATAATTGGGCATTATTTTTATTATTATGAAATAATATTCATATATCTAATTGTTATTTCCCTATTTCTCAAATCAGGTACAGAGTCGTCGTTTTCAAACGATGTCACAAGTTCGTTTGCTAATTTTAATGGCATAAACAAGCCACCGTCGGAGGATCGGTACGCTGCACTCAAGGATTTGGATTCATTAATGAAACAGACGCAGTTGAAAGAAGAGCCTCTAGCTCCGTCGAATTCCACATGGGATTCTAATAATTCGAGTGGTACGGTATTTCGTATTATACAAAAGAAATGCATCTAAATTAAAGTATTAATTATTGTACAACAAGTTAATTCCTGAAATTTGTTTCATGTTTCTTGTTTTTTTTTTTGTTTTTTTTCTCTACAGGGACGAATTCTGTTTGGGGAGGTGATAATCAGACAACGAATGTAATCTCTAATCCATTTACAGCCGGAGACGTATGGCAACCTGCTACAAATTTTGTCAATAATAATAACAATATACAATCTGTGGACAACGCATGCAATTCAGCAAATCCGTTCAGAACGATGCAATTCCCGACAAATAATGGTAATTTTTAATGAATTGAAAAGAATGTATTTACAAGTTCTAAAAATGAAAATAGTATTTCTTTCAATACTCACGTACGTTTCATTTCCACAGAGCATCAATGGTTCGGAGTCGGATCGCCTGGTAACGGAGAAGTAGTTTCCTCTAGTCAGTTAATGACGCCGTTTTCGAGCAAAGCATGGCAGCCAGCAGTGACGTCTTTCCATGCGAATCCTTTCATGGTAAATAGAATCAATCATCTTTGATGAAAAATTGTAGTTTTTTCGTTTTTTCTTTTTTTCATTTGGATAAAATCTGTATTAAATCATCTGGTATAAGAAGTTGTGATTAATTTTATTTTTCTCAGGTCGGATCCGGAGTCGGCACTACGGCGAGAAATGCGAACAATCCTTTCTTATGATTAAGAAAACGTAAATTTACAATCAACTTACGAACAAATAATGCAAAACTAAAATACGTATAGCTTAGTAAAAATTGTTTATATATATACATGACTTTGTTGGCAATTAGTGCCAACAACTTTTAAGTTTTAAGAGCACCAATCTCATTTTATTCATATAAAACAGAAATTAGAAAAAAGAAAGAAAGAAGAGAAAAAAAAGAAAAAAAAAAAAAAGAAAAGTAAATAATACTTTTATTTATGAATATAATATACACGTTAAATAAAGATAATATTTGTTACTAATTATACCTATATCATGGAGTTTACCACTTATTTTTTTAGTACCTTTTCTACCCTTTCGTTGAATGATGAGGCAAAAATAGAAAAATTGAAAAATTGAAAAAAAAAAAAAAAAAAAAAAAAAAAATGCAAACAAACCAAAAGTATAGATGATGATAAAATTTTTTGATTAGTTCAAAGGATGGCGAATTAAAGAAAGAAATAAAAAAAAAAAAAAATGAAAAATAAAAATAAGGTGAAGAATGAAATGTGTGCACACTTAAATATGGTTTATTTACTTAAAAATGTTCTAATAAATACAAAATCACAAATGAACACTTAGTCTTTGTTTTAACTTAATCGGTATATTCAATATTGATAGATCTGTGTTACTCGTCGTATCGTATCGTTTAATAATTATCATTACTTGACCATTATACTTGCGTGCGCGCTATGGTATGTGTAATTTAGTAACGCTCTACTAGTAGCAACGTAATAATTGACGCCGACACCTTGGTACAATACGAAATAGATTAAAGATGCCTGATCGTCAACTAAACGGATGATCTCCCCCACCGGGCCCACGCTTATCTGCAGTTACTTTTACTTTTACTAATATGGTAGTAAAGTTGGAAGCTCCAACGTTCGTTATGTATAATTAATAATATTACTTATAGTAATAAATTATTTATTAATAAATGACAAATAAGAGAAACACTAATATATGAGCTCACCAATTGTGTTAGTCTCGTGTATACGTTATAATACGCTGCTTTAAACGCGACGCGATATCAATTGTTACACTAGGCAGGCATTAGGTATTAAGATAATCCTAGTTACAGAAAAAACAAAAATAGCTGCCTTCGTTTTAGTCTAGCAACCATTGCTGCTCGGATTTCCCTTAGGTAACGGTCGAACCAAAAATAATTTCTCCCCTTGTTTATTGGTATAAATTGGAGCTCGTTGATAATGATCCACCAGCTGATCAAGCGTATGGAACTTACGCTGACCAATACAGTACAAAGCACCCTCCACGTGTACCCTGAAGTGTTTGTTTCGACCTGGTGCCTTCAGCGATACCGAATAATCTCCCATCTGGAATCGTTATCATTATTAATAAAAACACAATCTTATTACATATTTATTATAAAAGAAAAACAAAAAAAAAAAAACTCAGATATCACAGTTTGAATTTAAACAATCGAACTCCAATCAAATAGAGCAAATCTAATTTTGAGTATTGGCAGATCGTACAGATATTTATAGATTCACTGAGAACCGAGTTAGTTCCTGGCACGAGGTAATCATCTGATCAATTGAGACAAATAAAATTGTACATACAAAAAATGATCAATTTTCTATAATTAAATGTACATGAATAATACCATATCAATTGGTACTAGACTCACGTTAGTTTCACTATCTCTGATAAGAAAGTCTCCATCCTGTCCATGCTGATTAAGAAGAGTGTCGCACTGAGAGCGAGTTATCCTCCCATAGTACCAAGGTTTTCCTACCAAATGCGGTCTGTCCCCTGGGTCAGGCCTTCGCTCCAAAGAATCTCCAGCTCCAATTTCACTAGTGGTCATTCCTCTCTCGCGATACGGCTGGGTCAAGTATTCGCTTAGTTCTTGCAAGTAGTTGCGAGGTACTAGGCCAATTTGACCTTGACCATTCCTGGCTTTGTACCACTCTGGATCTGCCGGTGGACGATCAAGTATTTCCAAACGATCCCCCTTTTCGAAGGATAACTCCTGGTCGTTGTTGGAAGAAAATGAATAGAGCGCAACTACAATGTCCAAGACGTTTTCAGCCATTGCGTAAGTGTGGAGTGTATCGTCGGCGTCTCCCTCTTCTTGAGTATAATTTGAAGGGAACCAACCGGCCTGAGTACCGCTCTGTCCCCTCCACCAACCATCGTTACTTTTCTCAAGAATTAGGATCCTCGTTCCTTTAACCAAAGACAATTCGTCCGCCTGCTGCGCTTGATAATTATATTTCACTACCGCAGTTCCTATAGCTTCGCTTGGATCAGCGGGCAATCTTCGAGCCATGGTAGGTGACTCGACCGCTCTTGAAGGCGAATTACTGGAGGGTAGAGTTTTAGATCCCGAACCTTTCTTGACTTTTTTCTTAATGCTATCGAATAAAGAGGGTTTTTCCTTCTTGACGTAATTACTGGGTACGTAACCCGCCTGACCCCTGGCGCTCTGTACTCTCCACCAGTGTTTAGAATCGTCCAATAATAAGTATCTTTCATTTTTGCGTAGATCCAATTCCTGTGCTCCTTGAGCACCGTAATCATACTTCGCGACGACGTAGCACACGTCGTCCTGACTCGTCTTGCCTGTAATTATACAGATCGATCAATTATCTGTTCATTGGATAATTTATTTTTATATACAAAACGTAGAATTTTTTCAAACTATATATAATAAAGTATTTATTTATTCTTATCGATCAATAGACTATTCATTTTCATTACGGGATAGCAGAGACAGAGAAAACCTGTGTATGTATTATATTATATTATAACTCCGACTTGTATCTATTAGAGAAAAACAAATACCGAACAAAGTATAAAATATAGTATGTAGATAATAGATAGAATGAAATAATAAAACGAATGATCTACAGTTTTAAAGCAAACAAGCAAACAAATTTTTAAGACGTACCATGCTTCATGGCTGCCATGTGCGAATATAGAGAGATATGTACGTCTGCGAGTGGCTCGATATATCGGCTACTCACGTACTACGTGAATGAATCTTAAGCCTGCTTGTGTTGTGTCGGCGGGTTCAGTGCAGCAGGCATTCATTCTTTAGCTTTTATTTTTGTATTGTATAATTACTGTCGGTACACCCTCTGATTTCTTGGCTCATGGTCCATCGTTCTTAAGGGTGGTGTAAGCAAGTGTATTGCCAACACTTTAAAGGTAAGAAAAGAAAGAAAAAAAAAATGATCAGCCATTAATTAAATATTGGAATAACAACAAATTAATGAATAAATAACGATCTTTATAAACCCTGGCCATTACATCCGGGGCTTTTACCCGAGACTTTATTTATAAGAAATAGAAAATCATAAGTTTTCTACAAAATAGAAATACTACATGTATTTATGAAATAAAAATTTATATCTACCGTTGAGCAACAACGCGCTAATAATTTATCAAAGCCATTACTCAAAAATAAAATATTTATAAACAAAGATAATCATCGATGCAAGTATGTTACAAGATAATAATCATAATAATCATGCAATTTATCAGCTGACTGAGGTTAACGATACCAGTAGTATATATGACTAATGACTAATCGTCGAAAGCTGTGGCTAAAGATTAAAACTACAACAATAAGAATAATAATAATAATAATAATAATAATAATAATAATAATGACAATAATAATACCTAATTGTTATTCTGACAAATGCAGACACTGTAGAAAATATAATACGAATATATTTGAATAATTAATTCTACATATCTACGTATTGAAGTAGGAAAATAAAACGAGTAAAAGAAAAAAAAAAAAAAAAAAAAAAAGAAGAAAATGATTCATAAGAATTTAAAGGTCTACTTTTCCGAGGTGTTTTAAATATATTACAATATATCCTTATTTCTTACCAATTTTTAAACTTGACATATTCCTGCATAAAACTCAAGTGATATCTCTTTCAGTTATTAGATTTAAGAAGTATAAAGTTGATCAGATCTCGCTCTCGCTCTCGCTCTCTCTTTTTCTCTTTCTCTTTCTTTCTATTTCTCTCCAGGTTCAGTCCCTTTCCTTACAATCGTAATCTCGTGTAGGATAATACGACTGCTTGTTACCCCCACCCCAAACTCTGTAGCCATGAACAGGGGGATAGTATGTATAGTTTAACGAGGAAAATAGTGACGAGGGGGGAAACAACGGGGTACGGGGGGCGGGGGGGGGGAGGAGGGAGGGGGTTTTAGAAGGATAGGGGAAGGGGAAAAAAGAGGGATAAAGGTACGGACGGACAGACGGACGGACGGATTGGCTACGGGGAAAGGGAATGAGGGAAGGACCCTAAAGGGTTCGTATGATAAAATTCATCCACCGCACGATGATGATAAACGAATATTCGTATGTTTATATGTATACGTCCCTGGATGGGGGGGGGGGGTTATCGGTTGAAAAAAGTAAACGCACTCCTGTACCAAAGTACAAACCACCCTAGACCGGGTCCACTATCGACTCTAGGTTCACAACTCTAGATATATATATATAAAAGAATATATTCTTTTATATTTTTAATTTATCCTACTTGTGTTCGTTCGTTCGACCCCTCCCACAAAAAGGCAGACCCACCCTTAAAACCGTAGACGCCGATTCGACGCGGAAAACTCAAAATCAACGTAGACTACGGTACGTGTTCGAATATTTTAGGTCATAAAATAAATATTATACAGTTTCGATTATATCGTAGCGCCACGATCGAAGAATTTTCGTATCGACTAGGTAGACGATAAAGAAAACCTTTGTCAAATTATATCATCGTGTGTTTATCTACGTATTATTACACAACCCATGTCACGCATGCGCATTTTAATGTTATGACAAGTGGGAGCGCAGCTGTCACCGATCAATCACGTAGTTCGAGGTGCGCTTGTGTGTCGTTCCAGTTGTTGGTGCGAGCGAACTACGCGGACGACGAAGTCTTGTGTTTCGATCGAACGAGAACTAGCTCATTGCTAGAGTTCAAAGAGATATATATATATATTATATATATTGTCGAAAAGGGGTTTGAGAGCTCGTGAACTGGGGAGATAAATAACAATAATAATAAGTTGATGTTTTTCAATTATTGAGAGTATAATATCGACTAAATATTTGTCAAAATGACTATAATCACGAAAGCAATCACCGAGAAGAAGGCCGTGCATATAATGGAGCTACCATTGGTTGTCAAAGACATTCCTTCGGTTGGTATACATAAAAACTTCATCAATTCTGTTATATTATATACCGTCTATGCGCGTTTTTATCTATAATATCGTATCTCATAAGAGATACATTTTTTTTTTTTTTTTATTCTCTTTTCGTTTAATAAAACAAAAACTCGTTATTCCCGTTTCTCCATATTCCTCCTTATCGTTCACGTCAAACAATAGAACCGCAGAAGAGTATAAATTATAAATAGCCCGTCTCTTATCTCGGGATAAGCCTCTGGCTTTTCCAACATGACGTTCATCGTGAATCTCTTCATAATTAAAAATAATTATCTCTTCGCGTTACTGCGATAACCACATCCCATATAAAACTTGACATTAAACAGATATAATATGTACATATATTATAATAATACACATCAGTATATGAAGAAAGAAAAAAAAATATATATATATATTACATTAATATATTATCTCAAATGAACGAAGAGCAAAGTCAGATCTATTGAAATAAATTGTACTATGATTAAAGTGCAGGAAGTTCCCATTTAGTATTTTAATTCAATTTAAAAATATCAATTCTTGAGAGAAATAACAAAAAAAAAAAAACAAAATAAATAAAAAACAAAAAAAAAAAAAAAAAAATACCGAACTTTGGAAAGTAGAAACTAATCACATATAAGTAGACTCAAATTTGTTTATCTTCTTTTTTTTTCATTTTTAAATTAATTATTTTATTTTTTTTTTTTTTCCTTTAATGTTTAATAAAAGCAGACGGAGGCCGCGGATGATCCAGAGGCGCAGTATGCAACTGTTCCGAGACCAACGCGCTACGTTTTACGCTGTAGGCAGCGAGCAAAACGTCTAAACTCTTTGACAACGCTGTGCCTATTTCTTACCGCTCTTTTGGTAATGAGCATCGGAGTTATCGGCGGGGTTTATCTATACAGGCAATACGCCAGAGTCCAAATGCACAGATTCCGTGGATGGTGTGACATCCCTTATTACGATTCTAACAAAGCTTCGTACGATTCTAACAAAGCTCCCCATCTACCTGAAGCTTTGATTCATAATTCTATCACCTCCCAAGACGATGGCGCAAGTTTTGCCGAAAAAGCTACAGATATTCAGAACCACATAAGCAACTCGTTCAAAGAACGATTTGAAATTGATCTTGATAATGAGGATTATGAGAAAATTGATGTCCCAGATCTACGTGGCGGACGCCAAGGACGTTACATCCACGACTTCAACACTGTAAGCAGTTGTTCAATCGCGTGTTTTCATTTGTCGATTGTCACAAAAATCAATACGGTTTATTTTTTGTTTATTTTTTAGAACAAAACCGGTATCATCGATCTCGATGGTCACCGATGTTTCGTTATGCCGTTGGACCGTGAGCGAGTTCTACCACCGCGCAGTTTGTACGATCTTGTCAACAAAATGTATAGAGGTAATATAGACGACGAACAGTTATTTAGGCCGATGAAATTGATTGTGTAATCCTTGTTATCTGGTTGTTAAAAGTTTATCAATTTTGATTGTAAATAGGCATTTTGTCGAGTTAATCATTCGAAAGATAATAAATTCCGTTCTTTTTTTTTTTTTTTTTTAATCCAGGCTATTACGAAGTCGACACTGAAGTTGTTCGCGAAACAATGAGAGTCGTCACTCCTAGCATATCAGATCTCTCTAACTTTGGACCATACATTGCTCGGGAGTGCCGAGACCTGCCAACTTATAAACTGGAGAAATTTGTCCGCAGCAGTAAGTTGAGAGGAGGAGTTGTATTTGTGTTTTTTTATCACTATATTTATTTCGACGACAAAAACCATTCAATTTTCTGTTACGAAATTGCAGTCGATAAGCGAAGCATCGCTGGAGCAACTTTCGGCCAGTTTGCTGGTCAAAAGATATGGGAATTAGATATCATGAATTTCGATGAGCTGCAGGCTTACGAAGAACAAGAACGTACAGCAGCACTAGTAAAATAAGATGTAATATATCCCACGTAAAAATTTTATCCTCGCTAGATTAAAAGAAAAATATAATAGTCTAGTGTTAACTTCAAGTTAAATAGATGATACTATACAGTATTATACGGCATGCACTCTCATGATTATTATTATTATTATTCTTATAATAATTAGTACCTATTATCTTTGTTATATTATCTGGAGTTATTATCCACGCTCTTCCTTATTTTTATTTTTATTTTTATTTTTTTTTACTTGGTTCCGGGAATCACAAATGCATGCAATAACTATTATAATACGTAGCCATGAGTAATTCGAATCAATTTATTCTATTTCATTTATATTTTTTATTAGTATTACTATAATCTGTTTTCTTTCTTTTTTTTTACAAAAAAGAAATTTTTTCATAGTTAAAATTTTGCTTGCTCGGTTTACCATGTAAAATTATTATCATCACATATTATGGTTCCAATCAATTAATAATCATAATAAATATAGCTAAGAGCTATCAACGTAGTTTTCACCATTGACGAAAACATTTGTTACTCTTTAAAAGAAAAAGAAAAAAAAAAAAACAAAGAAAAAAAAAATCAAGCTTCCCGACAACAATTTTCATCATCGATTCGCCGCTATTGGTTTTCGCATTTAAAAAACGGGAATATTATTATAATAAAATGCATATGAATGATTTATAACAAATGCGTGTAATGGATATTATATGATTAAAATAAAACTATTATTGCTCTTATTAACTGGCTGTATTCAATAATACGATCATATAGTTGTTGATAAAACCCATACTCGAAAATCTGGGCTTGTTATTAAACGATAAAATTGCTGTTTATTCATCAGTTATCATCGATGGGCGGTCCAGTAAATTTGTACAGAAAATCCAAAGATATTTGTTAATATTTTCTGCTTTATTGCTATGAAACATCTGCTACTAAATAGAACGAATGATAAAGTAATATACATCGTGCATATTTACATGTTGAAATAAACAGACTCTGTTGACATGTTATTGCAAATCAGCAGGATGTGGTTGGGTGGTCTCACTTCTTATCATTCGTCGCAACACTAGCTTTTATTTTTAGTAATGAGAGTTTGCTCAAGATAAAGAGTCAACTCTCTTAACAAATACAGATAAACTTAAGCGATTAATTTTATCTCTATATTTGTATAAAAATGATGATAATTATTACCATATATTATTCTTCGATTAGGGATGCATTTTGTAAACGGATTTAATTCGTGACTTCTTCAAAGAACTAGATTATTTAAACGTCAGGTAACGCTATTGTGGGATAAATCTGCAATTGCTTTTTGCCTCAAAGTGTACAGCTTCTTTACCCACCTATCAAATCTTGCCTCTGTGTCCGAGGTTACCTAAAATCAAACGATAATGGTTAAATAATTTCTAATTTGCAATGAAAATTCGGGTTTCTTGAGAGTAAATTTACCGAAGTATGAAATATACTGTCCGATGAATCAGCTATGGTAATAACAGCAGGGATCTTAATTGTGTCTGCTGTAATATCGATAACAATATTGCTCGGTTTATTCTGTTTGTTTTGAGCTGACGAAGTGAATTGCTTAGGTACAAATCTCTCTGAATTTATTTCGTCCAGTATTGCCTCTTTGATCCTTGGTTCGATGGCAAAATCGTCTGAAACAAAGCGCCCGTTCGTTTGTTATTATTAAAGTAATATTGAAGTAACTGAAGAACGTTGACGTCGAATAATTATCACCTTTGATAGAAGAAGTCTGCGCTTTTTCAACGACAACAGTTTTAACGTTCGACTGTGAGCTACTGGATCTGCTAGTCGATTTATCCCTCGAAATTGATCGTGCTTTTTTCTTGTTCCGATCGGGAGAGTAAGACTTTGATCTACGCGATTGATAACGGCGCCTGTCTCTATCCCTTGAACTGGTTCTAGACGATTTGTAAGATCTCGACGATCTGTCTTTATCTCTACTTCTGGACCTGGAGCGGTGACGTCGCTTAGACTTTGTGTGTTTAGATTTTTTACGGTAAGTAGAACTGTCGCTAGAACCTGAACTCGTTGATCTGCAAAGCAAAGAACGAGAGCGAGAGATCGAGTAAAGTATAACTGCGATTGAGGACGAAATAAACGTTCCGTGATTCGGAAAAAACTTACCTTGATCTTCGGTGATGCTTTCTACGGTGTCTGCTACTCCTGTCCGAATCTGAATCGCTCGAATATTTAGCCATTTGTTCTTAAAAAATGTAAATTTACATTAGGTTAGGTAGATTGTCAGAACGATTTTCTATTTTGGAGGTTATGTGATGACATACCATAGCGACGTTACGTCTCACTACAAGACCGATAGAGCGCGCGGAGTTGTCCAGTTCGTAGGATCGCGTTTTAAGTTCGAGTTGTTCGTCATGACGTCTCGTAATTCCGTGGACGATTAAATATACGCGACTCGTCCGATGTCGTTGGTTGTCTCGTATTTGTCTCGTATCGCGATTTGTGGTTCTGTATTTTTGATATGTATAGAGCTGCATTCAACTATAATTTAGCCTGCAACAGATACAGAGAGAATAATAATATATAGTAATGCGTGTCAGTAGTGGCAGTGCCAATAATCTAGTTTGTGGCGTACACGGGCAAAGTGGTGGACTTGATATAATAAGTTAAAAGGCAGTGAGTCAATTTCGGTGAATATTGTAAACAGTTCTCAGGTGACCGCGGTTACGTCTTGCTAATATTTCGCGTCGGTAGTATGCATTGTATGTACAGTGTCAGCGCACCTTGGTAAAAAAATAAAAAATAAAAAGTAAGAAAAATTAGAAAAAAAATTGAGAAAAAAAAAAAAAAAAAAAAAAAAAAAAACGCTACGTATAGTAAACCTCTTTGATTCGAATATTCAGCCGGACGCTGATTTTCGCATTTAATTAAACAACTGTGCGTGCCCAAACGGCGGGGATATTATAACATAACATAACACCATAAACTCGACAATTTTTTTCTCCTACCAGACGATATACGTACTCCGATTGACTTGGGGAGCAATTCGGAACTGGCGGTAAGTAGAGTTGCCTTTCTCACCTATCTAATTAATAATACAACTCATCGAATAGAGTTTAATATTTATATTAAATTGATTTTTGTTTGATAATTAACTATTCACATGATCGACAGAATAATAATATCGATCGAGGAAATAACGAAACGCGTATAATAGCTTTAAAACCGCCTGCGCTTTCCGCTGTCTTTTAGCCGTCCCCGACTCCGCCCTGTTGTCAATATTATCTTTTTAATAAATATTATTTTTATTTTTATTCGTTATTACATCGTCGGGAGATAATTTATTGGATAAATATAATACGACGCGTTATTTTGTCAATATACCTGTACGTTTCTCCTATAGATCGCATTTTCTCACATCCGGACCTCGTTAAGTCATTTATATTTGATGTAATAAATGTCAGCCCCCTAAGGGGACCCTCCCATCCAACTAAAATCTAGACGAAGGTTATCTATCATAATTCACAATTCTTAATACACAACGTCGAGTACCTCACTTTTCTCTCGCGCAATTTTAATACCCCATCAAATTCCATCACTGTTACCAAGTAATTCGAATATATATATATAGTATGTATATACGTATATATAATAACATATATATACATATATATATACAGTATCTCGTCGTTTGCACAAATATTAATTTCACACGTTCGAGAATATTTTTTTCTTCATTTATATGGATAAAAAAAAAGTGTTCTATATCGTCCAGGTCTACAGATTTCTTCTATTTTTTTTTTTAATTACACGTATATATATATTATTTTTTTTTTTCACCTTTTTTTTTTTTGTTTTTGTATTTCTTTTTATTTATTAAACTCCTTACAAGCGATATAAAAACTTGAGAATTAATTCTATAAATAACTGGATGAAAAAAAAACAGTAGAGGAACGTCTATTTATATGTTTTCTCTTTCATTGTTTACCCGCGTTTAGTTTATAGAAAAGAAAATTACTACTCCGTCTATTTTCATCTTCCGATTATAAATATAATTTTATTATAATCTTATTTTCTCATGTTATGGAAAAAAATAGTTATAAAGCAACATTGCACTTTTGCACCACCAAAGATTTGCATTTTTACTTGGGTAGATATATTTATACTATTCAAGTGCCTTGAGAGCTTTGGAACTACGATAATAAACATCAGCCGTAGTAACACGAGTTGCTCAAGTGCCAAAGCTCGGCGGTAGTCAGCACGGCGATAGAAAGACTATCAAGAAATTGGTAGCGCTATTACTTGCAATCTTATTGATTCAAAGGATTTTTTTTTGTTTTTTTTTCTTCTATTTTTCTGTTTTTTAAAAGGATATACTTTGTTTTTTTTTTTTTTTTGTTTTTCTTCTTCACCCCCGAGATAAGAAATATAATATATCTATACAAAATCGTTGAGAGCTACATCGGATGGTATTATTCATGAGGGAAATCCGTTCTCGTCACACGAACTTGGCAAATAGTGTTGCGAGTGGGGTTCGGTTTAAACGTTTAACAGTAATGGCCACTATTATACTATTATTGACAATTGAAATACAAGTTATGTCTCATTTTCTTTCCATCCATTGTCTCTATCTGAGAATGCGAAACATATGCGACTGTAATAATGCTGGGGATGTATTTCTGGTGATAAAGAAGAATACGGGACACACAACACTACAGCTGCGGGATTATATACTTTGATTATTAATAAACGTTGGCTACAACAGATTATTTCTATTTCTGATGTCCCATCTGTATTTGCCGAGCTTATTCTTTTCAATTTTCTTTACATTTCATTTGACAAATACCTACCATTCTTTCAGATATTATTATCTATTCATGTCTTAATAGAAAATAATCCATGATAAGTTTCAAGCTTTCTTCCCTTTGGCAAAATATGATTATATGTTATCATCAAACAATATTACCAACTACTTTCTTATCAAACTCCAATGTTTATCCGAGTTAATAATAAAACGCGTCTCTCTCTCTCTAAGGGTGATTGAATTATAGAAAAGTTAACACTTTTCATTGAAATTTGAATAATTCTCTTTCTCAAACTTTGTCCTCGACTGTACAAATATTATAAATTAACACCTCCATATCGAGGCCTGGAATCTAGCTAGTCGACCCAAAGTCGTGAGCTTTCTAATAATTGAAAAATTATTGTTAAATAAATATTAAGGAATGAACGATGTTGAAATATTTCAAGCCAGGGCGATCTCTCAGCTCTCTGCTAATCCAGATAACTTATCTCGCATGTGATTGTCGATGATTACATCACCGAAGAAACTCTTTTTAATCAACCGGGTATCAAAACATCATCATTCAATCAGGGTAGATGTCAGGAATTATAGTTTCATTTTATTTCTTCTCTTTACGACTTGTTAAACCGTCGAGATTTTACTATTCTTTCCTAATTTCAATACTAGTTTGTTGCAATTGGGCGCATCAAAGACCCCAAGCGCAGGATACTACATCCTTTTGTTCGTCGGTTGAAATAAAACAGTATATGTACACATGTATTAGCCGTTGTTACTTTTAGAGGGTGCCGCTCACTAATTCAGCGATAAGTTAAACTGAGCTTAATAGGCTTGCCAATGACGAATCATCTTTGTGGTTAGAGCATTTGAGGTCTAACGCAAAGTTCCCACCTTGTTTATACAACCAATGATGAATAGTTCGTTTGTTGAGTTGATTTAACCAACATGATGCCCAAGCCATCAATTAACACTTCAGTTTGTCGTTAAATCATCTAAAAAAAAAACTAAACATTAAAAATATTTAAGAAACAATTTTTTTTAGCCGTTACCTAACACGTCATCAATATCTGGCTAATTAATTAACGGATGGATGGAGGATTAAAGAGCTAATATCTACGACGAGGATTAATTGACATTTTATGCCTATCACTTACTTACAGATGAAAATAGAGACATCGCAGGATATGACATAGGCGGACCATCAATGACTCTGATTCCCTTTAAGATGGATAGTCTCAATCCGTAGCGGTGTTTGCCATGCTGGTAACACAGTCTGTTTCTCCTATGAATAATCTGCCAAATATGTTGTCGGTGTTGGAAGAGGAATCTAACGTCGATATTGACGACGTATTCCCTCCTCATGTTGACACAACAAATATAGTTATTCATCCGGAGTCACCGACCAGCAAAAAGCAAGCACTCAAGACTTTCAACGAGGTGAACGTGCTGCTACAGTCAGCGAGGAAGAGAGAGGTCAAATTGATCATAAGAGATAATGCTTGGCCACTCAATAATAGTATTAGAGCACAGTTATGGCCCGCGCTTTGCAACCAGCATACACATGGCAAGAACATGCTCGATGGATTTTATTGGGACATGGTCAACCAGGTCTTCGGTACCACAGGTGAGTTTTTCTTCAGATGAAGAAAGAAGATTCCTTAATAATTCAATGCCTCGACGATACCGGTGTTATTACTTTATGTAACAATCTGTATAGCGTCAAGAGAAATTTTCGGGTCTAACATTTCTCTAGAATTTATTCAGCTAGAATTTTATAGTAGCTTTTTACAGGTTTCTCTTCTTCTCTTCTCTTCTCTTCTCTTCTATTCTCTATTTTTATTTTTATTCGCATTTTATACAGCTTGCGTTCCTAAGAGTTCTATTATCTAATTTTATTACCAATTAAATGAGTATCTATAATGTTATCGTTTTATTAGCGAGCTACTGCAAATAGCGATGCCATGCGCTATACCATCTTTACATCAAGCTCAAGTACTCATGCGTACACTGTTGTGGTGTAAATTTTAACTTTGATAAATGGTTTTCTAATGCTACACGCTTATCTAGTTTATTCTTTTTTTTATCAAGATAACGGAGGCATTAGGCCGGCCAGGCAAGGCCTGTAATCGATTTCATCAATCCTAATCTAAATAAATGAAAATCTCACGTTAAACTGCATTATAGGAAACAGTTGTAACCCATTGATATATGATTTATGTTTTGATTCACAGAACTACCAGAAAAATCCATCATGCTACCACCGTTCGTCGACAGTACGCATTGCCTCTCTTACAACCTGACTCGCAAAGGGCGGAGCGTAGCGGACAGAGTTGTGTCTGTCCTCGGTTACGCCTGCCCTGATATCACCTTCAGCCCTTCTCTGTATCCCATAACAGCGCTTCTTCTACACTTCATGCCAGGTGTGGATTCTCTTAGGTTTCAAAAGAACATTAACTTATTATCATTCGAATTTTGGTCGACTCTATTGAGCAAAAAGGCTTAAAATATAATGAAAAATATTAAAATAGAGAGTATATTCATCTTATGAATATTTGGTATACTCATTGGTATTTAAATTATCACTAAACAATGTTTTTCATATTTTACAGAGGAGGAATGTTATCATTGTATGGCTAGTTTGGTAGCTGCCAAAGAGAAAATGTTCATCACGCAAACTAAACTCCTTTACGAAGTCACGTGGAAAACTGTAGAGCAAATAACTAAAAAACATGTGGTAGGTAACATGTTAATTGAATAATCTTAGCCTTGGTATATCTGAGGTCTAATTCTATTTAAATTTCAACGACATTGACAATGCTTTGGGATATTAAACTATGTAGCAACGATTGAATCACGAAAAAGACCACAGAAGTCTTTCGATAATACTTGTTCCAATTTTTCGACTTTATTTTTTTTTAAAGATGCAACAAATCTTATACGAAATCAGTAATATTTTCAACAAATAGAAACACTTTGCACGTGTATCTTATCTTTCAAATATTTTACCTTGTAATAACTACGATGTCCTGTTAATTTAAAGCTAATAAACAAGTCACTCGATACTCTAATAATTCTAAATGTCAACGTGGTACCACCAGTAGCAGGGTTTACAAATAAAAATTGCCTAGAGAAGACATTTTTAGTTTATTATGATTGCATTATTTTTCTGATGAAACTTTACACTCGTTTTGAAAGATCTGCAATCATTTTATATATAGACAATCCGAAGAGAATTTGATGAATTCCTAGTATTTGCGACGTCTCTGATTGTGTAGAAATTACTTTGTATAATAATGAAAAAATGTATCGATGAGGCTTGACCGTTATCGTTATTCATTCAGAAATCTGCTGCCGTACATTTAGCAAGGCATTGCTCAGGGTCAAGGGCGGAAAGAATCTACATGGATTGGATTTGGTGGATTCTGCAGCTGCTTCCTTTCCAGCATCTAGTCAGAGTTATGGACTGCTTTCTACACGAAGGCATTAAGGTATAAATAAATTTGATAAAAGTTATATTTTGGGATATTAGCGATGAGACATATTTAATATCCGATAATTTTACTCTTACTGTACAGAATTAAAAACATGTATTTTTTTATTTCTGCCTAGGTGTTTTATCGAGTAGCGATGGCCATAGTTTTATTATTCTACAAACATTCTTCTCCGCAAAATTCTGAATGGATGAACGAGATTTCTAAAAATGGTATCGACGCGGCTCTATCAAAATTCTGCAGGCAAATTCCAGTAAGTGTATGTTTTTTACACGAGACAATGTGTCTTCAGCCTTGCAGAACTATACGAAATTTAATCATAGCAGTAACAACTTATTTTCAAATCTTGTGATCTTTTCAGAACTTTACTTAAACTAACATACGACATTTTTCAGGTAACATCAGCTAAGTTCTTGCGGATCGCATTCGGAGTACGTGCTCTCAGCTCGGCCTACATATCAAGAGTTTTTATACGCACTGAAATGGCGTTAAAGAGTCGGAGTGTAATAACAGGGTCCCGTTCCTTGTCGAGATCAAGATCAACCGATAATCTTCCAACGAGTCAGTCGCAGGTCAACATACAGATGATGTCGCATACGCTCACCATAAGAGAGGTACATAAAAATAGATTGGCTCAAATTATAAAACAGATTTTATTTTCTTAATATTTTTCTAAGTGTAAGGTTTTTAGGTAAATCAACGTACCAGGTAAAACGTGATTGCGCGTTTAAAGCATTATGTTAGAATAAGTCTTGGTTTTTGGATTTGGTTAAAGGGATTGAAGATAATTATTACAGCCGCAAATACTGGTCTCTGACTCTAAATAAAATGAAGCATTTTACAAAGAGGCCATAGCATTTTTTTCAGACGCAAATATCTCGATGCAAACGTTCTGGCCAACTACTTGGATAACTCGGAGATATACTATTTCAAAATATTAACAGCTCTCTTTTTCAGAAATCAAAAGTAAACTTAGAGCCGAATAGTCTCTTTGAATTTTATTTTATTATTTTTACACTACAATAGATACACATACTACAAGAACTTGATATTCAAATTGCTTAGTTAGGGAATATATTATACTGTATTTTACTGTCCTAGTTTTTTTCCCATTTTTTTTTCTTCCATTCTATTCGTATAGTTTGTTTCGTTTATTTTCTTCTAAAGAGTACGTTACACGTTCGCATCTTATCTATTATTTTTTTTTTTTTTTTTTTTTATACCGACGTATGCATTATCTGTTAATCTCTATCTTTATTGTACTTGTCGAATCTTATTCTGCAACGGGGTATTTTGGCAATGTAATCTGTGGTGTCAGCTGTACTAACCACATATTACTTCTGTTGTTACCATTTACTTCGTAGTTTATCTACCCATAGCAAGATCAATTCTCTTTATAGGCTTATCAAAGTTCAGGGACAACAAACACACACCGATTATACTGATCTTGTAGACACTCTTTATAAATATCTACGTTTTTTCTAATATCATGGCATTAGGTGTTCATAGAATGTTATTAAGTTTACAAGATTCACACAGACTTGATAAACTAAAACTAAACACATGACTAAAAAATCAAAAAAAAAAAAAAAAACGTGCCCAACTTTTTCAATTATCAAACTTTATTTTCAGAAAGAGTGCGAAGACACGTACAAAGACAGGGTATTGTATAATTATCTTATTGGAAAATGTGTCCTTAGTTTCATGTGCTACCCCTCTGTCCCTGAACTACCTGTTCTACTCACATTCTCATACGCTCGCTCGTTATTTATTTATTTATTTATTTATTTATTTATTTATTTATTTATTTATTTATTTATTTATTTATTTATCTACATACCTAGTTTTCTTATTTTATTTTCTTATTCTTATTCTTATTCTTATTCGTATTTTATTCATCCAGTGCTTTTATTATTGACTTTCGCAGCTACAACCATTTTTATAGAGTGAATTAATAATGATGAAATTACTTCTAATTTTAAGTGCAAATTAATAAGTTTTTGTTCAAGCTTTTAATGTAAAGCTCTGTTTATCACATCGATAAACATATTGATAATTTATATTATTTTAACTTTTGCCTTCGCATCGAGTTTTTATTTCGCGAAAGTTTTCAGTTTTTATATCCCTCCCAGTTATTATTCTCATTCATTCACTTACTATATATTTCATTTCATCAAACCTGATCTATGCTCAGGATTAATTTTATTCATACCTGATGGATCCACGTGTCTTGTCATTTCTAACAGGATGTTATTAATTCTATACATGTTGTATTGATTTTGTATCACGATAACTTGCTGCGAGCAAGATATTGACGTAGGGTGTTACAATGAAAAGGGAATTACGTTTTGAAAAACTAGCTTCGTCGAATTTGGTATATAAATTGATATAAATTACCATCTTTGTGGCAATACACTTGACAATATTATTGAAGAAATTTTCTCCTGAATTATTTGACATCTCTAGCCACTGCCAAAATACTCTGAATTTGAGGCTGCGATAATTCGCATATAGGTACAAATTGGGCATGTAATCTTTGTGTATGTTCGTCTAATTAACAAACATCTAACTGATTCGATATAATATGTAACAACGCTACTTGCATTATAAATTATAATCTTTACTTGATTTTTTTTTCCATTTTTTTTCACCATGTTACTTCTTTACACACATTAGTTTTGTTGTATCTTACCACAAATCTTAAGCATACATTTTAAGTTGTTGAAGGATGAAATTGTTTTACTGAGAAATTGCACGCATGATATCCTCCCTACCATTTAATTAGTAGCAAGAATGCGCCTAATGGGTTTAGAATTCATCAGAAATTTTTTGAATCAATTAAAACGTAGCTCTTAACTAACTGCTATTCGACTCGGCCTAAAGTATATTCAATTATCAAAGTGAATCTGAACTCTCAGGTCTGCGTAGAACTTTTATTCAGGGATAAAATTCTCTATCAGCTGGCAGAGGCAAAGGCTCAGTCATATCTGATTGACTGTCTTTCTAGCGGTTGACTAGCCATCCATTATTGTAATGTACGAGTTTGTTCTTGAGCAAGAGAAAAGCCAAGGTGTAGAATGCCATTATGACTTATGGCCGTTGTGTTGTTTTGTGTTGTGCTGCGTTTTGTCGGATGATGACATGATGGAATAAATGGTGGTGGGTGTAGGGAGCACACAGTCCTGGACCGCGCGCTCTCTCCATGGGGGTTTACCCTATTCAAAGCATTCGCTCCCAGATCCTAGATATGTCTGACGTAAGTACCTAATATCGTCGGTGACTAATCCAAATATCAAGGAAATATATTTTACTTGAACTTAATAAGTCTGTAGCATGTCGATATTGTACCCTCGTCTTAAGTAGTGACCAGAGTAAGTATACTTCGTTTAGCTCATCTGTTACCCAAGCCCCCAAGCAGTTGCAATAAAAAACGAAAATACGTTATACAATTTATTTTTATTATCTATCACACCGTTTGAGAGAATTCTTGGCTTCTATTACAAATAGTTTCTAATAAATATTATAAGTAGGTATACGTATTTATGGGTAAAATCTTTGTAAATCGAATCCTAAGTTGTTATTTCAGGCCGGTAATTAATTTCACATTTATGCTCTACGATTAGAATTATTATATTCCCTCCTAGTTATGTTTGTATGCTTCGGTCGCCTTACTATATTACAAAGAAACGTGAATATTGCCATAAAGTTGGTCTAGAATTATTATAGCATAGGCATATTATTATAAATTTAGAAATTGGATTTGACGACATTTATCACCTCCGTCAAATTCTACCTAATTATAATATTTGTGATTTATAATTTTATAGACACGACACGAGACCTGATACTACAGTTGCAAAACATTGCACGAATCACTCACCTATTATTTCACTCTTCACAATTTCTTACGCAACGCAAGCATATTGATATTGTATTGCCAATGTTTATCCTCCCAGTGTGCTTGTGATACTCGCATGCCATGATACTTTGTTTTATTTTTTTATCAATGGATTGAGCATGTTTAATTTACCTTAACATTTATAAGTACCTATATAATTATCGTTTTAGTTATAAGACTGTGTGAAATTTTAAGTCATAAAATATTACGTACATGAAAATCTAACGTGACTCGTTTAATGTTGACATTGCAGGGAATGGAAAACTACGAATATCATTTAAATGTCGAAGAATTTTAATCCTTACCTTCGATTATTATCAAATGACTCATTATATAAATGGATATAAATATCAACATTCAACTCTCGAGTAATGTTACGATACTGTTTAACATTACTTGGCAATTATTATCTTTCGTTTTACATATTTATGCTTTCTAATTACTCTTTACTTCACACGAATAAGATTCGTCAGCAGAGCGCATGATGGTGTCGCTTGTTGTGAATTTATTTTCATCGTTCTACATATTTTTTTATCGTTTTGTTCTTTAATTTGAGATATTGAATAATGTATTAATCTTTGCCAAGCCTATCGTACGTTCTTGGTAACTCACTGTACTATACAATTTATTATAATTCACTTATTTAATCATCATCATTCCCCCAGTTATTCACGCTGTGGTCGTGGCTACCTGTAAGGATTACCATGTATCAACCAATTCTACTCTACACAACCGAGGAACACGGATGTTCGCTAACTACGTTTTACGTTAGAGTCGAACAACATGAACCCACACTTCTCATGATAAAGACATGCAACAATGAGGTAATTAGTCACGAGTCGAAAGCGAATGTAGTTTAATGATTAAATTTTGTTAAATTTTTACCAGTTTTAACAGCGAATTTCGTTTCTACTTTCTTTGTCTTTATAGAATACATATTATTAACTCTCTTATTTCTATCAAGGTATTTGGTGCTTATTGTTCAACACGGTGGTGCGAGCGTAATTTAAAAGACGACAAAGGACAGAGACAGGCATATTTTGGAACGGGAGAAACATTCCTGTTCAGTCTCTATCCAGAAAGAGCCAAATATCCTTGGGTGGGTATGGACTCGTCTCATAATGACCCCAGAGTTCATCATTCTGCAGAACTCTTCATGGCTGCTGATGCAAAGATGATAACGATAGGCGGAGGGTGAGTGAACCTTTTTAACTAAAACATATCTGGGAATGAATATTTGACTTAATCAATTTCTTTCTTAATCAGATATGTTTCTCTTTTCTGTACAAGCTGGTGTTGAATTTATTGGGAAATTTTAGGATTCTATACGTCTGTAAGAATATCATTAGAATAATTTGTGTACCTTTCTTAGGGAAGGTCAAGCGATATGGATGGACGAGAACATCAGGTTTGGAAAAACGGATCGTTGCTCTACATTCAACAATCCGCCGCTATGTGCGAGCGGTGATTTTGAGATAAGAGTACTGGAAGTATATGGTTTTGCCGGGGCTTAGTAAGATCATTATACCATTAATATATCAATTCCCTACTGCCATTAAGCAACTCTCTATGTCTGAATTGTCTTGTCGTCGATGTGTCATTATCGTAAACTGAAATACGCTATCTGAGTATTCTCAGTTTCTAAGAAACAAGAATAACATAGTATTACTCGGTGTCTTCTATCATGTTATATATATACACATATATGTATATATCGTAGGAGATTCACGTTAGGTGCTGATGGTAATAATTGAGATTACGTAGAAGAAAAGTCAAGTCATTTTTCGTTTTTTTCGTTTAAACCCCCTGTGTAATTATGCTCTAAAAGTCACATTGCTTAGATTTATTATATTATATTATATTATATTATATTATATTATATTATATTATATTATATTATAGTATATTCATCCCTGTATATACAATTAGCAGCCCTTCTTCACCCTATAAACATTATTATCCATTATACTGTCCTATATCATATTATATTATATTATAACTGTTATACATCGACAAAAGGATGAGGTATTAGGATGAAGGATAGGAAAAATATGGGAAACGGGACAGCTTTAGCTTGGACAATAATAATATTGAAAGACGTAGGTCTAGCGTTGAGTTTGTTCACATCGTATCGAACGATTAGGATTACATGAATACTTAATATTCATTGGACCAGACGTATTGTTACGAAAAAAAAAGTAAGAAAAAAAAAACTAAAAAAAAAAGTAAACAAAAAGAAAAAAAAAATGTATATAATTATTTTATTAATATTGTCATTATTTTATGATTATTACAAAAACGTTTGTATAAATGTGTCGTTTTAATAACAATTTATTTAATTAGTTGTTATTTCTAGTTTTTAATCGGTTGTTAGAGTTTGCCTTTACGTTTAAAGCAAACATATATTTACATATGTGTATTTATGTACCGGTTCTTGTACATATTATAAATATTGACCCCGTCTAACAAGTTTAGTACAATCGAAAATATTGTGATCCATGGCCAATGAGAAGTTTATCGTGACAAGTGCACCCAGTGAATTATACGGCGCGGAGGTTCACGCCTTTTAGAGACTTTTTAAGATTTACGCGAATTTCTCTTTACAACTAATCGAACCCATTTCTATATTCTACAATTGAATCTTGATTTTGTTCTGTCTCGAGACACGCGTCTCTGGTTCCAATAAAATTGTAATCCGTTCATCGAATATCAGATCTCGTACCATCGAGAAAATAGAATTACAAAATTAAGTAAACGCGATACGATGTACATAAATGTATATCCAACATATATTATATATTATACAATGCCATTAGATTCTATAATAGGGGAAATATCGACGGAGTTCGTCTGTTTTCAAGAAAAGAATTTCTATTTTTTTTTTTTTTCCAGAACCCCGCGCATATACCCCCAATTTATCAATATCACGCAATAGTGTCTACGTAATTGTTGTTCGCCACTCTGCCCCGCAGTACTTGATATTAAAAGAATAGGCGTACCTAAGCGAGATGTATACATATTTATCGGATGTATGTTTCATATATTACTTCAAATTATGCACTGTTATATGTACCTACGTAGAATAATGTTATAAATATTAATTTCAAGACATAGCTGGTATATGTATATGTGTGTAACAGATGTACGGTACAACGATTGAAATTGAACGCTCAGCTAAAAGAGAGAAGCGAAACCAACGTGAAATAAAAAAAAAAAAAAAAAAAAATTATCTAATAATAATACTAACTATTTCTCTGAAGCTTTTGACAATAAATAATCGTTCGTTGTACTAATCACTGAACGAATATAGGTAATGTAATGTAATGTAATGTAATGTAATGTGAAATAATGAGACGCACATAATGTATTTAGAGTATGTTACTACGTTGGTAAAATACTTTATATTATACATTGGTAACGAGTTGGAATGGCAGGAGCAAAAAATTTCACGCTAATAAGCCAAGCAATAATATTTGTTATATAAAAGATATATGAACAATTTGTTGTTGTTATATCGTAAGGGCAATGAAAAAGCGATAGTATTACAATGAATTTGATTCCTAGAGGTACAATGCGTTTACATGCATGTGCTGCTTCTTTACTTTTTTATACATCATTATTATTTTTATTACTTTCTCATTATATTTTTCTTTCAAACTTTGACGTTTTGCATGATTTGTCGTTTTACTTATACCGTAGACAGCTCCCCTCACTGTCATTTAAAGAAAAGGAAAAAAATAAAAATAAAATAAAATAAAATAAAATAAAAAGATAACAAATCACCACATTATTTAAATGATATATAGACTTCGCTAAAGTAAACAACAAATCGTGCTATCGCATTCCAAAATTTTCTTTCTAACTACAATATTATTAGTGAATTGTATGTATTTAGCATTCCGAATAGTATTAGAAAGATTATTGTCCCTTTGAAAAAGTCTCTTTTGTAATATCTTTTCGTTTCTTGTCTTCTGTCTTTCTTTCTCTCTCTCTCTATCTCTATCTCTCTCTTTTTTTCTCTCTTTCTTTCTCTCTTCATTTCTCTCTTTATTTCTGTATTGATTTCTGCGTTAAAAAAAAAAAAAGAAGAAAAGATGAAAAAAGGAAATTCACTCTTTAACGTATTGTACAAAAAATAAGAAATTTATTCTAATTTTAATTTACCTTTCTTTGAATATTAAAAATAGTTTATTTACTGAACAAAATTAACTCAGTATGTATGAATACTAGTCAAGATAGGTATCAGTTTACGTTTTCATTTCAAAATTACAACAGAGCAGCTTTAAAAGAATCATGCTTATAATATATACGTTATACAAGAAAACATATTGTACCTTTAAAAAAAAAGAAAAAGAAAAAGAAAAAGAAAAAGAAAAAAAAAAAAAAAATTATGTTCAACATTTATTAGTTTGATTTCAATTTTCTATCTATAAAACTTTATAACTGGTTAATAGTGAAATTTTGAAATGTATATTTGTTATCGGAGACTGGCGCGCGTGTGGGATTATACTATATATAAGCTTGTCGAGCAATGAAAGTGTTTACGCACGATATGAGATATATAACGTGTAAAAGAATCGTTAGCTATTAAAGAGATTGCTTTTCAGCGCAAATCACAATAATCAATAGCCTACTTAGAAAATTCGTATAAATTATTAATTAAAACGAATCGAGAATTATTAAAATGTCTGTGTTTTTTCGCCTATAATAATAATAATAATAATAATTAAAAAAAACCATTTATCTTGGTAAGACGAATTATTCGATTTAACAAAATATAAAAAATATTGAATATTAAATTTCATTTCATTTCATTAAATAAATATTTAAAATAAAAGTATTACCACCTAAAAGGAATAATATGGCTACTGATATAATAATATATATTATTATTATTATGAAAAAAAAAAAAAAGAAAAAGTTTAGTCTAAATTCATAAGAAAGAAGTAATATATCATACATATATTATAAGATATTTCAGATTGATTAAACAAACAAATAAACATAATAAACATAATAAATATATACCTATATATATAAATATATTATATTATATTATATTATATTATATTATATTATATATATATATATGGAATGTTTTAAATTAGCTTTCTGTGCATAAAATTAAGTGTTGCTATAGTTGATTGATGTTTTCCCAGAAAAAAAAAAAAAAAAAAAAAAAAAAAAATCACATTGTTGCTCGTTGATACAATATTTGTTATATTACTATATAAATGTCATAAATATTATTGGGCTTAACTTTAAATGTGTTAAAAAAAAAAAAAAATTATACGAATATATCATACATAATTTCAATATTTATGTATAGTCTATGTATTTCAAACATTAATATTTATATATACATATATATATATATATATATATAAATATAGTATATACAACTATATACCATATACATATATATACATATATATATTATGCAGAGATTCTTTTAAATATAATAGAGCCAATAATTCGGCGATCCCTCGTATATATGTATATTAATGCCTATAATAATTATCTGTTTAAAAATAGTGTTTGCCGCGTTTTTCCAATTAGCTTGTAAACCAAGATTTTTATATCCCGTTTCATGAATTGCGACAATTCGTTAAATACTGTCGATTAAAAATTTGTTTATAATACACTATATAGAACATTATATATTATATGTATATATATACGTATATATATATATATATATATATATATATATATATATATATATATATATGTATATATATATACTATACACATAGATGTTATCCGCTGTTGGTATAAGTACGTAGAGATAAAATACGTATAACAACATATCAGTGCGAAGTTGTTTTATTCCAACGTTAATTCGGTAGTAGAGAAATTGTTTAATTTATCCTTCGTGATTTAAAAAAAAAAAAAATAAAATAAAAAAAAAATAAATAAATAAAAATGAAAAAATTAAAGTATTATCTGACTTAAATATATAATTGAGTTTGTATAAACGTTGTAGGATTAGGGTATATAGCTATTACACCACAACGCGAATAATAGAAAAGTAGGCTTGCGAACGCTTTAAAATTATTTATTCAAAAAAAAAAAAAAAAAAATATATATATATATATATATATATAACAGTCATTTATAATAAAATGATTAAAATACCATATATAAAAATACAAAATCGAAATTTCGATTTATTTATTTCCCCATTTTTTATTTTTACATATATTATCATAATTATATTAATATCGTTATTCTACACATTATTTTTCAAAATTCAAAATATACAATATATAGGTACGATACTACAATATATGGATATCTTTTATTACAATTTTGTTCAATATATCATTATTCATTATTATTATTTATCATTATAAATTTCTATCTAATATCTTCATTCATTGACTGAAAATAAGAACCCTAGATTTAAATTATAAAAAAAAAAAAACATTTATTTCTTGTATAATTATTTTAGTTCTCAGCTATTTCACTCTGCAGTACTGTATAATACCTATAACGTGTATTTCTCTTTCTGTATTTCCCCATCCTTCAGATATGACCCAGTTGAAAAGCGGAGCTATTGAAAAAAAAAAAGGGGGAAAAACTAATTCGAAACTTTAAAAGTTTATTTGTTTTATTTATTTATTTGCTTTTTTTTTTTTTTTTTTTTTTTGTTTCAAATTTCAAACTATCCCGCGTAGGATATATATTATTCAATATCAAAAGATGAATGTTCGAGGGGGGAATTTAACGGTATATCGTAAATGTTTTCACTTACGCACGTATATATGTAAGATCGAATACAAGTCTCCCGTTTAATGTTAAATAATATAGCGTGAGGGAATCATCGGCGAAAACACCTTGCAGCAATAAGCAAGTTCGGAATGTTCGTTACTCGCGCCACGTAAGCTAAAACTACTTATATTTATTCGGTTATAATATAGTTAGTATTATCAGAATTTATATATATATATATATATATAATATAATCGGATAATTTTCTTTACGATTTTTCATACCCGCATCATCATCTTAAATCGCGAAACAAATGTTTTTTTAATTTTTTTTTTTTTTTTTTTCTTTCTTCTCTTCCTTTTTTCAAATTATGCAATTTACTCTACTACCGAATCATAATACGCGACACCTATCACGTTGTTATTATAATAACAATTCGCGTATATCGATGTATAATATAATATAGTATAGTAGTACATATATATATATATATATATAGAAACTATAACAAATATATGTTATACCTGTATGTACAATAGAATATAATATAGTATACTCGTTCGCAAGTGAAAATACTGCAGGTATGAATTAATTATAGATACGTGCACGGTTATAATACACATATACATATTATAATATATCTGATATACCTATATATGCGTGTATACCTCTTAGTATATGTATGTATATCCTGATCCAGAATTGTTGTCACGTGCGCGTCGACTAAAACATTTGGATATCTCGCGTTATCCTGTGGACTTCGTATTTCATAGGTGAGTTGAATACCATTTACCTAATTTATGATACATATATGTACCTATACACATATTCAAACATATTATAATATTCCCGCGGACTTTGGCGGCTTGAAAAATTTTTCAAATTTATATATTATTATATAGTTTGTTCGTTTTAATTAATATCATTATTGCATACTTGTGATTCTGTGATAATAAATATACTTATACTAGTATTGTCGAAAAAAAAAAAAAAAAAAAAAAAAAAGGACAGCTCGCAATAATAGTATAGATTAATATTTTAATAATATTATTAATTATTAATTGCGTGCATATGTTGTGTATGAGCATATGCCTATATTCACTTATTGTGCACAATTCGTTTGATTGTTACTTTAAACCGAATTGTAGTAAAAGTTTTACGATGTGGCAATTATTAATATTTAACAAGAATATTACAATCGTGCAATATAGTCTTGCGTTCTAATTTCGTAATTTCGAAATTTTCATTATATCCGCGTGTTATATTATGCTGAAAGGCGCGTGTTGATGTGTATTCGGTTGCCTCTAGTAAGGCGTTTTTTTATTATTATTATTTTTTTTTTTTTATTATCATCAATGTTTTACGCTCGAATGTATATAATAATTATACTTTTAGTTCTTTACAACGCGAAAATGCCTTAGAATTACGTCATACATACTTTGAAAAAAAAATAAAAATAAAAAAAAAAAAACTTTAGTATTTCGCAGTAGTAGTACAATTTCGAAGAATAACCGTGACTTTCGCTTCGATACTGTATATTATAGTAATATTATTATATACAGAATTATTATACTCTATGTATCTATACATATACCTATATAATACATCAGGTGTATTTTCACTACGTGCGATAACGCACAACTCGATAAAAATACCACACTCAGCTGAGATAAAAAAAAAATATATGTATAAACGAACTAGCCGCGATGAAGTTGAACAGTTTACATTATTATTTTAAAGATCTGATCTCTCCTGCAGAATTTTTCATAAATTCCGCTAGTTTTATTATAAATAAATGATAAAACAATATTTATCCGAAATAACTTCAATCGCAAATTTTTATGTATACCTATATATAGTATAATTATATTTAATTAATAATTCTATACAGATTTGAAATTTATTTTTCTCTATGAGGTCATATCGCGGACTCTAGATCGAGACACGCAATATCATATTACCGATGTAATGATAGCTTTATAAAGTTTTAATTTCTACAAATTAATATCATTAGTTACCACGTATTGGTAAATACATACATTAACACATAGTATAGATATACGTAGAACATTAGTTGATTTAGCCTGAAGGGAAATTCTTCTACATACAGTATTGAAAATAGTAAATATTTTCAACATCAATACACAATTTTAAATATAAATTCAATTTATGCGTATTAATGAAATACAAGATATTTACCTATATAGTACCTAAAGTATGAAGAGTATGATGAAGAAAAAAAATAGAAAAAAATAAAAAAAAAGTTCTATGCTTAGTATAATTAATTATTACAACTCGCCATACTATGGTGTAATTCCATGCAAGGCCAGCAAGCTCTTTTTTCTTTTCTTTTTTTTTTTTTTTTTTTTTATATACGAGTATTAGTTCTCGAGAATCATGACATGACTATGCGATTCGAATTAGCAAAGCCTTTTTTCTTAACAGTATAAAGAAATTGTAGTTAGAGTATATATATGTATGCCTATATGTGCGTAGGTATTACCTGGTATAACTGGTACGTATGTATACGTGCGCACACAATTAGGCGCCCACTTGATAATATTCTAGTAGTAATAATAATAATAATAATAATAACTTGCATATATTCACTTGACTTTCATTTACCGATGAAAATAAATTTTAGAGGGTCATTTATCAATCAGTAAAGCAAGGAGGGATTATGATATGAATATTTATCAAAATATTTCTAGTATATAGTGACCAACGAAAGTTATAAAGAGTATTAAAATAATTGTCTTTCGGTAGACAAATACTAGTAGAGAAAAAATAAGATATTGCTGATTTATAGCTGTTACAATAATAATTATTTCAACGTTTATGCAATTCGTTATGTTAGCAAAAGAAAAAAAAAAAAAAAAAACTCGAGGTCTAAATCTCATAGCTATCTTGAAATATTCTATTCAATTATTTAAATCTGTGTGATTCCAGAGAAACAACTTGATTAGGTATGCGTTGAAAAAGCTGCTAAGAGTCCTATACTTCTATATGCTTTTGCATATATTGTATTTAGCATTCAGGTTCTTCAGCCAAAGATCTTGTCATCCGATGCATTATTAAAGACTTCTTGTTTTCTCCAGTAGTTCATAAAAGGTCTTGAAAACAATAATACGTAACGTGTTCCGCATAACAATGATAAGTTATTGACGTTAATGGCTCTGTTATCCAAGTATTCAACTTCCTGCATAGATATTGTACTGATATTCATTCGGAATCGTCAACGGTAGAAAGTAAAGTGGCCTGAAAAAAGAAAATACATAATTTATAATCGGAATAAAGAGTGATTAATAATAATCTTGCCTAATTTTTTTTCTATCAGACTCAAGATGAAAGAATTCTAAACTTATTTAACATTCTCGAATTTGTTATGCAGGTGGCTCACTCCGCAGAGGAAAGAATATCAAGTTACATCTCGAATGGAAAGATATTTTCAAACTCGCCATGTCAGGGATTGTGACTGGTAGCCGTGGCCAGGATGGCGTAAAAAATATTCATAGGCGAAGTAGCCTAGCAGCTTCTTTACATTCCAATTTACTTGGTCTTGGATCTAGCGGGGAAGTTACACCCTTTCAAGTTGTTGGTTCAGCTCGAAGAAGATTTAGCAACGTCAGTGACGTAGTATCCAGGAAGTTATCCCACACTATCGGCTGGCGATCGGTATCTGCGTCTGTGAAGATAACGGTGTCTCAGGTATCCTGAAAATGAACAACTATAAGCTAGAGCTCCTTCAACAAATTTTTAATGCATTCAATCGTTTCAGGGAACTTCGTTATGCGGCCAATACATTCGCAATCGATTAAAACGATCAGGTATATTCCATCGTAAATTAGGATTGAAGAGAATGAGAAGTGAAATAATACTTCCGGGTGGGGCGATCGTTGGGGAAGTATATCCAGAGTTGACTAGCATAGGTGCAGAGCTGGAGAAAATGCATCCCAATTTATTTACAAGAATTGGGAGGCAGGTGGGATGTAGTACCTACAGTTCGGAGCAAACCGCCAGCGATATGCTGACTGACGTGTCCAGAGAAATGTTGAGAAACGGGGAGATGACGTGGAGCAAAATCATCGCTCTTTATGCTGTTGCTGGTGGAATAGCTGTGGACTGTGTTCGTCAAGGAAAGCCAGAGTATCTCCCTGCAATCCAGCATGGAATGACTGAAGTTCTCGAAGACGACTTAGCTGCATGGATCCAAGCCAACGGAGGATGGGTAAATAATTAATTTTCATCACTGTATAGTCGCCCAAAGGGATTCCTAAATTGTCTGAGAGAAAAGAACGGCATACATCAAGTGATAAAATTTGAATAATTCCAGGGTGCGTTGACAACGCGATACCGACCGGTAGCGAAACCCACAGTCTGGCAAATTTACAGGCTTCCAATTTGCATTCTTTTAACTGCCATGTTCGGAGCTGTGATAATAATGTCTTGGTAAATATGTAAGATATTTTTCTAATCTAGTAAGTTATAAGGTGAATAACAATTTAAATATCCGATTACGTATTAATATGTTAATATTATTTTACTTTTTATATACAAAACAGACATTAGTCTCAAAGACTTGATAAACTATAGACTACAAGATAGATAATAATTAGCTACGCTCATAATCATTCAATAACTATAATCAATTGATATTCAATCACATATCACTATAACTAGTTGCAATATTGTACCAATGGTCCCGTAAATCAATTTCACTTAGCATATTACAATTCCAAAAAGTTTAACTTCTCGGATTCGTTGTCCACCTTTTCCTCCTCTTTGTTTGGTTTAATCTTAGAATCGACCTCCTGACCAGCCGAGTTGGAATGAAAATTTTTCGTTATAGATAAGTTAGCTGGTTGTAATAATTGAAAAATATAGTGCGTTATATTATATTAAAAGTGCTTTTAATATTTATTAGTAAAATTCAATAACAGATAAGGCTCACCTGCTCTTTTAGCGTACTAGCCATTAGATTTAAATACAATTGATTAGTTTCTCGCTTTTTCAGAGTATGAAGATAGTTTTTACGCGCTTGCAACACTGTGTCCAATTCTTTCTTATGCCTTGTCGCTAGTTCTAATGCTCTGTAGACAAAAAGTAAAGCAAATTTATTGATTGAATTGATAACTGGTTTCAAAAGTCTTTAGAATACGAGGATCCATAATTAAATACCTGTTCCAGTTATATATCTTGACGTTGGCATGTATCGCTTCCACAACCAAGCCATTCTGCAAAAGAATTCCTTCAGCGGCTAATAAATCTCCTGCCAGCAATGCCATGCCAGCTAACTTTTCTATCTTGTTAGGTAAACGCTGAAAATAGGATTAAAAACTGATAGAGTAAAACAGACAGAAAGTGCATTGAGTTATATCATGGTCAGGAAGGAAATTTGCTCTTCTCACCTTAACATGTTGAACGTAATCAACCTTATCGAATCTTCCTATAGCAGCATACGCCTCTTCCGCAGCGCTCAATTCTTTGGTATCTGTAGCCATGACTGCCATACAAGTCCACAGTATTTCATTCTAACAATAAGTAAAGAAGAGATATATCTTCAACTTGTGTATATCGTATGAATTTTAAGTATTTACACAGACTTGTAGCACGTAAGATTTTGTTAAGTTAACATAAACCACGAATAAAAATTGATTTCAATATATAAATAATCCAAAATAGATACTCTTCTAGATCAGGAGTAAAGATCAGACCAATCCACATGTTTACCTGTGCAATCCGGCACAGCGAAAGAGCCTCTTGCCATCTATTGTTCATTATATGCTGGTGTAAACTTGTGAAGAAAGTATAGAAAGCCGATGAGACCAGGGCACCGTCCCCTCGTCTTACGGTGACTAATCCTCCGTGAACACTCACTATCCCTGGTTGTTTTCCAAATTCGCTGTCGATCAAACAGAGGGTAAAAATGATTAACAATAGAATGAATAAGTTTAGTGTTTCTTAGTGTTAATTTCACCTGTTATCTTTGTCAATTCTTGTTTTTCTAATCATTTTTCTATCGCTGTAATGCACGCAGCTTGGGCATAGCCAAACGGAAAGTGTAACGTCCAACATCGCTGCTAAAACATTAGCATCTGTGGCCCAATGAATATTACGAGCCATAACAGCTGCAACAAAATTTCAATAACAATTTAAACTTTGATAATCTATCAGGCGGTAAATTCTCAGACTGAAGTCTTTGAATTATTTTTATGTTAAATTGAGATTTGTACCGATCTTGCAAACACGACCGAAACCACTAGTTCGAATGGATACTAAGAATAAATCTCTATTTGTATCGATGATCGCTAACTGGCGTTCTGCAACACTACCAATGTGGTTTAATGCCAGCTGAGAAACTCCTTGGAGATGGGTATGGGACTGTCCTTCGGTAATTGGTTTATTACTCGAAACTTCCATGACGTGAAGTACTGGAAGATAAGATCTCACAGTTAGGAAGTATAGCAGTATTGCCTAGGCTGAATCAACGCATATCACTCACACTTCTCGTTACTCTGATCTCTAATAACGAGTGTATCAGAACAGAGGGAGATGCAAGAAGTGTATATTGGTTCTTGCGTCATGCCTTTCCATCGTGGAACACCCAGCAAACGACCCTGGTAACTGTATAGAGTGATAACATTCCATTCCACAAGTAGAAAGTGCCTGAAAATGTAAGAAAAGCCATTTATTTGCCATTCGTAACTTAGCTGTGGGCTAATTCATCGTATATAATGTAAATAAGGACTCGTACTTTTCTGCTAAAATCACAGATGAAACAGATCCACTTTTCAAATCAAATATAGCCGGTGTATTCCAGTTTGTAATTGCATAGACGTGACATTGGGATGGTGTGATAACAACCAAATGACCAAATCCAAATTCTAGCTTAACTACTCGATCGGAAATCTCAAGAGTTTCGTGCCTCTCACTGCCAACTTCTCTAACTTCGATTGTCTTTCGACGCACAAGTATTGCTTCGTAATTGTTCCATTCTAATCGCCTGATTTAAACAGAACAAAATCATCATGTTATAAAATTAGGATTGTTATAAAATTTTATACTGTAAGATGAAGAAAACTAGTTAAAGATTCCACCTATCAATTACATGCGCAGTGAGAACGCCACCTCCTCCACACGCCATTGCAACTTGTGTACTATCGCTTGACCAAGCGACGGAATAAATACTTCCGGTGTTAACTTTCTCCAGAGAGTGAGACCACTAGAATAATGAAATGTAGGAATCAGAGCAGTTGATCCTTTTATGAAACAATTTTCAGAGCTGTGATAAGCTGGTCGAATTCATGAACTCAAATCGTAAGACTAGAAGCTTTCCAAGCCAAATAACGTACTCCAGTTTTATCGCACAATCTGACTGTATTAAAAGATCCAACAGCAAAGTAATCTCCACTAGCACACCAGCTAACAGATGTGATCGGATGCTCGGTCATACTACTGCAGTATAATTGACTTCCCGTAGAATCCCAGACCTGCAGTAAAGTAATTGAATTTGTTAAATGTTTGAATAGTTATTCAGTTTTCTAAAAATATGAATAGTCAATAATAACTTGACCTTGTATCTACAGTCTTCACCAGCAGATACGACAAGTCCATGTTTATGATTCCATGCCACAGCTAGGATCAGGCCATCGTGTCCGTGCCACTGTGAACAAGCAGATTCATTTCTGTTATGTGATTTCATTACATATTATAATAATACTACCTTCTGAGGTTTAGCGTTCGAGTTCAATGATTGAATCAGCAGATTAGCTCCCAACGAATACAAAATAGAAGAACAATCCGGACTCCATGCTGCGCTCAGAGCTGGCTGCCCGCCTCTGGCCACTGTGGAACGAAGCATTCCGCTGCGGGACCATATCTTCAATAATCCATCTTCTCCAGCTGTAATTTATTGTTAATTACTAAATGAACTAAGAGACTGTGCCAAGAGATATTGCGGATTATTTCAACTCTGGCAGAATAATTAAAATCTCAGTCCTCTCTGAGATTCTTACCAGTGAGTAAAGCTGAGCCGTCACTGCTCCATTTACCAACAAGCGTCGCACCTTTGTGGGCATCAACGCTCTTTTCTATTCGACCGTTTTTATTAATCAGATGAAATTTACCTGTGAATAAAAATAGCCACATTATTATTTAAACTGAATACATAAATCTAGCAATTAACTCACCGTCGGCAGTTGTAATCAAAAGTACATCTAGAGATTGTTTTTGTGAAGTCATTATCGGTTGCATAGGTCTAGGATGCCATTGCATATCTGTTGGGCAAAAGTCCGATGGAAATGTTGTTATTATTGTAGAATGTGCCGTTCCTCCTTCTAATCGCCAGCATAATAAGACGTGATCTTCGCTGTAGGTATTAAAATGATTTTTAAAAAAAATTTCAACAGTAATACGTATCTTTTGATATCAAAATTGTTCTCTTAATTGATAATATAATATACGAAATACGCGATTTAAATGTTAATAAATAATAAAACGTTAAGCATTTTCGGTTATACACACGTACCCACACGAATATATTTCTTCCGTAGAATTCCATGCTACACATGTCACTAATCCTTTGTGTCCATCGTTATTTCGCAACGATATTTTAAATCTCATTGTTTTAATTTAACACTCATTCGTAGTTGTAATTTATTGATAATAATATATTCAGACTTTAACAGGTTATTCGAATTATATTTTGACATTAGGCATCCATAGCGTGTTGTTGCGAGTTTTGGTTGCCATGGCAACAAATCGAAATTCAAGTGTTCTTGAAAAGATGAATTTAGTACTGCGCAGTACCGACAAATTTCCTCACAGTAGTACGCATCTATTGTCATCTCTGTATACTCATGGGTCTTCGAATTACGGATAAGTTTAGGAACACAAGCAATAAGCATCAGATCAGAGGAAGAATAATAAGGAGAGTTTAGGAACGCGAGCTTACGATCTTGTTCTTTCTTCTGCTTTATTTTGCAGTTTGCGCACTGTACGGGCATTTATGGTTGAACTTGTTCTCGAAAAGTTCCGTGTTGTTCGACGATAGCATTCCGTTAGGTTTTCTAGTTAATATTATTATAAATAGTGGAGCGTGATAGATAATAATAGTTTCGTAAAATGCTTAAAACAGCTTTGTTACTACTGTGTTCAGTGGCGATACTGGTATCAGGTAATTATAACGGAATTTCACTAGACTATTAAATCCGTAGTTACTAATCTATACAATGGCAGATAATGCACGGTTTCATTTCGTGACGTTGCATTAACTCTCAGACCTGACAGCTAACTTTCAGAGCTGCACGTGATAAAGCCGTATATACTGCTGCAAAGTCTAGTAAATACGTCACTAGTCATTTCCACAATCACATGAATCGTTCAACCACATCTTATTACGCAGATTTTATACATTTTTTCCGTATTTTTTTTTTTTTTTTTGTTATTGAACGGCGAAAGGTTATACAAGCAATTTTTTTTTTTTATTATGATTACATACCGAAGAGTTGAGATAAAATTCTCTTCCGAACTTCAACCTTATATTCGTATACATATTTTTTTTTTTTTTCTTTTTTTGTTTGTTTTTATTTTCATCCTACTAAAGCGAGGTTTAACAGTTTTTTTTTCTATCTTTTTTTTATATTTATTTTCTTCCTGGTATTCGACAGATGGAATTACAGAGTCTGACTAATGAAGTATCACAGATAACATTAGAACGAATATGTTTACAGATTACTATGTTTAAATCACAGTTGAGAGACACTGGGAAGTATATGTACTAGATTGACTTTTGCAGCTAATAACAGATAAAAGTAAAAACCGATAAGAATGTAGAGAACAGAATAAATATACTTACTTAGTGTCCTTTGTCCTTGTTCTTGGTAATACACAAGCAAAGAAGATACAAACCTTGTATCCTACTATATGTATTCTAATATTATTCTTTTCTACTTACACATGCATATTTTCACTTACCTTAATACAACAGAATATTGACGCATTTTTTGGTGACTCAAGTTCATCCATTGTCTGTATTTAGCTATAAAAACATCAGGAATCATAAAAGTCGTTTAGATTCGCAGTGCCTACTGTGTTCTTTGTTCATGGCAAATAACTGTAGGGAAAGCAGCTCGTTCGATTAATGCAATAAAAAGTTTTTATCCCCGTTCTTTAATCACGGAGGTATATGAGTCACTTCAGATATGCATGCATTTGCAAATACCTACTACAATGTTGAAAGAGATAAAAAAAGAGTTATAAGCAAACGCCAGAGTATTTCTGTTGCAAATATTGTGATTTAATATTTTATTTATTATTGGCTATTTTATTTTTCTTTCTCTTTTTTATACAGGTGCTGATGATGCGGTTACCAGGTCGTCGAGCACTGAAAATCCCACTAGTGGAACAAATGGAACGAGTGAAAATCCCACCTCGTCATCGACGACTCCCTCAACAACATCTACGACTTCAACAACATCTACCACAGTGATTCCAACCACCTCTGATCCGACGACTAGTACATCGACCACAACTCAAGCTCCAACTACAACTCCGACCCCTGTTACAACCCCCATGCCAACTCCAAGTCCAGTTCCAGCTCCAACATCAGGAAAATGGATAGTTCACGTCAATGAAACAAACCAAACGTGCATCATAGCTCAGATGGCACTTCAATTCAACTTAACATATATCACAACTGATAACAAAGTATGCGTTAATCTTAACGAAAGCCTAGTTTCATTTGGAAAATATTTAAATATTTAATATTTAATCAATAGATTGATTTATGTTATTCATTAAACAGATCATAGATCCGTAATAAAATAATTTATATGTAATATTATATGATATTATGTTGAGTATGAATATTCTGCGTTATAAGATACTGCATTGATGATATAATATTCTAACAAACAGATGTGAATTATGTTTTCAACAGACTGCCTATCAGGTACTGAATCTACCCTCAGATAATCAAACTGTGGCGAACGGCACATGCGGTTCAGATAAAGATTTGGAACAAAATCTTACTCTGACCTGGAAGTTGTGGAATTTTTTTAACGGATCTGTTCAAAACAACCTAACGTTTCATTTTGTGAAAAATACAACAAAGAATCAGTACGCCCTCCACCACCTTGAATTAGCTGTGGCATATCAACTATTTCCAAACATTCGAGAAAGTGAGTACGACAGTATGATTCACTTAAAATAACATTTTTAACTATAGCAATTTCTGTTCACAGACTAATAATCGAAACTTGAATGATCTTGAATATAATCGAGCAGAGAAATTTAATTAATATTTGATTACATTCAATTACAGATACTTCACTCACTTTCATACACCAAAGTGATTCGTTCACAACTTCACTCAAGAACTCATACCGTTGCCTGAGACAGCAGACTTTGAACTTGACTGGTGCAGATAACATAAACAAGACAGGAGACATCACAGTATCTGATCTCCAATTCCAAGCTTTCCATGTAGAGAATACATCAAATTTTGGCTTTGGTAATGATAAAGAAAATTTATAAATATTATCGTTTTAAGAGGAATACCTATATATTTATCACCGAGTCTTGTTACATGGTAATATATAATATATTTTTACAGCCGAGGATTGTGCCTTTGACACCCCAGACATCGTCCCCATAGCAGTAGGATGTGCTCTGGCTACTCTAGTGGTGTTTGTTTTGATTGCGTATCTCGCAGCACGCAGGCACAGCCAAGCTCGTGGTTACCTCAGCATGTAATTTGCGGGAGGCTCAAACTCGATGTAATGATAATATTCTAATTATTATTATTATTACTAGAATTACTACAATACATAAGTACATACATACATAAATACATACATAAAATACAAACATAAAATACATACAATTATAATTGTTTATTACGAAAATATGTTATTTCGGTAATATTATGATATGATATCTGTCTTATGTCTTATGTATATCTTTTAGTTGCCATGTCGCAATGTACGTATAAGAGTTTATCGAAATTTTTTATTTACAAAAAATGGCATCTGAACCATGTTTAGCCAATTGCAGATGCATTGGTAAGTTAGTTGGTCTGTTACAGATAACATTGATCATACATAATGTGTAGATTGCGTAGATAGATGAACGGCGCTATAAATGAATCTACATCAATGGAATTGAGGGATGAAATATGAAGTTTTGAATAAAAGCGTATGGGTATTATTTCAGTTTAATCATCGTTTTAAAAAAAAAAAGAAAAAAAAAAAACAACAATCTAACTTGTATTGATAACGCTTTCCGCGTTTATTTTCGATTTATTGAAAATACGGCTATATGTGATTGTGGTATATTTCATTCCAAGACTGATTGCGAAATTAAGAAGAATTCATCTAGGATTGGACCTGGTATAAAACCGCTCGATAAATATTATAGGAAATGTATATAATATGAGAATATACCGTTTATTCGATTTTCAATTCAACGATTTATAATTTTAAGCTAGTGCTTTGGTTACGTGTTAATAAAAATTACGTATATTCTGAAATTCAATATAAGTTTTCATTGTCGATCAGATATTTTTCAATATTTAACATTAGGTAATAATAGTATTTTCAAATATCGCGGTAAGTTTAGTGACGTCGTTATATGCTTTTTTTTTTTTTTTCAAGTTTGTAACAGTCAGGTGGTAGACCTGTATAAAAATTTAAGCAAAAAAAACAAAAAATAAATAAGACATGATTTGGTTTTCCCGAATTACATATATACTCTGCAATAAATAAATTAAATATCCGTTAATCTATCGATTCAGTTAACCTATGAAGCCTTGCGGATTACTGCGTCGCTAAATTTCACGCCATTGTTATTAGCCGTTGTCGTGGCAACCATCGTTTATCGACTTTTCATCGACGTTTTTTGAACGAAAGTAAGTGTCATGCGTGTGTGTTTGTGCATATATAAGGCATAAGTAGATGTAAACATAGGGTGTATCGCGAAAAAAGGTGTCGGTGCCGAAAATCTAGCGTAATATATATATAGAGAGAGAGAGAGATAGAGCTTGTCAACAACCCGGCAGATTAACAAAGACAGAAAACTTCTGACAGTATTGTGAAGTGTGAGCTAATTTTTGAAACATAACCGCATTACTGGCTTAACCAAAGTAAAAATTCATCACACTAATCTGGTGGCGATTTAAATCGACCCGGTTCAGTGTTCGGTTTTTTTTTTATCAGATTGCACTAACTTCCCCGTTTATTATGATGTAGCCGATTACATAAGTCGGACAACGCGGCGTCTAACTCATCTAAGTATTACGCGAAAACAGGCTCGGAATCTCGGGCATCAGGTTAATTAGAATTTATAATTTACCCAGAGAGAAGATAAAATAAATTAATCGTTGACATCGCGTTCTGTGTTATACGAAGTCGAGAGGCGAGTTTGACGTTTCTACATCCGGAATTATTTATTCGTGAGTTAAAACTTACCATAGTGAAAACCAAGCTCAACCCATACAGCTGCATTAATAGAATAATCGAATAATGTATACGCTTAATATTGTTAAGAATCGTATGGATAAATTCAACTCGGAATAGTTATTACACGTGTCTACCTACCTATATAACGTAACATACACCAAATAAAAATAGATTTTAATATACTCCGGTTTCATAACCTCAATCACTTAACCTCGTTCACTCACTTTTTAATTCCCACTAATTATAACCCCATCATTCATCGTAACCTTACAACCTTATCTCGCCATTTAATAGACCAACTATCCAATTGACAATTTCATATCACTTACAGTTACATTGCGACACATTTTGTGTTATAATTCGTAGTTTTAAACATCGGTCACGTATTATTTTGCAAATTGAAATTAATTTTCAGACTGATATAAAATACTCGATATCTCGTCCTTGAGACAATTTATCATTATCCATTAATTTACGATCACAAATCTATTATTCAAGCTAATCCAATTTTCTGCACCTCGTAACTAGTGTGAAAATATAGGGTTTTGATCGATTGGCTGATTAACGGATTAGTAGAGTTAGATTTCAGGCTGTAAGCTGTAAGAGTTTGATATCGATTCCGGAGCGCATAATTTTAAAGATTTATTATTCAAGTTTGTTAAATTCTAATAAAAGTATAAATCATTCTCTAAGATTTGGCCGATATGCTCGAGTGGGCGTACAGCGGTGTAAACGACTCGGTACCTCGCAACGTTGGACCAGAATGTTACGAGTACTTAACGCCGACGAGAAGAATCGTCGAGACTATAGCTGCGACAATATTTGTAGCAGCAACGGTAATCTGGGGTCTGAAAAGAATCAGCCTACCTAAACCCTCGCCCTACGTTAACCAGGATAGAGTTGGAAAACGAATATTATTGATATTCATGTCGCTGATACTCGGCATGGAAATCGGCTTCAAATTCTCAAGCAAAACTGTTATTTATTTATTGAATCCCTGCCACGTAACAACAGTCATGCAAGTATGTTAATTCTCATTTTTAAAACAGATATTCTGCGTAAACTGAATTTCTTAAATCTTCCAGTTTATAAGAAAATTCATAAAAAGATCTAAAACTCTTTCATATTTGTCTTAATTGCAGTTGTATTTGCTGGCTGCGGAACCTAGTCAAACCGTTACCGCTATCTTCAGAATACATTTGAATCTATTGAACGGGCCACTCCTGGCCTATCTATTCCCAGAAACAGCATCTAGACAGGTGAGGTGTTTGGTAGATATCTAAAGTACCAAGAACGAGGAATGGATATTAAAATGGTACCTAAATGTGTTTCTAGATATTTGTGGATAAGGCTATATACTATATCCAGCATGGTTTGATGGTTGTAATTCCATATTACTTACTTCGGCTTGGAGGTATGTGCACAAATCTAACAGGGGTATTTTATACAAGATGATTATATTTCTTAAAAATCAAATGGTGGAGTAATCTATGAGTTGTTCACGATTCAAGGTATATTTTCGTTTTATTCTTTAGTTTCTTATTTGTTTCAATGTCGAGCTTTGTTCGCACGGGGGATCTTCGTTCTTGTTTTATACACGCCTGCATGAAGAATCATTAATAATAAAAGAGGAATTATTATCTCCATAATCGATGTATTTCATTTAACTACAATTATTATTATTATTACTATTATTAATCGCAACATTGATAACAAATTTTTTTATCTTATCGTATCGAAAATAGTGCAAATTTCTACGGCTAGGTTTAATGGTTTAGAATTTCTTCCATTGGCAAAGCAGTTTGTCAGATCTTACAGAGTTTTATTTTCAAAGGTCGTAAATATTCGCTCTGATCAGAGCTTAATCCATATTTTTTTTTTTCTTTCTTTTTATCAAACTGTATTGCTTTGCTATAAAATTGTTGACTAACTCGAGATCTCTGCCGCAGAACTATTAATATTATTTAAATTCTTCGTTTTAGGTGTATACAACGTGGAACCATTGTCGGATCTGAGTTGGTCGGTAATGAGCTACGGATTGAATCTCGCTTATCATTTTTGGGTGTTGCAGGTATTTGCGCTGGTAAGTTTTGACAATATAAATATTTTCTCAATTTGAAACCATAATTCTGATCAGCTGCTAATTCGATGGACGAGGAGAGATAATCTGATGCAATTTATTTTTTCCATGTTTTTTTTCAGCCAGTGCAGGTCAATTTAAATCACATGTTGTGCCCGGCTGTCCTGGACCCGTTTGAAGGTCAAAACTATCGAGTCTGGGCAACGATTCATCAGTTTTTACTTTGTCCTATATTGTGTAAACTATTTTGTTTCGCATCTAATTTTTTACTAACTCAATTCCCTGTAACCAGGGTTAAGAATTCACTCGAAATTCCTATTCAACGTTCGATTATGGATGACGAATCTTTATGCAAACCAAAAGTAATCTCTAACGACTCTTCTCAGCAAATGGGTTGCGAGAATGGTCACACTCACGTAGATTAATACTGGCTTTTCTCTTTGATATAACTCCTGACTAGGTGCATTGCAATAACGTTACATTGACTGTAACATTTAATTATGTCATGTAGTGATGTCTCAATAATTAGTTTTTTTTCTTTTGCACGCGCCTACTACTATTAGGTAGAAAAAAAAAAAAAAAATCCGACCGCGAGGATTCTGAATCTCAAAAGAAATGATTTACTTTAACATTCAAAGCACTAAGATCTGATTATTTCCGAATGTTGATGATTCGTTTTCAGGTTTTATTTCTCGTTTTATCAATAACTTTTATTTTAGAAATTATTTAATTAGAATGTGAAAAGATTTTTTGGCACGGTCATATCTTTTTTTATTGTTTCAATAGTTTTTATTCTATGCCGATGATTAATTTTCAGCACTATTCAAAAGCTTGAAAATGATACTTAAAAGGACAATGAACTAAGATCAAAGAATCTACATGAGGAAATAACATTTCATGATATATTTTCAGTGAAACTTGATCTATTATACGTTATTTAGATGTAAACAGGAATACGTTAATTCATTTAGTTGTTAAATAGAGTTGGCGAGTCTAGAAATTACAGCAATAATTAAAAAATACGAAGTAGATAAGTACGATCTGTTGGTTTAATAGTAAATGTATCATATCTAACAGAAATCGTATCCTTGAATTGAAAACTAACCAGATATTTGAAAATGTTTGAATTCATTCGAAAGAGTCAAGTCGTCCAACAATTAAGGGATAATCGTTGTATTATTATAATTCCACGTTAACTAGTAACTTGAATTATTATCGACTGCGCTCTCACGGTCACTGGGCATCGAGTTTCCTTTTAATAGACAAGCTATAATAATTATTGTACAAAGCTGTGATCCAATCCAAGCCTATATTTTTTTTCTCACTATACTCTAATTGAATGATACAGCATTTTCCTGGCTAGAATGATCCATCATCAGTTACATATGCTGATCCGCCATATGTTGAAAATTTTGTTGTTAATCATTGCGGATTAATTTACAATCAATGCAAGGACTAGATATTGGCTAAATGTTGTGCATAGTATTAAACGTATTTAAGATAAATTGATCTTCTATCAATGAGTCGAGTCGAGTTGAGTTGAGATGAGCGTCCTGCCGAATATAGGCTTGGATAAACGAAATAGAATAATTCCTCTGACTAGAAGTATAAATAATAAGGATAAATATTTTAAGAATGCTTACATAGTAAGAATTGAATTCTTCGCTATACCTACACATATTCGACATAATAATAATTATTGAATGTGAAGTTAATGAAAAACATTAGTTAACGGACGTACGTGAAGTCGAAGCAAAATTATTAGTGGAATCACTAGTCACTATTTTTCCTAGTCTGTGATTAGCCAGCGTTGAACGTTGCTAGGCTTAATTTCAATTCATAGTTTTTAATTGGCATAGTTTTGGGCAAAATTTAAAGAAATAACATCGTTAAAATAGAAAATAATCATTTAATTCAACCCATCCTCCAGGTATATTTCTCTAAAAAAAAGTATACTCAACATTTTTACGTTTATTCACGAACGTATGAGCAATGGAATCTCACCGTTTATCGGTACCCAAATATATCTGGCTTTACGGGTATTTCGAAACTATTTCTATACTTGTGAAAAATTGCTTTTATTCCAACAAATAATATTTGTAATTTAATATTCGCAGAGCATAGTGGCTTCTCGATATGAAACGCAGCGAAGGCTGTTTGACTAAAAACAAGATAAAAAGAATATAAAAAAAAAAATATTGCCTAAACTATAAATGACGAGCTAGACAGAAATCTGTTTGACATGATATTCTGTTGCTGATCTTCTGATCATTTCTTTTGACCACTGTCTAATCCTGGTCACTGTTCCTTTAATCTAAATCTGTAGAATAGTTAGAACAATTATCATGTATCCACGCAAAATGATGCTAAATTTCATCGTCGTATCCCATGATCTGTATTACTGCACCTGTTATACCAAATTGATGATATCTAAATCATCAATAAGTTTGATCGCAGTATAGTACAGATAATATTGTACCGAACGAATTGTGAAAAAATATATATTAAAAATGAATAAGCGTCAATCGTGTATGAAAAAACCTTTGACCGATCCTTAATGTATACATACATACATGATGATTGCACCTTGATTAATCGCCCTAATATTTCGAGATGCGAGTAAGATGGTGTGTGTTAAAAATGATTATAAATTTGCTGTTTTCTCTCTTTCCGAGATAAAATCATTTATTTACAAATATTACCATACATTCGCTCTAAAAGTTTCTTTTAAAATATATTTCACAAAATACCCTGAAAGTAGTAGTTACTCGTTCGACATCATACTTTCAATTAGAAGAAAACTTTTGCACAGAATTACATATATGGCAAAGATGATTATAACATCAAAAAATATTATTAAAAGTACTATATAACTGTTTATTATGTAAAATTTTCCAAATCAGACAATTATTTGCAAGCTTTTGTAAGAGACAGAAAAATTGATTTGAAACACCCAATATATCACGCTTTCGTCTAATATACTACTTGTGTAAGGAGTGTATGCGTAGAAACTTTTTTTTCTTCGAACTCATCCACCGTTACCTTTTCTTAATAAAACTACGAGTTACATAATAATAAAGGCACTACTGCTTTCGTTCGAAGATTTCAATTGAAACAAGACAAATCTGTGATACAACTTTAACAATCGGTTTGATGCTCGAGTAATTTCTTTAAAGTTTGAACTAGCTCCAATAACGTAGAATACTATAGAGAAGAATTGTACAAATAGCATTGAAAGCGTGTCGTCAACGAAAACTATACGATCGCTTACTGAATAAATTTTATTTCTCATAAATACGATAATCGCTATGTACATGAATTCTGTACAAAAGTTTAGAAAAAATAATCGACAAATTCTAGCTACGGTAAATCCTTAACAAATAATATAGTATTAAATAGTATTAAATATGTACATTAGAACATTGTTTTTTCTTTCTTATTCCACCGTCTCTTTAAAGTTCGTTATATTCGATACACGCACTATCTGGCTTAGCTCTTATAAAAAATGTTGCTATTTATAATTGTTAGACGGTAGTCCGTACCCTACAGGAATATACAATTTTTTATTTTTTTTATAATTATTAATAAACTGTTATTTTAAAGTAACAAATCGACTGAAACCGTTTACAAATATTTTCAAAGTAGCTGAGATGTTTTTCCAACAACATAAAATACTGTTACAAATTGTTTTCTCTCTTGCAAATTATAAGTAGATTTCGTGTGAAAATTATTGGATATTTTCAACATACTAGAAGAGAAGTTACTTTTAAAACAACACTTTGAGCATATTTAATCGTGTAAATTTAATTATATGTATAATTACAATTAATTTATAAATATAGGATTTATCAGACGCTGGGGAATGTCTGCGATTCCTGAGACTCTCATAATAATCAGCATCGTCATGATAACAGAGTGTTATACAACAACTGATTGTAAAATAAAAAAAAAAAAAAAATACATAAATAAACAAAAATAAGAAAAAAAAAGCAAATACAAAGCTTGGCCAGCAAATAAATAACGTTGCAACCTAATGAGATTCAGACTACATATATACAATAATTTAATAAATTAGTTACGGATTCGAATATATATCAACCGCGACGCGTTCCTTGTTCTCATCGATTCATCTCAATACGCGTTTAATCGGACTCGCCTTACTGGAAGTTCTACTTAAACGTAGATATAATGTGACAGACTATCCTTGCGTGACTTTAGTGAAGCGTGGCACGTGCTTCGCAAACAATTCAATTCAATTTTATATTATACATTTTAAATTTACGGAAAATGTTAGCCATCCAATGGCGGTCCGAGATACACCATCGAAACTTCTGTATTCCCATAAACAGCTGATACGGACGGGTACAGTCTCTTATCTGGTAATCCTGTGTATCAATTAATGAAATATTATTAGATGCATACAAACTTTACATTATTTTACACGATGAATATTGAAAATGCAAATACCTCTAAATGCTACGCCTAAAAATTCATAATTCTTCTCAAATGACAAGGTGTTGTCGTCGCAATCTAGTATCACTCTTATTTTCTCGCCAACCTGAAACGAACATCTCAAAAAATTGAAAAAATTGTAAAAAAAAAAATAGAAAAAATTTGTTCCCTCTCTAGCATATGGGCGATGAACTTACTTGATACTTTGGGGCGTTGTTTAAAAGTGGATAATTTCCTTGCGCGTCACCGTTGTGTAGCAAATGATTATCGACTAAATTCCAACCCCAAGATTGCTCGTCTGATCCAAGCAACGCTACGTACCCTTGACATAGCAGAGACGCTTCCTTAGTCGCTATTCCTATAACAGCTACAGTTCCCAAAGGACCTTCCCATATAACCTCCCATGCATGACGACCGTGACGAAAGCCTATCTTACCCCGTGAAGCATCTGTACTTTGTGCGACCGGGTTTCTGTAGATTAATAACGAAAAGTTTTATTATGTAGTTTGAAAGAATGAAACAGTGGGAGAGATCGTAACGTTATTTTATTACTATTCAGTTTGGGAGAAAATTTATAGTTTTATAAATCGTGAATTAATGTGAAAAAAATCGCATACCTATGCAGCGTAAATCCGTTAGGTTTAATATAAATATTCCTTGAACAATCGTTCGGATTCCAGGCGTGATAAAAAGCCCGTAATTTTGCCTTGTAGGTCGGAACGGATGACAGCAAATCTGACTTGAGTGCCTCTTCGGCGAGTTTGCTAATGCAATGTAACCTCCATACGTCGTTATTCTCATCGTTTGAAAATCTGTACCAATTCTTACAGACCAAAGAGCAATTTCTTAAATCGTGCAATTCTAAATATGAAAATATCACTTCTAAAACATGATCGGGAACCCTCGATGCTATATCGTCCATTTTGCCGGCCCTACCTAAACGAGGGAACAAAATAGACGTTGGAACGGAACGGCACGGAATCGGGACACGTTTCTTTCACCCTATTCGTCGACGGCTATAAATCGTCCGAATATCGCATGTGGATGTCGAGTTCGCCTTCTATCATTGTTTCGTAGTTTATGAATCGGAACGAAGAACAAGGAACGGAACGGACCACGTGACCACGCGCCGGCCAATCAGCTGTTAAGCTTTGTGCTACCGCCAAGCTCGTCTCGTCTCTACTTGGACGAAAAAGTTGTATTTTACTGACGCGTTGTTAATGCCGTTAATAAGGTTGTGATTAAAAGGTTTCGTTAGACAATATAACGGGGTTTGTTTTATTTTCATAATTCGTGGATTTCCGATCATTCGCATACGGGGTTTTCACAATATTTGCCTCGCAAATGGTGCAATGCCGGAGTCGCCATTTTGGTGATACGTCGAGACCGAGCAAGCTATTGCACTTATGATATTTTTATTTTTACGCGGCTTTCAGTACTCTGAAGGGATCGTATTTTATACTATTTAAATCCAGGAGCATCAGTGATGACACAGCAAAATAAAACAATGAATTTCCTGATACACGACGCGAATGGTAAGTCCGAAAACTGGCCCGCCAACAATCGGCATGCACGGCTAAAAAACCATACCAATATTCGTCAACGAATTAAATATAACAAACTTAATTATAATCAACGATCTAACACGTGTTCGGTAATAAATTCTACGGATCTTTACTTTATCACAAAAATTTTTAACCGCTAGCATCGCTACCGGGTTAACGCAACATTCGTCTACAAAAATTTACACGCGTTAAGACGAGCGCGTTTCAACTTCACTGCCTAAAATACGTTTGTGAAAATGAATTTTACAAAATTTTCAAAAATCTATCAACGATTCTTGATCTACGATTTTTTCATTTTAACATTTTTTTATTTTTTCTTCAACCTTTCACATCAACTTCATCCATTTTTTTTTCGATCACTCCAATAACTACTCCAACATGTAGCCTTGAGTTGAGTCAGGAATTTTTTTTTCACATCTGCGATAACTAATGTATAATATTATTTATTCTATCATATGATTTATAAAACAAATTCAATGCTTCAACCTATAGGTTAAACCAATTGCTGCAGCATGCTTATAAATTTTCCTAATCTCCATCGAGAGACATTTTGTAACATATTTTTTTTTTTCAACTCAACGTTCGCTGTTGGACAAACTCAGACAGAGTTGATTCGATTTCAGTTATTCGATCCTTTTTTTTTTTTTTTCATTTTTTTTTTTCATTTATTTCAACCTTACAAAATAATCTTATGATTTTTATCCATTATTCTAGGTTATGCATCTACCAGTTTTACAGTATTTTAGCACAATATCAACGCTTCATTATTGTTTCTTCAAATACCAAGATATTTCCCTGTTCCCTAAAATAATTCTCAAATTATTACCTCTTCAAGAAATGAAAACAAAATTTTTCTTCCAACAGCTGAATACTTTTTATCATACATTCCCAAATTGAGAAGAGACTCATTTTATTTTTTATATAACAAACTAACGGCAATTTATTATTATCTCATTCAATATTTGGAATAAACATTCGGAACCGGTTGAGAAATTAATTTATTATCAGAATAAAATGTATTTATTTTTTTTACAGGCCAACCCCAGGTCATCAAAGTCGTACCAAGCACACCTAATAAAACACTGAGCGGGCTGGTGAGCACCACAAATGCGGGTGGTCTCAAAGTATTCAAGACACCTGGCCAAGAAACCCAAGTAAATATTTATTCCCAATGTCGTACAATCGTACTCACATAATATTTCCACAATATTTACTTTTATATCATCGGTTTTATTTTTCAACAGTCAATGTTCTAAACCAAACATTTGTTTGCTTAAAAAATGCAAAATAAATAAATAAAAAGGGCTGATAGCTTATTAGGTTTTAATTAAAAATGAATTGCTCACAGGTCTTGTCGGGTGGCACTCAAGTACTGAGAACTATCAGTTTACAAAGTTCGTCAACGCCTGGTCAGAGTGAGTATTATATAGAATCTAGATTCAATTTTCTAGTCTTAGTCAAACTCATTTAGCTCCATTTTACAACGCAATCTTTTATCTGTTTAGGATTGGTCACGATCCCTGTACAAAGTGCAAAAATGTCGACGGTGAAACCTGGAGAGTCGGTTGTGACGAAAACTATACAGCTCACGACCGCTCGAATGGTAGGTCTTTGTAAATGAATTAATGAAGTATTAGAAAAAAATACTTTCTGAACTTTGTGTTGTTCAGTTATTTAATCTTGTTATTTTATTTCGTTTTTTTTTTTTTTACAACAGAGTGACTTCAAGCAGGCTTTAGTGTCTCAGCCGCAACAACAGGCAAGCGGTCAACAACAGATAATTAAAGATCAATCTGGAAAGACGTTCATTAGCCCTATTCTGGATCATAGCGGATCTAGGAAACGACAAGACGTCGAGAGCAGCGACTTTGTCCCAGAGTAGTGAGCTTTGACTATTCATTTTCACAATGTCAACCCTTTTCCGATCGGACTTTTCTTTAGTTGAAAAAAATTAATGTTTCACATCAATTTCGCTTGGCTACGAATAGAAGAGTGAAAAAACTTGGCTGAACTTTGGCTTGTCCTTTGATTTTTGTTGTCGTCATAAATTGTCGCTAAAATTATTGTTCGAAATTGATTCACGTTTAAATATCAACGTCTTCAACAGACTGGCAAATCCTAAGATCAAGACACATATGGATAGGTGTTTTCCGAACCGGGAAAAGGTTGTCATACTCGATGGTTAATATATATAAAATCATCTTTCAGCAAACGAAGAAAAACAGAAAAGGTTGGCAAAGGGCTGCGACATTTTTCTATGAAAGTATGCGAAAAAGTAAAAAAGAAAGGTACAACGTCGTATAATGAAGTAGCCGACGAATTAGTTGGCGAATTTACCAACCCAGCGCACATAAATTCATTGACCGATCAGGTGAATAAAGTTTAATATATGTTGTGTAAAAATGGTACATATTACATGATATTGTAAGAGACTAAGTGTTTGTAGTCATTAACTGTCCACTTAATGAGGATGAATATTTATTTTTCAGCAATATGATCAAAAGAATATCAGGAGACGTGTTTACGATGCCTTGAACGTGTTGATGGCAATGAACATAATTTCTAAGGAAAAGAAGGAGATAAGGTGGCTTGGTCTACCAACAAACTCGTTACAGGAGTGTTTATCATTGGAAAAAGATAAGAAGAAAAAAATAGAGAGAATTAAAGCGAAAACCCAACAGCTGCATCAGTTAATCCTGCAGCACATATCGTTCAAAAATTTGGTCGAACGAAACCATGAAAATGAGAGTTTCCACGGACCCCCTAAACCCAATTCTGCTATACAGTTGCCGTTCATTATAGTTAATACAAGCAAGAAAACTGTAATCGACTGCAGTATTTCAAACGACAAGTGAGCCGTTTTATTTCAATAGAAAATTTTTGAACTTTTGTAGGAGTTCTTATTTGAACAGAAAATTCACGCATATTATCGATTAAAAATATTTGATGAATTTCAGAACCGAGTACCTGTTTAATTTTAACGACAAGTTCGAGATCCATGACGATATTGAAGTCTTGAAAAGAATGGGCCTGGCTTTTGGTAAATAATAAATCATTCAACACAACGAAAGTAAATTATTTAGTGAAATCTGCTTGAACTCAGTTCTAACATATGAAATTTACTTCAGGGCTAGAGAAAGGGGAGTGTACCGAGGAGGATTTGAGAAAAGCAAAAACCATGGTGCCCAAGTCCCTTGAGAAATACGTCGAGCGTGAGTGGCTTCAGTTTCAATAAATCTAATCTTTATTATTCCGATATAGTGCAACGGAATGAATTGAAATTGAAATAAGCAATGCTGCTATGTTAACAGAACTGGCATCAGGAGACTTGGAAAGATTCATCCCTGTTACAATTCCCGGTCCAAGCACATCGATGGATGAACTTGAAATAAAATTGGAGGAATCTGGATCTCGGCCACCCTCCTCGTCTCGTACCTCGCTTTCTGAGGATCCTCTGTCTCCGCCTTCTCAGTATTTCTCCGAGGATGAGGACGAGGAAGAAGAAAGCGACCAGGACGATCAAGTGGACAGTGATCTTGAGGTCAACTAGCATATCTGCTCAGAATCTTCTTAACGCTTTAAAACAGCCGCAAGACTGGACTCGCGGTTTCGTTTTCGAATTATACAAACCTAAAATCCTTGAATCATTTTTACGGACACGGGATTATCGCGTCACTTTGTCAAAGTCGTGGATTGGAACGGATTGTTCTTACTGTTATTGAATCCTCATGCTGTCTGTCCCCTGAACCATCGAAACTGAGTCTTACATCGAACCAATTGAACGAGATGTGTACGCTGCTTTATTTCCTTCTTTCAGGGGATATAACAGCATAAAGATGAAATTACGGAAGCGTCTGTAAATCGTATTTCGTACTATCTACTTTGAACGTTGTCGCTGGGAATATTATATATATGAGATCGACGAGTTAGCTAACCGACGTGCACAGGGACTGAAATTCGGTGCTATTTTAATGATGCGTCGTGTCGTGGATTTAGACACTCTAGTATGTATGTATTATAAATAACAATTATAATCTTACAATATTACTATTACATGTGTAAAATATAAAACTACTACTCATTTTCTTATGGCACGTTTATAATAATCTGTGGTACACAGCAGGAAACACAATATAGTTAAAAAAAAAAAAAAAATTAAAAAAAAAAAAAAAAAAAAAAAAAAAAACACAGACAGCAAGAAAAAAAAAATAAAAAAAAATAAGGTCTGACTAATTTGAGGTGAATAAATTGTAATGTTATTACAAATTGTTTATATTTTTCTTCGTCTTTGAATCAATTATTTTTTTTTTCTGTTTTTTTTTTCTTTTCTTTTCTTTTCTTTTCTTTCTTAATCCTACGCTCGATAAACTATTGTATAACAGACATGCGGGAGACGAGCGAGGTTTCAATCGCTTAGAAGAAAAAAAAAAAAAAAAGAAAATAGAAGAAAAAAAAATTACAAAAGATTCTTGTAAACGAAATACACACATAGTTTGCTGAACATATTATGTATACGTTGTAAACTGCTGTATCGTTTTTTTTTTGCTTAAAATTCGCATATAGATATTTTATGTTCACGGCCTTTTACCCCTGAAGAGGAAACTTATGTTATTATTTTAGTTATACAAAAGTAATAATCGTTAGTTACTTATAATTAATAATTCATATTTTCAGTTAAGAAATTGTAATTTTTAACAGAATTAAGCGTGATACATTATATTCTTAGATAATTATCTATCAATAGATGTTTTACTTAATTCGCAATTATTTTATAGGCATTGGTTTTAATTAACTTTGCTTAGTTTGCTACGCATGAAAAGGCGAAATGATTAGCACAGCTCAACGTAGAAATGAAATTACTACGTATAATAATGTACAATAGTTCAAAAGATTAAAATCGCAATTATACATATTTGCAATGAATTCGTAAACAACGTATGTCGGGGGTAAAATCTTGAGTTGTTTCGACGGTATAAAATACATATTTGATACGACATGAATATAGATAATTAAATTGGTAAATTAGCTGGTGATAGTACACAGGATTAATTAATTAATTAATTGATTGTAAATAAATTTTGACATCAGATTCTTTATTTTGATCAGTCGTTATTCAATTACACGTATTTCTTAGCAATTTACGCTATATTTAATCTTATCCATAATTTTCAATATTATTTAGGATACTGAGAATTTTTAATTTCTATCGCTAGATAAGGTAACCATCTGGCTTAATGTACATAGTTTACAATGCCATTGAAATAAATTAGTTTTCATCATCATTTGAAGTTCTTTTTTTTTTTTCTTTGAAAAAAAAAAAAAAAAAAAAAAAAAACCAACACTTTCTTCAATCTCTTGTTACTATCTACATCTCTGCTAAGTTTTTTTTCTTCTCCCTACAAAAAGTATTTCCAAAGTTTTTTTTTTTTTTATTTAATTAAAATAAAAATTTAATGAACATCGAATAAAATCATTTTTTTTTTTCAAACACAGAGTTAGGATGTTTATGAAAACAACAGTTTATTCAGTATAAGATATCCATTTGTTATTCAAAGCTATACGTTGATCGTAATTTGATACTCTGTGAAAAATTTCTGTCTGATATATTATCCATATCAGTTGAGATCCTCGTCATCGTATAGATCGTCGAATTCTGTAACAAACAGTCAATTATTTTATTAAAATTTTTTCAAACACTAAATTAATTGAAAAAAAAAAAAAAAAAAAAAAAAATTAAAATTGAAAATTCTTACCGTTGAAAAAATCAGCGTGCACTGCTTTCTCATTAGCAGCAAGATCCATCAATAATCCGCTAGATCCACCAGCCTGAAAAATCGAATTAAGGAATTTGGTGTTTGGCCAGTTATCGAATAAATATTTATATTGTTTCATTCTTTGTTACCATGTAACTCAATAATGGGAAATAAACGTTTGGGGATAAGTCGAAAATACATAAACACAGACGGAAGGTTAATGAAAGTCGTCAAAAGTTTATAACTGTCAATAGGTTGTGACGCGATTTTGACATTACATTGTTTGTATAATTATCGTCATCTAACCTCTTCTAGATCCATATAGGGCCCAGCGCCTTCCGGGAACATTTCGTCAGCCACAACAGTCGGTTTCATTGCAGTAAATTTAACTGATATTAAATTCTAACAACGGTTATAGGTACATAACCTAAAAAGAATGACAGTGGCAATGCAATGCTGGTATGGCCATAGAAAAACTTAGTGATTTAAAAAAGCGGGTAAACTCGATGTTCAAATAATGATTCTGCCACGTTGCATTCGATCATTTTTAGGAACACATAAATACGTAGTTGCGACTTGCGATTTCACTCGAGTTGGGTATGCGATGTGTGTGAACGTGTGCAAGTGGTGAAGTGGCACGTAACAATCTGTGACATAACCTCACAATGTACCGTCTGTCAAATTACAATATTTTTTCAATTTCTAATGTAAATACTTCGTAGAAATATATATAACGGGCAGTAAGCACCGTCAAGTCTATTGATAACAGTGTTAAAAATATCTGAAAATGAATAAATCAGAAAAACTATCAGCTGCCAGAAAAAGGGTAAGAACAATGTTATGTCGTCATTTTTTGACATTACGTCAATTTATTATTTATGATCGGAAATTAAATTCTAAGACGTTTGTCCGATTCCGAAGAAGAAAAAAATTTCTCATCCGCATTTTTTGTACGCTTCGAAATAACACGAAACTCTTCTCTTATAGCTCAAGGAATTTCAGCTCAGTAAAAAAAGTAACGTAGCAGGCAACGAGTTCACAGATGTAAAGGAAAACGCAGAAGAATCTGAACCCTCGATGGTAAAAATATGATTGAAATATTTTTCATCGACCTAATAACAAGTAATTTTAAATTATATTTATTTCGTATAGTTTCAGACTGAAGCAGCAGCAGCAGCGAATAATTTGAATATCGAAGCCCATCAGAGAAACGAAGCTTTCAATGAAAATAATTATGAAATAATAAGCGACGGTACAAATTTTGAAGCTATCGCACCGATAATTCAATCTCGTGATTCCACAGAATTAAATGCCAAATTTGATGGCAGTACGACTGATACTAAACTCGCTAATTTATCAAATGCCGATAGGTATTTTTTAGATACCGTTGATTTGAGTAAAAATCAAAAATTCGATGAGTTTAGTAACGTTTTGTCAAATTTTACTAACGAAGAACAGAACGTTTCTAAGAAGAATAAATCTGCGGATGATTTAATCAACGTTGAGAATTATTTCACCAATAAAAATACAACTGATCAATCAAACGACCCTTATCAGACACAGACGGAAACATTGTTGAAAGATGGAGAAACGATGAGCGAAGATTTAAAGACTGAGGTATACAGAGGCCAGGATGTTTTGTCTAATGATTATAATTCGCTGTTCGGATCTCAAGCCTTGCAGAAAGAATATCTTCTACAAATGACGTCCGCCGTTACAAATGCTTTGACTAATGATTCGGATAACAAAAATATACCCGAAGAGATTGCCTCAGATTTAGAACAGAGAAATCAATTCTTGGAATCCAGTTTACAAGAACAAAAAGAAATGGTTAACAGATTACACGTTGAAGTTAGCCAGTATGTGAGTATATAATGAAATATATTGTTGATTTATTAATGAATGAAATGATAGACTATATGGGGAAAATAGTATTTGGTAAGGAATTCAGGGTACAATTTGGTGTTTTTATTCATGTGAAAACAATGTCGATGATACAAATTTCATTCATACTTACAGAAAACCAGAATATTTGAATTGGAAACTGTATTAGCAACAAGAGATGCTGATTTTGAGGCAAAACTGTATCGTGAATTAAATCCACTGAAAGAACAATTGCAATTGCATGCACAGACGACTGGGATTCTTGTTGGAGAAAAGGCTGAGCTCACTGCTGCCCTTTTACAAAGTCAGACAATGGCAAAACAGAAAGTTGGTAAGTTTTCTGTATATTGTGTGTCTGATTTTATTAATTTTAATCAAATTAAAATCTTCCATGCTGAATTTTATTAACTGTGAACGATTTTTACTCACGACTAATTGTTTTTTTCCTCAGCCGAAGTCGAAGAATTGAATGGAAAGTTGAAATCGCTGCAAATGCAACTCTACGAATTGGAAAAAGAGCTTAATTCTGTAAAGAACAATAGCGCAGATGCGGGAAAAGTAAATCACCAACTTCAGTCTAGCTACAATACTTTGGAGAACCAATATTCTCTAGTTAAGTAAGTTTGCAAGACCGAACTCTGGTTCTTTTATTGCCTATGCGTCTAGGAAATTGAATTACATCTAATATTCGTATGTGTTTATTCAATCAAGACAAGAAAGAGATGATTATGAATTAGAGGCAGCAGAATTGAAGCAGAAACTAAACGTTAAAAACACAGAGCTGACAAACATTGAACAAGAATTGAAGGAAAAAACTGCTCTGTTATCTCTAAACGAGCTTAGGATGCAGCAGGTATTTATTCGATAAAGAATACATTCTTTAAACTCAAACTAATTTCTGTGTAACTGTTTTTTAACTACGTTTGCCTTATTACAGATGACATCTTCGTCTCAAGGAACGCAAGGTATCGGTGAACAACATCATGTTGTAGCTGCATTGGAACAACAACTAAGTCAATTAATGGAAACTCTCAAAGCTGTGAGCAGCGAACGTGACGAAGCGAGCAGCCATTATCAAAACTATGTACAGCAGCTTAATGCTCAAGTCACTACTCTTGCTATGAAAGTAAGCAGTTCTTTGGGCTCTCTTTAGTTTGTTCGCTATTTTTTAGTTTAATTAATTATACCGATTTCCTGGTCTCTTTCAGCTGGAACAAACGACTAAAGAGAATGCCGAGATCCACAGCAGAGAGCACAGTCTTATACAACGACTTTCAGACCTGGAACGCCAAATACAAAGTCACAAAGACATACCGGCACCTCTACCTCCAATTATCAATGATAATAAAGAACAAATTGATGAACTGATAAAGAACATTGATCAGCTTACTATGGAGCGTAATAATTTACGAGCAAACCTTTACGAAAAGGTAATAGGGAAATCTGTTTTGGAGAAAAGTGATAGTTCGTTTAATAAAAGCGACTTTTTTTAAATTCATTGTTCAATTTCTAGGACTCTGATATCGAAAATCTGAAACGAGAGATGGAAGAGCTGCAAGAAATGCGAAGTAGCAATGCGGAGGCATCTCGTTTGGCCTCTGCTTTGGAGGGTGAAAGATTAGCGGCAGCTCGAGCGGTCTCTCAGAATCAACAATTAAAACAACAGCTGAGCGAGATGCAAGATGCGTTTGTTCAACTCGTGAGTGAATTTATTCGGCAGTGAAATATTTTCTGAGGATAAAAAACGAGAAATATGTTTTTTCCGAGCCATTGAAAACAATTTTTTATCTTAGAGCAATGATAAACTGGATCTAACGGAGCAGCTACAAGGAGAGCGGGCAATAGGAAAGAAGTTAAATGCTCGTTTGAATACTACGGAGGATGATGTAGATAAATTGAAAGAAGAAATTCAGAAGAAGGATTTGCTGCTTGCCGAATTGGAAAAAGAAAAATTGCACGCTGCTCAAATTGCTGATCAAATGCAACATTATCAAGCCCAATCTCACAACGCGAGTACTTTGCAACAAGAACTGCATAACGCCCAGGTATTTTTATACCACAATGTAGGTAATCGCAGTCATAAAAATTCTGTTATTAATACAAAAATTGGAATTTAGGAATGGATCGAGACTCTAACGAAACAGAATCAACAATTGATCAACGAATTGAATGCGGAAAGGATTTCGAACCAAGAGACCGATCCAAATCAAAGTATTGCAGAGTCCGTTGGCATATCTAATTCAGAAGCAGATATCAATGTCGTAGAGGACAAACCAGAACTATCAATTGCAGCGACTCAGACTGAGACACATAGCGACACAGTCGATACTGCAGACTTTATTTCAGACCAGGATAATCCGGCGATTACTCCTGAGGCTGCGAAAAAACTTGAAGAAAGATTTAAGGACACGATGGAACGGGTGGCTGAACTTTCGGATGAGAAACAGAGATTGGAACATCTTGTTTTACAACTTCAGAGCGAAACTGAAACAATAGGTTGGTAAAATTGAAACTGAATAGATACTGGACCATAAATCTTGGGAAGTGGTATCTATAAATAAATCGTCGGTTTCCAGGTGAATACATTACATTATATCAAAAGCAACGTGGACTTCTCCAAGAAAGGGCGAGAGAAAAGGAAGAGGCATTCCGCCAGTTGTCTGAACAACGAAATCAACAACAAGAACAGCTACACAAACTCAAAATGCTGGTAGCTGAATTAATCAAAGACAAAGCTACGCCTACCGCTCAATCTGCCTTAGAATCTGATAGAAATGGTATGCCTAATCGATAGAAAGAATGAAACGACCTATTTTTTTACAAACAGATTTTAAAGCCCTTATTATGTAATGATTTTTTTTTTTTTTTTTGTATTCTAACTACATACAAGGAAATTTTTATATTTATTTTTTAGATGCTGGTGAAACAGCAGTCAAACATCTGGAAAGTGAAACACCTGAACAAGTCGGAGTGGCAATAGTAAAGGATAAAACAACATCTCAGATTCTTGATCTATTGACCGAAATCAAAGAATGCAAGGACACCTGTGCCTTGGAACCTAATTTTCATCCGTGTCCCTGGTGTTCGGGAAAATTGATAACTGTTTAAATATTGAGTATAGTCACTAACTTATATTGCCTTAAAATTAATCAACTTTTTTTTTTTTCGATATGGTTTACAGTAAAACTACTCGCGAAAGAAAAAAAAAGTATTCCTACAGTGAATGTCAAAATTGTACATAAGACGTTAAAGTATTTCATAAATTTATACAATGTACAACTTTTTTCCTTGATTTCCTTTGACTGCTCGACTACAAGCAGTATCCTAATCTCCTATGTACAATAACAAAATCAGCCTATCTATCTCTGAGAATAGATGAACAGGATTGTTACAAGAATTCATTTGACAAATTCTTCAGATTTTGAAAACCAGAAACTAGTTTCTTCGCATTTTGAGTAAGTAATGAAAAATTGGTTTCCTAAGTAAAATCTAGCATTGATAAATTATCTGGGCTTTATTTTAGCGTAAATTTAAATGTGGGAAAGAATTGAAATGAAATTTGCAACAGTTATGTTACCATAAAGAAGCTTTATTGATGGATTTTGTTTTTAATTTTTATTGTATAAGAAATTAAATTCTGTTTAAGCTTTCACAGCATACTTTCTAATGGGGAAAGCCGATCGCTTGCGAATTTCTTTAAGGGTCTTACGACTCGATTGGTAAGGTGTAAGGGCCCGGCGGATTGCTCTTGTCTTCTTTGGCCTCAAGTCCAAAGGCTTGTACTTCTTATTCTTGAACAATAGTCGTAAATTTTCCTTCTGCTTCTGGTGCATAACTATGTACACACGAGCGATAGCTTTGCGAACGACTCGACTGAAAGCAAAAAAAATTGAAATTCAATGAAAATGGACAATCAATCGTCACCTAAACTTCGAAGAAACGAAATGTGTGACTAGTTATAACCCGGTTGAATAATATCAATAAAAAATTCTTACATTTTGGACAATTTCGAAGCAGCTCCTCCTGTCACTTTGGCAACTCTCAAATTCGTGAGCTCAGTCTTGAGTTCATCGAGCTGTTTGAGTAGCTCCTTCTTGTCCTTGGTTCTCAGCTCTGAGCACTTGACCTTACCCTGTAACATTGATAAATCACTTAAATAACGTCGTGTTGTAAAACATATAGAAAACAATCCGGCATGGAACCGAGTAGTTACAAATCAATATTTATTTAGGTTATAAAACATATCTAGACACCAGGGCTTTAATTATAGATATATTATGACGAGAGATGAGTTCAATTCACACATTTTATAACTAAATATTGATTATGAATAAGGATGCTTCGAATAAGTACGGATAACTACACTGCGAAATGCACTAACCATCTTGGTGCTGTTTTACTTGAAGAAAGAGGGACCCGCTACCGGAACCACCGTTCCAGCTGACGGAAATGCGGAAAAATTGTTCAAGTTAGAAACTGTAACGAGTATTGAATCTTTTTTTTTTTTTTCATTACATTGACGTGATTTATATTTTTTTGTTAAATATAAATTATTGGCATTCATTTTTTCAATATTTAATTAAATAAACCCTTGTCTTCAGATTTATAGATATTTAAAGAAATTAGTCTCTAACTTGTCCAATTTCGAAGGTGATATTTCAAATCTCTAAATGCGTACTCGAGTTAACACTCTATAGTGACGTCAGAGAGCAATAGTCTCGGTCAATACTCAATTGTGCAATTGTTTTTCTCACTGACAGCGCGATGTTTACATCGTTTTTTCGTCCCGATTACCGGTTAAAATGATATTAAGGAATTTTCCTATACAGTGGATCTCAGCAGTGATATTATTCTTTATAATTTTATATTTAAAAGTTAAAATCAGTTATTTAGAAGAGAGTACAAAGACGCTGTGTATGTATCAATCGATTCATAACCTATAAAAATAATTTAACGATGACTAATTTACACCCTTTTTAATATTATCTCAAATCATCAAATCGAATCAAACGAGTGATTATCTTTACTTATTAAAACTATTCAACCTCGTTTGAAAACGATTAATTATTAGAAAATTTTACATATCTTTAGACGATGCATTGGCACAAATCGAAAAGCAAAACAACGTAGAACTCCAGGCTCGCAGCACAACGAGCACATCATCAACCTCAGAAGATGTGGTCGTAATATATAATAGAGTACCTAAGACTGGTTCTACAAGTTTTGTAGGCATAATATACGATTTATGCAAACAAAACAAATACCATTCTTTGCATATCAATGTCACCAATAATATGCACACACTCACGCTTCCAAATCAGGTTATTATTCAAAATGATATTATTAATTATTATAATAGCGAGAATAACACTTCGATAATGAATTTGAAAATTTACAACGAATTTAAAAAAAAAAAAAAATAAAAACAACTATGTGTATTATTTTTGCAGATGCAATTTGTAAATAATATAACTCAATGGGACGCTATGAAACCAGCTTTTTATCACGGCCATGTAGCATTTTTAAACTTTGAAAAGTAAGTATTCTTTACAAAGGAAGGTTTTGCAATTTTTATTTATCTAAGCATTCGATTGATTATTATTATTTTTTCCTTTTTCCAGATTTGGAGCAAAACAAACTCCTCTGTATATAAATTTATTGCGCAAACCTTTGGACAGGTTTGTCTCGTATTATTATTTCCTGCGATACGGAGATAATTTTAGACCGCATCTGATTAGAAAAAAGCACGGAGATACCAAGGTAAAGTTTTCTCCAATTCACAGCTTGGCCTTTTCCAATCTTGAAATTTTCTATCCACTCCAAGTAATTCAATATTTGAATTTGTTTTACAGACATTCGACGAATGCGTTAAACTTGGACAACCTGACTGCGATCCAAATAATATGTGGCTCCAAGTTCCATTTCTTTGCGGGCATGAACCTGCTTGTTGGTACGGAGCTATTATCGAATATCTTTCGACTTAGAATTAGGATTATTTGTCTTGAGAAAAAATAATAATGGTTTTTAAAGTTTACAGCAGTTTAATGAACCAATTATTTGATTATTTGATTATAGGGAAGTAGGAAGTCAATGGGCATTAGAAGAGGCTAAAAAGAATTTAAAGAAACACTATCTCCTGGTTGGTGTGACTGAAGAATTACCAGATTTTGTCCAAACCCTTGAGGCTACATTACCAAGATTTTTTAAGGGAGCTTACGATCATTTTATGCATAGTAAGAAATTCGTTTCTTAGAATAACTATTATTTTGATGATAAATGTGGAAAGGATTTTGCATTCTGGAAAAAATGAGATCAGAGTCTTACAAGACAATATATGAATATTTTCAGATAGCAAGACTCACTTGCGGCAAACAACTCAAAAAATCGATCCGCTTCCCGAGACTGTGGAAAAAATTGAAAAGTCTCAAGTCTGGCAAATGGAAAATGACTTGTACAATTATGCTCTGGCACATTTTCACGCGGTAAAAAAACGTATAGTCAGTGCAACGCCGCAGGAAGCAAATCAACACTTTATGTACGAAAAGATCAGACCAAAATGATTTCAATATGGGTAATTTCTGAATTAATTATTAAAAAAATGTTTTTTGTTGAAAATAATACGTGAAAATCATTCAATATTCATTATTTATATAAATATACGAAAATTAACGAATGCGGGAGAGTTAAAATTGTTTGGTTTACATTTATTTTCAAATTTATTTAAATACATTCAATTCATTTCTACCAAATCGTAATTCCGGAAATTCAAAGTATGTAAAAAAAGGTGTATAAACTATCTATTACTTCACAATTTTCAATTAAGTTTAATTACGGTATAAATTCATTAATTTCTACTGTGATAAATTAGACGGTGAATTTGTAAGAATTCTTTTAGATCTTAGCGCGAACATATGAACAGGGTAAAGTCCCCGTGGTAGTCTAGATTGTTTTTGTACTTTTACAGAAACTAGTCCAGCTAAATCAAACAGGCGTTTTAACTCGTCCAATGGCCTCGTTACCGAAGAATCCTCTGTATCTATTTCCACTTTTTTCGAACTCGTTGAGTTCTCTTTCACTATTATCATCCCATTCTCTTTCAGTCCTGTCCTGTTGAATAGAATTCACAGATTAAAAGGTAAAATGGTAAATACATCTAACACAATTCATACTATAATCGACGCAGTTGGTACAACCAAATGTTTTTAATATATCGCCGACGAAAAACGTTACTTACTGACAATTAGTAAAGAATTCAATAAAATCGTCGTCCTGAAGATGTCCCAATACCCACTGGCACCATATAACGTCGTACTTTCCTGGTTCAGGTCGAAAGTCTTGCAAACCTGTGAATACAACAGAATAATAATGTGTTCGCTGGTTTTCTAACTGCGCATGAAGACATGTGAAATATTTACCGATGGGGAAAAATTCGCCAACATTTTTCGCCCTCTCGGCAAGGTAAGTTTTTGCAGTATCTAAGAATTCTGAATTTTGTTCGACCAGATCGACGTGTTTAAAATGTTTCGTTAGCAGATGTTTTGAGATACGTCCTATGCCAGATCCACAATCTAAAGCGTATTCTTTTTGCGGTGAATTTTTCAGCTGTAATATATATTTAAAATATAGTTAGAGTCGCATCTATCAATCCGATTATACATTAGCAGGATTTAACCTTAAATTTTCAAGGTTATGTCACACGATTCGCAAGCAACGTGCTAGAATACATTTTTGAATCTCTAAATACAATAGCGTGTTTTAAATAAATACCATGAAAATTGATCTCAGAAAAGTATCTGACCCTTCGATATCTGTGTCTGAAATAAATCCAAAACCACCTAGCATGCCGTCCTCGGTAGCAGGAACTTTAGACCAATATTTAGCAGCGTCCGTATAAAAATGATCGGACTTCTCGTTAGTTTCTTCCTCATTTTCCATTATTATATTCAACTTTTATACTATTGTAATAAATATTAAAATATCAAACTTTTGAGACGTAAGATTATTATTTTTTTTGTTATTTTCTAAGTGAAAATCATTTTAAAATCTACCCGGGTATTTATTCATTGTTGTTATACATAATTGCTGTTGTTATTATTATTATTATTATTGCGACAATACTAGGATATGCGTGTTCCTAAACAGACAATTTATTTACCCAAAAAACAAAGATGTGACGACAACTTCACGCTATAAAAATTTCTCACGGTTTACCTTCTCGCGTTATTTTCACATATTCTATGACTGATTTCAAATCGTCACTGCCGGGTTTTGAGGTTATATTGTCAAACAAACGTTTCGCTTATCATAAAGCTGAGATAAATACTTTTTAAATTCGTACTAACGTCCCATAGGAGTTCTTGATTATTATAAAGTATTAATCTAATCATCCCTTAACAGTTATACCATTCGGTAATATAAAATTAACGAAGTAATCCGAACTAGTGGTTTTTCACGATATTAAGAATGAGCAAGTACAGAAGGAAAGAATCTTCTACGGAAGACAGTGACAGCGAAGAAGAAAGACGTAGAACAGACATAAAGGAAAGAGACGAATTTGCAAAACGTCTTAAATCCAAAGATGATACAAAAGTCCGCAAGGTCACTATGTCAGCTGGATCCGGAGCAGGTAAATTTTCTCAGCAATTTTCAGATGGCAAAATATTCAATATTTGCATCGATACTATTTTAAGATTAAATGATAAATTTGCAGCGGAAGCGGCCAAGAGACTCAAGATCATGGAAGCTCAATCCCGCGATAAACTTGTTCCTAAATTACGCGTTGAATCGCGCAGGAAATATTTAGAGAAACGAAAAGAGGATAAGGTGGCCGAGCTCGAGGCTGATATACTGGACGACGAATATCTCTTCGCAGATCAGATGTGAGTTTGTTGAAAATGCCTATATTTTTAAATGTTAATTTGTCGTGAATTCAAAATTGGAAATCTGAAATCTAAAGTTCTAAGATTAACTATGACTTTTGAAATCAATGAATATCTTATTTAATTAGCTTAACCGACCGAGAAAAAAGAGAGCGAGATCACAAGAAACAGCTACTACAACTCGCGAAAGAACATGAAAAAGCACGAGAGATGGAACGAGTACAGAGATATCACATGCCTCACGAACGAGGTAAAGATGCTACAGAACCAGAGATTGTTGATATGGAACCACCTCAGTCTGAGCAAAGCAAGTGGGAGTCTGACCAGATGTCTTCTGCGGTATTTCGTTTCGGAGCCAAGGATAGAAAAGGTATTTAAATTAGTATTGGATTTTTTTTTATATGCGTTTGATTATTTGTTATTCAAGAGAAGTTATTTAACAAATATTTCTTACGATTATTTTTTTCTCTTAGCTAAACAGGACTACGATCTGTTGTTGGAAGATGAAGTGGAGTTTGTCCAGGCGTTGCAGATGCCTGGAAGCACCAAAGAAAAGAAACACATCATTTCTCCCCCTATGGAACCGACTAAAATTTTAACTACTATTGAAGAAACGCAGAAAAGTTTACCCATATATCCTTTCAAAAATGATTTAATACAAGCTATCAGAGATCATCAGGTGAGATGTTGAATTCAGTCTTTTATTCTATCATCTCTGTTTTCTATTACCACAGAATATCCATCCTAACATTTCTATGATATTTATTTGACTAGGTATTAATCATAGAGGGAGAAACTGGGTCTGGAAAAACTACCCAGATACCGCAATACCTCTATCAAGCAGGTTTTGCCGACGACGGTAAAGTTATAGGCTGTACACAGCCCAGGAGAGTCGCCGCTATGTCTGTTGCAGCCAGAGTTGCTCATGAAATGGCTGTTAAATTGGGAAATGAAGTTGGATACGCTATTCGATTTGAAGATTGTACTTCTCAGCGTACTCGCATAAAATATATGACTGATGGTACCCTGCATCGTGAATTTCTTAGCGAACCTGATCTCGCTACTTACAGGTTGTTATGTATTAACATTATTCACTTAGTCACAGAATTTCATGATTCTGGTTTAATGTTTAAGATATTTTATGGCCAATTCAATTGATGATAACAATTTAAAAATCTTCAAAAATCATTAATTATTTATTTTCATTTACAGCGTGATGATTATAGACGAGGCTCACGAACGAACTTTACATACAGACATACTGTTCGGGTTGGTCAAAGACATAACTCGATTTCGTACAGACTTGAAGCTCTTGATATCCTCAGCTACCTTAGACGCCACAAAGTTCAGCGAATTTTTTGACGAAGCTCCTATATTTAGAATTCCTGGACGACGATTTCCCGTCGATATTTACTACACAAAGGCACCTGAGGCTGACTACATTGATGCTTGCGTTGTATCCATTCTTCAAATACATGCTACACAGCCATCCGGGGATGTTCTTGTTTTTCTCACAGGTATAATATTCGCTGATTTCCTATTTCAATTGTGATATCACTGCATTAATGTCTTTCTGTATAGTCTCTGATGTCTGCAGGCCTTGATATTCTATAGCCGAGCTTTAAACTGGCTAAAAAATGACAAATTAGATTTTTCTAATAATCTTCTCTATGCCCAAAAGGTCAGGACGAAATAGAAACGTGCCAAGAGATGTTACAGGAACGTGTTAGAAGACTGGGAACCAAATTGGCTGAACTTCTTATTTTACCTGTGTATGCCAATCTGCCTAGCGATATGCAAGCTAAGATATTTCAACCTACACCGCCTGGTGCCCGCAAGGTATATTAAATTATTATACATACTCAGTGTTAAGATTCTTTCAGAAAAACTAATTTTCTCAATCCTACTTGAACTGATTATCCCCCAACAGGTAGTTCTAGCAACAAATATAGCAGAGACCTCATTAACAATAGACAATATCGTCTATGTGATAGATCCTGGATTTGCAAAGCAGAATAATTTCAATTCTCGAACAGGAATGGAGAGCTTGATGGTCGTCCCGATCAGCAAAGCTTCGGCAAACCAACGTGCGGGTAGGGCAGGCAGAGTTGCACCTGGAAAATGCTTCAGATTGTACACTGCTTGGGCGTATCAACACGAACTTGAGGATAACACAGTTCCTGAAATTCAAAGGATCAATCTTGGTACAGTATAGAAATTGATGTTGAATTGACAATACTTTTTAAATAGATTTTTATATCAGTCATGTCCTAATTTAAAACTGATACTACAGGTAATGCAGTGTTGACGCTAAAAGCACTAGGAATAAATGACTTGGTTCATTTTGATTTCCTTGATCCTCCGCCTCATGAAACTCTGGTCTTGGCATTGGAGCAGCTGTATGCATTGGGAGCTCTTAATCATCGTGGAGAATTGACAAAACTAGGTCGTAGGATGGCAGAGTTTCCCCTAGACCCAATGATGGCAAAGATGCTGTTGGCTAGTGAGCGTTATCGTTGCTCTGAAGAAATAGCGTCTATTGCTGCGATGCTGTCGGTCAATGGAGCCATCTTTTACAGACCAAAGGACAAAATCATTCACGCCGATACAGCGAGAAAAAATTTTCACGTTCCTGGCGGCGATCATCTAACTTTACTTAATGTCTACAATCAATGGCAGCAGAGCGACTTTAGTACTCATTGGTGTTATGAGAATTTTATTCAACATAGGTGAGACGTTTTGGCAGCTATTCTATTTTATTTTTTTTCTACCGATTATTTTGGTGGGATATAAATTGTCAATTAACTTTTGTTACAGATCTATGAAGAGGGCAAGAGATGTGAGAGAGCAGCTAGTAGGTCTGATGCAGAGAGTTGAAATGGAGCTTGTTTCTGGTATAGATGAAACAATTAACATAAGAAAGGTATTACCTATAATTTTCTGTTTTCAGTTTGTTAAATATTTCATTATAAACAGATTTTTTTTTCATGCATAATTGTTTTGAATAAATATTCTCCTCAGGCAATAACAGCAGGCTACTTTTACCACGTATCGAGATTGTCAAAGGGTGGTCACTACAAAACAGCAAAACACAATCAGACCGTTTCTATTCACCCTAACAGTTCGTTGTTTCAAGAATTACCGAGATGGCTGCTTTATCACGAGCTTGTATTTACTACTAAGGAATTCATGCGGCAGGTAAATAATTCAGCATTTTTTTTTAAATAATATAATTCGATGGTATGAAATTGGAATAATATAAACATAGAACAGAAATACACGAATTACGAAAAACTTACGTTAGAAATTAAGAGAAAGATGATCTTTAATTGATTGAAAAATATTTGAATACTTATTCACTAGGTACGATTATTGAGATAAGTTCTAAAGTCGTAATAAACTGAAAGTCTAACTAATGATAATGATGATTTATAGGTAACAGAGATCGAAAGTAAATGGCTGCTGGAGGTGGCACCTCATTACTACAAACCGAAGGAGTTAGAAGATTCTACGAATAAAAAAATGCCGAAAGTTGCGGGTAGATCACGTCCAGATGGAACAAACTGAATACCGAAGGGTTTTTTTTTGTTTTTTTTTCCTCTTGTCATAAAAATAATTGAGAGACATAATTTTAAGAAAGTTTAGATTTCACTTCAAAAATTTGTTGTAAATATAAATCAGAGCATTTGTAATAATTTATAGTAGAACGAAGAGGTATACGAATGTGCATATTGTAAAAATGGTTATTTTTTACTCTCACGGGTATAAGAAATACCGAAACTTCCCAAGTTTTCGTCTGTAATTGTATAAGGTCGTTTTATCTCGGGGTAAAACGGTATAGTTGACTCTTTGCTCTTGATAAGTATCAAAGAATAAAATAAAATAAAACAAAAAAATAAAATAAAATAAAAAATAATCAAAATCATACGGTGGTGGGCCGTTTTTTTTTTTATTATTTTTCGTCTCGATCTCAATTGCGCTTTGAGTACGTCGACCGTACGATTATATTACTCTAACGGATGTTTTGAGAGTGCGACATTTTCAAGAGTAAAGATATCAATATATGCATGTATACACTTTAAGCACTTAGTCGTAGTATATACATATTTACGATAGGCATATAAGCAAGTGATAGAATAGGTATCCAAAGGTGTCAAAAAATGAGTTTCCTGGTTCCTCTAAACTGCGGTTTATTTTTCTTTTCTTTTTTTTTTTTCTTTTTTTTTTTTTTTTTTGAATAATAAGTTATGTAAAAATGATTCACCCCGCAACTAAGTAACTGGACCTGAAAAAAAAATGGGTAACAACTCTGCGCAACTCGTTTCGCCTTTGCATATCATTATTTATATATATTTTTTCTTCCTCTTTATATTTGATAAAAATATCACATGAGTGTACAGAGGTGTATTTCACATATGCACGTATACATATACAGTGCATTTTCGTGGAAGGGCCTGTATGTAAATATATAAAATGAAGCAAAAGTTATATGAGACTCGGTGGTCCGAAGTACCGTTACTCGGACCAACGCGGTCCCGTGCTCGGTTCGTATACGAGTTTCGTATATAAAGAGGTAGGACGATCAGCGGTAAGGCCAGTCGGGTACAATGCACCGGTACGCGGTGTCATCGACTCCGTATTTATCGCGGAGGCGTTTGTTCCTTATCTCAATTATAATCGCTCTCGAAGGTGTTACTTTCGGCAACGTTTATAAAACTTCCGAATTACCGGACGTTAATTTATTACGAAACGGCGATATACCTGAGGATCGCGTTACCTACGAAGGTTCACAAGTCTGGAGAGTCGCGGCTACCGTTGGACAACACGATTTCGTATCATATCTACAAGAGACCGGAGGTATGTATGCACGTCGTGATATAAATATTAGATTCAATATAAATAATTTATATTTTTCAACAGATGTGGCGACTTGGGCTGGAAACGGTAGTGCAATCGATGTATTGGTACGTCCCGATCTTATCTCCAAGGTATCGCGGTTCCTGAGAGAAAGACGCGTTAATTACGACGTCGTAATAACGGATCTGCAGCTCGCTATAGATCAAGAGAATCCACTTCCATCAGCAGAAGCAGTTGTAGATCTCGAAGGCCGCAAAGGTTCGCCTGATATTACGTTATATGGGATTATAACAGCTTGAATCAGCGCAAAAATAAAAATACTGCTTTGCAATAGTTGTATTTGTTCATCAGTAAAAAAAAAAAAAAAATAGTCGCAAATCTTTGACAAAATATGCTGACTGCATGCTTAACGAGCTTATTTATATCATCGATATTCATTCACTGTTCATTTTTCGCTAATGCAAGATGCTGAGAGATATTTAATTTATCATTATAACGTACCGTTTCTATTATATAGTATATATTTTAAATATAAAACGCGTTTGTTTACTTTACAAGCTAATTAAAATACCAGACGCGTAGCGAAGAGCGGTAGATTTCGAACGGTAATATCAAATTTATTTATAATCAATTCAATACGCGCGCTGATATAGTAATTCTTCCCAAAATAAACAGAATGACGAACGTTACTGTTTACCTCTTTTTGCATAAATCGCGGCGTTAAACTACGCGGATTAAACAGCTTCAATACTCTACGACCTGGTTCTTTATATTTATTACAATAACTAATTAACATAACAGTTAAAGAACGGTCGCGTTTCTTTATACTTTGAACTAGTGGCTGACTTTCGATATAAAGAATATAGGGCGGACGCCTACGTGCGCGAATTATTGTTTGTCATGAATAATTCATCTTGATAAACCAAATCAACTCAAAGTATACAAGACAATTTATTCATACCCCATAATTAATAGTAAATTTACCGGTACAAATTTTCGACAAGCACTTTTAACTTATAGTAGAATACTGCTGGATTCTCGTCACGAAATCGAACGTGAAATAAAATAAATAATTGAATTTCATAGTAATTTTCTAGCACGACACGCTTGGTGGCAGAGTACTGGTGCCAGGGCGCCAGGGACTTTGAGAGTACAAATGCGGGTGTGGGCTCCTAGATATCCATCTCCATATCCCGTTCCTCGTTATCCTGTAGCTAATAGTGATAGCAGCTTACGGCGCTACAGGGGTGAGCTTAACGAATTATCGGATCCCCTGCCAACTAGCTAAATTATTTAGATATTTTGACTAGGTCATCGTATGGAATGGTCCAGCTATCATCGCGTGGATGACATAACGCAGTATCTAGATTATTTGGCGCAAACCTACCCAGACATTTGCTCTGTGATGAACATAGGCAAATCAGTCGAAGGTCGTCCACTTAAGGTGAGACTTTCGATATCTTTTAAATTGTCTTAGGTCTTCTTTTTCTTTTGCTTTATTGAAAAATTAATGCTTGAGAATAATTTGACTTGATAATTGATTGACTATAGCTAATCGGTACAATTTATTATTGTGTCAGGTACTAAGGATCAGCAACGGAAAAGCCAATGCACCTGCGATCTGGATTGACGGAGGGATTCACGCCCGAGAATGGATATCACCGGCAGCTGTAACTTATATTATAGATTATCTGGTAGAAAATAGCGAGAAATTAGAAATAGACTACTACGTTTTGCCTGTAGTAAATCCAGATGGGTAATTATTCAATGTTTATTCTTCAGCTTGATATTACATTGAGTTTTAAATTTATACAGATGATAATTTTTGTCGATTTTGTTCTCAGATATGAATACACATTCCGTGGAGATCGATTGTGGCGAAAGAACAGAGCAAATCCAGAAAAGGGTGGCGTTTGCATCGGCGCTGATCTAAATAGGAATTTTGGCTATCGATGGGGAGGTCAGGGGAGTAGCAAACAACCGTGTCGAGACATATTTGCTGGGACTGGACCCTTTTCTGAGCCTGAAACAAAGGCCATAGAGACCTTTTTCCAAACGAGTGCAGCTAACTTTAAGGTAGATTGGAAAAGACAATTTTTTAACATTGGGAAGGCATTCAATTTACACATCATGATGCTAAATCGGTTTTTGTTCTTCTCTTTCCAGGCCTACCTCACCTTTCACAGCTATGGTCAGTTTATCCTCTACCCGTGGGGTTACGACAAACGTGTACCACCAGATTATGCTGACCTTGAGAGAGTTGGACGTCAGGCAGCGGCGGCTATGAAATCAGCTGGTGGTGCCGGTAGCGTTTATACGGTCGGAAACAGCGCTACTGTTTTATATGCTGCATCTGGTGGTGCGGATGATTGGGCAAAGGCAATCCCGAAGATTAAATATGCGTACACGATCGAGCTGAGGGATCGAGGACAGCATGGTTTTGTTCTACCAGCTCAGTACATCATTCCGACTGCAAAGGAAGCGTTGGCGGCTGTCCTAGTGATCACTGATGCCTGCAAACTAGCGCCATAGTCGATTTCATTAATTGATTCAATTATTCGCTATTCATCGCGCCATCATTTACGTTAACTTTAATAACATCAAATTATAAATTCGTATCAATAGAGATAATTAATTTATGTATGATGTAATTTAGAATATACATATAGGTATACGTAGTATATAGTATACGGTCACCGTCCTTAATTGAGCTTGATTCTTTTTCTGTATTACGGCAATTTGCTGTTTTCATATCATTGTAACTTAGTAAGATTCTTTGCACTCTCAGCATTTATTCAAATTAGCGGCAGCGTTCTAAAAATGATTTTCAAGTATCGAGATACATAAAAATAGTTCAACATATAGACATTCTAATTAATATTAATCATTTTTCATCAATGAATAATAAATTTACTGACCTAGGCTACGGGCTGTTGTGGGGTCAGTGCACTGATATTACGAGATTTAGTGACGCTCCTGGCGTCAAGGAGGTATCATGACATTTCCATTTAGCAAGGGTTCTATTGCAATTATAACGACTCTGGGTATCATTTCATAATCACGCAAACCTAATTTATACATTTGTGCTGCAATGCAAATTAAGAAACTCGATTATTTGTGTAACGTTACCGACGAGTAACATGTATTTATCTACAGCAATAAATTACCAGATATACCATAATAATCAATCGCTTCGTTATTTTCCACTTTCCCCTCTCTGCGATTATTCATTTCAAATAAGAAATTTTTCTTTATTTTTTCGATTTAATTTGAATTCAATTTGAATTCGATTTCAATTCAATTTGAATTTAATTTGAATTCAATTTCAATTTATCTTTTAGTCTTTATTATAATTAAATTATTATTAGCCATTTCCGGAGTCGGCGAAATTTTAAGTCGAAAATTTCTCCTGGTATTCGGAGAACATCTGACCCCAGGAGGTGTGCTGAAATTTTCGGTGGGAAAAAGGAGTATGTATCGATATAGGCATGCATACGTGTCCTCATGCACGTCTTTATATATAATAAAGTTGATAGCGATTTTCAGAGTTTTAGAAATTTTAACTCAAAAATTGCTCCTGGTATCAGGAGAACATCTGACCCGAGGAGGTGTTCTGAAATTTTTGGAGGGGGAAAGAAGTAGTGTATAGATGTAGGCATGCATACGTGTCCTCATGCACGTCTCTCTTTATAATTAAGTTGGTTAGACAAAAAAAAAGTGAAAAAAAAATCTTCAAATTTAGAAGCAAATTTAGTACAAAATTGCAAGTTTTTTTCTACTTTTTTTTCGACTTTTTTTTCGACTTTTTTTCTAAATTTTTTTCTATTATTTTTCCGAAAAATCGTCTTAGTATAGTGTATCGATATAGGCATGCATACGTGTCCTCATGCACGTGTTTATATTTGGTTATTGATTACGAAAGTAGCGACTTTCAGAGTTTTAGAAATTTTAACTCAAAAATTGCTCCTGGTATCAGGAGAACATCTGACCCGAGGAGGTGTTCTGAAATTTTTGGAGGGGGAAAGGAGTAGTGTATAGATATATGCATGCATACGTTGCTTCATGCACGTCTTTATATATAATAAAACTGAGAGCGATTTTCAGAGTTTTAGAAATTTTAACTCCAAAATTGCTCCTGGTATCAGGAGAACATCTGACCTGAGGAGGTGTTCTAAAATTTTTGGAGGGGGAAAGGAGTAGTGTATGGGTATATGCATGCATACGTTGCTTCATGCACATCTTTATATATAATAAAGCTGAGAGCGATTTTCAGAGTTTTAGAAATTTTAACTCCAAAATTGCTCCTGGTATCAGGAGAACATCTGACCCGAGGAGGTGTTCTGAAATTTTTGGAGGGGGAAAGAAGTAGTGTATACATATATGCATGCATACGTTGCTTCATGCACGTCTCTCCTTATAATTAAGTTAGTAGCGATTTTCAGAGTTTTAGAAATTTTAACTCCAAAATTGCTCCTGGTATCAGGAGAACATCTGACCCGAGGAGGTGTTCTGAAATTTTTGGAGGGGGAAAGGAGTAGTGTATAGATATAGGCATGCATACGTTGCTTCATGCACGTCTCTTTATAATTAAGTTAGAAAAAAAGTCGAAAAAAAAGTTAAAAAAAAACTTCTAATTTAGACGCAAATTTAGTACCAAATTGGAAGTTTTTTTTTGACTTTTTTTTCGACTTTTTTTCTAAATTTTTTTCTATTATTTTTCCGAAATATCGTCTTAGTATAGTGTATCGATATAGGCATGCATACGTGTCCTCATGCACGTGTTTATATATGATTAAGTTAGTAGCGACTTTCAGAGTTTTAGAAATTTTAACTCCAAAATTGCTCCTGGTATCAGGAGAACATCTGACCTGAGGAGGTGTTCTAAAATTTTTGGAGGGGGAAAGGAGTAGTGTATGGGTATATGCATGCATACGTTGCTTCATGCACATCTTTATATATAATAAAGCTGAGAGCGATTTTCAGAGTTTTAGAAATTTTAACTCCAAAATTGCTCCTGGTATCAGGAGAACATCTGACCCGAGGAGGTGTTCTGAAATTTTTGGAGGGGGAAAGGAGTAGTGTATACATATATGCATGCATACGTTGCTTCATGCACGTCTCTCCTTATAATTAAGTTAGTAGCGATTTTCAGAGTTTTAGAAATTTTAACTCCAAAATTGCTCCTAGTATCAGGAGAACATCTGACCCGAGGAGGTGTTCTGAAATTTTTGGAGGGGGAAAGGAGTAGTGTATAGATATAGGCATGCATACGTTGCTTCATGCACGTCTCTTTATAATTAAGTTAGAAAAAAAGTCGAAAAAAAAGTTAAAAAAAAACTTCTAATTTAGACGCAAATTTAGTACCAAATTGGAAGTTTTTTTTTTACTTTTTTTTCGACTTTTTTTCTAAATTTTTTTCTATTATTTTTCCGAAATATCGTCTTAGTATAGTGTATCGATATAGGCATGCATACGTGTCCTCATGCACGTGTTTATATATGATTAAGTTAGTAGCGACTTTCAGAGTTTTAGAAATTTTAACTCAAAAATTCCTTCTGGTATCAGGAGAACATCTGACTCGAGGAGATGTTCTGAAATTTTCCGCTGCGAATCATGTATAGTACATGTAGATTATTTAATCCTGAAATTAATAGTCGCAGGAAGGGGACAGCAGAGAATAATAAAGAAATTGATTATCGGTTCACCAGGGATTTTATTTCTACAGTGTCCATACAATATACGTTGTTGTAAAAATTATTCACAATCTACAATTGTTTCTTAAAAATAAATCTGTATTATATGTATGTGTACTCGAGTCTCTTAATTCGCTTTCCGGCATACATATATAAGTTATCATAATATAAGCTACGTATAATTTGCTTTAAGACGAGTGTTGATATATTCATCGTTAAGTAAATGACTCAAAAATATAATCGATATAAATATTTCATTTCGATGATTAAAACACAACTCTGAGTTGAGAAAAACTATCGCGACTCTGCACGTGTCAGACTCGTCCTTGCGCCAATAGCTCCGATGTTAACCCGCTGGCGCCTCGGGGGTCACTGACCGGATTACATCGTTCGCATACCACAACGAAGAAGTTACCCTCAGTCAAGGCCGTCCTCCCCTCCACATCTCCGTCTGCTTGCCTATTGCCGACTCTACCTCATGTCTCTACATTACCGTCCGATGTTTGCGGCAAAAGTTGCAGAGTCGCCACTTTCTTGACCAGACGTAACGCCATCTATCAGACGACTCAATAGTCAATCATGCTGAGAGAAATGGCTGTATAATCAGAGTAGAATGCAACTAATGCAAGAATGAGAATTCGCGAAAGTGTAATGATTGACTAAACTTGTTGAATACCCGCAAGAGTTAATCTCAAGTTGTTTGTTTCGTGGTCATCTATTTTCAAACAATAATTAATTAACTGAATACAAATTTCCTCTTCCCGAATCAGCAATTCGTCCATTTATTCGAACACCGAAAACAAAAACAACGAAGGGGATTTTAGGATCGAACCGGTGACGCATATTATATTACAAAACAGCGTACGTCGTTGATATCGTGATTACGTGAGTTATGATGAATAAACTGCTTCTTTTCCAAGCGCTGCGTTAGCTAATTTCATCACCTATCCCATTTCCCCATCCTTCTAATAATCTGTCACTCTGACATTCCGAGCTTACCCATGTGCGCCTTAATTCATTCATGGCAAGTAGTGTTCTCCATGGGCGGGATGACGTTATAATAAAATCTCTGTCCTTGTCAGATTGAGGATTTGCGCCTTCATTAGCCTTAATGAAGTTACCCCACTGGCAGGAGTCTTACGCGTTTGTCAATATGGCCACATTCGATGCGGCACCTAAATTGAGGGAACCAATAATATCCTCGAAGTCGATCAATCTGCACATACTAAGCGGAATACAAAAAGACTTGGAACTGTATGAGCAATTCTGCTGTCTATTTTTTCTACTAGATGACTATACTTCGGGCTATGATAAACTAGTCGAAATTCCAAAAAATGAACAGACCTTATCAAAGTTTGTAGAAGATAACATGGTAGAAGATTGGCAAGAAAAATTGATGGAAGGATTGTGCCTTCTTCAGAATAATGAGATACTGTTGAAATTAGGTATCAACTCGGATGACGCTTACACAAACTGTTCGACTAGGGTTCCAGAGGTTTACTACAAAATTAATAAATATGCTAAGCTTTTCTACAAGCTATTCGACGCCATGACAAAAGAAGATGCTCGTAAACTTTTAGAGCGTGTATATCAAGAGCAAATTATGTCTCGACCTGATTGCCAAACTTGGCCAGAAAGGGTTTCATTGGAGCTACACCTGTTGTGGTGGATCAAAAATGGATTCATCAAGATCTCTAATGGTACCTATATCTGGGAACAATCTAAAAATCAATTAAACGGGGTTTAAATAACTGAGAATAACGGTTTTCAGATGTATAAATTGATCACATAATTAATTTTACAGATCGATGGAGTCTTCAGAAGCTGTTGAGCATTTTAAAGGAACTGAATTTGTCGGGGAATGGTGTATATCGAGCACTTCAAGAATGTGACAATAATGACAACAATTTGAATAGTTCAAATTACCAGGCAGATAACATGAGCAACATACGTCTTACGAAAATAGCAAACACCGATAATGCTAAGGACGATGGTGAAGACAGATACGAGATTAATAATGGTCTAGTCATTATTTTTAATCAAATGAATTTCCGAGGGACGAAAGTAATTACAATATCTAGTTCTGTTTAGTAATTTTATTGCCATAAAATCTTTCAGTATCTAATTCAAATTCCACCCTTTTTCAGTATGAATATCGCAGTGGTTCGGAGCACGACTGTGCACGCATAAAAGAAACTTTCGGGGATCATTTTGGTTTCAAAATAGAAACTTACCACAACCTTGGTGGAAAGGATATATTTGCTAAATTGGATGGATTGTCTATTCGCGAGAAGAAATACGATTGCGTTGCTGTATTTATACTTTCACATGGAATATATGGTAAGGGGTGCCTTCAAATATATTCCATTCTTTTAAACGAACCTTTACCATGAGTAGATTGCTCATAGAAGAGCTCGGAACAGCTCTGCAGATATCTTGAAGAACTGATATCATGTTACAGGCAAGATAATCGCATCTGATGAAGCTGAGTGTAGAATCGAAGATATCAAATCAAAGCTATGCTGTATGGCTCTAAAGAACAAGCCAAAAATCCTAGTCATACAAGCATGCCGTAAACATGATAAAGGTATTTTACAATATGTATCCCCATACGCTATGTGTATATCAGCAGCCACAATTATACAGTGGATCAATTGTTACAGACCTGACGACAGACAGTCCAAGGTTTGATCCAGATATAGGAAGATTCGAGGACTTTGTGTGTATGAATTCGACGATACGGGGCGAATTCTCTATCAGAGATCGGGCAAACGGTAAATGCGATAAGAGAAATATGTAGTAGAGAGTTAAATAATTTTTGAGAAATTGAATTAAAATATTTGTAATACAAAATACGATACTGATTACCTATCTTTTGTCGTTTTCTCTGCATATAGGTACCTTGTTCATTCAAATTCTTTGTGAACAACTGGTCAAAATGAAAGGGAAACAGATTCACGAAGTATTGACGAAAGTAAACAGATGGTTTCAAAACAACCCTGCTATAGTTGATGGGGTGTTGACCAAACAGGTTCCTGAGTGTTCGTCTAATCTGGCAAGGGTGTTGATCTTCCCTTGCAGGCAAGGGCTATCACCGGCTGATTCGGCGTGATAATTTATCTAAGTTTATCAAATATATTATGTACAATTTGTACATACACACTTATACATAAATAGTATATACACGTAGTTACGCATATGTATATATAAAATCGAAAAGAAAAAAAAAAAAAAAAAAAAAGAAATCTATTTAAATTTATATTTTAAAGATTTATGCCACAGATTATTATCATGTAATTTAAAACAATTTTATACCTTAGACTTTAGAGTATACGTACTTTGTATATTTTAATTTTAATTATATAAATTAATAGTCATATTTTAATAACGTCTATACGATATTATATTATTCATTACTATTCCCACTCATCTATAATTAATTTAATTCTAAGATAATTAGGTAGTTTATAGATGATAGATATATACTTAAGTCTTGAGGATATTTAATTAGTTTTTTTTTTTTTTACATATATTATAATTGACAAACTCTTGCAATTTACAATATAATATAGCCGAACTTTTGTACCATTTTTATATCGATCCCGCGTATATTCTACTCGAGTATTCGTAGAAAAAATGTGAAACGTAGTATACCGGTGATTGCGATCAATTTAAATCACTCTATAAGCATGTGCGTGCAGTCCCGGGATTAATAATGCACAAGACATAGTAGCGTGGGGTATGAAAATAAATCGTTATGTTTACGAACTAACTGAGATTCAATATCATCACGATTAAAAGAAATAAGTAAATTTCATTCCGAGGTCCAGGTCAGATCCTTCCTTTCTTGCTACCGGTCCATAAGTCAGCAATCAACCGAATTGAGAAGAAATATATAAGCTCGAATCCGGACATCAGACTAAATCCTGCGAAGAGACCAAGCAGCCCACCGAATGAAGCTGAAACATTTAATATCAAGGATTTTTTTATTATAATATTAATTTTTTTTTTTTTTTTTTTTTTTTTTTTTTAATATCTCACCGAATAAATTGTGCCAATTGTAGTATACATCGCGGCGATACTGGGTCGAGACCAGGTCACTGAAGAATACGTGTAAAACGCTGTGATTCTTTACCAGAACCTTGTCACTGAAAACCGATAATAGCGAAATATCCGAATAGAATTTATAGAATTTTGAAAAATAGGTAAAGGTATGTATTGTATAACTCTCACTAGAATTTGAGATCCTGGTATGAATTGTTGCGATCAAATATTCCAGCAGAACTTTCGAGCGGATACCGAAGGAAATCGCAGTCTGGAACACATCCGCATGGTCGTTTTGAAGATTCCGTAGTTTTCTTTGGTGGCAAGTTTTGGCTAGTGATGTTCACTCCAGGCCATGAGGTTTCGTAGTAATCTGTAACGAAAAATCATTATCCCCTGGCACATACATAAGTCCGGTCGTTTAAAAAAAAAAAAAAAGTATAAACAACGCGATTTCATATCGTGCTATAAAAATCTACATAAATAATTCACACATTTACTAATACTTAAACATATATGTATACTGACTTTGGTGTGAGTAGACACACTCGACGTCCCTTAGGTCACATATTCTCCAAAAACGGTGATTACTATCTTTAAACAGAGGTATAGAAAATTTGCTAGTAAAGTAAGTATAGAGTTATAGAGTTATAGACAAAAAGGAAATATAAGAAACTGTTGTAAAAAAATATTTACCACTTTCCGAACGATTGAGATCGCGGGGATGAAGATCATCGTGGTAGTATGGAATGCATCCACATTTTTCAAAAATTGTTCGCAATCGGCATACGGCCAAACAGTTATGATAAGAGTAGCGGCGCGTTGATGTACCAAAATCAAGCCACTCGTCCGAAAAAATGCAGTTTCTTTTAAAAATTGGTAAACTTCGTACGTCGTCAGTAGAGTAGGTCACAACCGGTGTTACGCTAACAAATACTTCAGTACCTATACCAATCAGCTTGTTCTCAGCATTACGGTCAGGATAATCGTAAGGGTCGTGTAGCATCACCTGTATATCGGATGCAACAATTTAAATCCTCATCAAATGTACGAGATTTTGACGAAGATTTCCTTTAGCCAATATATATATAATATTATATCAAAGTGCATGTAACATATTTTTATGAAATGATTACATCAGATTAAAGAGCTTATATTATTCACCTTCACACCATAAGCTCCGAGAACAGCAGCATGGTAATCCTCGACTGCCGGATTTATCAGGGCCGTTAATCCAGTCTGGTATCCGCAGGCCGTCACCCTCCTTGGATTGCGACTGCATTAAAAAATTTTGCACGCGTTAATAATTGAATGTACATACAAAGATCGTGATATAGAGAAAAGTATAATATGCGATAAGTGTGCTGCAGATAATTGAATGCAGTGTATATAGTATTATACAATTATTGCAATTCATATAATAATATACTTGCCGATTCTTGGGGCATTGCTTGGTCTCAGATTGTTGACGAGAGGATATTGCCTCGTGGCTTTTTACCCCTACGTAGTTAAAACTGCAACAGAGTCCGTCACGGGTCAGCGATGACTCGAATATAGAATTGCACTGCCTGATGTCCCCCTTCCACTTACACCTGACCATCATTTCGGAGCAGTTTCTTGTCACCTTAACGAATTCGGTATAGACGTTAAATGATTACCATCATTTATGATTTCATAATAGTCGTGTATTATTTATATCTACCAGTTGCATGACAATGGGGATCGTCAAGTTATTGAATTCGAATAATTCCTGCAGTCCAGTGAGATTTGCGCTAACATCCCGACCAAAAATACCCGGGTCAAGTAATTCGTTTAAAAATACCATTTCCGCAACGAGATCATCTTGCGAATCGTTGTTTGGAATTTTCCTGCACGATAAGATGTATAATACTTACTAATACCTGTAACTATATAGATATAGCAAGGATTTGGATATATACACGCGACTCACAAGACGCGGACAAGCTCGCGGGTCCGATTAAGCGAGACTCTATTCAAATCGCATATTGTCACAGCGGGGAACCAATAGTTCCATATCCCATGGTGTGTAGATTCGATTACAGTCAATGTTGGATGTGAGGCATTGTATTCCCAGGCGATATACATAAGAACGATCGCGCAGCAGAGTGACACTATCACTCCTACGGCCCACATAGTCCTACATAAGTACAATTTTAAATTGTACTAAAATTTTCGCAATATAGGAAAGTCGCATATATATGATTGCGGTAATTTTGGAAAACGGGGATCCCGTATAATATGTGTTCGGTATTTAAAGTATAATAGGATACCTTTCGAGAACTGAGCGATGGGACTGAGCAATGTACTTATATCCATGTAACCCGGTTGAAAGGCAAAATTCTTTCGCTTGATTAGCAAGGACACGTCGCCATCTTACGCGTCCGTCTCGCGTTTTTTCACGACGGGTTTCGATCATCCTTGTTATCCGGTCGACGGGTAACTGCGTGAGTTATGATCTGGTTGTTCACGTACGCGGTTTTCTACCCCCTAACCCCCCCCCCCCCCCCCCCCCCCCACCTGTCTTTCCCCCACCAGCTGTATATCCAATGTTATTAACTATTCATAAGTCCTTCCGGCCTACGGCTGCGGCTGATGCGATTCCGATTAGAATCACGCCAGGGTACTTTGGCCGTCAACGATTAACGATTCGAGAATAAGCGTCGCGTAGTATCGCCCTTATAGCTACGCGGTTTAACCCTCTTGCAGTATAAATCGGTGTTTCTCAGTCGGCCGTGACTCGATGGGACTCCGCTCGCGTTATATTGCGGGTCTTTCGCCTCGCGCGATATTAAAGTTTCAAGATGCCGCAGCCCGCGCTCGACTCTTGCCTCTATATACTGACTCAGCAGGCGTCTGTCATTAATAATACCCTCCCGAGTACCGCGAGTAGATAGGCCATAGTACCTACCTAGCGCTGAACCGACGCCTGCAAAGTGCCAGGACGTCACCCCCCCCTCAAGGACGCCTTATTTCGAGCTTCTTTCTCGCCCCCCTCCAGCACACGTCATTAGACAGGAGCTGCTCTGACGGGCTCTCGACGTCCGGCGACCTTCGCGTTCTACCTCCTCGAGCCCCGGGGTATACCCGCGTATATTGGTATATATACATGTATATAGAACGCGAGGGCGAGAGGTGAAGGAAGAATCGCCGGGGTTCAATAGGGGAAAACCATACCACGCGCCCCGACAAGTTCAGCTTTGTACTTTAAACGGCGTGAAATCACCACGACACGGGGTCTCGCGGTTCCCCCCCCCCCCCCCCCCCCCCCCACCCACCCGAATTCCCGTGAGAAAATTATATACATACTATACATATATGCGTGACAATGTGTATATTTATTTCTATTTTTCTATCACAGCTATGCGGGAATAACATATAATTTTTTTTATCATTAATATATAAATTCGTAGACCGAGTTAAACCGGAAGGGTGACTTCCGGATGGGAGGATTATACGTTAGTTATACATATGTTTATAACGTTTATGGGTATAAATACCTATACATGCGCGTCCCGCGTTAGAAAAGCCGATTGGTGTATAATAATGGGACGGATTTTAATTACGGAACTGCGACGTCCCGCGCGACGCGTGCGGTAAACGTGGCGTGGGTGGGTGGATGGGGTAACGACGTATTATACTCCCGACCGCAAATCTCCCTCACTATACTCGCGTAACCCCCGTGGCCTGTAACAATTTGTTAACTGCCGTAGAATTGACTCCGGTTCTCGCGCGTTTCTCTATGCTCACTCCCTATATAGTTTCCTATATACTGCAGTAGGGTTACAAACGCAGTACATCTCACGTAATCTGCCATACTATTACTATATATATATACCTAGGTATATATATACGAAACACGTACAATTTAATTTACTAAAATAGTGAAGCATTGTACAGAGACGCATTGCAGAAGGTGTATAGAGACTCCGAAAGCGATATAATTAAATTCGATATTCGAATATATATATATACTATAGTAGGTAATATAAGATAATAGATATAATATCCATGGACACAACTGAATGGTTATACCCATATGCATGTGAGATATACGTAGTATATAGAGATATTGTGTTATACGCGTGCCTGATCTTGCGGGAAGAATTTGTCGGTTTCCCTCGCATACGGCATAATCGTATCGTATATATAAGTCCGTATGCGCGCGGGTTATTGCGCTATACCTATATATGTAACATATATACATACAAATATAGATATAGATATATATATAAGGTACGCGTGCGGGATATTCGTGAAAAGGACGACGAGGGGTTGAGAAAGATGCCAAGCGTCCCGGGATTCGGGCTACTATATGGTATGGGGGGAGGGGGGGGAGGGGGGAAGAAGTACACACGAGCTGGGCTGATGCACAGATATATACTCGGGCGCGCGGAGGGATAGGGGCTCTCGCGGCGAAGAAGAGACGGAAGAGATTTTATGGGGGCCCGAGTATATTTCCTGATTGAGCGAACTAATCCACGCAAAGGAGTTTTATCGACGAGGTTGAATCCCGGGAAGGGCGAAGGATTCCCTATATACTTTCTTCCTATATTCCTATATTCCTTCCTCCCTATAGTATATATATCGTTCGTATAAGACACACGCATGTATACATGTGTATATATATATTTATTATATATTTATCTCGCAACGCTGTATACCCATACCTACGATATCCGCACGTTAAACGCCTGTATAATTCATCATATCGTTATACCTATAGTATATAAAACAATTAGGATATAGGATATATCCTATTCGGGCTAAAGAGCGCGGATCTATATAGTTTGAAAACGAGTATAGGTAAAGTATAAGATTAGGGAGGAAGAACTCCTATATACCGAATGATCTGAAAAGCACACCGGTATACGATAAATAGCAGCTAGCGCAAACGGTGCGCTGCTATGCAGGGCTGATAAAAGCTAGAATTCTAGCGGCGATACACGTGCGGCATTTTAAAGTTACGACTATGCGCGCAATGATTGCAAAGAGGAAGCCCGCCCCCGCCCAGGACGTGTCGCGCCTCGGACTCGTCCCTATAAGTCGACTTCCGAGTTCTAAAAGTTCCTTATAGTCTTACTGCGGGACATTTACATACCCAACCCAGCAACGACTTACGAGCGTGCGACTCCTTCGCCTAAACCCCTATATCCGGATAAGGTATAGGTATACCTTGACAGTTGATATCAACTCACATATAATCGAATCAGAGTATAGAGGATGACGCCCATTGTATAACGTCGCCGGAAGATTTAAATAATCATATATATCTGACCGTCCAATAAATCGTCCGTGTCCACCCGGGTTCTGCACCCTCCGTTCCTCTGCAGCAGTCTCTCGCGCAGTTTCTCCGTTTTCTACGTTTCTCGGGTTCCTCCTGTCGCCGTCGTTGCGTCGCCCTAACTACTACCGTCTCTATATAGCCAGCTGGAAAGGGAAGGTATAGGGGGGAAGTGATCTATGCGTTCCCTATAACAACCAGAATCAAAACATCGGACTCCCGGCTGCGGATACGCGCGCTGGGAGGGAGTCGAGTCGAACCGAGTCGAACCTCTCCACCCCCCGCGTCCGTCTTGGCCGGAAAACGTACTCGCTTAAGATTTACGGACTCGCCGGCGAGATTCCCCGATTCACTAGCTGGACTCTAGCTCTGTATTATACAGCTCTCCCATATCCATACACTGCACACGCACACATATGCATATGCTGATATCTGCAGCACATATATATACTATTTCATCGAGACAATTGTATATAACGCAATAATATTCCACCTTGGTACTTTTCTCCGTCAAAGAGTTCGGCGTATATATAGCTAGAGGCACGTTCACCCCCCCGTACATCCGGGCGGATCGTTTTACGCGTTAGACTTTTCGCGTCGGGATATAACACGCGAGCGCCGAATGAATATTCAACAGCAAATACAGTACGCAGCTACCCCTGCATGGTGGTATAGGGCTGTTGTCACTTGTGCGGATTCTAGATAGCGGGTACCCCGGTCCCGCAGCTGACCGCGAACGGTTAAACGCTCTGGTCACCTCAGAGGGTCCTTGTTTATGATATCTATAATACTGGTCAAGCACCTAAACGCGCCTCTACACTCGCCTCCCGCCACCTTTCGAGGCTTGTAATCTCGACGGTGAACAGCTCGGCCAACGTAGACCTGATACAGCACGTCCCTCGACCGCGAATTATAATAATGCGATAGCTGAACAATGCAGAGCGGATCATATAATATGTACCTAACTACATTCATATACCTATACCTAAACGAGTATGTGTGTGTATATATTATAGTAAATATCATTATATCACGTATGTACTACCTATACGTGTCCGATATACCTACTACTATACTGCAGGTATATGCATATAGTATAGATATAAATATACTATATACACTTATATACGTGGAGATGACACTCGATAACCCGATGTTGGTATAAACTATCGCTAGACGATCAGGCGTTCTCGATTTTTATCCTATTTTTTTTTTTTTTTTTTTTTTTAATTGCCTCTCGACCTGCAGCAATTCTCTAGAAGCGGCTATCGCTACAGGATAGAATATATATATAGTATATATATATAGAGAATAAGAGGAATAAGGAGAAGAACTAGGCAGTTGCGTAGTGGTGAAAGAGAGGTACCTTACCCTCCAGACGGAACCTCGACGGAATATAGAGTTCGAGTTAAGCGCGAGGCGTGGTTTTATTGAGATTGACGCGCAAAGTGCCTACTCGTAGTATAGACGTACGAAAAACGTAGCGGGTGAATGTTCAGTGGTCAGTAGCAGTTAGCGTAGTATATATTATAGGTGTCAGGTAGCACTTTGCGGGGTGTCGATCAAACGGAAATTTTCTGGATATTTTTAAATTCATGCGAAACCGCGCGGCGAGCTATGCATACCTTATACTTACCCATATACATATATATATATTATATTACTATATATATACGCAACGCGAATACGTAACAGAATGTTAGAATCGAGGCGCGACGCCGCGCCGTGGCTGTACGTATTTCACGCCTAATTTCGCCCGAATTTCTTCACCGGCAAATCTATTCCACGCATCTGCACGCTCGCGTCTCTCCCATATGCGGGCTGTTCGCTTTTTCCCCCCCATTGCATGTTACTACGGTGGATCAGCTGCTGTTCCTTGGTTTTCTGGTCTCGTCCCATATTCCCGGGTCAAAATTCATTAGCAGATATCCCCTGACGTGAATCACTTGACTGTACATATACGAGTGTCGCGGTTTATTATATTTTATACGAAGACCGGAGGATAAAGATTTCGCGCGAAAATCTCGATCGGAGTATAGCTATAGAGGTAATATATATAAGTTTGTCGTGCAATATATGTATAATCTGCGCGGAGGAAAAGAATTGCGGGTAAGAAAAAGACGAGGACGGAGGACGGAGGACGAGGCGTGGTTGAATGAAGATAATATAAAATTCCCCGGAACGTAATGTAGTTATAAAGCCCGTTGGCAGGTAACTCTGCCCTCTGGGCGATGTAAGATAAAGACGCGATTATATAACGCGGGTCGTACCCACCCTCGCGGTATATAGACGCGGCGGTCTTAACTCGGGTTTAACTTAAGAGGTACATAAACGTAACAATAAAGGTTTTAAAATAATCCCGCGCACCAAACGCTCGGTCAATTAAGAATACAGTATAACAGTCTGCATAATTCGTTATTATAGCTCTCTCTCCGCATCAGGGTATAGCCAACTGTGCAGCAATATAGATATACCTATATATTCCATATAACTCCTTGCTGAATTGGTATACTATATATATATATATAAATATATATACGGGAGGATAGGTATACCGTCTTCGGGTCAATCTTCGTGGCCATTCGAACTTTGCGAAGCGTAAAACGCGCCGTCTTATACCGCACAGCGTTTGAAATTGAAATTAATTCCACTGCGCCTGGAGGATATATATCGAATGTTTTCAGCGTTTGATGACCATTCCCATCCCTTAAACCCCTGGACCAACCACCTTGTTTATATCCCCCGGAGGATTACACCCGCAGATTATAAACTCCCTAGTATTATATAGAAATAAGCAGACAACCGAATCTTCGTTTTATTCGAGTTGTTGTTGATCAACGATGGATTGCAATGTAACTGCAGGGTATAATAAGTACACCTTGAAATTTGAATGGACCAGCTAGCTCCCGCATATATATAGTAACGATTTAATAAACGTGTATAATATCCAGCGTGGTATACTAATAACCCCGAGATCGTATAACGTCGCATTTGAATTAATTCACCGAACCAGAGCTGTAAATCAAGAGCCTACCTTCCATAGCTCTATATATATACGGTACAGCTGGGTGAATCTGTACCCACTACGTGTATACCTATATATCTATACGCGCACACCGTGGCGTTATACGGTGTGCTCTAAATCACGGTCCTGTAATTGCACCGGGCACCAGGACCACTCGGTGAGACAGCGTTATACCGTACGTATATACCTACCTATAATGTATATAATATATAACGGATCGTATACGGGGGTGTCGCGGTCACCGCGTACCGAAACAATCATCAGAGGCTCTATTCCTTGTCCCCCATAGTTTCGTTAATTATTATCAGCCTTGTATATTAGCTGCACTTATCTTCGGTATTCCGCGCGGGGTGCATAAGAGCGCAAGATCGAATAATGGGATATCAGCGCAGTTATACCGATTCGAGGTGCGAGAACGAGGTGGAACTATGGTAAGGGTGCGGACTGCAGCAACTAGGGTAATATACGTCCGGAAGGGAGACCCTCTCGGGGAGCACAAAGATCACGTATGCCGTTTCGCCCGAGGGCACAATTCTCGCCAAATTTCACGTTTCCGATCTAGCGTGAGATTTTAAAATATCGACGCGAGCTCCTTATATATATGCCTCGTCCCTCTTTCCCGCACATCGCTCTGTCGGAAAAGAAACATTGCACGGCACGGAAGAGCGGGGATAAAAGAATTCTACGACGTAGGTAGTACCCTATTTCATTCCCTTCCGTGGCTCCTTTTCCTATCCGTTTTGGCCATCGACCGCGGACCGTGTTCGAAAAATGCGCGTCTCTTCATAGAATGCACCTAATAAGTACCGCGCGACTGCAAGAAACGATCAGAGGACTTTACAGCTACAGGATAAAGCTTCCTCGCGTGTCTGGGTATATAAGAGATCCGATCGTAAATCGTAATTTATTTGAAAAAAACAAGTTAATAAGCTATATGCGGTCGTGTGTTTATTCCGCGATATTATATATACCTACAGCATATATAGATGTATATATGTATAGTTACTGCAGAGTTTAGTCGCGGTGAGATTCTTCGAACGATATCTTGATTGGGGTTCGCGTTGGTCGTTCAACGGGAGGAGTCCGAGCTCCTGGGCTATGTCGACGACAACGACGAGTAGGACGACTGACGAAGGGTCGGGTTCGCTCTTTCGCCCCGGGAGTAAAAGAGAGAGAGTGTGGCTAGTGATTGGATTACAGTCGGGCAGTCCCCGCGGACTCGCCAAATGACCGGGACAAATTGCCCCTTGCCTTCGGGAATACTTATACTCGTATACTGTCGATCGGTCTCTATCGTATCTCGACGACGCCCCGAAACTCAGTATAGAAGTATAGCGGCAGTACCACCAGCAGCAGCAGTAGCAGCACCACTGGCTTGTTTATACGTAATGTACACGTATTGTATACGTGCGAGGTGGCAGCCCGTCGTAATTGATGGACCAGCTACCGATTAGTAGTTCCCAGATCGACCCAGACTCCATATTCCTACGGGATAAGCGACGATACTTTATGTGACAGACTCGATTGACTCGCGCACAACGGGTGGCAGATTTTCTCGTTTTTTGTTTTTTTCTTTCCTGCACGTCCTATATAGATGTGTATAATAAATTTGCACCGCGGTTCGTCTCACTTCGTTGGAAGAAAAAAAAAAAAAAAAGAAAAAAAAATCCTTGCATCTGCCACGCTCCCGCCGAGCCATTGTTTCACCCTACGCAAAATCCTACCGCAAACATTTCATCCATCTCATAGATGGATGCATATGCAAGTTTAGAACTGAGGTGTCTCAACTCCTACTATGCAGATGTATCAGATATTACGAACCTGCACGATAAAAGCTCGTGGAATTATCCTAGCATGGCGATTTCTGACCTTTTCTCAAAGCAGAGATCAGGGGCGCTTATATACGTTTTGTTAAAATATATTGCTGCAGGGTGCAAGGAACCATATAGTATATACATATAGGCACATAGTAATAGGTGGAAATACCATCAGTGATCACCGATTAGTGGGGTCATTAGCGGCTAAAGGCTAAAGGCTAAAGGCGAATGGCGAAAGGCGAAAGAAGTATTATTATACCTGCGCGCGGGGAGCCCGTTATCTCCGCGGTCAATTAGACGCGTAAAGAATCGCCCCCACCCCACTCCACCCCCCGTCCCCCGCGTTTCCGTTCCCATTCCGATTCTCATCCCTAGGGTTTCCCCGATTCCCGAGGACAAGGAATGCCGAGGTTTCTTTGTCCCGTACCCCACACTATAGGTACACTAGCCGACCAGCACCCTTATGGTTCAAGCTTCTGGATTCTAGGTTCTATGGGTTACATATAGTAGGTATATACGTAACAGTCCACGACGAAACGACCACCCGGTGTAAATGGGACGATATAAGACGGAGGACAGCCGACCGGCCGTGTTTACTATACCGAACTACTTAGGTATAGGTATAGGTACACGTATATAGCATAGAAATAGACACACATAGACATATACCCATGGCTACGATTCGCTTCTTCGCTTCTTCGCTTCTTCGATACCCTCGCAGCTCCCGATCAGATGGACAGATACACCGTCCGTCGTCCTTCCCCCAGATCCGGCTTCGAACGTTTCCGGAATAGTGATATCATTCTGTCCAGCGCAAGCTTAGCTCTTATATTCTTTCTCGGGAATGAATCTAGTATACGTTCAAGGCAAAGCATTTAAATGTACACATATAGTACGAAGAAGAGATAGAACGTCGGATATAGCATCTTCGAATTTGGATTCTGATTTTTCTGAAAATTCTTTTGCGTATAATCGAGTTACGCAAATCAAACTGTAGACAGAATATATAATCCCAATATAACATCCTATAGCATAATTCATAAGACTGTAGACGGGTGTGCGGGTGATATAATCGTTATCCAATCAATAGGGCACGTCGAGTAAAGTCTGGGCAATTAAGCTTTTGTTTTTTCTTCTTCTGCACCCAGACGCACGGACCAGTTATATGGTAAGGGGAGTAGAATTTAGTGCTGTTTAACCCCCGGAAAGTTCTTCGATAAATAAAGATGTCGCTATACTGTGAGAGAAGGAGGAAGAGAATGTGCGGAGGAGTAGTTCGGGGTTTGCAGGACGCGAGGGGTTTGTTGTCCCAACAGAGGCGATCTGATTGCCAGTTAGTGAAGTCAAGTTAGCGCCGCCGCCAAGCTAACGGCCTCTCTTCGCCCCCAACAATTCTAGAATGCGAGGCAAGAGAGTCCCGCGGCTGATTAGTATATAGTTGCGTATACAATCACCCGCTGATTTCACCTCCATCTATAAGGATATTCAATCTCGTTCACCGTCCACCCACGCCTCGTTATTAATCAGCAGTGTTGTCTCGTCTTAAGATAAAGTCGCGGGTACGGATTTCTTGCGTTAAGCGTTATTGGTTCCAGATTTTCAAGCTCCATTTGTCTTTTGTAATGTTTCACGATCCCTAAGGTGCATCAACTAATTGTCCCGCCAACGATCTTCTCCGCACGAGAATATCAGGGATGGATCGACGATCGAAGGGATAGCTCGCCCTCGCGGTACGCAGGATAGGCAATCCATCAGTTTATGAAATATATTGGTAGGTAGTAACCGGGGCGGTAAATCGTAGCGCGGAATAGCGGGGATCAGGATCAGGATCAGGATCAGGATCAGGATCGGCATATGGGATAGGATTCGGCGTATATAAACTTTGGATCTTAGAGTGCATCATATATAGTATATACCATACCATTACCAGTTTCGGACGGGTTTAATACGGCGAAAGTCAATTCTCTCTTATCCATCGCTAACTCATAACTACTCTACCAGTTTTCTCCTACCGTTTTCCCCAATCCAACTGCTTTACGTTGCAGGGAAAACTGAAGGGTGAATTATAGATACTCGCATGTAATGCTGTACTATATTGTATCTATTATAGTATTACGAGGTACCTAGCACCTATACCAACAGCTACGTTACGCATGTAGTACGTATAAGTGCAGTGGTAAGTATATATATCTGTTTGGTAGAATGCCAAAAGGACTCGGAGGCTAGGCAGCTAGGCTTTGCTAGGTGCTTAAGGTGGCCAGAGTTACGTGTACCACGCTTATACCTTGTACCTAGTTCGAGCACGATTCCCCGGTAGTGTTAGTTTGCTCGGGGCGCGTCCTCGGACAAAAGCGCAGCGGTTCTTCACCGCGCTAGGATGTATTGTCGCACTCGTCAGGCCCGGGTTTATTGTCGTCGCCATGACGTCCCACTTGATCACGATCCGGACGGTACTCCAAGATCGCTGGATAGCCGTCACGATAAGACTCGGAGAGGTACCCCCAGTAGGTACGACGAGTTACCCCCGCGGCACTCTCTCATCGTTATATTAATATCTATATATTATATAAATCTCGGAATATATACCATGCAACTTCTATATAATATATAAATATATAGGTATATAGGTATATGCGCCTGGAATGATCATTGTCGCGGTAACAAGCCGGGTATTGACAGGTCGCATCGTCTTCTGCACGTGTAGTATGGGGTTGTGGGCGGCTACGAAGGCCACATACTAATGGGACATTACCTTAACGTGGTCCGGCCGTCCCGACTCTCATTCGGTTAGTTACTCCTCGGGGATACCGGTCAGCCGGCGGCATCCACGGTGAGAACGAACCCGCCCTACTACCTCATCCCTGATTCTACCTCCCTAGTCGCGCGGTCGCCCTAGCTCTCGGACCCGCGGGAGAGACGCGATGAATCGGAATCCGATGCCCCCGACGACCGGACATTATCGCGCTGTATTTTTAACCTCGAGAAACGATCCCTAGGGACCCGACCACGGGACCCGGACCGCAACTTGATTCGCACCAACTACCACTGTTTGCTCAACGCCGTTGACCGACCTTATCCGATTCAGCTAGGTACATAGCTAGGTACAGCTAGGTTCAGCTACCTACATAGAAGGTATACCTCTCATACCTTTAGCTAGTATAGGTACACTGCTTTATACAAGCATATATATATAGTAAGTATATACGTACACGTATACGGTTACATATATAAATAAATCCGTATGTAACTCTATATTATACGTATAGCTGGTTACATTGCAGTAGCTGCAGCGCGAGATGCTGCACGTACGTGGTATATATTTACATAAAGATATGTGACGTGTGGATTGAGAGAAGCCTGGCTGGGAAATGAATATAGGATGCATAGATATGGGCGTTTATATGCCGTGAGAATTAGTCATGAAATGAAGTGAGGGTGGCGAATTGCGAGCGAGTATAGGATATAATATAACTATAGATATAATAAGACGAAATATAATTGCTCGGTGGTATGAGAAGCCGCGAGGACTGAGAATAAGTATATATAGGGTGCAGGAGTGCTAGGATGAAAAGGTATATAGCTGTGGGGAAAATTCAGTGGCAGGGTGTGGGCGCGGGTTAAGAAGATATTTAGGGGTCGACTTAATTAATATTTACGGGCCGCTCGACTTTAAGCTGCCATTAATTCACGTCAACGTCTTTATACTATCGCGCTCGCGGTACCGCGGTGACTTGCATCCTTGTTGCCAAACTGAGATAAGTGCCCGGGGATCGCGCGATGCTCAAGTTCGAATCGGATGCTCACCTCTATACGAAACCCCCCTCGTTATCTACACCCACGCAATATACATGTTCTTAGACAGCTATATGCGATATAAGTGTACATACTATAATATCATACCCATCTACATACTTATACCACCCCGATCTCGGATCGGATCCTGGAATATGGATATATAATTTGGCTTCTCCGATACAGTTCTCGCGAATATTCGTCACGTCAGCAAATATATAGGTGACATATTATAGGTTGTCAAGGTTTTACGTGTGATTATCATTTCTCCCGCGGTTTCTGCTTGTATTACTTTATCCTTCTTCTTCTTCTAATTCTTGTTCGTTTTTTTTTTTTTTCTTTTTTTTTTTTCTTTCTTCTCTTCCTTCGCGGTTGCGGGAGAAAAGGTTATCCGCGTAGCAAGAAACACGGGCGGTTACCAAAATTGAAATTTATAATCCGTAAAAACAATTACGGTTCCCGGGTCTGGCCCGGCTGCCCGCCCAACAAAAACGACTAATATCTCAGGTTTGATTTACACCGAGGCGCCGGACCGCATCGTACCGTGTCGCGGGGCGCGTCGAGCGATACGAATAAGGACCCTCTGAAAGCGAGCGGTAGCTCGTGCCAGGACAGCAGACACATATTAAATATAGAATGTGAAAGATTTAGCAGGAGACAACAGTCCGAACCGTCCGAATCCTACAAGAATAAATCCGCATCGGCTACCAGATTCAATAACTCGACCGCCATAAATCCTGTGGACGTCGTACGACGTTTGGAAATATACATCCAGCTGTATAATATGGGTACCTCCTCGCCCTGTACCGAAATACTATAATATAACTATACGTATAGTGAGCCGTTAAAAAATAAATAAATAAATAAATAAATAAAAAAAACTTATCACTGGGTCTTAAACCGCGAAGAAATAAGAACAATTGTAAAATAATCAATTTTTCTCTTTTTTTTTTTTTTTTTTTTACTTTCCCCTCTCCCGTTGCCCCGGATAACCTTTATCACAGTACGCGATTTGCCGCATATATCCCCGCAGCAGAAATGTGGTGTAATAAAACTGGGCTGCGGGCAGTTCTGTCCACCCGGGGCGATCGCCTTATTGCATGTAAAACATTTATGCCTAGTCGATATTGGCGATATCCGCGATATCTGAATGCGGCCGGCAACCGATCTTATGGTATTGAACCCCCATACCCCATGACCGGTGCAGCTTGCAGGGTGTCGGGGTATCACACGCCGTAAAAAGTGCACCAGACCGTCGAGATCATACCACCCTAAACCTTGATACACGCATACATCGAGAAAGAATTATCAAAGGAGTCACCGATTGTGCGTTAACAAGTCCTATATACTTTCTGGTTTCCCGGACTGTATAACTATAATAGGCGCACGCAGCACACAGTGCAGAGAGAGAGAGAGAGAGAGTTTCCCCACATCCCAATGTATCTCGTTATTATATATACCTGTTAGATTATACGCAGGGGATGAAAGTGGGGGGGAGGGGGGGAAGTACTAAGGGGTTCCGTATTATACTCTGGTATAGCTCGCGGCGTGACATTCAACAGTTGAGAGCTGGACCGATTCAACCCCGCGTTATACGTGCGAAGTCTAGCTGGTGCGAGTGCGGACGCTAACGGGCAGCCGATGTTGACGGGTGACGACCGGATTAGCGTCGTTACGGGACTCTGGCTTCAGATATCGCGGCTCCGCGACCCCCCATCCCCTTGTTATACGTCGTACAACCACCCACCTACTGTAGCACGACGACGTTTGCAACGAATTCGATTCAGTTTATACGTATTTATATGTCCGTGTATTATACACGTGCCCCTCATAGCGAGAGCTGCGCCCTGGGACCGTTTAAATGCCCTTTACTGCCTATTTTAAACAATTTTTGAGCCACCCTCCGTCGAGCGCACACCCTCGTGATAAGGCACGGGTAGATTTATTGAGGCGACCTAACTTTTGACCCGTGACCCCCCCCACCCTCCCCCCGATGGCGGTGAGACTCAACCAGTTATATTATACTCGAGTAGTCCTTTGGCTGCAGGACCTGCTACGGCAGTTTGTAACATCTACTAGCTTGCATGTACGCGCGTGTCGTTATATCCCTTGCAATCGAGAAAGCGAGGAGGCGAACGAGCGAGCTTATTGTCGACTCGAGTCAAGTATGATCCAATTATCGGTGACCGTATACCTACTCTACGCGAGTACACTATATATTTTTATGGTATATATATATATATAGAATAGGTATAATATATCGGTTATACAGAGTCACACAAGGTATATTTGTCTTATACTATATAATATATATACCTATATATAAACTTGCAGAGGAGTCTGAAAGTATTTTGGTGGCGGTATAGGTACCTATATCAGTGCCGGTGCAGAAGTCTGTCTCTATACGTGGATATACATACGTGCATGTATGTATATCTAACGGTGCGATCTAATACTATATCCTCGGGGCTTCGTAGTCGGCTATACCGCGCACACCCCTCGGGCCTGACGCACGTGGGGCTTCCTCTCTCCTCCCGTAATAGACAGAGATAGTTGAAGATAAAATAATAGAGAAGGAGAAAAAGGCAGAATAGAAGAAGGATAATATGGACAGAGGGTTGATCGCCGGTGAGCCTCGTATATATATACGGCCGAAGGTAAACTATACATGTATTATAATGACCTAAGCCACTGCCGCTGCACAACTACTTGACCTTATTTATACCCTGCAGCGAAACTCGCGAAGCTTTTTCACGTCTTATGGCTAGTATGAGGGAGTGAAGCCGAAACTTTGCGGTATTAGGTACTCGAAAGAAGAATCCCATTGCCACACGACATATGCATACGAGCTGGGTGAAGTTCTTGAAGTTCTACTCAATGCAGACTCATAGGTCAAAAGGGGTTCCGTGGGGTGGCATTGAGTTTTCCTGAAATGATTTCGCGCACGGGGTACTATCGCGGATCCCGACACCGACCCGGTAGCTGCCAGCTCGCACGTACGATCGAGGAAATAGCGTATAGAGGGTAGAGAGTAGACGGAGGAGATTCGAGGAGTGAGAAAGAAGGAAGTGAGGGGTGACACCGCGGAGCCAGGATGGGTCACAGTAAATTTTCTTTTACGGCCCGAATCTGTAAAATCATCGACACCCATAAAAACTCCGAACCATCTTTCTTGCCCGGAACAAGGTCCTCCGACGTAGCGCGGCCGCTCGCGCCGGGTGACTTTATTTTATGAATCGCGTAAACGCTCTACTCCGTCCGTACCTACCCATCTACCTTACATACCTTCACCTCAGTCCTCACCTATACGTAAGACCAGCTTATAAGAGGTATAAATTTCACCGACGCAATTCTGGTTGCAGTTATGCAGGCGCCAATTAGTAGCTACGGCACGTGCCTGGTCGGACATACTATACTATGCGTATACACGACGTTATGCTTCACTCTACGCGTGGTCTATACCTATATGTATATATTCGATACGAACCCATATACCCATATAATATACAATACCTATACAAGTTTTTCTCTCGACGAGACTTATCTGATCGCTTCGTGCTATCTTTATGGGAGAGCCCATGAACGCGAGCCATATATAGTATATATATATATGTACATGTGTGTATGTACAATATACCTATACGTATATATAGGTACCGGATCTTTCCGATATTGAAGCCTATATTGATATCCGAGATACCTACGCGTGTAGGCTCGTACGTGTTATTCTACTCAATCTCTATATATGCTATATACGCGCGTTTCTGAATTTGGGGGAAATATAGGTATAGGTATTATATCTATAACAAACTTCTCCCATGTATTTCTCGCGAGATAGATAATTATCGCGGTTTATTTGCGGGTCAGAGGGGACTCGAGGATTATAGAATATATATACCTAATATAGTATATAGAATATTACCTAATTGTATACAAGGTCGACGACAAATTATACGGGTATACGATATACTAGGGTGCGAATATATTTTTTTTTTTTTTTTTGCTACAATATTGCGGTTCGACTATAAAGCTATGTGTAAAGCAAGACGCAGAACAATATGAGAAAAAAAAAAATAAGAATGAAAAAGACACCACTTATTAGGGTATGCATGTTGACAAGGGATAACTTAACGCAGATCAGGGGAGGTAAGAGGATAGGAGGGTAAGTGGGGGTAGGTAGGTTACCTGCAGGTCTCGAAGCCGTCGAAACCGGAAAAGTGCTAGGTGCGTCTGCTCAAAGGCACGTTATATATGTAAGTATTGTATAGTACCTACATATACGTACACTATACATACCAGTATATGCGCAATATTGTGTATAGTATACCTATCTGTCGAACTAGCATGACGTGAGCTCGTATACACAATGAAAAATACACCTCGCAGGGTAAAAAAAAAAAAAAAAAAAAAAACCGAGATCTACCAATACCTATATGCATAGTATGTACACAGGTATACATATATATATATAGAGAAATCTTTTAGTTTCTGCACAGAACAAGGAAAGCAGCTAGGGTGGTGAGGGGATCCTTTGGCCTTTGGGGTAGCGAGCTACAGCCCGCAGCGTCCAGCACGCAATAATACTAAAAAGATAAAACCACCCGAGTCAACTCCCCCGCACCCTATATACAGTCAGTTCCCTCGGAAGACTATATATACGTATATATCCCCGATGTGCCCGACGCGACCGAGGCTATATATATATATATAGGTATATACATATACCAAGTTGCGCTAATAACGGGCGGGAGGGAAGGAAGGAGGCTCGTAAGCCAGTTGACCGTGACTAGATAAAAAATACTGCCGGTTCCTACGCCCCCGCCGCAACAAAGCGACGTCCACCCCTGACCGAGGTCTTGTCATGCTAATCGCCTCGACTAGGTTGACGATCTAGCTGCGATATACGTGCGGGTCACTCGGGGTCGACGACGGATTCATTCATTCCGTTTTAGAGAATCTGTATATACCGATCATTGTACTATACCATATAGTAATATACGATTGCTAATCACCCCGCGGGAATAAGACGGTATAAAGGCTAGTGGTCAGCAAAGTCGAATCTATATAATACACGTCCGCAGCCGCGAGAGAGCTAGCCCTGGTCACTACATAAGGCATCCGTTTTCCCATGTAATAAAATAAACTGTCAGCGGCAGCGAGCATAAAAATGCTAAGAAGCTGTACGGACTGTATATTCGACCGGGCTTTAGTTCGCATCTATACATACATATACATATATACACCTATACACATACCTACATATGTACAGATTATAAACGTGCCGAAGTATAGTCCCCCGCACTCGAGGGGTACGTACGTCCCTCAACCGGACGATTATGACCATAGGGATGACCGACCCAGAACCCGCATATTATTGATACCCGCTATCACTGCATGCGCGAAAACTATAAATACCTTTTATTCACGGTTTTACGGAAATCAATTATTCCTTTAAAAATTTCGATCAATTTTATCATGCATACCTACACCTAATACATAAACTGATAGTTTCAGCTGATTGTAAACGTTTCAGCAGGCTCGATCGATCGTTATATAGATATATAGTATAGGTATTGGTATTACGATTGGCGGGAACGAAGAACGGACATAAACGACCACCGTATATCTATAGTCAGTGTGTATAGTTGTCTCTGTATATTGGACGATTGCCTGGACAGTCTCGGTCCAGTCGAGTCCATACCGATCCATCGCCATCGTATGCGACGGTATCATCGCGCGGGCAGTGCAGATCGGGGCTTCGTAAATCATTGCCGATACATTAAACCGTTACTAGATCGGGTCGTGGCGCGGCTCGGTGCGGTGCGGCGTGGGGATAACCCAACGGGTGGAAACGATACGCGCGTGTTTCTGCAGCAGGGGGCACACGCGAGCTTTGAACGAAGGTGGGTTCAAGCGTAACGACGTTGCTGCGCTGAGGCGCCGGGTAACGGCGACGGAAGGTTTAAACCAAATTGAGCCAATCACTAGATATATATATATATATATATATATATATAAAGTTGAGTTGGGTTAGGGCAGCCGTATAGAGTTTACACCCCTGATTGCTAGAGCCTGTAACACTTTCCTTCGCGTGGTTATCCGCGTATACCTATATATATATACGAATTTTTCCTCATACTATATCCTCGAAATTGCTCCTCGTCCTCGTATAGTTCGCATCTTCCGCGCGTGCGAGAGGTGGGACAGAAAGTTCAGGTATACGCGAATCCAGAGCCGCGATACAGGGTTAATAACGGTCGGCCACTGGCGGGGAATTGTATCGCGGTAGGCGGCGCCTAGGTCCTCCGGTAGGGTGACTTTCGAGAGGACCGCGACGGCGCGAGAGACCCTGGCCCTCCTTTTGCTCCTCTCTTCCTCTCTATTCCCCTTAATCCCCCAACGCTATACCTCATCCTCCGCGAGAACCTCTATACGACGAGATACAACGCAGCCTCCCCCTCCTCCCCATTCCCTCATTAATATGCCCGTCGTTCGTCGAGGAACCTGGGTAGCCGCGAGGTATGCATGCGTATATATATATATATATATAGATAGATGCTATATATAGGTATCCACTCTTCGCCAAGGTGCAAATACACTCGCCTCTATGGACTATAATCGAGGAGCTATACGCGACGCAGCTAGGATGGAAGAAAGCGAGAGTCGCCGCGTGGTACTCGAAACCGAAGAAGAGCTGCGAGTCCCATCATCGTACCCCCAAAATACGAACGGACAGAGAAGCAGACATACTATACATGGTATATATACATACCTCTATCCTATATGCCTGTTTCATCCTCATCCTCCTCCTCCTCCTCCTCCTCCTTCTTCCTCCTCCTCGCCCGGTCGTTGTTCCAAAGTGTCGGCTCGAGTATTGATCCATCCATCCATCGGGTCCGTCTGTCTGTCCTTACGTCCTTACGCGTCCTTAGCTGTCCTTCAAGTCCTGACGATGGTTGGGTCCGATCAGTCCCCGTTTATCCTCGGGCGGTAACTAGATCATCTTTGCGGCGACGACCCCTGCGCAGGGTTCCCTTAACAAAGTCAGTAGCCACCTCGTTGCCCCCTATACGAAGTAGATTTGTCTCCGGCTTGTGAGGTGCACTGTCGCGATCATCACAGGATTTGCGACGGCTCGATGCCTCATCGCCTGGAGTAAAAGTGAATTAATTTATAGCAGTTTGAGGTGCAACGCGCGAACGCTACGGTGCGGAAACCCACGATTCCTTGATCCTCAACGTCTATATATACGTGTGTATACTTATATACTGTACCTTGATCCACGTCGCTATCGGACGAAGATGAGGACGAGGACGAGGACGATGACGAAGACGAGAACGTCGTATAAAAGAGGACGGGTAGGCGTCGTCAACGTCACCCTGCAGTTTCAACCCCTCTCAATCTCTCACCCCCTGTATATAACTATCTCCCTCTCGACGGGTGAACGCGGGAAAGCCGAGTACCGGCGCTCGGGAACTGTTTGACTTAATTTTACGAGGATGGGCTGGTGGCCACCGAGCGGGGGGACGCGAATCTACCGCCAAGCCTTAAAACGGATAAAAATTATCCCTTTATAAAGTCGAGAAACGCTATAAACGTCTAGTCGACTCGCGGCAGGGAACCGCGTGTACCTATATATATACCTACCCATACTATGTACAAACGAGAATGCGTATTTACTCGCCTGTATATATGTATTACAAACCACACACATGCATATATATACCACCAGCTGGCATATCAGAGAAACGCAAAAGAAATCCGCAGGCGATCGCCTCTATACCCAACGCTAAGGGATTGAATTACGCGGTTGACGAGTCACTCAAATTCCCAAATCGAAAAAAATAAAAACTTCCAACCCCTCCGCCTTTTCGAACGCGTGCAAGATCCTTCGATATTATACGCGATAGTCGAAAGATATTTATTGTACATATAAGCAGTACTTATATTATATCTACTGCAGCAATTACAATCCACACCTAATCAAAGGTATATAATATGTAAGCTCGATGAAGATCCTGAGATCTCGAAATGCGAAATTAAGATACGCGGCATCGTTAACCCGTCCGATCGTTTCGCAAAAATCTGTCAGTTTGGTTGCAGAAGACTGTGGTTATAGCTTGTATTAGCTATATACATGTATATAGTATATATAACTATATATACGACAACCGCATCAGCTGATTTTCGGAAATCGATTTGATCCCCTCGACTCGTTTCAACCCCCCATGTTCTCCTATAGACTGTGTGTTACGTCTTGCGTACCAAATGACATTTCTCCGATTGCTCGGCCGAGTCAACCCGTCACTCGATCATTCGATTCCCTATTCATATCTATAACGTAGCTCGGCTCTATACCTCGTGTCCGAATTAAAAATCCATCTAGATTCTATAGGTATACTATTACGGTATTACGAGACAATATATATTATATAATACGCATAAGATAACGTGTGCATACTATTTATAAATATGTGTGTGTGTGTGTGTGTGTGTGATTGATTCCAGACTATATGCATACCTATATATGGTATAGTTAAGGTTCGATATGTATATTATCTCTGCGCGACCTCGGGAAATGAGTGTTCGATAGACAGCTCGAGCGTACGTTACACCGAGGGACGTAGTAGTAGCTGCACCCCCGATAAGGACTGTCCCCGACATGCCGGGGTTCCGGGTATAACAACCGCTGATCTGATTAGCGAGCATCGATCCCCGGACAGACGACCCGGCGACCGACTCGGCTACGCGAACGCGAGGATTTAGATGTACAGGTAAAGATATAGAGACCACTAGGATGCAGGGCGCATAAAGACCGACGAGAGACACGCTGAGATATATGTGTGATAGACCTAGACATACTTATACCTGAATTTCGAACGAGATTATAACTTGAGCAGAATACGAAAAGAGCTTATATAGAGAAATCGTTATAGCGATATATTTATAATTCGTTGTAAAAGATAAATGAATAAAAATATTTCATTGATTAGCTCGGATTATATAATTGTCGTGCGGTTGCACGGTGGTCACATATGTAACTGATATGTATACTAAATACCTATATTAGATTATATTGTATGTACTTGCTGTGGCTACTAGTTTATACAATCAACCGGTTGCCGATCCGATAATAAAAGTTTTACCGGTTAGCCCATATTATAGTATGCATATATACATATGTATAAAAATATACACATATGCAGGGTATAGGAGTCGAGTAACGCGATAACAAACTCCGATCCCGTTTAGCAACAATGACGTCAACCTGTACGGTTCTCCATGCCACCCGCAACCATTCATTCATTCTTACGATAATATAGTTCGGCGTAATATTATAACTGTAATTTTTAATTGACACGGGATAATGTAGTAATGGATTATATATGACGATATCAAAACGGAATAGGTATATATCGTTGAATGAAAATGAGAATATAATTATTCCCCGCGAATAAAACAGTATATAGAATATATCGATCATGTTCATAAAATTGATAAACCTACCGTAGGGTGATGAACGACGGGTCAGGGGGGGGTAAGGGGGGGGTTGTATGATTTCGTGCCGGCAAGGTACCGCGCGTAGGCGTAGAGTGGAACTCCCTGAACGGGTCTCGACTCTCGAGCTTCCTCGAGGAGGGTGATGACGAGAGATAGTACACGGCTGCAGCGTGACTCGACAATACGGCTCAGTACCGCACCTCGAAACTAGACCCAGAGAGCTGGGGCCCCGATGATCCTCATCCTCTTCATCCTCGACCCCTGTAGCTCCCGCCTCTATACCCTGGCCTCTTTCCTCTGCACAGAACCGCGAGCGAGCTAGAGGCAAATCGATATAGCCTGCGCGCAGAGAAAATCTGCAAAATTCCGGGCGACGATCATCGTACGACACGTTCGCAGGGTAGGAAAATAATAATTTTTCAGGGTGTATATATATATACGTATAATAGTATTGTATATATATATACATAAGTATAATGCAGAACCTGTTGGAGCCTCGTGCCAATTGTACCCTATGACTGTGACGTGTATAAGGGTGGGCGAGCGAGAGGTCGAGGGCGATCAGTCAAGCTGTCGCAAGCCGACGAGCGACGACGCGCCGGCTATAGGAACCCTCCGTTAGCATCAACCACCCCCTGAGCGGAAACGAGTCAGTTAAACTCTCATTAGGATTGGGTCCCGTCGACGTCTCGCTATCTCGCCTTGAGAGGCGAAAATTATACGCGGGGAGCCGTTAATTGAGCTGTATTATATGTATATACATATTATATAGTAGGTACGTTTATATATGATATCGTCAACCTATATACAATAATTCATCAGTTATATATGTATAACTTCAGAGCGAGTATTAAAACTGATACTATTCCAACGAAAACGACATGTAGATGATATGCGGAAAAGAAATCTTACCCATACCTACCTACTTGTTGCAGAAGAACGCAGAGATCAGAGAGACGAATATACATATGTTTGAATCTATGAATGTAACCCTGAACTCTGAACCCTGACTGCAGCGCAAGATGCATATTGATATACGTATATTTACGATAGATAAATGTTCGGATTAAAGAAAGGTGTCGAGAAACACCCTGACCTACCTCTCTTTGGTCCAGTGCGATCGCTTCCTGGTTCCTGCTCCCTGCTCCCTGCGGACGGTCTCAACAACCCAGAAGGAACAGAACAGAACACCGCACCGGATCGCTTTCCCAGTTCTGAACTGTGACATCTTTCAAAGTGTAGACAACAGGTTGAAAACTGATATAGGTATTAGGAAAGATTTAACGATGAATATAAAATATGTGTAATATTAATGATCATGGGGTGCCTATATTATAGGCCCTGTATAAGATATTGTTCATACGAACATATTATATAGCTTGATGAACTATATAACAATAGTACTGATTCGTTGTATATATATATAGGCATTATCATAAGACGTCTCAGTTAAGAGCTCGGTAAGCGAATGAATGCGGTTATCGTAAATGAATAATAATGATAATAATAATATTAGAGTCGTGTAGAGGTATATATGCGAAAGTGTCGTTGCAGGCGACGTTTATTATTATTTCATTTTCTTTCTTTCTTTTTTTTTTTTTTTTTTTTTTTTTTTTGTTTTTTTTTTTTTTACTTTTCTTCGTAAATGTATAATATATGCATTATATTAGTATATAATCATTTTTATGTACAACGTTGCACTGCCAGCGGTATAATATTGTCCGCACGGAAGAATAAAAATTGCAACGAAACGATACGATACGATATAATGTATATTATATATATATAATATATTAGGATATACGCGTTTCACTTGCGTTTCTTTTTCGACTTTTTTTTTTTTTTTTTTTTTTCCTTTCGATTAGGTGATAATATAATAGAGATCATAATTTAGCCATATTAATATGTGTATAGTATGTATAGAACCTATATGTGACATATATAGGTAATACGCATATATGACGCGAGTCGATGCAGCGATGATTTTTTTTTTTTTTTTTTTTTTTTTTTTTTTACTTCTTCATTATTATATGCTTTCATATATATACCTATAGATGAAATTTTTACCAAGCAAACAGATAGAGACGAATTAATAATTATATAATTATGTATATGTAGTATAGGTATACCTATATTTATGTAATAAACATTCGAGCGAAATTCGAGCCTAACCGATCAAAAATGATAAATTAAAAGAAAGTATATAAACGAGACGAAAGGAAAGGAAAGGAAACGAACCGCTGAAGGGAAACCGTAGGAAACCGTGCAACGACGGTATGCGTGAGTGTGCGCGGCTGCGGAAAGAACGATATATAGATACGCGACTCGTGTGATATAGCGAAGTATATACACACGTAGATATATATATATAGTGAATCGTATGGGAAACCGTACGAGATCAGTGACATTAATGGAAAGATCTATTTTTAAATTATAGCAGCCGTATATATAGGTATATACAGGTACAGAGATTAATTGATTGATTGATTGATTGAAACAAAAATATATTATATCAATTTATATATAATATATCGAATCTTGTATATAATCTATATACCCATATATAGCTATAATTTGAGTTGTATTAAATATAGATAGATGGATATATGTAGTATGTATGTATGTATGTATATACACACACGCACTGCACACGCATTTATAATATATATATACCTATATAATATAAATTTAATTAAAGCCTCTGATCTAAAATTAAATAACAGACGAGAGAATTTGTAACACCTATATATATATATATATATATATATATATATATATATATATATATATGCATATATATATATATATAGGTGTGCCTCGCATACATATTATCATAATTAGAATAATATGAAATAACTGCACCGTTGAACGTGTGTCTTTTACCGCTGATCCCTATATATTGCAACTATATACACACATATGTATACCTATAATTGGATATATTATAACATTTTTTTCCGTATAGGTATACGTGTCCTAAAAATTTGTGCTATAAGACATATGTATAGTTATAATATTAATTTCGTATATTCAGATACCAAAAATCATGATAGATTTTTTTGGTATTTATCCCGTCATACTATTTCACCGCGCGTTATCTAAACGATTTGTATTATATACACCAATTTACTTTATATATTATACCCTTAGCTTTACCCCTCTCCTTTATATAATCTAGTGATACCTTATACAGAGGAGATCCTACGACCTCAGATTAGGCGGCTAGGCGAAACGAGGCTATAAGTATAATAATATACTCTGAACGAAAAATGATGAAAATTTATAGAAATAAATAATTCGCACCAATGTATAACCAATCGCACTACCCCTATATCGATATCATTCCATTGTACCTGCATACTTTATATATATTAGCTGATGTCGCACTTCTTCGTTATTTATTTTTTATTTTTTCATTATTTGATCTCCGGATCGTCCGAAATGCACAGCCTATATACTTATATGTATATACCTATCCCGCGTCGCGCCTAAATATATTTTACATATTATACATACGATATACAACTGGATAACTGAATAATGGACCAACTAATCTAACCAACCGACTAATTGTTACTAATATAATTGTATATAATAAAACCAACGGTATAACTAAACAACTAAATAACTAACTATTAATAAACCAATCGAAACGTACTATAGGAATTATCGAGTTTATATAATATACGCGTAGCGTATATGAAAATATCTTTAGGAAAATGATATAAGGACCCATACGTGTAACATTTTGGAGTAGGTACACGTATCGCTATACAAGTACAAGTAAATAAGTGACCTACCTACCTACCTACCTACCTACCTACCTATAATAATAATTATAAGAAGAAGAAAAAGAATAATAAGAAGAATACGAATAGATAACAAATAGATACGTTAATTTGTACATTCTGGAAAACAAGATAATAATTCGCGGTTTTCTCATTTGCGTACAAGTTATTGTACTATACTCATATGGGGATCATATATATATCTTATACTTGGTTGTTACACGTCATATATGTCTACCTGCGTAGGTGGTTCTAGCCATGGCTGCCTGCAATGAACAGGTGGCGCAAAATGGCCGACTAGCTGATCTCCCACCCACAATATACGCGCGCACACACATATATATATAATATATATATATATGTATATAGTTATATACATACACATACACGTCTCGATCTATTATTTATGCGCAACTCGCCCTATACGCGATGTATATACGCGATTGACATTCTCAAAGCATATAAAATGCATCGATATCCTTCACACAAGCAATATGTAATTGATAAAATGAAAAAGAAAAAACCGTTTCAGGCGGACCGGACTTTCCTACGTCCAGCAGGTACCGCCTCGGCGTTGTCGATGTCACAGGTATACCTCGGGACTTGCCGGGGCTGGCTGATGTGGGGCTGGGGGTTGGGGCTGGGACTGGGGGGGCTGTTGTTGTTGTTGTTGTTGTTGTTGTTGCGGCTGCTGGGATTGCGGAGGGGGTGGTGGTTGTTGTTGTTGTTGCTGCTGCTGTTGTTGTTGCTGTTGTTGTTGCTGTTGTTGCTGCTGTTGGTGATGATGATGATGGTGGTGGTGCTGCCGAGCTCTGAGAATCTCACAGCGTTGTTTATATAGATCGCGTTCCTGTTGCACGCGAGTTAATTCGATCTTTAGTCGTTGCATCTCGTTTTGAAGATTTCTGTTCGTAGTCTCAAGGTCGTGGCGTTGCTGTAGACGCTTGCTACGGCAGTTCTGTGCGTATCCACGATTCTTGAGCGTACGACGTTTCTGCTTCAACCGGACCACCTATCCGTACAACATATGCAACAACCCCACACGGAACCGTAAGTCAATCGTCCCGCACGCGGCCAGGGCTGGGGGGCGAGTTTCGCCCGCACCTGAGGCGACGCACCTCATTCAAGAAGAAACGAGAGGAAACAAGGAATAAAACAACAACAAAAAAAAAAAAAAAAAGAGGAAAAGATGAGAAGAAACAAACGCTCTACCGCGTATACACCATAAGACACGCGTTCCTCGAAATCCTGGGGGGATATCTTCGGGAGGTATATATGCGTAGGTAGATTATCGCCTCGGGCACGGGCGCCCGCCTCGCCAATACGTGTAGCAAGAAGAGACCTGACTCACCTCCTCCCTGGGGCAGCCGTGGAGGCGCTTGTTGAGCTCGCGGACGGAAAGGGACATCAATAATTCGTCGTTCATCAGTTCGTCGGCTGTTCCGCTTCCGCAGTTAGAATAGAGACCGCCGGGTCCGCGATGAGGACTAGGTCCTCCGCACGAACTTACGGAACAAACGCTCATGGGTCGACCCGGCTGCATAGGCATACCCTGCATGCTGTCATCCATTCCTTGCATCACGCTACCACCTCCGCCGAGACCCATACCGGGTCCTCCACCTCCTCCACTACCTCCACCGCCGCCGTAGTACTCGATGTGACCGGACACGGTTATGTAGCCGCCTGCAACGAGACAACCACCTGCACACTCCTCGTCTTCTGGAAAAGAATAAGCTCTCTTGGTTCTTCTTAATTGTCTAGCAAAAGACGCGGGTGCAGCGCAGCTTACTCGTAGTTACTAAAAAATCTTTTGGTCAACGATCGTATTCGCGATACAATATCCCTCCAGCCTGTATTCTACCTACACGGTATATAAGTACATATACTACGTATACGTGTTGAAATTTAGCCAAAATTGACCATTCATTTTCAATCCCTGAATTATACCTATGTATTCTTTATAAGCAACGAGTTTGTATAATACGTGATAAGTAAAAGTGTCAATGTTAAGGATTTGTCCAATGTTCTGTATACAGCAGTTGCGTATGTGCCTAGACTTTGAACTTGATATATCAAAACGATACAGCTATATATTTATGCGGAATATCGATAAGAGATCATTATTAAAAATGAGTTTTTATTCAATCCAAGTTCATTCAATAATATTACAACAGTATAGACATACTTATAGTTGTGTCAAACCGTTTTTAACGCAGAGAAAAAAGAATGCCGAATCTCTTGTCTAATTAATGTCACTCGACATAAAATCTATGAAAAATCTCTATACCTGTACTTGAAACCTATTGTTAGATCATTTGATATGAATTATCAGCAAATGTACCCACCTTGCTATATAAGTTACTCTGTATACCTTATGAGGAATAAAATAAATAAATAAATAAATAAATAAATAAATAAATAATTAGATATCAAGCAGAATTACGTCACATTGAAATCTATCCTTAGATTACCTATCAAAAAAAAAAAAAAAAAAAAAAAAACATGGAATCGACTATAATTTCCTAATAATTTTCACGGTCTTCCAAAATGATTTTAAACGAACTGTTTTGGTATATTCAAAAAAGGAAAATATGGTTCTTTTTTTTTTCTCTTTGCTCTCTCTTCGCGATCTGTTTTCTTCCTCACATCCCGATATATTTTTCATCGATTGCGTATGACAGCAGATTACTTGCAACGTGTTTTAGCAATTCTACAAATAAGAACCGATTCATTCCACGGCACCGTGTGAATATATAACGTATACGAATCTAACTCGATTTTAACCCGAATCTTTACCTCATACATAGGTACATGGGCACAGCTGGGGCACATATAAGTAACGGATCTGGGTCAAGATAGATAGAAGTACACAGGTGGGTACAGGTAGGCATACAACGACTCGTCTGCCTGCAATAAGTGTATAGCAAATTTTCGACTCGTCAGCTATTTCGTCGAGGTGAATGGCCAAGGTATTGATATAGGTACCTATCACGAGCTTAGTTGCAAAAGGATAAATCAAAACAACATCACAAGAAAAAGAGTTACGTCAATACGAGCTGGTGAAATTCAGCACTAATAACGATAAGCTTTTTTCCAACGCAACATAACATTATATACAAGCATATATGTATACACACATAAACACACATAATGCATAATATTATAATCAATGAAAGAGATTGAATTTATCTAAGATCTGACTAAAGTACAGCGACTCACCGGGGTGTCTTGCGTGACGTGGAAGGTGTTGGAGTTCTTGAAAATGATGATGCGACGGCCAGGAATCGGGTGGAGGTTCAGGCGTCTGATCCTGAGGGCAATGAGGCCTTAGATCTAAGGGTTCCTGTCTAAGAGCGTGCGTGGGCCATCCCATACCGCCTCCGTTGACAACCTGCATTTCATCCTGTGCCAAAGCTCCACCTGGACCCTGCTGCAGGTGAATTCCCAGTCCAATTCCCAGGGTTCCACGATCCCGGTGATCCCTCGTATCCCTCGGATCACGAGCGTCTCTGGGATCTCGTATATCGCGGATATCCCGGAGTTCGCGTATATCCCGATCTCCCGCACCACGATGCAGATGGACCGGCGGAGGTGAGGCTGATACCGGCGGTGTGTCCGGAGGTGTTCCAGGATGGGAAAGGGTCGTAAGTTGGGGTGCAACTCCAGGTGGTGCCTTGACCAAGACACCCTGCGGCACGATGTGGGGTTGCCCATAGAGCGGATGCGGTTGCTCAAGCTCGTGAGCTGGTGGAGTGAGCGGGGCGAGCGCGATTCCGTGTCCCACTTGACCCTGAAGCTGCAAAACGCTCCCGCTCACTGTCACCGTCGGCGAACCCAAACGCACCTGCAACATCCGTGGGGATTGCGCGGGGCACGTTATAGAAGACTGCAGGCTATGGGGGTGCGTGTAACCATGTACACATGCAACGTACGACGATACTCTCTAAAATTTGAATCAGTGAAATAAGTGAATAGTCACTAATTTGCAGTTATAAGTATGCCACTAATTGAATCAGTGACATACTTATCACTGCAAACCAGTGAATATTCACTGATTGTTGGTGATTTTCACTAATTCAAATTTAGAGAGTAGGGACGAATTTTTAGTGTATGTGGATTGCAAATAATCATGAAACCTAGGTCTCGGTCTTATCGCACCAGGGAAAGTAGTATACGAAAAGAAAGAAATATTTGATAAAGATATTAACACTCAAAGCGATCAAAGGACTATTCACACATGGATCCTCGTTTGGTCTTTATATTCTTTGCAAGGAATATAATATCTGCAGCGAGGCGAAGGAACGAAGAGGGAGTTATGTAATTAAATCTAGTGATAATTATACCTAATAGAAGGGTCAAGATATGTAATCGCTCACCTCTCGCTTGACGTCAGCGGGATCCAAATGATCAAGGACAAACTCCTGGACATACTCTCTGGCGAGGTGGTCCTCCGCTTCCATCTTGACTCCGTCCCCCTCGGGCTCCACCGTGGCTTGTGATTGCGGCTCCTGGTCCGTCTCCACCAGCGTAAATTTGCGGCTGCTCTTACCGCCGCGGTACTAAAATCGTTTAAGCGGCCGCATACGGTTTTTAGTTTGTGTACGATATGCGTTACGCAGCTATGCAAAAGTTGATGTTTTTCTCCACCGCGATTGAACCCGTCGGTGGTACAGGTCTTCAGGTTCCGATTCGAAGAAAATAATAAAAACCGCCAGACTGCAATGCCTGCAGGGTAGATCCACCTGCACCCGCGTATCGTCGAACGCCTATAGCTACTGCAGCACCAGATCTTAACGAAACGCGATTCGGTGTTATATTATTTTCCTCCGCTGCACTTTCATACACCGAATCGCACGGCACGGCACAGCACAGCACACCAATCACCTTTACGAAGACTCACGATACACTCTAACGTCAATCGCACAATTTTGATGAATGAATATAAACCGCACTGCCGATGTACCTATACGTCTTTCACTCGCGAGTCACCCGTGGGTTTTGGCTATGCACTCGCTGTTACTACATGTACAGGTAAGTACGCCGCATGATATTCCACGGGTATTTTTTTTTTAGTTTTTTTTTTTAGGAAGGCGAGAGGTGATAAGGTGAAAAATTCAAGTGCAGAATGGATGCGGGATTAAGGGTGCGTAAGATTATTATTATATCGCAGGAAGATTCGCGCTGCGTTATAGTCGGCTTATAAGTATCGAGATATATGTCTCTCTGTGGTATAAGAAGAGGTCAGGGCGTCCCGCGGTAGAATCGCCGACTGAGGATGAGCGGTGCCCGGTGGGTGTGCGGGAGAAGCGCCGCGACGCTATTGTAGTCCGGGGTTGCGCAGGGACGGCGTCGTATATGACGTCATGCGGGGGCGTCGCCGTCACGAGCCAATCCTCCATCCGGTAGATTGAGGATTGGTGGATATTCCACGGTAGCCGCCATTGGTTCCTTGATCGGCGATCGCGAGTGAAGAACGCATTAATATTTAAAGTCGTTATTATAATTTTTCACCCTGTCGCACCCTTCGCCCACCTATAACGGCCCCGCGTACCCCCGAACATACCCCCCCTCGCCATTCCACTTTTCGGACAGATTTTTTTTTCTCCTCTTCCCCACGGATTTCAATTTAGCTACGCTATGCAAGGGGGGGAGGGGGAAAAAAAAACGCCGTTTATACCTCTCGCGGGTGAGAAAAAATTCAGCGCCGCTGCAGACACCGCCCGCAATAATTATAACCAAACCGCGACGAAATTAAAATCGGATAATATAGTATAATGAATAATGAAAACGGCCTCGACACCCCAATATGCGCAAGAGGCAGGGTATAAGATAGATACAGCATAGCACATAGATATAATTATCAAGAATAGGTACCTAGATATCATAGATCGCGTGAGGATAAGGCGAATAGATGATAGACGCAGATATTAAGAGACTGTCGCATACTACATGCGCCCTTGTGATAGGGAACCCTGAAACTCTCTGGCAGGTTCTTTAAATCCCGATCGTGTCAATTTTAGCGACATAGGTATACATATATATGTGTTATATGTACGGTGCGCGGGAGTCGTCGACCTTCCGGGTATACCTAAGCTGTTGCGGGAAAAAGAGATTTTGAAAAAAAAAAAAAAAAAAAGCCGCAGCGCGAGATATGATGTAGATGATATTATTCCGCAGGTCTATATAGCTATATATGTATATGGGTACGTTAATAAGACGAGACTGGTGTATAGGCACGTTTTTGCGAAATAAGAAAACCAAACTATATTCATAGGCGCGCGTGGTAAATTGAGTATATATATATTATATACGAATATCGTCTATAGGTGAAATTTTTAGCCCTGAGAAATACAGCCGCAGCTCTTATGCAGTATAGAGAGGGTAGACGTGGGCGGAGAGTCGTAAAACGTCGCGATTTTTTTTCTCCCCGGAAGAGAATAGGTCATTTAAAATTTGTTCGGCGCGTGAAATCTCGCGCCTGTATATGGCTCGCATAGGAGAAAATAGAGAGATAAATCTAGCGCGTATATAGACCATGTGTAGATCTCAATTCCAGATATGAAAAGTTGCTCCAACGTTCGCCACGGTAGCTTCTACCCCGGATACCCAATTTTTTTATTTTTTCATTTTATTTTTTTTTTTCATCCCAGTTTTTATTTTCATTTTTTTAAACCACCCCCCAACATACTATGCGAGGCATCATGTAGTATACGCTATACCTATATCAGTCTCTGACACGTAATGTTTCAGAAATATATCTAAACAATTGAACTATGAAACGCTGCAGCTATAATATATGTAAATCCCCAATCTGATCATCGTAATACGTAATCATCTCAATGAAGTTGAAGTATAGGTAACGTTGTAACGTAACAGAATTCTCAGAAAAATTCACTATTTGTTTTTCACTCAAGTCAACCCGGGAAATGATGCACGTATTTTGCTATTTTTTAACTATTCAAGTCATGAAATTAGGAATTTTGTCCTATTAGTTTGTTACGTTAACGTTATACGAACTTCAACCTCCTTCATATTTCTACAATTAATATGGCAAAGGAAAAGTTAGTAGACGAGGTCGATAGATCGAGTCTCGTTCATAGATGAACAAAGTGATGAATTTCATTCAATTTTCAATTATATCGATCGCAAATGTAATTCCATATAAATATGATCAACGTTACGCACTGCAATATTGGACGCAGCTGATTCTTGCGCCGATGACGAAGGATCTCTACTGTACATCCTTCGACTGTAATACATATAATACCACCTGTATTGATGATATTGAAATAATGTAGAAACAAAAAAAAAAACAAAAAAAAAAATGACCTGATGTTCAGTTTTAGCCGCGATGTATAAGTCAAGCTTGAATATGACGCCGAGACGCTTTAAGGTCTATCCGCCCGGACGTGGGTACGATTCGCGACGACGGTTGCGTCTCGAGGTCGAGAGTCTCGTAGATTCGGGATGGCCCGGGGAAAGTGCAGGGGGCGACGAGGAATTCGCCGACGCTGCGCTTGCCGCGACGAACACCTATGTACACCTATATATATATATATATATATATTTATGTATATATATTTACATGCAGGTATATACTCACACGATCATACTACTGCCTCTGTACCGACTCGTTTATACATATATATAATATATATATACCTATACACATATATTACGACATATATATAATAATTCATAATAATTAATTGCCGAGAAGAAATTACCAAAAATCCCCCCGGATTTTCGTATACAGCATCCCTATATATACGATATATCCTACTACATACGTGCGGGTTGTATACGCACGCTAATATATTTTCATACATTTTTTCGAATCAACATTTCGGATTGTTTAATATTAATCTAATTACCTGGTAACCGTGAATTATCACGAGCTTATACAATGAACAGCGTATAAAATTTTTATAACGTAGTTTGTCGCGAAATAATTTCCAAACAATACATTTACTTAATATATGTAAAGAAATTGAACAGCACCTGCGGAGTATAGGTACGTAGCATTAGGCAAGCAAGAGTAACGCGGTCAACGTGCTCTGTTGTGCTCTACATACATATATACGAACGAGTCATACTATGCAAGTCACAATTAGGTATATCCATACATACCTATACCTATGTGTAATATCTCGTTATTTAGACATACAAAAAATATTAATTTCGTTTAGGTACCGACTTGTCTTGACTCTATATAGCCGAAGCCGAAAACCGTGAACTTATATTCTCCGAAATCGAAAATGTCTGCAAATGTCGTTTAGCAAATCATCGATTCTTATCGATATCTCAGAAGAAGTGCGGGTATTGAAAAAGAACTTATGTTTAATCATAGATATCTCTACTTTTTTCTTCTAGGTATATATATATATGAACAATACCGCGCGCGCCACGTGGTTGCATATATAATACCATACCTAGGTATACAGGAAAAAGCTAAGCTATGGAAGTGGTAACGCAGTGAAGAGGAGCTCGCAGATAAGCCTCAAATTATTTGTCATCTGCTCAGACGTTCATTTGTTCGTGGGGTAGTCCGTATATAGTATAATGCTCGCGGGCAACGACGGATGACAACGGGCGCACGGAGAGACTGATCTGTTTGCGGTTCCACCCCAGAGAGGAGGGGGTGGGGGGGGGGGATCGCGGATATGCGGTATAATATTAGCTCCGGATGATCGCTGTATCACCGAGCCGCGGACGATAGCGGGGATTGAAACAATCGTCGTCGTCGCCCCGACCTCCCTCTAATACACATGTATAGGTATATATAGTATATACATATACCAGTCATATAATACGTGCACCTAATTCACACGTCTTCATATACCTATACCTACATATGTTATATTTACTATATGCGTATATTTGCTTCGCGAATTAGTTTTCCACAAATGACAATCGAATGGGACTCCTATAGGTTGTATACCTACGGGATGTGGTATAAGTACATAGTATATCTGTAGAATACCCCACCGATTTGTGTACTCATAAGATTTCGATACTCGTCATTGGGGTCCTCGCAGCTTCTTCGCAACGGCTTAAAATGCCATAGCTGTATTACACATCCACAAAATAATTAGCAAAAATTTTTTTTTTTTTTTTTTTTTTTGTTCACAACGCTATCGCGGATATCAATCGATCTCATGTATACCTATAACCTTATAGAATTTCATCGAATGTTATATATAAAGAGATATAAATTTGCTTGTCGAGTGGATCATTTATCGCGGGTTAAAATATATAGTACCTATCGCGAAGCGAAAGCAAGAAATCATATATAAATGGTCAGACTATAAGGGGGGGAGACTGGACCGGACTCGGGTCATTTTGCGGTTTCCGTTCGGTGACGGAAGTCCCGCCATATTTGTCACCCGTATATTCTATTAACGGTCGTAGATCTCTCGGTCCATTGTTTCCGAGGGTATACGTACAGGGGTAAAGGATATATTCAATGAAAGTATACGTCTATAATATAGTATATACCTACCAACTAATAGGTATAGCTGGTATATAGGTGTCTAAAAAAAATATATTATACATCCGATATACAAGGTGCATAAAGCAATCACTATATCAGTGCACTGTACCGCGAGGTACTATATATCATCATCCATATATTATGATACAATGCATATACGCACCTATGCTTAATATGCTTATAATATTGCATTCAAGATTGCATACATAATCGTAGCTTGATACGGACCAAGGACTCTGTTCGCGACTATAATCGCTCTTTTTATCGGATCCGATGCCCTCCGGCCTCTTCTAAACCGTGCATAGCATATACACATACATACATATATATATATATATAATATGCAGTATATATATATATATTCGCGTTGGTAACTCTACTGGATATTTTATTTAGATTTTATTTTTTATTTCTCTAAATACTGGTACATATTATACTGTATATTATGATAATGTATGTATAGCTGTAGGTATATATATAGAGATATATATCTATATGTACTACCTACTTAGGCGACTTCGAAGACGAGGAAATGTGTAGGTGAGGCAAGACGGGGGCAAAAGTGGTGTCGGGTCGCGTCTACAGCCATCTGCCATTTACACGCGCGATTTTGCGACCACTGACGTCACATCCGGCGTTAAATGCAGCGTATGCAGAAAACAGCTAGGTGTCAACGCTGTCGCCTGCTGCTGTGCAGTTAACATGTACTATATGTACCCGATGTGCGAGTATACGGGGCGAGAGGGATTATTGCGGTGTGAAAAGTCACGGTCGCGGAACTACATCTAATATATATATATATACCATATATTATATCTGATATGTAATATACATCCTCTCGCACCGGATAATTACATACGCCTTATCCGTGAAGAGATTACGCAACCCAATCGGGTATATCATGATTCCTCGATATGTTTTTACATTTTTTTCATAGATATAGTATGTACATCAGCTAATATACTATAATAATATTACGAAGGAAGAGGCTGCGAGGAGCACGAGAAATTATACGCTATGCATGGGGTGTGTCGATTGCGACGCACGATGATTTATATTAATTATTGTCGATTTCGGATTTTCGCGAATAATGCGATTAAGGTGCTTTCCTAGGCAATTCCACCAGTCCTGAAAACATCGTGAAAAAATGTGATATTAAACGGAATATCTCTGCCTCGGCACCGAAATCAATGAAACAAAATACGTCGCGCAATTCTATGTGCGACTCCGAACATGTACAGCCCAAAAAATGTTCGTTTTGCGCGAAAATAGAGAAGATATCCATGAAAAACGGTTTTAGAAACGTTTTTCATGGATATCTTCTCTATTTTCGCGCAAAACGAACATTTTTTGGGCTGTACATGTTCGGAGTCGCACATAGAATTGCGCGACGTATTTTGTTTCATTGATTTCGGTGCCCAGGCAGAGATATTCCGTTTAATATCACATTTTTTCACGATGTTTTCAGGACTGGTGGAATTGCCTAGGAAAGCACCTTAATAACTGAATGAAAATGAAATGAAATAAAATAAAATAAAATAAAATTAAGTGAGAGAAACGCGACCGGGTGTCTGGTTATAATATTGAATCGAAACGAGTTGCTATGCAAACCGATGCAAAAATAATCATCGGTGGTGAAATTATTGAGAATAATAATTCTGTTATCGTAATATAAGATTGGAGATTAAAAAAAAAAAAAAAAAAAAAAAAAAAAAAAAAAAAAAATTAGCGTTATCATTGACAGTTTGGCCGCAGTATCGTATAATTATGATAACAATGTAGCTAATATTATACATAAGTCATTGCGTGTGACAATGTTGTACTTTGTAACAAGTGCGCCAACACATACGAGGCATAGATTAAAATATCTTGAATCACGCGTCTGTGATGAGGTTATCAGATGTCTCGGACCTCCTAACCCGTTCCCTCCAACTAGCAGATGAGTCCCCGTCCACCCCCTGGCTTAACCCCCGACGATGCACTCTTCGACGAGCGTATACATATAGGTATATAATATATATATATTATACACATATACACATACACGTATATGTATATCAATGTATAATACTGCATACAGGGTATATACGTATGTATACTTGCTCCCTAATTATTGTCTGCTGGTCCGCGGTTAGACAATATTTGCGCGATTTACATTCGACGAACCTCGTATATACGGACGGAACCAAGTACGCTACACCATCCCCCTTTCTCCTTACTCGAGCTGTAACAATATCCCGTTATATATCTGCACCTACTACCTACCAACTACGTAGCTTTGTTTATTATACCCTATATAGGTGCATCAAACGTACGTATATAGTACGACATGCACCTTTAGATACCTAATGGAGAAATTTCGCATAGAGCTATAATTATAGAGGATAAGTTTTCCTCGTAGACGCGAAATAAGATCGCGTCGCGGTATTACCTCACTCGCTCCTCTACCCCGACGATGTAACATACACCCTAAAATAATTTACATCGACCTTTGAAATACCTCTATACCTCCGGCAAGTAAGAAAGAAAGGCGATTTCCGTGTCGCATTGATATTTATATTCATCTATATCCATCCCGTCTATCTATCTACTATGCGGTATTTATTACTCCTCAGCTAGAAGCAAAAAGCAATGCTTCTGTTACTTCTGGGCTAGAAGCAAGAAGCAAAATTTACTTCTGTTACTTCTGAGCCAGAAGCAAAATCTACTTCTGAGCCAGAAGCAAAGAAGCAAAATTTACTTCTGTTACTTCTGAGCCAGAAGCAAAATCTACTTCTGAGCCAGAAGCAAAGAAGCAAAATTTACTTCTGTTACTTCTGAGCCAGAAGCAAAATCTACTTCTGAGCCAGAGGCAAAGAAGCAAAATCTACTTCTGAGCCAGAAGCAAAGAAGTAAAATTTACTTCTGTTACTTCTGGGCTAGAAGCAAAATTTACTTCTGTTACTTCTGAGCCAGAAGCAAAATCTACTTCTGAGCCAGAAGCAAAGAAGCAAAATCTACTTCTGAGCCAGAAGCAAAGAAGCAAAATCTACTTCTGAGCCAGAAGCAAAGAAGCAAAATCTACTTCTGAGCCAGAAGCAAAGAAGCAAAATCTACTTCTGAGCCAGAAGCAAAGAAGCAAAATTTACTTCTGTTACTTCTGGGCTAGAAGCAAAATTTACTTCTGTTACTTCTGAGCCAGAAGCAAAATCTACTTCTGAGCCAGAAGCAAAATCTACTTCTGAGCCAGAAGCAAAGAAGCAAAATTTACTTCTGTTACTTCTGAGCCAGAAGCAAAATCTACTTCTGAGCCAGAAGCAAAATCTACTTCTGAGCCAGAAGCAAAGAAGCAAAATTTACTTCTGTTACTTCTGAGCCAGAAGCAAGAAGCAAAATTTACTTCTGTTACTTCTGGGCTAGAAGCAAAATTTACTTCTGTTACCAGGCCCGGATTAAGTAGTCGCGATACCTAAGGCTACTCTGTAAAAAAGGCCGAATGTAGATTCAATAGATGAAAAATATAATTTAAGAAAAATTAAATCCTATTTAGAAAGATTGAATTTTGAAAATTGCATGGCAGCAAATTTCGAGGGCCTAAGGCTATAGCCTTATTAGCCTTATGTTTAATCCGGGCCTGGCGGTATATAGTCTCTCTCCCGCCTCCTCCCAGTTTCATTTTATCTTCGAAAGCGCGAAAGGCGCGAGAGGGATGGGGGAGGGTAAGGGAAGAGAAGCTGGGAGCAAGGGTTGAGCGCAAACATTGTTAATTTGCACGCGGCCTCCCGTGGACCAAAAGGTCAACACCGGGTCGGCGGGTAGTAGGTACGTACTCGGTAACTTGGCAAATATTCCCTACCGGAGCGTGTAATCGGCGTTCTTGAGCACCGTGGTTCAATGTGTGGCTGCTGGCAGCCGCGCGGTACCAACGGCACCGGGCAACCCTTCCAAACGCCCCACGCCCCACGCCCCAGACTCGATGCCCTTTCCGGAGGGATCGCATCTCCAATTGTCTAATTGGCAAATAAATCGCTTTGTTTCCCGATCGCGTCGGCAATGCTATACCGCTTACACCCGCCTTCCCGGGTCGATACATACAATAGAAATCATACCAACAAGTATATACCCGCTGTGCCCAGTTGGCAACGAGTGCCTAAACCATTATTTAGGGGTCGTCATTCAAACGACAACCTTCGACTTAGAACTTGACCTTTCACGCGATCGGATCGGTCGTCTAACACCTCTCAGAGTTGCTCCGAAAATTTTTCGGATAGGTATAATTTTATAATATACTGCAAGAGCCTGCAGTTATTCGGTCTGTGTTATCTTAACATAAACATTAAGCATGTATGCGTAGATTCTGTAAGTTATACTTACGTAACGTCATCTCATGCATGCAGAAATCCTCTGTAAGAATTCTATAGACGCAGGGAGAGACGTTACACATGTCCGTTCGGCTCCACGGCTCTCGGCCGAGTGGTTGATCGATCGTACTAACACGTGGTATTAGTTCGTGATATGATCCGCGCGAGAGGAGCACCTGCTGGCGGTAAAACTCCCTTGTAGTAAATTTGGACGAACGCGCCTAGCGGGGAATCTCTGACTACCGGGCGTCGGTGTAGACGTCGCGGCGAGAGATGCGGATTGTAGAGGTGTGGAGGAACCGGGGTCATGGGGTGATGGGGGCGAGCTATTACAGAACAATGCGTTGTTAGTCGTATTCACCCTGTCTATTGTTCTTCCCTAGAAATCGTAGATTCAGCTGCCTCTTCTCGTTCAGTCTATACCACGATCGCATATACTAGTAATAGTATTCACTCAATTTCGTATCTAATGGTAAAATTATATTCATGTACAGGTATACCCTGTAAGTAAATACGTATAGCTATCTCTTCCTTCACACATCAAGTCTAGGAATAAAGATAAATCTTCAATCCCATAATTGAAGCTTCGGTATTCACGCCGTATACACGTTATAGTCATCAAGAACTGCAGTAGAGATGTTACTTTCAAATATTTTTCAGAAATAAGCTATATTTCAGTTCTCAAGATTTTCCCAATCGTTCGCTCGGCGAGATAACACAAACATACCTATATACGGCGTTGAGAGTGTCCAGTAAAAATTTATTAAGAATAAAGATTCAGGAGATTCTATAGACTCATTAAAAAAAATGAAAAATAACAAAAAAAACAAATAAGAATGGTATTTCATTTCTCTGAAGTATGAAGAAGGGATTGCTGGACACTCTGAATTGTAGTATAGTATAGAGCATGCTACAGGTATATCTATGTAGAGTGCGGAGAGAACGAGGAGAGGATATAATTAATAATCATTTATTGAATAGCTGCAAGCCTTTTACATACATAATTGTAGAGCAAAATAAAAATATCTTCTCCAGACATAGTAAATAAACTTTGCATATATACCTATATATATATATACATATATATACATAAATACATGTATTGTACGTATACCTTATTGTAAAAATATTATCATTAAAGCTAAAAGACACATTATGCAGGCATAGATGTAACAAGACGTTGGCAATAATTACCTAATTACGTGTAATAATCAGTTGTGAGTTATTACCTATCGCCGTTAGACCAGTAGTTGAAAAATATTTGGCACCAGTCTCAAAGGTGTCAAATATCGTAGATTTAGATCAATGATCAATGACGAGCCACTGGTCGGTTACTTGTTCGATCTGTTTTGTGAGAATAGGATTTCTCACCCTTATTTTCACCTCTAGTTTTCCTCCAGTCGCTTTTCTTCCATCCATAAGCTGAAATGAATAGGAATATTTACAGTCAGAAGGCATGAGTGGGTCACTTGCTCTTTTCGGCTTGCCTAATTAACGACCGAAATTTATTATCTTCTCAGTTGTTATACGAATTACAATTTTGTATTATTTTTTCCCTTATTTTTATAATATTCTACAAAGAATTAACTCACTGGAAACGAGTCGTGTAGAATGCATTTGGTTTCCAGAGGTTGCAGCTTTACTGTTACGGTACCAAGGAGGCTGTCGCTTCGAAAGAATCCTCTAAAATCATAAATATAAAAGCCTTAAATTAATATCTCCTATAAACATGGTAGGTCGAATGTAATTTTCAATGGCTTCATATGATTAAGTTCAGCAGATAAAATAGCCATGTTATTTATTTCGGCTATCTCGCTGGCCAAGAGCCGAAGAAAAAGCTTGGAGTACGGAATCAGGACATTTTATGCCACATGCCTGTACGTTTATGTATGAATAAGCTTGTTTATACATAACGTAGGAAGATATCCTACCTTGGGTGAGTGCAACACAGGACGGGATTCAGCGAACATCTGCAAGCAACGTCCTATTCTATTTACTAAGATAATCTAATTCCAAGCCGAATTTAAAGTCTGCGTTAGATGGAGATTTAAAAAAAACATCATATTTTTTCGAATCATTTAAGACCGTTAGGAATTCTCCGCTGCACGTTTATTATTATAAGCCTACTGGATATTGAATAACTGGCATTGATCCTTGGAACAATTTTCTTTCTTGGCTCTGCTGGAATAATGACAATCAGACTGCAGGAGATTTCAGCGCAACTTGGGATATTGGAGAAAGACCGTTATAATCGGCAAAAAATTATCTAAGAACCGGATAAGGCATGGAAAAAGGGGCATTAATCTAATGGAAAGAATGCATTACCCTTTCGACCAGACTTGACACTTGAGTCCGTGTCTTTTAAAGACTCGTTGGCACTGCCTCGCGGTACGATCGACAGCTCCATGTAAAGGAAATACAGCTTCGTATTCAGGGTCCTTTGTCTCTCTTATAGTCGACGTCCTGTCAGCAGGCTGGTTGTCCGTGGGATAAGGAAACTCAAACATTACATAGGTGTCGGCTTCCCGGGGATAATTCACCCCTCTAACTATAGAGACCTCTACGTCGTTGTCACCCAGATCTGTACAACTCCTATAACACAAGAAAGATATATCGTTCGATGTATATATTTGTAGATATTAACAGGGTGGCAACAAGAAATTGAGATACATGAATTACGAACAGAGATAAATTGTGATTATTTTTTCTCATAGATTTTGATTTTCCAGTTATTCAGGAAAGCAGCCACCCTGGAATATAAAATAAGATATATCAGGTGAATTCTTATAGCTTACTGCACAATTGCGAAAGTCTTAGTCTCGTAGTGATGTACTGGAGGAGGTAGAGCGTCGCGGCGCTTTACCCGTAGCATATCGAGGTCGCGGGTGTAGCCGAGAGCCAAACGTTCCCATCGATTGTATCCTGGGACATCGCCAAGGGCCTTGGAATGATCTCGTGTGGAAAGGCAGGTCTGAGAATAATTGAGTTATAAGTTTGTTAGAAATCGATTATAAAGTTTTCCATTCAATTAAAAAAGGAAAATTATAAACTTTTGAAAAAAAAGGATTCTATCTTCACTGGGAATTTTTGTACGCAATTTTGCAAGACACGATTTTGTACAGAAACAAATTCTCTTCTAAGACTCGACTCTAATATCCTTAGAGTCGAGTCTGTAGATTCAATAATTCAGGAATGATGAGCATTTCATTTGAAGACTGTATTATGTGAAAATTTCATCGGGGCTGTTTTCCAGAACATAATGAATTATACATCTTATTCTATTCTATTCTCAATATCGATATACATTATCTATCTGAACTAGTTCACCTTTATTTGCTTAACAAGCTGTTTTTCCATATTCTCGTATATCTGTTGATCATCACCGTCGCCTTCTATACTCGCAGGATCCTGAGTGACAACAACAAAGGCGTCAGAATCGCTAAGTTCGTCAAGTCGGAGTTTAGCGAGTGGTGAAAGCGGCACCGAATCCATATCAACAGGAAGGCCACCCATGCTTGCTTGTATCAATGGATCCATGCCTTTTGCCTGCCTTAAGTATGTCCTAGCCAGCTCCAAGTCTCCGTCTTGTTTAGCTGCCAGGGCAGCTTGCTTTAGCTCATGTTGACGCTGCTGCAGCTCTGCCAACTGCTTGTCAGCCCTAGTCCGCCCCTGCCTTTGAGGCTTACCTATTAATTGTTATTACATAATTATAAAGTAAGAAAGGAAAATTTGAAGACTTGTAAATCTGTGAATAGCATATCATTGAAGAAGAAAACGCCTTGTATGTTATAAATAGTAAAGATTTCAATATAAATAATTGACTTATCATATGCTGCATGGGTTTTTACCAGTTAATCTTATAAATAAATGAACGAATAGACAAATCTTTATAATATATCATAATATAATAGTATATTCCATCCCATCCTATATTCTATAAATCATTATAATGTAACAAGAGAATTAGAATGGGAATTTACCTGGTTTTGTACGGGGCGGAGGAGCTGGAGCTTTTCTTTGTGGTGAAACTTTAGGTCCTGCCTCTTCCTCAGACGGCTCTGGCTCTGGAATAGGTTCTGTAGGTGATTGTGCATCTCCTTCTGGTTCAGAAGTTGGTACGGCGGCAGATTTGGGCTGAGAAGTGATTGCGGCGGCAGGAGGTTTCACAAGACTTGAGAGTGGTGGAAATCCAGGAGTCTCTGGTAGATCTTCTAGGTCAATCGGTTTTCCACGCTCGTGTTTTTTAATCGCGTCTTCAAACTGCTTACAAAGCCGGCCGTACATCCGTACCTTAGCACTCTTGCCATCTGACTCGGCTGTTACTTTCATGCGCCTGTAAACCTCGAGGCGCTCTTTTAGAGCTGATCCAAGGACGTCGCCGCCACTGGATGCGTTTGCTGCTGGGGAAACTTCGGAAATATAAAAATCCTTTCTATAGCCAGTTGAATAAAAGATATCCGCAGTTTCAGATGATTAAGTTCCTGATCTTAATTACCTGTGGGATTAGCCATTGGTGGAGTGTCGTGCTGCGTCTCACTCTCCTCTTTTCCCGGTGTAATAGAAGGTCCGTCGTCGGCAGATATCTTAGCTGGTAGTGACGGGGATGGTGGCATGTCTGACAAATCGACTGGATTACCTGCTCCAAGTGCTTCGACAACGGCATCGAATTGTTTAGAGATTCTAACGAGTTTAATAGCTTCTTCACTGTTCCCTGCCTTTTTCCACGCAACAGCAGCCAACTTATACTCCCGTTGGCGCTCTTTTACCAATCTCAACGTCTCCTCTGTTTGTGCTGTCGGTACTTGACCACCTTCTGGTGCTGGAGCTGGTGCCGCTGCAGGGGGTTCTGGATCAGGCGTGGGATCAGAAGGTGTTTCATCTGCAGAATGAGCAAAGCATAAAAATCACAAATGTTATGACAATTACAATAACTAAGAAGAGATTAAGGATGCCCGCAGCTGCATTTTGTACCTTTCACGCTTGTGCCAGTTGCTGAGGGAGGTAACAAAGGTGGAACATCTGCGGTATTAATTGGCCGTCCGTGTTTGGCGTCAACCAGCATATCCTGAAGGGTTTTTAGTCCTCTACCAAACCGTCTAGCTCTGCCAGACTCGTTTTCAGCATTAGCTTTTGTTATAGCAAGATTATAGGTCGCTATACGATCTTCTAAGAGCTTTACTGTCGCCTCAGCTTCTCCGTCATTAGTTTGAACCGTGGGGGGCTCCTCTTCCTCAGGAGTACCGGGTCCTGCAGAATCTCCCCCTGTTAACTCGTTCAATTCGTCCTACGCCAAACGATTTTAAATTAGGTGTACAGAATCGTATTTAAAACTGTTATAAATACATAAATACATGAATACATGAATAAATGAATAAACAAATGAATGAATAAATAAATCTACCAAAAGATCGGGGTCGTCGTCATCTCCTGATAGTTCCTCGTCATCCCCCAAATCTTTCATACTTTCCGCGACCATTGCGTCAAGTCGTGCGCTCGGTAATACTTTAGGAGGTTCTAGGTAAAATATAAGTGAACAGAATTATGTAGATTATGATACAGCCATAGCCCGAAGGCGTTTTAATTTCGAATGACTATAACTATAGTGAGTCACACTGTCCTGATGTAAAACTGCGATTATCATGCAGTGAGAGGCGGGGTTCGAAACTCGGAAAAAAAAATTATTTAACCCTTTTTCGGGCGATAGGAGCACCAAATAAATTCATAAATTGTTAAATTTGAAACTAATGTAGATCATCGTTGATGATGATATAAAAACTAAATACCTTTACGACGTTTCGGGACTCCGCCTGATCCTGTCAAGGCGGCGAGTTCAGCCTCAAAGTCTTCGTCGTCATCCTCTGGGTCTCCCATTCCGTCAACGTTACCAAGCTTATCGGGCACGTCGAAAAGCCCGTACTGTTAACGATTACGAGACACGAGTGTCAAGCATTAATTAAATACGGTTCATAAAATTGTAATATAAATACGGGATTTTGTACTTGCGAACAAACGCGTAGTATACAAATTATGTACAAGGGAATTACCTGAGCTAGACTTCCCCCACGACCCTCGGGTCTCGCTCTTCGTTTAGGTTCCTTTTTACCGCCAAACATATTCCTATTATTTATTGATAACAATGGCTTTAAAAAAAAAACTGTTTTAAAATACACAAAGATTCAGAATATGACATTTAGGTTGCGAAAACCTCAAACCTTCTTGATTCATCTGCCAACTGAGTTTCGATTCCCACCGTAAGAGTGCGTGCGTAAATAATGAAATATCCCTAGTAGTCTACAACGTCACGGTATCAGCTGGTCATATGATCGACGAGTGAAAAAGTGGGCGAGTCTAGGCAGATCTTCGAATAAGTATAGTAGCTCGGAGATTTATATTAGTCTATTACACGATTAACGTGAATAAATTCTACCTCATCTAGCGTTAAACGTTTAACTATACGTTCATCGTTTTGTTTATACGATATAATCAACTGCCAGAATGAACGGGTGCATGTTCAACATTGACGGAGGATACTTAGAGGGTCTGTGCCGCGGATTCAAGTGCGGTATCCTTCAGCAAAGCGACTATCTTAATCTTATTCAATGCGAAACATTGGAAGGTACGTTATCGACGTTTGACCGCGGGAATCAATCCCTATTTTTTTTTCCACAGACTACAAAATTCAATCCCGTATTAATTCTTTCTTGGAAGAGGTTACGCCCACCCATGTATCTCTCTCTCTCTCTATCTCTCTATCTCTAGCTCGCGCGCGACCTCGACGAAATAGCACAGTGCAAAACGTGCTGTAATAAAAAAAGAAAAAGAAAAAAAAAGAAAAAATGTTAATTAATTTTCCCCTCAAGTACATAGAATCGTATGCATTGTTTAGATTTAAAGCTGCATCTTGCTGGGACAGACTATGGCAGTTTCCTGGCCAATGAACCTTCGCCTCTATCTGTGAGCGTGATAGACGACAAGTTGCGAGAAAAATTAGTAGTAGAATTTCAACATTTGAGAAATCACTCTGTACAACCGTTGTCAACTTTTCTTGACTTCATTACCTACAGCTACATGATCGATAATATTATTCTACTGATAACCGGTACGCTTCATCAGAGGCCAATATCAGAACTGATACCAAAGTGCCATCCTTTGGGAAGTTTTGAGCAAATGGAAGCTATACATGTAGCAGCTACTCCAGCCGAACTCTACAACGCTGTGCTAGTCGACACTCCGCTAGGTCAGTAGTTGATAATTTCATCTGCATTTATATACTAGGTCAAATATCAACTGTGTTTAAATTATCTTTATTTTATCCCTCAGCACCATTCTTCGTCGACTGCATCTCTGAACAGGATCTTGACGAGATGAATATTGAGATTATCAGGAATACTCTCTACAAAGCTTATCTAGAAGCCTTCTATAAGTTCTGTTCAGCAATCGGAGGCACTACAGCTGATACTATGTGCGAAATTTTAGCTGTGAGTTTTCCCGGTCTTGACCTACATCTAACTTTTCTATTTCATTGAAAGTTCTTCACTTCCCCCTCCCTTGATACATATTATATTGTTTTGTTATATAAAAAAAAAATGGATAACAATTTAATGATCCTAAAAGTCGTGCAACATTTTTCTAAAACCTTTGCTTGGTGATAATTTCTCTAGATATTAACTTGTAACATATCATATGACTCACCCTTTATTCATGTTACAGTTCGAAGCAGATCGCCGAGCCATAATTATAACTATCAATTCATTTGGAACGGAGCTAGGAAAGGATGATCGTGCGAAGTTATATCCGCGTTGCGGCCGTCTAAATCCGGACGGATTAGCTGCCCTGGCACGTGCTGACGACTACGAGCAAGTTAAAGCAGTTGCAGAATATTATGCGGTAAGTTTCGTACGTTTTAGTCTACATAGTAATGAGAAATTACGTTAGTGTAACACAATTATTTCAACCGCAGGAGTACAGCGCTTTGTTCGATGGTGCCGGGAACAATCCTGGTGATAAGACTCTGGAAGACAAGTTCTTCGAGCACGAGGTAAGACTTGGAGAAATGTTGCGATTTTTTAATCTCCATTTTTTTCGTTATGTCTAATCGTTTTTTCTTTTCACACATACGACAGGTTCGCTTGAACATGCACGCGTTCCTGCAGCAATTTCACTTCGGAGTATTCTACAGCTACCTGAAGCTGAAAGAACAGGAGTGCCGCAACATCGTGTGGATTTCGGAATGCGTAGCGCAGAAACATCGCGCTAAGATCGACAATTACATACCAATTTTTTAATCAACTACTATCCGCCGAGTGAGCGTCCCCGATCCCATATGTTAAAAATAACGATCAATTCGGAAAAAATCGATTCAACTTTTACCCTGAATTCATATTAAAATTTAGTGTTAGAATACGTACGGCCCCATGTATACAAACCGTTAATTTTCCGACGCCAATCGCGACCCTAAGAAATATTATACGATAAAATTTGTCATATATTTTCACTTGCCGCAGCATTGTTTCATTACTCTATTATAGCCGCGCGTTGTAGTTCGAATAAATATAAATATAAATATATATATTTCCGCCTGGAATTATTTCATGTATATAGTGTATTTTATCTCGTAGCTTTCGGTATAAATTTAATCACTTACCCCCATTGTCTTATACTATAGTATTATTTCACGGTGTGATTGTTAATTTAATAACTATATATTGTATAGACTCGTAATGTAATAAAGTTATAACGCATTCCACGTCAACAAGGCCTCATAAATTAGTTTTTTTTTTCTTTTTTTCCTCCATTTTATTTCTGCCTTTCATTTTCTTAATCAATGTTGAAAATATCTTTGCACAATCTCTCGCACAATCATTCCTTAGTTTGTATACGTCTACATAACTTAAGCCGGAATGGGTCAGTCTGCAATCTCAAACCATTCACAGGCCGCATGCCTACGGCACACTATTGTACACAGTCACAGTTTTGCCCATCAGACTTTCCAAAGGGCGCAAGAAAATTAAAGAAAAAACACCTCCAAAAATACCGCTATACGCTGATCGACAGATACCCACCGAACTACAACCATTGGAATGCGCTTTATCGTCGATACTGAACTCAAGATGCGGTAAAATGCGAGCAAGAAAGAGTTGGCCCTGCCTGGATCAACACTCACAATCTTATATGAGGCAAAGATGGAAGAGTACAGGCTGTTGTTCCTCTCGTTATCTAACTAAAAGCTAAGATGAATACCCGGCGAGTTCCATTGGTTTTACAAAGTTCAGTGGGAAATATCCCGTTTTGCTCAGGTCAATTAAATAACTTATTGCTTACATCGACCCCTCTCACTTTCTGATTGATCGCACTGCATTTTATGTTTGTCCAATTCCGCGTTTCTCTCACCGTTACCATCGTCGGTCGATGTGTTCAGTGCATTTAAGGCATTCAAGGCGTTGTTGGGGCGAACGGTTACAGCAGGAGATTTATTATTGATTTGTCGGTGTGCGACGTGCCCCGGGTGCACGACGTGAGCCGGCTGAGGCGGGAGTGGAACGTTGCTCGGGAGGCCAGAGGGCTGGAAAGTTGCCAGGCTTTTCAGCCCTATCACCTCGGGATTTTCTTTCCAGAAACGATCCCCGATAATGTCATCCATCAGTGCCACAACCTGTGGCTTTAGTCTGCCGTTAACGTCAGGTACCAGTTTTCTCACCAGCGTTGTTCCCTTCCTGAACATGGGCGGCTCGTTGTTGTAATTAATTCCAAACTCTTGGAACAGTAATTCGTTTTTATGTGCCGCGAGCGTTCCTCTCAATTTCTCTTCCGCCTAGATACATTTTATTCATTTATTTTCTCATTTATTACACAAACCAAGATAAAAATTTAGTAATAATTACTTGAGTCGGGGTCATTTTCCTCTTCAAAACGAGATTCCAGAAACAGGTATTGTACAAATTGTTGACATGGACATCGGCCTGACGCCAGGCAAGATAATCCCTCAGATTCTTGTCAGTCGGATAGAGTACAACCCTGGCGTCGAACGAAGGGGGGTAGTGGAGTTCTCTTCCACGGAAAAACCTTGGCCAGTGGTAAACATAGGCGGAGGTGAAAAGGGAATTGACGTTGGACATCAGCTTGGAGCCTAAATGAAAAATTAAACACAAAGCTATAGTGATCCATCCCAGCTAAATAAATAGATAGATTTCTTCATTTATGCTAGAGATCCTTTCGCTTCAGTGTACATTTTTGCTATTTGATTCCTCATAAAGGTATAAAACCGTACGCGCATAGATTTTTACTAGCGCTTGAGCGTAGCGCACGATGTTATGAAACAGTCTCGTCAAATGCGAGGAAAATACATACATACATGCTCAATAATTAGTTTAGAATCAGCCTTAAAACTATGATTTAATGTATAAAATATGATTAAACTAGAGGGTGACGACGACATAAAATCAAATAATTAAATAGAAGCAATTAGGACGAAAATAAATCGAAGTATGCGTAAAGGGGCGAAGTTTTACCTCGACGCTTGAAGAGCTGTGTGTCCTTCCTGAATACAAACGAGTATTCGTCGCTCTGACCGTATGAAAGGACGATTTCCCTGAAGTCGTCCATCACCGTAACGGCGGCCCGATTCATCAGGTCTAGGGCAACCGAATCGTTCGGTTTAACGAACTGGTGGGCGTCAGCAAATTTGGAAAAACCTCGTCCGTCGATGCGAACGACGATCCAACAATTAGGCAGGCACTTATCCTCAACCTCGAAATCCTTGACGTACTCGTACTTACTTTTCGCCATCGTTAAAGCAGTTATACTCAAGGGCTTGTTTATAACCATTTGCGCACTGGGACGTATAACGTTCGTAAATAGTGTAGATTTCATCAGTAACTTTTATTATTTTCCTTAGTATTATTGTCGGTTGTCATTGTTTGAAACGGTTATGTCGCCGCGGCGCATCTTCTCATTCTTTCAGGTTATGAAGACGAAATCATCGCGCGATTTCTGGCGGTCGACTGTCGACGATGCGCGCGCCACTCTTACCAGTGCTGCTCCGAAGTGATGGAAGATGGCACTTACAATCTCATTTCTCATGCGGCTGTGCCCGCGATGATTCAAATGTAGAAAATTTCAATTACCTGAATCGCAACACAAAATTATGATAAACAATAATAAATTTTCAATCGCAAACATAAATATTTTGTCGCATGTCCCGTGAATTTTTTCCCCATCCTCGTATTCCTCCACATGCATATATATATTTCCATGAATGTAAAAATCTTTAGTATTCCTATTATATGGAAATGGAAAATAATTGTAGATCCCCGCGTTGTTGCGGCTAAAAGAGAATAGATAGAATTCATCGAAACATTGTTTTATTAATTTAATCGATACAGAAAATGAATAATATTTTATTTATAAGAAACGCGATGTTTATTAGCCAAGTGAGGGGATAAATTTTCAAGGGAATCCGTCGTCGTCCTCCTCAGCCATTTCCTTCGCAAGTTCCAAATCCTGCTGTTCACGCTCTCTTCGTTCTTCCGCAGACTCTAAATCCTTACCATACGACTTTGGGGGATAACGCATTGCCTTAACGCTCTGATTGTGAAGGTCAAGACAGAAGGTAATGCGTTGATGAAAAGCGAGTAGCGGTTCCCTAGTACAATAAATATCGGTTGTTTCTTTGCTTCGCATGTATCCATTCTCTGGGTCTAGCGTAGCCTCGATAACTCCGTCACGTATAGCCTTGGCTACAATAAACTCTGCATCTACTCCCGAGTCGAGGCCAAGTTTACGAGCAATATCTGCAGGAGATATACGAGAGTAGGAAAGACCTATGGATCGAATAGCAGTCTTTATAACGTTATGCCGCAGCCTAAGAATCAAAGTAAAAGTATGATCTGATCGAAATTGTGGCCCAAAGTTTTCTAGCACCTCCCCAAATCGCTGCAAGTTACCAAGTCTGACCGCCTGAGTCAGCTGGAAATATGGAGCTAGGGAACGGCGCAGCGCTGCCTGTCTAAATATTTGACGTTCGGGAATATCTCCTAAAAGAAGCTCTACAGTTACTGCAAGCTTTTGAACAGTTTGTCGGAATCCCACAGCAGTAGTTTGCGGAGCTTTTCGCATTGCCTGAACCAGATACTTGTGAGCGGCGGAGTATTCCAGCCTGGCAGCCTTTATTCTACCCAAATAGTACAGGAATCTTGCCCACTCATTGTTGCTAGCAGATTCCGGGAACGTTGACTTTAGAACTAGCTTATCAGCCTGATCATAGAGATTGTAATGTAGATAATTTCGCAAGAGGCAATTTATCAGAACAGCTTGACCCTCGTAGTCATTTCGCAAGGTAGCTGTACGCAGTCTAGAGTGCAGGAATCCCCTGATTTTATCTAGCTGATCTGTTAGCTCGTAGGCTCTGGTATGATAAAAGTAGCATTTGGCTGCAATCAGATCTATCGTCCTACGATTCTGGGCAGTAATCTTCTGGACAAGGGCCTCTGAGCATTTAACAGCGTCCTGATACTTCTGAGTATCTACAAGCCTGACGAGAACCAGCAGATGAACGTAGGCATCGATTTCAGGCAACAAAGGAAGGGCAGAGCTACGGAAGCGCTGGATAGCAGCCTGAGCACCCTCGGTGTCCATTGGCTCCTCAACCCAAGCGAGAAGAGCGTCTTTTTCTGCCGCTGATCGAGTATAGAATCCACCTATGATACCACGAAGAACTACAGGGTTTAATTTACGCCTGGTGTTTGGCAGACTGCGTAGAACACGGAGGATAAAGCGTGGCTCTTTATTCTGGACTGCTTTTTCTATCTGCCTCGTATGCTCGCGGAGATCGTGGATTGTGAGCAAATCCGCATCTTTCTTCTCCCCTACCTCCCCCTCGCCAGCAGGAGCTTCTCCACCCGCGGGTATCTCGACTTCCATTGCCTCTACGCCTTTACCTCCCAGAACTCCCATTGTCCTGGTCTAAGATATACGAAACCTAACCAAAAAATATCGGAAATTAATTTACGAGTATTGACCGCGAAAGGCGGCATTCACTATACACGAAGCAATACGGACCTTCACTTGGTATGAAAATTCTCGAGGATGACGAAGAATCGATTTAAACGGTGTAAAATATTTGATATTATAATTCTAAGTACGGTTAACCAGTTTTGCTGACAAACGCTTCGCGACTTTGGTGCACTCTCATCACTCCCTTTCACATCGATACATACAAAGCGCAGAAAGTTGCTGCGAGGAGAGTAGAAACTACTCAGACCAATTCACATCGGTTATGGTTATGAATTTTGATTTTTCGACAACGAGGAGAGTTGATACGATGCCCTAAAGATCGCAGCAGCTATTGACCCGTCGCTAAATTTACCCTCCACGTATATCCGGCAAATTGAGTAAAGCCAGTATTTAATTAATAACCTACGAACGCCGAAGTGAATTTTCCACAACTCTTGTCAATATTCGTAAATACAACGATGGCAACGTCGAAGCAAAACGCGAGAAAGATGAAATGGTCCCTCGACTTCGCTCACAAGTGCGTACAAAAACTGTTTTAAAACTAATCTCTAGTCTGTTTACACTTTTCGTAGCTCATAGCTGCCTCGTCATATTTCGATCGTTGGAATCTAATTTATACGCAGTTACCTATATTTGTTTTATAATCTACTGAATAAGTACAATAAATAAAAACTTGTTATTTATTACATAGAAATAAACAAGAGAGAAGCGTCGACGTCGCAACTCCTCCTGGCTACAATCCCTCCGTAGCTTTGGCACACAACACCGAAGCCTTGAGAGAATCAGATTCTAATCATTTGATAATCAAAAAGTCATGGGACCTTGCGCTAGGCCCTCTGAAACAGGTGCCTATGAATCTCTTCATAATGTACATGGCAGGGAATTCCATTTCGATATTCCCCATAATGATGGTAGGAATGCTAATCATCAGACCCATCAAGGCGCTATTCACACTCCAGCAGAGTAAGTACTTCCCTTAGTTTCCTGATTCATAATTTATTTCTAATTTTTATGCAAAATTTGTAGTAATTTTAATCTGTTTTTTACAGCCTTCAAGGTGATAGAAGGAACGCATGCCTTTGGACAGAAATTTGTCTTTTTCCTTGGTCAGCTGGTAAACATTGCTCTAGCACTTTACAAATGCCAGTCCATGGGTCTTCTGCCAACTCACGCCTCTGACTGGCTTGCATTTGTCGAGCCGCAAAATAGGGTTGAATATTGTGGCGGAGGGCTTATATACGTATAATTATTTAATGTATTTAATTATTGTTACGAGCCGAAGATATACGGCAAATAAATCATTACATTATCCAACCAACAGTTTACTGTCATTCATTCATGTTGATAAAATATTTATGGTAAATTAAATAAATGATAGATCTAGGAAATTTATAAGAAAAGATCATTTCTTGAAATAATACGATTGAAATATTATCACCGAGGCAAGTTTTGCAATAAAAACAGCATTCTAGCTAGCTTATGGATTTTCATCATTTGTCCTTTTTATGTTCGTCTATAAAAGCCTGGATTTTTTCTATCAGTTGACCAGGCTCGTCCACCCGCGGTACCTGAAATTTAAAATATTGCTACAGCAAATAAAACTGCGAGAACCATTTCAGCATTTCGAACAATTTAATGAATACATATGCGAATATAAATTGCGGAAAACTATACCTCGAAATTCTGGCTGATGTATATACCCGCGTATACTCCCAGCCCCAGGGTAACCTGTAAAACAATGTCGATATTAAGGTTAGAAACGAAGGGACCAAACAGTCGAGTTTTTACCCACCAGAAATCGAAACATTTTAACGTAAATAGCTCAGTGCTAACAATTGTGGGATAAATATTTCAAAGATATCGTGTCGTCCGCGTGATCCTGTCTAATCTTTCGAAGTTTTGACGTAACCAGGTCAAGCTAGGCCTGTATTTGCGTCGTCTGCGATCATCCCGTACCGCCACAAACAAACTAACAACATAGACACACGGCAGGCTATTCGGGAGATACAAGCGTTTTAGAATAATTTCGAGTTTTCTATCAATGTTTCGTATGGTTTGTGTCTGTTCAGATACACAGCAGGAAGCGAATCTAACCTAAAACCTTGCCGACTCTAAATAGTCGCGATGGTTCGAGCCTGAGCATATTAGGAAATAATAAAAATGATATGATCGCGATGTTGTCGCGCAATGAAACAAAGATTTTCGGTTTTCTCTAATCATCAATCGCCGAGGGATTCATGGCGTCGATTTTATTGAAAAGCCGGCCTCTTCTTGCCCAACAACTTGTTACATCGTTCTGTATTCGCTCGAACAATACATCAGCGAAACAAACCCCGGCGGAATACTGTTTGGATCTGACTAGGTACCCAACTTAATCAACGTTCTCAAAAATCCGATTATTTAAATAACGCGATTAGTTAGCGGCGGGGTATTTATTTTTCAGGAAACATGATTACGAGAACTATCTATGCAGTTTATTGCTACCGAATACGGTAAGGTCGACAGCGTTTGCTGTCCGAGCCTTCAACATCGAAGTAGCGCTTGTCGAGGAACGGGCGCGAGACACTACCATTGGAAAGATGAGATTTAAATTCTGGGAGGAAACGCTGGATAAAATTTTCAACGACACTCCGCCACGGAATCCAGTTGCGCTAGAGCTTCATCGGGTAGATATAAGTCAACGTAATCAAACACGATATGCAATTTAACAATTTAACATTAAAAAGCTAACATCAATTGATATTTCGCAGGCTGTTTGCAGGCATAAACTCTCGAAACATTATCTAAAACGACTGATCACAGCTCGTGCGCAAAAATTATCAGTTTCTATATTCCCGAGCCTAGAATCAGTGGAAACGTACGCAGAAAATACAGCATCGCCTGTATATTACTTGCTGCTGGAAGCAATGGATGTAAAAAACGTCCGAGTCGATCACGCCGCAAGCCACTTGGGAAAGGCTCATGGTATTACTAATCTGATTCGTTCTATACTCTACAACGCTCAGAGACGGTCGATCGTCGTTCCCCAGGATGTATTGATGAAGTACAATTTATCTGCGGAAGGGGTACTCAGGGGACATTCTAGAAAAGAGCTTGGCGATGCAGTTTTCGATATTTCGTCAAGGGCCAAGCTACATCTGGACAAAGTATTGGATATCTACGACCTTTATATATATAATTTATAACATCATTTATTTAAATTGAAACAATCGCAGTAATCCCAAGGTCTATTCTCTCTTTTCCAGGCACGTTCGCTCTCCAAGGATGTACCTAAGAAAGCAAATTCAATATTTTTACCCGCTGTTGCGATCGATCACTATCTCGAAAGGCTCAGGCGGGTTGACTTTGACGTCTATCATCCAAAAATTCAGAAGAGAAACGGGCTACTTTCTCTCAAGTTGTATTGGAACAACTTATTCTCTCTTCCATATTGATAATTCGTTGTATATGACGTAGATATAATGTATATAGTATATATACATTTATTTATTTATAGATTTATAAGTAGAAATAAATACACGTTATCGAATATCCTGCAATTTTCCATACCTCACCTCCGCTCACTAAAGTAAGTTGGAACAAATTTCGAGTCTATAATTTCATTCTCTTTCCCTCATTCAATCTGATCCATTATTCTTATAGCCGTGCGTACAGAGGTAAGACATTATGTGAATTTTCGCCCTGTCTTTGTCGTCTTCGTTCAACTCTGATATCATGACGCCAATCATTTTTCCAAATAGCTTATCCGCGTTCTCGACGTCGCTCGTCGCGGTAGATGCTGCGATCTGTTTAGTGGCGCTTCCTATGTCGCGGAGACTTTCAATCAGCCCTTCATCCAGCTTCAGCTTATCCCTCGCCACAGTTGGGATCGCTTCAATGTCGAGTGAAACGCTTCTCCGTCTCTTGCACGAGGAAATTGCGGTAACAATTTCCGGCGTAATGGCCTGATCGGTACCCGCGTTGTCGCCGTACCCGATTTCCCCTGCTACCGAATTACCGACCACACCATCCCATGGAGAGTCTCCCGACACTCCTGAGTCAAACGATTCTAGTTTAACATCATTCCCTTCTTTCACTGTCTCGACGCCCCTCAACGAACCATATATGTACGGTAGAATTCTCCTGAAAATCAGATAATACACATTTGTGTTCGCTTTTTCCTTTTCCCTTGTTTATTCCTGCTTCTTTTCAATCTATTGTCATTTATTCTATGTAAACTGATATGGTCTTAGTTTTATTTGCCGTTTAAAGTCCTGCTAATAGTTTTTCAAGTGCCCTTTCATGAGTTCAATGTCTCTATAATATTTCCATAGTATTTCGCTGTATCTCACCTTCGTTCGATAATCTGCTTTTCCAGGAAGCTCATAGATTCGTAAAAATGCCAACCAGACGATGCAGCGGTGGGATTTTTTTTCAACTTTCGATGCTCAGCTGTATAACGATCTCTCAGGCTTATCCATCTCTTGTGAATTTCTTGCGCTGTGTTATCAGAATAACTAAAGATTTACTTGTAAGTAATTGCGGTAAAAACAACCGTTATTATTTTATTAACAATCATGTGTCTTATCTTTATCACCTATTCAGGTATCGACTTCGCTGTTGAAATTATTACAACAAATCCAATAATACAGGTATACTCACAAGTGCTACCCATCAGATCACCAACTTCCTGCCACATGAATTGTTTATAAGCCGGATCCTTGAAATCTGATCGCGATCGATCATAAAGAGCCGGTCTTTCGCGCACCAACTGAATCAGCAATTCGGTTTCCTCTAGGTAATTATTTATGTCGCCGCTGTGTGAAAAACAAAATATGTGTTAGAATCTTAGAATTTATAATTCTATTTGCTCCTGACGTATAGAAATGATCGATCACCTTGCCATTATGAGAATCTTGCCAGATTTGTAGGAGGTATCGTCTCATCGTCAATGCCTCGTATCTGCTGACATATCGATAGTTTCAACGACTATTGGTTGTGAATTTTGTCAATAAAAATTCTGGTTGTATGTCGAACGGAACAATCTGAAACGAGACATAAATGGATATGACTAATGATCCAGTCTTTGGAAGTTTCATGGTTTTTTTCTTATAGATATATACTGTAAAAATTTTATACAGAGAAAAGAAATTCAGTGATATCGACTACATACCGTCCCATGAAAATTCGAAAGATCGGCTGTAATTTTATCATCGTTTATAAATTCATCGAAGGAACTGATGAATAGTATTTATATACATGAATGACTAGGATTTAATTAGAATATTACGTTTAAATTTGGTTCTTTAACCCCTGTCAAACAATAATGATCGTATACAAGGCTAATGAGAAAAAACAATTTTTTAATGAGATCGGGTAAAACTTAAGATCGTGATTTATACTGTGTCTGTACGAAACCCAACGGTCTTCGTTCGATGCACTACCATCTAAGCTAGGTATTATTGATTATTTATCGTTAAATTGTAGAACAAAATAAACATAAATAAATACATACGCGGCGATATGTCGGCGTTCCAAGCGCTACGCGAAATGTTTGGTTTGGTGTAGAGTTATCTACGGAAGCCCGGTCCGGCCAACAGATAGTGTGTGTCGCACTCTGTTGGCCGGACCGGGCTTCCGTAGTTATCAGATGAGGGGGTAAGTTCGTGGGCGTCTAAATACCTGTTACCATCCGAACTACATCGTAGTTCAAGGGGGCCCCGGGGGGATCAGGTGGCGAAACGCATACGCGAAAGAGGATTGATCGTCGAGGTTATATTTGGAGGTTATAGTGCATCAGGAATAATTAAAATACGGGAATTCATTTTATCTGTATTCGTGTCTTTTAAAGTAAAATAAATTTTATTCCATGATATGTCTTAGATACAAGCAGATTTTCCTGTTCCCAATAAAATAAAATAAAAAAAAAAAACAAATAAACAAACAAGATTAAGATAAAGTATTCTAGCTATAAATTGGGCGGTACTGCATCAGTTATAATTCGCGTATCACGATAATTCGGATCAATTTCATTCAAACGCTTAGTCGTGTGTTGACACAGAGGTTAATGGTTGAACGGGTTAAATGCTCGCAGCGTCTGAAAACGACTGCAGCCTAAAAGACCCAGCCTCCCTCTTCCGGTCGTCAGTCTGACTGCTAATTTATACAGAGTGTCGAAAAAGTTTCGAAGGATGCGGAAGCAGCAACGTAGTACCCGTAGTTCCGATATTTCGAGGTTATCCTGGTGATGATTTCGTAATATTCGTTATATCGCATCACAGAAATGTTGGGTTAGGTTATATTAGGCTAGGTCAGGGGTAGTTTGAAAGCGAATAACGGGCGGAACGTTAACGAGAGGCATAGTAGGGTTAGGAATTCAGCCACCCGTTGGACCTGGGGCAGGGGCCGGGTGGGCCCTCTCAATAAATTTTTATCGCCATTATGGAGGTCCCGCTTTATGATTCGGCCGTTTGTCGATTATGTGCCGAAGACAACGGCAACGGTGAATTATTGTACACAACCGATGGGGAAGAGGCGGATTTAAGCTCCATGGTCAATCGCTACCTGCCGCTAAAGGTATGACAATTCGCAAGGTATCATTCAATATAAGACAGCAACTTGACTTCCTATTACATCAATATGGAGGCTCCACTGATTTTCGTTGCACAACCTCAACATCACCTACTACACGAATCAAGATATTTTGTAGTTTTATTACGACTTATTGCGGCGACCGGTCGGCCCGTAAATATCAACTCATTTTTTTTAAGCTTGTCAAAAATTCACCACCACCGCAAAATATCGATTGATTCAATGATAATCGACTTAAATTTACGCCCAATTATCCCATTAAGTAAGTAAAAATATTGTCTGTCACTTGGGAACTGCACTGTTTATTTATTTATTTATTTATTTATTCATTCATTCATCCAGTCGTTTTTTTTTTTTAATTTTTTTTTTTTTTTTAATTCAGATTCTAAATACACTAGTAAATTTTCGCAGATTCGAGATGACGGCAAATTACCTCGCACCATTTGTCCCGGCTGTAAGATCCAGCTGGAAGCGATGGTGCAGTTTTTCGAGCTACTCGTCGACGGCCAGAAAAAAATACGAGAGATGTGGAAACTTCAGGTAGAAATACAGCGCAAGGCTGAGAGGGAGCGCCTTCGAGCCGAGAGAGAACACACTGAACTAGAAATCGTCACTCCAGAGCTTGACAATTTTGGATTACAAACAGAGGACGATCCCGTTGAACGACAAATCATTATCAAAAGTAAGATTTTTCGTATTTCTACACCTCGTTGGTGATTTCGAAGAAGAAACTAGGTTTTCTACGCTCATTCTCATGCTTGCTTTAATGTTCTTAATTTTTTTCAGTAATGCCCGATGGGACTTTATACACTGCGGAACATGAAATTAGTTTACAAATGGAGGGACTGGATAAACCAAGAAGAAAACGAGGTCGTCCTCCCAAAATCCAGGCAGAGATTGAGTCTAAAGTAATGAATTGATATCATGTGATGTTTATTCAGTTGAAAATTCCTTGATTCCCCCCTTGACGTCTTTAGAAAATAATGTCCGTTACACAGACTTAAGTTTAGCATAGAAATGAGATGAAATAAGAATGAAGTTGAGTTGAATAACTGGAGAAGTGAACAAATAAGCAACGTAACACTGTGCATATTTGATTAATGATAGAGGAGAGCAGCAGTAAATAATGAAAAGACTTCCGTAAATTATTCGGCTAGTCTAGAAGAGTAGCTTTCCTCAAATTTCAACTATATTAATTCTTGTGTATATTTATTATTTCTCTAGGAAGGTGCTAAGGATGTAAAACAGGAAGTTGTGAGTCAAGGGGAAGACGATAAGCAAGAGGAGGATCTGGAGGAGGTAGACGGTGATGGCCGACGTCGGAGAAGAAGAAAAGTGCCCAAGAGGTAGCGAGGGTTATAGATTTTAAATTTGAACCTTTAGACTTATCCAGTTGCAGAAATACATTACGACTACGAAATTCCAGTAGAGATTAGGGTTCGTCGGTAAACTCTCTACTAGTTTAAAGATTTCGAATAGTCTTCAGTAAGAAAGTAGGCAAATAAAAACGAAGTAAAGAAGTGGATATCAATAATAACATCAGCGATGAAAATTGTAGCATTCAATCATCCGCGAAGAAAATGCATATCAATTTCGAATGTCACTTAACTAATGGTAAACAGGCGTACAAACAGCTGTTTGTGCTCTGTAGAAAATTTGTACAAGAAATGTTAAAGCTTTCTAATTTTACATGTAAATCTGTTTGAATTAACAAATAAGTGGTATACTTTTCTCTAGATTCATGGAAGCTGTACAGGGCAAAGAGCTAGAAAGGATATTCAAAGAGGAAGGGGTCATTGATGAGGAAGACGATGACGAGCCTGACGACGACTACGACGACCCAGAGGAACGCCTCAATTTACCGACAACGGACGGCCACGAAGGTTCATTACTTATGGGCTTTACTTTTATGTTTCGAGTGAAAATACATTGCCGAAAGTCGTTTGAGAATATTTCTTCACTACATTGACAACTCTCTGCACTTGTATAAAGCCACGGACTTTACTCGCCTCTAATGTATTTCAAATGATACAGAAATCATTGGACACTTGGAAACCCAGGAGGGAAAGGACCTGGGTGAGCTGGTGATAGTAAATCGTGGAAGAGGCAGAGGCAGACCACGGCTTCGACGGCGCAAGACAAAATTCACCTGTAATTTATGCGGTCGAGGGTTCCTACAGCGCAGTAGATACATAATGCACAAGTGAGTATAATCCCGGAAAATTTGTCACTGCATTCTTGTTTCTATAGAATATTTTCAATATTTTCATATCAGGAGCTTTCACAAAGGTGTCAAGTACGAATGTCTCGGATGTAAGAAGCAGTTCACTAACAGAGACAATTTCGGCCTACATCAAAAGACCACAGGACACTCTGGCGAGGGAATAATAGAGAGTCCAGAGGAGAGCGAAATTCGCAATCAGGAATCTTCCATGGTTGAGGTAAATTCATGATTTTGGCAGCCAGAAATATTTAAAAGAATGCCTGGATCGTCCTACGTTCAGTCTAGAACAATTATAACACCATTTTCTCACCTTTCTCTGCACAGGAAGCACCAAATTCTGAAACTGGCTTACCCAAAGACTTGGAAGATGTGCCAGAGGAAGCTTTGCCAATGGATGAAGCAGTTTGCCGAGAAATCGGTGGTAAAATAACCGAGTGCGAACTCTGCCAGAAGCAATTTCAGTCCAGGCAGAGCTACGAGGTTCACGCAAAGGTGGTTCACCATGGAGAAAAACCGTACACGTGCGGTCTCTGCAACAAGACATTCGCTTATCATACCAGTCTGAAAGGACACATGCTTACGCATGAGGTAGTCGTTTTATCTGCCATTGAAATTTCTATGATTCATGACTAGATGCGGTCTTATCATTAACTCATTGTTGGTCAACGTTTCACAGGCAAACAAGTCTGACAAGGGATTCCCGTGCGACATCTGCGGCAAGGTGCTAAATCATCCAAGCTCAGTCGTTTACCATAAAGAAGCTGAGCACAACAACGGTCGTCGTTTTGTTTGTAATAAATGTGGGAAGAGTTTCAAGCATAAACAGTTGCTGCAACGTCATCAACTCGTGCACTCTGACGACCGACCCTATGTCTGCAAGTCCTGTGGTGCGACGTTCAAGACAAAAGCTAATCTCATCAATCACCAATCTATTCATACCGGGGAGAAGAAATACTTCTGCGAAATATGTGGTCAGCAATTTGCTCACAAGACCAGTCTTACGCTCCACTATAGGTAAAGGTCACGATTTCTGCTTGGAGTTGATGAAAAAAAAATTATTATGTATTAATTGAAGAAATTAGAATCTTTCCTACTTTATTGAACTAGATTTAGATAAGTAAAACTGATTCAGTCATGCTAATAATAGATCTTTGTGCCTTTTTCGCAGATGGCATACCGGCCATAAGCCATACACATGTGAGGTATGCAGCAAAAGTTTTTCACAGAATGGAAACTTACAAGAGCACATGCGAATTCATACAGGAGAAAAGCCGTACTGCTGTGATTATTGCGGACGGAAATTCACAACTTCTTCACAGTTTAAGCTCCATGTGAAACGGCACACCGGCGAACGACCCTGGAAATGTGAATTCTGTGCAAAATGTTTTCTGCACAAGGATACATGGAAATGTCACGTAAGACGGCACAAGGGAGAGCGTCCCTTCCAGTGCGCTCACTGTAATCGGGGATTCACGGAGCAATGGGCACTCAAAAAGCATCTCAGACTGCACACTGGTACTCATATCATTCTACCATAAAAAAAAAGCTACTCCGAGCTGTAGAAAGTGGTGATAATAATTATTTGCTATTGATACTTTTCAGGGGAGAAGCCATATTCGTGTAATATCTGTGGAAAGGCGTTTGCCGACTGCTCAAATCTGACAAAGCATAAAAAGGTAATGCACAGAATGTGAGAATTGATAAACTAAACATCTGGTATACTTGGTCACTATCAATCTTGTCGTTATAACATTTTATCGTTAATAATTCGTTAGGTACACAGAGAAAATAAGGTGGCCGGGGTTGAGGAACTGTCGGAAAATCCTGCTATCGGTGAGGTATGGCAGATATTACCCGGATCACACGACGGAGACGAAAATCAAATGGGAGATCAGGTGACTCAAGTTATCGCAACGGATGAGACGTCCGGCGATGGGATACAGCAGATAATATATGTCTCTTATCAAGATCCAGACGATCCGAATCAGTCAAGAACATTGCACTTTGGTAGGTGGATTCCTAGAGACTGGGATTTTCATTCGCAACGGAAATACCAGATTATATGTAATATACCTATAATCGTTATTTTTTTGTTAAGTTGATGCTGGAATGATGGATAACAAGGAAGTTGAGACCACAGCGGGAGGCCAATCTTTGCCCTCATTGGAAACTGAGGAGGAAGACGATTCCACAGAACATGCGGCCCGAGACGAAGATAACACCGAACCAGATGAGAGAATAAATATGGAACTAGCAGAATCTGATCTGCAGCTCCAGGTTCGATATTAAATCAATCTCATAAAAGCCTATAACATATTTACTGCTATTCAGTGATACCATTTTCAGTAATGGTGCTAGCACCTCTTTTCCCCCCAACTATTTTATTCCCTTATTCAAATGAAATTGTATTTTTGTATGTAGCTTACAGGGACTTTGAACGAATACCAAATGACTACATATTACAATAGAGATTTGAACGACTACGAATTTCCCGTGTTTCAGATCACCGACGAGGAAGGAAATCCAATTCCGTTGTCTATACAGGATGCAAGGCAGCTGCTATCTGAAGGTCAGTTTGTGAGCCAGCTTGGGGATGGACAGACGATCAGAGTTCACTCCGGTGTCTTGACTCAACAATTGGCAGAGCAGCTCGAAGTCGAAGAGCATGGTTCAATGGTAATGGAAGAGACTGATGAGACTATGGCAGAAAGTGCGACAAACACTGCAGCCCTAACTTCAACCACCCACACCGACGCTGAGGAAATCGTAAAGGCTTTAGAAGTACGTTTTCAAATCTCTCCTCTCATTAGAACCAAATAAACGATTGATTAATTGTTTGATATAATTTATTAATCAACCCAGGACGAGGACACAGACGCAACTGCAGTCGCCGCCGTTAATCATATGGAAAACGAGGAACAAGCTGAGGATATGATGGATGGGGAACAGACGATTGAGTTCACCACTCAAGATGGACAGAAGGTGCGCCTCGTTACTTCATACCATGTAGATCCGTTGCAGCTTGCCTCAGAGTACCTGACCATTGTGTAGGAGGAGATACCACTGAAACTATTTAGGTAATATGCCTCGCCCCGATTCAGAGGCTCGTCTGGTGACGATAATCTAGCAGATTGTGAGGAACTTCACAATTACCAGCAGTTCCTTTCTAATTTACAATTATACTAATTGTGAGAAATTAGGAACACCCGATAAAGTATCTAATTTCAGTGCACAAATTTCCAAGAAAGTGCGCGTAAGGTTGAAAGAATTTTTATCATTGTTTCAACTGTGTAAAATGATAGTGAATAAATAACAAGGAATGAGAAAAGATCTCTGACTCTGATTTCCCCTTGCTGGATACATAATATAATTATTTATACTGACTAACGGATTCGATCAGGTCACGGGATGAAAGAGGGCGTTTTGTGATAATAAAAGGTGGTCGGAATCAGGTAGTTTTGTAGATATACATTTTTAAAGCAATTTATTCGAGATGCAGATGCAAAATGATTGATTAATATTACTTTGACTTTTCTCCTGCACATTAAGTTAAACCTAAGGATAAATCTAGTATAGAAATTTGACAAGTTTTTGAATGCATACATTTTTTTTTTTTTTTAGCAGACTGTGAAACACCTAATAAACCTGTTTTTAACAAATCGCCGATTCGTAGGACATGCACAGTAATTAATTGGTGTATACGACGTGCTTGAAACTGATATTGATTTCGAAGTAATACACGATGCAAAAAGTTATACTTGGGCAATCGGGTCAGATTAATGAGACGCTTGTATTTGAATAACAAAAAAATGACAAGAGGGCACTCGTCATGCTGTATTACAACAGGGCAGTACGCAATCTATCAAATGCTATCATTCTCAATCACTTTGGGATTAGATTCCACAGTGAGTATTGATTAATTAACTCGGCAGACTTTCTCATCAAAAATCCTTTGATCTCGACTCTTCCGTCTCTGCCGGCTTAGATGTCTTTCTTCAAGTTTTCCGGGGCGTGCGAGCAATTGAAATAAAAAATTGCAAAATGATATAAGTAGCGGTAATCGCTCATCGACGATTTGTTCACTTAGCCCGAAGTGGTAAGCATGAAATTCTGCGTGTAATCGTACTCGATCGTCGGAATAACTGACTGTACAAACTTCAAAAATATAATTAGGTACATGTGAACGCCCAGCTCTCGCCCACCCTCCATTACAGTCTCTATAATCTTCTTCATCACTTCGGCATGCCTGAAAATAATATTTCCTCTTTATACAAACGGCGAATGGATATTTTCCTAGCAAAATAAATAAAATAAATCATCTTTGTTATTATAAATACAAATAAAGAAATCGTTAGGTCTACCTGCACGGATGTACAGAGGCCATCGGCGGACCAGGAAGATGGGGATGAGTCTCCATTGTGACTGTCTTTTTTGCGTGATCTTGGCTAACATCTTCATACATTTCCTCTACCATCAGCGGCTTGCGATTCTGAAAAGGCATCAGATCACATGATAAAATGATGTTAATATTTACAGCTAAATATTAATCACCTATTTGGTAAACGCACCTCGTCGTATCCAAATAGCCAGAGCCGAGGGGTTTGGTAATATTTGTCATAGGTGATGTGGAGGTCGTAGGTACGGGTACGTATGATTTCTCCATCCGTACAAGAATCCCGCTCTTCTTTAACAGGCTTCCGCGTCGATTCGGCAGCATACTAGATATTGGAGGGAGAAAAGGGGGTGATAATATTTAATAAAATCGTAAATAGCTGGCCAAAAGTCCCATAAATTTAAAAATACAAGTCTACAAAATTCAGAACTACTTCTTTTGAATATCAGACCGATCGTATCATTGCAAATAAGTGAATAAGTGATTATATCCAGTTGAAATAACGTTCTCAGAGACAAAATCTCCGAATCTCTATTCCCTCGAACCTTGTCATCCTCGTCTAACAGACCGCTGACTTCAAAAGCTTCCATATCAGCCGGTTCCTCGTCATCCTCATCATCTTCGTCCGTGTCTCCTCCCTCTCCAGGAGTAAGAGGTTGCCCTTCTTCCAGCGTCATTTCAGTAACTTTTTCGTCGATTCCTCCGATACTAGAATCATAGTGATGGGTATCAACCCATCCACCCTCAGGGTCGTCTACTTCTATAACACGTTCCTGGTCGTCGCAGTATTCTATCTGAAATAATTACACGAGATGGTTAGAAAAAAAAATTTCGAATACATTTTTCGTTTTTCTGGCAATTGCAATGTTTTCAATAAACTTCATACACCGTTGACCTGCGTAGGTTCTAACCTGTTTACATCGACGCGAACAAGGCACATTCCGAGTTAACAAGAACTGTTTGTTCTTTGGTAAGTACGACTTGATTCTGTCCTGATCTCCTGTAGCCCACTGCCACGTTGGACAGTGATGCACCAGGTGGTCACCCGCAGCAACAAATTCCTCGGGTGTAAGTACTCCGGTTTCCCTGAACTTGCTCTCCTACGGATCACAGATACGAGGTGAGTCAATATAGGTAAGATATAATAACGAGGCAAACTCGTTCGTCGGCACATTTTTTAATTTGACCTTCGTACCTTTAACACTGGGGTCAAATACTCGGCTACTCCGAGAGCCGTGCCTTTGACGGAATTTATTACACTTTGCATTTTTATGACGGAGACGTGGGACTTGCCACGTATGCGATTATGCGTAATTTATTTATTTTTTTTTTTATTACACGGATTTACCGATTAAACTTATACTACTATGTGTATTTCGGAGATTTATTCATCACGATGACAGGTGAACTTTTCAACTTCTGTTTTGACACCGAACGATCGATTTTTGCCAGACAGCAGCAGCATGAAGATCGCTCATCCATTGAACACAGACAACGAACTGAGATACTAAACTCAACGAGATTAAGGTGATGAATTTTTTCTGAACGCATCGACTACTTACTCGTTCGAACTAACGTTACCATCTTCTCTATTTATACGGTCAACAAGCGTATGACACATTCTATGGTCAATAATCGAGAAATCATTTTGACATTAACCTCGTTATTAAGTTATTATTATAACACTAAGAGCTTGTTGACAGCTGTCAGAATAAGTCGGGGCGATATTATTGTAGAATGAAATTGTGAAATACTTTATCTTATCTATCGTTGATGTTTATCTTTGGTAACTCTAGTCGGTTAGAGGAGTGAGTAGCGCGCTTATATTTTTATTGCGAACATTCACGAGGACCTAAAAACTTTTGAAGGATGACAATGGGCGATGAGACCCCAGTTACATCACTCGTCCTTCCCGTAATATTACGCCCTATATTATCGAAGGTATTACGATCACGATTTTTAACCTTAATTATCGAAACCTTATTAACTTGCTTATGTACTTGACAATTTAGCGACATTTCTCCGTCCCGTTTGCATACGAGATTTCTAATCGTATAGAAATTAATTTTCCCACGATTTATTGCCTAATATTTGCTAGAACGATTTTAAAACGATCGAAACTGTGTTTCAAACCTACAATAATTACCGAATTATGTTTCTTTCGGGTACAGCTGGAACGACAAAATGTGAGCGCTGCCCAAACTCTTCGTGCTGCTCTCTCCAAGGCAGAGAGCTCACACCCAGGAATAACGCACGATCTTGTACTAGGAATTGTTCGTCGTGCCGATCTAAACCTAAATATGAATGAAAGTATCCTGCGACTTCAGGGTATGGCCTCCGACATCGATGGTAAACGGACAAATAGTACGGCTTGCCTGTACCACTCGCATTTTTTTTTTATTATATATTCGATACAGAAGGATAACAAAGAATTTCCTGCATTCTGTAGATTTATCATTAGCCTTTGAGAATTACTTTTGTTTATTATGTAATTTTTAATAATCTAGCTGCAATTCAATCATTGCTCCAGTTCTATATTTTTTGTCAATAATGATTGTGCAATTCTATTGCAAACTATGGTAATGATAGATTTCGCGATATATTCGAGATAGATTGATGAGACTTCTATTTAGAGGTAATAATAATTAGCTAATTATTAGCTAGAGGTAAATAAAAGGGAGGTATATCAAATGTTTAGTGTGAAAGAAGTGTAACTGCACTGAAATTGTAGATCTAAATGAAATAGTTTCATGTTTATTACTGTTTTCAAGTCTGGGCCTACGTACAAACATTCTTAAATCTCTCATAGGATTCAATGTTAATGAAGATTCTAATATAAATTTATTAAAAAACTATGTTTCCAATAGTTGAGTATCGCTTAGCCCGGTCGGAAGACGCGTTTCAAGAATTAAATCGAAAGTCTGCTTCATTGAAGAAAATTTTAAGCAGGATTCCTGACGAAATAACCGATCGCAAAACGTTTCTTGAAACAATCAAGTGAGTAGAGTCAATAATTACCAATCTGTGCTATTGACTATAACAACCGAGCCAGATACTTAACTGTTGCACTTTTCTTTTCAGAGAAATTGCGAGCGCTATCAAGAAACTATTAGATGCCGTAAACGAAGTTGCCGGTTTCATACCCGGATCTGCTGGCAAACAAGCCTTGGAACAGCGCAAGCGAGAGTTTGTAAAGTACAGTAAAAGGTTCAGCAATACATTGAAAGAGTATTTCAAAGAGGGGCAGTAAGTATTCTGTAACTATATTTCTTCCTTTTACTGTGGGCAAAATATTACTGTATCTTTTTTTTTTTTCTTTGTTCCAGGGCAAACGCAGTCTTTGTCAGTGCGCTATACTTGATTCATCAGACAAACATGATTATGGTCACAGTAAAGAACAAGTGCGAATGAATAAAGGTAGTAGGTCTTCTGGAAGAAATAAAATTACCTAACACAAATAAAATAACGGCGAATACTAGGCAGACGATGGATGGAACGGTAGACGGGGAGTCGACGTAGCTAACAATAAATAGTGCCGGACGTACCGTATTGTTGACATAATCAAATATTATACACACTAGGGTGTGTGATTTCAGGGCAACCTTTTTGTCTTTCGCTCCTACCTGAAAAACTTTCAGAATACTGGAAAGAAGAATGATATTTAATATTAAGAGATTCCTCAATTAATTATAAGATTTTTTATTCAAGTAACAAAAGACATTTATCAATTTTAAAAAATATTTGTACAACTGAGCCAGGATTTAGCGTACAGAATTCTGTAGTACATGATTTGATAGAGAGAAATTCTCTGCAATAAGTTTTGCGAATAATTGAATATTCTATAAATATTGTCGTCAACATTCAACTTTTGATAAAAAAAAATATTCTTTTTTGCAGACAATCAATTTCTTTACGAAATCATATCATGTTATACATATTTTATGGAGTTTATAATTTTTCAATCTCAATCAAATGTAAAATCATTCTAATTTTTCAGGTAGAAGTGCAAAAAAAAAAGAGAAAAATAAGAGTTGACGTGAAATCAGGCAGCCTAACACATACCCACCTATGTTAATCTGTATCAGCCACTCTGTCCCATGTTCCCAAGTATGAATTACCATAGGTTTAATTGAAATAAAAAAATAGTCTGACAGGGTGAAATTATCTATTAGCTTTCTCACGTTCAACATGTACAATCTAATTTAGTGATTATGTATTTAAATCCCAGAGTTAGCCCGCTAATATCCTTTCCGTTATTTTCCATCTACGCCCGTTTGCTGTCTGAGAGAACTCTCACGATACTGCCAACTCCTCCGATGTTATATACCTTCTCGTGCCACAGGAGCAAATGCCCACTGCTTCCCTCTGAGGGAATTTCAAACCCTCTGTATATGTACTTCATCAGTACGTCGACCAGCTCTCTGTCCAACTTCGCTACCGAGTCTTCAATTTGGTTCGATTTTATGCTCAGTAAAACCTTCAGCGTAAGGTTCAACGCATTGTCCTGTGTTTAAAATTTTCCATTAGTTTTTTTACAAAAATCAATATCTAGGTATATGACATGAAGAAAGAAGCGAGGATGGCTCCGCCCATTACCTTTACTTGTTGATTTTTGCATCCTAGCGGTGCGGACCTCAGCACAGAGATCAGAGCTTCCACGTTCTTTCCTTTGAGATATTGATAAGAAAAATTCTGATCGATAACTTAAAATTAAATTAAACGGTAAATAGTCTATAGCTACGAAGTGCGGTGAACGTAAATAAATTGAAAGGATATTGTCCGAGAAGAGTCATGATTTCGTTCTCATCCGGACCAGCGGTACCGCCTTCGGCTTCATCCTCTTTAAAATTGTCCTCGTTGTACTGGTCGACGTCAATCTTTCGAAAAGTATAACTCGACGTGTTTTTCGCCATAATAAAGCGTTCGCGATTACACTGAAAGAAAGGTGACTGACGGGAAATGTCAACGTTCAATTAGCGGTTATGTTATTGTCCGGTCACACCTCGACAGATACTCGTAACTCGTCATCGTGGGGAAGCCAAAGCGACCGCAAAACCAGCTCGCTGTCATTCGATGTGTTCCGAAACCCTACCGATTCTCACGGACGATTCTGATTCGTTAAATTCTCTCCCCACTCCATAGCCTAGTGAGTTTTCTCTCTATTCATTAATTGAGTGATCCGTGTTTGTCGCCAATGCTGTTTTGTGCTTTGGCTGTATGGGTGTGATGGGTGTGTGTGTGCTTCGGGCGTATAAGTGTAAAAAGTGACATAACTAAGTGCCGGCGCGACGTGAGTTTGCTTTATCCGTGATAATCGCGGCTTGTAAAATATTAGGACTAATATATCATATCGATAATGTCATTCTTCGACGTGCGTAATATTATAGGAAAGTTTAATTCTAAATTCGTCATCACCCTGCCGTCGGTGAATTTATCCAGAACGCAAAAGGTACGCGAGAGCTAAACTGAGGCTGTGAGTTAGTTTGGTTATGTTTCATCGTATTTACTTCCCCCTATCTTCTTATACACAGTTATATAATTATCGTATTAGTTTGTCGAGGTATAAGAAGAAGAATAACAACGAAATAAGCAGAAAAATAATCAGCAATTAAACATCGATCGTATATTTTCGTTTATACCTAAACCTCATCATAGTTATCAAACTTTCTTCACTTTTACAGATTTTAATTATATGCCTGACAAGTGGGACCCTGCTACTCGGTGGGTTAGCGCAATTTTTGAAAAGGCGCAGACGACATCCGGCTTCATTTGCCAGAAGATATCCAAGAGATTCGAGGCACAAATATGCGAATGGAAAAGGTTCAAATTTAGGTAATATCCTCATACGTTTTATCCCAAATAAGTTTTTTTTTTTTTTTTTCTTAGCTAAGTTTTGAATCATTTTTTATAAAACAAATTTCTCAAACTACGCTCATTGTCTGATTAAATAAAGACGCCGTATCACAAGTGTCGTGGGCAAGAAGGAGCGAGGCTAGTACTCGGAGTCATGCGAGCGACAGAGCCTCTCTCATTTCTTCAGTTCCAGGCGGTCCTAGCGGAGACGTCAAGCTCACCCCGCAACAATATGGAGTATTGGGTGAGTGGTACGCATCGATATTTGATAATACACCCGCAACCGTTTGGTGACAATTTAATTTCTGTTTTAACGAAGGAATCTAGAGCGCGGAAGGTATAATAAAGTTATATAGAAGCATAGTAGGCTGATCAAGGCTTATAGCTATTCAGAAATTTGAAATAAGGAAAGATTAATGTAAAATTTGATGAAAATCATGAGAAAATTTACGTCAAAATATGATCGAAGCCAGGGAAAGAAGCATAGAGAAAGAAATTCATTGATATGTTGAGAGATAATTGGGGTAAGGACTTGCAGTTGAAAAACGTCTGTGCGGTGAACCAGGCTTGCGAGATGCAAAAAAAAGTGAAATTGGGAAATTTTATAAACCTAGTATGATAGGAAAGCTAATTACTAATGTGATTTGTGTATAGGTATATACATTGCAATTATATTTACACAGTAATGTACAATACAGCGAAGAAGCCGGGAACGATTACTTAAATACAAGTAGCCTTTGGCGTTCTTCAATTCAAAAGCATAGTTATCATTTTCATTGTTATTATTATTATTATTATTGGTATTATTTTTATTATTTTTATTATTATCACTAATACTAGTGCTACTACTAATGCTAATGCTATTGCTCTATTGCTACTACTAGACTATTACTATTCCCAAGGTAGATTGAATAATGAAACAGGGAAATAACATTGCGCCAGTATTAAAATTAATATCCAACAACATTTGGGAGTAAGTTTGCACGCAGGCAAACATCGGTGATAACTGATATATTTAATGCTTTGAATAATGCGCTCGGATAATAAAACTGTTATAGCTGCATTTCAAGCGACACGCGTGTGCTGTACAAAAATCCTTTACCCATATCAAACAAGTAATATCGATAAATTACATCGTAGCTTCCTAGTGAGGCTCACCGGCTAAAAAGACAATTACATACATATTAAACTAGATGCTGAGTACAGAATATCGCGGGTAATTTCATAATACGAAAATTCGCGTTCTTTCTCTTACAAACCTTAGCGTAGAAACTTGTAAAATTATACGGCTATCTCAAAAATATAGCATGGCTGCATTGATTCAGATCTCTTTTCAACTCTTTTGCTTTCTCTTTCTAATTCTCTTTTACTTTTACTTTTACTTTTACTTTTAGTTTTATTTTTATTTTCCTCCTCCACGTTTTCGCATGCGGGGATGGAGTGGAATGTAACAACAAATATCATTTGATGAAACTTGGAACGAGGCACGTTCATCTCATTCTTTTCTCTCCTCTATTCTTCCTCATAAATCACTATCGAAAGCTAATCTACATAATAATCCGTTGGACTGAAGTTGCTTGTACTTGGTATACTATGAGGCTAGCTCATAAATCAACAGATGATAATCATTTCTCCTTACTAAACTAAATACATATACATGATCAATATCGAATATATCAAGATTCTGTTGTAGTTTTTTTTTTTTTTTTTTTTTTTTTCTTTTTTTCTTTTTGTATTTTTTTTTTTTTTTTTGTATTTTTTAATTTTTTTGTATTTTTTCTATTTTCTTTGTATTTTTTTTTTTTTTTTTTTTTTTGAAGGCAAGCATATGTCAGGGCTAAGACACAGCCTTGGCGGAGGTTCACGTAACAGCCAAAGAGATTCATTAGTTTCTTTTTAGAGTTTACAATCTTTTCATTTTTTTTTTTTTTCCTGTTTTCTTTTTCTTTCCAATATATTACTTCCCGTTTAATCGGACCTCCGGTGTCCGTTGTATTTGGTAAACTTTGAGTGATAATGAATTCGTCCCAACTTAACGAACGGATATACACGTCTTATACAGCCCTATATATATACTATTGCGTTAACAAGAATTTAGTGGAATTTTATACGGAATATTCCGCGGCTATCATGTACGGTTGCGGACGGCAATCAGAATACCTCCGGCTAAGACAAGCACCTGAGGATAGAGACCTGGAGCACCGCCCTGGCCTCCGTCGTCAAGTTTGTTCTTGAGGGACAGTGGTCCACCGTCATCGGACTGCATCCCCCCTGGGCCATCGCCTTTCTTGCCTGGGGGAATGATCAGGTTTATGTCCACAGAGTCCGGATCGTTATCGTCGGTATTAGCCCCATTATTATTCATCCGCGGTGTTTTCGCGGTCGTTGTCGTAGTTGTGGTCGTAGTCGTAGGTACCAGGCTAAAGTTTCCCGTGTAGTAAATTGGCCCAAATTCAGGCTGAACGTCTATCATGCTCTCCTCGCGGTGCAGACCGTTTATAGAACGCGATATCTTTGTACCATCCTTGTAACGCGAGACCAACTGCGCCGTGTAGGGAACCTCCACGTCGCTGTAGTTCGCCCTGAGTGTTACGTTCACCGCGGTTTGTGGCTCCAAGTATACCTCGACCCTGAAAAGCAAAAGGTTTTTGTTACACGCAATTTCATATACCTATATACAGATTTCAACACGAGTGTATACCGAATATGTGCGAATGCATGACTTACACATGGACGTTATCGCGGTGCTCGCTCTGCTCGGTGCCCCACGGTATCTTCGGTAGTTTAGTTCCGTTTGCAAGAACAATAGTGGTAGCGAGACCCTTTAGCATCGCGGTCCCTTGTCCCCAGTATACAGAGTAGTTGTACGAGTAGGCGAAAGCTTCGTCGACGTTTGCCGGCTCGGAACCAGCATTGCTAAGGGTTGCTGCACCGAGTATCTTGGGCATTCGCTTGACCACTCTCTTCTTCAAATTTGCGAACTTTACCTCCTTTAGCTCGTAGGATATCGGCTCCCACTCGACAAGTACCTCTCCGGAATCTACGGAAACCTGAACGCCGTTCTGCACACGCGAAAGAGATTATAAATATAATAATATATATTCAATATGAATATGTTATAGGAGTTGTATATGAATCCCAGGGTAAACGAGGGCAACTAAGCTTACCTTGACGTAGGTGATGCTTCCGAGCCTGTCGTTGGGATCATACTTTCCTATGTAATGGGTGTACCCAACTGTCTGGGCTGAGGGATCGTTTTCGTCAGTGGGCACCTTGTGCCGGGCTACATAAGTCTCTCCGGTCGCGATAGGGCCCTCGGGAAGTTGAACGTACGTGTTCCAATTTACCCACATCAGGCGAGCTGCCTTCTCGACATTTTCGAGTAGATCATAACGCTCGTAGGGATGCACGTTGCCGAGTAGAGAGACAACGCATTGTTTTTCACCCTCTACCTGGCCACCAGAGACATATATGCCATTGAGTAGCGCTCGGCACACGAATATCGGCCTTGAGTCGGATCGGCTGCTGTCTGCGGCGGTAGAATCCTCTGTAGGGCGATTTAGTTCAAAGATTATTACAGATATACATTGTCGGTGGCTGTGGAGTAGATAAGAGTAAAAGTTTTATGCAAAGGGATCCACTGGGAAAAGAAGAATCGAGCGCGCACCTTCTGATCTAGGGATGAACTTGAAACCCCCAATGACGAGGTCGTTGATGCCCCCGGCACGCGCGTGATTGTGGGGAACCCACATCAGGGTACTCGAAGTGACGAGCTGGCTGTACGGTGAAGATTTAAGAATGTGAACGCTGTTGTCGCCAGCGGTGATTACCGCCAAGAGTACAAGCGTTATCAGTACTGGTACGGTCCGGACCATCGGTCCGCGGGTATTTCCGCTCGTGAATATCATCTGCGGGAAGATAGAGGAAAACACATTTGTTATGCATGTATATATAGGAGTAACCATATAGCTGACTTTGCGGCGTATTATCCGTATATATATACGATATGGCAGGGTACCACGACGCGGTGTTATCGATCGCCCCGACTCTCGGTGCAACGTGTCAGCGTCGAGACGGTGCGCGGGGAGTCCTCCCTACCGTAGCGTTACCATGATAACGCCCCGCACTTCGCGACATTTGCGTCTTGCTTTGCCATGCATTTCTTCGTATATCCGTTCGCGCGCTACCCTACCTATTATTACATTTATACAAACGCTGTATCGGAAGCGATTTGGGTGCCAGTGCCGCAATTATAGCCAAATCTTATCTACTTATGCCTACTGCAGTATACCTATACTAGGTATATGTGGATAAAGTTCTTGCGTATATTTCGAGGCGCTGAAGAGAATCCGCTGACAAAGGTCACAGCGTACTGTTGAGTAATCTGATAGATATACATATATGCAAAGCGATACACGTAGTGTGTATATATACGTGCACGATATAGGTATACCTATACACAGAGAATGCGTAGATGTACGTATATATATACATTTCGGAGAAGCAGAATAGAAGCAAAGGTACGCGGATAGGAACACATATTCGTGTGTACACACGCACACACACACACACACACACACACATACGTAAATATATAGCAGTGGTTTTATACCACATTCGCGAACCAGGGCAATTTAATTGAAGCATTTACTGATTAAAGCAAATTCCTATGGCCGCTCGGGCGGAGTTCGTGAGGTCCGGCAGAAACCCCTCTCGGACGTTTAATGGTTATACTGAGTATGTTATAGCTAGCATATGTGACAATTATTGTCGACGAGGTATTTATGTAGGCCGAGATCCGGACAAAAATTATCGCCGTTTCAAGGTAGAAGCCTTTCCTTCGTGCTCGCACCTCTTATCGCTCGTAGTCGTCGCCGGTGTTTTGAAATTGAGCACGCCCGCGGGCTAAAATGTACATAACTATATATCGCGCTAGCTTTCGCACAGTTTCAACGCGTGCGTCACATCAGAGGTGAAATTCGTCATTCGCGTATTCGCATACCTATATGCCTATGTAATACTATGTGAATGTTGAAATCTGAATTAATCTAATCACGGATCCGTGCAGTCGTCCTGTTTCCGGCGAAGCCTCGATTGGGCTGTTCATTCCGTTTCCCTTTCCGCTATATGCTCGCGCTTGCTGGGATATCGACCGTTTCATAGGTATACCACACACGGTGCAGCTCTGGGGGATAGGTTAAAGGAAAAAATGTGAAATTCTCTCGCCAGAAAACTGCGGTGACGTTGCTGGCACGCGTGCGTCGTGACATTCAAGGGCGAAGACTAACTAGCCTGCAACCGTATACACCTACCTATCGCGTAAGCAACAAAAAATAGAATCGTCGCTCACCGGGTCAGAGGGCAAAACGTGCCCTCTATATATGCGCGAATATACAAATATATGTATACGCGATAAGCGAGATACGCCTCCCACAATTCCCGTACACTTTCGCGGCAACGACGATATAGAAAGTATCAGCTGACTGCTGCGAGTCCTTGATCGGATGGTTCATGTTCGTTCTCGAGATGATTCTCGAATGTGAGTATACTATAGGTATAGGTATTACGGCCGTTATGACAAATTTATTCCGAGCGGTAAGACGGGGCGAGGAGAATTTCAGGTATATAGACGCGGACTTGCGGACTTGCGGTCTTCGCTCCTACATCGATAGTATATACGGTTATATCTCGATGTGACCTTTACGCCCGAATTTATTTAAACTCGCTCGCTCACTGCCGCTACGTGCAGCGGTGATAATATGCTACGCCCATTATTATACCTACCTATAACGGTTATATACCTATACTATATGATAAAATATTTCGTTAAACTTGTGCAGCCGATATATATCGAGACAGTTATATGCCCATGCCCTTGACATACCGTGCACAGGGTTCTAACTAATTATACTACAGTTAATTCTGATATTGCACGGTAACGTTAACCCGGCACGTCGGAGATGTGCTGATTTTTGGACGTCAATGAGTAATTAACTAATTACTCTGTACGCGTGCAGAGCCGCCCTGCCGGTTTTCATATCGTCACGCATCGGCGCCAACGGCAATAACGGTCGACGTACGGCCGGACCGAGGTCTCCGCGTGATTAAAGTGGAACAGGAGTGGCCGCGAGGTCGCTTTTATACGTATTATTACAGAAAACTAGGCGAGGTCGAGGACGAAGATAACCGCAGAAAGAGACTAATACTTATATATATGATATAATAAGGCGCGGTGCATTCGCGACGAAAAATGATACGAGCCCAATCACCTGTGCCCACGGATTGATTGCGGATGTGGCTAATTGAATCCTCGGGTGCGCGTGTAATGTATATACGCACGGGAAAAATATACCTATAGAAAAAAGTATGACACCGCGTACATATATACTACGGTTACGCCACCGTGCCTTCCAAGGTCGTTGCATGCACGTCGATAATACCGATAATTAATTTATTCCGCTACCCGGGATCGAGCGGGATGAGAGATGGAGCTGATCGTATCTAGTTGCCCCGCGCGATATGCGGCTCTTATTTCTGTCGGTATATATAGGTATAGGAAATATCAATTCTTATAGCTGCAGCAGCGGATATGAAAAAGTAGATGCGCGCCTGCAGGGATCCTTAGCGTCCCGCTCTTCGAAGCGGTTTGAAATTATACTCACTTTAGCGGTTCGTCTTCATAGAAGTGATATCCAAATCGTTTGAAAATTACACTCAAAGAGTTTGCCGATGAGACCCCTTCACGCAGGATGCGTCACAGCTCATTATACGTCGCTCCGCGACGCCGGGTCTTCTTCAATAAGATAACTGAAGCGGAGGGATAGGATGAATAAAAAGATTAAGGAAAAGATGAAGAAAAATTTATGTTATCCGATCGAATAACGGAATATGACGCAACGGAGGAAACTAGGTGGATCGACACCTGCAGCGGACGCGGTGCGATTATAATATGATGCGGACTGCGGTAAGCCCGGACAGCTAAAGATCTGCACAGATAAAATGCGAGTTTGCACAATCACCGCACGGTCGTATACACACAATAGCTGTTACTACAACGCCTGCAGAAGGGAGACGACTGAAGACTGCGGGAACTGAGAACTGAGAACTGAGAACTGAGGAGGCACTCTGAAACAAAACGGCTAGACCCCGGCGCTGCCGCCGCTATATCCCCCTCGGCCTCTCTCTTTCTCACTCTGACGGCCCTGGCCTCAGCGCCTCAGCTGCCGCACCGACCCCTCCCCATTGGATGACACATCCTCCAATAACAAACCTGGGCAAGGATTACGTCACTCGAACGTTATTGACGTCGGCGAGTTACCCGCAGGATGGGAAATGTTGGTCACAAAACCAGAACCAAGGGACAAGGGACAAGGGACAAGGGACAAGGGCGCGGGGAATCCCCGGTGCCCCTCTCTCGCACGATACTTTGAGGGAAAATAAAAGAAAATAGAAGAGAAATAGAAAAAGTTACCGAGGGCACGATATACCTCAGTGGGGGTACCTCCTCTATCCACCTCTGCGTTTCTTCCGCACTGATGCTCTCTATAGTATACACATAGCCTGGTATACCGAGGACCGGTATTATGTACTACACAATATCGCTTGCAGTGTATTACAGGGTACAATACGTACCCATACCTATGTCTGAGTATATGTGTACCCTATATATTACGTACTGTAAAGCTGGCGTTATATACTTATACCTATCTACCTACCTACCTATATAACGTGCATTCATTCCGCTGACTACGCCGTTAGCCACCGGCACCCAGGGCGTCAATTGGATATTATGTGTCAGGCAGCCCGATTGCTGCGTAATGTTCCGCGTCCGGGCCGCGTGCCTCTAATTAAAGACTTATTGCATGGTGATGCAGGTGCAATCTAAAACGTATTTAACACTGTGACCTATAGGTATTCGGGTAGCGGATGTATCGTAATGTGACATAACATTCGGGACCGGTTTGTATGGAGCCGATCATCTCGCGCTAATAAGCTACAATATACGATAAGCCGGTATTGCGTCCCGAATATAATTTGTTTCTAGTGATCGTACAGCATATGGCCCAGAAAGAAGGGCTTGGGCCAAACTGTAGTGAACAAACGCAGACGAGATATACACAAGTCGCCGTGGTACCGTTACACGCGACTCAAGTTTGTAAAAACTCTAATATTCTGTTCAACTATATATACTTACCTATATAGGTATATAATATACTCGCGTCGCGATAGTCAGCCATCCAACATCATCCGCGCAATTGCCTTGTCGTTACTTGCTACGTGCTTTTTAGCTAATGTAGTTTTTTTTTTTTTATAACAGGGCTCGCAGGACGCAGGTCGATTTACTTCTAGGGTCTAACGGGACTGGGAATGAACTATAATACCTTCACCGCAATGTACTATTATACGATCTTGCGGCAACGTGAAACTTACTAGAATACTTATATATATACCCACATGCGTTATAAGATAATGACTGAAAAATGCTGACGAGCATGAGACCAGGGAATTCAGATTCATTATATGATCTATCTAATCATTCTTACACCTATGTAGGTATATTCAGTCTTAAATAATCTTTCGTAAGCTTGCGGGTATAAGGCAAAGCAAAACGAAGCTTGAAGTCGAAGATGAATTTTATTATACAATTTATCTGTTCAAATTTAACAATATGTGTATAGCGTAGTAGCGGTCACTCCGTTTTTCCCCGCACTTAATCTCGTCAGACCCTTGCATACGTGGTTTTGTAACAGGGCTTGAGGCGCTCGAGCGGGCGCTCTATTGCTGGGAAGATGCCCTCACAGCGTTTAGTTCCTCCTTGTGTTGCGGAGACGCCCTAGCTCTACCCTCCAAGGCCGATGCCGCCTTCACCCACGACGTACAGGAACTCCTTGACCTCGGCTACCACATACAGAGTACTGCCGAGCTACTCTTCATAGACCAGGTGAGCACAATGAACCCGGGTCGACGAGACTTTCAAGTTCCATTTTTATTAAGCTAATTGGAGCCATTGTCTGTCTGCGATACCACGTGACAACGCACTCGTCATTTCTCCTCTCTTCTTCATTAAGGTTTAGCGCCTTATACTTGACGCTGCAGCCTGCACTCTGCAGCCTAGCTTATATAGGTATAATAATACATGTGTTAGGAGTCTAGTGGGAGTTTTGTCGTGGAAAAACCGTCTCATTCTTGTTCTAATAGTGTTTCTCCTTCACCGGATATACCTACTCGCGTATAGTGACCATTCAAGGGTTGAGTCATTCATTCAAGCGCAATACTTTAAATTAATTAGTATACATTCCTATATATTCGCGTCTGCCGTTGTAGCACTCGGTACTTTTCCGGAATGACAGCGAGGCGGGCAGCGAGGAGAGCCGGAAACCGTCCGTCTCAGGTACTCGGGCATCCTCAAGTCACAGGGAGAAACAGGACGCCGCCTCCTCTCCCGAGTCTTTTGAATCCGCCCGCGACGGGGTAAGTCACCCTATAGTTATTTTGCGCAGGTATTGTACCACGTATAGGTATACCCTTCGCGATACGATATATTGATACAACATATTATGATGGTCGATTTCATCCCGCTTCACAATATACAGGTAGCGGATCTCCGGGAGTTCGAAGAATTCTCAGAGTTCTTTCCCCATTTCGAAAAGCAAAAGTTATACCTCTCAGCTCTGAAGCAGCACGAGGACAAGGGTATACCCTGCAGGTAAATCAGCTCCTCTTTTTCCCTCTCCTCGTAATCTCGTTTCTTCGTCAGTTCGATTCAATGATCGGTATCTCGTTTTTCTGCATCCCTATCGCGTAGGAGGCTGCACACTGAGCTCGTAAAGTGTGGCTCGGACGTTGAGTACCTGGCCAAGGTTCATTGTCTGCGACAAGCCTTCTCCAGGTTGTTCGCTTGGCCCGTAGCCGCCTCGTGGGTAGCTGATATGGGACGGCAGTTGATCAGTGACCTGATCGTATACGCGGACAGGGTTGGTATACTATAGATGTTAATATTTTCATCATCCCCAGAGATGTGAAAAACTGGGACATTTCCGGTTGTAACGATTTTTCGTATTTTCATCAGGATCCGAAGGAGTATCTGACGCACTATGAAGCAATGCTTGAGTTCTTGCAGGACCCAAGTAAACGGGGTATGATGCAGGAGGAATTGTCAGGGCGAAACGTGAAGTGCATCAATTTCTACGACGTACTAATCGACTTTATACTGCTCGACGCGTTCGACGAGGTCGAGAAACCCCCGTCATCCATAAAGGCGATACTACAGAATAGATGGATATCCGCGAGCTTCAGAGAAACGGTACCGTATTACAGCGAGATGATGATACCCATGCCACGCTATTCGCGTGATTAAAATAATTATTGTACAAAGTCGACGTCGCGTAACGGCATCTCCCGGGCGGAAACAGGGGATCAGAAAAACCTAGCGCGTATAGGTATAGGTATACAGAGGCGTGCATGCTGCTGTGCAATTGGTAACACTAACGGGAAAATCAATTTTCAGGCAATAGGTACAGCGGTGTGGTCTGTGCTGATGGGAAAACGTCAGATGCTCAAGTACAACAAGGGTTTCCTCGCTCATTTCTACTCAATTTCTGAGCAAATATCACCGGTCCTAGTATGGGGTTTCCTGGGACCTGAGGGCAGCCTACGTTCCACCTGTTCCCACTTTCGCGAACAGGTCATCGAATTTCTCATCGATATATTCAACTTCTTCAAGGTCCGATATACTACGGTCGACGAACTTGCCGAGGACATACTCAGAGAGATGAAAAACCGGGTGGGCAACATCAATCAGAGACTCTCGTTGGAGGGTTGTTAACCGACGCAGTTTTATAATCGGGAACAACGAGTTATCGTCCAACTACCTGGGCCTGATCGCCCCGGTAGCGAAAGTATATTATGTTTAATGACTAAGCGATTAACGGGTCATTTCTGGGTTTCGCCCTAACGTAGGCTCCCGCGTAGATGTTTGAGCATATAATATATAAACATATAGTCAAATCTGTACCTGGAATGGCGTATAGTTTCTTTTCTCATTGATAGTCTTACTTAGGGTAGGCGGGAGGGAAGGGAGATAGGAAGTGAAGACATGCAGGAAGAAGAATTAGATGTAGTGAAATAACGCGTGGTGATTGAATAAAAAATAAAATTCTTTTATTCACGATTGGTTCAAATACATGGAATAATGCTTGAGTGAAGGTTTTTTTTTTCCTCAAAGAAATGAGCCGCGTAGATTTTGTTCAATTTTTTTTAAAGAATTTATCAGAAAAACTAGACTATAGATTGTGAGAATAATCACAATCCTCGTTGCGGGTTACGCCCGATTATTATTTATTAACGCGTCGGCACTCATGTATACCGTAGCGGTCGTGTGCGTGTGTATATACAAAGTTCAATTAACGACACAGTGAAATCTCAACGTAATATTACAAAATACGATTTTATAACTCTTATTATTTTTTTTTTTTTCTTCATCGTCATTCATCGCCATTCATCCTTTATCATTATTATTATTATTATTATTATTATTATTATTATTATTATTGTTATTACTATCGTATTCATTGAAAGTCCTGACGCGGTACCGTCTGGTCTCATCAAAAAGGCATCAACATTCCAGATTACTCATTATCACTTGGCACAGTTAGGACGATTCGTAAATACATAGACGTAGTATAAAGCCCGCATACTTCGCGTGAATGCATTCCTTGGCTCTTTTGCCGTCACGTAGATCCTTCCGGTACCAGTATTGGGTGGCGAATTAAGGGTCGTCGATTAATCTGAGTTCCGTTTGAAATTAGATAATAGTGATAATAATAATAAATTTAGAAAGAATAAATTTAAATTAAAAAAACTAAATTAAAAAAAAATTAAATTACAAAAAAAAAAAAAAAAAAAAAAAAAAAAACGTTTCTCTTTTGCGATCAATTTTTCTCGGCGCACGCAATACGTATAAAAATTAAAAATTAATATCCCGAGGCTAGATATGCGAGTTCCAACGCGGTGTAGGTAAAGTAAAAGTGGGGCATGTAGGTTTATGATGCCGTGGATATATGTAGAAAATAATTCATTCAATTGGTAATATATTCAATAAAGTTATATTATACCTAAACATCGAAAGTGTCTTATGTTACTTATCTAACCAGCATTAATCCTTTACTGTACCAAATATCACACCCGAATTAGTATAAGTCGTTGGATTATAAACATTTATTTATAATCACCTAATCAATTGTTAACAAAGTGGTCCTAATTCTGCCTAAAATGATTATTGTAATCCTAAATATGTATATAGCGTCGTAGAAAATACTATATTACTATATTATCCTAAAGTACGTTTAGTTTAGAGTTACGATTGAAGCGGTGGATTGCACAAGAGTTGCCCTGCGTAGATTTGGACCCTATTTTTCAGTACTAAGTTATTGAAAAATTTTATCCTAATTCTGTAAACGATGTTAACGTCGGCAAAATATCAGTTTTCCAAGAGCCAGAATGACATTACATTTATATTACTGATCGAAAATCACGTTGTATCCCTCGTCGGCCGAGTCCTCCTCGTTCGACGATGGCACGTCCGGCATTATATGTGTAATACGATTTCTCTGTTTGTAGGCTGAGAAGTTGTTCACTGTAAAAATTTCTAAGTATTAATTTCACGTTAAATATATAAGAAAACTTTTTCGGAAATACGTATGGTACGCCGTAAATCAAGTTAAATTTAATCTACATCAATTGAGATAAACTATATAATACCATCCCAAGTAGGAGCTAGTTGTATCTTAGGTTTATTCGACCCCAGACGTTCGATATCGACAAAGATTTGGGTACACTTGTCGCTCGAGTAGATCAGTCTCGGCCAGTCAGCCCCTGAGAATGTAAGATGAGTGTATAAATATAATATAAATATATCATATAAATTAATGTTATGCTTAATTAATGGTCAATCATTAGCATGGCACATACATTTGTGTACTTTGAAGAGACGGACCGTGACTTCTCTACCTGTCGTCTTATGACTTGTCTTGTCGGCGATAACAGGTCCGAAGAGTTGAAGGTTCAGGTAATAATCAACGCCTTCGTGATTGGTGCTAAAAATATATCATCAAGATCATTAGCTGTGGTAGTAAGTAAATAAATAATTAATGACGAAGCATAAAATCAATTTTTCAAACGCACCTAAATTCAAACTCATCTGTTTTTACTCTGAGAAAATAATCCTCTACGTCGTGTAGCATAATGCGCGTTACGACTTCCAGATCTGTTTGGTACCAATAAATTCTTGGCTTTTTGAGGCTGCAAATCAACAATGGGCAATCCATCGAGGTCAGCGCTTGTTCAGATTCTTTGGCTTGTTATCGGTTCAATATTACAGGAGTTGCATCGTAGGTGTAGAGTCGGAAAAACCACGTCGAATATCGACTATTGACAAACAACAATTGTCTGTGAGTTTTACTGGGACTTATTAACCTCTAATTTAAAACTACGAATCGAATGATATTTATGGATTTCTATGATCTGATAAATGAAGACGATAGCTCAGGGAACTTGCAGATCGCATTATTTTTCACAAAATGTAGGATTGAATAAAGAAAAATAGGGCTTCAATGTTTTAATTAACCTAACCTCTCAGGTGTCCTTAGACCATTAGCAGGCTGGACCGAGGATTGCCTATGCTAAAGCATTTGGAGGACTGCGCCGAATAATGGGAAAAGGACGGACAATTCTTGAGCATTCGTAAGACAAGGAAACTGTGCTCAACTAGGGGTGTAAACGTTGGCAAGTCGTGTTACTGTATTGCCGCGTTTATGGCACAACGGGGTACAACTTGTGCCGCAAATATGAATGCGCCTTGCCGAATGCAACCGGCATGCCATTCATGTGATTTCTAACTTGAGAGCGCTGTAATGAGGCGCGTGCGTTTATTTGCGATATTTTTCGGAAACAATTATATAAATTGTTCATAACGTTAACAATAAGTAATATTGTAATGATGCTACAGCAATAAATTACCAGATATAACATAATAAAATCGCTTCGTTATTTTTTCCTATCCTCTTTCTGCAAGCTCTTCATTTTTATGTATAGGTCTATTTATGGTAGCATTATAAAAATGCTCCTAGGTATCAGGAGAACATCTGACCCGAGAAGGTGTTCTAAAATTTTTGGAGGGGGAAAGGAGTAGTGTATGGGTATAGGCATGCATACGTTGCTTCCTATACGAGCGGCAATTCATTGCGTATATCGCCACGTGCTTAATTCAAAATTAATTTCGCGCGGAGACGAACCGCTTCAGGATCTTAGGCAATTCGATCCGCGTGCTGCCCTCTGTGTAAGCGTACTTAGTTTCTTTTTATGCTAAAAATGTACTACGACCAATAAGCATTCGATTATCGTATCTTCTAATGCGAGTGTAGATTACCGTAAGATGCAGAAGGGTTACCACCACCCATAATTCATAGTTTATGATTATTATTAACGTTCGGTTTGGAGTGGCAACGGGTACGCGATTTGCTTTCCAACGGTTTTTCTAAACGCGAGTATGTGATATCAAATTTGAATCGCGATTTTCAAACAAGTTTTTACGGGCTAATCGAGGGCTCAATCAATTAATCTGTTATAGAATCAGTGAGATCGTTTCGGGGGTTAGCTGAGATAAATATCTGATAAAATCAATCGGGCGAGTCGATTAAATTTTTGGTATTCTTTTCTCATCGCGATAGTGTAATTTCGCCGGGAAAAGTGAAATAATCTCAATTTCGCCGTATAAAAATGCGATACAAGTAATTCGATCGTATTTTCGGTAGTTCAAATTGGGGGAATGGCGACGCCAACTTGTTGGCGGCCATTGTTTAGGCTTGACTCGGCGTCGGGGTGTTTTTATCTACATACTGGTATTTTTTCTCGTCGCCATGGGTTAATTTCGCCGTGAAAAAAAAAATGATCTAAATTTTGGCGTACGAAAATCCTATACAATTAGTAAAATCGTAATCTTCGTGTATAATTTCGGCTTCGCTTGGCTTGGGGTCGGAGCGCCGCGACGCATTTTCATTCAACTATCGGGGTACACTTAGATATATCGAAATTCGAATGGATTGACGGTTAAGGATCATCGCGTTATTAATCCGCCCGTGATTTTCCGGCGATATTTCCCAACCGTTGATTTCAATGATTAGTGGTTTGTGTACGTATGCCAGATGGATATACGTAAAAATACGTAAAAGTGTCAATTAGTGCGGTGAGGTAAGAATTTCATCTAAAGCCGGTACGGTCTTTGCCTTTATAAGTCGTCAGTAGAGTTATAGGAGTTTGTCAATTATCGAAAAATTTTATCAACCGTTAGTCATGCATGATTTTAGCGAAATTGTTGAAAAAATTAGAATACATCTAATCGGAAATAAGTGAAAATGCTTTCCGCAAGTATAAATTCGTCAACATATAAGATATATGTGATATAGGGCGACAACGGCTACCATGATGCCATCCCCTGGTGGCTTGACGAAACTTCAACACACGCGAAATTATTTTACATATTCAATTCCTGTTATGGTATACTTATCATTTTTCAACTACATGTATATATTTACATCATAGGTTCGGTAAAAAGTATTTCGAACACTTTATACCCGGGAAAATGTCTGAGTGTATATCGCAATGTGGAATAGATATGCAATGCTATAGAGTGAGTCGAGTCTTATTTAAATTTCGCCCAACGTACGAAATTCGTTAACATAGTTCAAAGTATGTATATTTGTGCTTAAATTTCACCCATAGTATGATATTCATACATATATAATCCAGAGTGCATTTGTGTATAAATTCATCGATGGTATGATAATTCATACATATAATTGAATGTGCATTTGTGTATAAAATTCGTCAAAGGTATGGAATTCATACGTATAATCCAGAGTGTATTTGTGTATAAAATTCATCGATGGTATGATAATTCATACATATAATCAAATGTGCATTTGTGTATAAAATTCGTCGAAAGTATGGAATTCATACGTATAATCCAAAGTGTATTTGTGTTTAAAATTCACCGATGGTATGATAATTCATACATATAATCGAATGTGCAATATGTGTGTATAAAATAATAAAATTCGTCGAAAGTATGGAATTCATACATATAATACGATTCTATCAAACCCCTATACCCACGATATTAAATATGCATATTATATTATGTTTATTTCACCCACAGCAATCAAGTGTACCCTCCAACGCCCTGCCCCCGCCCCTGCCCTTGCCCCTGCCTCTGCCCCCCTGCTCCAAGATTTCTTCTCCAAAGGATTAAATTTCGAGGTCCATGTCTCGTAATTCCATTGTTCATCCTTTGCCGTAAATCTGGAGATCGAGGGTGGTGAGTCACGCATGCGATTGAATATTCCTCGGTCCATTTGCCGATCTTACGCTATGATTTATCATTAGCGTTGGCAAAAAGACCGTTGTATACGTCTACACACTTTACTATATCTGTTTCTCTCTTTTCTCTATCGCGTAGCGTGATGGTAACATAATTGATTTCGCATAAATATATATGTTATGTTTTGTATTTTTTTTTTTCATTATTAGATCGCGTTTGCCAGAATTTTGAAAAATGATTTTCTGCACTGTCTTTTGTGCCATAGAAATAAATATTTCCTAGTCCCCATAATTTGCAACATGTGATGTACAATTTTTTCAATTTACTATATTTTAATCAATTCCATAATATACTAAAGTCATATCGCAGTATTACAATAATTATACCCATCTATCAGTAAACGAATAGGATCTCATAACTTAATCCGTTCTCTCCCTATACAGGCTACAGCTGCATCTCTACACAAAACATGGAATTGTAAGTTTTCACCACGGTGTGATTGACGAGGGCTATGTATGTGTTGGTGTGAATGTCTAGGTTTTGCTCGGATTAAAATTGGACGATGAATACCAACGAAAGTAGAATTTCGCGCTCGTTAATACAGGGGGGTGTGTGTGTGTGCTTGAGTGCGAAACGCGTGCGGTTATATAGAATATTCTTCGCGTTCGTCGGTCTTGGGATTGAGGCGTATATAGGGCAGGCAGGTCGCGATAATTTAAGGACGTCGTATTATTTCTCATTTTTCACAGCGTCAAATGATTCGCGCGAGTTGGTAGTCAGAATTATCAGAAAATCATCTCTTTCATGAATGAAATTCATTTCAAATAATCAGATAACTTCGCCCAGTACTTCTACATTTTTTATTTATCAATATATATTTTTTTCATCAACTAATTCTGTTGTTCAAATTCACCTAATAATAATCGTTGTGTAATTAATCGCGTATGTAGCACGCGGTGCCAATCTCGATTGAATCATTTGAATGGGCAAAACGCTTCGCTGCATCTCTGTGCCTACGTGGGGGTACAGAGATCAGGGATGCTGCGCTTGAAGAGGACGCCGACCTTCACGCTACCAAACTCTCTGCTTTTTGAATGCTCTTTATTTTTCTTATTTATTTCCTGTTCGAGGAATCGAACTTAAAGTTATTTTTTTTTGCTCTCTTATATCTGATTAATATTATTTCAATGATTGAAAATCTAATAATTTTTTTTCTACCTTACCAACATTTCTGTCGGTAACGTTACCGACATTTTCGTCGGTAAAAAAGCAGACTTCTTGGATGGTAGAACCTCACTGCTCTTCATTACCGTCCGATCTTATCGCCAGCTTCACGGGACTACCGCTAAGATGGCAGCACGTTGCACTCTATCGTTTAAAACTACGACGTTATATGTATATCCAAGCGCGGGATATTTTTCGAGCAGCTTGATAATGCGGACAACAGGATAATGCAACTGAAATACAATTTTATTTCTTTTAGTTAAGAATTCGTATAAAATCGCTATTTCCGAAAAAATAGCGATGTAAAAAATCAGCGTCAGTCAGCGTTTGGTAATACGTTGACCGAAGGTTGAAAAGGTAAATTTAAATGGCTATTAAAGATTGTGAGTAAGACTTTTTAATGGTTGAAAAATTCAATTGATGTTTTACAATTGTTTTGAATTATATAGTGGTCGAAAAAGTATTGTTGGCGCATGAATGGTATTTAGATATACATACTACTCTCGTTATAATCATAAATAATTATAGTTTATATATATGCATATATAGCAGTTGTTTTTTTTTTTCAATTTTTTTTTTTTTTCTTTTTTTTTTTTCTTCTTTACTTTTCTCTAAAGGCAGAGTGTCCGCATACAAGTATTATGATCCATTGACAAATAATTTATTATTTTTATAGGTATATGTATATAATTAGGTCGACCGTATGCATGTATGTATGTATGTATGTATGTATGTACCTTCGGTAGAAGTTCGTAAAATATACGTGATCATTTAATTGGTCCAGAGAATTCTTAAGGGTGATCGCCAGATCGAGTATATCTCGGTGTTTAAATCTGTTGTTGTTGTTGTTTTTTTTTTTTTTTTTTTTTTTTTTCTTCAAATATCATCCAGCTAGTTCTTCATCTGCGTCGCGTATATTTTTACATAATATCGCTCATTACTGATCCCATATTATCATTAACACGACGGCAATTATATAAATATTAATTATATATATCCGCTAATGACACCGTATAGTATATAGGGTATAGTCCGTAAACATATACATATACATATATATATACCTATGCGTCCACCACACCAAGCGCAATGAAAAAATTAAAAAATAAAAAAAAAAAAAAAAATAACAATTAGGTATAAATGAGAAAAATTCCTCCGCCAATGAAATATGATACATATCGCGTCACTAATGCCATAAGGTCGTAAACGCCAAAAAATTATTATTTTTGCGGATATGCCCAAATGATGTTATATTGCATGAAAAAGATTTTGCCACCAAAAACACGAAAATTTTTTTTTTGGCGCTTACGACCTTATGGCATTAGTAACGCGATATAATGTATAATATTTTATATGGTGAATTACTCATTATATACGGAGGAATTTCGACCCGATATACATACCTATATGTATAATTATATAGTTACTCGGAAACTATAACGACGACCACCCTGCCGTACGAAGTATTACTATTCGAAATGAACCTAGAACTCCCATAAAAAGTTTGATATTCTAAAAATGAGGGGCCAACTTCACAGGGGTCGAAGTATTAAATTCACGCGGCGTAATAGCGCAAATAGTAATAATAATAATAATAATAATAATAATAATAATAAAAAAAATAAAAAAAAATAAAAAAAATAAAAAATAAAAATAATGATACCAATAATAAATAATATAATATGTTATATACATAAGATAGCTGCGATCGAGTTATCAATCCCTGCAGTCAGTCTGAATCGTAATTACTGTTAATTGACAATTTTCATAAAGTTATTGGTTCACCGTTTAATACAAGCCCCCAGCTATACTTATATATGTATGTACCTATTTATGTCATAGTATATATTATATTCATGTGGCGATAAGCAACTGAGTCCCCGTACAACCCTGAACGATAATATATTTTCCAACAACAACAGCAACAGCAACAACAACAACAAGAACAAGAATAACAGTAACTGTAATACTAATAATAATAACAAACGACTACAGTATATTATTATGCGCGAGCAACGATAACAACGAGAACAATAATAACCGTAAGGCAGATCAAGGCAACGACTCCTATACACAGATGTAGAATTCTATATAATTGTGGCGCATTGTAGGCTTTTTTTTTTTTTTGCTTTCTACTTAACAACAGTTTTCTATTCACATCATATGTGCGGTAGTTACGAACGGCCCGGAAAGAAATATAATAATAATAATAATAATAATAATTGATATGAATTTTGGAATTCGCGAATTTATACTATTGGAAGAAAACATATTGGTTTCAGGGATTTATTGGAACTCGCTGCTAACGATATACATATGCGTATATATATAATCATAGTGAAATCGATGTAGGGATTGATTTTTATTTAATCATTTATTATAGATATATTTTATTCCTCAAATTTCTACAAACAGCCCCAACGTTAACGAGGATCATTATCTATAATAGCTAATGGCTTTTTTTTTTTTTTTTTTTTTAATTTCTTAATTACATTTCCTTCTTTTTTGATTAGGCATTTACGGTCGTCAAACACGCACTATTATAAGACGAGCAACCGAGCAACCGAATTACCGATTACGACGATGACGACTATATATAAATATTGACCGCGATATGTTATTAATGAAAAGCATTATAAATAAGAAGTTTTGTGGTATTGTGGTTTGAAAAGATAATCATTAAACGATTTACAATTTATTTCGTTCAAACGATTGATTATATTATTAATTAATGTGTCGAGAACAAAAAAATTACAACATATACTATAATATTATAATAAAAAGGGAATAACATCAAATCAAATCAAATCAAATCAAAATCAAAATCAAAATCAAATCAAATAGAAAAATAGTATAATGAGTTAGCATTTCTCAATTAACATTTGTACTGCATCATATATTTTCTTAGAATCTTCTTTTTAACTTTAAATAAAAATAGTTTTTTTTTTCTTCTTCTTCTTTCTTTTTTTTTTCTTTTCTTTTCTTTTCTTTTCTTTCTTTCTTTCTTTCTTTTCTGAATAATTAATGCCTATATATGTATTTATGTATATTATAACAACGAAAGCAGGATATTATAGTATATATAGTGTTTTACAATAGTTATTGTGAATATCACAAAATACGTTGATTTACTAATTATTATGTATCAATCTATACGTAACAATAATGTTATTTTATTTTTTATTTTTATTTTTTCTTCTGTTTTATCTTTCAGTTTCTTTTTCTTTGCTTTTTTTTTTTATCTTCTTGTCGGCACTGTGTCGCGTTGTATACAATATGATATTATATAGGTTACTATGTGTATACGCTTGGTATATTATCACCACCATAATTAATAATCATGATAATAATAATAATAATAATAATAATAATAATAATCATAATCATAATCATAATCATAACAATAATAATTATAATCATAATTATCAAGTATATATGCAGAAAACCACCTACTGACAATAACATATGTATAATAGTTATGCATTAATTATTTAGCAACATAACTAGCAAGCTAGCTGGCTAGTCTAGGCTAGGCAAACTACTAAACTCACTCCTAAGCAATGATCAATTAATTCATCAATCATCAATCATCAATCATCAATCGATTACAGATTAGTATTGTAATTTTAATAGCGCTACGTTATTGTTTAGGCAACGTCAATATATATATATCATTCAACAATAATATACCTAACGATATGAGATTGTTGTTTGTAATCTTAAAATTTTTATATAGATTATACATATGTGTGTACAATATTTCGCGCGGTTTTTCTTCAAATTTCGAAAACCCATATTAATATTGAATATTGAATTGGTATTTTAATTGCAGAGCTGTTAAAACGGTATGCATAATAAAATCGAATACGAATACGAATATGAATATGAATATGAAAATGAAAGATATTATATATATTTTTTTTCTTCTTCTTCTTCTTCTTCTTCATCATCATCATCATCTTCTTCTTCTTCTTCGTCTTCTTTTTTATTTTCATATTATAATCTATCACTTATTCCATTTCACAGTTTGACCCTTGTAGTATATAATATAATATAATATGGCGACGACAAAAAACGACGAGCCAAGACGATCTGATCTACGTGTTACGTATTATACATATAACTCTTCTACATAATATACGCTAAGACGTTTTTTCTTTTTTTTTTAAATTTTTTTTCTCCTTTTTCTTTTCTTCTTCTTCTTCTTCCTACCACGTTATTCATAATAATTTTATCATCTTCGTATTACTTTTTTTTTTTTTTTTTTTCTTTTTTTTTTCTTTTAGCTTAACGTTCATATACAGCATCGTCGTATATAATATAATATATACATATATGTAGCTATGCATATACATATCTATATATATATTTATTTATCTATCTCTTTCTTTCTCTCTCCGTATCTTTTCTATTATCTCGTTCTCTCTGTACTTTCTTTTCCCCTATCTACACTATCTACACATCAACAAACAGTTATTTATCCTAATGTATGCATATAGGTATTGTTATCATCCCTATAATCTCGTTATAGTAATATAGTAACCGCGTGTCGAATTTCAATAACAAATTTGAGTATTGCTGATAAAAATTTATGTTTTCATTCAAAAGCCTTTTTATTATTATTATTATTCATTTTCTTCTTGTTATTCAGATACCAGAATTAATATCTTCATCTCCCTCTCTCTCTCTCTCTTTCTGTGTGTGTGTGTGTGTGTGTGTGTGTGTGTGTGTGTGTGTGTGTGTGTGTGTGTGTGTGTGTGAATAATTTTTTAAATAAAAAAAAAATAAAAAAAAAAAAAATCGACAATTTTCATACACTACTATTCCTCGTAATAATTATGGTCTTATATCATATATATATATATATATATCATAATCGTGGATTTATTACCACCGGATCGACGAGCATAATGTGTGTATATAAGGTATAGAAACAGCTGTAACGTAATTAACAACTAACGTAATATTAATAATAATAATAATAATAATAATAATAATGATAAATCTTGTACGTGTAAAAAATAAAATAAATACAATAGGTAGGATTATTAAAAAATAATTAACAGTTAATAAAGTTCGTAACGCAACGTTTGGTAATTAGCAACAATTAGCGTATCAACTCGTTAATTTATATCCACCCCTTGATAATTTTATTCTAACCGTTCTTGTTGTTCTTTTCTTATTTTCTCTCTCTTTTTTTCTCTTACTTATTTATTCTTCGTCTGGCTTACTTTCCTTCTTTCAATTTTAAACGAAACTGAAAGACAACAACGACGACTACGACGAGCGATATTTATCTTCTTTTTTTTCTTCTTCTTCTTCTTCTTCTTCTTCTTCTTCTTCTTTTCGTTGGGTCAGACTTATTGTCATTCTATTATTTAACCAACGGTATTATATCTCTCTCACTCCCGTTCATCTTCTCGACTATGAACATAATGATTTTTCTCACTGACATAAATCGTCGTGATAGATTTTTCATTTTCATTTTTTTTTTTTTTTTTTCCTTCTCTTTTTCTTTTTTCATTCATCAAACATTTGTTATCTTTCGCGCTCCGCTCCTTGTATTCACGCCGTAATTTTATTTCACGATATATTTCCACTTCCCGTTTAAATCCTCTCGCTAATATATAAGCGCGTAGGCTGGATGTATGTGTATATATATATATGCGCTATTACGGCAAAGCTCCTTAAGTCTTCTTGTTATCCTTCGTCTTATTATTTCCTTTTCTTAATTGTCAGGCAAAGTAGGACCGCGATATATGTAGCGGTTTTTTCAAGGCAAGGGGGTGATCGGCACGAGCGAATCCTATATGAAAGCCCAACACTCAAGCGTCTTAACAACAAAGTCTTCGTGCGGTGCTAACGGCTCGTTTCCGTATGTACTACAAGGCTGTGTTCTACCCTGGTATAAATCACCGTCTAACCATAGTCCGAACTTTCCACTGCGAAAAAAGAAATTAAACAATATTTTTAAACATTATTTATAACAAGTGTCAAAAAAATTATACTCAAACTTTTTGGGGAAAAGCGGAGTGATGAATTCGATTGGCAAAAATATATATTGTAGAAGAAATAAAAACTCACTCTCCGGCACCGATAGCGAGACTCTCGTTGTTTCCCTTGATAAAGTATAGATTATCCCCCGTCCAGTTAAAAGCCTGAAACTTTGGTGTGAACCTGAACAATAGAGATTCGCCAGTTCCGTAGAAGTGGTCGCTTACGTGAAGAGAGCATGATGTGAATGTGCCAAAGACCTGATGTAACGAAGAACGGAAAAAAAAAGGACAATTAGAAAAAGAAAAATAAAAACAGAAGATAAGATATGAGAAAGTAAATCGATGATGAATATTAATACGTCTTACATTTCCTTCAGTGTCCTCGATTACCAATAGTATGGGACTTTCGAGCCTGTGCATCTTGCGGTACATACTGTTCAGACTGAAACCGTGCTGGCTTGTACTGAATACAAGTGTCCACAGGTAGCCTTCGGCTCTAGCTGGTAAATGGCGACATAGATGTTCTCTGTGTTCGTCACTCAATATTTCAGTTGTTCCTACGAGGTCCGGTACTATCACCTCTGTGTCAATAGATAACGCGTTGTTCGCGTACAAGGCTCGCCTTAGCTCCTCGCTCATCGACAGAACCTGAGAATTCATTTTTATCGAATTAGTACGCCAGTTAGTTGGATACCAGATTTTATCATCTAGGTGGGTACGGTATAGGTATCTAGTTCTATATGGAACCTATAGGTATATGGAAACAGGTATTATGTGCAAAGTGCCGGCTCGATTTGACAATCCCGCAGCAGCAGCAGCAGGCAGGTGCATACGAACGCGAATACAATTCCTAAATTCGTTTGGTATTCTTGTATGTACGTATCATATGAAGGCTGTTGAAGGGTATACTGTGCATGGAACCCTTGAAATGTGTTTAATTTTTATTTTCATTTTCATTTTCATTTTTATTTATTTTTCATTCTGAATTCAATCAAACCCACTGCAAGGGTTCCATACCATCAGTCTCCCTTTATAATAAATAAATCGCCAATATGTTTCAACAACGAGAAATACATAATTGGATATAAAATTTTTTTGCGAACTGTTTTTCGTTTGAAATATGTTTATCGATATCTCGTGTGATGAAAAATTCGTGGCGATTTATTTGATGCGTCTAATATACAATATTAATATGTGTAGGTAGTACATTACTATTAACGTCTATATCATCTACAAATGCACCAAGCTACGTATATATACGCCACTACTAATATATACATATATGTGTATACATATATTGTCTAAAAAAAAAAACAAAAAAAAAAAAAAAAAAAACATAAATGTATGATAATATATAATATACTTATAATGGATATAATATTTATAGTCTCAAGTATAATATCTCTATGTATATAGGCTCAAAACACAACGTGCGGACATCTACATATACTAGATATATAGGTATAGTATATGTAAGTATATGCGTCCGGTGTTGGTGTATTACTGTTTGTAATATTGTGTCGTGGGTATCATAAGAGAGTAGGGCATATATAGTATGTACAGATCTGTATGATATAGTATAGTATACGCGTCTTTATTCTATACAAAGGAAATAAACAAAAATTAACAAAAAATCGAAAAACGCAGATTGCAATACCATTTTTTTTTTAATTTTTTTTTTTTTTTTTTTTTTTTTTTATCATTGTTATGCAAAATGACAATATTAATTGTTATAATCGTAATCTAAACGACGATAGAACGAGATAAATTCCAACCAATTACGCGTATAAATTATACATATCATGTTACTATCAGCAGTCGCGTCCTTCTCATCATACAACACTTTGGCTAACGAACGTGGTGTATTTTATATACATATACATATATATATAAATATATATGTTAAATCGTCATCGTATAGATTAAATCGCGGCTCTCGAAACGGACAGCATGAGTGTCATGTGCTGGCATTGAAACCGTGAATATACGGAGATGAGATACCGATCTTGTCTATCTGTTAGTTTAGTTTGTTTGTTTATATTTGTCTATATTCCGTATAGCAGAAGATATATACGCGGAGATGATATTATAGAGATGGGATAAAATATGTTAGAATATTCGTATAAGTAGAGAGATAAAGAGAAGAAATTATGTGTTTACTTCGAGAGAGATCGCAATCCCTGAATAAGTCGTATACTACGCGTTTTTTTTTTTTTTTTTTTTTTTTTTTATTAATTTTTTTCCGAACGTATATATAATTGCATCGACAATCCACATATACGTATATATAAATGTATACATTGGGATTTCAATTTTTATATGTATACCTTACTCGAACTTCGCACATTCGTTCGTGTATAGAGAAAACCAGTTTGCATGGAAAATACGCTTTTATGGATATATCGCGTCATTCGCGTACCAAATTCTATTTCGAGATCCTATTTTGTACGATAAATATCCGTTGGATGGTTAAACCCAGACGAATAACCTTTAATACACAAATACAAATTCATACTGTATATTATTTACTTGATTTATTTTTATTTTTTTTTATTTACCTTGCTTTTTTGTTTCAAATATTTTGTGATCTTTGATATCGGATTCGGCAGCTTTGTCTTAGGCATTGTGACGATTGTTCTTTAGTGTCGTTTAACTAACTGAATTATACTCTGCCAACGTATGTGAGTAAAACTTCTCTATTCTATTTTACTCAGCGTTTTAAATAGCCAACAAAACTATATATCGCGTAAATATTTTTCTTCTTATTTTATATACTAAGGCGCGCACGCGCCTCAATAGAATATGTAATCTGTATACCAGCTATACCTAGTTTACAACTAGGTATCTCCGGATGAGAATAGATCGCGTGAGGTAACTACCGCACCGGGTCGGTTAACTGATACACGTACTACTACACAACCAGACGAAACAGTGACAATAACAACCGTGATGCACCGTTGCGTCTCGAGAGTCAACTTTCTATATTAAAAATACGCCCGCGAAACTATGATGCGACTATATAGGTATATACCTATACCTGTACACAAATTACAGGTGTATATGAGCATATGTCGCGAAACGTATAAAGAGATTCGGCCTTTTGTTGTCGAGTATATAATATAATATGCGATTGTCTTTAGTATTATTTTTCACTAATTTTTCTGTTATATCACACTATATGCATACGTGTGGTTTTTCTCTTTCGTTATTATCGTTTACAATACTCATTTAGTCACGTTCCGATGTATAATGAAAATATTGATCGAAATAATAGAAAAATACAATATATTGAGAAAAAAAAAAAAAATGAGAATGATAAACACGTCGTCGATTGTATATTATCCAAACACGCTTTGTTCTCGTTATAATATTCTTAATTATACCGAAGCTCACTTCCCAACGACCAAAGCCGAACTGACGATGAGATTTGCCTACGTTATGCTGCTCTCTCCACGTATATGGAAATATATATATATACACCGCGGGGGGTTCGAGTAGGGTATCAGAAAATACCTTGAAATTAAGTGGAGTGGACATACACGAAAAAATAAGTCTACAGTTAAAGATCGATTGAATTTCATTTGAAATTTATAGATACGAGAGGGTTAATCATAATATTGGGGAAATTTTCGGTTATACTAGGAAACTCGTTACCTCAGATGTTTACCGCGCGAATAATTTTCAAGTGCTTTTTTGATTATTACAACTGATTAAATATGATCAATTATTGATTAGCCAGATTTCGTATGATCCCATCTCCGCCGTGCGTACATCTATCTACTACATACGTACGAGTTTTTGAGTATGATTGACTGGTACTTTATAAAGCCAACCTTGTGCGATTTCGGCTTAATTTCAATTCCTTTAATCTTTTAATAAACGTATATGCGCGATAATGCCGCCTTATAAAAATCAATCGATTTCATCTTGTTTTGACGTTATTTAACATCGCGGACTAACCCATTTTATCTGACCAAGCATTATAATTTGTTATTGTATCTCGTCAACATGACACTTCCATACTTACAAACTTGACTTCTTTTTTTTTTTTCTTTCACATATATATATGTATATAACGAAATTATCACAACACCCGAAAGTGAAAAACAATCAGGCTTTGAGAAGGTGATTGTATATAACAACGTGTATACTACGTGTCTTTTTATTCCGATTCTATATTACTATTTTCGCATGAATAATGTATAACTCATCGTACAAGGAATTAGCCTCGTTTCTAAGCCGTGGGTAAAAAGGATCTTTCTATACCGATCCTAGACACGTATAGTATAACTGTAACGAAAATTTGGCATTTTAAATTCTCCCAAAATTATTCCAAGGTCAGAGTAAATTCCGTATAAACCGGATTGAAAACTGATTACTTTCGTCAAATAAGTATATAACCAATACGAAAGCGATATGACGCAGCATATTAGCCATATATACAGTAGAAAACATCGATAATCCGAGATTGTCCAAAGTCGATTTTCTATATTTTCTATAAATAGGCTATTTTCGGAAGAAAAAAAATAATTGAGTAGCAAAAAAATGAATTTCGTATGAAAATAAACTCAATACCATAATATGGGGGCTAATTTCAACTATCCATAGGACAAATCCTCGGCTTCGACGATCCAAGATAATCTATAGACTCTAGGTTCTACTGTATAACAAATTGTATATCCGTCCTTGATACCCTCGGGGCAAATATCTAATAATTTCCTCTATACAAAATTACGAGTTGGGTATATACATTTATATACATATATATATATATGTGACAAAGAAAAGGGAATAATATTTGAGAAAAAGATTAGCCGCGGAAATATACCGTAAATTTTTCGTACGTGGTATATACTATACTATACACATAGATACGTAGCTAGATTTTTCCAACGATCGTTAAATTTAAATAGACTGATTAATCTGCGGGTTATGATTCGACGCAGGTATATTATGTGGAGCTCGCTCTAGATATATATATATATATATATATATATATATATATATATATATATATATATATATATATATATATATATGTATATATAAGAAAAAAATGAAATAAAAATTAATAGTTTCAACCGCCAATGTGATCCCGATCACGTTAGATCCGAGTCATTGACGAGGCATCAGCATATATCTATACCCTGTGCAGTTGGATTGGTTATTCCCATCTATATTTAGCTAGTCATATAGGTAAAGCAACGGGGGTGATCGTAAGTGAATGCCCTTGGGCATGGGATTATATAGTCAGACGCGCATATAATAACTAATACTCAACGTTATGAGAGATCTTTAAACTCTATAGGTATATATGCGTAGAGCTATATATACGTATAAATAATTTTTTTTTTTTTTTTTTACAGTTATCGAGGCGCCTCTCAAATTTTCATTCTTAATGATAATAACCGCGTATACCTATTCCTACGTCGATAGAGTATAGGAATTGAAAAATTGTGAAATTGTATATAACTGTAATACGTGAGATGAAAAAAGTCTCTCTCTCTCTCTCTCCACAGATCGTATGCTTTTGTCATCATGTACTTGTTATTATGTATATTTTGTAATATTAGCTGTTTGTGCGAGTGGGTTTTTTTTTTTTTTTTTTTTTTTTTTATCTTTTACTGTTTGCAACAATATTCCAGCCGCGATCACGATTCACAATCATATCGTAGGATTGTACCTCCGTGTCCTGAGCCTGCAGTTCCGAATCTGCCGATGCGCTCGACGTCTTCAGGATGTTGTACAGCTTCGCGTATGGGGCCTTGATCAACTGCGGTCCGCGTATACATATATATTGTATATAGGTATATGATGCATACATATTCATCACGTACACACATATATATAATTCATTTCATTTTCACCTCGTAATCGTTATACATACAATCACTCCATACATATACATACACGCGTCTATATAGTATTTAGACAATTATTCAATGTTTTTATCTCATATCGTTGACATTATATATACAACGACGTAGTTTTAAACTATAATATGTATGCATGTGTATGACTGACAATACATATATATATATATAGTAAGATATTATAGAATAATGACGAATATATTTCTTCGACTTTGACACTCACCTCCCATGATTCACGGGTAAGCTCGGATATATCGTCAGAGTCTGTTATGCCAGATTTTCCAGCCTCGGCTAAATCGGCAGGGTCACGATCCTGAAGAGGTGAAAGTTCGGGTGAAAGATCGGTGTCAGTATCTGATAGAATGTAGCCTCTTTCCCGCCATAAATTTTCGTCCAATTCACCGTACAGGGCCGGTACCCAGGCGGTTATAAATCGGTAGAGATCGTCGACCCTGCAGTTCAACAGAATATTTATATAAATTCACACGTGTATATATATATATATATATATATATTATACGATCGTGGCATGAAGTAAACTTGTCTGAATGATCGATTAGTAAATCAATTACCATTATTATACACACGTTTACACACATGAAATGGGTTTATCCTAATGGGGAAAATTTTATATACCTGCGTGAGACAAACGGTGATACGTAGCGTACTACACTTCTCAACGGAGGGATATAGAGGAGATCGAAGACACGGCTTATAGCGTAATTCATTATATATATATCACTATATGGAATGTATTTTGTAAATTATATTTTTAAATTGAAACTAAAAAATCGGTTTTTACTATTTCTCACGCGTATTTGAATTTTAAATGTTTCTTATCTTCTTCTCGTTTCGCGACTCGCTCGATGATCGATATCTACGCTATTCGATATACGCAAGGCTCGTATCAGACATATACTCGATCAGATACACACACTCGATATTCGAACGATTAGAAGATGACGAGAAGATACGTCCTACGTATCTTGTATCTTGTATCTTGTATCTCGTATCTTGTATACGTATTATAAATTGTTATACTCGTGGGTCGATGTATATTAGCTTCTATGATATGAACATTATAGGGACTTAATAGCTGAATGTATGAGAGAAGCGAAAGTTGGCTTGTAGCCGGTACGCAAGAGAACGGGTAACTGAACTTGCAGCTGGCATAGGATTACGCAACTCCAGAGTATGTGGTACAATATCATAATCAAACAACGTACGCCTTTCGGCACAACCTACTATTTTTTCCCTCTCCATAAAAATTCAGACCCTCCTCCCCCACCATTCGTAAAAATTTGTTCTTCTTTATTCTCTATTTCGACAGCGAGATGATAATTACATGTATAATATATAGGTATATATAGATTACCTATATACATGAAAAGAAGAGAAGAGCTAATATTTTAAACTCACCGATTACGAGGAACGCTGAACCAATATTCAGGTCTAAGCTTCTTCTTCCCGTAGCTCATTATCGGCGTAGATCTTGGTATCCTCTTGTCTTTCGGACGGCCGGTACGAAGGCGAAGGTAGAGCGGAGGATCGTCACAGGATCGGGCCGGCCGCGGGATCAATTCTGCCGTAACGCCACAAACACACAACATCAACATCTAGCCACCCACGCACGCACGCACGCGTATGTTTTTTTTTTTTTTTTTTTTTATACAAGATAATTCATGTTTCTTTTTTTTAAAAGAAAAATTATTGGAAACAAAAACAAAAACAAAAAAAAAAAACAAAAAAAAACAAAGAGAAAAGATAATTAAGGTAATAAAATAAAACGATAAAGCTGCAAAAAAAAAAAAAAAAAAAAAACACTGGGTCATCGTAATATGTTTGACTATAATTTTAGTTTTGCCAAATTTTGTCAAATTTCACCGGATATATTTAATCACATATCTTGTATATTATACCGTGCAGCACAGCTGATATAATCATATACCTATATGTTTAGTCAAAATTTAAATTTAATCAATAATGCGATGTATAATATATGTATATACTATATCGAATATTGAAAATGCGTATAACAACATTAACATCAATGGCAACCCAATAACGACGACGACGACGACGACAACAACGACAACAACGATGAATAATAAGATATAGGTAAATTATAAATAATATAGGAAGAGTGATTGATACGTGTGTGTATGCAGGGGTGTGTTTGTATGTGAGATCATATGTGGAAAAATAGTAACAATGATATAATAATAATAATAATAATAATAATAATAATAATAATATCGATCGAGTATATATGTTCATTTATATACATTAATATATAATTTTTGCGTCATGCCGAGGACGATTTCGACAATGCACAGGCTGCAGTTAGTAGCGTGCGTGCGCGGGTAATAACAGAAGGAAAATTAAGAAAAAAAAAAAAAAAGAACAGAAAATATTTCAAGTCAAACCAGATCTCAAGTCAAGGCATAAGCAAAGTCGAGGAATAGACATCATATATTATAAGTAATATAATATAGTAGTATACGGATATAAATAATAAATTGAAAAGCATTTTACTCGCGTCGCCGTCCACCCTTTCACACCCACCCTCGCTGTTGCAGATATAATGAAACTATAATAGACAATATGCGATAACCACGAATCCGTATTTAATTAAATAATGAATTTCTATATAATATGATAATGAAAGACGAAATACTTTTAATGAGCTATACAGGGTGATTCAGAATTCGTGACGAATCTCTAGCCATTCTTCCGAAAAATGATTTTTTTTCCTTGGAACCATAACATATTTTTTTAACATCTTCCATACCAAATAAGAAACTTTCACTGACAAATATCTCTAATGTTGAAAAAAAAATTAAAGAAATTCATTGGCATCATATGGGATTCTTTAAAATTGACAAATGATATAAAAAAAAAAAAAAAAATGAAAAAAAATTGTTGAGAAGAAACTTATTTGTCGAAAAAAAAAAAAAAAAAAAAAAAAAATTCCAAGTAAAAAAATCATTTTTCAGAAAAATGGCTAAGGAACTTTCGATCCCAATTTTGACGAGGATTAACCCCCTCAAGAGATTCGTCACGAATTCTGAATCACCCTGTATAGGTATGATTATATATATCTATAATGCAATGGTAGACGAGGGTGGGGGGATGGGGGCGCGAAATAATAATAATAAAATATTAGAATTATAGAGAATTAAAAAAGATGCAGCTGCATAGTGTTATCCGTACACGTGAAGGGGGTGTATAGGATATATTGATAGAAAAATATGTATAGAAAAGCGATTATATATATATGTAAAACGGGGGTTATAGGTCGAAGGACAGAGTCAAGCAAATACTGCAGTGTGAACCTACCGAGGCCTTCGAGTTCGGGGAAATTGGGTGCTTGGACTAGAGGGACAACAGAAACAGATACAATATGACATCAGTGTAGGTATTAGTATACTTATACTTGAGTATATCGTATGTATATATGTAAATCCAGAGATGATGGCGGAAGGGATAAAGTTTATCATGCGAGTATCTCGCGGGAAGATAATATTTCGAGAATTGACTGAAATATGCTGACAGTATATTTTTTTTTTTTTTCTCAGTTATCTCATTACCGTGATAAAATCGGCTAAATGAAATGAAAGTTAAAAATAAAAACAATGCATACATATAGTGTACATATTTCATTAATAAGCAAGACAGTTGTTAGAAAAGTGAAATTTACAACGCGTATCGCAGTAATTAACTCTGATTCACGGTTTACAGCAAGCCATATTAAATCTGATTTGTTGCCAGTCCTAAATCATTAATAATAATGATATTTCTCTCATCCCGCTAGATACTCGCGCGTTTATATTGACGTGAATTGTTTTAATGATAATTGTTAAATATTGTAATAACCGGGTATAATAAACGTATTGTTTGTTCGTTGTTAACGCGCGACGCTAATAGATTATACATACGTTATACACGTGGTTATATATTAACATGTATATAGGTATGTATACACGTATACTTATATGTATATGCGCGTTCCTGTATACATATTATTTTGAAAAATAAATATTCTAAACTCACTGTCAAAACTGACAAACAGTTCAGGCATGTCGTCGACGGATACCATGCTTCTGTAGTCGAGCCTAGGCGGTGCTGTTGAAGTCTTGCTACCGCGGCTGCTATCTACGCTACTGCTACCAGACGATGTCAGTGGTTGTTGTCTGCTGAACGTCCCTACCGACGATCTCCTGAAATATGGAATAAAATTAACAAAAATAAAATAAACCAAAAACAAAAAAAAAACAAAAAAAATAAAAAAAAATCAAAAACATAGTGAATAAAAGCTTTGAAACATATTTCTTCATCTACGCACAGAGTAATAAGTATATAAGTGCAGGACGAGTGATACAGTCAGTGTGGTTTCAATTCTACATAGGTTTATCATATTAATATATACATAGTTATGTATATATCTTGTATGGGTACACATATAGGGTTTATGCGCGTGTGTCCATTTATTGGACTCATATGTATATAAGCGGATTTTCCATTCATTTTTCACATTATAACATTTATAACTACCAGGCAGTTTGTTATAGGTATTATTCATTCAGAGTAGAGTATAAGTGGTGTTTAGTAATAGGATTTAAGTATAAATTTCGCAGACCACATCCTGCTGGATTCTCAGATTCTCGCCTTTCTTTTTCTCTTCCGTTCCCAGGCTGGTGTGGAATAAATATGGTGAAGATATAAGGTATAGAGAGGAGGCAAGGCAATTTTTTAGAATTTAGAAACGGACGTAAAGGCGAGACAACAACAACAACAATGACGACGACGACGACGACGACGACGACGACGACGACAACATCTACAGGCAATAATTAATTATATCGACGAAATGAACAGAATTTAGGGGAAATTAATATGAAAACACTATTATAGTCTGGGGGGGGGGGGGGGGGGGGGGTCGATATAGTTTCGCTATTATATTTCGTCTATAAAAGTTTAAAGAACGTAAAACGTGTATAAGGGGGAAATAAACCACAATAATTTACGAACGAAAGCTTTGAAAAATCCCGAGGAATAATTCAGGGGGTGACAAACAAATTTTTTAATGCATTTTTATGTTTCTTTTTTTTTTTTTTTTTTCTCAGGGTGGGGTGGGCCCGTAGGTATTGACTCACCCAGCAAAACCTCCCGGCGACGGTGCGTTGCCGTTGTCTTGGAAGTGGGAATAGGATGAGGCTGAGAGAGGAGGGGTTGCTCCCCCCCTACCAAAGCCACTTTCCTCGCTGGGGGTCTTCGCGAAGAGACCAGAGCTAAAGTCACTCACCAGGTTGATTGGCGAGCTTATGTTATCCGCAACCATCACACAGTTTTTGTTAGTCATAACACAATGAGATGTTAGGTAGGCATTTTGGCTAATACTAACTCGACGATCAGAGTCTTGGGTCAAGAATTATCATTGGCCCGTAAATTACGCGTAAATAAACGCGGAGATGAACCTTCATGGGAATGTACTTACATATTATATCAGGGTTGGAGAAAATCGTGGTTTTTATAAAGATGAATGAAAAAAAAAATGAGATAAACGCTCAAATCACGCCAACCCTGAATCTCTAAGATACTATATTTATCCATCTGAAACTCACCTCGAAAAAACTTTGCTAAAAACGCTAGAATGATGAGCCTCGGTGCTGCTGGGAAGGCTGGATACTTTGTCGGTTGTAGATTTAGCACCTTCTTCTTCCCTGTCTCCGGTTAGACCCTCCATCCAAGAAAGTGGATAAGAAAGTCTTTTCAACATCTGTAGTAGAAAAGAAAAAGATTCGTTTCAGTTATCAAATCAGATTCTATATTATATTAATCGGCTTACCTTAGTCTTCCTAGTCTCTTGCTTGTCGTCGTCTCTGACCCCGTCGTCCTTCTCCGTCTCTTCGGCATTGCTGTCGAGACTGAAAGACACCGAACTTGCCTTCTTTCTGCCATTTATTGCAGCGAGGCTGTCTGTTGGTGTGACTGTCACATTAGTGGGCGCAATTGTTAAGGGCGGTACCCAGTCTGAAGAAAGTACAATGTCAGCATCTGAATAGACTTTCTTTGACTGTATAGGCTGCACGATGGGTATCGGTGGTAATATAGGTGGGTTTGGATCACGGATATCGATGCCTGAGTCGTGGCATGAAAGTTTGACTAGAGATACCTCTTCCTCAGGAATTACATTCGGTTTTGGTAGCTGCGTATCGCTCTGAAATAAAAATATTATCAAATAATTTTAAAAATCAGAGAGGCTCGCTATTCAATCATTCTAAATCCTTACCACGGAGGGATCCTGCTGCTCGTCATCAACGGACAAAGAACAAGATCTGTCCTTGCTTGGGACTGCCCAATGATGATCTAGCATAGACCGTCTGCGTTCTTCCAACGTCCTTGTTGCCTGGGTAGCAATGGCCTGCGCCTCCTTTCCATCGTCGTCTTTTTCAGTTTTCTTATCCTTTTCTTTGTCCTTATCCTTATCCTTGTCCTTGTCTTTGGCAGATGCAGTTCCATCGTCCTTGAGAAATTTTTTCTAGTCAAAAAAATAGTCTGGGAAACATTCCAAAAATCAATTTAAGGATAACTTACACCTTGTAGATTTGTCGGAGTGACTAGTTCCCTCTCAAAAGCCTTGGGAAACGCGTCTCCGTCTCTCTCTGCGCAGCTGCAGACACTCTCGCTATCGTCACCAGCTAATTCAGGAAAGTTTTCATCCTTTCCTGGCGATAATCGACCGCGATTATCCTCAGCTTTCTTCATGTAATAAATCTCCGGCTTTTTATCAGACGAATTTGTATCCGTATGGCCAACCCTCATGTGGGCTATGTCATAGTAGATCGCTGCGTTGACTATAAATTCCATCGGTGCTATGACTCCGTATGATTCTGCGCTGTGCTCAATCACTAACGGGTCTGATACGTTAGGGTCAAACATTACAGCGTTCGGAGTAACCAGAAGAACGCCTCCCACCACTCCCTAAAAAAATCAGATAAAAACGTGGAATGAATTAGCGTCACACTAATAAGTTCCTTCTTCTACTTTCTTTGGTAAATTTTCGTGTTTTTAAAAACATATGTTTGAAATTTGAATACCTGTCCATCTGTTATGTGACGGACATTGATTCTGAGAAAGCGTTCCCTGAACGGTTGGTCATCGTCTTGACCGGGAACCCTGGTACTTCCTATGGGAGTTTTTATTCTTTCCATATGCCCAGGCTTTGGAGATACGGGTCGCAGGTTGTCCAGGAGTTCTGTAACAGGTTTAAAACGAATTTTATACATCTGGTGAAGAGAAGAGTGGAGGGTTTTAAGATTTAGAGCAACAAGCACATGCTTCCTTTAATTAAATTGCATTTTTCTTTTCTTTTCATTCCAAAGACCTGACGAAAAATTTCAACCTACCCACGACAGAACCGAAGTTTTTTATTGAATGTCTTATTGAGGAGGAGAACATATGCACGATGTCCATTTTTTTTTTTATTATAATTATTCTTCTGTTTCGCAAAGCTTATAACTTTGAACCGGAATTAATACGATTGCATAGGATAATTGTAACACCGTGTAAATTTTTATATCTTTTTTCCTATGCATATGAGTAGCAATTATTATAAAATCTACGTATTGTTGTTACACGCGGTGGCTTAATGCAACACGATGTCTAGCCAGGCATACAGTGTTCGACGCCATGTTGTGTGAAATCAGCTGACGTAGATCTGTCAAATTTAAACCAAACTCCGCCTCCTCCGAGATTCTGGCCCAGCTGTTTAGTTCGATGTATATTTAAAACAGCTGAGTAAACAGCAACGTTTTGATACAACGCAACAGTTACGATAAATTAAAAGAAAGTAGATAATAATGCGAAATATTGGGTCTTAATCCGAATGCCTAATTCGCGCGAAATTCTACGATCGCATTTTAAAAATTTATACCGGTCCTAGGAAATACCCGCAGTTTTATTTATTTTTTTATTTTTTTTTCTACTTCTCTCAATTATTCTTGCCTTTTTCTTCCGGAGGTAGATCGTCGTGTGAGTCATGGTCAAAATTGGGATCTGGACTCGGCGAGTCAGAGGCAATTGCTCCGGCGTTACCTCCCTCCCGTCCTTCTCCTTTTGCTGGTACACGTAGCTGCTGTCCTGGATAAACAAATGTGCTACCAAGCCGGTTTAACTTCGTTAACTCTGAAGGTGTCGTGTCAAATCTGGCAGCCACCGATGTCAACGTGTCTCTGTCACTCAACTGTAAATTTTATTCAATTTTTTTCGATTAATTATATAGCCGAACACGTGCAGACTGGAGAAGAGAAGATGGGCATGTCTAATTACTTTCCAAAGTCATTGTTTAATTATTTTTCTGCAATCACAATTCGAAAAATGTGTAGCCTATTGTCTTACCCATTAGTACCAGACGAAAAAATACTGACTTTTGTTCGAAAAAATATGAAAAAAAAAAGAAGCCAAGAAATCGAAAGTAAGTAGAAAAAGTAGTAATTAGCTTATTACTTTAGCTAATTACTTTCAATCTTCTGGTTTCTTTTTCATTCTTTTTCGAACCAAAATCAGTCTTTTTTCGTTTGGTACTAAATAGTACTAAGACAATAGGCTACAGATTTTTCGAATTGTGATTGCAGAATAATGATTACCGACGAAGATCATATTATAAAAATAATCAAACAATGACGTTGGAAAGTGTAATTAAACGTGTCCATCTCTGGACTAGAAGAATGATATATACAAGATCATTATTAACGTAATAAAATATACGAAAAGAGAGAAAATAAATTAAAAAAAGACACTTGCCGTATAGACGATGGTTTCAATTTGGTGTGATACACGGCTGTGTTTTTTGTCCTGCGAATTTGATTCGTCTTTGCTTTCGGAGTCTGAATCTGAAAGAAAGTAATAACGAATAAAAAAAAAATTGAATTAGTAAATAGTGGTAGTACATATATATATATACGTACCTAGTTGCATATACTATGTGTATGTACAGTTATATTAAAGTTTATCTATTATATATTCTATAAATAAATATGCGCGTGGTGTGAAAACTTTCTGCAACAATAATAGCATATATATATATACGTGTATTTTTTTTCCCTGTATATTTTAACGCGGAACAATTATGAACTAATTATTCCAAGTATATAAAATGTGTGGAAAATGCATTTTGCGACATTGATCGCTACTCGAGTCATCACTTGTCCGAGTTTGTATTAATAAATAAAGACGATATCGCGCCGAGTTATCGACGTCATCGTGCGTTCATTTGTATAATGAATAGTCAGAGAGGCAAAGTGTGATATATTGCTATTGTAGCGTTGATGCGGAATATTATACTCTCATCGGCTGAGAGAACGTTGTTCATAATACTAGCGGTACCTTTTCGGAATGAGTTTAAAAGCAGCCTTGGATTGCCACCGACTACGTAGTAAACTACGTAGCCGTCTACTTCTCGTTCCGAAATGTGAACATTCCCAGTTTCGTACTCCGCGATTCCCCACTCGGAGGCCGCGCCTGGACACCCGTACTCCATGCCCGAAAATATCTAAATAATCGACGCAGTTATGATATTAGCACACCGAAAACAACGCGCAACTCCCGTTCCTTTTGTGCACTTCCGATGTGACGCTGACTGCAGCGAATTGCAACCGCACTTTTTCACTTTTTAAGCTCCTGATGGAGATAAGACGTAGAGCTATTCGAAAGATATTACGTGAGTTTGAAATTCTAAAATGGAAATCTCTGCTCTATCTCATTTGTATGCTTAAGTTAAAGTCCAGTTCTTCCGAATTATAGGCTATCGCTACGTAGATTATTTTTGCGATATTTTGCGACCCCGACTTCCCGATTATGAACCATAGTCGCTAGTGTCTCGTGACGACTGTTACTGAGAACGACGCCGCGTGCCCACGATCTCCAGCCTAGAACCGCGCGATGTGTGGCTAGTTAGAGGGGGTAGGTGGGGATACATCGATATCCACACAAGAAAGATTTTTTTACCTGAAGTCCTGTCGCGTATTTACACGGACAGAGATGAAAGGCCAATAAAAAAATTAAAAAAAAAAAAATTTGATTTACTATGACCCGAAGATCGAACAATTTTTTAGAATTTTTTTGTTGCGAATTTACGAATTTAGGAATCGTTTACGAATTTAAGAATAATAATAAACAACATAGAAACATGAAGATATTATAATTGTTCAACATGAAGGTAGCAGCGGTTGATTATATCGTCAACGCCACCGCGCTATAATGATAGCGATAGTCGGTGGTGCCGCCACGTTGTCTGGAGATTGAGCGGTTCTTTTAATCTTGAATAATATTGTACCTAAGTATTATTCCTTGAACGTGAAAAATAAAATTTCGATAATTATTTTACAGGAATAAATGAACGAGAACTGCGAAAAGGGTTGAATTACATTAATCGCGTAGCTCATTTCAACAACGATATCGACTATCTGGTTTCGAGTATAGAAAGTTTAACATCGCATTGTAAACTATTGCGCGAGAATGACGCGAGACTTGAGAGACTCAGTTGTTAATTAGCAAAGGTATGAGAGATAAGTTTGTGGAACTATGTATATGAGGCATATAATATTAGACAGTAAATAATAATCGTGTGTGTATGTATAATGCCATATTTTTGTATCTTCGCTGTACATATTTCTTCAAAATCAGTTTATAAAATTTGAAGAAATCATTTAGAACTTGAAAGATATATATACTAAATTCAAAGAATATAAAAGCTTGCGAGTGTGAACATATCGGAAGTGTGAGAGCTTGTGGATAAAAATATTTCAAATCATTCAGTATGGAATTTGCAATCGTGAAACGAAAACTGTTACGCGCGCAGGGCAAAAGTTAAACCAGAGCAAACAACAGCCGGATAAATAATCTACCAATCTTTTTGGCGGAGTTGGCAAGTTGTATGAATTTATCCTTCCATCTATCTTTACTTCGATGTGACGGCGGCGGTGATGTTACGATATTTATGTATATTTTATATGTACATTTTTTCGTGCATATATATCGTGTTACTAATGCCGACATTATTTTCCTCGCTTGTATGTATTTGGGAAAAATAAATGAAAATATTATATATCTAGTAAATTGAAATTCAATAATTTATCAATTGAAGGCAAAAGGGGGCCTGAGTATACCTACTTGCTGATAAGACCTTCCGGTGTTTACTTTTTATTAAATCACTGCAAAGGCTGGGTAATTTCATCAACTCGTATCCGTCAAATGATCATTTCATAATCAATAACTTGGTTTTAAATAATTCCAATAATACCGATATGTTGAATAATCGATTAATCAATTTTTTATTATTCATTCGGCGAAGTAGCATTTTTTTTTTTTTTTTTTTTTTTTTTTATCATCGACAGCTTAATTTTAAATAATTTCGCGAATACAAACCGCAGTTCTTGGCTGGAGATTTAAAACGAATTAAAGCTAAAAGATCGTAGTCGCCGATGCATATATACGACTCTTTGCTTTTAACTTGCGAAATTTTCCATTTCAAGTAATTAATGTGCTTTAATCATTTCATAAGCAAATGTTGACATACAAATAAATTGTTCAACTTTTTTTTGCATTAAAATCTAATTTTCGGCCGTTTACGATTTTATGGCGTTAGTCACGCGATATATTTAGGAACAGCGTTAAACTTTTACATTTTTATTTTTTTTTATTCTTTTCAAGCAAATATACACTATTTTTGTCTCTATTTTCTCAACCTTTTTAAGAATTTCAAAGTTACAAATTTTTAGCCAAATTTTTTTACAGTTCAAAAATATTACCTGCGGCTATTATTATTATTATTATTATTATTATTGTTATTATTTTTACGATCGTACTAATAGCAACGAACTTTGGCTAGATGAAAAATAAACTAAATAACGTTGCGTGAAAGACGACGCAACGATCGCCACGCAACCCGAATGCTCTAAATACCTACATTTACTATTTTATTTTATTTTATTTTTTATCCTATCTGATTCTTTTCTTTTTTGAGATTAAAGATTTTATTGGAATTCAAGGACCGCCTAATACAGGCTTAAGAAAGAATTAAAAATAGAGATTCAAGATTAAATAAGCTAATAGAATGACGATACATAATTAATTTTAGAATATTTAGGTTCGGTGATTTTGATATACAGCTATTCAGGAATTTGATTTCCTTTATCGATTATAGACAGTTCAAAAAAATTTGTTAAATTCGTCGATATAAATCTAATTTTTTAACATGATTTTTTTATTTTGTCTCTTATTTCACGTGACCAATCGCATATAATACTACCTGTTTCGTCGTAACAAACTAGTTTTGCAACAGGTCACAGAATAATACTGGTATGATACTATAAGAGAATATAAAAAAAAATAAAAAATAAAATAAAAAAATCACATCGCACGGGTTAGATATTAGTATCTAAAATCCTATGAGTCAGATTACCAGCTATACTATACTCGTATTATAAATCTTGACACGTATAGAAGTCGAATTAGAAAAATTGTGCACCTGGTGCATAGAGTGTATTAATAATTCATATAAATCTACTCACCTTTCGATAGTTTATCAACCGACTCGAATCGACCTTCGACCTTGCTGCGGAGTGAGTCGAGATCGAATGGTGCAGCAAATCCATGATCCACACTTCGGCTTTTGCTCCTATAATAAAAAAGAGAAGAAGAAAAAAGAAAAAAAAAAAAAAAAAAAGAAAAAAAAGAAAAAAATAAAACGTATGAATTAGGAAAAGTGATTATTTGATTAATTTTTTCTTAACAATATATAATAACAATAATATTATAATAATGACAATAATAATTGTACCGTAGATAGTACAGCCTGTTACGTCGCGAGATGAAAACTTTCACGCTTCACGCTTACCGCGCTTGCTTACAACCGCGCGGTCAACTCCACGGCTGAAATAAGGTAGGTAGGATATGGGGAGAGTTTCGAGAGCTCGCTAGTTCGCAGATTGGATACGGGAGGAAATATTTTACCGTTTTAATTGTGTATAAGAACTCAAACCGTATACCCGGTATAGAATCGAATTTAATATATAGCTATATGTATGCCTTATAGCTATACTACTTACATCAGATGTATAAGGAGCATATTATACCTTCAAGCTTTTAGTAATGATATTATGTTGGATTATATGTATATATGTACCGTGATATATATGCATTAGATATTATAAATATATATATAAATAAATAAGCATAAAACACGTGCGTTCAAAGCGTAATAGCGTATATATGTATGTATATATAAATATATATATATATGTCTATGTACTACATAATATAATTCGATACTATGTAATTTTTTTAATAGAATATATTTATATATATATAGTATATACACCTCTATATATATATTATATATATATATATATATATATGTAATGCTGAAAAAAAAAAAAACGTGCAAAGAAACTTTAATACGAACCTGAACTGGGCCGACAAGTTCTCTGTGGATCTGGTATGCGTGACGTCCTGGGACATGCGTCGCGACCTGTTCGTACCAAAGGAGAGAGAAAAAAAAAACAAAAAGAGAAAGTAAAAAAACCATGCCGCATATACTATGTAAGTGGGGTATCTATAACAACGTGCCAAAAGCTTGAGACCAAAAAAAAAAAAAAAAATAATAATAATAATAATAATAATAATAAAAACAACCAAAACGATCAAATAAATTTGAAAAGAAAAAAAATAAATTTTTTTTAAATAAAAAAAAAACGAAAATCTTAAAAAATTACAACTTCATTACATAATAATACCGTGCATTCGTTATATACCTGTAATATATATATATATATATATGTGTGTATACAATAATCGAGTATATATACTTGGGCTCTGTGTCAACTTAATACTCAACTCAGAAGCTCACTCTAAACAACTATTATATAGGTATATATATAATATAGTATATGATGATGCCGTACATTTAGATAATGGAGATAAACACACATCAGGCATATATACTACACACAGGTATACACACACACATATATATATATGCGTGCAGCATATTTATATATATGGTATATAATGATAAAAAAATAAAAATAAAATGAAATAAAATAAAAATCATGCGCCGCGCGTGCAGCAGTGTTGGTACTTATAAATATATATATATATATATTACGTATTAAATACATTAGATCTGATATAGTGCGCGGGTATAATATATATATGTATGATTGAAATATTATCTTGTTAATGGTTTTTAATTATAATTATCGATACCACTGGCATCAGTATAGAGTACCTATACCTAATATTATCATTATTTTATATTTATAGTATAGCGAGTTAGAAATTTTGTACGCGTCCTACCTTCGCAGATAGCTACTGCGTTATAAATATATAGTAGCATACTTTGCTATGCCTCTTTCTTATAGTATAGTATATACATACATCAACTCTTCGCGAGAGTTTAGTTTGTTAGTTAGTTAGTTAGTTAGTTAGTCAGTCAGTCAGTAAGTTATAGTTGGTTAGTTAACTTTGCCAGCAATATGATCCTCTAGAACCCCTCCTCGTCGCACTAAGTCGCCGTATAGACGGCTACATTCCGACACTCTCGTGTGTCGAGGTACGTGGTTCGAATTTAACAGCTGATTCTTACACCTAGCCTATACCATATACACATATTCAAAAGAACAGCAACAGCAGTATCAATTACTATACACTAAAGGTTTATAGGAGTATTATAGTGAAGAGAAAAAGAAAGAGATAGAGAAAAATCAATGAAATTGGGTCATCGTACGGGGAAATCATCGGTTAATTATTTATTATCACCTTCTATGATGATTATATGAATATTATGATATACAGTGTTGTAATTTTATATTTCATATATTTTTCTACGTATAGGTATATATGTATATTCAAAGAATCGTGAGGTAAATCACGTACGCATTCGGTATGGTGCTTCTATACTTCTTGCATATTATAATACCAAACTCTATACGTAGTTATATATATACCTGCGTATATATATATAATATGTATGTCTAATCGCGGAGAAAGGGAGTCGATTCCCCCCGATCTAAAACACCAACGTCGAACGTCGAACCTCGGCCTCGTCAGATTCAGTGGGTCAATGTCACCTCGTGCAGCGCGATCGGTACTTCGCATTAAACCGAATTACATCTACACGTATATAATATACCCACCAATACCCACGCAATGCATTTGCAGAGAAATTATTTCAGTCTGAGGGGTTTTTTTGTTTTTTTTGTTCAGTTTATTATTATCTCCATCTTTTTCTCTTTTCTTTTTTCTTTTTTCTTTTTTTCGCTCTGTACGCCGCTCTCGCAGCGCTGGACCGGCCTCTACCAAGGACGTTCGAAATGAATTTTGTGAACCTGACCCGGAAGACGAACAAATTCGTGTGTAATGCAGGTTCCGAAAACTATAGTCTATACCCTCAGGCCGCAGGGGATGTATATACCTGCCTATGTATTAAATTGTGAAATGATGATGGTCACTCGCGGCCAAGGACTTGCGGCCGGAACCGAACTATCGTGCGACTAATTTAATCGCGTATTATACCACTGTCGCTGACCTCCGATATAGTTACGGATTATAGATATGTCGTCGAATCACGTGCCCGCGGTATTATTAAATTATGGTCATGTTTGCGCGGTTAGATAGGTATAGGTATGTACTATATATATATGTATGTATCGCCTATATGGATCCCTGACTAAATGGTTTATCCCACTATATATAATAATAGACAGATATTAATATATTATACGAATTCGGTATTCTGATCGCGATCTAGCTGTGGGTTTAGACGACCGCTAAGATTCCCACCTGACGATATTTCTTCATGTTTGATTTCCGCACGATTATATAGGCGGCATGTCGACGATGACGAGATATTCAAAAGACGCGCATATATAAGAGCCAATCGAATATAGCTATACTATACTCGTTAGATCATTTTTAGCCACATATGTTTATTCATATAGAATAATGATTGTCAACTAAGGAAGCAGCCCCGATGTAAATACTGCGTGTATATTATACGCGATGCATTTAAACTCGCGGATTTATTATATATACGTCTAGGTACATAGTGTAGGTATGGGTATCTGCCTCTACCTACGACGCGACGCGAAGATAAATTGATGAATTTAGTACTTCCGCGAGTTAGAGTAAGTCTCGCCATTGATTCAACCTTCAGACAAACGTGCAGCAGTAGCAGCAGCAGCAGCAGCAGCAGCGGGAACAATTTTTCACTTTTTAAGATCAAATATTGTCTCAGAAATTAACAGATTAAATATCCCTAACTTTTTTCATACGACAACCTTTTGAATTTAAATTTCATTATATTATGTATTATATATACGCCCTAGTATAGAGTACCTATACTTAACGATCTAAACTCTAAAAGGCTGACGTATGCCCCCCTGATGAATATCCGCCGCTGTACTGTACTGTATATCGTATGGATGTATGTATGAACGTTGCCTACGTTGTAGCCTTGTCTCTCTACTCGTCGTAGTCGAAGTGTATACCTCTACCTACATACGCTATATTATCTCGCGGCTGCAAGCAACGAACGAACGAACGAACGAATGAACCAACCAACCAACTTGGACGGCGAATACGGTCGACCTCTTTACTCTTTTGCGAGAGCCAGCGGTACGACCAGGGGACGTACAGCCTTGGATACCGGCGTCGAGTTACACACTCGATGTGAGTAAAAGTGAAAGACCTATGCGAGGGATCGGGCGGAGTTGACAACGAACCTTTCACAGGCCGCATGGTGTAGGTGTATACCTATATAAATATATATAAGTATCGGTACCTATAATCGCGCAGATATTGGGCGGAGGCAATAATTAATCGGAATTTGATTTACCGGTGGTTAATTAAAAACCGATACGACAACTAACTTAAGGTCGACGATAATTGTTACGGAATGATTATCTTGATGGTTAAAAAGGAGACGAGAACTCTCGAGTGGTGTTATTTTTTTTTTTTTTTTTTTTTAAAGACGAATCAAAAATCTATCAAGATCTTAAACTCAGATATAGACTAATATATACTATAGTCGCGTATCATTACGTGTATATATATATTTATATACATATATATACATGTAATCGCGCACGTGGCTATAGTTTTATATCATCGTATACACCAGGTGCAACGTACTTTTCAGCGGTATCCCATAGTTGGCGTTGGCGTACCGTTGGACCGTTACATGAACCCTGCAGCGTAGCACCGTTCAAGTCCTTTTATCTCTTCGATAGTTTCTCTACGCTACGTTTACGACGGGTAGGTACAGAATCCTTGAGAGTAGTACAGAAGAAGAAGGAGAAGAAGAAGAAGAAGGAATTGGTCTTGGTTAGTTTCTACTACTCCAGGTAGTAGACGTTGCCGTTGCTGCAACGGTACATACCTGACGCGATCAGAACTAATACGCGACTTTAATCTAGATATAGGAAGATCGTTGGACCACCGGGATTTTATTTCCCGATTACTACTCGATCCTCTTTGTTCAAACCGATTAATTTCGTTTCTTATTTTTTTTAATCTTAAACTTCGTACCTATATATTACCGAAATCTCATTTATTATTATCTACCTGCTGTTAGATTCTGGTGAAAATATGTTCCACCACGAAGGCCTTTTCTGTCTGACGTAGATACCTTCGGCACTTCCGACCTGGGGCACACCAGCCACACCTTTTCTCCGTTTCCGGTCAACTTTTGGCGGCTTTGCTAAAGGATGCCAAGATTTACGTCGTCCCTTTAAATCCTTGGTGTTATCGGGTTCGGGGCTCGTTGTAGCCTCGACGCTACCTTCTCGGCTTAAATTTTCCTCGGCAAGATCCTCGGATAGGTAAAACACCGAACCCCGACGATTTTCTTCGCTGCTTCGACGCTTGTTCTCCTTTATCCCGTCATTTTCAGCTGCAGTAACAACTCCGTAACGATCCTTGTCCTCGAATAAACTACCGCGTCTTGCGCGTTGAAATAGACTATCGCGTTTAGCACGTAGATCGTCCAACACACTGTGCCGACGACCCCGCGACGGCGTTTCTCTAACAGCCTGCTGGACACCGGGGTGACTGACTGCAGGCACTTTATCTACTTCGATATCCTCATTCACTATTTCAGCTACTTTTTGACGTTCTAAATTTTCACCAACCATAAGAGACGGTATTGATTCCGCGGAATTCGACGCCGATGATGAAAACTTTCTTGACGAACGGTTGTTGTTCTGTGTCTCCGTTATGTACATCGTGCTTTCCATGTCGTATATGCGCGCGGGTATAGTAGGTATACACGGTTGTTATATCACGATACTGCGATTATACTTCTCGCTATCTACTACACGGTATGCAGTTTAAATAAAATCTCTCGCGCTTGAGACTTTGGCTGCATAATCTACTCCTGGATTTATTTAATCCTCATCATCATATCATACCATATCATCGCGGTCAAGTGTCGCGGTGGTGGTGGTGGTGGTTATTTTTTTTTTTTTTTTTTTTATATTCCTTCGTTTATCCGTTTGGCTATATACGTATAATGTTCACCGCACTCATACTCCGGGGTATATATTTGCCTTCGCAACAGCTTCAGTCTATGTTCTAACGTTATTTCAACATAATCGCCAGATATATTTATTTTCTAAACTTTTGAGAGGCACACAACACTTTATTCATTTAAATCATAAGAACAATCTCTCGAGATGGTGAACGTACGCAGAGGCGTGCGTTTATACCTGTATAGGTATTATACGAGAGGAAACACTTTCACGAGATTTTTTTTTACTTTTTTTTTTTAATTCCTATTCATATGTATATTCACAAAGGTATATAATATGTTTATGAACGATCTGCTATAGTTTCACTATTTCGGATCGAACGGTATACAGTAGTACCACAAGCGTAACACGTATCTAGAAATTCAAATTTTAGATCGAGGACCACCCCGCGGCACCCCACCACCCACGATTTGTACATATGTGAAGATTTATTCATAGGCCAAAAATCGATCAATTTCTTTTTATTTATTTTTTTTTCTTCCTCTCGATATCAGAAAAAAAAAAAACCAGGCGGAAATTTTTATATATATTTATATATCTTTCTCTCTCTCTCTCTTTCTCTCTCTAGTCTCCTTGATAAAATACAACAACCTACTAAGCGTTCGCCGTATGTCTCGGTTGTATTTATACAGTCCCCGATGTCTGCCGTCTGCGGCAGCACCCCCACCGCGTCTTTCTCTCGACGTACTGTATCCCCCACCCACCCACCCGATTCCACATAGTCGTCTCCGCTACTTCTGACGCGCTCTACGCGCGCATCGCACTGGTGCAACCCGCGAATCGCGATCTACATCTAGTATATGTTCGTACCTATATGTAACTCATATATACATCATATACCTTATAGATAAAGGTATAGTAGATACACGTACGCATTCGAGTCAGCTGCTGTTACCGATCCCGATCTCGATGGTTAATTGGTACCCTAGATATATAGATATTGTGTGTGTATAGAGAGTTGGGTGTAGGCGAGCCATAATCCCCGGCTTTAATAATTGGCGAAATTGAATTAACCCTCTGCATTATAGCAGTAGCAACAGTCATCATTTTTATTGTCTCCATTCGAGATATGGACCTCTCAAATCTCCCCGTATACATAATTTTCTTTTTTCTTTTCATGTTTCGGAGTAAAAAAGCATAATAAAAAAAAAAAAAAAATTCAGATAAGACTCGTGTCTTCTAGTAGTTGTTGTTAATTATTGCGCGACTCAAGTCTTAATGCAGTATAACGTATAAAATATATACAAGTATATAAGTAGCTATACATGTATATTTGATTTGTGTATAATGAATTATTATATTGCGTATATAGTTGTTCGTTAGTCAATCGATCTAATGTAATCTATGAGGTTTTGATTTTTGTTTCTTCCTTTTTTTTTTCTTTATTTTTCTCTTTTTTTTTTATATTTATATATAGAGATTCGATCAGCTCATAGCACGCGAATTGATCGAGTATAGATATATTATACATGCGGATTGTATATTATGCGCTACCCTGCAGTTTAAAATAATTTCAAGCCGGCTAAAGCCGAGAGTATAAAGATGTATTCTCGAATCTGGCAAGCAACGAGACTAGTTCGACTTATATACTTATACTTCTAATAGAATATAGATAATATAGACGTCTGTATAGGCTAGTCGTAAGATGAGGTTGTCGTTTTGGCGCAGAAACAGCATCGGCATAAACCGGACAAACGGTTCAACAGCCAATTTAGCTAACAAAGAATATATTTATCATAAAAACAGCGGAGGGTTTTGTAATAACGTGTGGTTTTACTCGTGAAAAAATACGGAACTTGCGTATACCTATATATAATACGCACCCATATGCGTTTGCCGAAGAATTTCGCTGGGCATATATATATTACTTAATTATTATTTAATTCTTTTTTTTTTTTTTTTTTTTTTTTTGCGTCTCTTCTTCCTATTTTCTTCTTTTTTTCTTCTTTTTATATTCATGTTCATTAGTCCAATGCAAATATTTAATAGATGTAGTACAGCAGGTGACGAATAAACTATACGGTGGTGGTAGAAAAGACGTACATATATATATATATACTGTCCTCATACATACAAATTTTATTACATATATGAATATATATATATATACACGCGTATTCGTATGTGTATAAAACTTCGCGTTTAAATTACGCGTCATTGCTTCTCGATAAAAGCCAGAGAAGAGTACTCTATAAGAAACACGACGTGCCGGTGATACCGAGGATGTATACACACATTTACACATACAACATGTATATACACATCGCGATAGATGACTGCGTACATCAACTTTAGTCTTTGGATATATATATATATATATATATATACGCGCGTGCAGAAACGGTCGGATAGAAAAGAAATAGATTAGAATAGAAAAATAGGAAGTAGTATACATGAAAAAAAAATGAAAGAAAAATACTTTAATTCCGGGTATTTAAATACATAAAGATGGTAAAACCACGTGCTAATATCTCATTTACAGTTTCTACGGATTTTATTATTCCTCTTCCTCCTTCATCATTCATATATCTATATACCTTGTCTATACATTGAATATACAAACTTAGAAAGAATATATAATGGTATAGCTGCGCGTATGTGGATCTTTTGTACGAAAATTATTGAAACAATATAATAAGATTCGACTTTACTTTTAATTCTTGGTATTTAGTTATTGTTTTACTGGTATATATACATATAATATATTCCGTGGAGTAAATCAGTCCGGAATGATTGACAATATCTGATTGCGAGCTATAAGAGCTGACTCGTTCGTTTACTTCCCGCATCCCTCTATATCCTCGCTGGTATATATAATATACCTATATACCAGTATAGTATAGGTAAAAGTATACATCTACATACATATATGTCTAAACGACTAACTTGAGATATATAGATAAGAATTGCAAACGCAAATGATTTCGTCCCGCGTCATTAGAACTGACGCGTTATAATGTGTGGAAGTATAATAATAAGAAGAAGAATAAGAATAAGAAAGAAAGATTGTAAATGTGCCGCTGCAGTGATATAGTAATCCTAAAACTAATGTACCTACCGCGAACCAGCCTCAAACATATCAACTTCACGTGACTTATATATATATATATATTAATATATAGTATATACATGTATACCTTATTTTTCTAATTCTTTTTTTAACGCTGGAGATAAAAATAATTCCAACAATATAAGTAAGTAGTATATGTGAAACGACGATTTTCTATCTTTACATAATACATAGATATATGACGTGAAAATTTACACATACTGTATAATATGTAATATGCGTATATATTGTTATCTCGGCCGGTCAAATTCCCATAGTAGGGTATTAATTGCGATATATATATATATATATATATATGGTATATGAGAGATAGGTATAATAGATTAACGCGCAATTTTCGATTTATTAATATATGAGTAAGCGCTACTACAGGTGATACACTTCTATATAATCATGAGATCTGAGTAATTCTTTTTAATCACCTTTAAACACTTGCGGTGTTATATTATTTTTCGACATGCGAGCGAGCGCGGAGTTGCGGACAGCTCGCGATTTATTTATACGATATATACTAACGAGACATCTACGCATTTTATATATCTCTGACATCTATATACCTACCTATATACTAGTGGATGGAATTAATTACTTGATAATTCGTGTGCGGTGATGACAATGAGATATACTAAATTATTAATATATAGACGCAGTCGTGGCCATGCAATAACAACAGTCCGTTGCCCTTGCGGTCTCTCGTAATGGACGCGTACGCCCCATTCTTATTGTAAGCCAAATATATATATCCGAGAATTATGGACCTTGATCGAGGGGTCAAGGATCATTGGGTCCCTTCTCGTATTAGGCGATCATATTGTTTATTGTAATTGATTATTAGCAAGTTTCTAACCCGCGGTATATATTTTCATATAAGCTTTCTCCTTCTTCCCCTTCTTCTTCTTCTTCTTCTTTTTATTCTTCGTATTCGTCTTTTTGGTATATAATGTATAATATTACAGCTATATCATCGCGAAAGGCAATAATTATAACTGAATTATAACTATATAATACTCGCGAGGTCGAAATCGGTTAACTTAATGTAACCTCTTATCACCCCTGCGCACCACTCTCCCTCACCATTAATATCTTTCTTCCTTTTATCCTCTCTAGTTTATAATATAAAGTAGACTTTACACAGCTGGTGCAGAATCCGCGTGACTTGAGCGTAGGTATATACCTATGTAGAAAATTTTTCAAAGCTTGCGATTATCCACTAATTACGCCGTAATACGCGCGATGTTGTTTTATTTTATTCTTTATTCTTTATATATCGTCGGTGATAATGCAATACCGCGTAACTAACATTTGAAATACCGCGTAAGTACAAAAAAAAAAAAAAAAAAAAAAAATGAGATTGTGTGCATTCGATGTATTTTTTATTTCTACATCGAATGCACACCAAATCTCGTTTTTTGTTTTTTTTCGCGAAATCTTTTTTTTTTTTTTTTGTATTTACGCGGTATTGCAAATGTTAGTTACGCGGTATTGCATTATCACCGACGATATGCTTCATTCGTTTTTATTTTTATTTTTTATTTTCACATATTATAACAACGATATATACCTACTATATGTATACATGTATAGGTAGAAAGTTTTATCGAAATATACTCATCTCCGTAAATCGATTTTATTTTTCGTTTAAAAACAACTCTCGCGGATTTGACTAATATAGAGAGATTATATAAGAGATTATTTTCCTCAATTTTACGTGATATCGATTCGATATTTTTCAGCTGACCAAGGTCAGTCTCAAGTTCGGAGGGTGGCTAATAATAATAATAATAATAATAATAACAATAATTAATATTAAACCGTTTTTTTCACGGTATGGAATATTAAAATCACGTTATATTAAGTGATAAAAATTTCAAGGTCATTTATAGTACGACTAAATTTAGATTTCGGAATTAAATATTGATTTTGCGAAAACAGATATTATAGTCGTATTAATATATAGTAGGTATAATATTGGGGTAACGTGCATCGATTAATCGGGAAAATTTTCTACTCGCACGTTCACATGTCGTTCGTATATTATAATATAGCTACAAACGTGGGAAAAGAGAACGAAAATAGTTTGATAGCCCGAGAATCGTAATATAAATTATATATGATACGATTTGTACATAGAAGGCGAGTGAACGATTGCCTGAAAAGATCTTCTCGTGGTATATAAAATCTGTAAACACGGGTATATGTATATAGTAAACGTAATGATCGTTGTTTTCGACATTTAAAAATACTTACACATATATGTATATATATATGATAACGCAAAAGTGATAATAACTCGAGATATATACGAGCCGACGACGTGTCAAAGGTCGCGCTTCGTTTTTCGTTATATTCATTCATTATCGTATCCATATGCTGCAGTATTTATAAACAAATATTGATATAATTTTAAATAAAAACAAAAATTACGGTTATTTATTATCAACTGATAAATTTCAGTCGTACTACGTACATTATTATATGTATAAACAATTTTTAAAAAGCTAGACGTACCATCCGCGCGTAAATACAGAACAACTAGTTCGTTCCCTTTAACTTCGGCTTAAATTCACGCGAATAAAGGCACTGCTGCAGCGGTGCAACTGCATATAATGCGATGATTGGATCCGGCCTTGGAAACCTTGCTTGTACACAGTGCAGGTGGATTAAAGGGGTATTTTTCAAGGACTTAATTCCGCGATATTTTATTAGATTTTCGCATTATTTGTTGGAGAAAAATCGTTTCGAAATTCTCAATCTTTTCTAATCACGTATTACTATATTATATACAAATTCTACCTACTATATAGGAAATTAGGTTGATCAAGAAACGATTCTTTCCTTTAAAAATACCCACTTTTTTTTTTTTTTTTTTTTTTGTTTATTTCTACGTTAGATAAATACATAAACTACGGGTTAAATCTACCACACTATACATAAATATTTCTATTCTATTATAACTATAATACAATCAGGCTGTAATATAACCGTATGGTTGTATATAGCTAATATAACGCCCAGCTAAATAAGAGGATCAACGACCAAAGTAGGCAGGAAAGTACCTACCGTAACTCGTTTTGCGGGAAGATTTCATTCCCGGAATCGAATTATAACCCGTACCACACCAAGGTGTGGGATACTTGTGATTCTGTACATGTGATATATGCGCAAAGTGTATGTGTGGATTTTTTTTACATCCAAGGTATACTCACCTGCAGTGAAAAGGTATATATGGGTTATAATACTATAAGGATGAAAATGATAAAGAGACAAGAGTGTACGTTGTCTGCGAGATCGCGCGGAGAAAAGAATAACGTGGCTTGTTCTCCTCTCGATTTTCAGTGTCGGAGGATTTGGGGATTATTTTTTTATTTTTATTTTTATTTTTTTTAAATCGTATTCTAAGGAAAAAAGAAACGCGATCATTTTTATCGTATAACTATTCGTATTATAGACGTGGTGCGTGCGGCTGGCCTTAGTCGACGGAATATACTATATTCTAGGGTAATTATTATAGCGATTGATGTACGAAAACGCGAAATAGAAGAGTAATAAATATAATTCTATACGTATATTCCGGTAGTAGGCGGTTTTGTTTGATTTCGGGGAAAATTCATTTGCCTATGCAATTATTTACGACTATGAACCGCGGCGAGAACTGTTGCAGAGCGAAAACTCGCACAATCGGCTATATAATATATAGAATGCGCGTACACATGCACGTATATATATATATATCTATAGGAATAAATACCGGATGTTAGAATAGTTATTTCTATTGTATTTTTTTTTTTTTTCATAATACGTTATACACTTGTATAAGTTTTTCCTTATTGCCTACGTGCGTAGGTAAACCGTTTATATATATATATCTGTATAAGGTAAACGTGCGATCAGGGATCGTCGTCAATTTGTCGTGTAATTTAATGGAATTTTTCCTTTTTTGTTATCCGGAAATGACGATTAAATAGATATTTGAATATCGCGAACGTGATCATCATCGCGTTCGGGTTTAGTTAGGTAAAACGAGCCATCTGTTCACACGAAACGAATTGGAAATATTTTTATACATCCAAGACATCGTCGTCGTCGTCGACGTTGAATTGAATAGTATTATACCACATGTGTGTTTGCATTTGAAACGACGACGTTAAATTCAGCCATATTATAGCTAACGATGTTGTCACGGAATTTCTTAGAATGTTAATTAACCAGCACCTTCTTAACTTACGCGTTCAACGCGCAGCTATACGATATATACAATTATTTTATCAATTTTTATTATTCACCAATCGATATCGACGACACCTGTCGCCGACCAGATATGTGATCGAATACCCCGCACGCATACGCCTTCTTTTTTCTTTCATACAAATATTCGATCTGACGCGATTAGCCAAATCAGTCAAACTTTTTTTTTTCTTTCTTTTTTTTTTTTTTTTTTTTTTTGTCGACAAAAAAAATTAAATTATCTTTCAGCATTACTTTCTTGTCAACTAGCTATATACCTATATTAAAAAGACATTTAATCGTCGCTCTCGATTATCCTGGGGCGGTATAGGTGTGTATACCTACCTAGTGTGTCGACGTTGTATTTTTCTGTAAAAACAAAAGAGAATGAAAAAAAAAAGAAAAAAAAAAAAAAACCGAACAGAAAGAAAGAGAGAGAGAAAAAAAAAACATTTAGCCTGCTTGCTGCACGCGAGGAGATGTAAACAAGTGCATATACGCATACATCAGCTTATCGGCATATACGAGAGGGATAAATATTTGTACAATTTATTTTACACTATGTATATGTAGGTACGGTATATTATAGGTATTATACCTATATGTATGTACGGGGACCGCCCGCGCCGTGCTTTTGAGACGAAAAAAAAAAATTTCATTTATTTGCAGATATCTTTTGAACGCGATTCCCCGAGGTTGACGAGGTCGTAAGGTAAAAATTAAATTCAACCACATCTCGTCTTTGTCCTCAACTGTGATATATATGTAAAAATTAATGCACATTAGCAATGTCATTTTACACACTATTGTAACACTATATGTCATGCGTATAATATTTTGAGTGGATTGGCCGGTGCGGTGCGGTGCGAAGACGGCCTCGAATCGCCTTAAAAATCGAGGACAAGATATAATATACAAGCTCGACTTTCTTGGCCGTTTGGTTCCGCTCGCTATATTTTACGCATTTGCATTTCTTGTGAAAAAAAAAAAAAAAAAATTAAAAATACAAAAAAAAAAAAATGTATATTACGAATCATTCGAAAACCGTATGAAATGGTCTATTATATAGTATAGCTCGCGAGATGAGAGGATTAGCTACACACGTTATTCGTGTACACTTTGCGATTTTCACTGCCGGGGGTCTACACCAGTAGCTCTATACACGGTCGTTAAATCGACGCTTCAATTTCGTCCCCAATTGAGTAATTATCATTTAGACGACTATAGTGTGACGCGTTACGTACGCGACGTCCGAACGAGATATAAATTACGATGTAATTAATTCCATGCGATATATTAACGCGAATTATCAAATATATTGATGAGGTTGAAGTTCGTAACGTTAACTTAACAGAATATTCGTTGAAGAAATGCAATATTTCGTGATTCAAATGTTGTTAGAATTGTAAATTATGCGAGATACACATGTTTCACACAATTTTAGGAATTATGCACCGTTCTTAATACGTTTGAAACGTTCGAGCCTTGAATTTGAGAATTTTGTGGCGAATATTTTGTTGCGTTAACGTTACGAACTTCAACCTCATATATATTGTACATATTATATATCTGTTCTCTAGATCTGAAAATTTGATCTTTTTTTTTTTTTTTTTTTTTTTTTTTTTTAATCAAAAACTCTAAAGAAAGCCACGTGCATTTTATTTTATTTTTTCTTTAAACAATATTCACGCGTGCACAGGTGTCTCGATATTAATTACCTAAGGCGTGACTCTGAGCACGCCAAGCAAGTCTCGACGACGTTATGGCGTATTATTTTCGTCCATTCGATAATATCAATTCATCTATGCAGTTATATATATATATATATATCTGAGGCGTATAGGCATACCTATAGTCGTAATACCCACCTAGTTTTATTTATATGCAATTTAATAGCAAGAAAATATAATTTCGTAACAGCTTTGAGTAAATAAATATGTATATGTATATCTACATATATACCTATACCAATATGATTGAGAAAGAGTGGCGAGCGAACAGCCCTGAGGATTTTCTCCGCACTCACCGTCTTTTTATTTTTTTTTTATTTTTTTTTTAAATTTTATATCTAGGTATATATATATATAAGTATAAGGTGTAGGTGTAGGTACGTATTATACGTGTGATCCTCGACCGCCCCACCAATTACTCTAATTGTATCTACTTGAAAGTGTTTAATTGAAAGTCGGCGCGAGAATAATTAATATAATAACGGGCGGTACTCGGTCACCACTTCACCTGCCATAACATATAATATAATACATATATATATATAGACTACGTACGTATCCCCTCATGATTAATTGTCAAGTCCTTAATACCATCTATACGTCTTATGCAAATATACAAAACGCTCTACGTATGTCTGACCGCCAGTTATCGGGGACGACTGACCCATATTTTCAGGGTCAGCCCATAACTCTCCTCTCCACATATATATATATATATATATATATATATATATATACCTACTCGATTAATGCGCGAGATCTAGAACTTTGAGTAAAATCGCTTCTTTTTCTCATAATATATAGTATATTATACTTGATTATATTTATCTATACGGGGCTGCGATTAAATATATATATTAGATTAACCGTTCAACTCTTATTGCCAACGCGGCTTTCCACTTCCACTTCCACTTCCATATATGTATATAATATAATATATATATATATATGAGCGAGTTCTACGTATAGTTGCAGAAAACATTTGAACAGGTGGTTCGCCACCCGCACGTATACGCGGGGTGCAGGAAATTTTTTTTTTGTTTAAGCGAATGTGCTTTTTGCCCGTGAAAATATATATACACGTACGTATAATATGTATTTGCGATATAATATATAACCATTTATACATATGTATAAAATAAACCTCGCGCGTTTCATCTCGGAATTAAAAATAGCGATTACATAAATCGACAAACGGCAGGCAGGCAGGCAGGCAGGCTCGTCAAATGAATTTTTACGATCGTCGTATTTGATCAATTTTAACAGCAAATGTATCACGCGCTAGCTGTCGAGACCCTGCGTATCCTTAAACTAATAGTTTTTTTTTTTTTTTTTTTTTTTTTTTCCCGATGAACGGTGCGAAATTTATTTATTTATTTATTTTTTCTCATTCCAAGATCTAATCTTGCGATAATAAAATCAACGCTAACCATAATAAAGAACGATGCGGTCATATACACCGAGTTCTAATCAATTCTATTCTTTGCTCTGTTATTGTTAATTGAATTTTTTATCAGCAAACTATATACGTAGAAAAGTTAAACTATAATTAAATCAGAGTTGCATTTACGTATACCTATACCTACTCGAAGACTTACTATGGATCACGTTTCTTCTACCGTTCTCTCGTATACGACATTTATGTTAATTTATACATCACGTGCCATCAGCTGACATGAATTACACTTAACATCGATTCACTACTTAGTTAGTTTATATTCGGAATTGAGCTTTCCTTTTGTACCTACACCTAGAAATTCGCGTATATTAGAGGCAATTATAAGGACCATTATAGGTTCTCGGCATCTGGTTATCTCAAGGATTAATTTATACGGGTCGGTGTCACCGTTATATACATATATATCCACCTTACAGCTACTATAACAATGATCGTTGACAACATCGCGCAATAAATGTCTAATCCAGTATAGATAGTCACACCTTGCAAGCAGATGCGGTTACCATAATGCAATACATTATAATAGTACACATATTCAGTGATCGAAATTATGAGGTTGAAGTTCGTAACGTTAACTTAACAGAATATTCGTTGAAGAAATGCAATATTTCGTGATTCAAATGTTGTTAGAATTGTAAATTATGCGAGATACACATGTTTCACACAATTTTAGGAATTATGCACCGTTCTTAATACGTTTGAAACGTTCGAGCCTTGAATTTGAGAATTTTGTGGCGAATATTTTGTTGCGTTAACGTTACGAACTTCAACCTCATTCGAAATTGTATATATTAACGAAAGTGTGATGTGTGATGTATGATGTATAGGTTAGCATAATGTTACATATTATACGACGAGATATTCTCGTCTTATAGATCCATATACCTAATTGTCAATTTGATGATACTACTTTGTGCTCAATGAGGTTGAAGTTCGTAACGTTAACTTAACAGAATATTCGTTGAAGAAATGCAATATTTCGTGATTCAAATGTTGTTAGAATTGTAAATTATGCGAGATACACATGTTTCACACAATTTTAGGAATTATGCACCGTTCTTAATACGTTTGAAACGTTCGAGCCTTGAATTTGAGAATTTTGTGGCGAATATTTTGTTGCGTTAACGTTACGAACTTCAACCTCATTGTGCTCATACGTATAACATGACGTTATACCTATAGTATACCTATTCTATAGTTTCTCTGATGAGAACAAAAATATAAAAAATGAAATGAAAGAAGAGAGAGAGAGAGAGAGAGAGAGAGAGAGAGAGAGAGAGAGAGAAAAAAAAGTAAAAAAAAAAAAAACCGTTTATTTATCTGCATCTACCTTGTTGTTTATTAACAATACTATACATCCCGTGCACACAGTGCAATGTATATCTGTATAAGTATTATTTTCATTCATCTCAATTACTCAGCTGCCTGCTTCCCACCATTACGTATAAATATTTCTATACGTATATGTACTATACGCTTATGTTATACTAGCATGGTGCACTAGCAGCGCCGCTTCGCAGGACCGCGGTTGTTAATTCCTACAATTCGTCCAATTTAAGTTCTTTTACCGCTATAGGAGAAGAAGAGAGAAGATCGTATATAGCGGGGCATAGCATAATTCGCGTAATTGGCTACGTCGCACGTATATATATATTTATGTGTATATATACGTATATATGTACTACATATTATTATACCACCCTTCCTTTTCCTCCGACACGAAAACTCTGGGACGTATATGTACATATATAGTAACGTAGTTGACATTTCCTTAACCGACTTCACCGTACGTAGTACATGAGTTGAAAGTTAGGAATTAAGAGTTAAGAGTTAATAATTAAGAGTTAGGGAGTTAAGAGTTAATCACTACCAATGACACGCATATCCCGAGATATTATTCCAATTACTCACTGCCAGGTAAATCCTCCGGTTATTCCATCCCGTAGACGATCTCGTAGACTACGTTGTCTCGACGGTCCGGTTCCTGTCAACGATTCCGAACCGCTTGTCGATGATCCAGTCGGTGGTTGATCCCCATTACCAGGAAACAGTGCCATAGCTTGCGGTCAAACGATATGATATGATAAATCAATTGTCTATTTTCAAACGTTGGTAGAAACCTGCGGCTCGCTCACTTTCTGCATTCGTTTTTTTTTTTTTTTTTTTTTCTTTTTTTCACACGGATTTAATTGTTTTTATTTCTATATATTGTTTTCATATAAAACGTGAATAATATTCAAAATCCGTTTACTATATTATATACTTAGGTATATGATAGGCATATGCCTTTACCCGCACTAAAGCGGCACACTCAATCTTCTATCTCACATAATTATTTTCACTTTTAAAAAATCCTCCTGTTCTTTATTTCTGTGTATATAATAATACACCGCCCTCGGTATGTATACTAGGGCAGTAAGTTTTGTAGAGACGTTGAAGCGGGGAACGGGAGGATAAGAGAGTAGGTAATTACCTGTAATCGATAAAACGGAGGACATCAGTCACCAATTATAATATCTTGTCGTTGCCACCGTACCACTGGGCTATACGACCCTCGCGCGATTTAAGTATAACAGCTCGTATTCCAAAAAAAAATGCAACCACGCTTACGGTTACGATGTTTCCAACGCATTTGATACACAAGGATTGAAATATATATACAAACGTAAGGGTGGTTGCACACAATTGTTAAAAATGATATATGAATTTATCGAGTATTCAAATACGATAAACGATCCCAATAACTTCCTTGCCGTATACAAACCAGCTTTCGAATTGATTCCATTATATAAATATGTACGATAATAAATACTTGAGAGGGGATTGGTCTTCGTCGTGTCTTAAACTCGTCGGATATATACGCGTAAGGACGAAATGACTCGATTCAAAACAAATATAGTTTATATTATCGTGGAGCGGCTATAGGTTGGGTATGAAATGATAAATATATACGACATGGCATATAGATCCCTGTGGTACATCTGATCCGTAATATTTCTAGAGTCTAGTTATATATAGCTATGCGCCTATATATAAGTATAATCATGCTGATACTAGGTCAGCTATGCGAGAAGGTGAAAAATGAATGATGGCCTAATACCACTTCGTATCGTATATGGGAGAGCAGCTGTTGTGACGTGCGTTCTACCCCAAACCCACGTCGTACCGAAAGATATCTCCCCATTTCCACCCCCACCCCCCACCCCCTGGGTATTGATCGTCCTAGCTACCGCCAACCAGGCCGAACCAACCCCTCACTTCCACCTCCTCATTCCACTCCTCTAGGCCCTCGGCAACAAACCAAAACTCCTGAACCTTCTCTGAAAACCGATATTCGACCTGCGATTGATGCTGCTGCGCGACCTACCAACGTCTTATGGTACACCAGTTTTCATCATCTCTTATCGTTACTTATACTCAGGGCTATTGAAGGTATATTATGGACAATGAGAGAGGAAATAAGAGATTGTGAGATATATAAATAGGTTGTTTGTATATCGGAGGCAGAGAGCGCACTATCGCATGGCAAGTAGAATATAAATGCAGATTGTGGCTTTTCGCCGCATGACCGACTCTTTAATACTCGTAATTGATAAAAAGATGTTGTGTATTATACCGAGAACTCGGGTGTTTTCCATTTTGAATAAGAAGCTAGAGAGTCGGGTATAATATCGATTTGTCGCAGAGGTGAAGAAGGGGGCGAAGTAAACGAAGGAGCACCGATTGACCGAGATTCCACTGGTTCTTCTATTTCTATACAACCTCCACCGAAGAAGACAAAAGCTTTATTCGCGTGCTCCGCACACAGTCTAGAATATAGGGAGGAGGCAGGATGATGAAGAACGAGGCTCCCTAATCATTCCACAATCAATCTACAACCGTGATCATATTCCCCAAACCACCTTACCTTATACTCTTATCGTTTTCAGATTACGTACACACTTTATACGTCAAACCTTAATTCTATAATCCTTTTCGAGGATCTCTATATACCTACTTACCGTCAGTCGAGTGGCATTAAACGGTAACTTCTTATAGAAGAGAAGACAATGGGGGATCTTGAAGTCGACTCTTTTTTACTTCCAACCGAGATATAAGTATTACCCACTCGGTATTCGGCTATATAATAATTATACTTGTGTAGGTGGGTCTGCGAAAGATATAGAGAGTACAGAGAGGGAAATTATACACATACAGATATATATGTATATAGGGCGGTAACGCGGACAATCAGGAATCCATTAAACGGCCGCCGCGCCCGGGACTTATGTACGCGTATACCGATATATATCTAGTATAGAACATCGCGTATAGCTCTCGCGTAACATTGTTTGATTAAATAAGAAGCCAATTGAGCCCCATCATCCAATTACTAACGGGAGGGGGAGGCGAATTGTTCTCCACCTCCGACTCCTTCTCTTCTCTTATTCTACATCTGTGTTTAACTTTATACTATACCTGCGATGAATATTAATCTCATTAATAATAACATGAACACCCGCGCGTATCGTCGTAAGATATATTTTTCTGTTCCCATTCGAACGGAGTATATTATATAGGCTCTAAATATAAAATTCTAGAAAATTAAATGATCCTCAGAATCCTCGAAGAGGAGAAAAAAAAAAAAAAAAAAAGATCGTCACACCCGATTCTGTCATAACGTCAGTTTTTTGTAATGTTTACACCTTCCTCGCGATTTAATCTCTACAAACTTGCTCCCCCGGGGTACTACTATATGGTCGAGGTATAGCGACATTGACCTTGTATTTTTCTCTCGCCTTCACCCTCGCATCGCGTAAATGGATTTGTTTAGCGATCCGATATGACAGGTGGGTTTAGACAGTCAGACAGACCGACGACACGCGACGACGACGAGAATCCGTCCGACTAGTCCATCGGGTAGACCTAATCTTTGTTTTTTAAGTATTTCTTTTTTATTGTTTTTTTACATTCATTTTTTTTTTTTTTTTTTTTTTTTTCAACCCCTACAGGTATACGACTCCGCGATCGAATTCAAGGTGAAGGTCATACCGCGAGAAAATCTCTATTATAGACACAATAACAGATATTATAATGCCATTTATTTCCTCGTTATCGCAATCGCATATAGCTTTCGATTATAGAGTATTTAATATACCTGCCTATAGGTACGTGCGTGACAAATCGATTCCTTCTAAACTCTGAACGGGATATAGCTAACGCGCCCTTCGTACCTCTGGCGACTAGCCAACAGCTGCCTATACCACTGCAGACTTACGGATAGAAATATGTGCGTATGGACACACAAGAGTAACAGATTTGTATATACAGATGGATGAGTTATTGCCGCTTCGATCTATCACGCATGTGTCAGTTAGCACGATTGATGACAAAGTAAAGTAGAGTAAAAAAAATAAATAAAAAAACAACGAGAAAAAAAAAAAAAAAAAAGAAAAAAAAAAAGACGGAGAAAAAGAAAACGTCTTAATTACCGTGCGGCGATTTTACGCCGCGGGATATATAAACGGTTTTTTTCTCGCCGCGGCGCCGCTACTGCTGCTGCTGCTGCTGCTGCACCTCGATAATTTAATCGCGTGGTATTATGGGAAGGTGTGTAGGTAGTAAGCTCGACGTCCCTCGGGTTTAAGGATACCCCGAAAACACACCCCCGCGACTGACTGACACGGTATATACACTAACACTTTCGTATACCGGTAACACAGACAGTAAAGACTTCGTGCCCTTGGTTTAAAAGGGCATGGGACCCGCGCGTAGGTGTTGTCCTCGAAACACTGCCCGTAGTCCCCGTATTTTTCTCTTCACCCCCAACCTCACCCTGTAAAACGGCGCACGCGGACGGGATAGAGGGATTCTATTGGACGACTGGCACACCAAACCCCCGTCGACACATTTATGTAGATATAGAAGCGAGGCAGGCATTTACAAGCGTGCTACTCGTATCTACATCAACATCGTCGTTGTTGGACCCCATCCTGAATTCAGATTCATCGATCGATGTGTTATGTATAGACGTATAGGCATCGGGCTAAGATACATTAACCGCGTAGGTACTTACCTATACCTATATTATACGCGAAAAACTTTTCCTCCGGGTATTATGTACATGGGCTTCTGTAATATCCATGTGTACCTATAGGTATACGTATATCTCATGTTGGTGTTAGATCTACGGTAATCCTCTATCGCTAACCGAGAGGGATAATTGTTCTGTCATACCCGACCTACCCACGGACTTCGCAACGTAACCGATTACATCGCTTTCCACCTCACGACGATCATACATCGCTGTTGGCTACTAGGTATACGTGCGCCTGCGAGCTAGCTAGCTAGCTACGGCTCAAACTTTAGTCAGGGATCGATATTTCGGTAGCGATGATAAACTATAGACGTAATATAAAATAATATCAATGCTTTTTCCATTATATTTATATATATATATATATGAATACATATATTATATATTACGACAAATTATCAAGGCTTATTTTCTTTCATCAAGTTCGAAGTTTTTATGACCATGACCGGTTCTGGTTTACATACATAAATGAATATATTGAATACTACATATATGTATTTTATTTTACGCCCAGTAGCTGATTGTTAATATATTGCCAATTAATCGGACGGCGAGAGTAATCGAATTTTATTGTTATATATTGGTAGCACGAGGGTGAAATGACAAGTGGGTTCCCACAGTCGATTATTTTCACCACTTATAAGGTGTGTAGGTATCTTATTTTCCGAATTAATAACCCTGGTGGTGAATGACGAATCGAAAATTCTGTGAAGGCGTTCAATTTTTTTCTGTCTTATATGCCTTTTAGGTTTGATTAATTTAAAACGTTCGATTAAAAACGCCACGTATCGATCATCTCAGCCTGTAGATACCGATATAATAGACAGATCGACTATAATTATTATATATACTAACATCGAAATGAAAGCACCATCGACGAATACGACTCTTCGGAATCACAAACACTCATATACAACACGCACATGCATGCGTTTCGCAGATTTATTATTCTCATACAGCTTACTACCATGTGTAATATTATCGGTATATTTTATCATATTTTTTGGAGTATGATGAAAACGGGGCGGTTCTTCTTACTTATAACATTTTGTCATTGTCGCGGTTCTCTGCGCATACATCGAATAATAAACGATGGATCCGAGAATCACAGGTGTCACATGGATGAAATACGTGCGGTTTACTTACATTTTCGTAGAAGTTGTATGATATATCTTCTTCGACGTGATGAACGATGACGAGCCCGGTGTTAATGCTGTGTTATTTCGGTTATTTAAATTTCAAACTTTAATAATGATGATAATAATTGCACGAAGAATCTGCAACAGTTCAGTAGACAATCGTTTGTGTTATTAAGAAACCCTGTAGTGTAGGTAGTTAGACGCCGAGTCGAGTCACGACGTATACCACGTATCTAACGTGTTGTAAATTTTCCCCCTCAGTTTACAGAACACAACATAACGTGTTAAATTCCGCTGATGAACCGAAAGTACATATTATAGATATACACACATACGTATCATACATTTATATACATATATACGTAGTACACTTTGCAGTTCTGTTGTAGTTAAATTATCGCGGTGTATAATAAAATTGTTCGCAATTTTCATAACCAAGGAAATGTAATTCTCATTGCGTTTAACTCGACGGCAACTCGGTCCTCAATCGCGCGAAAGCAGCAACAAGGATCACCGCGTCGACCACATTCTCTTCTCTCGTTCCTAACTCAATGTTTATGGCTATATGTGAGGATACAATACATACATCAGTCTGATGATATTTATCTTACTATTTTTATATCCTTCACTCTTTCTCTTATAATTCGCTCTCGAGGAAAAATATGTGCAAGTATAGTTATCACCGTCTGGGTCTCAGATGTGCGCTGCACTACACTCCACACCACTGCACTGCACTCAACGTCGTGAGGTCCACGGACGTGTATTTTTTTGTTTTTTTTTTTGTGCTATGAATATTATAACTGCGCACGTTTTTTTAAGTCTGGCTCGTTTGGTTTATTTTAGATTTTTACTATTATTATTATTATTATTCTTGTTGTTGTTGTTTTTGTTGTTAGGATTCACTCCCTTCAGGTTTACTCATTGCCTAACTTCGACGACTATTTTTATCGATCGTTTTACCGCACACAGTATTAACCTGTCAACCTCCTCTAGTCTTTATAATCACTACCACTGCCATCTAGGTGAAGAGTTTCGGACCAGACCAATTCGACCTTGTCAAATATCATAGTCATTCAGGAGTCGTACTTATCTCATTGAAATTAGTCTCTGACTTAGGAGAAGGAGAAGGAGAGGGAGAGAATAGGAGGAGAGGATTAGAGGAATAGAAATGTTAACAATATACATGCTTCCTTTATTACTTTATCGCTTTATTATCATTTGCACTAGAATTCAAATACACATTAGTCATTCTCATTACGTATATACGATTTTGTTAAGAATGGTCCGGGGCTCTTTAACTCTGCTTGGGCTTATCTTCGGATGATTTCTCCTTAAAATATCAAAATTAATATCATTTAGTTAATATCATTCAATTATCTTCCTGTATTGATATTCAACTACATGAAGAAATCTTACTTCTTTTGATTCTGACAGAAATTCTGATGCCTTGCTTGCCAGAGCGCCAATTGTCTCTCCAGCTGCACTTGAAGTTTCTATAACTTGATCGATCAGTCCGTCAAATGATGTCGGCATTTTAAGTTTAGGAAATTCTGGAAAACTGAGCTGTAGCTGATCTGGATCATCGGGCTTTACTAGAATTTAGATAAAATATTCTTCAAATTTTATTCAACTCACAAATTTATAGAATTTTAAGCGGAGAAGGAGGAGAGGGAACTCACTGGACAATATTAACGGTATATCAACAGGAAAAGGGATGGGAATTGTTGTCTTTCTTTATTTCTGAGCTTTTTTCTTCAAACTAGAAATAATCGAAGAACTACCGCTACTATTTTTCGTCAGGGGATCTTCTGTTTCTACTGATAGAGGTGCAAGGTTTATCAGTTCAAGGTCTGAGCCACCAAAATCCGATACTTACTTCCATAGGCAAAGTTATATCCTATATTAGCGTAATGTTTAGCTACATCGACTCCTTCTCTAGCTTGTTTTGGATAACAGAGAGCGGCCACCGCCAGAGCCCCTGTAGTTGTATAAATTGTCTTCTTGAAAGCTCCCCCTCTAAGACTCAGCACAAGTCCTGAAAGTGCGCCGATACCAATAGCTCCCAAACGTGGCGCGGTGTTGCTTTCCTCTTTCAAGTATTCGTAGAGAGCTGTAAATTGAATTGAAGAACTTTAAATACAATTTTGTTACAAGATTAATAAGAACTGTTATAAAAACTGCAAGAATAAAGGATTAGGAGGAGGGAACCTTGTATGCTTCTAGCGTCTTTGAGCAACATTTTTTTAACATGCTTACGACGATTGTCAGTATCCATTATCAGAATCCTTATTATCTTCTATCGGCTCAGCTGTGGGATCAAATCCTTATCTACATTATTTCATAGTTTAATAATAAGCCGATCTACTCACATTGGCTATGCGCAACTCCTGTGTCTATCTTATCCGTTATAGACTCGCTGAGGAATTGATACTGAGTCAATATACCAGAGACTGATTTTCTGACTGTTCCAAAACCCTGTTCTAAGTAAGAGGGTTCGCAGTTTACCGGCGTCGGGCTGAAACACATGAAACCGATGCGTTTAATTGTATAGACTAGCATGAGTTACATGTTAAAAAAATCTTTAAAAATTCATCAATGAATAAGATACGGTGGGCAGGGGAAATGGAATGGAATGGCGACTCGATCGGAAAGATTCCTTACTAGGTTTTTTATTTTTTTTTCTCAATAATCGTTTGACCGTTCGTCTTGTAGCCAAAGATCCGATCATTGACTGTTAAACTATTCTTTGAGCGTTGTATTACTTGCTTTACCATGGATCCACTTTTGAAGGTGAGCCTAGAGTATATATCGGAAGTTCTGATGGGCGAATTAACTTCTTTTCATCCGCCTCACACGGTGTTGGACAATTTGACGGAGGTGGGGCTGGCTTGATGACTGGTACTGCCGCGCACAGTCCACAAGGCATCAGAAACTTCTTGAAAAACTTAACGAAATATATCATTGATGATGGGTTGTATAAATGTAAATTTTTTAAATTTAGATTCATTTATTTTTTCTTATTTCTATGCAATTCTACGAGAGTTTTCGGCGTTTCTTTAATAGGAAATATAAAATATACTCGTGCATTGAAGAAACTCCCGGTTAAGGTTAGGTGTGATATTTACCTTTATTCCGTGCATTTTGTCGATAAATTGTTGCTTTCTAATTATTTAATTCTAAATTAATATCGCGTTTTATATAATATCGTGTCAAACGATAAAAAGTCGTATATAGTTAAATTATTTCGGACGAGGCAGTAGTCAGTCAGCTGTGCTAGCAGACGTCATATTTTTTTTTTTTTTTTTTATGTTGATGACGTAACCGGCCATCGCTAATGTCAGAATAAAATTTAACGATAGAAACGATGGAAACGGACTGAACGAAACTGAATTTAATTCAAAATCAGATTTAAACACGTTCGTGTTCAATTAAATTAAAAAGTCTCATACTTACATACGCCATGCCAGATCCAACGATAATTTTTAGATATACAGAATTCTTGGTGTTATTAAATAATAATAAAGGATTAAAAGTTTAAAACATCTCGAAATAGTAATTATCGTACGTGAGACTCTGTATAGTAGCAGAAAATTGAAAAAAAAAACATATGATTTTGTTTACCGCTGAACGTGTCGACGTTACTATTTCCTATTGTTAAGATTCAAATATTTTGTTCAAATATATCGTGTGATCTGTATCATTCATAAACTACATTAGTCACATTATATTGAAGGGAATATGACGAGAGAGAAAATAATTAATTAAAGTATAATTAATTGTCTTTGAATTCAAAGCTGAAATTTCGCTATATAATTCAGTAAATTAATTTATACGATGTACCTGCAGTATTGAATTATGAGTTATGACTAAAAAATACATACTTTGACACCGGTACGACCAAATTCTACCAAACTTCCTGGCTGGTAGTCGTCACAACGATCGACCGGTTCTCGGCACGTTATATCCTTCCCAAATATATTTCCAACTGTTGTTTCGAGGATATCATGCACGATATCATTCATCCTCTGATATTATTTTAAAGGAAATTTTATCTATTTATATATATATTACGAAGTTTTTAATACTAATAATTTAACATCTTGTATCGTTGGAGATTCAAATATGGCGCCTCACGTGCCGCTCCATTCCATTCCGTTCGTTCCGTTCCGTTCCGTTCCGTTCCGCTTCGTTTCCATTCCATTCCAATTTCCGATGTAGTACTTGACGGTCCGAATTCCCAAGTTCCTAACAAACAACATATGTCGTATTATAACAACGCACTGAATTTTCTTCGTCGAAAATATAGTCGAAATTTAATCATACCTTCGTAACCCCGACTCCACGGTATAACGAAGGAGCAATGGCAATGGCTGTAGCTGCAGTGACGTCTAATGCAATTTCCCCTTCGGTTGACCTGAGCTCATACCGTGACCAGCATTTCAAGGTATATCAATCAAACTTCTCTCATAACCTAAAAGTCAATTTACATGATTCGTATGACGTTAGTCTTCTATTGTTTTTCTCGCTTAAACTTTTCCGACACACAATTTGATTTCGAAAAACTGTACAGATTTTCAATTCTTGTGTATCAATTTCACATTACCAGGGATCGAGAATCGAACAAGATCGTCTTTTGAGAAATTCAACAACTCTCTACGTGGGTAATCTGTCGTTTTACACAACAGAGGAACAAATATATGAATTATTTTCAAAATGCGGTGATATTAGAAGAATAATAATGGGATTGGACAAGTACAAAAAAACACCTTGCGGTTTCTGTTTCGTTGAATATTATCTAAGACAGGATTCCGAACACTGTATGCGATATGTTAACGGAACCCGTTTAGACGACAGAATTATTCGTACAGATTGGGACGCCGGTTTCATCGAAGGCAGACAATATGGTCGAGGCAAGACAGGTGGTCAGGTGAGATAAATTTTCTTCGATTTCTAAAGATGAAAAATTTCTCTTATTTTTTCTTTATTCTAATTTTTTTTTTTTTCTCCAATGATTGCCAGGTGAGGGACGAGTACAGGTCTGATTTTGACGGCGGCAGGGGTGGCTACGGTAAAATAATACAACAAAAAGTAACGCCGGTTGCTGACGGAGCGTTTGGTCGATGAAGTAATGAATAAAAAGGAAAGAAAAAAAGAAATAAAAAACAAAGACGTAATTACTTCTATATTATTTAATTTTAGCTATTAATTATAAGACAAGATATAAAACTGAAGCATTGTGACTAATAATAAACAGATTCGTAAGAAATTAAATGAGAAAAAAAAAAGATCAAAAAAAAAAAGTAACGAATAACGTTTCTTTCTCCTAATTTAATGCTAATAATAATAATAATAGGAATAATGACAATGGGATAAATTGCTTTTCATTATAGTTCAATTTTCTTTTTCTTTTTGTTTTTTTTTTTTTTTTTCACAAAATTTCTTTATTCAGTATTATTATATTTTGTACAGAAAAGGCACATGGGTATGTGGATATATATAATATATACGGGCAGGGTTCGTCGGGAAGGAGTCTTTGGCTACAATTTCGTTTTTTTTTTTTTTCGTTTTTTTCTTTTCGCATACGTAGCGATTTTTCGCTGGGAAATTATATGAGAAATATAATATAATATTTATATATAAAAAGAGACTTTTAAGATTGAACTCTTTCAATAACATTAATGATAATAATAATAATATTAATAATAATAATAATAATAATAGAGGTAAAGCTAATAACAATAATAATTATTGTATCGTAGAAATAATGCCGAAGGTGTTAAATTAATATGATATAGAATCAAAGAATACCGCAGAACCTTTTGGTTGCTGGTTTTTTTAAAACAGCTCTTATAGCTTCGATGAAGACTTCTTCCAGACCCTCTTGCTGTACGGCTGAACATTCTACGTATCTAAAAGCCTTGATTTTTTTTTTCATTTTCTTACACTCAGCCTGTGTTACTATGTCGAGATCTTCATTGTTTCTCAAGTCACCTTTAGTACCTATGAAATGAAATATATATGGTATATTTATATATAATATAGTATATATGTGAAAATGAATGAAAGATATAAAAAAAAGTAATTTTTTTTTTTATGTTTTATATAAATATCGGTCAGTTTTTATAAATGATAAAATATATTTCAACAGAAGCATAATTTTCGTATATATATATATATATATGTATATTTTCCAAACTCACCAACCAATACGATGGGAACGTTTGGACAGTGGTGTTTTATCTCTGGATACCATTTGCTAGCTACATTTTCGTACGAGCTACGAGCACTTATGGAAAAACATAGCAGAAAACAGTCGGTCTGAAATATAAAGAGAAATAATTTAGTTGATGTGAAAAAGAAAAGAGGGGGGAAAAAAAAATTATTTGATCGCTATCTGAGTATGAGAGGGGAGAATTTAATACAGTGTATATTGTTGTTAAACAGTTTTTATCGAGCAAATTTTAATTAATCCATCCCTCATCTATTAAAAGCTTTTATATTTACGCTAGGGTATGAGAGAGGCCTAAGCCTCTCGTAATCCTCCTGACCAGCTGTGTCCCAAAGCGTCATATTGAACTCCTGGCCATCGACGCATATATTAGCCGCGTAATTGTCGAACCTGTATATAATTAAACGATAATGAACATCAATTCCTATAAGGTATATTTGAATTCTCATCACATTATTTATAAAGGATCAATGATAATTTATTTAGAATGATATTTTCCTCACACTGTAGGCACGTATTCAGTTGGGAATTTCTTGTTCGTGTAGGTGATAAGCATGCAAGTTTTTCCGACCATACCGTCACCGACTGCGGTGACCTTTATCGGCCTAATCCTAGACACCATGTTAGCTTCTTCTGAAAATTGAAAAAGGTATAAACATTTCATTGCTAAGTGTAAAAAAAAAAAAAAAAAAAAAAAAATATCAAAATGAATTGATCGAAACTCGTAATCGCTAAAATAATTTAAACTTAAAAAAAAAATGTAATCACTGACTCGCAACACTGATTTAAACCATGTGTCATTTATCTGCGTTTAACGAATTATTTTATAAAAGTTCGCGCCCACCTATACTCGCATCTATGTATATCAACTGTATAATACAATATCTCGCTTCATAGCAGCCGCGCCTTCGCGAAACCAATTCATTAGACTCGCTCGTGTCCCTCAATCTACGTTTCCTGTCTCTCCGCATATGCATGTGATGCGCGCCCCGTATAGCTCTTATCTTTTAAACAGCTCCACCAATTTATACCTACACGTTCCTAGTATTTATTTATTCATATCATTTCTCCGCGTGGATATTATGGAATCCATGTTTTTTAATTTAATTTTCGAATAGAGAAAAAGAAAATTGAACATTTACTGGAATTTCTCACCCTTTGGCTCACACTATTCATACATATTATTATATGTATATTATACCGTTTAGTGTACGGCGCCGGAAGAATGGAGACGCGTTGTAATAACTACAATTAAGGCAGTTGATACGCGATTAAAAGGCACGTGTGTCAGAACGCCTCGACTGCTCGCTTTAATACTTGTAATATAAATACGTATCATCATATCATATCATATACGAATGCGGGCGCCACAGGCTGTACCAGAACCGGGAGACCCGGAGGCAGCAGCGATAATGTTTAACAAAGTGTCAGCGACGAGTTAATTGTCGGAAAATTAGTGGCTCTATTAGATTGGGGCGCGCTTTACTAGATACTAGAACCAGGGTCGGGGAACCCAGGATTAAAATATCGCTACGTGAATATAGTGATCAAGTTTTTATCGATTATTCAACTTAGTACAGATTAAAAAAAAAAAAAAAAAAAAAAAAAACAACCTTCAAGATTTGAGATACTTTCCGGTGTTCAAAAATCGAAGACAAAAAAAAAAAAAATACGAGTTAAACATTAAAACATGAATTAAAAAGAAATATTTTTGATCGCCAGCCGGCCCTGTGAACAGCTGTAGTATAAGATACACATACGTACAGTTGAGAATGTGTGTAGGTATATGCGTGTAATGTTCGTTGTGCATCCGGCGACTAACCATTGAGTATATACCGTCTTCACAGCGTGTGCGGCGCCCCGCGTCGCGCATGACAATCAGAAACCGACCTTTTCTTCCCGTGTCTTATAATATGTCTAACACCGTGGTTCTTAGTTCAAACGCGAGAAATTTCCTATTATCTCACAATAATTTTACATCTCGTTTTCTTATACATAGTTAGAAGTTATACGAATTAATGAATCCACGTAGCGTATATCTTTTTTTCTTTATTTTTTTTTTTTTACCTAAAAATACAATGATCACGGTGAGAATTTCAAGTGGATCGAATCCGAGGGTTTTTCTTATAAATATTTTCTCAGTCATCAATGCCGCGGAAGTAATGTGGTATTCGGGTAGGTCGTGGCGCTGTCTAATTTCTAATTCTATATAAATCCAGACTCGAACCCTACAGCCAAGATATACGTACCGTCAGATCCCTTTCCAACGCACATTGCATGAGAGACCGTTTCTATTCTTCAAAGTCTCCTCGCCTACGTTACTTTGCGTTGCGTTGCGTTATTTGGTACCCGTTATCGTTGTGGGTCGTTTCGTATGAATACTCTCCGGAAATTATTCTCTCTCTCTCTCTCTCTCTGCACTTATATCTCTCTATGTCGCGGCTACATCGTACCTAAAAAGTTTTATATACCAGCTACAGATAATTACTGAATTCATGAATGAATGAATGAATGAATGAATACGACCGCGTCAAAGAAGAATATAGAAGTATATATGTGTAAAAAGAGTGCATCGTGGTAATGATTAAAGGGTCGTCGAAGAGTCGATTCCACCGAGGCGTATTATCTACTGTACTAATTGCCTCGCGTCGATTATATCGTATCGCTTATCGTGTACATAGTTTCTTCAATATATCATATCATATATGCAAGGAGGGAATATAAGAAAGAGAAGAATCTTTTTCTATTCATTTATTGTATATTACTGTATACTGTATATTGTGTATATAGTATGCATAATAATATTATACTTTGATCCGGAGCCTCACGCGATATGGGGTTTAGCCCGAGCGTGACTAACGTCTTTATCAACAATAAGGATGGAACGAGGGATAATAATTAAAGGATGGATAATTACAAAGATAGGGGACGTTTGAATTTTGTGTAACACATGTGCGCACGTGTTTTACGACTTAGTGAATTAAATGTACTGTACCTATTTAACCCTGCAACGGTATACTATATATAGGCGTACATCGCACATCGTTTACTTAGAATTTTCATAAATATTTTACATTATGAACAAAAATTTCCTGTTAATAATATAATTCGTATTTTAACACATCTATACTGTTTGTCAATGTTCATTTTTCCGTGACAAGAAAAGCCACTTCCTTCCTATGACCGATTGACGCCCTTCCGTCGAGTTACGACGCGTCGACGTGCTTATTTTATTATTTATTTTTTATAAATCGTATGTATAAAAAATTACCGCGCGATTTTAAACTTCACTTATGTATGTATTGGGGGAAATAACTCGCATGCGTAACGTATAGTTCATTATGCAGCTGCATCAACGACAGCATCTCACTATACCGCAAGTACCAACGCGCGCCTTAATAAATTCTCCCACGCAATCGCGGTCGATGTGTTGTATATCTGTGGCCGAACAAACGCGAGGCTTCCCACGTCCGGTTAAAACTCGATTCTCAAATAAAAATGATTTTAAATAAAATATCTGTATGGAATATATCTACATATACCTATACGTGTGTAGGTATATATAAAAGTATGACCTGTATTTGGCAAACGTATATATTTTGTCTTCCTAATTCATCGTTAATATTGCCGATTAAGAATACCATTTCGGTGCCAATTGCCAGCTATTAAATTTACGCCCGGAATAATTTATCTATTTATTTATTTATCTACGTATTTTTCATCTGGTCAAGGAGATCATCTCCGGGAACTTTTAAATTAACATATCGTAAAAAGCCGTTAGGGCTGAGTGTTATATAATCAGCTGCTTAATACACCGTGGATATACATACACTAAGATCGTACTTATAGAATTAGCTGCTCTTTATACTACAATTCCCCGCTCATACGAGAGGAGAGAAGAGTATAGAGATGAGTCGAGATCGTATAGTATAAAAGAGCTAGAGCGAGAGTAAGAGGCGTCCCAATGTTTAAAAATAGATCATTAGGTTACGCGTTTAGGTGTATATTATGTTTTTATTATTTTGTTTACAGAATTATATATATATATACAATTATATATATACTATAGTATCAAATTAATTTATGTATGAAATTACGCGAAGATTCTTTCCCTGTATCTGTACACATCGATATATGTATAACGATACGGACGCGTATAATATGGGAACTTTTTTTTATTTATTTTTTTTTCATTTTTAGATTTGTAATTATTTTTATTTTATTTTTTTATTTTTTGCCATTATATTATACATATCTCACTATACTATTATACTCTGCTATAAACTTGCGCGTGCATTGAGTCGTGTCCGATAATATGCGGAGATCCCGTTCGTGGTATAGCAGTATGTATGTATATACGCGCTTTGCGAGTTCAGAGATAAGATTACCACGAGCTGATATCATCGAGGAAATTTAATCTAGATCTAGAATAACACCGAATTTATTTTTCTATACAAAATTTTACGTCAGGCTATACCTAAATATACCTATAACTGATGAGACTGTATATCAATCCGCACGAATTATTTCGATTAGTTATTAACACACACGTACCTATATATAAGGTATATACATTTATTTATCAAATTTCTCATCAATTCATGGAAACACAATAGCCCTGCTGCACGCAAGATCATGACGTAACCGCGGTGACTGTTCTTCACGTATATAACTTTATCCAATAACTTATACTTTGAATCAGAGTTAACGATAAGGTTGAGACTTCGCATACACTATACACTTGCGAATAATCGAATGACTTACATATATATATATATATATATATGGGGTGTAATATCGCACTGCAGGTGAATTTTTATCTGTTTAGAAACCCGAATCCCTTATGGTAGTTTAATATCAATAAAGGTCTATAGACTCTATATAGATACTGTTTGAACAGTTTCGACTCACCGTCAATCCACGATTCTGTGACACATTTTTTTTTTCTTCACATTAAAGTCACATATATAAATAAGTCGCTCGGTGCAGCCTGTGGAGTAGAATGTATTCTTTGTCACTGATGCAGTGAGTAACTTTTTTTTTTTTATGATTGTCGACGATTGTCGATGACCGGCTGATCGGCAGTGAAAAGTACTTGGAGCGAGATAGATAAATAAAGATATACTATTTAACGACGAGATATACGATTACGTATAATATATTATATCGCTTGATTAATTTTACACTTATTGATTAATCGATCGTGATCGAGGCAACAAAAACCGCGCGATATATATTAGAAGAGGAAACTAACTGTCGAAGTGTCGACGACGAACTGACTACAGGTTGCGCGACGAGCCCGCGCGACACAATTTACAAGGATCGAGATTCACCGCGCGCCCCGCCCTGCTGCTGCACCACTGTCCTGAAACACCAGGGTAGACGGACGCGTGGGTGAAGATCGAGATACGGGAAAAAGGGAGTCCTGTACACGGAGAAAAGAGTTTACTAAATTTCCTCATATTAATATAGTAATGGATGGATATCTACAAATATGAGGATCTTTCCTATACTTTATACCAAATGTCACCATGCATATAGGAATATTTCTATTATGCATGGTGACATTTGGTATAAAGTATAGGAATGATCCTCATATTTGCAGATATCCATCCATTACTATATTAATATGAGGAAATTTAGTAAACTCTTTTCTCCGTGTAGGTAGTATCATTTGTCGAGGATGCATCAAATGAATAAATGAAAAATTGTATAAATTTTGCTAATTTTATATTATATAGGTATATGCAATTTCGGATTATTACTCCGATTAACGAAATATACATATATACGTATTCTTCGCCGCGCAACATATTATGTCGTATCGTATATTATATTATATCCAACGGCAGTCGCCTCTGCTGCTTTCTTATCGAATTCCCCGTCACGTTGAGGCATTAACGATTCTGATTGTAAGCCAAGCCTTGCGCTTGCGGGTGTTGATTGTTCGCCGAGTATGGCCAAAGCGCATAATTATAACCGATACGTATATCCTCGTGGGTGTAGTAGGCGAATTCTTCATCCTATATTATATTATATTCTTTAACAATGCATTATTATATTATACTGCGCGTGTCTATATAGATAAATGCATATCGATATATAGGTAATTAAATATGCAGATCAAATATATTCATATGTAGATTAATAAACACAGCTGATTAATTATCTCGCGCCTTATATATTTATTCGTTGCAGAATCAACTTTACTTCCGTTAATTTTATTTTTATTTTCTATTTTTATTTTTACACGTTACAAGCGACAATCGTACCTATTTCTTCTTTATCAGACTCTGTATCGATCGATTTTTCGATTTATAATCAATAGAATTTTGAAGAATATCTATTATACCTTATTTAATCCGCGATTTAATCATTCAAAAATATCCTCTGACATCAAGGTCAACGAACCATGCCATATCCACATTTCGATGATGTGGTATATCGGTGGCAGTGGTGACGTCTGTTGAAACTTGAACGAACTTTATACACTTCGTGATAGGTAATACGATTTACATATACCTACTACCCACAAGTCGGTATAACAGCCGAGAAAACTGAATACAGTTGGTAACGGAATTTTAACACAGTATAGTAGAGAACTTTTATTACCATATTATAAGACAAGATATAAAACTGAAGCATTAATTACAATTAATTACAATTGTGACTAATAAACAGATTCGTAAGAAATTAGATGAAAAAAATAAAAAAAAAAAAATTAACGAATAACGTTTCTCTCTCCTAGTTTAATGCTAATAATAATAATAATAATAATAATAATAATGATGGAAATAATAATACCAATGGAATAAATCGCTTTTCATTAAAGTTAATTTTTTCTTTTTTTTTTTTCACAAAATTTCTTTATTCAGTATTATATTTTGTACAGAAAAGGCACATGGTTATGTAGATATATATAATATATACGGGCAGGGTTCGTCGGGAAGAAGTCTTTGGCTACAATTTCGTTTTTTTTTTTTTTTTTCGTTTTTTTTTTTCTTTTCGCATACGCAGCGATTTTCCCGCTGGGAAAGCTAATAACAATAATAATTATTATATCGTAAAAATAATACCGAAGGTGTTGGATGAATATGATATATAGAATCAAAGAATATCGCAGAACCTTTTCGTTGTTGGTTTTTTTAAAACAGCTCTTATAGCTTCGATGAAGACTTCTTCTAGACCCTCTTGCTGTGCGGCTGAACATTCTACGTATCTAAAAGCCTTGATTTTTTTTTTCATTTCCTTACACTCAGCCTGTGTTACTATGTCGAGATCTTTTTTGCTTCTCAAGTCACCTTTAGTACCTATGTTACGAAATATACGGTATATTTATTGTATATAGTATATATGTGAAAATTTATGAAGGATAAAAAAATATTTTTTTTTTTTTTTGTTTTTTTTTTTTTTTCTTTTTTATGCATGTAATCTAAATATCGATCAGTTTTTATAAATGATAAAATATATTTCAAAAGAAGCATTATTTTCGTATAGTTTGTACATTTTCCAAACTCACCGAGCAATACGATGGGAACGTTTGGTGGACCGTGCTGTTTTATCTCTGGATACCATTTACTAGCTACATTTTCGTACGAGCTACGAGCACTTATGGCAAATAATAGCAGAAAACAGTCGGTCTGAAATATAAAGCAAAATAATTTATTTGATTTGGAAAAAAAAAGGAGGAAAAAAAAAAAAATAAAAAAATTTTGAGCGTTATCAGAGTATAAGAGCGGAGAATTTAAAACATTGTATATTGTTGCTAAACAGTTTTTATCAAGCAAATTTTTATTAATCCATCCCTCATATATTAAAAGCTTTTATATTTACGCGAGGGTAGGCGAGCGGCCTATTAAGGCTCTCGTAACCCTCCCGACCAATTGTGTCCTCAAGGGACACAAAGAATTCCTGGCCATCGACGCATATGTTAGCCGAGTACATTTCGAACCTGTATATATATAATTAAACCATAATGAAGATCAATTCCTAAGGTATATTTGAATTCTCATCACTTTAATGATCAATTATAATTTATTTAGAATGATATTTTCCTCACACGTTAGGCACGTAACCATTTGGGAATACCTTGGTCGTGTAGGTGATAAGCATGTGAGTTTTTCCGACCATACTGTCACCGACTAGGGTGACCTTTAGAGACTTCCTAAACACCATGTTAGCTTCTTCTGAAAAGTGAAAAAGGTATATATACAGAAACTTAATTGATGAGTTTCAAAAAAAAAAAATAAATAAATAAATAAAAATAATAACAATAACATGAAATGATCGAGACTCGTAATCGCTAAACTAATTTAAACCAGTGTTGTGAAAATTGTAATTACATTTTTTTTGTGATTGAATTTTTATTTAATTACACATCACCAAAGTAATGGTCGATGACCGGCTGATCAACAGTGAAAAGTACTTGGAACGAGATAGATAAATAAAGATATACTATTTAACGACGAGATACGATTACGTATATAATATATCGCTTGATTAATTTCACTTATTGTTTTTTTTTTTTTTTTTTGGTCCTAAGGAATCAGCCTAGGCTCATGTCCCAAATTTCACTTATTGATTACTCGATCGGGATCGAGGCAACAAAACCCGCGCGATATATATTAAAGGAATCTAACTGTCGAAGTGTCGACGTCGACTGTCTAAGGTTGCGCGAGCCGCGCGACAATTCACAAGGATCGAGATTTACCGCGCACCGCTCTGCACCTCCATGGTGGCCACTAGTCAGGGAAAACCGGTAGGTCGGGGAAAAGTCAGGGAATTTTTCAGCGAGTCAGGAAATTTTATGGTGACCCAGAACAAAACAGAATAAAAGGTCCCCCGTGATTTTTGTTTTCTTTCTTACCTTGCGCGGAATTCTTAATCAATCAATGGAAATAGTGGTAAAACTTGTATATAAGCTAAAAAATCATTCAAAAAATCATTCTCTATCAGCATTGATTCAATATGATAGAATTTACATGATGGAATTTTTAACAATATCCATTTTATCCCGCGATTTTAATTATTCAAAAATATCCTCCAACGTCAAGGTCAACGAACCATGCCATATTCACACTTCGATGAGGCAGTGGTGCCGTCTGTTAAAACTTTAACGAACTTAACACACTTCGTGATAGGTAATACGATTTATATACCCACTAGTCGGTATAACAGACGAGAAAACTAAATACAGTTGGTAACGAAATTTTAACAGAGTATAGCAGAGAACTTTTCTCACAATATTATTCCAACAGATAGCGCTTCATATTTTGAGACAATCCGACCATGTGTTGTACTATACACGTCGGTTCAGAGATTCGAATGCCGGTGTGTGTAGTCAGAAAATCGGAGTACACAAGCTTGTGTAATTAATAACTGAATTAATAAATGTCAATATCGAGATGTGACATCGATTTAAATATGAATATGCCATGTGGCTACAGGAATTTTATTTTTCATTATTGAGTAGGAATCGCAGTCACCTTTCGTCTTGAAATTTTCAAGAACAAAAAAACAACATCATCGTATACGTAATTTTTTTTTATTATTTGCGTCGAAAAAAAAAAAAAAAAATACCCGAAATTCTGTCATATTTTCAAATTTCCATACATTTTAAATATTTTTAAAAATTTTTTATTCGAACCATGAATGAATTTTTTTTTACTATTTTTTTCTCTAATCGATGAAAATCGGAATCGAACAACGGGATTGTATTCCGTGTATATATTAGACGAAGGTCCTTGTATATCACCCCTGCCAGAATAAAGGGTGTAGTCTACACCCCCAAGTTCTGGGTCCCCTATGCTACGAATCCAACCCCATATCGAGGTAAATTCGTTCGATCTGGTAGGCGTAGCCGAAAAGTATCGCCATTTTGTAAGATCTGTGTTAGTTATAACCTGGGCGTATACCTGAGTAGGAGGGCTTTTACCTGATACCTACCTTGAAGCCAGAGTCGCGGTACCGCGAGACAAAGGTGGAGGAGGAAGCAGCAGCAGCACCACCAGCAACAGCAACAGCAGCAGCAGCAACATCAGCGGCAAAGCTACGGCAAGCCAAGCCAAGCCATAAGCCAAACCAAGGCAAGGCAAAGAAGGAACACCGTTCCTGATTGCGAGTCCACCTGGCCGCGCGCACATTCCCTTCGGATCGAGAGTAGAGTCCGCGACACGCGTTCGCCCGCAGCGCCCGCATATTATATTTATACCCATACCTGTACACTTTGGGTAAAAAAAAAAAAAAAAAAAAAAGTTAAAAAAAGAAAGATAATAAAAAAAAAAAGATACAATTTAATTCTTTTTTTTTTTTTATTATTCATTTTCATCTATACTTCACCTGTTATCTCTACAACACGCTCGCGATCGCCGGTCGTTTGTAATTCGCGTTTTTAACGTGAATATAATTCGTGGTTTTTTTTTTTTTTCAATATTATGTAGCCGGAATACATATATATATGCATATATACTATATAGTATATAAGAAATAATTGTGAACCGAGTTTTAAAATTAGTCAATTATATATTCTTTCTTTTTATAGTATCTTTCAATCGATTATCGTCATTTTATATATATACGAAATATATTTATATATACGGAGTTGATAAATATATATGTAAGAAATTGTTGAAAGTTTAAATAATAATCAAGGTGATTGTGTGCTTAAATAATTACTGCGTAATCTTCTTAAACTCGGACCTGTTATACTATAGACTTATGTGTGGTGTTTACGGTTTTGGTATCATTAATATGTGTATGTCCGAAATGTAGTCGTGTGTGCGGTTCGCGTAAATCGTGTAATGGCAACATCACAGAGAAACTAACCGTATGCCAATAATAGGTATAGGACGAAAACTAATTCAATAAATTAGTCTTACATGGACGACGGTGGTGTGTATATATATAATTTCTTTTGTATTCGCACTATTCAGTTATAGACGTGCCGAAGTGCGGACGTAGGTAACACTGTATAAAACTACGTTCTTTCATAAATCGCGATATACCTATTTAATCCAGCAGTGCAATAATATACACACCCATATGATTGTTTTCGGAGAAAAAAATAGTGTGGTAATAATAATTAAATTAAATTAATTAAATAAATAAACAATTAACGTGATTTTCTATAATCTGAATGACGGAATAATAATATTACTATATCGTTACAAACTTATTTTGTATATATCAATTATTATTAACGAAAAGAAACGCATATTTACAAAACACACGTACACGCAGAAAATAATAAATAATAATAAAATAAAAATAAATAAGAAAACAAACTGCTGGAGCGTTTGATAACGCCGATGTTTTATAATAATGTATTGTGAAAGGTGTAACAAGAAAATTGAATATAATAATCAATTAAATGAGTTACGCTACCATTTCGGCTTAAATAATAACAAGTATTGTTATAAAGACGGTGGAACTACGTAGAATTATAAAGGATTCAGATTTAATTAGTCGCTGATATATAATTGACGTATAATTATTTATATTTACATATAAATATATATATAGTATATATATATACATGTATATAGAAATATACGCACGAATTATAAGGTATATATATATATATAAAGTGAATTTTGACAAATATATCTACGCGCATATAATAATTGATGTAGAGTGATATGGGTGTTGTATGATAACACCGAGATTCTAATATAACATAATATATTATTGTTCGCGGTTAATCCGCGTTTAACATATAATTATTGTGCGAGTTAGGATCATGGATTTGAGTACAACCCAACGACGACCGCCCGACGGTACGGGTCCCGTACCCCCGGATATACAAAAGACTCGTGTCGCAAAGAGCGTTTTCAGTATTCGAAGTCTCGTTGATGTTGGGGATTCGGACTTTCCCCAAAAACAGGAAGAACGCTCACTTTTAACACCAGGTAAAATTTGTTCAGGAATTATCATACTCACGTATATATTATATATTATCTATAAATAATATGAATGATATGATTAATTTCTCATAAACTACACATATATTAGTCCATATATGCGAATCTTATGACTCTTATATGCAACTCACATACCATGGAATCATGGAATCATGAATAGTTATGTACTGTACCTGCAGCGTTCCGCCCTCTGTGCAGATTACGATCTATATATATGCATATATATGCCCAGACTTTGACTCGTACGTACGTATTACCGCATCTCGAGATCTTCGTATCATTGCTATGTGTACACCTTCATATGGGACAGAGAAAAAACCTAATTCATACGTATGTACACATAGTGTTATTAATTATCAAAATGGCGTCCAATTAAAAACGCATTACTCCTTTGAAGACACGCGTTCATACCTATACATACACACAGAAAGAAAGGTTAACTTGATTCAAGACAATTTTGCGGTCCAAAAATGAAGACCGAAATTTTCTCGGATCAAATCAAAAATTTTTCTCGAACCAAGAAAATTGGGACAATTTTCTTGGTTCGAGAAAATTTTTGATTTGATCCGAGAAAATTTCGGTCTTCATTTTTGGACCGCAAAATTGTCTTGAATCAAGTTAACCTTTCTTTCTGTGCACATATGTCTCATTTCATATGAATATCATATCAAAGGAGTAACTATTTTCCTTCGATGAATTATTGTTCTCTAAATTTCGGTTTTGTTTTTTTAAATTTGGTCTTCGAGATACCTATACTCGTACCTTTCGTACCTAATGATTTTCCGATTAATTTGACGCTCGAATTTTACATGTTATCATAATATAATGTTGGAAAAGTGTATCATTTTTATATACGCTGTATTAGTATCCTTATATGCTCTCTATTATTATACTATATATACTATGCCTACTACTACTACTACTACTACTATCAAGGTGTATAATGGGTGTTGACGGCAGGGCTCGAGTAATTGAAAAGATAAGTAATTACCCGTTATTATACAACGTGTAGATAGCTGCCACTCGATCAAAGAAACAGACTCTACGCGTATAGGTATATGTATACAATATTTTTGAAATTACAATCAGTTTATTTCGCTTCCACGTGCCGGCGATTAATCAAATCAAACTGATCGACGATGATGCGGGTGGTGTATATAATATATATATACGATTCTGTACTAGTGGATTTCGGGATTTTCCCCATCAAATATATATCGTACAGCAATAATACGCGGTAAAAATAATGAAGCTTTATTTTATTACTCGTGCAGGGCATGAAAATCCACGCATTTTTTTTTTTTTTTTTAACTTTTTTTTGTTTTACTCTCAGGGGGTATAAACTAGAGCGCGTATGTCAAGGACTCGGAAATTTTATTTTCACACTCTGCAATATATATGTCGGGAAAGTTGAATTTCAGTATGATTGATGATCTTTCAAGTCTATCTCAGAATAACTTTTTGTCCATTTTTTTTTTCGCCCCCTCCATTTAGATTGTTTTCCTCTTGGTAATGAAATTCTTTGTGATAATTAATTAATACCTATATATAAGCCTACGGTGTTCGAATTATATTCGATTCATTTTTCATTCATATTCGGCGTAGGTACACCTAAGTGTTTAAAAATAATATTCAACAATCAATTTTCGTTCATTCTGGCATATGTATTATACATATACCTACATATATATATGTATTTCTGCATGCATATACATATAATACAGAAATTTTTATGTACGTATAGATTCTAACGACGTATGGTGATCGTAAAATTCTCCTAATTGCAGAAAACGTCTACTGCATCCTCTGATAGTATACGCGAAGGTCCGCGAATAAATCAACTCCGTTTAGAGGTTCGTTTATCCGTTGTATATATATATATATATATATATATATATATTCTTTGTCAAGATATAACTGCGATAAAATTTATATACTATACTCGTCCTATATATATGCGCTCCTGCGGCAGATTGTGGGAAATCATTTTAAAGTTTACAAGATGCAACTATATAAGTTTCTATAATTGTGTTTTATCGTATATATAACTCCGCACCTCTAAGTTTTCCCTTATACTCTTAAAAAAAAAAAAAAAAAAACGTTTATTTTTTTCCGAAAGGACTCGAACCGTTGATTGAACCAGGATCAGGTTCGTTAGTTCGGTTAAATTGCCGCGAATCTATATATATATATATATATATGTAATGATAATAATTGCAATATACGTATATAGGAATACATACATACCTTATATATAGAAGAATTGTTAAATGCGGTGCATCCGCTGCTGCTGCTGCTGCTGCTGCAGGGGTGCCGGATATTGTATAGGGTATACGCGTGGTATCACAGGTAGGTACATGTATGTATTTACCTATAATAGCTCTGTTTTATACACTTCTAGGTATATACATATATACATTTAATACTGTATAGGAGTTAATTGGATCGAGTGCCTTATTCGACCCTCGGTCTCTACCTCCTTCCCTCACTTCGTAATTAGCGATTAGCAATTACTTGCTCCTAATGGAAGCGCCAGTCTCTTCTTATGCATGTTATAGCCAAGTATGTACGTTACGTACCGGCTGCTGGCTCCGATCGAGCGATTAATGGTGCAATTCGCTAATATACCGCGGTTAGTATATAGATATATATATACGTCACGCAATTCTATGGATATAATAATATTACTACTGGATTGAGATGGGCTCGTTTCTCAATATATCGTGCATTGATACATATACTAGTAGTTAGGATAGGTATTGAACAGAAATTCTGGATAAATTTTCTTTTTTTTTTCTTTTTCTTTTTTTATTCTTCAAATATATCTATACGGATACATAAATAACATATTACGATCATTTATTCAACGGTATAATATTAACCCTCGAGACATCTAGGTATTATATACTATATATATATAGTAAGAGTTGAGAGAAGAGGAAAATACGATGCATGAGCTTGTATCGTCCTGAAGCTATACTGAATATTATATATATAATATACCTATATATCGTATTATGGGTATAAGGTACGTATATATATATATATATATATATATGCTATATATATATATTAAAGTCGCCATTTGCCGTACGTGAACCGGATAATAAATAACAGGGATTTTTTACCTAATTAAATTTCGGTCTAACAAAAATGTAAACAAGCTACGATCCCTCCTCCCGGTCAATTAGGACTAATAAATGGTTATCGGGGGTGGAGATACTTTCGGCTGAATCTTATTCTTCCTCTTCTTTATTCTCGTCCCGCGCGCGATCAACCCTCTCGCATATATATATATATATATATATATATATATATATATACAGCTATATAGCCGGCTTGCGCCTTACGTTATTAAAAATGTAAATATCTTACAGCAGCTCGTTAACGAATGTAAATATCGCTTTGTTTAGTTATTTATTGGAATTTGCTCGGTCCACCGCTCTTTATGCTCCATTTTTCTCCATTCATGCATTTACATTATACTTTTATTGATTTGCGAAATAATCTGTGAATCCCCAAAGTCAGATATTTTCGTATGAAATATTGCGAATGAACAATTATTAAAAAAAATTAAAAATTAAAGCTCGATCCTCCGTTTAGAACAAAGCATACTGCATAGGCGTATAATATCTATAACCTGTGCCTACCTCTATCTATATCTACACGAGGAGCCCCATCATCTTTCGAGCTCGGACCGATATGATATATGACTCAATAAAACGAGAGCCAATGCGGTGTAATCGGGTATCAAAAAATCAACCGCAGGACCGTCCGCGTTCACCTCGTTAGCAACGATCATCGCCCGCCAAAGTCTATACGTGCGTGTAGATATATATGTAATTTTCATATATATATATATATATATATAAGACCATGCGGTATGATGCCAATTAAAAAGCAACGAAACTATTATGACATATGTTATACGTTGACCCTTCAGTAATTACCAACATCAATCTAATAGACGTATATGTTTGATTTGAATCGATTCGACATCGAGTTTGTATCTTACCCTTTTCTTACTCAACCGCGTGAAGACGGGGGTTAGTCGTGAACAAAGCGATTACTCCGTAGGGTTTTCTTCTATACGGATCAGTGTTATGCTATTTAGAGAGCGGAGAGATGTTATAGAGTCGTAGCTGTGCAAACGAGACGTTCCGTTCCTTCCCTTCCCTACCCTTTCCTTTCCTTTCCTTTCCTTTCCTTTCCTGGCTTGCAGCTTCCCTCTCTATCCCCTCGAATTTCTTCCTCTTCTTCTTCTTCTACTTCTTATTTTTTATTTTTATTTTTTATTTTTTTTTTCCTCCTTTTCTATTCTTAAAAACTTATTTTCTATCTTATACCTTTCCGAAAATAATTAATTTCTATTCAGTCCGCGTTATGCAGCAGAATATCTCGACGCGAGTCGAGCAACCGTGAAATTCCTATGAATTGAGTTTCATCGGGACCCGCCGATCCACGCAGTCTATCCTTACTTTTCCTACTTCATCCTTCTCCTCCTACGCCTACAACGAATTAACGATTATATTACATTATACAAAAGCTCTATAGGTATAGGTTATACTATATGACTATACGATCGCAAACACAAATTTCTATCTATATTATTAATATATTAACAGATTATTACATATGATACACCAATATATATATTCCACGATTCAATCAATTATTATTTTATTATTATATTCTTGCAGAGTAAATGTATCTAAAATCATTATTTAAATCTATATAAAATCGAACACTTTTTCTCCAATCGCGTGACTAATTTCGGTACATATTATATAATATTTGGTTTAATCGTCGTGCAACGCGTGTATATCAATTAAATCTGTATGACAGATCTGGTAGGTACAGAGATTTTTCTCGTACATACGTAGATAGGTATACATACATAGTATAATACAATATATTTAAAGCTTGGAAGTGCACTAGGGAATCATGAGTTCCATTTTTTTTTTTTTTTTTTTTTTTTTTCTGTTATAAGGTTTTAATACAATCTGGCGAGCTGCCGTTTCGTGTATACTAAAGGAAAACCTGATCCCCGTTGTATATAAGGTATGTACGCTATACCTATCGTGCGACGCTATATGGTTCGGAAAGTTAATTTGGGAACGAATTGACTGCCGTCGCGGTCACCGTGTATAATAAGTTCCAGGTGTCACTATATATTAGAGTAGGTGTTGGTATAGGTATATATACCGCTTGTTCGTCCCCCAATCGATGTGCGCCTGAGATCGAGTCAGATCAGGATTTAAGAAAAACCTGCAATCGATCGCGATCGTGTAATTAGCGTCGACCGAATCCTCGTCTTATTTTTCTTTCTACATTTCTTATTATTATTTCTTTTATTTCTTTACAATAATAATAACGATAATAACAACAATAATGATAAATAAAAATAATAATAATAATAATAATAAATATTATTGTTCGTCTAATTCTTTATATTCCGCATTGTAGCAGCTCAGTCAACGGGGCCGTCCCCACGGATCTATAGAGATCTCAAGACCGCTATAGATCGAACTGATCCTTCCGGTTCGCGATTACGTCGCGCGTCAGATCTCTATACCTATATATATATATACACTATAATACTATATAACTATATAACTATATAGAGCCCTCCCTCGAACTAGCTGTACCAGCCGGCAATAGTTTTTTGTCATTAGTTCCGCCCGGATCGCGACGAGCCGGACGAGTTGTTCTTCAACATCGTCAATCTATAGTAGAGAGAATGAAATTATACCGTCCGCCGTCAGGTGCTCAGTGTAACGAGGTTTTCCAATGAGTGAGTTTTATAACTTACCTATATAGTATACCTCCGAGTCTCGATATACCTATACTACTATACTTACGGATGAATATTAATTAGAATTAGATTTCGAATTTTAATACAGATTTATATACAATATATCATATATATGCATTTCTCTTTTTTTTTTTGCTCATCGATTTCTGATTCGATTCGTATTCGATCGGGGATCTCTTCGTTTCTCTCGGATTAATAGTATAATATTTAATTTTATTTTACTTCAATAACCTGACCATAATTAACTCTACTGCGATACCATACATTTTTCTAATCATATAAATATAGTATATAATTTCTTGCATGACTCTATATAAGGTATTAAATTGTATAACAGAACTGCGCGAAGGGGGACTGCAGAAACTTGATTCGTACTTTTTATACCTTTACGTAGGTATAGATCGCGGGGGGATATTTGTGTCCATATTAGGATCATTCGGCAAGTTGCGTGCAAAGAAATTATAGCAGTTAGTGAATTTTTTTCTTTTTTTTTTTTTTCTTTTTCGCGATAATTTGAAGAATTGTTGAATTCTTACAATATATGTTCTTCGTATTCCGTGTAATAAATATTTAATTATTTCATTTCTTTTTTTCTTCTTTTCTTTTTTTCTTCAAATTATATAATAGGTATGTAATATGTCGTTTGTGATATAACTATAAATCGGGGAGTTTTGTCAAACTTATATTCGTGATATATGCCCATATATGCTTGTGCGGTATATACCTACATGCCTTAGGGAAGAAACGGCGCAGGTAGACCGTATAGCTTCACGGTAAATTTTAATAACAAAACACGAACCTAACGGAAGTTGGCGCGACGCGAACTCGCCTCCTTGTGACTTGTTGATTTAGATGTGATGGAATTCGTAACGCTGTACCCGTGCAAGAACCGATCTACCTGTCACGTAATTCGACTCGATTAAAATTTCATCAGAAAAACAAAAAAAAAAAAAAAAAAAAAGAAAATGAAATGAAATAAAAATAAAAAAAAACCAAGAATATAGGTATAACAAAAAAAAAAAAAAAAAAAAATTAAAAAAATGAAATGAAAAAAAAATAAAATAAAATAAATAAACCAAAGTAAAAACCGAGGCCCTCCACTCCACTTCCAACCACCTATTACAACTTAAATCTACTCCGCGGTCCTTGCAGTTCGCCCCGGCTCTGTAACGCAATATAAGCTGTTTCTGCAGAACTATTTAAATAAAGTAAATTTAAATCACCCCACCCATTGTATATAGAAAAAAAAAAAAAAAAAATTTCTCCTTTTTTGGCTAAATTTTTGTACAATTTATTCGCTGCAGATGATTGAATCAATTTTCTTTTCAATCGTTTTTTTTTTTTTTTTTCTTTCCTCTTCGTATATATATATATATATATAGGTATACGATTACGATTAAAACCGGACTGCGCTTGATGGCTTGGGTCTATTTAAAAAACAGCGATTCCGAGAATCCATTAAAAAATTATCGTTCATATACCTACTATATACCTACACCGCGACACGTGCCCGCGTACCTCGGTTCGCGATATCACGAAAAGATGAATATATATATACCTATATCGCTCGGGGCTTAATATATCATAGATATGGGTGTACAATAATTGTTCTATCGTTTTTAAACTAAACAATATATATATATAGGTATAAGATTTATATATGCTATGCCCCGTCCCTATAGCTGTGGTTAAAGACCACAAATTTCTATATCTAGAGAGGTGATCTTGAACGCGCGTGACTGCGGGCACGGGTCCGAAGGAGTTGTGTAGTTGCGTCATATGTCACCGGGACTCGAAACTAATGGATTCCCCGAACTTATTTTGCATGATTAATCCCGTTTCCCCCTAACATAAGCAAAGTATACGGATATATTTCGAGAGTTTTTTCTTTTTTTTTTTTTTTTTTTTTTTTATCGGGTCCTGCGGTTTATTTTCTCGGTTACTTTAGACTCTTTTATCAAAGCTCTTAGCTCCGTTTCGCTGATTAATCGACACCTTATTAATAATGCTATTAAAATACTCTCTTTTTTTTTTTTTCTCTCTCTCTTTCTCTCTTCATCTGGCGCCTCTTCTATACAACCGCGATATATTACACCGAGTTAGACGCTCGCAACGAAACAACTCTTTCTTATAATATGCCTATATTATATACCTATTTGTATATGTAGTACAACAATTCTCCTTTATATCCATGTATACTATAGTACCATAAGGTATAAAGAGAGCGAAAAGCTCGCGTGCGAATCTACTAATCAACACGAGGTAACATTAATTGCCGTTATCTATACCCTCTGTGTCGAGACACGGTCTTAACGCACTTTGCCGTACTAAACAACAACCCAGATACGATCGTGGTTGATGTATTATGTAGTAAAATGTGATTCCCCGGTGCATTAATATATATATACTATATGCATATATATGCACCATCGACTATATACTGTGGCTGGCGATGTGTGAAATATAAACTATCGAGTATATCTTATATACGTATCTACACAGAAAGGAAGGGTAACTTGATTCAAGAAAATTTTGCGGTCCAAAAATGGAGACCGAAATTTTCTCGGATCAAATCAACAAATTTTCTCGAACCAAGAAAATTGGCACAATTTTCTTGGTTCGAGAAAATTTTTGATTTGATCCGAGAAAATTTCGGTCTCCATTTTTGGACCGCAAAATTTTCTTGAATCAAGTTACCCTTTCTTTCTGTGTACATACATGGAAAAATTGAATCTTATAATTTCACTACATCGTATATAGTTACTATAGGTATAAGGATATCCTGCGTATATATATTAAGAAACCTAACGTCCGCCGAGCCCCTGTTGAGAAATCGATTGATCAACATAGCGATGGATCCCACGCGCGGACCACCACCTAATTTGTAATTACCAGTACCTGGGACCGCGTGGTTTAACCGAACCAATTAAAACCTAATCTAGAATCTAGATTGTCCTTTATTTGATCCGTACGCGGGATTCTGCGTTGTTGTTATTGGCCCGCGCTGTCGTATTCATATACATATATATATATACATAATATAATATGTATATATAGGTATATATATTCGATTAATTATATATATACCTATACCTACATCTGTATTACACACGCGTGTATAGCTATTAACATAGTTTGTTGTAAAAATCTATTTGCCTCTAGCGTATACTGTACTGATTCCTATTTACATGTTAGGGGCCGCAAGAGAGCTGTGAAAAGCTTTAATCTTATATATTCTTTGTATATACCTTATACCTATCTATATAACGTATATATAATAATCGACGAGGGAATTTATCCGTATTACGTGAGCGAACGATTACAGGTACTGCACCGATCGATCTCGTACATTATATTACGACTTATAGTATATATATATATATGTCGTTGGTTCAGTGTATATAATCGACATATATGTATATATATATATATATATATATATATACAGTCGATGGAACATACCTTATACATATTTGCAACATATTCGCGGCTATAAGTTTCACAGTTAAATTGACGTATGGTAATTCGTAATATGCGATCGTAATACGTAATGTACGTAAAGGCGTATCGCCGAGAACGCCGTGACCCGACGATGTAACTGTTATAATATATATATATATACATATATGTATATGTACAGGATACACCTCGAGCATTGAAACGTGGAAATTCTCGCGTCGGTTTACAATTAGAAGTCTGTGGTTGTAATTCATAATGACGCCGCGGCACCGATGGAAAATTAGTTGGGTCGGCGTCCATTACTCGTCGTCTTTATACTTATACACCCGTAAAGCTGTCTATCAAGGTATTACCTACATGTATACCTATAACTTATAAGTATTCGCGCTATTTCACATTTTTTAATATTTTTTTTTTTATATGTATATATATATATATGTATTGCATAGATATATATATATCTGCATGTTAGTATTATAGTACCTATATACAGCGCGACTAGGCAGTTTGATTGCTGCTCCTGCGCTGGCTAAAGAAACGATCACAACACTGTACTGCCTTGATACTTACGTTACCATTCCTACCCTACCCTATACCCTCCTCACCGCCTATCCTCACGTAGCAATTATAATTAACTATGAAACCGGGACGTCGTAAAATCCAATTAAACGTTATTACTCCCTACTCCTAGATTACGGGTCCTATACTCGGCCATGCCGAACGTACTGCTGCGCCGCGCCTCCTCGACGACTACGACTCTTACAACTACTTAGTTATAATATCACCCTTCTCTCGACATTTTCTTTTTTCTTTTGCTTTGATATATATGAACAAAAAAATTGAAAAAAAAAAAAAAAAAAAAAAAAAGAAACTAAAAAAAAAGAGTCGGAATTGTTTCGACATCCGATTATTAGCTATATAATATGGCTTTGGATTATTATTTTATAATAACGATACAAATCGTTCGTTATTTACATTAGTTTTTTCTTCATCGACGTGTTACTATTAATAAGAAACTTATTGCGACGAGTATATGGACGATTTCGATTTATGGTGTTCACTCACGTATATAGACGCACGGTCAGGATAGAGATTTTCATAGTTCTTTTTTTTTTTATTCCATTTTTCGAACCGATCGCGGTGCAGATCGATCATCGCCATCGCCATCGCCCGCGCCGTACTACTATCACCCGGAATCCTATATAATTTGTTAAGCTGGGTAGGTTAGCCCGGTCATTACGAGCAATCACACTTGATTATTTTTGTCTACAGAGCCTAGTTATAGTAAGGTATATATATGCATACATATATATATATACATACTTATACACAGGGCGAATAGCCAATCGTATATTCTATACGTCGGTTCAGATCTGATCGCGGGATATATATATACATTCATACACCTACTTGGACCTCGGCGCATAAGATTATCGTTCTCTTGTATATAAGAAGTATGCGGGATGACCGAAGTATATACATATATATATATAAGGGTATATATGTATATATGTATATATATATACATGGTATGATATATCCACCGATATTTACGTCCTCTACAACTCTGCAGGGATATATATCCGATGCTTTAACCTCACCAAGGGATCCACTTACGTGATTACCCCCGACCGATGACCATAGGCCGTGGAAAGAGAGGAGAAGAAGAATAAGGAGTCGGAGGGAATGTGTATATCGTATATACAAGGTACGAATTCGAGAACGGTCAATCGGACACCGACAAAACGGCGATCTCTTTTCTTTACTTATTTATATACTTCTTTATATTTATTTATATATCAGTTCTCTGTCTCAATTCTTAACTCTTTCCTTGATTCTTTTACTCGCTGATGCTGCTGCAGGTCCCGTTTCTTATTGCGCGCGATCCTACGGGGGTACTACACGGTCGATTGAACCGTGATACGAGAGGCTCGAATCGTGATTTTACTCCAGTCCACTACAGCCACCGCGGGGCGAATCGGTAATCTTCCCCGTCGAATCGCAATTAGGACAAAGTTTGCGCGATATATATATCTAACGTCCTATGCTCGCATTGTGGTTTTATACAGGCTTTACCTATACTCTTTGCGGTTGATGAATCCTTAGAATTGTATATACCTATACATATATATATATACCTCGTTGTATTACGGTCCTTTCCGGGCGTTTATCCACTATAACTCTGATACCCAAGTTAGGATCATCTAGGCTCTTCTTCACGACGATGCGCCATGGCCCAAGCCTAGGCCCTCGGCAAAAAGTTTCGGCCGGAAATCGTAACGACTTGAGAGTTTCGGTCCTCTGTTGAAAAACCACCTATTCGACGGCCGCGGAAACGGCAAAAACAAAGCCCTGTGAGCATCTCCTCTTAGACTTATACGTGGAAATACACATTATTCGTCTCTATTTAAGTAATCTAGTCTTTCATTCTATATACTGCACGGGCTGCACCTGGGCGCTTGTTATAATCTCAGAATTCTTTTTTTTTTTTACCACAGTTAGATTTAGTCTTTGAAAAAAATCCACACCTAAGTATATTATACCTTATTCTATCACGTCACGATTTATTGAATCAGATCGGTTATAGGGGCTGATCGATGCAAAATTACTCTCGTGGTATTTTTTTCGGATTCAGACTGAGAGACTGATATGAATCTTTACCTCCAACGCGATTGTGCACTTTACGACGTCTAATATAGAGCTGACGAGAAGGAAACTAACAGCGTAGAGAACAAACAGCTACCGATTTTCAAACCCAAAGTGTTATACCTAGTAGTACAAGCAAGCTACGCGATCATCACCAAGGGACCCCACAACACGAGACCTGTTATTTGGCGCCTGGTTGCCTGCCTCCCCCGCAGGCAATATTCACCAGGATATTCTAGTTTACTCGGCTACTGTTCAGATATACGAGATATTTTTCACCATGTATTTATGTGAGGCGAGGACGTTGAGATTAGGTAAAGAAATATCACAATGGTTTAGGATTTCTTTGATAAAACTAGGCTGCAGGCGTATTCTTCTATTACATTTGTCCACGTTCTCCTCGTACAGCTATAGCTACTGAGGGACAATCGTTTAGCGTCTGGTCCCGTATTGTGTACCGGGGCCTTTGGCTTTCTAATTATCTACGGTTAACCATCGTATACTCATCGGGTTTGTCCCACGCACGTACACGTGCGAGGATAGGCACGAGCTCACCCCATCAGTTCGCTTATGTTTCCCATTTTACAACAGAACGTTATGCATATAGGTACCTACTATATACCTACACCGGGGTAAACTGCACGTGATATCAATATGTCCGGCTAACGAGCTAATGGACATTTTTCAGAACGTGGAAAACAAGGTATTCTCTTAACTGAGAACAGGATGTACGCTGCACGTTACGTTATATGCTGTATTATCGTTTATTCTTATTCAACCCTATTGTCCAGTATATTATTATGGTATCATATAGTCTATAAGGGGATGCTAGCGTTTAACGTCGGTTTTACATATATAGACTTTTACAAGATCGTAATGTCTATACTACTATATAGACACGGTGTAGGTATATACTAGTGATGATCCTCGTTTCGCCAGCTACTGCAGCCAGCTACTACCATCAGTCGAGGAGAATAAGTCGGCGTGAAATTGGTAGGAGTTTGTCCGACGCCGCGACGATCGAGAAAGATGCCACATCACTCGACGCGATTCGTCTCGGGATTTGGGATTCGAAGCATCGGCTATATTTCTACTTTATACTTACTTACTTACTTGCTTACTTACTTACTTACTTACTTTACTTCACAAGCTATGGATATAACGCCCTTTTTCCATAGCCACATGGTTCTCCGCTATAACAAACATTTATCTCTTTCTCTCTCTCGGTGAATATATACCCCGCACGAGGCACCTGCGACGACCGAGGTCTATACCCTAATTGTTTTTTCTCTCCTTTGAAATTGCCAACTAATTCGGTTTCCTTCATGGGCACGGGGTCCAGCCCCGGGGTCAGAATTATCGTAGCTCTAGGCGCAGCCACTTCTTCTCCTTATTTTTCTCGTTCTTCTTCTTCTTCTTCTTCTTCTTCTTCCTCTTCTTCCACCGCGATGCTATAGCTGGTACATGATGAATGCGCGAAGGCTAATGAATATTTTTCAAATTCATCATGCGGTTTGTGTATCTTTTCGAATTAATGCATGGGAAAGTTTAGGCCCATCGGGAACAGCTACTCCACCGTTTCCACCTTTATTATATACCTACTGGCGCCTTCCAGGCTCGTATCCCGGCGCTCCACCTTCGCATCAGGGGATCGTTAATCCCTACAGCTGAAGAATAAGAAGAAGAAAAAGAAGAGGAAGAGAAGGAGGATGAGGTGTTAGGCTATAACAGGTGTATTATGACCGGGTCTTTCATTGTTCACAACGCGTTACCGAGCATTATCCATATTATAGAACAACAAGTTATCGGCCGGAAGTTGCCGTTAGGTGTCGATCAATGGCTGACGACTAAAAATCGACTGCCGGGACGAAGCCAATTGTCTATGAAATTAGATCGGGGCCTGCAGCACAGAAACAATTCTACGACTACGATCAGGTAAATTAAGGAAGTGAAACGCGTTGGATAAAACTACTGTGCCTCTATACATATAGCCTCGCCACGATCGCCTCTGCATCAGCTACCATATTTCTCCACCTCGTTATTCTGCTCGATTGAACAGAAGTTATACCGGGTAATGAGTTATATACCCACCTATTTCTATATATATATATATATATATAGACACACACACACACACACACACCCTACGTACAATCGAGATGGGTATATACCCACACTCGTGCACATTTTTTTTTAACACGGGTCGTTGCGTCTCTCCCATATATATACTTACTATATCTAATAGTCGCAAGTTCTTTCTGTTTCCAAAATTCATCAAAACTCTGTGAGTTTCGATAGATTTCTTACCAACGGCCACCCACGAAAGGTGCAAGTGTACGATGCGGGTATATCTGCACACATTTATAATGACAAGGCATCGCAGGCCGACAGGGACTGTTGCGGTTTCCATGATCGCGCGGACTGCAAAGTTGAAAATAATTTTTCGAAGCCAGAGTGTTTGGGTATATACCTGCAGGAGTATAGGATACAGGTATAGGTATTAGGCTGGTCCTTGATTTGATCATTTTTTAATTTAATGCTCCCATCGGTCAGAACGTCTCCAAATATATATATAAAAAAAAAAAAGCAAAAAAATTAGCCAAAACCCCAGGCTCCTATCTCAATTCTGAGTACCCTCTCAAAGCCTTCGAAATTTCCCATCAGAATCAAACACCGATTTGTGAAACTTTTTTTCCTCCTATTGCAGTATAGCTCCAAAAAATCTGAAACTTAACGGTACCTTATTCATGAAAATTCGACAGATTTTCAGCGATATAATTTTCTACAAGCTATAGTAGCTCACCGAAAATAATTTCTTGCCTCTAAATTGTGATAAATAGAATTTCGGACCACCCTATTATAAGGTAAAGGCACAGAAGAAAATCACGCGTCTTTGATCCTCTAGTCAAAAACCAGACAGACAAGATGGTATCACGTCGTTCGGTTTGTTTAAGCCGTATACACACACGCTTACCCACACTAGGTTATACCTTTTAGCTGAGGTAATTGATTCTCGAGTTGGAGTCGCGGGATCCGCGCGGGGGCTGCCGCCATCAATCACCGTGTGCGGTGTGCGGTGCTTGGTTCACGTTATACCTCGCGCGCGGGACCTGGTGCGCCGACGTCGTTCCTCGAATAGGAACCATCGCGCTTCGAACGTACAAATAGCCTCCCCACTATATACCCTCGTACGTTTCCCCTCTAGGCTATACAGCCTCACATCGATGGATCGAAGAAGAAGAAGAAGAAGAAGAAGAAGAAGAAGAAGAAGAAGAAGAAGAAGAGGTCGTATATATAGTAGAGGCAGGGCAAAGGTATAAGAGAAGGAAAGACAAGGCGTCGCTATTGTACCTAGATATACCTTTAAAGCCATTAAACGTCGGTCTATGTCCTAAGAACTAGGTTTACATATACAATTGCGTCAAGTATCGGACTGTACATAATTCGATCTTAAAATTTTACGTGCGTAACATATAGCTGATCTTGATTGGTATCGGACGTAATACCCACATATATATATATATAGATGATATTTCTTATACAAAAAAGCTATACCTATACGTGTGACAGCTGGATATATATCGCTTCGTTGCACTTTTTTTTTTTTTTTTTTTCGTTTTTACTAGGATATAAAGTAATTATAATGTTTTGCATGGGAGTTATTTCTAGCGCGGGTATATAATAGTATATATATATATGCGGAGTGACAAATTGAGAAGAGAGAAAAAGAGCCATCCTTTCGATCCGTATACTGTAGGTACATTTTAAATTATGTGTTATACGTGCGTATATATCTATATATATCGAAGTTAAAACTCTTGGTAACGTGTGTATAATGGCCGTGATTGGCCGCAGTCGATTGTCAAATTATCGATAATCTTGCTAAACCAACAACAACCATCTGCGCGTGAGATACATATATATATACACACATATGGAAGGTTATATATGGTGTATAACGTAACCCAGGTACGTCCGCGCTTTGGACCGAGAGCTGCGATGCTGGCTCGACCGCAAACCAAGATCATTATAAGCCGCGCCACGTCGTGGTCGCGGTTGTGTAGCTGGATATATATCCTAACTACACCTACTGCAGTTGCAACCGCGTATACGATATGCACTTATTATTCCGTTCACCAGTCAGAAAATCCTAAGAGATTTATATAAACACGAAGTTAAAAGAAAACAACGATGTAGAGCAGACCGGGTTGAAGTTCCGAATCTTAAAACTCCCGAACGCTTAAAATTACCCATTCTAACACAACCGACTCGCGTTTTTTAGAAAGGGGCTTTTCCTGATACGATTTTTTTTTTTTTTTTTTTCATCATTTAGACGATTTTTACTCAAAGAACTTATAATAGCTGGGTCTCGATTAGAATGAAATATTTTTTGTCTTCACTTTCCGAGAAATAGATCGAAATTTACGGATCTTTTAGAATTTCAATTTTCTAAACTCGAACGTGTTTTCGAAAATTTTAAACAGTCGGAAATAAATTCGGAATTTGGTGATCGTTCGGAACTTAATAGTACTATCTTCTTTCCTGTACCAAAATTTCTTTCAAACATTTTCGATAAGACGATGACAAGTTTCCTGACGGTTTTTAACTTCAAATATGTATAGTACTACCTATATTATGTATATGTACGTTGATGGTATATATATATATATATATATATATGAGTATAATAATTGTTCTCACCGCATGCGTAGGTATATAAGAGAGCGAATTAGCCCTCGCGAGATAATCGGTTGAAAGGAAACGATTGCGTCACGATGATGTCATTAGCGGGCGCCACGCCCCCTACGGCGCTACCCCGTTACGCCGCGTCATCGTACCGATGACTCGAGATCGCCTTTGGTTTTCGGGTTGTTCTTGGTCCCTTATATATATATATATATATATGTATACTAGCCCGGTTAACTTACTTATAACCTGGTAGTATTATTCTATAGTATAGGTGTACAGAGTTACCGCGATCACGCCAACCCGCGCGCCTGACAGGGACCCGGGGGCTGCAGGCTGCAGCTAGTAGGCAGGTGAATGTACTTACCGAAGAAACAATGTAATTTATCCACCCTAATGGAGTCTAAACCCTCGTAATTATTTCAACGGGACGGGGGCGGGCTAAGGAAAAGGGAGAAAAAAAGGATGTGGAAAGAAAAAAAAAAAAAAGAAAAAAAAAAAAAATTTTCACTAAAAAATCCCCCGAAATTATAATACCGCCTGTATCCATATACTATATACTAAGTGGTTCCAGACCATCCGGACTTAGGTATAATATATATTTCGCAGTTTCGTTCCACTCTAACAGTTTTCTTTCTTTTTTCATTTCTTTTTCTTTCAACGAAAAATTAGGGCATAAAATTTTGCTGCAAATAGCTTATATATATGTATATATGCGAGTGTGTACAGAGAACGATATCTTGTTGTGTATGATTAAGCTTGAGCTCCAGGGGGGTCGGCTGTCGCGGTATATATAATCTATAGTTTCTATCAAACGCGCGATAATCTGATTAAAGTTACACGTCCCTGAGAAACGTGTTGTACACATCGGCACCGTATCTCATCTAACCAATACTGCAATCTAATTGCGGGTAATGAACGTTGGAAAATTCGATTATCGAATCCTGTTCTTATCGCAGAACTAAGACAACGACTTATAAATATACCTGTATATGTACAGCTCGCATAGATATATATATATATATTGTAGCTATGGCGTTGAAGTATATATGGATAAAGATATACGATGACGAAGATGAATAAAAAATAAGAAAAAAGTTGAAAAAATAAAAGGATAAAAAGATTATTGGGAAGCTGCAGCAGCAGAGCGGTGCTTCTGCTGCGGCTGCTGATCGTCGATAATTATAATCGTATATAATTTCTACTCGGTAGCTAGCCTCGATCATCTTGATCAGATTAGAGCCACCCCGTGGCTGCAGGAGGTAAAGGGGTTGTTCCTCTCTTCAGAGTTCCTAGGTTAAACCTGGAGATAAGAGAGAAGCGCATCGTGATTATAGAATCGCTCACGGGTGCCGCGATCCTTAATCATATGATAATCAGCTATGATCTCTTCGCTCCTGCAGGATATCTCGTCGCCTTTCGGCTTTCGCCATAATAATACCTACCCATAATGAAATGCGTTCATATAACATAATATGTACTATGTTGGAGTGAAAATAACAATTTCCTCCTCTTATTTTTCTTCTTGTTCTTATTGTAATTCTTCTTGAAATTTTCGATAGTCGCACCATGCAGTATATATAGTATAACCCGCGCGCCATTTCAAGCGACATTCTCTCCCTTCCCTAACTCCGTTCCTTGTCCCTCCTGAGGGCACTAAAGACTGCTACGTCATGGGCGGCGTTGCGTATGCGTAGGAGCAAAGTAGTGGTTTAAAGGTATGGGAATAAAGCCAGGATTGGTTGTCTACTGCTCGACGGGGAGGACCTGCGCCGTTCGCGGGCGTTTCGATCCCAGGTGAACGTCGAGCGCGGATGAGAGAAAGAGAGAAATATATAATAGAGTGCTTTGGAGCGACGCCGTTGCTACTATAGTGCACAGGTAAAGCATGGGAAGGCAAGGCATAAAGGTAAAGGCAAGGCATGGCATGGCATGGCAAGGTAAGGTGAGGTGGGGCTACGAGGAGTCAGGATTCCGTGGTGCTGCTCGCTTCCATCTACCTGCCAGGCACATCGTTTCACGCAGTCGCAGTGACCGCACCTTACACATACCGCAAACCAAGATAGTATATTTTATCCCTATAATATCGTGCCTCCGTCGCGTACCGTAACGCGTTGCCTTGTACGCAGGTTGATGGTTTAATATATCGCGGGAGTACCTATCGTATGTACCAACATATAACGAAAGATATTAATTTTTCACACACACACACACACGCCTAATCCAGATATGGTATCATCGATTCGTTGCGAGTTTATACGTGATCGGTAATTTAATAAGATAGCAAATATATAAATCGATCATATTTAAAAGGAGAGAAAGAGAGAAGAAAGAGAGATATATATAGAGAGCGGAGTAGCATACATATATATATGTATATAATATATATATTATATTATATATACGGTGTTGTGACAACTATATAATAACAAACTATAGAACAGACAATATTTAACCAACTGTGTTTGAACTGTATAGCTGCGCTAACGACTGCGACTTGTTGGGCTGAGCTCTGTTACGTGTATAGAACTGTATATACAACCATTTCTGATATACTACAGATATTACATATATCCCATATATATATATATATGTAGTATATAGACATTCGTAAAATAAATAAAATATTATACTATATATATATACGTTTATATAAAATTAACGACGTCGTCGTTGGTCAAGAGTAATCCTGTCGACGCATAAGGGTGAGTCAGTAACATTTTTCTATATATTTTTTTTTTTTTTTTTATAATCACGCGTAACGCCACGCGACCAGAGAATTATTCTTTATATAGGTATAGTCTTTTATATCCCGACGCGTCGGTCAACATTCGATCAATACGCACCTGTCAGGTTATCGCACGTATATAGTGCGAGAAATATACGAAGGGTTAATACAATTTTCAGTATAGTATATAATATTATATGGGATAAAATTGATCTTGGATTTACTTCTATTTATTTATTTTATTTATTTATTTATTTTTTTCAAATCTTTTAAATAATTAATTTGCACGTATGCTGCGGTGATCGTCGTATAATATTATAGCAGTGTCGAGTTTTGACGATAAATATTGAGCCGAGCTGAAATCCTGTTTTTCTACGGATAAGCAATCTTAATTGGATATCACTTCAATAAATGACGTTATCGACAAGTACCTGCTTTCCAATTACCGCTACGTATTTATTGCACGTTATTTCGAGTGGTTTATACCCCCCCCCCCCAGCTGTATATAATATGTACGAATTGGTTTTTCGAAAATATCTTCTATTCAATGTACGCAATGTAATCCGTACTTGATATAATAGACACTGATTATTATATAGGAAAAACAATTTCAGTCATTTTTTTTTTCTTCTTCTTTTCTTTTTTCTACGTATATATAAGCAGTATTACTGTCGCGATAAAAATTTTTATTTAGTGTATCCTCTCTTGCCTGCTTACTGCGCTATTCACAATCGCTAATGGAACGACAAAGAAGTGGCGCCAAGCGTGACTAATAATACCCATAGAGGACGGGTAGTATATATGCTGCAGGTATACAACGCAACGCGCCGGGGTTACAAGCCCTATAATTCCCACTCTCTTATAATATAAGGCTAAACTTTAATGTCTCGAGATTTGCTGAACGGGGAATTTAGGTCGATAAATAGAGAGAGATTGATTTTTACCTTGTATAACCTCGTTTTTTTTTTTTTTTTTTTTTTTTTTTATTTAATTTTAAATGCCTCGAAATTTACGAGTCGAATACCTACTTATCCAGCTATATAATACCTCCTCGTATTAATTTCGTGTCTAATCGTGATGGTTTTAAAAATCGAAGGCCATCGAGTCTCGCATAATATCGGGTAGAATAAATTTCTAATTTTATAAACGATTTAGTATACTGAAACGCAATTGTCATTAACATTATATTATTATGAAATTTGACTTCATTCTGGTTTAGGTGCGGGTATAAAGAAACCGCGTCTAAAAACTGCGCTGTTATAAATATGTGACGAAATACTACCAGCTAAGATGTATCATACATTTTTATAATAACTTTCATAGTATATATTTGTATCGAAACAATAATTGTACTCGCATTATGATTGAAGAGAACCACCCGATAAGAAAGAGCGTTCATTGCTACCCGACCCTGATGCAATCCGCGCCTCAGATCAGACTAGCCAAGATTGAATCTATAAAAACATATAATTGTACTCCGATTAGATAAGATATATGGAACGAACGAATTCACGTTCTCGTCAAGTTTTTCGTACGGTTTATATCCATTGTATATTTTCAAGAGAGAAAATGAAAAAAAAAAAAAAAAAAAAAAAAAAAACATATTGTCGAGTCAACGCAGAGAATGTTTTTAGTTTTTTTTGTTTTTTTTTTGTTTTCATTTTTTCTCTTGAAAATAGAAAAAAATCTTGAAATAGGTACGCGTTAATTAGAGAAAAAGAGATTTTCTGAACACATGCATGCAGCTGGAAAATAATTAAAATTGCAAATAAGAACGGAGATGAAAAAAAAAGCGAGCCCTGATCCTGATGTGGGGGAACTTATTCCTCGAATGACTACAATCTCTGTCTCGGTCGCGAGCGAGGAGATTATGAGTAACGCGGTGCATGGGATATCCTCTTATTTCCTTACGGTTCGACGTAGCGCCGGAGTCCGAAGAAGGCAAAGGAGTGCAGCTGATATGAAACTAGTCCTCGGGATCCCCATTAGCGTAATGGGGCAACGTATAGTCTTTGAGCAGAGTAACGGTCACCTCGGAGTGCATATGCATTCAGAAACTGATCTTGGCTCGTATCAAACCCTGACCAAAATCATCATGGGGTGCCGGTGTCGACTGTACCTTGACTCGAGAATACCAGGTATTAATAAGAGGTGAACGGGAGGGTATATATACTATATAGGTAACGTCGACGCTATAGCTAGCCTAAGATAAAGACAATAAATAACTTCTTTCGATCTTTAGTTCGGAGCGGAATTAACAAGCTGCAGCTTCATAAAACGTAAAAGGTTTTTTTTTTCTAAAAAATTCCAAAAGTCAAGGGAACTACAATTTTTCTCTGCGCCATGGTTCTAGTCAAACTTATTTCGTTTCGCGTAAAGAGAAATAAATAAATAAAAATAATAATTCTCACACCTTTTTTCTAATGCTATACTGATTGGAACAAGACAAGCACTTAGGAAAAATGTTCATTTTACTCAGCTACTGGTAATTGGGAAACACTTTTGTTTCTTTTTTTCTGAAATTTTCTGAAATGATAGTAAGCTGAGAGTGGATATTTTTCTTTGAAATATTTACGGCAACAGATACCTGCCTATAGTTTGAACGAAAAAAAAAAAAAAAAGAAAAAAGAAAAAAATTCACGTAAGAGATATAAGACAAGAAAGTCAGGTCGTAAATTTTTTGACACTGTGGTGTCTAGCCGCCGCTCTGTTATTTCCGGGGGTTGCGGTGCTCGACTATTTCACGTCGGCTGCGTAACATTTCAAGGGTATCTTTTCCTGGCCCATGCACCTCCCTTCAGAACTAGAAATGTAGAAGGACCCCTGTGCCTAAATGGATCTACGGGGTAAGAGATGAACGCGTATAAGTTTTCGCCGACGAAACACCGTATAGGTACTTATTATCGACTACATCGCTTCCGGTCTCCGCGCGTTATATTCAACCTGGAACCCGCGTTTATCCTTATAGAAGTATATATTTTTTCGCCTGAAAAATATATTCTTCGAGGTATAAAATAACGCGGTGTATAATGTATAATAATTCGTTGGACGATAATTTTGTCGACCTTTTATTTACGCAGGATATGAACGTGTGAGTTTTAAAACGGGCGCATAACTTGGCATAAAATTTAGATAGAGTTTGATACGAGAGAGAGTAATATTAACTCGTATAGCATGTCTGTGCGCACTGCGCTTGTAAAATATAGTGAAAATTACTTATAAAGGAATAGACGCGCGTTGTAGTGGAATGATGACGCGGCATTATCATATGTAATGCAAAGAACATTAGTAGCTCGTTAAAGATAGGGAAGTTAACAAATGGCTGTGTTCAAAATTAACACCAAGACCAGTAACCGTGTAGGAATAGGTAATATCGCTCGGGCACCAGCTCGTAGCTGTACCTAAGTAGGTATATACTTCTCAAAGTGCGTATATAGGTACCTACTTAGAAGAACCCTAGTAGTGCGGAGAGTTTTACCCGCAATAGAATAACACTAGTCTTTCGAGCGATTTATCAAACCTGTCCGTTTATACTTTGGCTTGATGATATAATGAATTGCAAATTTATTCCAAGGCTAAAGTTAAAAGTCTCTCGTCCAGTCCAGTCCAGTCCAGTCCGTTCCATCGCTAGGTACCCATATATACCTATAAGTTTATTAGCTATCTCTTCGCCACCACCGCGACGGATCCCCCATCAGCCAAGAAAGGCATTATCCAAATTTTTTCGCTCATATATATCTATAGAGAGCCGTATATACGTTGGACGGTTTGATAAATTGTCGGATTTTTAGTATCCTCGATTTTTAACTAATCAAGATTATTCTAAGACAATTTGCACATTCCGGTTTTAATATCCATAAGCCTCTAACGCACAGTAGTTGATTTAATGAATCAAGGTGCGGCTATATAATATTGACCGTATACAATCACTTGCGATACCTCGAACCTCGGAAATAATCTCTAATAACGTACGTCATGGAGTTTGATTACATTTTACGGATGTTTACCGAACAAAGCATCTACACCTCTCCACCTCTCACGGGGTTTCGGGAGAGAGAGAAAAAAAAAAAAAAAAAAAAAAAAAAAAAACAAGAAAAAGGACATCGTCCCGTGTAGAAAAAGCGTTGCGTTGCGTTTCGTTGATCGGACCGGAGCGAGTAGGGCGTGATGGATAAATAAAAGCGAAAAATCAACACAACCTACCTACCTACCTACCTATACCTACCTGCACGCTACGTAATCGAAAAAAGTTGATTGTTCTTCTTAGCTGGCATCAAGCGATGAGGAGAATTTTCTATACGATCGCTAAACTAACTTAAGAAATAAAAAATAGAAAATAAATAAATAAAAAAAAAAAATACTTCAAATAAGAAGATTTGATTATTAGATCTATCATCCGAGTTTGTACTATATACGTTATGTTCTGAAGCGACCGTTAATAATTCTTTATATTTTACGGAAACGGGAAACTAAGACACCTGCGCGGAAATATAATACGACCGGGTGCAGTATATATCACGTGCGGCCAAGTTTCATCTTATTCTTTTTCTTCCTATACCTATATGTTGGGTGCATAGAGGTACTTTGAATTTCACTTAGCGCTTTTAACCAACAACCCTTTAGTTTCAAGGTGTTATTCACCTACTATACCGCATATTAGGTATATATTATATTATGTACTTATATACCATATAGTTATATGTATACGCGGGCATTAATTACCCTATACACTATATATATGACTATACACACCTCATCTTATATATATGTATACCTGTGTTATGGCGTGCAGTCATTTCTTTCTAATATGTATTTATCTACATTAATTGCTGCACCGCGCGGTAGTCGGGTAAAGCAAAAAATAATAATAATATTACGGTTATTAGCCGCCTTCTTGTGTGTGAGAGAACCCGCATCCGGCTCGATTTTATAAAGAATTAAAATGCAACGGTTGGAATCAAGACGCCTCGTCAACAGCCCGTATATATGTCGAAGCTCATACACGTTTATGACCACTAATTCTATACCCAACTACTTATATATATTAATTTACGATATATATAATATATTTCATGCGGAAGGGGTTAATTCATGTGAAAGTCAATTTTCATTATAGTTTCGTTTCGGAACCGCATATAACTATTATTGCAGATATATAGAAAAGATAATATGAAGAAAATAAAATTGAAGAAAAATCGTGTCTCTATTCACATTTCGTCGTGTGTATAATAAAAAAAAAAAAAAAAATAGTTCAATAGGGTGGGTTTTGTTCCTGTATACACCTATACCGGTGAAGTTTGCGCGCGTTTTCTAATAACTAGCGAGTTGAACAGGTGAGCCAGGTGAATTAGACCTGTCCTGGCAGCTAGTGGTTATCTCGAGGTCGGAGCTCCCAGTTAATGACAACCCCTGCCTCCCTTCAGCTCCGGCATAGTATACATCATCTTATACCTTGGTTGATGGTGCGGGGAAGCGGAGAGATCGACGAGCCTCGAAATTAGTTATATATGTACCTACCTACCCGCACGAGCTTTGGATTGTTTGATCAAAACATATTATGTTATAAAAATATTGTTATAAGAAAAAATTGAACGAAGAAAGAGACGAGAGTATTTTTTCTTACAATAATCTGCAGGGGGTAGAATAGACAGGAAATCGACTCTGCCACGGCGGTGCTGGGTATATGTATTGGTATATATAGGTATACGTGTATAGAGATAGGATAAGAGAAGAATAAGGTATAGATACACATCGTCAGCGCGCGACGACTTCATCTCGGTCTCAAACGTGAAAAAAACTGGACCTGACGGCCCCGACTACGGACTATAAGCTACTTCTCTGCAGCGATTAAGCGAAGATCAAGATGAGAGAGAGAGAGAGAGAAAAAGAGAGAGATGGAGAGTAGATATACTGACGGCGAGAATTACCGATTACCCACCGCAAAACCAACTTCCAATTGTCCTTGTATCCATTATATTATATACTCATCCTTGTTATTTCAAACTTTGTGTATATACACCCTACTCTACCTACCCTCTCGTTTTATGGTTTGTATACCCCTGCAGGCTCGTGCGATCGCCGATGAGCGGTTCCTTCTACGGACAGAAGAGATTTTACTTTTAGTAAGAAATTGCGAATATCCACGAATATATATATATATTGCGACGAGACGCATACCTACACATTCGTGGATTTCTCATGAGATAGGAAGAGGGCGGGGGGGACGGACAACAACGACGACAGCAACAGCGACAACTTGGTAAAAGAATTCTTTCTACTCTTTTATAGAGTTTTTTCATCGGGGTGGTGAAAAATTCTCGGCAGTTCGTTACCGCGAAATCTATCTCCGGGAGAGCACCTGCTGCTCCACCAGTCTGTAGGTATATAGAGGCCCTCCACGGTACGGCATGGCACGGCACTCGGATGCCCCGATCACGCGGGTACGCGGAATTGACTCGTCCTCGTTTGCTGCTGCTGCTGCTGCTGCTGTTGCTGTTGCAGCAGAAGCGAAATGCTTGATGTAGGTATAGGGTATATAAGAAAAGGAGCCGCTCCTCGGAAACACGTTAAACGAATTAGACAGGAGAATGTGACCGCTCGATGGATTGCCTCGCATGGTTCCCGGGTCCCCACCTTTTTTTTTTTTTCCCCCCCTCCTTTACTCCTCGTCGTGCAGACTTGATAAATTGTTTCTATCGCGACCCCCGGTGCAACTCGTGTATGCATTATAGAGAATTCGACGCGACCTCGTCCCATTTAGAGTTTTACTAGACATTCTTATAATCCTAGAAAAGTGATTATATTCCATATCCTAGTAGGTACCTATGTATATACCGCTGCAGTTTACATAGAGTCACGCCTCGAGGGAATAAAACCCGTAATTCTATTTCTAATTGAGTTTAATTGTGACCACGTGTAATTTAGCCTCTTTTCAGGACGCGCCATACCTGAATATATATATGCTACTATATGGTACCTACTGCTATGCTCTTGCTGTTGCTCTTGCTGTTGCTGTTGCTGTTACTCGCGGTTGAGATAAGCGTATATAGTTACGGAAATTGAATAATAATTGCTCATGCCCCGCGCGCTACCTAGCTACCTACCTACCTACCTATCTATCTGGCTCGACGTCCCTCACGGTGAAAGTCTACGCAGATTTAACACATGTAGATATAATATGCGAGCAGAGCACGAGGTAATAACTCGCACTCGCGCCCGCGCTTTATCCCCGGACGATCTCTTTCAAATTAGAATTACTGCTAGAAAAGATGAAATTTTTTTTTTTTTTTTTTTTTTTTTTTCTATTAGACAATGGGGGCCGGTTATTGTTACGCGTTACGGTCTCAATTTTTTTTTTTTTTTTTGTCTTCTCTCTTCCATTCTTTAATATGTTACCAGTTGTTTTTTTTTTCTTCTTCTTCATTTTTTATTTTCGTTTTCTAATATAAGTATATTTATTATATCTTTCCTGATTGCGTTAATTGCTCTTCGTCACAGTAGGTATATATATATATATTTATATGTATTATATCTGAACACCACGTACGATATAATTCGAAATGAATAAAAATTCTGTTGTTTTATTAATCATAAAACGATCAACTAATAGTCAACATCCGTTCGGCTAGCTGGGCAAGCTTCTAGTAGTATCTTACTTTGCCGCGGTATATCTTAGTTGTTTGTTTGTATGTATGTAGGTACGTACGTACCTATACATATATATATATATATATATATGCTACATGAATATAAGCAACCCGCAGGGTCGAGAGAAAAAGAGATAAAAAGAGAGGGATGGTATATGTATATATAACCGACTTGCCCGCAGGCTGGCTTGCAGCCGCGTGTATACATATACCAAGCGGAATAATTACGCAAGGATCCGCCGGATGGATGGATATGCATAGCTGTTTAATATCGCGGAAAAAAAAAAAAAAAAAAAAAAAATTAAAAAAAAAAAATCAAACATTTATCGTTATACTAATGGGTCGGTTCGATCGTTCGCTAATAATTATTACTATATATGCCTGTACGATAGATGATCGATCATTTATCCTTAATTTAAATTTTTTTCACCTCCCCCGCCGTCCGATACTTATTTGTATTTTATAATATACCCGCAGCATCTATACGCGCGCGATGTATAAAAGAAGAAACAAAAAAAAAAAAAAAAAGGAAAGAAAAATATATTTATAGGCATTAATTATTATCAATTATTGTATAACGAATTGCTGCGCAAAGAGTAGCACAAAAAAAAAGTCTAATTACTCTTTGTAAATCAACCGCTTCGCGGCTACTGATTGATGCGAATCCACATCGCGGACTACCGCAGTTATATTGAAGTGTGTGTATATATATACCGTATACCGTAATTCTCTTTCTTCTACCATATAGGTGTATATATATATATGCATATATCTAGTGCAGGAGGAAAACTGGAAATTATATATGACGGTGTCCTGAATCACGTGTCTCTCGAAAATATATGTATATATATTCATATGTTGATGGTGGTTGTTATATATTGTGTGTGAGAAAATGATTATCTATTTATACATGCATGTATATTATATATACCTTTATACCTATGAATCTCTAAATGTGTATATATACAGTATATTATAAGGACGTTATAGAGTTCGCGTTATATAGGTACCTACCTACCTACCTGCCTTAGCTTACACACTTATAACGCGGGGTAATTTAGTAATTAATAGTGACATTGTAGGTAATTACCTGCCGTAGATAATTGCGATTGTGCTCGAAGCTACCGCTCGCTTCGCGGTGAACAACAAAAACTCGTAAATATACCGCCGTATACGTACTTAGATATATATATACGTATACATATATATATATATATACACATACCTATATCTACCTCGCGTATCACGCCCGCGTGCACCGCTACGTTTCCTACAAATTATTATTACCTTTGTAAACGCGTCGCCTTTTATTTCACGATCCATATTATATATACATAATACATACATACGTATAGGTATTATACCTTGAATCATATATTGTCATTGGTTTCAAAATTTTATATCCATTACAATATACATATATACAAACTCGATGATATGTAATATACGTAGTATAGGTATAGGTGTATTATTCATAAGTCAAGAATTCATTATATACCGTTTTTACATTTATCTAACTGCATGATCTCTCCGCGGAAAGGTATATATTGATGTAATAGAAATTGTATGATATTATGCTCTTTAGTATATCTATGTAGGTACATTATATATATATATATATATAGTACAGAGGTTTTATTATCGAACGGTGACGACGTCGCCTCGAGGCAATATGTATAAAGCCAACAATATATACCTTGTAGTACGTAGATTGGTGTACTCATACTAACAGTGACTTTCGAATTAACACACTTTGAAATTTCTATTCTATGTATATTATTCTAACGCGTCGCGATACCTATATATCGTTATACCTGTAAAACACCCGCCAATCTCCCCACCGCAATTCACGACCATCACGTGCAAAACTCATCCATACATATATATATATACATAGATATGACGTGTGTATACGTACGTAGTAGGTCCGCGCGATGCTTATCCAAGTAATTGAGTAATCGACCCGGGTAGTCGAGTGTAATTGGACGTTGATTATACCCGCCATAATACACCTACCAACGCTAATATTTCGTGTCGAACGAGACCCGAGGGCTCCCTGGCTGCCTATATATATACAGAACCACGATCATGTATATACTATACACTTGCCTGTGTATAATCTATATAATACCTAAATTCGCATTACTATGTAACAAAATTGGCAAAATCGACAAGAAGAAGAAAAAAAAAAAAAAACGAAATTGAATTTTCGCGATTACATATATACGCTGCGAGATATATATAGGATAAGAGGTATGATCTTAATGCACAGCTATTCGAGAGGTGGGACGTATAGGGGGTGTTTTATTCAACATTTCATTTGGTATTTACGATCCGTTGATTGCCTCGTTATTAACGTGGAAAGTATACCTGTATAGTCATAATGACGGACAGACCAATTAAAAAGTATAACCACGCGGGTTGTATTATAAGCGCGTGCTGCTGGATTATACTACTATATATACCTATATCCTATATATATATGCGGTAGTACACGTGTATATATCTTATACAAATTCCTACCTGATGCAGCGCAGCTATATGGTGATGACCATCATCTCGTGCTACGTAGAACAGAACACGCGTTTATACATATACGAGGAGTAGGTATCATCTACCAACGCCCCTGCACTTTCAGGGACGTATATACAAAAATATGTATACACTTCAGTTTATAATTTCCCACGAAATTTGAAAAATAAAAAAAAAAACTAAAAAAAATAAAAATAAAACCGAGCGAGAGAGATAAGAGGAATAGAGAAAAGAGAATGCTTAGGTGCGATGGGTATCTTCTTCTTCTTCTCCTCCTCCTCTCTTCTTTCATTCGGACGTTATATATATAAATTTTTTTTTTTATTCCATTTTTGAGACCCTGGCGTAGTCTAGGCGGATTGTGGTTAGACCGAGGAGCTTGGTTTATGGTCGAGGATGGGTTTAGCTCCGGAAACCAGACCGCAACTTTTCCCGCGTGTTCCGGGAATCAATTATGATAATTCGATGCCCACGAAACGGTAATGAGGTTAATGGTCTCTATATACTGCGGCTCTTGCACAGGCGCGCTTCTATACATATATACACATATATGATAATGTATATGATAAATACCCGGCAATAAATTTCTTGATGATTAATTATAACAAGTGTCAATTTAAACAAAATAAAACAAAACAAATATATATATATATATATATATATATATATATATATTTCATCCAGATTTTATTGTCTCAGAGAACTCGGTGCCAGGCAGCAGCGAGCCCGTCCCACGGACGAGCCCCGCGGGCAGCTCGAACGGTTCAACATCTGCGGTAAATCACACCTCATCGGCGCAAAACATACAGCAACAAACACCCCAAATGGGAATATCTTCCGAGGATGTACGACACGACGATGAACCTGGTCATCCGAGGGCCGCCGCACCTGCTAGCCCTGAAAGTGAGCCAGAGAATGACGACTACACCCCTAAACGGAAGCAGCGACGGTACAGGACTACGTTTACTAGCTTTCAGCTAGAGGAACTTGAAAAAGCTTTCTCGAGGACTCATTACCCCGATGTATTCACCAGGCAAGTTCACTATGCGAGCGGATTCATTTATTACAGATCTGATTCCTGGGATTATTATTGAGAAAATATGAAAAGGACATATATAGGTATATATATATATATGCAGACTTCGCGTGCATTTTATTATACACATACGCGTATAACTATATAGGATAGTATAGGATCTCTATACTATCAGCGTTAATTACAAGAACCCACACCGCGGCGTACAGGGAGCGCACCTATTACCAACGATTACGGCGCTATTAGTTACCCAGTCAGGTTTTAAAAATCTTAAGATAGATTACCTCGCTGCCTGCAGTCTCGAGAGCCATACTAAGATCATCTCTGACCGTCTAGTAGCCATGGATCTCATATATGTGCTAGACCGGACCAAAGGAGCACTCCGTCTTTCTCCGACCGATATATAGGTACAGATCTGAAAACGATCTATACCCACATCTTTCTCTCTCTCTCTCTCTCTCTTTTTTTTTCTTTCTCTCTCTTTTTATATATATATATATATATATATATGTTTCAATTCCTCTCTGCATGGACACACGTCGATCTCTCCTCGTCGATGTGCTCGATACATAATGGCCAAAAACTAACATCGATCATGTGGTACTATATAGAGGTATCGGCGATATAATACCCATACTGAATTCGTCGGGGCGCGGTAGCCAGATAGTTATTTTCTTTATCTAAATTAGATCTTCGTGCGAGAACTGACGGCGGCAGAACACCCGGTTTACTTTACGATCTATGTATCATCATATTATATACCTTCAGGATTTTTGCATAGCTAAATCCTCCGGGTTTATCCTCTATATAATATGCACAGTATATTACTATATACTACATTTGATACTCTATATGCACGTTCTACATATCTACTATGTAGTACAGCGGTGATAAATTCGCACGGTATTTATTGGCGATAAATTTCATAATCGGACACACGTGTTATACGTCTCGTACCTTCTGATGACCACCCAACGTTTAATTATACGAGTCAAATTACTGTTCTGACAGGTGCAACAGAGACAATATTTTAAATTTACCTTAGAGTTATCCTAGAGTCTAGACGATAGTCGTGAACGTGGGATAGTCACTAACGGGTAACACTGATAAGGGATACATCCTAGTATTATAGATCCTTCGTAGAGTAGAAACCTAATACTACAGATATTTTATCGATAGTGGATCGCCGGACGTATCAGCTCGTATAGTCATTCACTGATAAGTTTACAGTGCTGCCCAACCCCGGATGCGCGTCGAATATAGTATATTCTTAGGTACCTACTTCTATTGCGTGCATAACTTGCATGTGTGTGCATTCCACGGTTAAATTATCAATCTCATCTCTCTATAGGTATTATATATACATATCTCTCTCTCTCTGCAGTATGTAGGTATATTATGGTATATCGCCTTCTGCTGCCTCATATCCCATGCACCCATATCCCTCTATATTATATGATACGCGTTCGAACATATCGCACCGCAGGTCTGCACGCTCCGCGAAAAAACCAAGATGGCTGAATACGGTGTTAATAGGAAACGTAATTATAATACCGGTTATAGTTTGTTGAACGATTACTTTTTACCTTGTAATTATAGATATCTCGATATGTGTGTGTGTGTGTGTGTATGTGTGTGTGTCTTTTCGTTAGATTATAAAATGTGGGTGGCGAGTTCGAAACGCGACTATACATATACATAGTACTATACGTTGTTATATGTGTCTATCAATCAGAATGGATCAGGTTTTTTCGGTTATTTCCACACGCAACGTGTCAAGGTGTTCAATTTTGATAAAAATGTATATATATGGGGCCGGGTTCAAGTTCAGAACATTAAAACATTAAAACATCAAAATCGAGACCCTCTTTATACGGAAAGACTTTCGGTAAGATAATCTATCGAAAAAAGTGTCATTCGGTAATATTGAAATTGGGAATTTATTGTGTGCATATATTTTACGGAACTATAGCTATATACCTGTGCGTGCAGCAAACTCTATGTATGTAGGTATATATGCGCGAGGCGGGTATATATACTATATTCTGTATATATCTACCTACTCGGGGTTGCAGGCAATTCGAGTAATTGCCACACAATTACATTATCTAATTAACCTCTACGGGGTCCGGGCCCCATCCAGCCGTGATTGTTCGTGCCGCAATCCTAATTATTATTGTTAACTACTGCTGCTGCTGCTGCTGCCGTTGCTGCTGCTGCGAACAGCGTCATGATGGTGCCAACCAACTACTATCGTGTTTCTATATACATTTAGTTTTATTATAGCTATATGTAGGTCTTGATCCCAACACCGACCTTGCAGCATTACTGCAACCCGGTATGAAATTGAAGATGGTTAATAATTTTTCATATAATTATTGATACATCATACATCGCAGTTTTTCTATTTTCTTTCATCAGCCTATATCTTTGCACCGTTGCACCGTTGCACCGTTGCACCGTGATCCGCTATTATAGGTATATTCATGCATATATGCTATGCATATGCATATGCATATAGATATATATGTACTACCTATATGCAACGGATATTCATTTACAACCTGTAATTTATAGTCTCGAATTTCTTACGCGCTATTTGCTGCTTTTGCTGCTTCTGCTCTTATGCTGTTTCAAGTGATTCTAAACGTTGGATATCGGCTTCTGTATAATCAGGAACATTTACCGACGATTTTGCGAACATCTGGGCCAATTTGCGATCCAAATTAGCGACCCGGTAAGCCGCGGGGCTTCGGGACGTGTCTTATACGGATCCGGTTAATATCCCTCGATCTTTTTTATATACCTTATATACACCACCGTATCTACTCTTTATGCATTGTATCAAATCTCGATCTCATGCATTGTATCAAATCGTTGATATACATGCCCGAGTCGTATAGCTTCTCTAATTTATGCCAATTTTTATTTTCATTTTTCAGGGAAGAACTTGCCATGAAGATCGGACTCACCGAGGCTCGCATTCAGGTTGGTATATACTTTATACCTTTTATTACTAGTCCCCCTCCCCGCACTCTGTAAACGACCTTCGGATGTCTTATAATGTTATAATTTACCTTACAAAGTAAATGTGCAGAAGGGAAAATGATCGCAGATTGTGCTGCTGCATCTTGCGCAACGCGAAATTGCGCCTCGCTTCGAGAGGCTGCAGCGAGCTGCGCCGCGCAACAGACCGCGAGGTTTAACGGCTCGGGGCTCTTGGAACCGATTTAGATCGGCTAATTCTATACGCTGTCGTTATAGTGCGACTATGACTTGCGATTAGGAAAGAAAAGATGAAAAAATAAAGAATTATTGCGTCTATTTATTTTGGTGGGACATTAAATAATATAATATAATTATATATCTTTATATCGATGCATCGAATTCATCGCGTTTCTTTTCTTTTCATTATAATTTTTGTAATTTCTCTTCTTTTTCTTTCTTTTTTTTTTTTTTTTTTTTTTTTTTTGACAGTACCTATATATAAATAAGTTATAGCTACACGACTCGACCGATAAGATCTTTTAATTCTTTGATTAAGTCTGCAGCCGTGTTAACTTCCGGATGGCTATTGCTGTGTTATTGTTAACGACGAGTAGTGAGAACCACTGATGGAATGACACGCATCAAGGCCCAACGGATAATTATTTCGAGGAATCACTCAAAGTCTTAAGTAGTAGCCTGACTCCGAGCTCCCTCGACCGCCCTCTCTTTCTCTCGTTCCATCTTTGTTTCCTCTTTCTTTATTTTTTTATTCTTCTTCTTCTTCTTCTTCTTCTCTCTTTCTTCTATCTTTCTCTGTCCGACATGATGTTCAACCGCCCGCGTCTTCACCACGATTTTACCTGTTGCCGTATACGATGTGTATAAGTGCAGCGTGTGTCTCATCGCTGCACGTTGTTACCTATATAGGATAAAAATAAAAAGAAGAAACGACGTACTTTGATAGAATATTTGTTTTTTTTTTGTCTCTTCTTTTCTTTTTGGGTATATGCACGATGAAAAGTAAAGCTGAAAATCAATTTTCTTTATTATAAAAACGACGACGATATCCTATATGCATGTATATGGTGTTTCTTTCATCGTGAATCCATTAACCGTTTAGAATTTATGCAAAGTGCTGATTTATTGGCTGTAAGCAAGCGAGCAAGACGGGCATTAGGTCCTGCAGAAACTGGGGGGGGGGGGGGGGGGGGGGGGGGGGGGTTTCGTCGCTCCTCTCTTCGATGCTCCCATGGCACTTACCCTGACCACGGCAGTAGTCGTTCTACCTTGTAATACCACCATAATAGCCGCCGTCGCCAATTAGGAACCGGGTCTACCCGCGAGACTCGGTTCGCTCTTATGGTTCGCCTTGGCTAAGAGAACGCCGTGCCGCGATTACGATTACGAGGACGAAGACGAGAGTCGTGAAATGAAATAACCGTCGAAAAACGACAATGAATTATCACAACGCGGTTGCACCTCGTCCGAAACACTCTAGAGCTATACACCTGGTTGGTTAATCAAGTCTAATACAACATCATATATATATAACCGAGGAGATAGGATATACAGGTATTCCTCGAGATTAGTTATAACGCTTCTATATACGCGCAGGACAATTGGGCTAATATGTCTCTGCGTGTGTTGGTATTGTATATGAAGAAGCAGACAGTAATTTTGTTATCCTCCATTGAGGTGTTCCGAGAATACGACACCGGCTTGCCTCTGGTTTTCTGGTAATGAGTAATATGATTAATCATCGTAATTGTGGCAAGGTTTCGAGAATCGTGAACGTTTCGCGGGAAATGTGGCTAATTAAATTTATTAAAAATCGTTTACACAATGGGGGCCCTTATTTTTTTATAGTATATATACCTATAGCTATATTTTTTACATATGTACCTAATATATCCTTAATTTCTTACACTACACCGTTACGCTGTATGGGTTTAAGGCCAAGGCCTTCACAGAACTTGTGTATATGACTAGTATAACTACATAGACGCATATATTATGTTACTACATTAGCGACTATACCAAGGTGCCATATCTCTTTGCATTATCTTATCCTCCTCTCTATCGCCTACTCGACGCTGTCGCTAATCGTTATTTAATCGAACAACTTCCTGCACGCCCGACGTACATTTTATAGCACACGTTACCTACGTATTTACTCGTTATACACGTAGGTAACATGTCTCTCTTTTCTTTTTCTTTTTCTCTTTCTCCTTCACATCTATAATCTAATCTAATCTTTAACTCTCTCTTTCTATCTCTTCCTCTCTATGTGTCTCTTTCTTTCGCTCGTTGTATGAAAATATTTAATACAATGAGCCGCGGGTATAAGGGAACGGAACTAAGCAGACTGTAACACGCTGGAATTTATCCTAATTCCTATCTTTCTTTTATAACAGAAAATTTAAGCTTGGAAAAAAAGGAAGATACCACTTAACCGAGGTACCTCACAGATTGTGCCAGATAAACGTAATCTTAGACCCGTTAATGTTCGTAGAATGTCCCTCCGCAGCAGGATGACCGGTAGTAAATTTTCTATACCTAGATAGCTGCGTTATAGAGGTCGAACTACCTTTTTCACTTGTTCACTTTTTCTATACTCATATATGGCCATATAGGTACCTATATTATATTGACTCGTATACACGCGCGTGTGTCGATTGTGCAACGTGATTCAATTCCTCGACCATACATATAATTCATATATACGAAATTTGTATCTAGGAACGAGAAATCGAATGTTTCATTCTATACACGGGGGTATGTCTAAGGACTATACTCTTAATTATCTCGATTTAGAGGAATGCCAACTCCTCCTATACAAACTCGCTATATATATGCTGCAGTCTCATACCTATCCTGCGGCGCGACGGTTTAACCGCTCGCCTTGCCTTGCCGCTTCCTGCAGGGGCATCGCGACGCACGCGATCCTTAGCTATAATACCGCGCGAGTTTAGTTCCAGGAAAAGTCCCGAAACGAGGACAACTATCAGGAATATAACCGAACTGCAGCCCGCGCGATCCGCGATCTGTAACCAAGAGGGAAAGGGCGGTTTCGTTATAGAAGAGACCGACAAACGCTCATCGACGCTCCGCACGGTTACGCGGGGACCACCGTGACCAAACATTTTTTGCGAATCTAACATTTTCTTATATTTATACCTTTTATTTTATAGTCATTTTTATATATTATATATATATTTAGAAACTATTATCATGGCGTACGACGTTATTCGTTTCATTTTTCGGAACTATATCGCGTCACTAATGCCATAAGGTCGTAAGCGCCAAAAAAATATTTTTTTTTCGGGTATGCCCAAACGATGTTATATGGCACGAAAAAGATTTTAAGATATATACAGAGAATCCGCACATAGATCTTTATATATTACCTACCCACCTATTATATCGATGTATGGGTATACGCAGCTAGAACGCAGGTATAAAGAGGTGAACGCGATAAACTACCACGTATAGCAAAGATACCCGGTTTTATAATCGTGTTCGTGTAATTAATGTGGTACAATTAAGGTCCGGAGTTACCGAATCCCGCCCGACCCTATGTCGGCGGCGTGTTTTGTTTTAACCCGTCGATGTTTAGCGTCCTGCTGAGGGCAATCCTCGTCGCTCTAGGGGGTCGCTATACCCTTGCCGCTTTACCGGCGTAGGGGCGGTGACGAGGCGTCGTCGTTATATGCGCGGGGAGTAATGAAACCCAAAGGAGCGAAATTAAAGGAAAAAAGAAATGGAATATTATATTCTTTATACGAGCCGAATGATTGTGTCTTTTCGATTTTCGAACTTTCTTTCATAATTTATAATATATATATATATATGCACAATCGTCGATCAAATTTAAAACTCAAAGATGCAGACGTCTTCAAATTCTCTTTTATATACGCATATATGTATATAATGTATATATAATATGCCCTGTGGCTATACAAGAGGCTCGTCATTGATCAGCAAGGGGGTGAAATCCTGACTCGGCATTATCAGTTTGTGTATGATGTTGCCTATATAATATATTAGATCGTACCATATAATTCGGGCACCGACCAAATACGGTATAGAGATGAAAAACTCCCGGAACTTTATCGCATATCGTATAATATATGTATAGTATATACTCCTTTCTATATAATATATAAAGTACTATACAAGCGTGAGATATTGATTAAACGAGAAAAACCGCGAACGTGTATTTTGCACGTTCATGCGGAGTCGCGCCTCGCAATTCTACGTATACCTATATACCATTACAACGTCGAGTTGAATTGTTGTTGACATCGTTAATCCGATTGCCAACCGTCACGACATATCATTCGGTATTTATATGCCTATATACATGTCTGAGCGTTTTCTCTATCTAACCGATATACAAACCCCCATCGCATGATAGTCGGTTTGCTGCACGGAATCGCGATCGATTCAACAAACTCGCAGGACGTACACTACGGGTATAATACGCAGAACGAGCCTGTATCAATTCTATAGGATTCGTATCACTATATATATGCATATTATCAGGATTTAACAAAACCTTGACGAACTAAGAATTTCTATACCTACTTGATCCCGAAAATTTCTTATGTTTCAGGTCTGGTTCCAAAACAGACGAGCCAAGTGGCGGAAACAAGAGAAAGTCGGACCTCAGGGTCATCCCTACAACCCGTATCTTGGCGGAGGAGCACCGCCACCATCAGCGGTTGTGGCCCCAACGTTACCGAACCCTTTTGCACACCTGGGAACATTCGCTCTCCGTAAACCATTCGACGCTTTCCGGTATCCACCGCTAGCCGGATATCCACCGCATCCCTATCATCGCGCACCGCCCCCGCTATCGCCATTATCGCCACTTCTTCCCCCCGGTATACCTCTTTCGTACACAAGCGCGGCGCAGTCGTTTCAGAGTTTTTTAGCAAACATATCGGCTGCCCAAAGACCGAAAATTGTCGATGTACCGGCGTCTGCACCCCAGCCTAGAATAGGTCCGACACAAACTACCGCGCCTACGGCACCTACGTCTAGGACGACAAATTCACCTCAGGTTTCCCCCAGCAATGGGGGTAGCAATGGCCAAGGCCAAGGGGTTACGCAAGCACCTGCAGATATCGATCGGCGAACGCACAGCATTGCTGAACTTCGTTTAAAAGCACGTGAGCATGAGATACGACTTGAAATGCTTAGGAAGAACGGAGATCTCGTCAGCTGAACCGTGTGCGGTAAGTGAGAATTCTGTGTGTTCAGACTCTTTGGTATAGTATAAGATCGCGCGGATTTTCCGTTGATCGGTTCGCAACAAATAAAAAGAAACAAAAAATAAATAAGAAAAATATGTGACAAATTTTTGCTGTCTTTAGAAAAATTTCGGCCCGGACTGGTTCGGGACAATTTTTTAACGCGGTTCTAGGTTTCTTTTTATTTTTATTTTTCCAATCCGTGGAATAAGCGATCTTTATTTATATTAGAGGGTCTTATACGCTAAGGATTATCACAGCAAGTGGTCTTGTTAGTTTCCTTATTAATTTTTTTTTTTCGTTTCTTTTCTTTTTTTTTTTTTTTTAAGAACATAGCTTTAGCTAGTATATTTAGGTATATATATATATATATATATACATATACATATACCTTATACTTCGGTCAGATCTTCGTTGACGAATTTTTGAATCCATATAGGCAATGATACGACGTTTAATGTATTTATTTATTTGTTTTAACATTCCTTTTTGGATTCGACTAATTCGTCGTCGCTATTTAACGAAGTCATCTGATCTTAGTATATATATAATATAATATAATAAATTTCGCGCATAATTATATACTATATATATATAGAGAGCTGATTGAGATTAGAGGTACACACATATATTATATTATATATTATATATACAATCATATCAATATACATAAATAATTTTTTCGAATTTTCTAAACCTTCTTTATTTACAGTTATTTAAATATACTATATGTACAGTATAATAATATACGGGTGTAAGTGGATATATATACATATATCTACATGAGTATAGATTAACTATACCTACACCTTAATCGGTTAAACTATAATAATATTGACTTGATGACGAATTGTTATACAGAAATTAATTTTTTTTTTTAATTTTTTCTCTCGTTTTTTCTTAACACTAATTTACTTTATCTGTATACACGCATACAACGCGCTCTCTCACACACACACACACACACACACACACACACACACACGCACACAAATGTATGTACATAGATAAATATAATTTAGAAGAAAAGAAACAAATACATAAGTATACGTGATGAAGTAAAAAAAAAAAAAAAAAAATTAATAAAAAAAATTAAAATACGAAGTTCTACGAGACTGGTCCACTGCAGTCTTATATATAGATATCACGCGATATCTATAAGGATTCGTATTTATATTATACAACTGCTTAAAAATACCTAATGAAGGAACTGTTTTACGCACAAACAAAATTGGAAAAACAAAAAAACAAAAAAAAAAAAAAACAAATCCGCGAATATACACAACGTGCCTTATGTACATACATACTATATTATATTCTATATACCGTACACCCCGTATATTATCTTTCGACAAAGTCCAGGGTAGGTAGGTAGGTAGGTAGGTAGGTAGGTAGGTAGAAATATAGATAGAGGTATATAAGGTATACCGGTACCCCGCAGCTATATCCTCATCGAATTACCCGGTTGTCTGTTAACATAATCTGGGATATCCGTCCGACAGTTCCTTATATTATATAATAATAATAAATTCGTCCTCTAAATATAATGTGAACAATATTTGTGTGTATATATATATATATATATATATATATATATATACAAAATCATCGCATAATAATATCATAATATCATGTCACCAGCAGTATAGGTATGTCGAAACTCTAATTATACTATTCACTTTTATATATATATATATATATATATATATATATCATATCGTATTATATTATTAGATATAGATATTTATACATATACAGTATATAATTATTACGGATATCGTTATTATTTTTATCATTATTCATTAATATTATCATTACTATTACTATTATTATTATTATTATTATTATTAATTTTACAATCATTATTTTAACTGACGAGCACGTAACGAGTGATTGTAAATAGTTTGTCAAAACAACTTCCAATATATAGATGAAAAAAAAAGCAAAAAAAAAAAAAAAACCTGTTGATAGATATCATATTGACTTATATTATTATTAATATACGTATAGATAGTTGGAAGGTCTCCCGCACTAAATCTCGTTAAAAAAAAAAAGAAAAAAAAAAAAATGGTAATAATTCATTATGAACGTGCTTCGACTTAATATGTATATTTAGTCGGACGTAGATATATATATACATATATATATATATTATATATATATAAAAAAAAAAAAAAATGTCATATTTCAGTTGCGATATTTAAAGCGACTAGGTAAATAAATTTTGTTTTTGCAAATGAAAGATGGAAGAAAAAAAAAAAAATTTAACTAAATATGAAAAAAAAAGAAAAAAAAAAAAAAGAAACAAATAATTTAACCCGCACTTATAACACCGTCCCCATTATGCATGTGCTCTCCGTATATATTTATATATTATACTATAGGGAAGACCGGGGCAAAATTTTGAAAAGAAACAAACAACAACAAAAAAATATCTGTTCTTTCCTATATTATTGTTTTTACTTGTATTATAATGATATGAAAATAACCTTATTATTCCCTATTATTATTATTATATGTGATGAAAATATAGATTTACGGGGCCGGGTTGAAGTTACGAATTTTCAAAGTTCCGTATTCTTTCGAGACGATTTAGAATTTACAGAAAAGCTCAAAGTTTAGATTATTGAAATTCCGAAAGTTCAGGTTCAAAGATTCAAAAATTTCGTTCATCTTTCTCAGACCTTCTTTACGAAAACCCATTTTATCTACTCAAATCGATATAACTTTACGATGTCATGAATATAATTGATACGATTTTGAAACTTTTTTTTTTTTTTTTTTTTTTTCTTTTCCAAAAATTGCATCACAATACGATTCGATTTTCAAAGATTCGGAACTTTAACCCGTCTCCGTACAATGTACATGTATACATACACACATATGTGCAGATATATATATTATATATCATATATAATATACAGTCGGTATAGTTATTTATCTACATAGTATATGTTCATTGAAATTCTGGTACCTCGGTGTGCAAGAAGTAACGTAGTATATATAGGTATAATATAACTACCTTACTAATACTTGCCAGCGCATTGCTCGCAATTTACAGGCACATATACCTAATAGTATCTCGTAATATTGTAATTCCTTGTAGTACGTTATATCTAATCTATTTGTGCCATAGTAGTTCAGGCTGAAAATTAAGCCGCTACAGCAAACAACGGAAGTGAACTATACCATGCTCCGCATAACATACACATAATTATTAGTCTACACCGTTGCGATATTGTAGTAATTACCGAGGGACGATAAGGACTTTGCTATATATCTATACTCTCTATACATCGGCTTACATGCATCACCAAACACACATATATATATATATGTCTCCAGGAACACTAGAACTTCACCCATATATGTATATATATATATACCTGTTATAAAGGGTATGTATTATATTATATTATATATATATATACATTTGATGGTTTATCGTTGCAATTTGCGAGTTCGCTAAAAGTGTTAATCGAGGTGATTTTCAGGTGAGTATGTATATATATATATATATATATGTATAACTACATGTATAACGAACTTTAAATTAGCTGAATATATACCCGTACGGAAGAGAGAGAGAGAGAGAGAGAAAGAGATGGAAAAAGAGAGAGAGAGAGAGAGAGAGAGAGAGAGAGAGAGAGGGAGTTGTTTACACCGAAGTAATTTGCTAATCGGTTTTCTTCTCCTCTCAGTCATCTACCCTCAGGGGTCTTGATGAGATACAGAGCGCGTGATCTGAACCTTAATTCGTAAGGATAATGTACTTAATAATAATATTTCGATTTATCTTCCTTTTTACATATTTTATATATTATATATCGCGATCAATTATTATATATTATTATGTACATTATCTACGTATACTTTGAATTTCTGTCAAAGCTATTTCGCACGCATATATTTATATACCTATACCGTATACATATATACCTATTATATAAGTAGAGCTTCATATACACAAAAGCCCCTTAGGCAGCCTTTTTATCCGCACGTACGACCGGGCTTTATCCCCGATTAAGAAGCCACGATTATGGGTTATCCGGTAACCAACTTAGCACGGCTACTCGAGTCCGGGTTACCTATCATCGAGACTAACGGACGTACGGAGATTATTCGAGGTAAGAGCTTGGAGGTAGGAAGCAAGCAAGGAAGGAAGCAAGGAAGGAAGGAAGGAAAGAGAGAGAGAGAGAGGAGAGAGGCTGGTCGAAATCAACCTATATATATGTATACATACATATATACATATATATATGTGTGTATCTGCAAAGTGCAATAGGTTTTATATACCTACCTATATATACATATAGCAAACAGTGAATGTATATATCGAGATATTGAACGCAATTGACTTATACCAGGTGCTACTATACTACACACAGATGTACATATATATAGTAGGTATATATATGGGTACAGGTAGAAGTATACGTCAAGTTGGCCGACTGACTGCTGGCTGACGATGAACTGCGCGCGGATCCGATAATATGAAAGAGTCTGTATACAGTCGAGCGAGCGGGAGGCTGGCCACCGAGATGAAGGATGCGCGCCGTGACGGTCTAATTGAGGCCTTCTTGATTGCATTTACACCGCCGTTGCCTCCCGTCCATATATATATATATATATATATATATATATGCATCCTGCACCCGGGTCTCACCGGGTAACCGCGCGACTATACACGTGCAACAACCGTCTGCAAGGTCTCCTTGTATTACGAGAGTTATATACAAAATCGTGTACCTACTCATATAGGTATCTTTTTCTTTCATTTTTCTGATGGCGAAAATTTTGTCACCTTAGATATCAGTAATTATTTTTCATTTAATTTAATTTTTTTTTTTTTTGGTCTATTATAATATATCTATGGATATATACGTGGATAATATTTGTACATATAGGTAGTACATATACACGTATCGTATAAGGTATTTATGTGAAGTTGGGACCTGCGGCGCGCGGGTAACCATCATAAAATATATGAAAACGCATCGCGTTAGTTGTTCGAATGACCACAGCCGGACGCGATGGGCTATACGCACTCGGGCCTTATTAAGGCTATTACGTCTTAATTTATTTCCTTATTTAAAAAGCGGAACCCTGCGCTGCAGTCGCCGCGGACTTATACTGATGTGATGTGATGCACCGCAGTTATACGTGCAGGACGGTCTTGGGTCACGAGTATGTTATACCTTTATACCATTTATATATATATACATATATATATATATGTATATACGTATGTTACGTCAAATATCGTTACGTTTCATATACACGTACCTTTCGGCTTTCGCAATGCTAAACACATACGAATACCTTCTGTATATATACATATACACATAAATCTCTTTCGTTCTTATTTCGATATAGAAATTATATTCGCGTGTGAATTTTTACACGTCTTATAATTGCAAAACGGGAGAGTGAAAATTTAGCCATAACGTATATTCTTATCGCCGACTGTACCGTGTATAATATATACCTGGGACGACGACGAGTGCGAGACGTAGTTGTGGTCAGTCAAATTGCCAACGCGGTGGTCAACGTTTGCGCGTGTTCTGTGGGAAAATGAAAACTTTATATACATATATATTATATATACATACATACATATTATATACGTAAAGGAAATTATTTTTTGTCGACTTCACCGAAAGATAAAGTTTGCGAAATTCTTTAATGCAGTAGTATATATATATATATATATGTATATATATATTTAAGATATTTGCCAACGACACCCATATTCGCCCACGCGACCGCGTGCACTTCGAAGCCACAGCCGTCATTAGAAGCGAGCTGCAACGTCTATAACTTCAACTGCAATTTGCGGCTGCGTTGAAAATCTCAGGTTTTTAAGCGGCACGGTATATATGCCTACAGCTACTATATATAATGACATTAACCGCGTAGGTGAGAATTATATTTCGTTGTATATATATATATATATATATGTATATTATAATATTATGTGTACGCGGGTAGGTATAGAGGTTCGCGGGGTCAAATGCCGAGCAATCAATCAGAATCTTAAATTCGTTTAGATCAGGAAGCTGCGCGGGCTCGCGGTTAATTCGTAAGATTGTGGTGCCACCGGCTTCTTTAAATTAAGCCTCATTGTTTAAAAGAGAATTCATCATGATTTTATGCTGTTAATAATTTGACGCCGAGTTACGACGATGAATTATGTCCGATAATGTCAGACTAACGCGGACAATTAACAGACTTATAGTATATAAATACCTACATCATTGCAACGCGGGATATGAATTATTATCAAACGTCTCGGAATATTATGACTGACGATAATATGCAGGGAGTGGACGTATAAATTTGAATACATGATCGGGTAGGTATAGGTATAGGTACGGAAATTAATAAATTGATACTATATATTATTTTTAAAACGTGAATATTTGGGTTACTTTTTTTATTTTCTGTTTTTTTTTTTTTTTTTTTTTCGGTTTCCAGTTTTTCAAAAAAATATCACGATTTTTAATCTATAAAATTACAAGCTTATAGTGGAAAATAGGTAAACTTCTAGCGATAAATTTTCACCAATTAACTCCTATCTCGTATCGAACTTCCGCTCTTTCTGGCGCCTTAACCATAGCGAGACACGCGATGATGATGGCGGAGGAGGGCTCCGAAGTTTTACTTGAAATAAGAATTAGGAATCCAATTATCGGTCCTCCCAATTCGGAGCTCTGCTCGTGTGTGTGTGTATGTATATATGTATGTACTTATTTATGTATGTATGCAAGCGTACGTATGTATACCTTGTACTGTGTTTCAGTTTAAAGTAAGAGTAGGTACGTGTACTTGTATATATATATATTTATATATATATATATATATATATGTATATATGTATTGTATACGCCCGGGTCTTGGCGCGGCGGGTATAAAATAAAGGGTGAAATTTTGGTAATAACGCGTTCGCTACCGAGGCACGTTAGCGGGGATGAGGGGACGCTAATCGGCAGGCATTATCTCAATCACGTAAAACTCCAAAATTGCATTTACCTTTTTAAATGAATATTTCGCGGGGACCGGGTCCCAGCCGTTGCCTACGTTCCTCGGTAAGTTAATTTACCCTGGAATGTCGGGTAACGCCCTACACCTTGGAACGAACGACGAACACACTAGACGGTGAAAAAATTGTCCATAGTTACATCTTACAGAATCGCAACTTATCGCTTATATAAATATCATTTTTATTTTTCATCGATAAATAATAAACAACATTTCATAATACATATCCGGATAAGATATATTATAACTATTGGTACGAAATTTACACGAATTTTTATCGAGCCTGATAACTACAAGAGATCGAAACGATTGACGGGCTTCAAAACATCAGCGAGGTTAACAGATTCCCGGCTGATGCAGGACCTGCTATCTTTTCTTCGGATCATTCGGAGGGTAATTACACGATGATTAACGGGACCGGCTCCCGCGCACCACTCCTCTTCTTCTTCTCTTCGTTCCTATGCAGTCGACACAACCAGCTCAGGAGCTAGTTCATCGATGCGTTGATAATTCCTTTGTCATCGTATCGTTATATTCGGTCTGGTTATATATAATACCTATTCTCTCTCTATAATATATTTATTATTATATTTATTATTATATTATATTGTAATATATAATATAATATATATATAGTAATATTTAAGTTTTTCGAGAGAATTTTTTCGCGCGGTAGTTGTGCGTTCGCGCGCAGTGCAGCTTCGTCGAAGAAGCGGAGGGACGACTGACCCCCCGATCCCTAAACGTCGAGTTAATTAGACTTTTGTTCTTCGATTTCTTAGCTCGAGCCCCCTAATAACTCGGGCCAACCGTAATGAGGAGTAAACTAATTATTGGCTGCTAGTTGGCCGGTAGAACGATATTTCAAAGTCGCGCTGACAGCCACCAGGAGCAACAAGGATCACGCTTTTGGGTATCGCCTGCGCGTCTACTCTCTGCGTTGCATATATACTGCAGAAGCGCATAAGCTAACGTATGGACGGTGTATAGGTCGTAATACAAACTTGATACCTTCATGTGCGTCAAAGTTGGCAAATGTATACAATTTTTTTTTTTTTTTTTTTTTTTTTTTTTTCTACTGGTCAAAAAAACTGAGACACATTTTAATCTTGAGATGTGTTAAACCCCACGTATAGGACAATTTTGCGGTCCAAAAATGAAGACCGAAATTTTCTCGGATCCAATCAAAAATTTTCTCGAACCAAGAAAATTGGGACAATTTTCTTGGTTCGAGAAAAATTTTGATTTGATCCGAGAAAATTTCGGTCTTCATTTTTGGACCGCAAAATTGTCTTGAATCAAGTTAACCTTTCTTTCTGTGTATATATATATATATATATATATGGCGACAGAATGACTAGACCTATAATTGTCTTATAAATATAAATATTGAGTGTAGAAAATTTTGTCTAACGTCACTTATAACTTCGCTTTATAGTTATGTCGGTATATATAGAGTTTTAGTAAAAAGAATTTTTTTAAGTCGTAAAGTCTGGTTTGCCTTTGAGATACGACGGCCATTCTCAAATTTTAATCAGTTATATCTCACCGTAATTAACTTGGTTATACAGTCGAACGTATTATACCCTATACGATTATGGGGGAACCTCCTATCCGCTAAGAGGTATATTCATATATATATATATATATATATATATATAAGTATATATATATATATATGAATACATAGGATTTGAGTTTAGTTTCTTCGAGATTTTCGGAATATAAACAGCTACATATAATAAAGTTGAACTGGTAACGCTGCTGCACGCACACCGGAGTCTGGGATTTTAAGGGACGAGGGAACGCTTCTCGTTCCCGACCCATGAATACGAAATCAGTTCTTCTAACGCGCAGCAAAGCGGATAGTCAGTCGTCGGAAACCTTCCTCCTTGTAATAAATTGGAATATAATCGTAAAAATTCAAGATCCAATGCAAACAAATGCATGCAGTCAAGGATTCCGTAGAGCGAGACCGACACTCATATAGCATGGTCGTTAAAGTATAAAGAATGTGAATATTATGCGCTAGCTCCGTTTAAGTTAACTCGGATACACATCAGATTATACGCATGTATATCATCATCTTTTATTATAAACGAATAGGTCAGACAATGTGGCGTCGATATTGATACAACAAATACCAGATTAATCCATTAAATTCGTATATCTACATTTTTCTTTTTTTTTTTTTTTTTTTTTTTGTGATATTATATATATTTTTTTAATAAACTACTATATATATATATATACGCAAGTCCGACGCCTATATATCTATGGATGTGTATACGCGGTATCTTGTAGTATAGGATACGTATAGAGGTACGACGGATCGGTCCAGACACGCCCAACAAGACGGGCCCTCTTAAGGAATCCTAATTTAATTAAGACAGACTGTTATTAAGTTCTGATCGGTATATGGAAATTAGTCGTGAGCTTGCGGGCGTTATATGTGTGTGTAATAGTTAGCTAGGTAAGAAATTAGCCGGGAAGATATGAGACAGCCAGCGGTATATCACGGTCTCGATTGCTATAGTTGTTATATACCAGGCTGTGCAGCAGCCACTACGTGTGTTTCGGGTTGAAATAGTTTTCATAAAGAAGGTGAATAAATAAAACGATAAAATGAATAAGAGAGAAAATAAGAGAAACGATAGGAAGAATTGAGAAGAAGAGAATAAGGAATTACTACCCCCGTGGTTTCATTCAAATAGAGTCCGTGTCCGCGTCGTCTTTAACCGTTAAAATCCGACTTTACGACAGGTAAACGTCACGTAGTGCATCGTGAAATAATGGGACCGTAATTTGATAATTTAAAGGTTGTAGTGGCGCCAAGCTGAGCGTTTCGAATTCATAACATTGTTTCTTCTTCCGGCTATAGATATGTGGTTTTCATAGAATATCTGACTATGGCACCGAGTACCAATATATTCCAGATCTCCTTTGGGATTATGTTACTTCCCTGCCATATATCTATATCCATTATATATATACCTACATATATATATACATATATGAGGGGAAAAGGAGTTCTTTTTCCTTTCTCTTTTCTCTTTTCTATATACCATCTCCCATCTCCCATCTCCCATCTACCATCTCCTCTTCCCCCATAGCGACTTGTGACCGCGGTGTTCTCGGAGTTGTCGCCTGTCCAACGTAGGCGCGAGCACGCGTGTCTTTTCATGTCCAGGACGTGCGCGATGAGCTTAGCTTGGCACCGGTACAGCTACACCTCGGTCGAGCTCCCGGGGCGCGCACCGGGTTTCGACACCCACACGCCGTGTCGCCTCACCAAACACATAAATAACCTACCTTGAATGAAAATTAACGCTTCTCATTCTATACTCCTATAGTACCTACTATACACAGGCATATTATATATCTGTATAATTTTGCCAATACTCTCGATATTATACCTATACCTCTGTGTACTATAACTGAGTGCATAAGTATGATAGCTGCGTATTAACGGATGTTGTATTAAGGGACGTGCAACAGGTGGCGAACGGGGCTGCAGAAGACCACCCCGAGTATAAAGACGATCCTTGTTGATTGGCTCTGCGTTCGGTATGCCAGCAGGGTGAATGGGAATTGGAATGAGAGTTGCCCCTATATGTATAGGGATCATGTGGGGGATGGGGATTACCTGGACGGGGTTCGTTAACGCGAGTTACATTTATGTCCTGTAATCATCCCTAATTCAATAACTTGTTAGTTTTTACGCTAGGGATGTCATATTGAATGGTTATATTTCTATATATATATACTATGTGATATATAAAATATAACGAGGATCGTTTTTCCCCAAACTAGATATATAATATATATAGGTATGTTATACTATATGGACGTACTACGCTACGGGTATCCCATATGCTTCCGAAAAAATTGTCGACGACCTTTTTACCTATATATCACGGAAATATATTTCAAATGTATATAGAATGAAATATTTTAACCGGTGAGGCACTCGAATATGTGCCGAGTCGTAATACTGGAAATTTACAACCGAGAGTAGGTAACATTTATGCCCTTTGCGCCTACCCATCTGTCTGTACCGGGTATAAGGTAAGTCTTGTCCCGCACACTTAATACTTATATGTACGTATAAGATACCTTGGTGTGACGTTCATGAAATTTTTTCAATGGGATATATGCACGGGGGTTTAAAACTTTGTCGATATCGCAGCCGAAACCTTATTCATATTATTTTTCGCTATATGTATGTAAGAAGCGCGCATTCGTTCGACAATGATATGCCGCCCACGCACGCGAAAATATAAAAATATATATATAATATTATCGTATACATATATACAAGACAATAAATTATTCAGACCTTTATTTTATGAGGACCAAGGCGACTCTATCTTATTCCGATAGTAACAGCTTTGCCCCGCGGTTTTAAGGACTTGGTTTTTTTCATTCTACGCGCGATTTTCCGTCAAAAAAATTTTCCCCTCTTTCTTTAATAATTTTTTTGTCATTGCGACTCGGCGGGGGCGCGAACACGAACGCGAGAATTCTAATATATTTATTCGGCAGTTCTGAGTAAACGCGAATTATACGACACTATAAAATCACACATTTGAGTCGGGCGGATGCAATTACCTTTATTACGATTGACACCGCGCGTACGCCACGGGATATCACCGAACGGGATAAGGATCGCTGATGGCAAACATGGTCAACAAATGGTATTATATATATATATATATATTTAAATATATATATATATATATCTGAATCGAGATATATATGTACTATATATAGGTATATATATTTATTCTATTCGAAACGGACAATTACGATTATCAATAAATAATCTCGATGAAGACGGGACCGCCATGGGGCTTCCCCGATCTCCTGCTGTGTATTTAAAACAATTCTCATAGGATATAATGCTCGATGTATGCTCCGTATATACTATATAGTATAGTTATATACCTACAGCCGCATAAGCTAGTGCAAGATGGAGGTATGGGTATTAGAAACTGACGGAAGTCACAATCGGCCCGTTGTCGGTAGCTGTTTATCGTTAATAGCATCGTTTTACCTGGAATTCCTGAAATATATACCTATTCGTTGATAGGTAATTATCGGTTGCTGCTAATCTCACGTCGTCGCCTACTCCGTAGACGGTAGCAATACGGTGTACGTATACACGTGTATTACTAATACAAATAAAATTTTATCACAGATGTGTGCGAGTTGCGTAGGTATATATATCCCTCGGAGCCAGCCCCAGCCAGCAGCAGCCGCGGGACCAAAATCTCGGGACGCTGCAGTAGGTAATTCCGACTAATTCGTACGGGCGAGACCGAGACGCCGGGGCCTCCGGATTCTACCCGACTCAGTAATCGGCGATACCACCTCGGTCGGTCCCCGCCAGCGGTATAATGGGATGAAATTAAGAGGAGACGTGCCCTTTGCTAATCTATTAATTCCTTAAGGCGCGCATATAGCGCGTCCGCGAATAGCCGAAAACGAAAACTTTGACTCACTTAATATTTTTCTTCAAATTTCTTTCCGATTACGTTCAATATTTTTTTTCGAAACAATTATCGTAAGACAATACGTACAGGTATACGGGATGGATTATAAATTATTCAACCGATCTTTCACCGCTCGTAAAAGTCGTCGAGAAATGTACGCCTCCATATATATTTATATATAAGTATTGAAAGAATGCGTACTCAAATTACTTTACTCCGTATTAAGATTTCTTATTTGTTACAAATGTAGTTAGATAAACTCAGCTGCGGCTTTTCTCGGATATACTATATGGGACAAATACCCCTTATGGTATAGACTATAGAGTATAGACGAATGTTATCGCGTGTTGTGCTTGATTTATTTAACCCATGACTGTATATCTAGCCTCTATATATATATAGGAAACCGAGAGTACATTCCGCGTCCGTTATCTTATTTTACCTGCCACTCAGTCCGGCATAAAGACAATGATCACCGGGCGTTGGGTATATAGCATCGAGTCATCGAGGACTAGGATGCTGGTCGTATGGGTAATCAGCGAACGTTTTTGCCCGCTTTCTTCTTATACTATACCTATAGCTCTATAGAGTAACAGGAATTATCGCGTTTATTATCACCGTCGGACGAGAACAGGGCGCCATATTATCCTCCGTTTCTTACATTAGTTAAATCTTTGCGGGTTCCTCTCATCGAAAAAAGAGAAAGAGAAAGAGAAAGAGAGGTTTAGGTGAGTCATCATGGAATGCGACGGACTGGCCCCAGGGCGACCTACGACGGACAGTCGAGGTCCCTTATCTACAGAACTAAGAGTAAACATTTGTCTCTCATTCCCTTATCACTGCTACTTATACATCCCGCTTGACCCACGATACAATAAGTAAACCCATCCGTCTTTCGCCAGCCCTTAAAAACCGGCTATAACTATAGTCTTCGCTTCGTGTTTCGTTTCCAGCAGAGCTGCAACACATCCCTTATTATATATTATGGCAACTCATGGCAACTGCAGGTCTTCCAATGTTTACCGATTAACTTTCGAAAGGATTAACGCTAATCATAATTTTCCTCTCCCCCCTATCTCTTCGACAAAATTTGTAGATGAATGAAGAAAATGACTCTCGATCAGTGATAATTCTTCTTCTACCTAAGTGATATCGAGGAGCTTTGACTTTCGGGATCGGTTACAAGTAACTCCGGATCTTCGGGGTACTCGTATACTACCTAGTATTCAAGTAGGGTGATGATGAGGGAGAGACTGGCGCTAGGGCTCATTACGGTGATTGGCAGATTCAATTAAGGTCCAGCTCTCGACTCGACGGCTACAGTTTGAGGTCGCACCGGCTTAACCTCGGCTAAATAATATTAATAATAATCAGCTCATTACCAGCTTCATTAATTATATTCGGTAAGGCGAGAGAGCGGTCCAGATTCGGTCGGCCATTCTACATAGCTATAACTAAACTTCAAATTGTATCACGGTGGTCCGAACAGCTAGAGCCTAGCTTTACGATTAGCTCACGCATGTGAACACATCATATAGGTATATCTATAATATATACGTGTGCGTATGTTGTTACGTATGTATATTGTAACTATACTACCTACACCATATATGATACAATGTGTAATGAATACGATTATACGCGAGTGTAATTTGTTGTTTGTAATTGGGTTCGAGAAGCGGTATATAGGTACGTATAGTTCGCCGGAACGAATCCATCAATATACACGATGCACACATATGTTGTATACATATATAGGTATACATATACATGTATAGGTATAGGTATAGGTATAGGTTCAGGACAACTTGTTGGTTATATACGAGTATCAATTATCGTAATGTAAAAATTGACCGTAATTGATTTTCGTATGTATATAGGTATATAATAATCGTTTCTATACAACGCGACGTTGAACGATCAGTGATAACGAGCCGGACTGTTGAATACTGCACTGGCAGTGGTTGTTACGCGTGCTGATCTCTTGGTATATAGGTAGGTATATATATCTACAAGATTCAAAGATTTAAACCAAAGTCCCTATATCGTATCGCTATAACATCAGAGTATAATAGAAGGGCGCGCTTGCTACTCTTCTCTTCTCCTGTTCTTCTCTTTTCTTTTCTTCTCTCTACGTGGGCTATATACAAAACCCTGATATGATTTACGCGACGCGGTCCTTTTAGTTTTTAGAACAATGTTGTTTGTTGCGTTCTCGCTAATGGCTGCCGCGGGGGCCTTAATTATAACCAAATACGGGCCAATCAGCCCCGGGATGACCGGCTCTACCGCTTCAAGTTTAAAATCAGGTATATATATGTGTAACGCCAACACATATATCCTTCTATTCGAGGGTTGCTATCCTCCAGCCTCTCCTCAACGCTGTAGCAACATCCATATGCATATGCATATGCATATATATATATATATATATATACACATACACATCTAACACACACGCGAAGATACGCCGCGATGGCCCCGGCTCGTTAGCACGGGCCCGTAAATCAAACCGCAGGGGTGCCAACCGCTAATACCCGAAGGATCGTTCGCGGTGTGGATCGCGCAGAGCGTAAGGTAAACGTTAGAAATATCTCATCCGTAATGAGTTTGTTAAATGGATTAAATCTACCGCGTATCCCACTACTAGGGTGGTAATTCAAGGGGATGATTACGTATTAGCTATATATACACACGTATGCACGAACACATACACACACATGGTGTATATGCATATACGTACATATAGATTATATATATATACGTAAAGAGAATTTCGTGCGTCTAGACGCGTTATGCTTTATTTATTATACCGAGGCTATAACAATGTACTTCTGCGAGCGGTACAAATAATAATTGGCGCCGTACCGGGATCAACTTTTTCTTCTTCTTCTTCTTCTTCTTCTTCTTAGAGATGGGTATGGCGGTAGGCATATCCTTGACGCGCCACGCGCTAAGATTTACTATGTTGTATGTATATATGTATACACCTCTATACACCTCCATCTCTCTACCTCTACCTATACCTTCTTCGCGCGGTCATAAAATAATCAATAAAATATCTGAACCTGAGAAAAGACGTTTTTGACGCGCGTCAGTGATTTAGAGCGCAACCCCCCCTCCCCCGTATATACACTACACTCTCTCGATATAATAACATACACTGCATGAGTATCTTTTTTTTTTCTCATCTCCGACAATTCGAGTTATCTACTTTTCTATAACTTTATTCGGGAGGTAGTTGCAGCGTGTATATATATATATATATATACCTATATCGGTATTGTGTAGTAACTATGAATGATTATTATAGGACTGGGGGGTCTTGATTTGCGGTTAAAATAAAACTCTAAGAAACGCGGGGGTATCCGAGTCGTATATATCGATTTATTTTTTCTTCCTTTCTTTTTTTTTTTTAAGTTTTTTTTTTTTTTTTTTTTTTTTTACGCTTTTTTTACGCTTTTTTTATTCCCTTTTACCCCTGATCGGGTTCTTGCTCGGTCGCTTCGTTGATTGGACGACTCGTTACGCGCCAATTAAACAGCATGGCGTATACCGCCGGTTGGTTCGCGGGGTTTCTTTAACGGCGCTAGTGGTCGGGAAGAAAACGCATGATTTTATCACGAGTGGTATGATAGGTATAGTACTAAGCTTAATATTGTTTCTTTAAATTGAGGAATAATTTTTATAGTGGATTGAGCCTGATCAAATGTAAGAGGGAAACGAGGGGAAGACCGATCTAGGAACTGGCTCACTATTTATCCATTCTTTATTTTAATGCCGTCGGTGGGTCTGACTTGCAATTTTATTCCTCCGATTCATCTTGTAATTTGGCCTACTTCCAGGAAGAATCCCTGGCTACCGCGCTGTTCAGTATTAAAAAGAGAGAGATAATAGATATAGGAGTCGGTAGTATCAAGGACGACAATGCAAGCCGCGCGCAGGGTTTATACCGCTTTTTTTTTTTTTTTTTTTTCAACCCTTTATTTACCCAAGTTTGAGCGAGCGCCTTCTAAGAAGTATCGAATCCCTGGACGGATCGTGTACTACGGTGCAACTCAATCCTTTCTAACAACGACTCAATCGGACGGGATCAGGGTTCAGGTGAATAACCATAGCTTAAAAGCTATGAGTCGATTTGGTTAACCGATTGTTCGTTGTCCTCGAGGTATAAAGAACGGGATTAAATCTTCCTTAACACGCCTTTATTCACCTACTGTAGTAGGAGATCAGGTGAAATGGCATCGCGGGTTCGCGGAATAAGAACCCACCGTATATACATATATATATATATATATATAAACATCGATTAAGACGTCTTAATTTCTTTCGGGTATAATTCACCGCGGGATTCCAAGGATTCATAATACACCGTACCCCTTTGTTCGGCTAATTGTGTTTTACAAACTATCTGGCCCTCTGTGTACACTAGCGAGAAATCCCATTCATTTCGTCGTCGTACCCATCCTGCCTGCATTTCGGGGGGTAACAAAAAATCCTTCCCTTCTTTGTTGTCTAACTACTGAACGGCTGTACGGGTATCATTCCATCATTTCTTGGTAACGTCATTCTTCAAGGGATACAGACATGGTACAGGTGTCTACAGGTGTAATTGGGTCCATGGGTATATAATATTTTATTTATTAGTTTATTTTCATAAAATCACAAAACATCTTTATCCTATATCTTATTTTATTGTAACACCTATTTAAATGTAACGTATTTAATTGATTAACCTTTCGTGTCAAAGGTAGGGTTCTTGAAAGATGTCGTTGGTTCTTTGAAGAGAGGATTTTCACCCTTGAAACAGAAGAAATATCAGAAAAATTATACGACAATGCATATTGTGGACCGAGTTCTGATTTTAATTATTGAACAATTATTTTCGTATACCCGTTCCCAGTTGGCGCTAACACGTTCTTTCTCGAATTTGACCCATTCCCGTTGATCGTGAAACATGGTGAGTAACTTCCAGATCAGAAGAATCACCAGACCGAGAAACAGGGTAATTCCTATCGCTCCACCTGCGACCCCTGAAATATAATTTAGTTTTTTGTATTTCGTGAAGCAAAATGCACGGTATTAAATAGACAACATCACATCTTAATTCTAATCTTACCTAATGCGCTGACTGCCGGTTCAGGGCATCTTTTACTCTTCTCTGCTGTAACAGATACGATAGCTATGTCGCCTCTGCCTTCGTTCTCTTTACTTTCCATGTACGTAAATACAAATGTGCAACCGGACGAATCGAGCACGGGACAAATGTGGGTACCCTCCTTGTGCACCGCCTGTGGACTCTCGTCGATATCGTCAACGTCCTGAAAAGTGAAACGTGAAGATATCAGTAATTATATATTACTTATACCGTACAGAGTAAGTACTTACATCTTCAAATTCAATGTTTTCACAGTTGGGACACAATTTTCCATTTTCGTACTCGGGGCCGGAATGGTGAGTGTGGCATTCGACGCAGGCTTTTAAACTGTCGCAACGTTGACTCGGGCACGTCTGTGAAATCGATTAATCAGAATGCAGTTTTCTGCTTGATTTTTTTTTATATATATCAACGATATCCGGGTACATATATTTATATAAATATACCTACCGGGCAAATCTCACAGAATTTTCCGGCCCTTCCATCGTTGCATTTACATTCACCGCACAAACATTCGCCGACCCCGTTGCATGCCGTCTTGTTTTCACCTGGCTGAATGCAAGTGTCGTTTGAGATACGGCAATCACAGGCCTTGTTGGTCCACCCTGGTTCACACACGCATTCACCGCATTCGCATTTTCCGTTATTTGGACCACTGCACACCTGGTTAGGGGGTAAATATGTCATTGATATTGTCAAATAAACGATATTTTTCTTTACGCGTATTTTTTTTTGGTATTTTTGTATTAGCTGTACCTTGCCGTTGATTCGTAGGCAAGAGAAGTTGTCGCACTCGCAAAGCGGGCCGGAAAATGCTTCGCCTTCATTTGGTCGAAGATTGCATATACAGCCGCCGCATATACATTCGCCGTGATCGCTGCAGGTTTTATTGTTCTTATCCATACAGGCTTTCTTCGACATCGCGTTCTGCTGGAACTCGTCACCTCCTTTGCAGTCGCATCTCTTGCCGAAGGAATTTGTTTTGCACGCGCATACACCGCAGGTCAGATCTCCACTCTGAGAGCACAGAGCCGAGTTGGGCTCGAAGTTCTGAAAAAAAAAAAAAAAAAAAAAAAAAAAAATATTTACGTTTAATCGATTGATAAGGGAAAATAAAAATCTTTTCTTCTTTCTCTATTCGTACAGTTTAGGCCCTCATTATACTCATACCTTATTACCCGGTCTCGAACAAGGACAATCGCAGAGCAACTCGATATCTACTATCACTCTCTCGTTCAGTCCTTGTGGTTTGATCTCGATCCTTTGATGCCAGTCCTCCATCTTCTCAGGGCACTCGGGCGCCTTGAGAGCAGATTTTTGTTTTTGTTACAGAAATGAAATATTTAGCATTGAAATGAAGTAAACACCTCACACACCTTAATAGATACTTCGAATTCTAAGATTGTGTTCACGCGGACTCCGCCGCACTCTTTTCGCTCCAGGAGTGGCGATCTTCCATCGGTGTTCACGCATCTTGACATGTACTTTACCTCGAGTATCTTGCTTGCATTGTCAGTCATGATTATTTTGTTACTCAGTTTCTGATTATGGAAAAATGTCAGTTTAGATTGGTCAATGATCGAGTTTATACGTCATCAGTGTATTACTATCGAATATTACCTTATATTCGTCGAGGACGATAGCGACAACCGTGTCAGACTTATTGTTGAGGATACCAGTGGACGAGCCGTTTATACAGGTGCTTAAGCCCTTGTAGATGCTTTGTACGTCTTCGGTAACAGCGAATATGATGTTCATGTTATTTTTTCTCGCTTGTTTGTTTATCTGTAAATGAGAGGTCGTTGGTTATAGAGAAATTTCCATATCAGGTGATATGGACTTTTAATCACCTGCGATATCGAGGGATAATCCAGGATTTCGGCGTGTGTGTAGAAACCTTTAGCATCCATGTGACATTTCTCGTCATTCGGTTCAATCAGTCCTGCAAGCTGTGTGCAAAGGTCTTCGGTTACAGAGTTTAAGGGGTCCAGGGAAAGTATTTAACTTTTATAGAAAAGGAAAGGGATAAATGAATATATAAGGCTTTGGTTATATGACTTGACCAAGAATAACGTCTAACCCTTCCGTCGCCGGCTATGTGGTACGCGGCATCGCTCGAATAAACTAGAAGATGACGTGCGTTCTCTCGCCAACCGATATGATCCCAGCACACCATAGCCTGCATCAAAGCGTCCAGACCACCTTCTGCAGTGTCAAGATTTCCGGAAATTGGTGCAGTTGCTACGTTCCTCTGTGAGTCATGATAATCGCGGACGTCTTAATTAAGTCATTTTGCACCGCAATAGCTATAATATATGCAATATAGGAACGGGTGAACTGACCTGGAAGTTGTCGGTGATGTTGGTCAGCTTCATTGTAGTTTTGTATCCGTAGGGACGTGCGCAGGGTGTCTTTTTATCCATCAATTTGCAGGTGGCCAACCTTGAATCGGAACGCGAGGTGTGAAATATCAGCACATGCATGGTATACTACCAATAAAGAAATTGATATAAAAGAACGATGATACCACCTACCATTTTTCCTGAGTACTAGTCATGGGGAGTATAACCTTGTCAACAAAGCTACCAAACCCTAGATGAAAATTCGAGGTCAGTTTTAACATAGCGGCTTTCAACTGCGCCCCCAATTTCGATAGATTGTTCTTATGGGTCTCCATTGAGGCGGATAAATCCATAAGGAAATAAAGATCTACCGGGTAGTCCTGCGCCTGCTTGTATTTTATCTTTATGGTTTCCGCCTGGCCTGATTATAAAAGAAGACAATAATTCACGCGGATTAACGCGAAAAGTAATTCGCAAACTAGTTTTCCATTATACGTAATCAAATTTTAAATGCATACTAACCGCGTCGCAAATACATCTTTACATATTGCGGGGTGATTTGAACTTGCTTATCTTCGTGCGAAGAGAACTGTTTCTCTGTTACGATTTCTGTTCTGGGCTTTGGACTCACTATCATGTTTGTTGGGCACCATGACTTCTGCGATTTTGTACCCGCAAATCTCTCGTCCTGGCATCGCGGCGGTGAGGCACTTTCGGTGGACGGATCTCGCTATGGCCCGAGCACATTAGCTTTAGATAAGTCCTTCTTCTTCTCGAGTCATAGATAAATTCATCATATTCTATGAAAATACTTACTTTTTCACTGCACCACGTACAACTCGGAGTCCTGATGCACTCCGCGCAAGTTTGCTTCGTCGTACATTCTCCATAACCAGTATTCTGGTTGGTATTAGTCTTTGTTGTCTGGGCGAAGATAGAGATTAGAGATATCAACACTAGGCACACTAGCACTGCGGCGTTCCGCGTATGATGCATTTCTGTTATTATCAGTTCGTCTATTCCGCGGTTGAGTAATCAATTTCACTATTCAAATCCCGCTTTGATTCCGACTACAGAAACTGGCGTACTTCTTTGTGAAACTGGCTAATCTACACTAGGATACGGGCGGGGCACCTCGACGAGTACGAAGTCAGAAAGGAGACGGAATCACGCACACTCGGTGGATTTGAAATACGAGTTCACTTCATTTCTCTCTCGCACATGTGACGAACACCATTATTTTCCACTTAACAAGAAAGAAGGCAACAATTTGTACTCACTCGGACTTATGGACAAAGTCCACTTGAGTTCGACCAGAAAGAGAGACAGTAGCAGTGACGAATACACCTACATTTCAACATAGCGGTGACCGTTCTCTCTTTTCCCCGTCGAACGGAGCTGACGGAAACTGCGGTATCCCCAGGAAGTGTGATGCAGCGATAAGCCTCGAGTACGTGTCATTTCACAGTTCTGAATTATATTTCTTGGTGGTGTCAGCCGTGTCTACATAATTTTGCGGTAAACGTTTATCAGGTCGGATTAAAACCTTGGAAATTTTTCCTTATCAGATTTACTTTTCATTACATTCACAATCGCAATGTTTAAGAAAATTCTTTACCCATTATGATATTAAATATTTATTCAACGTAAATGTCTTCCTATTTTTTATACACTATTTCATACGCGTTTTTGTTCCCATTCGGCCTTGTATTATAGTCATATATAGCTTTCAATCTAATATATCTGCAATGGCATATTATGTTATAGGTATAAATGGTGGAATGAATTTAGAATCGCAACAAAGAGTAAACTATACATGTGTGTTGTCTAGGTATTTCTATTCATAGTTGAGCATTCAGATTTCACGATCAGTTGAAAAGTTTCTTGTTTTTGTTAAAGGGAAACTGAAGTCTTAGCGCCCGTTTGCAAGCAACTCACTGATGAGCGAGTAACATTCCGCCACACCATTAAGGATGAAATGACAAATAGTTACGCCTTAGTATATGCAACCTGTAGACCATTTTGCGCTCTTTCTAGTACTTCAGTTTCGTACTGGAGGACACCACTAGCCAGGCGAGAAGAAGCACTTGGCTACATTAGGATAGATCCCTACAACTGAATATCGTTAAGATATAACGATTGTAATATACATTCATTTATCAGGAACGAATAAAAATTGTGAAAAACTTTACCAATAAGTGTTATTGTATCAATGCTGCAGTAACAATAGATTCCCTGTCCCCTTCCTGCGACTTCTTATTTCAGGATAAAATAATTGCAGTAATCCAATAATTATACGCTTTTTTCCACCGAAAATTTCAGCACCTCCTTGGGTCAGATGTTCCTCTAATACCAGGAGCATTTTTCGACTTAGAATCTCTCGAATTCCGAAAATCGCTACTAACTCAATCATATATAAACACGTGCATGAGGACACGTATGCATGCCTATATCGATACACTATACTAAGACGATTTTTCGGAAAAATAATAGAAAAAAATTTAGAAAAAAAGTCGAAAAAAAAGTAGAAAAAAACTTCCAATTTGGTACTAAATTTGCTTCTAAATTTTAAGATTTTTTTTTACTTTTTTTTTTGTCTTACTAACTTAATTATAAAGAGAGACGTGCATGAAGCAACGTATGCATGCCTATACCCATACACTACTCCTTTCCCCCTCCAAAAATTTCCGAACACCTCCTCGGGTCAGATGTTCTCCTGATACCAGGAGCAATTTTGGAGTTAAAATTTCTAAAACTCTCAAAATCGCTCTCAGTTTTATTATATATAAAGACGTGCATGAAGCAACGTATGCATGCATATATCTATACACTACTCCTTTCCCCCTCCAAAAATTTCAGAACACCTCCTCGGGTCAGATGTTCTCCTGATACCAGGAGCAATTTTGGAGTTAAAATTTCTAAAACTCTGAAAATCGCTCTCAGCTTTATTATATATACAGACGTGCATGAAGCAACGTATGCATGCCTATACCCATACACTACTCCTTTCCCCCTCCAAAAATTTCAGAACACCTCCTCGGGACGGATGTTCTCCTGATACCAGGAGCAATTTTCGAGTTAAAATTTCAAAAACTCTGAAAATCGCTATCAACTTAATTATAAAGAGAGACGTGCATGAAGCAACGTATGCATGCCTATACCCATACACTACTCCTTTCCCCCTCCAAAAATTTCCGAACACCTCCTCGGGTCAGATGTTCTCCTGATACCAGGAGCAATTTTGGAGTTAAAATTTCTAAAACTCTGAGAATCGCTCTCAGCTTTATTATATATAAAGACGTGCATGAAGCAACGTATGCATGCCTATACCCATACACTACTCCTTTCCCCCTCCAAAAATTTCAGAACACCTCCTCGGGACGGATGTTCTCCTGATACCAGGAGCAATTTTCGAGTTAAAATTTCAAAAACTCTGAAAATCGCTATCAACTTAATTATAAAGAGAGACGTGCATGAAGCAACGTATGCATGCCTATACCCATACACTACTCCTTTCCCCCTCCAAAAATTTCCGAACACCTCCTCGGGTCAGATGTTCTCCTGATACCAGGAGCAATTATTTTGGAGTTAAAATTTCTAAAACTCTGAAAATCGCTCTCAACTTTATTATACATAAAGACGTGTACGAGGACACGCATGCATGTATATATCTATACACTACTCCTTTCCCCCTTCGAAAATTTTAGAACACCTCCTCGGGTCAGATGTTCTCCTGATACCAGGAGCAATTATTTTGGAGTTAAAATTTCTAAAACTCTGAAAATCGCTACTAACTTAATTATAAAGAGAGACGTGCATGAAGCAACGTTATGCATGCCTATATCCATACATTACTCCCTTGCCCCTCCAAAAATTTCCGAACACCTCCTCGGGTCAGATGTTCTCTTGATACCAGGAGCATTTTACGACTTAAAATTTTCCTGACTTCAAATAATGCTACTATAAAAATAAACCTACATAAAAATGAAAAGCTTGCAGGAAGGGGATAGTGGAAAATAACGAAGCGATTGATTATTATATGGTATATCTGGTAATTTATTGCTGTAGCATCAATACAATGTTACTTATTGTTAACTCAAAAAATATGGCAAATAAATGTACGCGCCACATTACAGCGCTATCAAGTTAGAAATCACATGAATGGCATGCGGGTTGCATACGGCAAGGCATGACGATACCATTTGTCACCCCGTATGTCAATTACGTGATTATTGACTTATCGATTAGATGTTGATTCCATTATTTTTGCGAAATTGACAAACTAATTTCGCCACAAATAGCAGGTGGTAATCGATATGAATTTCTCCGCCTCGTTGACCCCATTACTAAATTTCTGCAAATAAATGAAACCGTTCGAGTCATTTATTTGATTCTGAAATCCCAGATATACATTCTTTTTTCCAATATACATTCAACATGAATTATAAATTAAACATTAAAAATTAAAATAGTTGAATGAGATTAAAAAATACTGCCTATATAATATCAATAAAATATTTCTTAAAGTAATTAGTTATCTTAATACTCTTAAAATTAATTACAATTTTATATTCGCTTATCGATCTATTTATATGTTAATGTTAAAACTGTAATAACATATTTTCGGATTTTCTATTTCTGTATAACATAATTATACGTGTCAAGGTTTAATCAACTAAAAACGATCAACAGTCAATTAGTAATTCTATTGCATTCATATATGTAATCGTTGCTATATGTAGTTTTCTCGATAAAATTTCAAATGATAATAATATATAATTAACTTCCATGCATATAGTAGACATAAATTAAATCTAATTAAATATATTTAGCTTTAAAATAATAGGTAATTAAAATTAGTATTACAACGGTAAGACTTAATGCAACTAATGATTATACACACTATCGGATTATATAAGGCACCTTCGTCGCTAAGCGATACTAATTCAATAATCGTAACAATTTCAATATAGTTTTCGATATAATTATTTTCGTGTGGGTGACAATATTTACGTATTACAATTAAAAATTTACGACTATTTATAATATCTACGTATCCTTAATGTCATATATTATGTCATAAATACTATATAACTGCAACTCTTCCATATATATATATAATAAATTATATAATAATATTAATTATTTAAATACCTGCACGGTTGCAGACAATAAGCTTTAATTGATTAATCAACCGATAACAATCTCCTATCAAATCTCGAATAAATCCGCCCGCGGACTAATTCTTATAGATACTATAGTTATAGTTGCATTAGAAAATAGAACATCTTTACCAGTATTATTATATTTTATTATCATATTATAGCTATGTTTCTTTTTTGTTATATATTATATCATAATCAATATATTGACGCTGATAAATGTACGTAATTAATTTCAATATCAAACCAAACTCGAGATGCTTATTATTAATTAATAACCAACTTATACCAACTACCTAATTGCATGGTGAGCATTTTTCAGTTACGAGTTTAACGTTTTTCCTATATAATAATATACATAACAGTAATTTATCATTTATTAATATTAATATTATTATTATTATTATTATCATCATACGTTATCTAAAATACATATCGTCCCTTAGATCGTGTAATCATCTGTATATGATAAAAAAAAAACGATTACAAAAGAAATTCAAATGTGAAGATCCTGCTGGTACCCTTCGACCTCGTTATACATATTTCTTATTGGATCACCCGCGCCGTTGTTATTATTATTAGGCAAAATGTTCCTCACAGGAGCCACCTTGTTCATAGGTAAATGCCCGTTAACTAGATGCCCGATCCCATTAGCCACACCGTTTTGTATAGAAGTTCCCCCATTGGTGGCTAATTCTTTACCATTATTGGCTATGCCATTGGCTATGCCGTTTGCTATTTTCGCAACTCCATTTTCACCGGTTTTTTTAACACCCTGTTCTACCTGTTTCGATATAGAATTTATCCCGTTTGTAACACCGTTCAAAGTTTTTTCCTTTACTTTGTTAATCCCGTTTACCCCTTTTTCAACACCGTTTTTAACAACACCATTTGACAATTCATCTTTAGCCAAGGTCTGAAAATTTTTAGTAATTTGATTAACCGTCTTTGATATACCGTTTGGTATAAAATTAACTATTCTATCTTGGTCCTCTCTATCTACGCCAGATCTTCTTCCTGCGGTTGCTAAACGGTCTCCGTTGTTCTTTTTGTGCGACGAATTATTAATGTGATGCTGTAAAGCCGCTGTAAATTCTTCCTGTACGTTTTTTAAATCGGTGTCTCCGTCTACCTGGGTTAAAGTAGTCGAAGATCGAATTGAAATTTGTTCTTTTTTTTTTCTTCTATTTAATTTTTCTTACGATTCTTTATACCCCCCTGGGTTTATTGTGAATCTTATAAATTCATCTACTTACTATTGTCAGACGATCCTCTTCGTCCAATATCTTCAACATCGGCAACGAAATTTCTCTGAAAATTTCCAGACGTCTTCTGAATGCCGAAACACTGTCGTCTAGACGCCCTCTGCCCAGCTGAAGCTTAGAACAGTCCAGAAGGAGCAGAGGTGGTTGTTGACCAAACTGGAAAAAATTTTTACGTATTATAAAAGAATAAAATATTGTGGATTAAATTAGGGAGTTTTTGAGTCAGAGATAAGGATATGAATGAATGAATAATATAACATCCTCGAGAACACATACCTTGCTTTCGAACTCTCGAACTTGGTCTGAATCCCTGGGAAAACCGTCGATAACAATTCCGTCCGTATCCCGATGTAAAAGTACCTGTTTTTCCAACAACTGCATAACTACATCCTTGGGTACCATTTCTCCTGAAAATATAGCGTCTCGAATAATCGGATTCGAGCTCGCCAATCCTCGGAGAAGTCCTCCGATGCTGATATGCACCCATCCTCTCTCATCGCTGATAGCCTGCGAGGTAAGAACAGCTTTGTTGCTACCTGGACCACCTGGATAACGAAAACAACACGTAATGTAGGAATAGATGATATGGAATTTCTTATATCATTTTTATCCTCACCTATTACCCATATGAAGTATGGTAAGCCTTTTCTCGGCCTGTCCGCTGTCTTTGACGGTTTAAAATCAGGCGAAATTGGTGGCGGTGGGCTGAGATCAGCTACGACGGTTTGTTTCGTCGGTGGAGATGCGGGAATTATTCCTCTTTCCACTTTTACTTCAGCCTCTACCGATCCTGGAGGATTTCCATTTTGATTAGACCCGTCTGACATGCCGAGTATCTTCATAACTGCTTCGCGAAAATCAACGTACACTTCGCTAGGATTTCTTTCACCGTTTACCTAAAATCGTGTCGATTTATAGATTATAGATATTATAGATCGAACGAATCATCGGGGAGATGGATAGATAATTATTATTTTTCATTCTATATATAGGTTTACATATTATGTTATGTGATGCGTTTTTTAATTACCGCAACCAGCATTCCGCTCTGATCGAAATACTCGGCGACAGGCATAACGTTTCGGTAAAAATTGTGAAGTTCCATTCTAGCAAGTCCAAGAATAACGTGACCAAGCTGAGCCCCGTAATCTATTTGTCTTTCCAATATCTCCTGTCTCCAAGACACGAGGACGACCCCATTGACGATTTGTATCTGTGCGTTTACGCGAATAATTAGAAAAGAAAAAAATAAAGAAAAATGATAGGTTTGTATTTGCTTGTGTGTGTATTTATATTATGCCAATGAAAATTTGAAAAGACTTTGTCTCCGCAAATATATATATATATATATCAATGCATCGGTACACGTAAACTGTCTCATCGATCGATGCGAATATTACCCACGTATACGTCCTTAGGTCGAATACCTTATTTATAAGACGCCATCCAAGCATAAGCTTCAAAGATTGGTGGTTTGTCGTAAATTGTCAAGCCGGCTATACAATCTATTGGAATTACCATTCCCGAACCACCCGCAGGAAGGAAGGAACGAAGGAAGAAATGGTTGGGTGGGGAATGGCGTGGATATAATATGGATTGCGCGATTAGCGATTACCACGTATGACTGTGTATACCAATTTCATTTACCTATCAATTTATTTTCTCATTATTTCTGTGAACGTGAATATCACCGTCAGTCCTTAAATCTTAATCAAGAATAAAGAAGCAATAGCTCACTTCCTCCTGGTAAAGAAACCGATTTTCACACGCATTACGTCACGATGTAGTCATACGAATTATTTTCCCGGAGTAGGCTACTAGGTCACAACCTACATTTTTGGCAACTACTCCCCCCCCCCCCCCCCCCCCCCCCACCCCCGACTCACCCCAATCCTTCTTTCCCGTCATTTCATACGTTTCGGCAAACTAATGAATAATACGTGAATAGAACCGATGAAAATTAATTTACAGATCAAATAATTCAGAAGCGCAGAACCTTGTATCGATCAAACATTCTGCATGGTGTCTATGGTGCCTATCGGTTCCTGGCTCTTTTGCATATTTTTTTTTTCCCTTATTCTTTGCTGACAAAACGCATTTACCGATACCTATAATATATATTTAGCAAAGGAAATTCTTATTTTTATAATTACCTTTTCCGAATACTCGACAACGTCTCGCATGTTTCTCGGATATCCACTGACAAGAAAGGTCTTAGCATTCGGAGACATTTTCATTTCGAGCATAAGGACCTCCGTAACAGTTTTACTACTCAAAAGGCCAAAGTCCAGCATGTCTGTAACGATTGAATTTTTTTTTTTTTTTTTTTTTTTTTTTTTTCTGTTTTCTAATACATCAATCTTTATATCTATATAGACTCTTGATAGAATAAGACAGATTCACCATTAAACACGAATAGTTATACATAAATATATACGATATACATGTGACGTGATATGTCGTATACGCACGTTGCGTGTTTATTTGCAATGAGCAATAAGTGGTATTAAAGTCAGTGAATAAACTGCAAGTATATCCACCTCCACCACCACCCTCTTATATTCTACAAAACCACACCACGCGACACCACAGACCAATCCATCTATCGATCTGTCGACTATAATCAATTTCTCCCACATTACCCTATGTTAATCATCGCGCTAGTCCTATGTGACTCATCATTTACTCATACATTAAATTCAACATACCAGGACATTAAACAGCCGAGTTAAGCTTTTCGTCTTTTTTATTTTTCAACTGATTATAATTCGACTCGCTTTTACCAAACTAGAACAAATTAAAGAAACAAATCGGCATATTATATAATGTTATGTATACTCACCATTACCCATTGCATACTGCTGCAAAAGATCCGTCATATTTATATGCGTGATGCCCTTTTTCTCGTGCATTAAATTATCGCAATGGGTCACCTTCCCGCTTCCAGGACCTCCTGTGCAATTATAAATAAATTTTCCAACGTTTTTTTTTTTTTTTTTTTTATCTTTATAATATTAATTTGCATTATTTTCTTACCGAGAACGAAGATGACGGGTACTTTTGGCGACTCGAATATGACCTGGCCGACATTTTGCATAGGAAAATTACCGTCTGGTGGTGTTGAGAGGAGCCCAGCCTCGCCTTGCCATCTTCCTGTACGTCGCCTATCACCGTCCTCGAACACCTGCGATCCATTTTGTTGCTCTAAAAAGAAAAAAAAAAAAAAAAAAAAAAAAAATAGGGATAGAGAGATTTTCTTTAAACCTTATATAGAATTTTCTAAATTTTGTACACATCCACATATATGTAGGTACATACGTACGTCGTGTGTAATGTGTATGATATAATACTACAAGGGGGATAAGAGTGGAGGGAGTTAGAAATGAATACTCGCGGTTAAATAATTCAATGAATTATGTTCGCGAGCCATATATTTGTTCGATTCTATATACACGTACATACCTATGTGTATATTGTATATGTAGGTTGTATACACACATGTAGAGGCATATAGCGATCGGTAATTGATACTTTCGTCCGTAGATTTTAAAACGTTCAATTAACTCCGCGAATTTAACCACCCCTTATGCCTCAAGGGCAAATTCGGCTAATTACACCCTAACAAACCACATCTATATTACTATAGAATATTGTCATCAATTATTTGACAAATGAATTTCGAGAGGCGAAAATAATATTATCTATAACGCATAATTCCAGGTTTAATGAAAATTCTATTCTCGCATTTTAAACCTATTCATGATTTGATATATAACACAATAGGCAGTTAAACCTGCAACCTGGTGCAACTGTACGTTTTATTTATTCATTAATATTTTATGACCATGCACCTATATGCACCAGGTCAATAATAATATTCTCCCTATATATATGTGAATAGGTATGGAAAATTACCATCCGTGGAATTATTCTCCCTTTGATAAAGGTTAGATCGTTAATCCGACATATATTATATACGAGGTGTGATGGGTTATAAAAAGTGTTACTAAAAATGAATGCGATTATATATATATTATATTATGTCTTGTTAAGCTGAAAAACTAGTACATCACACGTATACAAAGATTTGTTAATTCTTTAGAAAGTGCGCGATAATGGTATATACGAGATCGAATCGCATCAGTTCAAATAACCGTGAAATCGTTAAAAAGTTAACAAATACTTGGTAGCTATTCAGTGATTACTCGATTTTATACTCAATTCAGATACGATACTGATAATTGAACCATCGCATGTCAATCACGATTCTGTATATTATATTCTATAAAAGATCATAAACAATGATAAGAAAGAAAAAAAAAAATAAATAACTGGTCACTATCGAAAATATCCTCGTTAAGTTGTACAACAATTTATTTATTCTAATACACAGCTTCTATACGTATATTTAAGGGGGACAGTTTTTCTCCACGCAATTCGCTTATGTCCGTCGAATATCCCCGCATAAATAAATATAAGTATATCTATAACACGCCGAATAATTTGGTCCATCCCGTTCACCTAATTTCTCAGATTATTGCGCGTGTGTTATTATACATTTTCCTTTTTTTTTTTTTTTTTTTTTCTTTGAATTTTTAACTTTATGAAATAGATATATAATGGAGATCGTTTTACTCACCAGTGTCCAGGCAGATGCCCATAGTCCGTTTATTGGTACGGGGTTTTCCTTAGCCGATGGAACTGCCATTTATGTGCATACTCACATGACTGGATATTTGGCCAGTCCCCACCTGTGACACCAAGCGCACGTTGCCACTAATAGTTGCCACGTAAATAGGTATTGTGACCTCAAGTTCACGCGTCTATTCAAGTTTCGACCCTGACTTTGAATCGGTTGACTTTGAACCAATGGAATCGGGGAACTCATCAGACCCCGGAACGTACTTCGTTCATTAAAATTTAAATATTCCCTCTCTGTTTCGCAGATATTTAAAGAAAATTAACAAAATTTCCTAGACAAACGATAAACAAGAAAAAAAAAAAAAAAATTAAAAAAAAAAAAAAAGAAAAATTCAAGTTTAAGAAAAAAGGGTTGTTCCTTTTTTTTTTTTTTTCAAGAATCAATTCACTGCACAACTTGTTTCGTACTATGCTTAGTTGAAATTCACTAAAACTTCAAAGTTTAAAGATTATTTTGTTTAATCCTGTAGATTTATCGTTGTCTTGAAATTTAATGAAATTTTATATTTTCAGTACGCGGGTAGTAGCGTATTATATATTATTGGAAAAATGTATATTATAGGTTCGCGCCGTCTGAGCTTAATATATAGAACGTAGGTACATTCTATAGAAGTTTACCGATTTCACGAATTTGTCCCGAATATTTATTGAAAACCCACTGACGACCGATATATCTGCGTTAAGAAATTTCATCAACCATATAAGAACCTTTCCCAACCGATCTGCGTAAACTGTGGAATTTAGTTTCGTTAGAACGAAGCTTTTATACGACGTTTCCAATTATGGTCGCTTCAACTACGTACGTTTGACTACTGGTTTACCCGTACTACTTGTTTCCATAGATACGCGCCGGCGCTTTATGCGTCTAAATATGTATTGCAAACGCATTTATTATACCCCACCACCTATACTATTACCGAAATTTACGAAAACGTTCCTTGAACCCGAAAATACTATTTGCGCGTCAAAAAAATTTTTTTTTCTCCAAAAGCAAAATAAATGATCGAAAAAAAAAAACAAAAATATGAAAATTACTTGAATCAAAAAAAAAAAATTTTCGGTTCATTACAACATACGATACCGTAAATAAAATTATGAACAGTTTGAAGAAAACAAAAACAATAATTAGAAAAAAAAAAAAAAGATAAATAAATAAACAGACGGGATCGATTATTGAAAATAGAATTTAACAACCTTGTAGATATACCCACTTGTGCTTATAGCGACGTATTGAAGACAATAATTAAAGGAAAGCCGGGTGGAAATACATAATACATTACAGATTATAGATATAATGCTAAATAAGAGAGGGTCGTGAGCCACGGACTGACCCCGTTTGCGATATTGTCAACTATTCATATACTACATACTTATGATTTATAAATTAAAGTTAAGAAACTGGTAGACCACACACGCCGAATAACCTTGTTCGATTTAATTTTTTAAATATTATATACACGATCCATAAGGGATAACGAGTATTGATAGCGATTTGAATAAAGCATATACCTATAGCTGCGTGTATATGTAGTACCTACGTGTATGTATACCAATTGTCTCGCAATTTGGTTAAATTGTTAAATAACACCGATCACCCACGATGTTTATACTAAGAAAATATAAGGATAAATTTATTACGCCGAGAAATGAAGGCCTTGGTATTGCCTACGTATACCTATACCACGTCATTCAATTTCTTTATTCTTTTTTTCTAATCCGAATCATCGTCGATGTGTATTTCTGTTCATTATAGGTATACGAGCGTATATGAGTCTAGGTATGTACAACATATATACGTGTTCAATTAATTAGTACTGTGATATTTATTGGGCTTTGGTACATTGGAATTAAGCCCAGTCTACGTTCTAGGCAAGACCTTGATCCGTCGAATACTATAGACCGTATCGTTAATTCCCTCGATTTCTTTCAAGGAAGTTTATAATAATTATTACCTTAAGGTGCCAAAGGACTTATTATATTGTAATTTTCACCTCGACCTCGAGATAATTTCAAACTAGTATGCAATTTTATCGTTAAGCATATATAATTCGACTACGAATGATCAACCAGTCAAACAAATTATTCGATAGACGTTAATTTTCACTAAAATAATTCAGCCACGTTGTACAAATGTTGTCGTATTTTCACATGTCGACGATAAAAAAAAAAAGAAAAAAAAAAAAAAATATATGTATGCTAATAAGATCGAGTTAGGTTTTCAATTCATCGATATATAGACGTGAGTTTATATACGAAATAGATTTATGACGACCCCGCAGCAAGGCGAGGCAAGGCAAAGCATAGGAAATATGTTTAAATAATCTAGGAGAAGAACAGCTGCTCTATGTCCCCAGTCTACATGTATAATTCTACCCCACGCAGTTATAACTTTCCACATCCATGTTATACCCGTATACCTTAGGGCTCGAAGACATCGAGAGGCTTGTATCGTTAGTCGCGAACACGTCCCGTTCGAAAACATGAATCATATCTTATTTATGAAAAAAAGAAAAGATAAGAAAACACAAAATAAAAATTGACAATTATTAATAATTATTCACTAATGGTTTTCACCCAATAATTTTAAACTCGTAAATCCATCCCTCCTTGCTAATATCGACCTATATACTATATTTCCTAGAAATAATTTATTCCATACGAAATACTAAGAGATTGCTATAATATACAAATCGGTTATCAAAACGTTGGTATTACACGTAGTAGTACCTATAGGTACTATTGGTTTTAATTCCTAAACTCCCCGTATATTGTATAGGCTTACGTTTTAGGAAAACTTTTACCACCGCGTTGGTTATTATTATTATATTGATATTTCTCGTACCGCAGGACGAATGCTAGATAAATTTATAGGGACTGTAATACACGGATATACCTATCATTCATCAGATAATGAATAGATATTATTATCTATGTGTTAAAAATTCATTGACCAGAGTTAGAGAAATTAAGCCATACTTATCGTTACAGAAAGAAAGAGAGAAAGAGAGAGACGACAACTCTGAAGGCTAGTAATATCATACGATGGAAAAAATCGACGTAATTCCAAGTTATCATTTTTTTTTTTCTTCTTCTTGTTTTCACATAATTTTGATTATTCACACTGATCACACACAATATCATCGTATCTTTATTATTGAGCCTTTTTTTATTCTATTTAAAAACAAAAAACAAAAAAAAAAGAACAAAGTTCATATACTTGTAATATAAATTTGATACAAAATTAAATTATTATTATTCTAGACGTTAATATGTTATTTATAATATTAATAATAGGAACCTCATTCTCCAATCATGCCTTATTTATAAAAATCTGCCTGTATAAAACCTTTTTTTTTTTTTCTTTCTTCTTTTTCTTCTTCTTATACTTTCTTCATTCTCACATCAGACATAGGTCGTCTGATACCGCAGGGTATATGCACGGGGCTGGTAGCGGCGGGGGGCTTACAAAAAAAAGTGAGAAAAGTGACTTTTTCACTCGAAAAAAGTGACTAAAAAGTGAATTTCATAAAAAAAAAAAGTGAGAAATAGTGAGAAAAGTGACCAGTTACCAGTCCTGTATGCAGGATCCTCTTCGTGGTTAAATGATACCTCACAAATGAAACGATTCTGAATACTACCGTACTCATCCATATCTCTGTTATTATTTCTATCCTGACGAATTTCACGTATTCCAGCTAGTGATTTTTCGTTCAGGTTCTCGGTCTCGTCGATCTTGTGTTTTACCAAAAGTATAACGTCCTGATTCTGCCTACGCCATTGCCGCCATATTATGCAATGAAAACTACAATTTCGAAACAGACATAACATCACATATCTTTTTTTTTTTTTTCTTTTTATATTTTTTTTTCACTTTCACTCTTTCCTTCAGTTCACCTCAATGTGCGTCCCAGCCATATGCAATAAATGACTACAAAAAACCAGCATAATATCGTGAGTCCAGTTGATTCCCAATATCCTAAATCTAAATGCGAATAAGCGGATGCACACAGAAAAAAAAGAATAACTTGGTCCAAGAATTTTTTTTTTAACAACCGACAATCTCTCGAGCGAAGTAAAAATTCTATGGAACCAAGAAAATTTTCATGATTCAAGAAAGATTTTACTTGGTCTCAGAGAATTTCACTTCGCTCGAGAGATTGTCGGTTGATAAAAAAAAAAAAAAAAATTCTTGAATCAAGTTATTCTTTTTTTCTGCGCACCTGAAGCGCACAAGTAATATGTCGAAGCGATGCATAACGGCGTTAGAATCATTAGCCAAATTGCATCATTAGACATTCCTGGCCGTGGTCCATGAACACTCGAACTTCGCCACCACTGGAATAACGATTATTTCTTTTTTTTTTTCAGCCCATATTTTATCAGCGTTTTAATTATTATTTCAGATTTTTTTTTTTCTATGATCTAATACCTGAGTGATGGGCTTGTTAATTCTCTGAATAGTGAAAACATATTTACAGATTTCACACCGGTCTGTGTTCGAAGTTGACAACCATTTCTCTAAACAGCTAGCGTGTACTAGTCCTAAAGATCCAGAACATTTGCAGGGCTCGATCAGTTCCTCTAAACTCTCATCTAAACCTGCAGGCGTTGAATAGAAAAAAATACAAAATACCTACTAGACGTTCATAAATGAATGAAAAAAAAAAAAAAAAAAAAAAAAAAAAATAGTATAAAAGAGCCGTAGGTATATTAGATAAAATCGTTTGACTCTAAACTTCTCGATATGCTATTATATTCCATATAGTATGTTTAATATATTATAGATTTGTTTCTTCGGTTTTGTTGTCTTATTAAATAAGAATATTGAATAATCGTTACCTTCGTGACAAATTCTACAATATACCGATGTAGAATTAAGCTTATCGCTCGATGACATTGTTCTCCTGCATGAAGAAAGTGACGATGATTCGTTTGAAGTAGACGGAAAAAAGAACTACAGTTGTGGTATTAGAATCTTGAAAAACCTCTGCACTGCAGTCTATTTTATTACAATTATCCGTCGTCGTGTAAATACCGAAACAATACGTTTTAACTAGTCTGTTATGGAACCTTTCTAATCACAATATTATAACGAAAGTATTTTGTATTCGTGATGACACTAATTATTATCTAACAATACGTATGTATACCTACTACAGGCCTATCTATCGCTGCGACATATTATACTGCCCGAAAACTTGTATTATTATGTACTTATACCCACCATTGTCACCTCTATCATTTCAATGAATGATAAACAGATTTGTTGTTACGCTTTAAATCAGTGTATTACATCGTATAATCAGAAAATTTATAGTAAGATAAATTTGAGGGATATAAGCGATATCATAGATTCATAGATAATATGAAAACAGAACATAGAATGCGTCAAAAATTTATCATTTTCAATTTTCATTTTTACCTCCTTTATCGCATAATAATATAGCTACGTTGATAAATCTGAAAAATCTATACGTCATGCATGTGTGTTAAAACCAATAGTATACTATTGGTTTTAATTCCCAAACTCCCCGTATATTGTATAGGCTTACGTTTTAGGAAAACTTTTACCACCGCGCTGGTTATTATTATTATATTGATGTTTTCTCGTACCGCAGGACGAATGCTAGATAAATTTATAGGGACTGTAATACACGGATATACCTATCATTCATCAGATAATGAATAGATGTTATTATCTATGTGTTAAAAATTCATTGACTAGAGTTAGAGAAATTAAACCATACTTATCGTTACAGAAAGAAAGAGAGAGAGAGAGAGAGAGACGACAATTCTGAAGGCTAGTAATATCATACGATGGAAAAAATCGACGCAATTCCAAGTTATCATTTTTTTTTCTTCTTTTTGTTTTCACATAATTTTGATTATTCACACTGATCACACACAATATCATCGTATCTTTATTATTGAGCCTTTTCTTATTCTATTTAAAAACAAAAAACAAAGTTCATACTTGTAATATAAATTTGATACAAAATTAAATTATTATTATTCTAAAAATAGGAACCTCATTCTCAAATCATGCCTTAGTATTTATAAAAATCTGCCTATATAAAATCATTTTTTTCTTTCTTTCTTCTTTTTCTTCTTCTTACTTTCTTTATTCTCAGACAAAGCTCGTCTGATGCCGCAGGGTATATGCAGGATCATCTTCGTGGTTAAATGATACGTTAAAAATGAAACGATTCTGAATACTATTGTACCCATCCATACCTCTGTTATTATTTCTATCCTGACGAATTTCGGGAATTCCAGATGGTGATTTTTCATTCAGGTTCTCGGTCTCGTCGATCTTGTGTTTTACCAAAAGTACAACGTCCTGATTCTGCTTACGCCATAGGCGCCATATTTTGTAATGAAATCTACAATCGCGAGACAGACATATAACATCACATATATCTTTTTCTTTCTTTTTATATATTTTTGTTCATTTTCACTCTTATTCCTTCAATTCACCTCAATGTGATAACTAGCCATAGACAATACGTGACTACCAAAAACAAGCATAATATCGCGAGTCCAGTTCCTTCCCAATATCCTAAACGCGAATAAGCGGATGCACCTAAAGCGCACAAGTATGTCGCAGCGATGCATAACGGCGTTAGAATCATCAGACAAATTGCATCACCAGCCATTCCTCGTGGTCCATGAACACTCGAACTTCGCCACCACTGCAGGAATAACGATTATTTCTTTTTTTCTTCAGCCCATATTTTATCGGCGTTTTAATTATTATTACAAATTTTTTTTTTTTTTTTTCTATGATCTAATACCTGAGTGATGGGCTTGTTAGTTCTCTGAATAGTGAAAACATATTTACAGATTTCACACCGGTCTGTGTTCGAAGTTGACAACCATTTCTCTAAACAGCTAGCGTGTACCAGTCCTAAAGATCCAGCACATTTGCAAGGATCGATCAGTTCCTCTAAACTCTCATCTAAACTCGGCGTTGAATAGAAAAAAAATACAAAATACCTACTAGACGTTCATAAATGAATGAAAAAAAAAAAAAAAAAAAAAAAAAACAACAGGCCAAACTATTAACAGCCTTGATTTGACGATGACACAGAATACTGCAAACATCAATATATATATATATATATGTCTCTGTCTCTGTCCCTGAGACATAATCTGCGATAATGAAGTCTTTGTTCTGATAACGAAAAAGTATAAAAGAGCCGTAGGTATATTAGATAAAATCGTTTGACTCTAAACTTCTTGATATGATATTATATATTCCATATAGTATATATGTTTAATATATTATAGATTTGTTTCTTCATTTTTGTTGTCTTATATTAAATAAGAATAATATTAAACAATCGTTACCTTCGTGACAAATTCTACAATATACCGATGTAGAATTAAGCTTATCGCTCGATGACATTGTTCTCCTGCATGAAGAAACTGACAATGATTCGTTTGAAGTAGACGGAAAAACTACAGTTGTGGTAATAGTATCTTGAAAAACGTCTGCACTGCAGTCTATTTTATCACAATTATCCATTGTCGTGTAAATACCGTAAAAATACGTTTTAACTAGTCTGTTATCAAACACCTTATCGCTTTATAGCTTTCATCTCTTCATCGCTCTAATCACAATATTATAACGAAAGTATTTTGTATTCGTGATGACACTAATTATTATCTAACAATACGTATGTATATATATATACTACAGGCCTATGTATCGCTGCGACATATTATACTGCCCGAAAACTTGTATATTATTATGTACTTATACCCACCGTGTCACCTTTATCATTTCAATTCATGATAAACAGATTTGTATTGTTACGCTTTAAATCAGCGTATTATATCGATATAATCAGAAAATTTATAGTAAGATAAATTTGAGGGGTATTTAAGCAATATCATAAATTCATAGATAATATGAAAACAGAATATCAAATGCGTAACAATTTTTAATTTTCAATTTTCATTTTTACCTCCTTTATCGCATAATAATATATAGCTGCGTTGATAAATCTGAAAAATCTAATACGTCGTGTGTGTGTTTTCGCAACCCCTGCTGTACCGCAACCCAAACGACACATAAGCGATGCATGTAACTGTCTGTTGGGGGCCTTTGTCGTACAACTTTAACCTCAAATAGTAAATAATGTTTACATGCACGATACAACCATCAAGCGTGTGTTTTCAAACTCGTAACAATATAAATAATCGCGTATAATTTTTTTCATCTTTTTTTTTTTACAACTCGTTGACAATGAGCGTTAATACTGATTCAAGTGATGATGATAATTTCGATAATGATGATACTGACAGCGATTTTAACGCCGACGAATACGAACCTGACAGCGATGACTCGGTTGGAAATATTCGTAACAATACCGGAGAAGATGTTAGTTTATTATTATAATATTAATCATTATCTTATTTCTGTTTATAATTCTTCAATTTTTACTCACTTCTTTTACCTTCTCCCCCCCCCCCTTTCTGCCGCAGCAAAATTTCGACGAAGACGTAGGTACAGCTGACGACGAATATGATAAAGAAAGAGAATATATTGGACCAATATTACCTGGTGGTCATAGATTTGATAGAAAATTTCTGTGCATCAAATATCCAGGGAATGTTGTTAACGAGGATAAAGCTATCGAAACTCTGGGTGGTCTGACGTCAATTTCAACGGTTCGTAGTTAAAATAGAATCTGTTAAGTATTGAGAATGAAATTGTTTTATTGATTTAAATGCTTTTTTTTTCTAAAGGCCGTCGATGCTCACAATCGAAGATTGGAACTTAGGTTCAGACCGGACGATGGATATTGTAAACCAGCTTGCGGGGACCGGCATGTAACGACTGGTTTTTTACTGAGAATAAAGATAAAGAAAAATCAGATTGAGGAAGAAGGAAACGGGCAGAAAATTACCTCGGAAATAACAGAAGTTATTAATTTAGGGACTGGTTATAGTTTGACAAAAGATAATGGAGCCAAAGAGAAGCTTAAGCCTGGTTTAAGAGAGGAAATAATAAAGTCTGATACTGAGGTGGAAGTAGAGAGTTTATTGAATGAATTAACAGAGAGAATTGCGGAGTGTAGCGTAAACTGTAAAGATAAAATTGGAGATATAGAGAATAAGAATTGTAACAGAGAATCTAATTGCGAATTGAAATCTAAAGACAACTGTTCTCCACTTTTTGAAAAACATAAATATAAAGATTTGTCAAAAGAAGATGACTACACACTTCCGCAATTGAAAGTTCTGGGTCAAGTTGATACGGAATTTAGATTTATGAGTGAGTTGTAATGCAATGATTCTTACTATGCTGGGAAAAAGAATCAATCTTTTAATGCAATCGTAATTTATTCAATTTCAGATCTCTGCGATTTTCAATTTCTCCCTATTACACCGAGCATGAAAGACCCTAAGGAGAACGAATGCATATATGAGTCTATATACCCTGTTAATGTTCCGCCGTATAAATGGCTAAAGAATAAAGTACCGTATTTTTTACCACCGGCTGCTTTTAGTCGTATGGATAATGTGCAGTTGTACGTACCAAAAACTGAGACCGATACATCCCCAGAGAATGTTATAGGAAAGACGCGAAAACGACGAGCAGGGTACTCAAATTTTATCAACTTTCAAGCTACAGACGTGCCCACGAACCCACCTAAGGGAATAGAGAACGCGATGAGAGTGAAATTTCTACAAAATTTTCACCTCGAAAGGGTCAAGAAGATCTTTGAACAGAGACCTGTGTGGTCCAAAAATGCTCTGATGTATGAAACTAAATTCACGGCGGAACAGCTCAAGATTTTACTCCCATCTGTTGCCTACTACTTTATGACTGGTCCTTGGAGGATTATGTGGGTCAAGCTAGGGTATGATCCGAGGAAGGATCCTACTGCTAGAATATATCAAACCCTGGATTACAGACTGAAGGCAATGCGTAAGTCAGATGAAATCAGAAATAATTTTAACGTTTTTATGTAGCTAATATTCTCCGTCTATTTTTCAGATGGCTTGGAGTCGACGGTCAAATGCAAACGAAGTTATTCCAACTATATTTTGCCGTATAAATTAGCTCCATCTTCTAAATCGAAGACTACCGTTCTCTCGGCTAGTTTACCTGAACAAAATAGAAAGAAGGAAAAACATCTGCATAAAAATGTATACATATATCAGGAAGGAACCGTTCCTCCTTCTAGACAAATGTTCTACCAAGTATTAATCGTTTTATATAATTGTTTTGAATCGTCTTAAGATCTGCAGCCGATTCTCAATGATATTAATTTTTGATTACAGTACTGCGATGTTCACGTTAATCAGATTCAAGAGATGTTGGCTAAACTTCCTGACACACCGTCAGACTCAAAGTGCCATGAAAAAATGGGGTGGTTGCCAGTTGGATTTGACGATCACTGTAGAGAAATAATAAATAAACAAGTCAGAGGTGTGCTGAGAAAGCAAATGAATATTCCCGAAGACCGTGAGTGAATTTCTTAATATGAAGTTATTGCGGGTAAAGGTAAATAAGCAGATTATAAAATTTGGGGAATTGTTTTCTAGACCCAACTACACTGCCACGTAAGCGAAAGTTCGGAGGTAAACTGAAGCTTGGAAGATTTAAAGATAAACGATCGAAGAAAAGCCATCTTCTTAATCCCGACTCTACTTCTATACATATGGAAGTAATTCCTGAGGGATCTGACGAAGAATGGGAAGAAGCTAACGACCCCGATAAACCAAGCACGAGTCAACAGCAAAATTTTTAATATTGTTTTATACTTGATGATTTTTAATCTATTTTAATAAATTCTTATTAAAGATTGACTCCAGTTTTATTATTTCACGACCTTGTTGAGTTAGTAAATTATAGAAATGTTAATAGAGAGTAGATAGCAGGCAATATTAATGACAATAGAAATTTTAGTACTTAACAAGTGTTTAATGTTTATTTTTTACCTATTTTTTTTTCTTCTTGTTTCATTTTTTAAAATAATATTATATTCGATAATTACAAAGGCATGTTGGAATATAGATATAAAATGTTAGTTTAACTTTAAATCCACAAACGGTTTCACGATAGTTACACGAAACCGTCGTACCTATATAAATAATTTTTATACATTGTTTTATTCATTTTTTTTTTTTTCTCATAAACATGAATTTTCGAGTTTTTCACTCTCTTATTTTCGATCCCGTTAATTAATTCCTCTTCGTTTTAATTCGTTAATATGCTTAACTAACGATTACCGAAATGAGAATTTCCTTAATATATAATCATTATTAAAGTCTGATAGATATCCCTCCCAACTTTCCGTCAGCTGGCTATATACGTATATCCAAAAAAAAAAAAAAAACCTAAGTCACATAATTAACAATACTTTTCATCGAGGATAAAGAATAACGGAAGATTAGCTCTCTCCCTTAAATAATATGAAGTTAAACACGCGCTTCACTCCTTCAACAGAATAAAAGCTCCGAAATCTCTTACTTAGAGTTTCGGATTCTAAGTAATTAGTCAAAATGATAAATTCGAGCATGTGTACTGATATAAATAAAACAAAATAAGATGAAATAAAACTGATATATCGACGACTGTATCCATGCAGCAGCTGGTGAGCCATCGTAGGAATGTAAACTGTAATAATGTTGATAAATGACCATCAGAATAAAATATCGAGTATCTAAAATGAAAAATAAAACACTCACCGAGGCTGGTGGTGTAATACAATTTACATCTGAGGCAGTTGATCGATAGGAGTAGCAAATTTAAAGTCTTCGGGAAAGAGTTTAGCCGCGTGTTGATACATCAGTTTATAAGATTGCCTAATAGTCACATCAGCAACGCCGGCAATGTCGCCTATCTCTTTCTGTGATTTCTTGTTCTCCGAAGCCTGTGGATAAGCATAAAATAAGCATAAGTCTGAGTAAAATTGTTCTCATATAACAAAATGAACCAGATATTATTGCTAGTTAATTTTTCACCTGCGAAGCCATGTAGATAGCCGCGGCTGCAACAGATATCGGCGATCTTCCCGGCACGATATCAATTTCAACAGCTTTTCTAGCGATGTGAGTAGCGGCCCTCTGCACCATATTAGGCAGTCCTAAATTGGAGCAGAATCTGGACATGAAATCTCCGGTGGTAATGAGATCGACGCTGGTCTCTAGTGCCTTGAGAATCAGCTTAAAACATCTGCCTATTTCCTTCTTGCTAATTTTACTGACTGCACAAATTTCCTTGAAAGTTCTTGGCACCCCTTCCTGTCTACATGCAATGTAAAGACAAGCCGATGCGATAGCGTCGTTAGATCTTCCCTTTAAATTCTTTCCGTCGTGAACTTGTTTGAAAAGATTATTAGCTCTGTCGACTATAGTTTTAGGTAGATTTATGCGATCTGCCATTCCGTTTATCTCACGAAATGCATTTATCAATGCCCTGTCCGAGCTGCTCATCTGTAAACATAGAAAACGAACTTTAACGATGATAATTGACTCGTTTACTCAAACTATGGGACATAAATTATCCTCCATAACACACCGTGCGACGATTTTGATATTTCGAAGCTCCGAATGCGTCGAATGAAGCTGCGCCAGTACCAGGGCCTATCATTGTCGATAAATCCGAACCATTGAGTAGCGGATTCTCAGGTCCACCAACACGGGAAGGATCGACGCCAGCTTTTTCATTGCTAAACGTTCTCCACTCTGAACCGACGTCTATGACTCTAAATTCATCGTGGTATTAGTTACCTCTCTAACGTCGTTAAATTTTAGTATATTTACCTGTCGCCTACGACGAGGCCACATTCCGAACAGATTTGATCACCTGCGCGATAATCTTCGATGAGTGGAGCGTCGGGATGAGCATAGCAGCATACCTTGTTCGTATCGTTTCTGTAGAAGTAAATAAACGGGTGAAGAATTTAGGTTAGGGTTAGGGTTAGGGTTAGGTTAGTTTTCTTTATTATTTTCTATTTTAGTTTATTTTTCGTTTTATTGATGAAGTATAACGACATAGTTGCGATATAATGATCGTGATTGTGAAAGTTTCGAGGTTAGTTGGGTATTTTACGATCTTTTAGAAACGGGAAAATCGGTCTGGTCATTTTTTCGACGCGATCTAGCTACGGCGTTTAATAGCCACGCGTTGCATACATGGTCCGATTATTGGACGGTTGTATATATCGGTTAATTTATTATTTTATTATTATTTCTATTCACCTTGACGAACTGGCCATATTTTCATACGAATATGTTCTGTGTGTCAAGTCGTGTATATAAATAATTATTATCTGTTATCTTTGTGGCGTAGCGTTTCGAGTTACGAATTACGATGCTATACGATACGATACACACCGAAAAACAATTCGATTAATCGATATGCGAGGCAAAATACGTCACCGCCATCTTGCGGATCAAATTAAACACGCGCGAAATTCAAACGCTCGATTGTTCGCGCCTAAATTCAAGCGATCATGTAGATATTAATATTATCGTGTAAATTAAACCTATTTCAAATTTAAAAAGCTTCAAAATTCCAGTCCTTTTATTCCTGATATATAATTATCGATATGCGTATTTTTAGGAATTTTAAAAAGTTAGAAATCGCCTTAGAATCGTACCGTCAAGGACAGAGAACATCGAGATTGATATTTAGTATCTGGGATAAATGTCTCGGTTACTTTACTAATGGAAATTATTGCTTTGAATTCAACAATTTATGAACTATTATTAATTGAACTAAAAATTATTGCAGTTATATATTTTTGCTTGATAGGATCAAATTCGTTTCTTTACATCGTTGAAGCTTTGTATTTCATTCCGTTATACGCCGCATTCATCCTGATATTATTAACTCTGATAATCTCAGTTTTATTAAAACACTGCAATATGGCTCGATGCAACACCTTGTCTGACAGACGGGCTATTTTTTTCACACTTTTCGAAGATCGGATTCGGTAAATAACGAATCTATACGCAGTATTACACCATCCCAGTAAACTGAGACGAATTATTGTCGATTCATTTTTCAATTTTAAACGTCGTAGCAAAATATTAAATTAAATTCAACAATTCATTTTAGTTTACTGTATTGTCTGTTTCGTCGAATATAAAACACATCCCACAATCATAACGAGGTAATATTTTAACGCGCTCTAATTTTTTAGACGCTAAAACAGCGATAAGACTAATAAAAAGAAAAAAGAAAAAAGAAAAAAAAAAAAAAAAAAACTAGAACGAGGGCATATAGCATGATATTTGAAATGTTTACGAAAACTGCGATAAAAATAATTCCCTAATCTAATTAAAAGATTCTTTATAAATCTCACCTGCTTATTATGTATATATAGACGTGAATTTCGCTCTCAGTCAGCAGAGACTATGTCAACGATCGTGACCGCCGTCTCTCATATCCTAAGACCGAGACCAGAAAGACCCTCGATTCTTTTATGCCTCGCATCTTCGGATGCGAAAGATACATGCGTTAAAATATCACGAGCTACAGCTTCCGCGGTGATGTCTTCTTTCCAAAAACCAAGCTACGACGTAGATGAAGTAACGCTTAATTGTTCGAAGTATGTAACAAGAACACATACATATATCCATACTAGGGTGGGACTTAATTTCATCATTTTTCCATTTTAAAATATGACCGAATTAAAGAGCATCCGATTATACATTATTCTCACGATTATTCATACGCAGACTTTGTAAATATTTATATAATTATCGCGTAACTTATCATTTACGATATAGTTATACGAGCTCCGATCAGTTCTGGAGATTTTATGAGGACATGAACGAGCGTATGAGTCGTCAAAAAGTTGTAGTCCTCATGGATTTCGAAAAAATCAACGCAATAGTAGCTACAGCCCTTTGCCATTTAGCTGACGATACTTACGCGCCTTTTCCGCAGGTAGAAAATCTCATTTCCATAGAAAATACGGTTTTCAGTTATACGTTTTTGTCTTTTACATTCACGCAGTCTATCGTAATCGCTTGTCTGGATATTGGAAATCGGTTTAATTCCAGCTACCTAAGACGTCAGGCGGCAGTTAACGTGGCCGAAAATTTCCTTGAAGAAAAGTTCGCATCAACGATTTTTGATCTCTATATAAAAAAAAAAAAATAAAGTAGTAGCTATAAAAATTTAAAGGATCGATTATTTTCACGACGAATTCTTCTTTTTACTCATAGATGGGAATCCTGTCTAGACCCAGTTTCCATGAGGGAAATACTCGGTCGTTTAACCGGAAGGGCTGTTTTGATCGAGAGAGAAGTACCGTTCCGTAGATTGACGGGTTCCTTGCCTTCGATCAAGGGGTGCGATAGACGTTTTATTATTTTCGTTTTAGCTGCCTTTATCGATACGTTATTTTATTTGGCAGATATTCGGGACCATCACCGAAACTGCGGAGGCGTCGACATATAGCTAGAAGCGAAATGCAGATTTGATGAGGCAGTTTTATGGAAATTTGTACAAATTGGTCAAATATATAAATATTTCATGATTTTCATTATTCCTGAGAAAAAAAGGGTATACGCAGCGACGTTGTTAATTGGCGTGGATGTCACTCGACGAAACAATACGCAACAATGAAAAAAAAAAAAAAAAAAAATTATTCACATCGAAACGTATTTTATTACACTAATAACGATACGTGATGCAGGGATGTCACGCAGCTTTAATTATACCAACTAACGAGTTTCTCCTTGATGAATGTTGCGCGATGTTAATCCCCGCGTAAAATATCGATTTATTGATATACCATAGTGTTCAAAAACTTTACGCATGTTGTTGTCGCGGATGAAAATTTATCGTTTTTTAATAAAAAGAAAGAAAAAAAATCATTCTTTTTCATCATTTCTTTACTGAAAACGAACATGATGTTGTCTTCAATCGAAGACGTGATGTTATTATAAAGAGAGAGAGAGAGAGAGAGAGTAAATTATAAAATACTATTAACGCCATTTAAAAATTCTGCTAACAAACAAGAATCAGTTGTTCGTCAACGCATAATATCTACTTTTCGTGGAAATTGTGAATGACCCTGCAGATCGTATCTTGTTGAAGATATCTGCTTTCCCCTATAGTACGCGATGAATAAATTATGCAATTTACGTATCATGTTTATTGTCAGCCGTATAAAGACCCCCCAAGGGGTTTTTATCATCAAAAGTCATGATATGCAAGGTCAGTGTATTTAAAAATATATTTTCCTCCAAGGTGTGAGTGTCGCTAGAAATATTATACTTATATATCTGTGCGCAAGTACGTAATTCAATTCACGGGGATAAACAGCGAGCATAATATACAGATCACCGATAAGTCAAAGTCAAGGAATTTACGCAATTGAAGAAAAAAAAAAAAAAAAAAAAAAAAAAAAGATGCGATAAAGTAACCGAACGTAAGCGATTCACACTCACACTCTTCTTATTATAAATTAAATGAATTATTCGTCATTAACGATCATCAACGACAATACATTATTATATTATAACGCCGATGACACGTTTCTATTGCGTCTAGCTCGTTCATTATTCATCGATATTGAGTAAACAATTAGTAATACCGAGAATCGAATGGTGTTGTCTCATATAAGTAGTATTATAGTATATAAACTCGGGAGATGAAAAATATACATTTATGACGAATTAATTACGAGTCTGTAAATTTCTGTAAAATAATTTAAATATCGACACGTATAGCTAATAAATAAATAACTATATGTATATGTACTATATTATATGTATGCTCGATTTTTTATACAGTTTCCGCTACGTTGTATATATAGTTAATGTTGAAAAATCGTCGATCGTGTATTTTTCTTATTTTAGCAATTAATTTACTTTATATCCGTCAAAGACAAAGTTCACACAGGCTGAGCCCGGCACGCGAATTGATAAGAGAAATCACTGCAGCAATGTGACTAACAAGAAAGTAGTAAAAATAATTATGTATGCACATTTTGCGTTATTTGTACCAGTTTATACCGGCTCATAGTTCAACGTGATTGTCTGCTCACGTGACTCTCAATTTTTGAAGATGTGAAAATCCAGGGTTCACGTATATCGACGATCAGAAATACAAGAAATTACCGGTTCGCTTCGGATATTATATCTCATCGTACCTACGTTTTTGTTGTCAGCCAAATAACAAAAACGTGATTAAACCGTGTCACTTTTTTTTCTCTGAATTCGCTAATCGCCGTCTTTCGAATATTCTGCAGTTTTATTTCATAATTTTCAGATAATTGACGGATAAAAATTGACAAATTTTCAGATGATGCGACCGTTAGCAAAAATCGAAAGGCCTCGGTCGCCTCAAAGCTAGCTATACTATACTTCGAATTACGCGTTTGATTCTAATTTATAATAATTACATAACAGTTAGTTTCGGATGTCATTATCGGTTGCCCTGGGTTCACCGGGTCAGCAATATGTCATTGGTAGTGGGGATTAAGCGCGCGTGGACAGCAGAGGCTTCATCTATATAAAGCAGAGGCAATATCCCGAAATGGTAAGTCAGCCTCAGTCAGGCACTCGATTCTATCAAGTGTGTATATATTTCTATAATTAATTTACATAATATAATCAACAAAATATCAAAACTACGTTTCAATTCAGAATACAGAATATCTCTTTCAGCTGTTGGCAGTCGCAATCCGCGATCAAGGTACGAACGGAATAAAATTAAACACTTTTTTTCATAAATTTTCGTCATTTTCTATCGCCCAGTCTGAAGAGAATTCCGTAATTAATGACTTGGTCTAGTTACTCCAGTGAAAAAAAGTGACGAAGATTTAATAGCTTTGTTATAATTATCTCAACGACATTGATAAAGGTGGTTTTTATCCATCTCAGATATAAATTTGCATCTTAGAGCCATAGAGCTGGTTTCCACTGGATCTTTCGATTGCAGATAATTTTATTAGGGTAATTAATTTTGCAGAAAAATGAGTAAATTTGGATCATTGGCTAACGGGTCTCTGGGTTTGATAAACGGGCGAAGTTCTGGACCCCCGAATCCGACGTCTTCGCGATTGTCGGTGATGAGCGAAGACCCGGTTATACCACGTTTGAAAAATCAAGTACAGCCGAATCTCAGCGCGACCAGAGACACAGGAAATGATAAATACGAGCTCGGGTCATACGGCTATGGAAAAAACCACATAAAGCTCCTCTACGTTCATAGAGAGGGTGCTGTACACGAGATACGAGAGTACGAAGTCGACACACATCTCAGACTCACGACTCAGAAGGATTACTTCGATGGTGACAACGAGGACATAATTGCCACCGATAGCCAAAAAAACACGGTTTATCTACTAGCCAAAAAACATGGGGTCAAAACCCCAGAGGAATTTGGAATCCTCCTATGCGCCCATTTTCTGTACACTTACCGTCACGTCGCCGAAGTCAATGTCAATGTCGAAGAATACCCTTGGCAGCGTCACAGAGTCGATGGCGAAGCCCACAATCACGCGTTTGTATTCACACCAACGGTAACCAGATACTGCCAAGTCACCCAGCTCAGGAATGGTGAGTCGGAAATACGATTGATTGATACACCGATCGATAATAGATATCGTGGAAAATCTATTTCCCCCTAAAAAAGTCTGACCGATTTCTTTATTTCCATCACCATTCAGGCAATAACGTATATTACGTAAAGATTAAGATGTTTGCTCATATGACCCAAAGCTAACTGATGATTGTCCTATCTTGTTGTCATTTGGTATAATGACGCGTATACGGATATTGCGCAATCGTTCAAGAGTTCAGAGTTCTTTATCAGCATTGCTATATCGTTATTTTTTTTTTTTTTGGTTTTATTATTTCATAGAGTCACCCAGGATTCGTGGAGGGCTGAAAAATCTACGGGTTTTAAAAACGACCCAGAGTTCATTCACCGATTTCATTCAAGACGAGTACAGGACTTTGCCTGATGCCAATGACCGAATATTTAGTACCGAAGTCACAGCTTCTTGGGATTTTTCCACTGCTACCGGTGTGGACTTTGACGGCGTATGGAAAACCGTCAAAGATTGTATACTAAGCAATTTTTCTGGACCACCACAGACCGGTATCTATTCACCGAGTGTACAAAACACTCTGTACCTTGCCGAGAAATGTGTACTGGACCAAGTCCAACAGGTAATTAAATAGCTATTAAAACTTATCGGAGATTTGTTGGTGGAAAATTTTTCACATTTTTTCATTCTATCTAATAAGTAATATTATACTAATTATCTCGTTCCAGGTTCAGAGCATCGAAATGAGGATGCCAAACAAGCATTACTTCACTCTAGACTTGAGCAAGTTTCCAAAGTTAGTTCAGGGCGAGAATCAAGAAGTTTATCTTCCGGTTGATAAGCCGGCAGGCATAATTTACGCCCAACTTGACAGGAAGACGATAGGCTCGAAATTATAACATCGGCCAAGCCCATATTATGGTCTAGCTTGGAATAATTTACGAGATTATCCACTTCATTGACAAAGAAATAATAATTACAATGAGAGAAAAATGGTTGATAAATAACTTATTTTGCACTTTCGTTCTTTTATTATATAAGAATATTATTTATACCTCAGTATTTGTATTATGTTGTAATACGTTTAAGAATCACATATGAATAAAGATAATTTTTTTTCGCGACTTGTGGAATTTGCTAATTTTGTTCATTCACCCCGAAACTTATATCCTTATCCGCTTTTTATTCACATTTTTTGGTATTGTTGACTCAACGATTCCGTGACTATTCTCAATTTTTAACGATTGATTTCTACACACATCCTTTGCCGCACCTTTTCCTGAAGAACCGTCCGGCTCGGCAAACAACTCGGTTTGGTTATAATGGAGAAATATTTGACATAGCTAAACAAAGAATATCATAAGAGCCGGGAATCGAGGCTTGAACCGATCAGTCGTTCCCAGGCACGCGATCATCCTCCGATAGAAAAACGTAGAATCATACATCTCCCAACAAAAAGTCGTCTCGTTGGTTCAGAACAATGAAAATCCTGATTTACCTAAGTTTGTTTAATTTATTTCAAATTTTTCTATGCGATGAAAGAGGCGCCGATTTTTCAAACGACTCGGTAAAATGTGGAGGCGATTTTTCCGGCTTTCAATATCCTGTTATCAGCCCTAATTACCCAAACAATTACCCGGACGATCAGGATTGCGTTTACATTTTAAAAGCAAGTCAATCTGCGAAGTGCGATCAAGAGTTTCATCTGCAATTCCTCGACTTTCAACTCGAGGCTTCCAAAGGATGTGATAAAGACTATGTTAAAGTTGGTACCGAGAGTATTTACTGTGGCAACAGTATCGGTATCAGAAAATTCAAGGGTCAGGACAGAATTTTGAAGCTAATTTTCCACTCCGATGCAAACACAACAGCAAGAGGTTTCAGGATTTTAGTAACAACCTTACCCTGCGCCGTGGATTCCCTGCTCGACCAAAGCAAGAACCAGAGCACTTCCATTCCCTTATTGAGAATGAATTTTCCTGAAGAGAAAAACACCGGTAAAAAAGAAAACGTGCAAAATTCTTACCCCGTTTTTCGCCCCGAAGTTGAATTCAACGCCGAAGATCAGGGCAGAGGAGACCAGCCTCCGTCACGTTTTAGAACCGAGTCATCGCAGCCGAAGAATCCTTCCGGAAACCTGGAACTACCGGGATATGTACAGCACGAATTTCACGACGAAAATTGCGGGCACGCTTACTCGGTAAAGGACGATGGTGTCGGCTCGATTACATCTTACCTGTATTTGCCACCAGCCCCGATAATCAGGCCACTTAAAATCAACGGTGCGAGAACAACCCTGCCAAATTCCGAGCCTCATATCTCCTTGGAAACTATTCCAAGTGGAGTGGTAATCAGACCCCTCGACAAGGAATCACAGGTCACAGAACCTCCAGCAAATTTGATCCTCCCTTCGCACGAGAACCCGGCTTCTTTCGTCGGGGAACTCTTTCATAAAACTAGAAAAGAGTTTATTCATCCGTTTAAGAATCCCCAAACTTCGCCAGAGGTTTATCAATCTGGAAACAGATGGGTCACATATGGGGTACCGAATCCTACGATTCCTGCCAATAGTTTCGACCCCTTTGCAAATAACAACAATAATTATCCGGGGGTTAACTACGATCCTGTATCTCCAAACTGTCCGGGAAATAACAAAAACCCGAATTATTACCCGGGTAATAACAACGACGGTAATCGAAACCCGAACTACAATCCTGGGGAGAATTTTTCACCTGGATCAAATTTTGGAAACACGGATACCGGGAACAGCGAGTTTGATCTCAGCTTCGGCGTTAGTGGTAACAAAAATCCAGGCTACTTTGGCACAAGCGGTAACTACTATCCTAACAATAATTTCTACAGTCCTGTGGACACGACGATTTATTACGGTAGCGGTTTGTCAGAATGTTGTGGCTCTACGTATTCGTCGAGTAGTTTTCTGCTAACAAGTCCTGGTTTTCCTGGTTTGATTTATTCATCGAGTAACTACGAGTGCCAATACACGGTTCGAAGATCATCAGACAGCATTTGCCAGCTACAAATGTACCTTAAATTTTTTAACTTTGGGTCAGACGACCAGTTCTGTGCTTATGGTTACGTCGAAATTGACGGTGCAAGAGTATGCGGTTGCAAAACCGGCGCCAATATAACATCGTCTTTCGACAATATCGCGACGAAGACGATAACCGTGAAATACCTCGGATATCCGCGTAACAAATTCAGCGGATTTGTCATCGAAGTAACCCAGGTAGCCTGCTCTACGAGTTACCTCAGGGTCGTAAACGAGCAGCAATATCAGAGCCCGATTTTCATAAGAAACTTTAAGAGAAGCGCGAGCGATGAAGAAACAGAAAAAGCTCATAAATCTAGGGAAAGAAGGGATGCTGAGAATTTTTACCAGACCGCGAATTCCGCGGCTTTAAAAACTAGCCAAAATTTGCAGCTACTGAATTCCTGCCGTATATTTAAATTCCTTAATTGGGTTAAAGCCGCAAAGCAGGTATATCTGAAAAGCGCACAGTGCTCCAGCACTACGACTTCTACTACGACCACCGGTGTTTCATCGACCATATCAGTAATTCCGATTTTTCCTGAAACCGGAAATTCGGCGCTGATTAATTACCCGACCAGCTCTAATTGCCAGAGTGTAAATTTGGTCGACGGGACTATAACTTCGGTATATTATCCTAGCAGCTATTCCAACAACCTGAACCAGTGCTACAGGTAAGAATTCTCGTTATTCCGAGCTACCAGGGGGGCTAGAATAACCGGAAATAACGTTTTTCAGGTTCTACAAGGCGCCAGGCTACTGCCAGCTCGAATTAGCTATCCTAGATTTCGACTTGGAGAATAGCACACTGTGCAGAAAGGACTACGTGTCGTTTAGTGGACAGAAACGAAGATACTGTGGTACCTCGTTAGCCGGAACTCGAAGTATGTGACTCTTTCCGTATATCTATGAGATCAATTCAAGGGTTTGATGATATTAATCTGAATTATTTTTCATTACAGCTATATTTGACATGACGCAAGCCACCTTTGCGGACTTATATTTCGTCACAGATTCCTCAGGAACTGGAAGAGGGTTTCGAGCAGGATTCACGCAAATCTCTTGCTGAGATTAAGCAGTTAGATTGTAATCCCAGAACTAATCCGTTCGCTCGTCTCATATATCTAAGCTAATTAGTTTCAGCCTTCGGTTATATGCGATGAAATTTATTGTCTTTCTTTTTTATTTATTTTTCTTCATTTCGCACAGAATACATCCAATCTTCCATTTATCCCATCTGCAATTGATTTTGAAAACAGCTTTTACGGATTTACATGTATATTTATTCAATTTGCTCGCTTTGAAGGTATCCCAACCACCTGTTGGCGTCGAGCTCGAGTGTATGGCGAAAAGAAGAAGAAGAAAAAAATAAAAAGATTTAAAGTAGCTGGTATTACCTTTTCAATTCAGAATATTTCCAGTTTAGTGTTATCGTAAGCCTCTCCGAATTGGAACAGGGACGAAATTGAAAACCTTTTGATCTGTTTGAACCGAGCAAACAAATAATTTTTTTTTTATTTCTCATACGATGCAGAGAAGGGATAAGGTTCCAATATCTCAGGGGACTAAATAAATTTTATTTCACCTACCGTATATATTATGTATAGGTTTAGGAAAATGGATTGTATGTATAACTCGCATAAGATTTGAATAAATTTTCAAATTAAATATAGTAATTGAATTTTATTGATTTATTAGTATTTCTTTTTTTTTTTTTTTTTTTTTTTTTTTTCTGTATAGACACAATAATTTTATTTATTTAATTATTTATTTATTATCATTATAGTGTAATGGTTTATCAATTTATTGAAACCTAAAATATCATCACGAATTTCAAACCTATCAATAATATATTGGTATTACGTAATTTTGTTATTATAATTATTATTTTTTTTTTCTTTTCTATGAGAAGTGAATAAGTATACCTGGTTTGAAACGAGAGATTTTAATTGAATTTTGGCAGGTAATCGCGCGATTATTTTTCAAACAGATAATTATTATGAAGGATATATAATAAGGTTTAATCAATCGTTTATTGACGAGCCGTATTTTCTGTAATGTTTTACTTGCGCACAAAAAATTTTATTATATATAATTATTAAGATATGCGGAAAGACGTCGCTGTCCCTTTGAGTGTGCCCGATCGTATTCCTCTATTTCCTGCGTCCCAAAAATCGTATATTTGTAAAAACGGCACCAGCCGGACGTCGGCGATTGCAAAAATTCACAGTTCGCGATTTATTTCCTTGACGCGCGTCGTGGAGAGCAACAAGCAGCTGAAAAACGTCTTCTCGTGTAGGTGTGCAGAGGTAACGAGTACTGTCGTCGTATCGACTTCTGAAAAATACAAATATAACAAAATGGTATATAGACGCAAATTAATAAAAAAGAAAAAAAGAAAAAAAAAAAAAATACAATGTCCAAATTCAACCTGGGATTTTGTCGCTTCCAAGGATAACGTCTGTAGTAACGCGACCGTTTCCAAGGTGCAGGAACTGCCTCTGATCCATCGGGTGAATTTTCGATTACCGAACCCTCCCACGGAATCGGTTCGTCAACCAAAACCAGAGGCGCTTCCCATCCGCCTGGTTCCTGAAGTAGTTGCGTGAGAAAAGCGGATAATTGGTCTATATCAGTATCGTCATCGTCTTCAATCAGGGGGATCCTTTCATCTGAAAACGACCCCGGCTTATTCGACCCTTATCCTATGGCGTGTTATATAGTTGATTAATTCTAATTGATAGGATAATCGATTGCGTATTGGCGCAAGTATCGAGGGTACACGATGATTCGCAGTTATCACTGCAGGTTTAACGGGTCGTAAAAAGAAAAGTAGAGAAAAAAAAAAAAAAAAAACAACCAGAAATATGAAGTTTTCTTCAAGAGCTATGATAATAATTCTGAGAACATTTACCACAAGCCTGGTATTAAATATTGGTACCTATATCCATATTGTGAAGTCGATTATACTCGTATTGCAAAAAAAGTCAAGAGAGAAATTCAACACGGCGTGATGTTTAATCGAGAGGAAAATAAGATTTGGGATTGACGCGGAAATAAGAAAAGGGTCTTAGCTTATCATGGTAGGTATAGGTACCTACCTATACACGAAAAGATTGATCGACTTGTAGCTGTGTGATTTGTTTCGCCGATAGGTTTAGGGATAATTATCAATTGTTCGTAACTATCTGATCGGGGGTATTATGTGGGCATAGTAGTATATCGATTATCGCGAATACAGAGAAAAGCTGCAGAAATTGCGATATCGTCGTACCATAGCAAAAGGCTTGTATCGATTTGGGGGATGCGGGGGCGTTCTAAGGGTTCAAAGGTCGAGAGAGAGAGAGAGAGAGAGAGAGAGAGAGCGGTGATGTTGCGCCAAGTGAATCCCACGCTTAATATCATTGTGGAGGGATGAGGGATGAGGAAGGAGGGTTGAGGTTTGCTAAAGAGCTTCGAAATTGCGCGAGTCTCTTTTACAGTCAAACAAATGTCAACGAGTTTACAACTCAGCATTCATCAAACTTTTTCGATATTCAAAAAATTGAATAATTTTATCGTGTTATATTTCCCCTCCATAAGCTTATTATATCTTCGAAAGATGAATAAAAATATTCTGTAAAATTTCAAAGGTGGATTGAAATTAATCAAAAGTACATACCTACAGGAAATCGTTCCACTTCATCAATCTAAAAGCTAAAAGCTAAAAGCAGCCTTGGTTTTACGCAACCTTCAGAGTATTGCAATCGAGAGATTGAATAACGACGAAAGACCGTTTAATATTATTAAAAGTTACTCAAAGATTCGTTCGATTTTTACCGTTTTATACCTATAAGCTAGCTACACACTCTGACAAAGAGTTGGGGTTAGTATTAGATCCATTAGTAGTTGTCATACTATATATAGATTGGCAAAACGAATTGTCCGATAACTCAATCGCATCGTAGCTAACTACTCCGATATAATTTGTTTCTTCCCGCAGATCAAAATGAATTATTTTATATCGATTTATATCGTATCTAATCAGTTGATTAATAATATGACGCCATACCGTATCTATATAACGCGAAAAGTTTTCGTCTAATTGGCCGATGTGTATATAGATAGATAGTGGCGGTAAATTTACGGGAGAATAAATCTGGAAGTAATTATGTCAACAATTATTGGTCTGGTTTCACGGTTGACCTAATTCAGGCGAAAATTAATATCCAGATATTCGTATATTGATTGAATTGAAAATTAACACCCACCTGTGTTTCCGTCAAGATCGTCAAGTATTGACAATTTTTTGAACGGGTCAAAACCGCTACGATATTTTCCCGCGTCAAATGCGGTAAGATCTTCGGCAAACTGTCCACCTCCAATTTGCAGCGAATCGAGCTTGTCGAGCTGGTCGATTTCTGGTCTACGAACCACGCTGTTCAATCTCAAAGGCATCAAATTTTGGATGCTTTTTAAATCCAGAGATTCGGTTCGCGATGTAACTGCATCGACCAAAGCTATCACCACTGCCAGATTAAGGGGCCACATCTGTAACGCGATTTTTAAAACCATTTAAAAATCGTGAATTTGTAGAACCGAACTCTCATTGCACGATCATGATGCACGACGAAGAGAATATATGCATATTATATCGATTTCGTATTAATAATACATCGGAAATTCAAAGAGCTACGTTATAGCTGCTACAGCGTAGGTGCAGTGCTGGAAGGTAGCATTAATTAGGTTACAAAGTGCACCGCGCCGCTGATGAAGTTCGCGAATTATTATTTCATCGCGGATTTTTATATTTCGATCGAAATTTAAAATTCGGAAGATCTGAGACCCTCAGTTTTGATAGAGATCATAAATCGATATGTAGGAACGAAAAAAATATAGCTTTGATATCGTGTTTGGAAATTTTTGAAATATGGATACTTGATCGACGAAATCTCAAATACACCTATACGTATACATAAAGTTCACGTATACTTACCCTGTGATATTTATTAATTTAAATACGATATTTATATAGTCGGATATGGCGATTCGGTATAATCAGACACTTGTCACACTGTATAATCACTGGGCCCCTCACTTTCCGCTAATGAGTTAGAGAGACTTTTGAGCCTATATAAAATTAGCCGGACAACTCCGAGTAGGTTTATGTATTTCTAGAAAGAAAGCCTGCCGTTATTATTTCTTTATATTAAAATTTCTCTGCTTTTTGATTCAATGAGAGTTTATGAACAAAAAATAATTTCGATATATCATAAATCTGCGCTATATCTATAAATAATAATGATAAATTGGTATAATATCGATAGTAGAAATACTAGTCATTAATTTTGTATTAGAAGTTGCTTCGATTCGTCTTCTTACATATAGTTTCCTTTTTTTTTTTTTTTCTCTTATTTGTTTTATGTGTTTTTATTTATTTTCTTTATCAACAAAACTCGGAATCGGTTGTAGTTAATTCGGAGCGAAACTCGTCTGCACTGGTGTGAATCGTCAGAGTTCTGGCGTCGAGCAAGCGTCGCGACGCTTTATATAGGCGTCGTTGCGTCGGCTATGGAGAGGGAGAGAGAAACCCCAGAAGCCCCATATAAGGGATGAATATCATAGGTGGATCAAGGAGGCTGTCCGTTTTTTTTTTTTTTTTTTGTTTTTTTTTGAACCTGGGATATTGTTTTTCAAACTCGGATGTCAACCTTGTATATCAAATTTCGCGTTTTACTTTTCTCTCGTCTCTCTTCTCTCCTTCCCCTTTTCATTTTCTCTTAACCTTTTGTCGAATCACCGAAATAATTTCGAGCGAGCTAAAGGAGCACGTTTTTTCTTCGAAATCAGATCTAAATCAAATTTGCGAGAATAAGAAATAACGAGAAGCATTGAATTCCACAACGTTTCAAAGCCAGCTAGCTTCTTTTTTCTTCTGCACTCTATCTCTCCCGCACTGCACTTCTAAAGTTCTAACATTAGTCCGACAAATTACAAATGGCGTTAATTAATTCCATCGAAAGGTTTTCTCGATGTTTCCAATCGATTGCGAACTCGTTAATCGAGTACGAATGTTCCGCACAATGTCAAATGCATTCGAATTTAAGTGTCGATAAAGTAATTTCTAGTGAAAATTAATTCGAGTTAGTATAATTATATTGATTGACGTGGGTGTGAATTTTCTCGATATGGGATGATAATAATTCGTATAGGAAAACTTTTATAGTACCTACAGATGATTTTTCATAAATTTTTACGATTTGTGGTCAGAAATATTTTTTTTTCTTCTTCTCTTTCTCTTTCTTTTTCTTTTTCTTTTTCTTCATTTTTTTTTTCCATTGCGAAATCACTCTGAATACCCGCGTTTTATAAGCATATGGCAGGCAGGATGTTCTGCAGCCCCATAACTTCGTACCCATGTCAATTTTTCGCTTTCCAAGCATTTTGTCATTTTTTTTTTTTTTTTTTTTTCTATTTTTTTTTATTGCTTCAACTATCCCGCCAACTTTATTGCCTGAGAATGAATACTGGTGCAGGGTGAAGCGAAGAAAGGGACTGTCAATTTTTCAAATTATACGATCTCCTCCTCTCCATCTTTCAAACTCCGATCCCTGATCCGGATATACCATATACGCATTTGGATATAGTATATGTCAGCGTATGCTCTTCTCTTTGCACTTGACACTTTTCTTCCTTATTTTACCTACTTTCCCTACTTTTACTTATTAGTTTTTTTTTTTTTTTTTTTTTTTGTTTCTCACTTTTTACTTCTACATTCACTTTTATACAGCTATACTGAATACTTTTCTCTTCAAACTTTGCGAATTTCGTATACCACGTCGCGCCTCAGGAACTTTATTACTTCTTCTATACCATATGAGAAAATAAATAGAGAATTTGAATTTGAATTTGAATTTGAATTTAAAACTTGACATTTTTATCAGAAAAAGCATAATATACTATATAATATCATTCGTTCTCGACGAAGGCTAAAGAGAAACGAAAAGAACGATGATATCGAACCATTTATTCTTCCACGAATCGCATGAAAATTTCGAGCTATTATCCCGAGTGGTAATCAACTAATTAACGATTACTTTCTAATTGTATATATCATGCGTTTAGATGTTGGCTCAAAATATTATCGACTTGACGGAAGTACCTACGGTGCGAAAATTTCGTTGAAAAGTTTATGAGATTAATTTTGAAAATAATAATCAAAAAAAAAAAAAAAAAAAGAAAAAATCATTCTATTTTCCTCGCACGTTTCGCGAGATTTTTTAATTAATACCATCGATTTTAATCTCTCGATATAATCCTGGCATTTGCACACTTCATTAATTACGCAGCTTGTTAATTACTTGCTACAGCAATTCGGTCGGACAATAGAATACATATATATACACCTACATGCGGAAATGTGTGTCCCCGGTATTTAGCAGTTGTATTATGCACCAGGTGTGGCCTCGCACCAGCCCACGTTATACGTTAACAAATTATCGCTAAATTTTCTAGAATCCAGATAATTGTTTCAATGTTAATAGAAAATGAATAAATTAATTGATTGAACGAACGAACGAACGAACGACTGCGGCATCCAGACGGCTAATTAAGAAGATTTATCAACCAATTGAATCACGTTTCCATAATTTTACTCTGGCTAGCTACATGACGGTTGATGAGAGAACCTGAGAAATTTTCATTAAAATCCGTAAAGGCGTTGAATAAATTTCATCTTGATTCTCGAGTAGTATTAGAAGAAGATCCAGTATATTTAATGCACAAACCTCTTGCGTAGGCGGTGGTAATTTCTACACGTACTTGAATCATACCCATCGATGACACTCGATTTACTTGCGATAGCCCAAGAATTATTCAACAAGTCTTATCCCATTTTCCTTTTTTCTTCTACATTTCATTTTATACCTGTAACTAGTATAATATTCTTCTCGTACGGAATTTGGAATCACGCTGATTTATTATCGCGTAAATATTCATATATATCGCAGCAATCTGTTATTATACAATATTTTTACATCTTAAAAACTTATACATCGACTATTACATATAACTATTTTAAAAATAAATCCTTTCCCCCAGCTGTTGCATATATTGAAATGAAATAACATATCTTATCGTGCCGTTGGTAAGATAATACATTTATCCTTCTGTGTATAAAAAATTTTCATCAAATTTCACTTATTCCATATTTCCACGCTCGTGTATGTATCCTCGGATTGTTGGTCTGAAAAATAGAAAGACTTTAGTTATTGTTTTCGAAGAGTCTCTCGGCTTCGAGACTAGTGCAAATAAAAATCGATTGATTGCATTTCCCCGATACGCATGAGACGTAAAAATAGTCGTAGAAGACTCAAGCGTTCCACCTGAGGGCTGAGAGCATCCCGGCATCCCTTTCCATAGTTTTAATTAAATTCAAGAATTTGCGGTCGAAGCTGCCACAATTCCTTTGTCTTCAACCACTTTTTCTTCTTCTTCTTCTTCTTCTTCTTTCGGCTTCTTTTCCTCGTTTTCAGCCAATGAAGAGGAAACCTCCATAGCTTCTTTCTGCTGTTGCTGCTGCTGCTGTTTTTCAATCGCAGCTTTTTTGTACCTACCCTCGTCCGCGTAAGAGTAAAGAATGCCAACAATCTCGTGAGCCTTTGTGTACATATCCTCGACGCTCTATAAGATTGATCAATTTTTTAATGCAGAAGAAAAGAGAAAAAACATGTATAAACACAAAGAAACCACATAATGATTTTTATAGCCAGAAGTTTTCCGCCAGTACCTGCATTTCTCTCAGTTCCTTAATCGCGTCGGTTTCAAAGTAAAGCCTGTCGTAATCCTCCTGGGTTAGTAAGTACCCGTTTTCTATGTCCTTCTCGGTCTCCTGTCCGCTTATTACAGCTGCAATTTCTTCGGGTGTCATGGGTACCTGTTTGAAACAAATTTTCAAATATTTTACGCTCCCCTTATTCTTCTTGTTCCCCATAATCGATCATGTAAACGATCAGCTGACTCACCAATTGGTTCGCTCCATTAACTACGACATTTTTCATGTAAACCTCGTCATCTTCGGTCTGGTCTTCCTCTTCGTCGGGATTATTTTCCGGGTAAAGAAGCTGATATAGAGAGCTGGTCACTCGAACCTTTTTCGGCACACGCTGTGGCAGCAGGGATCAGAAATGAATATGTTATAATTTTCTCGAATTGATTAAAACGATATATTATAATATATTTATGTGAGACACCTTTCGTTGCTTCTCTTCGATAATCGCATCGCAGTATAGATAAAGTTGGAACAATGGATACCTCCGCAATTCGTCCGGCGCCTCTTGGACGGGTATCAATCGTTCGAGGATCATTTTTTTCGTTCGCATTAGTTCGTTCGTCTTGAAATAAGAAAAATAGACTATATACATATATCGATGTGTAGTAGGTATACCTACGTATAGGTGTGAGCGGGAGTACAGATCGATACAATCTTATCGTCTCAACAAATTCCCGAACGTATATTATATATATATGTTCCACGTAATCGGGATGATTGAAATCGCTGTTTTCTTTTGCCTAATAATACGAACAACGATAATAACAATAGCGATCTATAGTATCAACAGGGAATTGATTAAAACGTGCGACACCAACTTCTTCTCGAAAAGCTGCTGCTGCTGCTGCTGCTGTTGTTGCTGCTACTTGAGTAAAGCCTAATTAATAATCTTATTTGCCTTAAGAAGTACCTCGCAAAGGACCCCATTTAGTCCGTTAATTCGACTGTCAAGATCATATTCGTGAGCAGAATAACCCCTCGAAATTAAAGAGTCTCAATTTTGACCCCCCCGTTTCATTTGGATTAAAACACTTTCAGTTACGCAAATTGTCCTCAACTAGGTATATACATATATATATATTTCAATTCCTGCAAATTGACAATTCGCATGCGATGTTAAGCCGTATAATAGTTTTACGGCGGAAGTTACACATCCGTTCGTAAAAAAAATTTTATTTCATTCGAAGAAAAAAAAGAAAAAAATATTTTCGTCTTATTTTTTCTTTTTTTTTTTTTTTTTTTTTTTTTGTTGTTGTTTTTTTTCGATTTTCTAAAAATAATGTCACTTACAGGATGAGCCAACTGAAAGCATTTTGTATCGATGTATTTAGGTCACGCCTGTCACGGCAACTCGAATCTTTTCACAGTTACATGCAAATCCGACTTCTATCTTACGGTGGGCAAACATGCATGAGTTAGTTCAACCATTCGAGGTAGGTACGATTCGATACGATAATATAAACCCGAATTTCAACTCTCTTACTAGGATATAATATACTGTTCGCTTTATATACCTTAGACGTATTATTATTTCCTATTTATCGAATCTCGTTTCTTCACTTTGATAATAACTGTTATTAAGAGTTAATTTCGTTTAAAGTCGAGATACTCGCGTAAGCTTCTGCGGCACGTCTAACACGCAATTGAATATCTGATCATCATCACCGAGTACCTATATTACACGGAGAGAAAAGAATAGTAATATTTACCATTCCAACATAGTAACCAGACTTATTTCTTATGAAATCGTAAATGATACTATGTCAAATAGGATTCATTACTATTTTTCTGGTAACCATTACTATGCTACATGGTAAATAAGCAAATGTAATGTTTGAAAATCTACGTTACCATGTAACATAGTAATGGTTACTATGTTACATTGTGAATATTACTATTCTTTTCTCTCCGTGTATAATACAATAAATTATCGAATTTCTAATTTATTAAAAAATATATTAATATTTCGAGTCTAATCACCATTCGTTTTTCGACACGATCCTGTTGCGACGTTTCGTAGTCCTGGCGTATTCTGGTTATCAATTTCTGCATGTATCTTCTGTCAGTTAATCGGACTACGTTGCTTCCCATCAGCATCTCCAGTCTCGTTCTCACGAGGGGATAACTGAAGCTGAATAATAATAATAATAATAATAATAATAATAATAATAATAATAATAATAATAATAATAATACAGATAAAAATAAATTGGGTTTGGATTTTTTTACTTTTTTTTTTTTCCTCTTATTCTGGAAAAGATAAAGTTTGAAACCCCATTTTTTTTTCTTGCACCGCGCGTTAAGTCAGTTATACGATATAAAAGGGTGCATGATTGTTCTGTGGAGAGAAGATTTTTATCCTTCGTTTCTCCATAGTACCCTTTAGAACCTCGTTTCTAAGTCAGCAATACTTTATACCCATGTGGTTTAGCTCGCTGAGTAATAAATAACGAACGGAAATATCGTGAAACCGATCGGAAAATTTGTTAATCTTTCGAAAAAACTATATATGAACGGCTGATATTGTTTCTGACGTTATTGTGACGCAGTAATATATTCTTTATCGTCTCTCAGGACCTTTTTTTTTTTTCTTTTTTGTTTTAGTTGCGAAATTTTCGTAATTTTTCTTTCAAATTCTATACCAAACTCGTCTTACATAGTACAAACGGCTAATTTATATCCATTAATTATTTCCTACTAATCTGACAGATTTCATCAATTAATAAAGACCCCGAGGGGGCAAAATTCTGGGGGTTAAATATTTGCGGATAAAATCTACATAATCCCATCGATCGTTTACTCCTCAACTCTTTAACGAAATTTTATCCATAACGGCCGGGGCTCGTAGTATCAAACGACGAGGATAAAATAATAATTTATTAGAAAATATACAATAGATACGCACTTTTTTTTAATTACGAAGTAAAACTCGTCGAAACTTCATCTTTCCATTTGTTTTTTTTTTTTTTTACTCGAGTTAATCTTTTTTTCAACTCCCTTTTCGAAAAGGTAATTATAGAAAAAAAAATTCGCGGCGAGTATCAACGCGGCTAGCAGAAAACGCAGCGACTGGGGTGCGAAGAGTTTTCACACGAAACTGAACCCTGGGGTAGAATGTCGGAATAAGTTCTACGACACCTCATCGTGCCAAGCACCAAGAATATCATTCAGGCTGACTCTTTCGTGATTTCTGATTGGTAATTCGTGACGTGTCAGTAATGGCCGTAGACTCACTTCCACTTCCACCCCAACCCCAACCCCCGCGTCAGTGTATTATATTAAATCGTTTTGTTGTGCTGTTAAAGTAAATTGTTACGTATAATGAAAGAAAAATCAAAGTAAAAAAATTTTCAGAAATTTCTTCAATTTCGTTCAACTTCCGTCCCAGTTTTGGTGAATATAATCAAAATTTGTTTTCTTATTCCTCGTGCGCACAATATACTTATCAAACTTGAACGTGTTGTCGGAAGATTTGTTTTTCATATATAAAAGAATGCCTTTTCACGAGAAAATTCAAAACCAAACGATCCATAAGATCCAGAATCAGATCTGACTATCTCATCTTAATAGCTTTCAATTCGAAAGGTAAAAGGATACCAAAACAGCGAAAGAAATAAAATAAATCTGTTTGCGAATATATCTGATTCACACGAATTCAACTTACACGAATTTAATACTCGGGCGATTCATTTTAGATCGATATTTTTTTTTTTCCCAAGATTCCCGATTGAAAAATCTTTAGAATTCAGCTGAACAAGAAGAAGAATTAATTTAATTTTTGAATTATTATATAGAATGGGGAGAGTAGTACTAATACAGTAATACTAGTCAATGTTTGAATTATTATTAGCTTGACTAATTTTCGGAACATCCTACTAGTCAGAATTTATAATACAGTGTATGTAGGATTAGGGATTATAGGGATTAGGGGTTGGCTACGTAGGTATAGTTTAACGTGGCTATAGATTTGTTTAAATGAAACTTTTTGATCTAATATCTAAACCCTCTAGGAGCTACGTATGTACATACATAAATACACCTACGCGTGTACATATCTATTCGCTAAACTACAATCAATAATTGTGTGACGGTTTTGGAAAGCTGCGGATTATATTCCGAGCTCTTCGTCAAAATAGGTGTCGAGATATTTTCTAATTTTTTATATTCTGCCTTTCTACTTTTCTTATCTTTTTTTTTTCTTTTTTCTTTTTTGTTTTTTTCGTTTTTTTTTTTTTTTTTGTTTTTTTCGTTTTTCTTTACCAACCAGAAGCTGAGGAGGACAAACTCGTGTAACTCGACCATGTTGCTCCTCCTGTCACTTTTAATCGACTAAATTTTTATCCACCCTCAATCTGGCTAAAAAAGGACGAACCGTCGCAGTCGCCCACTGTCCCGGTGGGGAAGACCTCGAAAGGAACACGACGGGGTTGAGGATAGAGGAATAGACCTGACTAGAGTGTATATCGTAAAGCGAAATCGACTGTAATCACGAAACGTATAACGAAACACGCGCTTAACATATGACTAGGCTAGTTTATACTCTGCATAGATTAAGGACGAGACATAGAAAGGGAGGGAATAAGCTAGATATGGAATAAGGAATATACAATGTGATTCCCTCAGAAATTCATCGGCCAAATATTTACTTCCGAAACATTTTCTTCAATTACGACCATCATAACGATCTGCCAATTAGGTAATTGGTTATAGTTTTGATGAGTGCAGTCGAAAAATTTTACAGACTTTTAACTCGAAGCTGATAATTCAGGGGGTCACGCGAATATCGCTATCTGCATATAGACGGGGATATCAGCATTCTGACTATATCTGAATTTTTTTTTTCGTTATACTTGGTGATAAACTGTATCAAAAATTCGACAGATTAGCTACTAGAAATTTTGATCCTTTCCGACGAATTCAGCGGTTCTAATATATAATCTTTATGGGGTAGGATGAGGGAGAGACAAAATGCAGTGGGAGTATAATTGTATAAATCGCAACTAATTTGCCGAAAGTACAAAGCTGCGAGGGTGAAGTTCCTACGAATTAATTAATTAGCTTCTCCCAGGAGTTGAGTTCAGATATAGGATTCGCGAATATTGGTATAATATGTAAGTAACCATGTCAGACAACGAGCATGTTGTGTTATTCGCTTTAGTTATTATTATAGTAGTTCATATATTATCATCGTGAGACTATAATTCGGAGAAGAAAATTTAATATAATTATTTAAAAAATTGAAGGGATAAGGGAGAGAGACGAATTAATTGTGAGAAACATTTTTTTACAGGAAGAATAAATGATCCATGTACCTAATGCATAAAAGGAAAAAGAGGACAAAGAAGGGCTGGAAATAATGAAAATTAGAAGAAAAAGAAAAAAGAGCAATTCGTTCTTCGTATAGTACGTAGCAATAGTCGCGGAAATGAGAGAATACTGACGTGACACTTTGGCATTTTATACAATTTATCAAGCTTATCCTGTGGGAATAATTATGAGAGCATATCCGCTACGCTTTTGAAACGTTTTTTTTTTCTTACTTTTATTTTGTTTTTCTCTTTTTTCCCAACCCGTTTACCTAAATTTTCTCCAGGTGTAAATTATGACCTGTCCATTATCCTTTAGGCACGAAAAATGGTCTTTCTATTCCTTTCTGAATGATTTTTTTTTTTTTTTTTTATCATCTCTGCTGTACAGAGCGGAATGTGTATTTGAAATCCATTTTTCAATTTTATACCTATTTCGCATTTTCTATTCTTCGTTGGGTCGTTTTCTTCGCATTTGAAACTTCTCGAGGACGATTCTGATAGCAGGGATCAGAAAACGCTTGTAGTCTCTTCGTACAATATAACAGTTTAAGAAAAGAAAAAGAAAAAAGAGAAACAAACATCGAAATAATAGACAAAAATGATATTTTCATGGGGCTGTCTTTTGAAGTTCTAAATTCGTTTTAAACGATTTATAATTTTCCTATACTTTCAAGTTTAGAACATTAGAATTCGGAAGGGTCGGAGAATACAGAAAGTTTAAAATTCCGAAGGTCCAGTCCGAAACCCCCGAAAGACCAAAGGTTTGAAAATTTCTTTGTATTTCTCAGGATGTGAAGACGAGAAATATTTCATTATAATCGAGTCCCTCTTTACGGGAAAATCCATTTGATCAACTTTTTGATCAACGCAACTAATTGATAGGATTTTGTAACTTTTTTCTTTTCCAAAAAGTTTCATCTTACCACTCATTGGCTTCGATACGATCGATACAATCCGAGTTACCTGCACGTACACAGTGAATGAATACATGCGTCAATATTTAGCTTTCGGAATTTTAAAACTTCGGTATATTCTTCGTTTGAACATTTTTTTTGTTTTTTTTTTAATCGGCTACTTAGACTTTCGAGGAAATATATAATATACATTTTCTATATAAACTGTCGCTCGGTAATATTGAATGAAAAATTCAGGTAAAAACTACACACTATGGTGTATGATCTTAAAAATGCTTCAGGTACCCACAAGTGTGTATACAATCTGCATATATTTATCTTGTTCAATTTACACAAGTGGTATAGGTACATGGACCTGTGTTTGCTAAAGTCTCGTAAGTTGAATTTTGGATTAGAGATAAGTGGTTCAAACCTTATGGGGGATTTCTTACTCAGCTACAATAATAATTATTAATTTAATCAGCTGAGGGTACAGTCCCAAATTCGAATGAAAAAAAAAAAAAAATAAAAATAAAAGAAAATAAAAATATAAAAATAAATTTCACTCATTCATTTATTACCTTTAATGGATTTATTATTGTGGTTGATATCGGCTTACCTTATACTATAGTTTATTATCGCGTGTTTCTGCTGCAGGTGTGCAGCGAGGAATTGATTGAGTGCAAATTGCCATGTCACTTGTCAAGACGTCCGTATCTTTTCATTTTGTTGAAGTCTGACGATCGATTGTAAAATAAATATCATATTTTTTATTATAAAAAATAAAAAAAAAATAAATTGACCAATTATAATCAAAGAAAAAGCTAGTTATTAGTAAGAACGAAAACAAAAAAAAAAAAAAAAGTAATTATGTTTTTCTTTCATATTACCTATACCTAGACCCTGCATCTTCTGTTATTATATTAACAAGGGATAAATCTTCGGGATTAACGAGAGAAGAAAATGTACGTGTCCTTCTCGGCGAAGGTTTTCGGGAAACTGAGAATGAACCGATACCCACGAGGAGTTGCATGAAAGTTTCAACCGATCGAACAACCACCGAGGTTGACATCCGCATGGCAGCAAGTTATTAATACGCGGATGTGAGTAGGGCACCAAAAAAAAAAAAACGGGGTCGATTCCGTTTCCGGATATTTCGAATACAGTTTGCGATACACAGATATATATAAGAAAGCCCGGGAGCGGGGTGGATATGATCGATTGATTTCTTAAAACCTTCTTAAAACCGTTAAACGTTTTTTCAAATGAACAATTAATCAGACTTTTGCGCGGTATAATATATGGGGGGACTTTCGTTCTCTCTCTCTCTCTCTCTCTCTGTCTCTACGTATACTAAATCTATAGAAAATAATTGACTTATACAGATAAATTCCTGGCCCAATCAATACCGTAATAATTTGATAGAACTATGCAATAAACATCCTGCCAACTTATTATTGAGTCATTTACCTTTTATCGACCTTCGCCCTGTTGCAGAGAATTAAAGGGCCGATGAAGTGACACCGAACTTATATTACAACCGCAATAATAATCATTTTATACTCCGCAAAATCGGACACGATTTTATCATCGGTATTTATAGCCAGATTGTGAAAGTTGTGAATTACGGGTTTATTAAATTACGATTTAAAATAATTCTGTTGAAAAAGGAGAAATATTCAAGTCTCAGATTTGTGTTAAAAAAAAAAATACATTTTTTCTGATCGTCGGTTGCTACACTAGTCGGTGAAGTCGAATATTTCGGCGAGTGGTTCTGCGGATTTCGCCAATTTTTTTCTATTATTTTTGCGGATAAGGCAGAGAACCGAAAGCGACGGAAGCTCAACGTATCATCCGAGTTGTACAACGCGAGCGAACTCGGAGCTTACCTATCCTTAGTATGGCTGGCGATAAGCTCGAATGAAAAGAAAAAGAAAAAGAAAAAGAAAAAGAAAAAAAAATAAGAAAATATATATATTTCGCGTTATCAATTACCCGCGCGTTTATAGCAGCCCCGCTATTATTAATCGTGCAATAAGCCATAAGGCGTACCTCTACGATCAATGTAATTAATACCTGCAGTCTATCATGCTCCCATAATCCGCCTCCTCTTCATCCCTTCTTGTTTTATCGTAGCTAGTATCTCTGGCCAGTTTATCTCTCTCAAGTTGCATCTTCACCCTTGTATTAACGCTCTCCAACCAATCGTTAATATCTTCTTTGAAAGGGTCCATTGGAACCTCGCGGCAATCGTTGAGAAGATCGAGAGTCGCCCAAAATCCACCGCCGTATGACATGGCGATTTATTTCTCCGATATATATTTTTCAAAAAAAAAAAAAATAAAAATAATCTACTATATGAACGAGAAGCAACTGACTGACGTCTGATATTTCCCTTATCTTCTTATTCTTGTTTACCCAAAAACTGATGTATATCTACACCGAAACCGCAGGAACCTGGTAAACCTTCCCTCTAAAATCTTTTGTCAAAAGTTTTAAACGAGAGTCGGTCCTGACTTTGCTTCAGTGTCGTTCGCGCAAGAATGCCGGTGGAATAGTACCTCGAAACTTTGAGTTCAACCCTTGTAAACTTTCCTCGTCTACTTCTCCCGCACGACCCCCTATTTTACTATTATTCTCTGCCCACTACTTACTGCGTGTCTGGATGTGAATGTGGATGTGTTCTGCACCCACCTTCATCACGCCTTACAGAAAACAGGGGTATGGGTATGTTATATCGAACAATGCAATATCGCTGAACGAGGCTATGTCTATGTCTATGTCTATGCATAAGGATTACAGACTGTCAGAAGCCGACACACACACATGAGAATAGGGTAATATGTGTAGCATATCTACCCCTCACCCTTTACTCCAGACATTCTGACAGCTTTCTGACACCTGGTAAGGGTACGGGGCTGCACGATAGACACGCAAAGTGTTGGTATATTTGGTATTGGTTTGTGTATATCGTATATTATATCGTAGATATACCGATGTTACACCACCTCGAATGGCGAATAATGCTTTGAGACCCTTTTAATCGATGTGGAACTTATCGATTCTCATCGCCCTATAGACTTATACCAGGCAATTATCAGAGTCTTAGAATTTTCGAGCGAATCACTTTTCAGTGTGATTATTATTTCGTATACGTAGGGTGGATAATATACAATATACGTCGGCATTTCGTGTTATGAAATGACAAGCCGAAAGAGAGATTGCGCTGTTATTTTTACTTTACCAATGAAAAATTCCAACCTTATATGCACGACTCAAACTGACTTTTATCATCCATATTAAATCATGGGGTAGATTTACAGGAATTTGTATCTGCCGTGCACCCAGCATAAGGTCTTTAACCCTGAAGAAAGAAGGAATGTTTCTGTGCACATACGCTGCATTTTAGCTAAGGCAATATTTCGCCGATAAACATGGACCGATGTCAACCCCTTGATCCTGTCTAGCTAGACCCAGAGATTTTTATCGAACTTACTGGTACCTGCGAAAGAACTTACGCGTATTTTATCGGTTCTCGTTCCCACCATCTCAATGATTTTGCGAAAGGATCTCTGCCCGATGTTAAAGTCAGTGCTAAATCTTGGTCAGACATTCGTTTTCGTTTTTTGCGACGATTTTTTATCATCCCTTTGCCTTGATCGTCCTCGTTTTCGTCGTCCCGGTCAATTTGACTGTCTGCAGAATGCCTCGGCTTAAGTCGAGCAGCTCCAGATCGTTTTACAGTCTGCATCGTGACGTGCATTTCACCAGGAAATTTTGACAATTTTTTTTTATCGTTTATTAACTCGGAAAATTTAATATCAAGTTTTAATAAAAAAAATAAAAATAAAAAAAAAAAAACGCGGAGCTTCTGCTAAACTGACAATTTTTTTCAAACTAATAACCACTTGAATTTTTTCTTTCGCAGCCTACTTCGGGGTAGATAAATAACGCTTGATTTATACACAATCTATTATAGTATAACGTTTGAATTTTTTTCCTTTTTTTTTTTTTTTTTTTTCTAACAATATAATATGCGTTAATTTTTTTTCTTTTTTTCTTTTTTTCCCTCTCTTGCTATAAATATTCCACCTCTCAAACTCTCGTGACTTTCACCCCGTTCGCATTTGCGGCAGTTGAACTATTTTTCTTTTTATCATTATTTAGCCGTCTTTTATGCTCGTCCCAGGCTATACGATCCTCTAACTTTTGCGGTCCCCATTCTTCGGTAGGATTCGTCCCCTGTACAAGTTTCTCCCTCCAGCCACCCTGGGAACGAGAAATGAATGAATATAAAATTAAATAAATAAAAATAATTATCAATCTCTACGAATACTGTAGAAAGTCGCGAAAATCTATTCTTTACCTTAGTTGCGCAGAAATGAAAGACTGCATATCCTGGTATGAAGACTATACTGACTAGGCAGGAGCCCCAGCCAGCTATCAATGCCCATTCCGGATATTCTATTCCGTTGTACGTTATACGTGTATTGAATATTATCGTAGTTACGAAAATAAACTGCGAATAATTATTGAGAAGATTAGATACCACCGCGATGTTGCAGTTTGTTTATTATCATTTTTAATTTTTTTTTTTTTTTTTGCTTAACCTCGGGTCACTCACTGATAAAATAATCGGTGTTATGTATTTCCAACAAAGTGGCCACCAGGGATGTATCTTTTCACCAATCATGAACTCAACGTCACGAACGAAATTGTCACACCCTTATAGAACCGGTTAAATAAATACAGTGATATTTTTTTGAAAGGGAAGATTTACTTGGGGAAAAAAATAGAAATTTTCTCACCGTAGGTCCACCCGACTACGATAGTTTCGATCAGGCATATCAGTATGACGGAAATTGATGCTGCGTACCAGTCCAGTAGTTGCAGAATGTACATACCGCCCTGGATAAACGATTGGAGTTTTTTTTTTAATTTTTTTTTTTTCAGAAGCTCTATATGTGTATTTTTGTGAAAAAGAGTTACATATGTGAAACTCACGTTTGTAACAAATACCAGAGAGCCAAGAAACAGGATGAAGAGCGCTGCAAAGGCGACGAGTCTCTTATGCTTTCGCAATTTTGGATAAGCGTCAGTTACGCTTGAGATTATAGCTTCGATTTGAACAAACTGTAAAATAATAAGAAATGGATTTGCAATTATATAAAACGAGAAATTAATTATCAGCATTCAATAATAATACTGACGCAGCTATCCATTCCAAGTAGATACAACATCAGGAAAAACAGTACTGCCCATAGTTGGGGAATCGGTAACATGGTTATCGCCTCTGGATATGTTACAAAGGCCAATCCTGGGCCTGAAATTATTTCAAAATTCATTCGTTTTTTAATTTCATGATGATATATGTAGTTGGCTTACGTACCTCCGGTAGCGACTGTCGAGACAGGGAGTCCAGTTTGATGAGACATGAATCCGAGAACTGAGAATACGACGAATCCAGCAAATATGCTAGTGCCACAGTTCAAAATTGGCACGAGGATTGAATCTCTGTAATTTTTCGCACGTTATTTTCTGTAGATTGTTTTAACGGAGTGATTGTTGTTCTATACTCACAGACGATTGTTGTTGTAGAACGGATTGTAGCTGGCCATATTGACGATTCCACCCCAACCCGGACCGAGGGAAAAAAATATTTGCAGTGCTGCGTCTGCCCAGACCTTGCGGAAAATTTATAAAAAATAATTTGATATTATGAAATCGTTGCAGATTCATTAACATTTTATTAACTAATTACCTTTAGATTAGTTATTTGCGACCAGTTTGGCATTATGTAGAATAATATACCGTCGTAAGCACCGGGTAGAGTGACGCCTCTTATTAAAAGTATGAATAAAATGACGAAGGGAAATGTTGCTGTGAAATAAACTACCTGAAAATCATTAATTTAATCAGTAATGAATTTTTTTTTACTAAAAAGTCGATAAATCTTCTTACTTTTCCTACGCTTTTAACGCCGTTTGATATACAGAGAAATACTATTATCCACGATATGAGATTGCAGGTGAACAGGGGCCACACGATTCCTCCCATCTTTTCGATCCCTTCGGATATTTGCAGGATATGATTGCTGAAAAAGAGATAAATAAATAAAAACAAAAAATAAATTGAAGAAAATATTGTCGAATAAGTTTGAGAAATCATATATCTATCTATCAGCAGCGGGTTAATACACTTACTGAAAAAACTCGTCTGCTGGGGTCTTAGTTCTTTCGATCAGCTCGATTTGGTCAGACTCGTTTTTCTGCCCGAACACATCCGCGCCAAGCTATACATACGTGGAGATTAAGGATTTTTCGTGATTTATATATAATTAATAATTAAAAAAAAAAAAAAAAATACATTCGCAGAGTATTGCACCTTCAGACACTTGTATGTGTTCCAATGATTGTCGCAGTCTTCCCAGGGCAATTTTTTCCTGAACGACATCGCGAGGAACATCAATGGGTAGGATATTATCACGTTGTAGTACATCGTGCATATTAAATTAACAACAACAATGGCAAAACCAGCGCCTATAATAATAATAATTGATACAAAAATTACATTAATTAATATAAGTATTGACGTAAAAACTTTGATAGTTCCAACAAATCTCCTTGTCTTTGGAAACGAACCTTTGAAAATTGGACTGGTTCTAAACATCGTTATGCATCCTGTACCCCCGAATTGTCCTATCGAAGATTCCATGAAAAATAATGGTATCCCACATAGGAATAGCATCAACAAATACGGGACCAGAAAAGCTCCTACGGGATGAAAATAAATCCGATGTGTAATAAATGCGGGATAGAATTATCAGTAAATTGTTTTACTTGGTCTCAGCTACTATACTACAACTAGATATGAAGTACAATAATGCTTCCTGTTAGGGTGTGACAACTGACAATTGCTAGAAGACTTTTATTGAATGATTCTCTTTAAGCGTAGCCGTAAATTGCGCTTACCGTCAATTTGCCCTTGAATTTTTCTTAGCCTTTTTTTTTTTTTTTTTTTCACTGCAGAGCCTAAGAGACTAACGTCTGATATTCGCGGATCACCGAAGTCTTGATTATTTCAGAATTCTCTCGATATATAATCTGATAAAGAATCAATTCCCATATTTTCCCCTTCCCTTTCCTCAGTCTCGCTAATATGGAATGACAGTTGACACACTTGGCTACAGACCTAATTCTTTTTAAACTGACATCCGATCGAGTTGCATCATGCAATTTTAGCCAAGGATGAATATGAATATTACATGAATTTATTTATCACATAATAATCCAAATATTTACTTACCACCTCCGTTTCTGTAACAAAGGTACGGAAATCTCCAGACGTTACCGATCCCTATAGCATATCCTGCACACGATAGCAAGAACTCGGTTTTATTCGCCCAGGTTCCTCTCTCCGGCTCGTCTTCGTCCTGGCGACTTACACTGCCCCAAGAGGCTCTCCGCGTCTCATTTTTCGTCTGTGTTCATCAATTTTTTAAGTCAATTTTCGTTAGATTCTCGGATTATTATTGATCATATATTCGTCGAACTTACCTTCATGGCGAACGCAGTTTATTATTTCGTAGTCCTTCTACCCTCAGATTTAGTCATTTCTTGATGAAATGTCCCCCGCGTTTTAATTCTCCGAGAAATTCAACGACGCGTATAATAATTATTATCGGCACTTTAAAATTCAATCACTCTACCCTTCCTTCCTCGGCTACGGTAGGTATATACCTTCTATTCTCAAGTATCTAGTCTCGAGTTGATCAAGGAGCGAGATAACCACTGGAGCAACCACCAGCTGCTATCAGTCCAAACAGCACAAAGGCCAGAATTGTATATCGGGAGTCTCTCTGATCTCTCATCTCCTCCCCTGTCCTCCAGTGCACTTGAGTACCGTATATCAGTCCTCGACCAGGCACTCACTCATAAAGTGATCGTGTAATCGCGGCTACTAGCATAATTCGCGTCGCTATTTGCGTACCCACATACCTATATCGCTTCAATATAAGCCTGCAGTAACGTCGAAGGGGGGCCATCGTAAGATATTATACATAGTGCAGTGTAATCGGGTTCATCTATAATCGAGGTCGTAACCCCCCACGTCCTCCATCCAATCTGAACGAGATTTTCTTTCATTATAAATTTTTCGAAATGGGGAAAAAATATCGAACCCCAATTTCTCATCATTCGGATTGCAGATCGTCGGGTTGCCCACTGCCAGGAATTTATCCGCAGCTAAAAAAGCCCTAGGATCCAAGGATACCCTCTGATGCTGAGCCTTTGCAATGATAGGTACGAAAACGAGGGTGGCTGATGGTGGCGTGGGCCTCTGCTTCACCGACTGTGGTAAACGTTCCAGGGTATGTCGACGGCATATACCTAGTGCAGCTTATGTCGATTATTCGATGATCGGATCAGCTTTTCGCCAATAGATAGAAACCCTTGTGCCAAAAATAGGGAAGAGCCGAATCGGAGCAGAATTTTTTCGGATATATATACACATAGGTACATGTTGTATGTTTATATATGATCGAAGGAAGAACCTGTTGATTTTTATTCCGATTCTAACAGATGATTCTTCGATTTTGAACCGATTTTCGAGCTGTTGATTTCGACGTGGGTAACGGAGAAAGAGAGAGAAAGAGAGAGAGAGAGAGAGAGAGAGAGAAAGAAAAAACGAGTCACAGATATCGGAGCTAATTAATTGTCAATGTTTAATCAGGGGCTGCAGGGTGGGATTGACGCGTTGATGGGAAAAGGGTGGGAGTGTGTAGAGTAGAAGAGAAGAGGAAATTTGGAAATGCCAATATTTTATTAATCTAGCGTACATATAGCCCGATATGCCTTCGCAGATAATTGACCAATTAAAATTTTCCAATCAATTATCGCCGTATTATTGGTCCTTGGTAAACGTCAGCTGGTAACTGTCAATTAACGAATTTACCTGTACGTGATGGGTGATGGACAATATCATCCACTGGCTTTATCCCATGTATACCTACGTTAATATCAACAATAGTATATAGGTATGGTATTATTCCATCGGGATTTTGATCCCCCTTCATTTTTTCTTATTTTCTTATTATTATTATTATTATTATTATTTTCCACCCTTTTTGTTTGCTAGTTTTTTATTTCCTTTTTTCTACTACCGATCAAAATATCAACTGAATAATCCGAGCAGACTGAACCACTCGACCTCTATGTTTCCCTGGATAAATCCACGTGCAGTCAATTTTGAGTGGTGGAAAAATCCTGCAGCCAACGAAATACTCCGTGGGATTTTTGAAGCACCTAGAGATAATCCTTCGATGGAAAACGTCGGGTGAATTTATATACATATAATTGGAAGTTGAAATAATTGCTTGCGTTCGTTTGTATAAATAGACAAACTGTGTACGTATGTGATAAAATAAAAATGAAAATGAAAAAAAAAAAATGAAAAAAAATGAAAAAAAATAAAAAAAATTGCCAAAAGCTCAGTATACGAAGTGAAGAAAATCCCTGGTAGGGTATATATCGGTATAAGTAATCGTTGGGGATCTCGCGATGGAAGATGGGGTATAAAAGAGAGAAAAAGAGGCATAAAGGGGAGGTAAAAAGCCCCTAGAATCGTCACTGTCGACGTAGGGATATAAAAAGACAAAGAATCGTGGGGTATGGTCGGGTGGTAGCTAGTAGTCGTCGCCGTTCCCTTAGTCGTCGATAAAAATCGCAAAAGAGCAAATCCCTCGAAAGAACTAAAAGATGGTGGGTGCGTCCCCCCTCCCCTCCTTTCCATGACTGTTGGTCCTCGGGACGAGGATTTTTCTCCGGGTCGAAGTAGCAGAGCTTTGGTTTGTAGATTTGATCAAATGATCCCTGCAACGAGCATCGCTACCGCTGATCGTACGAACACCGAACAGGCGTGGCGCGGTAGTTCCCCAGAAGTCTGTGGGAGCGATCGGAAATCCACGGAATTGTAAAAAGAGCTGGATCGAAAAAAGAAAAAAAAAAGGTTGGGGATGCCGAGGGGGGAAGGAGAGAAGCGAAACCAAAGTAAAAAAGTAAAATAATAATAATAAAAGAAAAAAAAAAAAAAAAGAAGAAGAAGACTGGATAAGGGCGTCGCGAGGTCCTCGTCGAATAGGAAGTCGTCGAATCTATATATCCACCAGGGATGAAAGCTCCTCCCTGAGCTAACCGGACCTGGTGATCCCGCTGTGATCCTGGTGATCGGTTTTCGTCGATGTTCAAACGACTTGCTGACGTTTCAACCATTACCCAGGGATTTCCCCTGCAGAACGATGATGTTCCTCAGACTAGGACGAAGCCCTGGACGATGAGTTTCGAATACGTTTAGATACCCTTCACTGTTTGAGGGTGGAGAATGGGAGATTTATTAGTCTCTGAAGCTGCGACATCAGATCTTCTCAGACGAGAGGAATAATTAATGCTGATTTATCCTTATACGATTAGAGAAAATACTATGTAGATCGATATTAAAAAAATAAAAATAAATAAAAGAAATAAGAAAAGTTTGATAAATAAAAAGGAGGAATACTTGCACCCTGGCACATTGGTACATATCACGAAACGAAGGATGTGTAGATAAAGAGGAATAGTATAGAGAGAGCCAGTGGTGGAAGTCGGTTCCCTAAGCCAGAATAATTTATTGCCAAGTGTACATTCGGTACTAAATAAGGGTGGTCCTGGTATCAGACCCCCACGCTGCCCTCAAATTGTTAGCCCCTCTCTACGTTTCGGTTATCTCTCTCGCTCTAATGTTATTCAGGACGCGGATTAAACCGTGTACCTACTCGGCCTTCGCATTTGCAATCAAATACTCTCTACTGCCCGAAGAGGAAAAGCTTCTCTTTTATTGATGGGCTAAAAAAAACCTATCCAACCCCCTCCCTCAGCTATTCGATGCTTCGTGCAGAGTAGTAGTCTTCCTCTGCGGAGTATAATAAAAAAAATAAAAAAATAAAAAAAAAAAAAAGGAAAAGAAAAAGAGGAAGAGGAAGCGAGAGAAAAAAAAAAAAACAAAAAAAAAAAACGGGGGCATAGACGGGGAGATTGAGACAGGAGAGAATTATAGAAAAAGTTTAGAGAAATTGGGATTCTTTTTTATTTTTATTTTTATTTTTTTTATCATTTTTAGTTTTAATTTTTAGTTTTTTTTTTTAATTAACAAAGAATAGGACAACCTCAAAATGAATTCTAGCTATTGGTGTGCGTAGCGTAATCCCGGTTTCATACGTTTTTTTCTGAACTCTTTTGATTTCGTGCCGCAGCGATATTGCCATCGTTAATAAAAATCGCGGTTTACTTTACGGAAGGCTGGTTGAAAAGGGATTGAAAAATTTCAAGCTATACTCCTGCGAACGCATATATGTATATATATGTATGTATACATTAATACATGTACTATATATAAATATACATATATATATATGCTGTTATCCTTGCGATCATTCGGTATGGATTTAATACAGTAGGTAGGTACCTATGACCAAGGGGTAGTCGATTTTAAACTGACCTAAAATATCTAGTGTATGTCCCCTGCCTGGCCATATCAGCTTCCTGTATGGTCTAGTATTATCCGAAATATCCGGAAGTATAGATACGCCGGAAGTATGCCCTGCAGTTCGACGGAGAAACTTGCCCCAGCCAATTGAATTTAGGATAGAGGATTTGTTTGTTATCTATAACGCTAATCGAGGGTGAACAAATTTATTATTAATTAGGTTTAATCAGTCTGTAAGAAACGTCCTCGATATTATTATATAGGGTTGTAATTTAACGATGAAATACGCAGAATTTGGTGATTAATAATCTTTGATTATTATATGAAATGAAATACGTAGCTATGATTCCTTAACTAATCGTCAAGAATGCTTGAAGCATAGTTCTCATCGCGCGTGCCAAGGATTGTACTATGTGCAGGGTTCGCTTTGCGAAGGACCTTTCGGGGTGGTTAATAGCCCGGCTATAGTATATAGGCAATGAGGAAGAGATATGGAATCGCGGGAATCTACCACGACTGCAGCGAATAGTTTAACGGAGATAAAAGCCAATTATTCGAACAATTTCCTATATAGGGACGTAGACGCGACAATGGAGTACCAATTCTGTGCGATTTTCAATTTTGAATTACCAAAATTTCGGTGGTGTATATAAAAAAAGATACGTAGCAAGTAAAGAGAATAAGAGAAGAGATAAATTTTGGAATTCTATTATCGAAATTCTTCCCTTTTTCAAGGGGTTCCCTCTTTTTTTTTTTTTTTTTTTTTTTTTTTTTTTTTCGAGTGGTAGCAGCCTGTGGGTGGTTTAGCCATGGCGACATTTGACTAGGACGTACGCGCCGGTGACGGCTAAATTTACATCTATCTTTCTAATTTCATTGAGCCAATCTGCATGTTGTTACGCCTCTCGTACTGGGGGAGCCTTTCGTCGCTGTAACAGTCACCGTTTAAATAGGGTATTCCCCACAATTCCCTGCATCAGCTGGCTCAGCTCCCTCCTCCCTTACTTCCATCCTCTATCGCATTTTACGTTCCTCTCTTTCTCCCCTTGTCGCCTATACCGATGAAACTATACCCAGATTAATTGAGAGGAGGGTTCCTCTGCAGAAATACCCCATATAAAATATATTCCATTTGTCAAAAAACCTGAGCAAAATTTTAGCGCAGTTTTTGTCTTCGTTTTCTAATCAAATCTCGAAAACTAGGCAATATTCAGACACGGGGCTTACGTAATCGTGTTCCGCGTGCAAATATTCGTCGAAAAGGAATACACACAAGATAATACTCGAAATTTTGATTTTTCGATAAAATAAAAATCTGGCAGAGTTTTTTTTTTTCCCCCCGTTTCTTTTGCGTCGAATCTTTGATCTCTGTAGATGATGTTGGTGAACGCGTGCATCCATACAGGTAGCCGTATATTCAGAGTTTAAAATAAGATTGCAAGAGCATCGTCAGCAATTAGGTATACGTTGGGAGGTTGGTTCACCTCAAACAATGCGTCATTAATCACATTGGCGTTGATCGGAGTTGGGGTATGGACCGCTACAGCCACAGCCACAGCCACAGCCACAGCCACCACCACCACCACCACCACCACGATAGAACCATCCGTGCAACCGTCTAGATCAGCTCTCGCAACGTCGACAAAATGGCGGTAATAAGGGGTGTCGAGAAAATGGCCGCTCTGATGAACCCTGAATCGCAGCATTACGGGAACTGATTGCGCCTTCGAAGGTGGCCCATGTTAAGCGGGGAAGCGGTGAAGGTGCGGTCACGTACAACCTGAGGGAGAGATGGAGAGAGGGAGAGGGATAAGGGAAGAGAGGAAAATGAAAGGGGTTAGAGTTAGTTAGCGACATGTGACGCTATGACGCTTGTTCGGTAAGAGAGGGAAAGAGAGCACGTGGTAAGGCGAGGCTAGGAATACGAGATCGTCTAGAGGTATAAACCGGTCCGCGCGCTTTCCCAAAATTACGTAAATTATTATCAGATTAAGGGAGTGCGTTGCGTTCGTTACTCTCCAACAGAGATTCAAAATCCCGTGAGCTTATTCGAATGCTAAGCGGTTTCGCTGAATACGTACTTTACGTTGCGAGAGAGAGTGAGAGAGAAAGACAGACAGAGAGCCGAGTTAAGGGATGCCTGCAACGCGTTATTTTACCTAATTATATAGGAAAACGTTACCCCTTCAAATCTAAGTTTTATATCTATATATCTATATATATTAGGTATATTTTTTTTTTTTTTTTTTTTTTTTTATGAATTTTACTTCATTTTTCATTTTCGTATAGAAATTTATTTAGATTCAGGAAATATTATTATCACTTCGATATTCAAACGATAATAATTATCTGTTCAAATATTCATAGGTAGGTATACGAATATGTTATAGGTAGGTATATAGTATAGAGAGGTATAGAACCTGTATACATATACATACATATAAGCGACGTGATAAGCCAGCCGCAGAATTTTTACGCGAGGTCTTTTATCTGCAGGCGGTAATAAAATTTAAAAATTCATTCCGCTCAGATCGTTAATTATTCAAGATCGCGTGACTTTCAGAACAGTTGCACGAATTAATATTTGATTAGCAGTGTAAACGATGGATACTCACGATCCTCCACCGACCGACGTCGCCTATATGTCGGTTCTTAGATCCTGCTGCACTGACACATATCATCCCCTTACGAGTATAATTATATTTATATAAGAAAATGAAATATAAACATGTCAAATCTATCATTGAAAATAGTCTAGCTTAAATTATTCTCTCAAAAAATTAAAGATAAGTAAATAAAATTGAAAAAAAAAAAAAAAAAATTTCATGGTTCTTATTTTTTTTTTATTATTTTTTTTTTCAAATTTATTGAAGCACGATAACTGTACGAGTTTGATGAATATTATATGAACAAGGTTGCCTGACCCTTGTCGTTTCGCAGCAATCGAAAGCTTATCATCTATCACCTTGTATTATAGTTTCGATTGCCACCATAGATAATTACGGAATATATGACACGAAAGACTGATAATCATGTACCCACGTACCTACTATATGACAATAATTTATTTTATTGATCATAAACACATATGTGCGATTGTCGCGTGCACTCAACCCGCGCACCTGTCATTATTACATTAGTCACCTTTGAATTATTATTTATTATATATATCACCTCGTACCAGCAAAAAATCATATAATAATAGATTTTATTCATTTTTCTGTAAAAAAAAAAAAAAAAAAAAGGAAAAAATAAGAATAAACCACAAAATAAAAATGGAATGAAATAAGCATCACTGATCACTGATCATTTTTCTTTTCCTTCAATTTCTTTCTAAATTGTCGTACACCTATATATATATATATATATATATATCTGCAAGGTATATATAGATACTAAAAGTGGCAATTTTTAAATAATTTTCTTATCTTGTTATAGCTATTGCCTTACCAATACATGGTGGTTTAGTTGCGTGTCGAGGTATCATTAGCCTGGTAGAAAACACGCCAAGGATAAGTAAGAACGAAGGAATTACTGGTTTTAGAGACCAATAATTAGTTCCGATACCAATTAACTGGCGGTACCCGCGCCACATACTCATTTTTCTTCGTTTTTTTTATTTTTTTTTATTTTTCTTGAATTGCTCGTTTCTTTTATTGTTATACCTATAGTTGAGAAATTATTTTAGTATTTCAGTAATTACCATTTTTCCATCATCAGACTATCGAGGGAGTAGATACAGGTTCAAGATTCTGTTCGAAAAATGAGAAAAATTTATTCTATATGAAATTTTGAAAATGTGAATCATGGAAGTAGTCAAGAAGAGTTGAAGATTCATACCTACACGAGTGTGGAAGCTCGACCACTCGAGTCTTTACGGTTATAAAATGCATGTAAAATGTTGAAGAATTATCACAACCCTTTTTATATACCTACCCTTCGAAAGTAGCTGCTCAGAACTACGACGACGATGAGGTATATGAGAGAACTAGAGAAATAATTGAAACGTAAAATCACCGCGAGAAAGAGAAGATGAAAAGAAAAGAAACGATAGAAAAAAAGAAGAAACGCAGGGTGAATGCAGGGTCCAGGATTAAAAACGATACCCCTTATATGCATGTAATATAATTGATAAAAATGATTCGTCACATCGTTGAAATTCTCTATTTAAATGACATAATACACCTGGAGATAATTTGAAAATTGGGTTTTAGTACCTAGTGACGTCACGTATGTACCTAGGTACCCACCTCTATCGCTGATAAACTTTGTGGTAAATTTAATTGAGCTTATCTGAAGGGGATCTGCGGAGTACTTGAGCGTCTAACATATAGGGGTGGCGTCGCGGCGCGGTGCGGCGCGGGCGCGGGCTCGGTGGTGAGGGGTTCTGAAAACGGGACACCATCACACGAGAGTATGTGCAGACTAAAAGGCAGGCGATTCTCTCTCTCTCTCCCTTTATCTTCATCTTTATCTCTCTTTCTCTCATTCGAAAAGCACGTGCTTTGGTATAAGGTGGGTAGGTATGGTTGGGTATATAAGGGCGCTATATCGAGTTAATTTAGTGTGTCGTTAAATGGGCTTTAAATTTAGTTTCTGTCTTATGGATTTAGTGCGGTGTTTAGGGAGATTCTGGATAGGCGAGGTATCAAATGATCATTACCGTTGTTTGCCAAAACTTATATGTACTACCTATACATATATATATATATATATATATATATATGCGAATGGTACACGACTGGTTACCTCGACTCGCTAAAGTACGTACAGTACCTATGTAGGGAATTAAATATACGAAGAGGTCATTCCAATTTTTCTCCCTCTCTTTTTATAATTATCTTTCATTTTATTTCCGGCATATTTTATTCCCGCATTAACGATACAGAACTTAATTAAAAAAATCCTATATATACCGGCGTTGGTCAGCGAATTGCCCAGCTCCTACGCTTCACTCTTATTTGAAGGACTCTGTTTTCCCTAATTGCCTACCTCTACCACGCAATACCGATGCGAAATTAATTAGCCAAATTAATCGCGAGCGCTTCGGGAATATATGACTTTTATTACTTCATTATTAAATAAATAAATAAATAAATAAATAAATAAATAAATAAATAAAGAACACGGAAAGGCGATCGAAATGAACGCGAGTGGCGCAATTTAAACCTCTACTTAAAATAATAATGGTCATAAATTATCTGGCTTTGGTAATTTTTGACGAAAAATTGCTTTTATCGGTTGCTGCAGCCGGTAGTCTCCCAGCACCCCGTGGTTTCATTTTATACGTTTTTTTTTTTTTTTTTCCTTTATTTTAAAAATAATTTTCTACCGCACCGTAGTTTATTACTTGTCCTTTTATTTTTCTAATCGTTTTATACATATATATATATATTTTTTTGTCAGATAGATTCACGTGATTTTCTACAACATCATCGTCGGTATTATAGTTATACGTAAATTAAATTTTCATCTAGTTGAAAAGATCGAGATCTGCGTGAGATACAAAATTCGAATATGAATAAGACCACCCTCGGAATCCAGTCCATAACTCGCGCCATTCTGTATCTCTCAAATCCCATAAGAGTAGAAAAATTATATTTAGAATCGGTAAAAAACAAGTGGAAAGCCTTAGAGCTAGCCAAGGGATGAAGGCGGAAGAAGAGTCCGCCGTATTCCCATACCTGTCTGGCTACATGCAATAGCAGCCTTCGTATACCATAAATTTTATGATAAAGTACGAAAATCCCCCTTGCATGAAAATCTCCAAATGGTAAATCCACAAACAATATTCTCTCCTTCTCTCCTTCTCTCCTTCTCTCGTCTATGTATATGTAATATGTGTGCGGGGGTAGAGAGGACGCGAGTCTCTCCACCAAAAGACTGCAAATATACATACAATATACATAGATGGACGAAAAAGGGTCAGTTAAACCAGAAGAATGAAACATGGAGAAGGGATGAGCTCGAGCTAACAGACGGATAGATATTCTCATAGATGGTCATATAGGTATTTCTGCCCCTGCTTGCTGCAGGGTGCAGGTACCTAGCTACAGAGAAGTTCGGAGACTGCAGCACCAGTGCAGCAAAGCCTCTTCGTCGAGGGGTAGGTACGGATATATCTACCCTCCTCTTCTGTTCGGCGTCCTGAGCTTTTGCTCAACGGAATGCTGCGAAGCTCTACGAACGATGCTATACCCATACCTAGCTGTACCTACATGGACAGAAAAGTTTCGTGAACCGTTCGAGAAAAAGGTAGGCTACTGCAGATGGGGATGAGAATTAGCGAAACAAGTATTGTCCACCAGTCCGATGGTTAACATCCACTCGACCAGACAGAGATGAGACCCCTTCCAAGTTTCAATCATTTATTTATACACGGTCAAAAATATACTGGAAGGGTATGTTTCTCCATTAATCCCACGCTCTAGCTGATTCTTTATTCTTAATTTTAGGTGGATCCCGAGGATTTCCCCAAAATGTTTCAAAACCTCAAGTTGTAGATATTTTGAAAATGGTATAACCGTCCAAAATCGTCCTCATTTTTACTGAAAATCCTATTTGTCACCCAGGTATAGCATTGCTGCCCAGTGAAGTAATTGAACCTCGCGTGAATTCACATCGAAAATCTTGAGTCAGTTCAGTTATTCAATTAGCTTTGTCGCCGATTGAACCCGATTAGACTAAACCGAAATGCAGAATGCAGTTTAGTCGGAGATTTGGATTCGTGAGAAATTCCTAGTCACTTCTCAACCGAGTCCTAAAGGAATCCAGGATTCAATTATATACCACCAGACATATTCAACATTTATTTCGTATACCTGTACCTACAGCGGAGACACGCGATTTCCAGACTTCAAAGTCCTAAACTTACCTCATTGTCCTTCTCCCTTAATATCTAAGTGTACTTATGCACTTTGCGGCTTAGATTCTATATCTGCGGATTTAGTCAAACTCTTCAATGAGTTCGCGTGCCTAAATTTGGTAAATATAAAAATTAGAGAACAAATATGATGAATAATTTGATTATTTTTTGCCCAAAATTTTGGAAAAATCCACATAAGATATTGGGAAACCGTTGTATACCCTAGGCAAAGTTCTTGATGCTGTATACGTATATGTACGTATGTAAGGTGGTCGTAGCCTCGTAGTTATACCATACTATGGCGGGAGATACGCGTCCTTTTGAACCTTTACTGGCATCGCGGCGTGCCAAGCTTTTAGCGTACAATAAGAACGCATAAATTATTTTAATAGCTGCCCGCTATTAGCCATCTCCTCTCTCCTCTCTTCTCTCTTCTCTATCTTCTATCCTCTATCCTGTATTACGGGGCCTCTGGCTGCACTCTCCCGGCCACACATCGACCGACCGACCACACTGACTAATTTCGCGTTTCTGAATAGGTCCACTTAGCTTCTAGCCACTCCCAAGCGAATTCGCGTTTCAATTCGACTATATACGGCCGGGACGGTCTACTAGAACAACGCGCGTAAGCTCAGCGCCAAAAGGACGAGCTATATATGGTATAGTACCTACAATTTTTCGTGAATAGAAATTCAGGGCGCCTTCCCTCTCTCTCTCTCTCTCTCTCTCTCTCTCTCTCTTTTCCGGTTATTTTAATTTCTTTTTTTTCTTTTCTTTTCTTTTCTTTCCTTTTTTCCAACCAACTCTACTCCTTTAACTTCTCGCCAAGTCGACTCCGAGCACAATAATTAGAGGGCGTAATTAGTGCCAATTAACAGAGTGGTTAAACAACCCCCAGCCCCGTCTCCACTTCGTTGACTAACGTCTACAGGTAGTTATAGGTACACGTAGGTTAGACATTATTATACGTATTATATATGGTGTTGCGCATATAGAAACATGTATATATATAGAAACGGGGAAGCCTAAAAGCCTGATTGAAAATCTTCAGATCGTCGTCCCGGATCGGAAACACAATCGTATAATATTTAAAAAAAAAAAAAAAGGGTAATTCGATAGATTTTCTAAGGATGAAAACTATTCAGGCAGTGTTGAATTCCTGGCCTTGTTCGACCAGCATATAGCCTTCGATACCCTTTCTCCCGGAGGTTTAGGGGTACGAACCGAATATAGTAGGTATAGTAGCCCTATCGCCGATCTTTGGATCCCGTTCGTAGTTAGGATCTGTTATAGGTTTCTCGCGCATGGAGATAGCTTTCTGGTTAAATCGGAACTATTTAGAGGCTATCAGCTATCCGCTGGCGGTTAGTTGGTATTCGAGAAACTATTTGGTGGCTTGGCTACGCCAAGATAGATAGGAATATCGTAGATATAGTATAATTTATTGCCACCGAACCCGGCTACGAATATCGTAGAGTTTATAGTTTAATATCTAACCGAGGGTAGGTATATATATGGTACAGTTAGCCCCCCCGTGATACATTGCAAAATCAGGCGTTCACCCCCGCGCGCGTTATTAAACCTCTGCGTTAACTGCACTTTCTCTGTACTATACCTATTACCGTTCATATCCCCCCCGTTCTTCGACGAAGGATGCGAGGGAGGAATAGAAGAGCTGGTATCTTTCGAAGAACGCTGAGCGGTTAGAAGCTAAATTTTCCACGGAACGCGGGCATAAGGGCGCAGATAATGATAATAATAAACGGAGTAGTTTGCCGGCTTTGTGACAAATAATACTGTTTTACTGACAGAGCTACGGCAACGAGCTGCCGGGCGGGTTACACTCTAATGACGTCATTATAATTACAAACGCTCCTGGTACACGAGAGAGGAGACGACGAAGCGACGAGAAGGTTTCGCCATTGCCCCATCCACCAAACTCGCGCAGAACCTCTTCGTATACCTACTCTACATCCCGCGACGAGAAATCGTTTGACAAATTTATAGAATTTCATTTAACCCCCCCTTTTTTTTTTCTTCTTCTTCTTCTTTCTTTCTCATCTCATGTTCATTAGTTTATGATATTTTTCCTATTCTTTGAGAAAAAAAAAAAAAAATAAATAAAAATTCATTCTTATGGTCAGAGCGATTTAAAGATCTTTCGAACCGCGACCGTTGAGTATAATATGAATTTTCTAAACCGCAGCTCTTTGGCTTACGGTCATTAAAATTTTCAGAAAATGGCATATGGAGAAAAGAACTTTGTAACCGTTCCGCGGGTTTTCTCGAAAGAACTTATAACGCGCTGCGCTGGTGCTGGGTGGTGATGGTAGTGGTACTGCTGCTGCTGCTGCTACTGCTGCAGCTGCACTTAACCAACGGATGACAATTTAGACATCATTAAATAAAACCGCCTACTGCTCTATGCGTGGCACGATGTGGTAAATGAAATAGCCTGCATACACATACGTATACCTACCTGCAGGGTATAACCGAGTTTACTTGTATAGTTTTATTTACACAACGAGCCAAAGCTCCGCAGCTTTCTACCCCGTCATTAATTTTCAGCCTCGTTTTAACACATAGAGTTAGAAAGAGAGAAAATTACCGTAAGAAACTTTGGTCCCCTGCAGTGCCACGTATTTGGTATACGGAGCTATACGAGTCGTCGATTTAATTTTCTTCAAAAAAAAAAAAAAAAAAAAAAAATATAGAAACAAAAAAAAAAAAAAAAAATTGATTCACGCGTAAGAAAATCTTCTTGTTTTTTTTCAATTTTTTTTTTTTTTTTTCATTTTCTTATACGAGGCGAAGGCGTCGTTTACCGCAAGAATTTCTCGCTGATAATACGCCGATAGATAACCAGCTATACAGCTCGGCATACTGGTATAGTACCTACATCGAATAGCTGCACCATGGGAGCCGGTATTTTGAGATACTTTCATGTCGCCAACTCGTTAACGGTCATAGTTTCCTCTTCCAGAAATTAATCCCAGCTCGGACTAGATTCTAGAACATTCCTTGTTAATTAATTTTCAAAACCACGCCAGGAATTCTGTACAAGTAACGGCGCAGCATCGCCAGCCTTTCGAATCCCCTTGTGCCAAAAGCTTATATATATATAATACCGAACCTTTTACCGAACATATCTGCACCAAGGTGCGAAAATGAACGCTGAATTATCAACCTCGTTTTAAATTCACGATCATTATTATCAATTACCTGGCATTATTAGCATAAAGTAACGAACTCGTCTACGCGCATATATACGTATATTATAGAAATCAGCTTTTTCCCGATTACATATAATACCTGCTACACGCACCTTTATAGGTCTTACGTATTCCTCCGCGGTTCGTATCCGAATCTAGCGACGTCAATCAGTATCTTCTTTTGCACAGTTGTCAAACTCATGGTCTCGATTTAATTATTTCAAGATCGATTAACCCGTCATCGACTATAGCTGCCTCTGTACCTGGCAGTCGACGAAGAGAGTTTATGCGTTCGAAGTATTATACAGCCACCGCGTTAGATTCGTATTGTTGATCGATTTTGGCAATATAACTCGATATTACGTATTCATTCGCGTCTCTCGCAGGTCCCGTATCCTTCTTTACCTGAAATAAATGAAATAAATAAAAAATAAAAAATAAAAATAAAATAAAATAGTTACGATTCTATAGGTGGGTGTATATAAAAATATACCTACTGCACAATTATTACGAATACGAAAAGTGTATAAAAGATACACGCAAATGCATTAAATTCCGTTCGAATAGTTCCTACCTATGTTATACTGTTGGATAAACGGCGACAGGATCAGGGGTAATGCATTATCAAACCACATAGGTTACATATATATTATATAGTATGGAATCGTATATCTGTTAGACTTTTAATTCCGCTCTGCGCTGTTTAAAATAAAGTTAAATTCTACTATTTTGTGGTTTTACGTGCGCGAAAGCGGTACTACAAGATTAAGCACCCCACAGTCTGTGGCAGCGTGACTTGATATCGTCTCACCTTAAAACGTCGCAAAAAGAAAAATGCGAATAATGTAGAAAAATGAAAAAAAAAAAAAAAAAAAAAAGGAAGGGAAAAATTAGAAATAAATTTTCGGATGTGGGTGGAAGTGAATAATGGCCGACGAATGTTCGTTCGTGGGGGGGAGGAGGAGGAGGTCGCGTGTCAATAAGTGGGCTCAGGTAGGTACCTATACTTATCGGCACTCAATTATTTATCAGCATTTCATCGTCCGCCCCCGTACAGCAGCACTTCGTTGTCGATGTTATTCGCATGTTGCCGCCTTCATATTCCCACTGCATATGTATATATATATATGCCAGGGTATATATGGGTACCTACCACGCGGTAGACTACCCACGGTAATAAAAAGGCAATTATCTAAATTACACAGGAGCCCTGAGCCGATTGTGAGACAGCCGACCGGCTAGTCTTAGATATATGCGATAGGACATATATAGACATAGACATACATATAAGTTATGTTCCTATACGCGTTTACGAAAGAATGGAATAATATATAGAATACAGAAAAAGGGGGAAAAAATGGCTAATATTTTTTTTGTTTGGAAAATTTCTTCTTTTTTTTTTCTTTTCGAAAAGATATTTTTTCCCTGGCGGAATTTTACTTCGAAACTAATTTACTTTTACCAGGCGTAATCATCGTTCCCTGTATTCATAGTTTTACGTCTCCTGGTTTCAACCCCCTTTCCCATTACACAAGCCCCGTTCGCTCTCTTCTCCCTTTCCTTCCCTTCGTTTCGCTTCCATTTCTCTCCTCGCCCCGCACCCGTGCCACTTAGGTTTAATGATATTAATTAAAACGCGTATCAATAATTGAATCTAAATTGAATTACGTTTTAATCTGTTTAAACAATCTTTTTATAACCGTGACTCTATTATCTCACGAGAATGTACGCGATACCACCAAGATACACGGGTTCTTCTTCTAATACTCCGGGAAGCTATACCTACTGGATTCCCGAAATAATATAGACCTATACATTCATTATACGCAAAAAAAAATCTGAAAATATATAATCCTATAGTAGGTATCTCTATGTATTATATGGTATATATAAATATAAATATATCCATACAAAATAGAAAGAATTAGCAACAAGAAACCATAATTCTTGTCCGCCGACAGACCAGTAAACGAGAGAATTAGCCGCAGTGTAGTACTGTGACCAGAAATAATGAAATATGGGAAAGCTTTTAGCTTTTAGCTTTTAGCTAATGTCTGATCTGGGGTGTTGGCTTCGTTCTATGTATCTGCAGGCTTCTGGTTCCGTCCAAAGGCCCGCTACGCGTTTCGGACAGTGGCTAAATGATGCATCGATTCGTTAATCGGTGGGAAAAAGCAAGCAAGCAGCAGCAGCAGCAGCAGCAACAACAACAAAAAATCAGGAAGAAATCCCTCGGTCGTTTCGTATTATCCACTTGCATATATACTACTATGGGGGCCCTTTGACGTGTGTCCAAAGTCCTCAAAGTTTATTCGAAGGAAATCCACCAGAAATGAAATTTTCTATAAAATGAATGACCGTAAGGGAGTTGGAGTTACCGTGTGTGTTTGATGTCCGATTAGAACAACATTTTCCTTCGATATATTTAGATAGACGTGGATAGATGGATAGACCGATAGATAGATGGATGGATATATACATACACACGCTTCGTCGATTCTATGCCGAGTCAAAGGATACTCCAGAACCAACATCCAGTCTCACGCACGCAAATATAGACCTGGGTAAAGGATTAAAGGGATGTAGTCCTTAATTATGCATTGTGCAACGTGCGCGTCCGATACCCTCGAGATCGAGGAAATTCAAAGGAACAGGTTAAACCGATCCTCTGGCTATCATCGTGGCTTCATATTTACCCGAACATAGGATCTAGACTGATCATCACAGGACTACTAGGATATATAATCTGACCATCAGGATCCCGATATTTCTGCACCCCGATTTCTTCGGCTCATTGTTCCTTCGCCTCCACTTCCACTTCCACTTCCACTTCGACTTCCACTTCTACCATACGACGTGTGGCTTCGGGGTTCTAGATTGTAAGTTCGAAGTTAGGGATTCGGTAAGGGAGAGAGAGTAGGTACACAGAGGGTGGTGGAGTCGTCGGAGTAGTAGGTATAGGTAGAGGCGAGGTGGAGCACACGTACATCACTAATCCGTCACTAACGAGCCACCACCCGTCTGATGGGGGTCGCACTGGCGTAGCCTTGCGAAATTTTCGTAAAATATGTGACCTGATATTTTAGGGGGTAGTCGGAGTTTTGTATAATTTAGAAAAATATATCAAACTTACGAGCGAGACGTGTTATTCATGTTCTGATATGAAAAATTCTGGCCCACTTCTCGGTGCTTTTCAGAGTCCAGTTAGTTCGCGAAATGATAGACGATTCTCCTGAGGCAACGCCACTGAGTCCCAATCTAAACCAATCCAATCTACACTGCGGGTCCACGGGGTGGTAAAGGGGAAAGGAGGTAAGGGGTGTTGAAGGAGCGAGGAGGAATCTTCTAATTGGCCCCCGCAGCACCACCATCTTCGCTTGCACACTATTCCTCGGGTATAACTTGCGGGATTCTTTTTTTCTTCTATTTCTGAAATCAAACGAACTAAGAAAAGTGAAAATAAAGGAAAAAGAAAAGGGGAAAAAAAAAAAAAACAAACACAACATCTTTGAATATTAGGGGAGAGTTTGAACGCTGCTGTATGCTTCTCCTGTCGGATTAATTCATTCCTGTTTTTTTTTTTCCTCTTTTTTCATCCGTTCACATGTGAGAATTAGTTAAACGAATTAAGATTAAACCAGTTTCGGGATTTTAATCAAATAACGAAACACCTAGGGATGAACGTCACTCCACTCCCTTTACCTTCAGTCCCAGTGCCTGCTTCGTTCAGATATGGAAAAACACACGGGGATAGCGGAGATGACGAACGGGTTGACCATCGAGGGGTGAAAGAGAAAATGTTGTAACGAGAGAGAAAAAAAAATAAAATAAAAAGATGAAAATGAAAATGAAAATAAAAGAATGAAAAAATTAATTCGGTATTTCAAATCGCGATTTATATACATGTTTTTGGATTCTTTGTTTTTTTTTTTTTTTTTTACTTTTATTTCTTTTCATCCGACAGTGGCGCTAATTGCTAGCCTCCTCTACCTCTATGCTGTATATATATATATATACCTACCCCTTTCCCTTTCATCCTCGACTCCGCGCGATCGATTTCTCCCAATTATTAGTTGCCTAACGGTTCTCCGAAACATAGAAGAACAGAATAGAATTGATAGAATTTCTGGCTCTATGGGAAATTACGCCAATCGGACATTCTGCCCCCGGTTCGTGACGTCACGTACCCAATAGTCCCGTAATGGAATTCAATTTTCTCTTTATCTTTATCTCACACCACCTCGTTAGCCGAGTCTAGAAAACCAGACTAAACCAAACCAAAGCGAAGAGAAGAAGGAAAAAAAAAAAAAGCTCAAACCTATATTCCGTATATTACATGAACCGGACCAAAAATCGTTGTCCAACTTTCGTTTTTCTATTCTTCTTGTTTTTTTTTTTTCCTTCTCTTTTTCTCTTCGTTCGCATATTCCCTTCCTTTCTCGCATAGACGAAGCGTCGAGAGGGGTGTTTTTGAGTAAATATAATGCGAAACAATGTTTTGCAAATTGAGGCAGGGCGCCGGACTGACTAAGGTGTTGCTTGGCTTTGGGGTTCGAGACTACCCTTCCGACAGGCTCACGCAGGAGAGGTCCTAATGAGGACTCTCCCCAGTCCCTCCAGGGCTACCGATAACGAAGCATACCCCCCCTTCCCTTCTATTCCCTTTCTCTTCCCTTCCATCATTTCTCCCCTTTGCTTACCCCTCACCAATTCGCATCCTCCTCTCCTCCCTGCAGCTGTGTATATATATATACCTATACCTACCAATAATACAGAAATTATTATCGTCCTGCAGGACTACGCGGTGCTGTTCCTCATCCCTCTCGATATCTTATTATAACGGTCCTTGTTACTTCATAACTAACGACCCTGCCTCCTCATTTATTATTTTCTTTTTCATTATTTTTGTTCTTTTTTCTCTCTCTCTCTCTCTCTCTCTCTCTCTCTGTCTCTCTCTCTCTTTTCAAACCCTTTTGGAACCCTAGACATATACATGTTATATATATATACATAATACACAGTTTCGGATATCTTGAACACAAGTTTGTTTTTCGTTTTTTCGTTTTTTTTCACATCCTCTTTCATTATCGGTACTCCGTACAGCGTGGAAAGGCGAAAATAAAAAATTCTAATTGGGAAAACGTGCTGCCGGACGGCGGGAGGTAGGTTGAGGGTGATTATACGCCCCTCTGCCTCTCTAGGTCCCTCTTTACCTTCGAAGTCCCTTGTTACTCACATGCTAATTCTTCAAGTGCCTTACTCTTCACTTTTTCAGATGCGTGGAGTATATACCGAAGGGGTCTATTTTTTATTTTATTTTATTTTCATTTTATTATTTTTTTTTTTTTCATTTTTTCAATCATTTTTTTTTTTTTTTTTTTTTACTTCTCTTCCCACTCTTCTCTTCACAACAATACCTATATGTACCTACACAAGTCACAATGTTATAATCCGATGAATCAAAGGTCAAAGAGTCTCTCCTCCCTCTCTCTTGTCATTTAGTGATTCCGTTATCACCTCTCACCCCCCGAATTGCTGAGCTCGGTAAAGTAGATTCCCATCAACAGAGGGGTAGTTATCGGTCTTGGAAACGCGTGACTTGCCTCCCCGATGTCGACCACGTTGGTTCTGTATTAAGAGTTAATGGCTGGTTCTATCGAACGATAATGGGAAACGAATTGGTTAGATGATTTTCTATCTACAAATAACTCATCGTGTCACACGTATATACCTATACATATATATTTATATACCTAAATACAATACATATAGTAGGTATTTAGGTGTAAACTTAGGTCAAGGGGGATTTGCGGTAGATTACCTCAAACCTTATTTTGAATAAACGACATTCTCATTTCATATAATATAAATTGGTGACAATATTTCGGTCAATTATTTTCTGAGGTAATGACTCGTCAACGTCTTGATTTTTTTTTTTTTTTTTTTCATTTTTATCTTTTTTTTTCTACCATTTCTCAACACTCGAATTAGCGAGGTTTGGTATATAGAGAGGTATGGCTTTAGCTTTGGCTTTGGCTTGGGCTTGGGCTTGGGCTTGGTGTCGTTTCGCGTTATGTGCAACGTTGGTGTAGACGTCTGTGTGTATATACATACTATAACGTTGGCGACTACTCAGGAACCTCTAATCCCCGCTAACAGCGTAGAAATTAAAAGCATTCTGACCCACAAAGGCGCTTTTATCAACGCCCTCTATTTTTCCCTCACCTTGTCTTTTTTCTTCGTTTTTTTTTTATTTTTTTTATTTTTTTCATACCAGCTTTTCCTTATTTTTCTCGCTTCGCAATACGGTAGGCTAACAAGCATAATGTTCATTAAATCGCTCCTGCACTTCTCCCTCTCTTCCTATAAGAATGAAGAGAACGAAAGAATGAAGAAAAAAAATGAAAAATAAAAAAAAAAAAAAAGAGACAGAACGACATATTATATGCATATCTAATGTCAGTTCGTTAGTCGGTCAGTATATAATTATCTGTAACATATATTTATGTATATGTATACGTGCGTGCGTGCCTGCGTGCGTGCATGACGAAAATTACAGAGAGAAAATCAAAAAAAGAGGCAAAACCTGAATTCAGTTCAGTTTATTTCACTGTTTCCTTACACAGATTTATACGAAAATATCTCGGCTTTCTACCTATAGTAGTAGGTACCTACCTACCTACCTCGTTAACAATTTCAGTAATTAACGATTCGGCCCAATTAGTGTCGACGAGGGATTATCGACGCTCGATCTGATCGTCTTGGACACCCGGATTACGCGAGCAACGAACTTGGGCAACGTCTATACCCGAGGACACATTTCGTAACATAAAAAAGCATCATTAGATGATTGAAAATAGAAATACACTACACTTTGCCTTTTTCGTTTTTAGAAAAATGATTTTCGCTTCTTTTTTTTTTCACTTTTTATGCTATTATTATCTTTTCAAAGTGATATGGCAAACTTTGAGAAAACTATATAAGGTATGCCTTTTTTGTTTTAGTATTATGCCAAAAAAGCATATTATACATGGTTAGAGCTACGGCATATGTAAATTTGAATTCGCGAAGTCTGGAGAAAAGAGAGATGTATATATTTATAATACATATCATATACGACCTGTGACCTGGGGCTTCTGTATATGAATATGTGTATATGTGTATATATATATTATATATGTATGTAAGCGAAACTCCATCCACTTCCCCTTAGCGGATAATGATGTCCAGGAACATAGTCCCGTACCCGTTATCCCGGAATCGAAGAGGGAGAGTATTTTTCAAACAATGTCCACTGTTATAATTTGCTCGCATGGCCAGTTCGCATAAATGATACACAAGCAACGTCGGATTTCAGTATTAAAGAGACGCGATAAAGAATAAGGTCGAGATATATCCCGATTACAGGAGTTATATCAGAACCGTTTATTATCGGTTTATAAAATGATATCATATCAAGTTATAATTCTCTCATTATTATTGCAGAATGATACAATTTCTTTTAAAAAAATTTCCCACCTAGTATGTGTTTTTTTTTTATTTTTTATTTTTATTTTTTTCTCAACTTTCTTATATTCGGCTTTTACCTTATTCTAACAACCAGCCATGGTCCCTCTGACTCTGAGCTTAGAACTTCTTCCAGGACTGCTAGCGTGCAATTTAAATTGGATGCCAATTTAAGAAACGGCTCGTCCAGTATACCCACCATATGTGCTGCTTACATATACATAACAACGAGCATTTACATTTATACTATTCGTAACCAGAACGGCGAAACTCCACGGAAAACCAACTCTAGAACTCCATTTACCAAATTTTCTTCTACACACGACGTCAGCTTTTTTTTTCGCACACATACGCCATATACCTCCACATGTATATATAGAGATATATAGACGCTTTAGCGATTTTTTTGTAATTGAGAAAAGGTTTTTTTTTTTTTCAATCGGATTCGATTAGATAATTGAAATTGTATGAAAGATATACGAAATACATAGATTACTATATTACGTATACTTTGTGAATTATTTCGCGTGTAATAATTCCGCATTGGACAAAGATCTGTTTCGTTCCAAGAGCCGGTTTATATATTTCAAATACCGCGTATTTGGTTCACGTATGAAAAGGCGGTGCCTGGGCAGTGGTCAATTGACCGTGCGCCTACCTAACTGGTACACTTGACCAAACTCGCCCTTAGGATTCGAAATACGTTGGCAACCATTCTGTAACTTCCGAATACGGTTATAGAAGAAAAAAAAATAATAAAAAAATAAATAAAAAAAAAAAAAAATCTTTTCCACAATTCATAAATTTATAGAATAAATTCGTAATATATATTTTTCCGACGATCGTTATACCTATACTACTGATTTGCATCGTCACGCTCGATTAAAATTATAGTCCCCTACCTCTCATCGGTCCGCATGCTACTCGCCGAGGGTGACTATAGGTATATATATACCAAACGAGGGAAAGACACGGAATCCCAGGTTATCCCATATACTAGAAGAGGTAAGAACAACGAGTAACACGCCACTTGGTAATACGAAATAGATTAGTCAAGGTAAAAAAAATGAAAATGAAGAAAATCTGAGATCAAGATACCTGCGCACCTAGGTATAGGTATATAGGTACTATATATTGACCATTCGGATCGATGCGAAAATTTTATTTCAATTATCGATAAGCGAATAAGTAAGAAATGAATATTGGATACGATAAGAGACTATAAAAGATATATTTTCCATTCCAATCAAGCTATGGGTGTAGTACTACAGGCAGGTGACTGTGTGGTTTGGTGTTTGCTCGTCGTATTGCAGAACGTGTTTGAATGGCTTATTGATCAAATAAGACAAATCGACTGGGAGAGTAGTGGGAGGGGGGGAAGTATTTTCGTTATATTGTCTGGCTATTTCGTACCGATTTACCGGAGTCAAATATTTATTGTAAATTACTTATACCGCAGACAATTTGTCTGCCCCCATTTATTGGAATATAAAAATCCCCCATGTCCCAGCATACATACATACATTATTACGTATATGGATATATATATATCGCGTATATCTAATGTCAAAAAGGTATATAGTTGTCTAAAAGTTTGCCTGTCATAAAAAGTAAAAAAAAAAAAAAAAAAAAGAAAGAAAATCATCAATTTTCTAAAATCTAAAATCTTTTAAAACAGATCTATACATGGACCTACACCCTTCTGGCATTAGAGACGCGATGTGTGTGAGTGTAAAGTGAAAGAAAAAATGACCCATACTCGAAGTGACAATTAGGTATTTATATGTCTATAATAATTGAGTCTTTGTAAAACTTGATTCGACACCCCGTACACTCTGAGTAGAGGATACAGGTGTGCAGGGGTAGGTAGGTGGGTCGAATGAAAGCACCGCTAATAGTAGTAAAATATTTGTTCATCCCCGCTTCGACTAGCAGCAGAACCTGCAGAACCTGCACCCCTGGACTTGACTAAATGTTGGAAATGTTCGAAGTGGAAATAAGGGATGGGGGGGCGAGGACGAGGGTGGGATCGTCCGGGAGCAGCGAAGAGGGTATACCATATATACACGTATATATACCCATATAGGTAGGGGTATGTACGGAACGGGACAGGATAAGGGTAAGGGGATGGTATAGGGTGGGAGTAGTCCCGGTGAGGCCTGTTACACGGTCAGCTAACAACCCCTTAGCTAGCCCCCTAAGGGATGCCAAACAAGTGAATCGCTCCGTGTCCTGATAACGACTGTTTGATAATTCTCAATCTTCCCTTGGCTTACCTAACCTGACCTAAAACCAACCCTTATACAGAAACGTCGGCTGAAAAGCCGACCTTTTAAAATGGCCTAGAATTTTTTTAGTTTCTCATTTTTTTTTTTTTTTTTTTCCAAAATTGAAAAGCTACTCAAAAGTTCGAACCGAATTTACGAAGAAAAGCTTGTAAAATTTTGTCCAAATATTTTTTTCTATCTCACTCCGCATACACCCGTATCGCTATTCAAGGGAGGAAACGGGTGCAGTATAGGGGTGTAGTTAACTCCGTTAGATTTTACGCCCACCTACGCGCCCCGCTAACGATAAGGGTTGGTTGTGGTGGGAGGTTAACGATAGGACACAACGAGGGCAAAATCTGTTTCAGTGTCTTGCATGTCGTTAGGTAGGGCGTGGGCGTACAGTTATTGAACTAATTTCATATCCCCATATCTTCCGCTCCCCCTCAGTCTCCCTTTCTCACCCTCTCTCTCTCTATCTGTCTCTCTTTCTCGTATACACACGATAGATAGAATCGCAAAATACATGTGGCATAAAATATAGTTACGCGAATAAAAATGTGTTCGCAGAAATTTGTTCTTAAAATTCTTTTTTTTTTTTTTACGTTATTATTATTCTTTTTCGCGCTTCTCATTCTTTCCTCTTTCAACCCTCTTCTCGAGATTTTGAAGAAAAAAATATATATAAATCTCATAATCAACCGCGCTCCGTAAACTTCACTGATGCACCGACTTATGTGTCGAAATGCAACTTTATTAATTAACGATATCAAGCGAAGCTGATTAATTTCTAGTTTCGTAGCTTTTCGCCTATCAATTTGAGTTTCTAGGCTTTTAGTGTCTCTCCCTATCTCTATTTCTATCTCTATCTATCTCTCTCTTTCTCTCGCTCCCACTTCGCTATAAAGTCCCGCCTGCCTGCCTGCCGCTTTCCTTCGAGCTATCAGAATACTTCGTCCTTTGCCAGAAACGCGAGACTAATTAATCCGGGCTATTTATTCAGCTGATTTAATCATAATATTTATCCGAATTATTTTATTCCTCTCGTTTTCATTTTTTTTTTTTTTTTTTTTTTTTTAATTTTTTTAAATTTTTTTAAATTTTTGTTTTTTCCAATTTAAAATTTTATTTATTTATTTATTTATTTATGTTTTTAATCGTTACTTTTCTCTTCTATATACATAATATATATACGCGATCGTCGATACGTATATTATAAATTTATTCTATACCGTCAATAAAGCAATCAAAGAAATAACGCGGCGATATATTATACTTCGCAACGTTTCAATAATGCGTATTAGGTATACATATATACGGAATAAATCGAGGATCAAGAGAAAAGGCTAGTTATCCTTAAATGGGCTCTTCCTCCCCCCTCCTCCACCCCCTGTAACGATTAGTCTCACTTTTTATCGAACAATTCGCTCGATTTGGTAAACCTGAATCTCTTCAACTATACCTAAGTATTATATATATTTATATATATACAGTATATACATACGTTTTTCTCCTTTATCTTACTTTTTCTCATCCGCTAAGACGACAATACGCAAAGAAGAAACTCGTCTGTTCTAGCTTTGGCTGGTTCTGCGTACTACCTCTATGTATATAAGTACTCCAATGTCCAACGAGGGCGAATTCTAATTCGAAAATAATCTGGCGAATATCAGAGCTACTGATGACCTAGTATACACGATTTTCAATTTTTCTTCATCCGTATATAATTATATGACTGCAATGAGAAAAAAAAAAAAGAAATTATTATTTCATCACATATTATAAATTTGTTGCAAATTTTTTTATTTTATTTTTTTCTCGCGTCGTTGCAGGATGCTGACGAATAATTTTTTCTTTCTTCTTTCTGCAGATTGATAATTCTTATGTCGCGGCTGTGGATTCAGTCGGGCGACGGGTTTTTGCAGATATATGGTATATATATACATGTGCCGATCGTTGCTGTAGAAATTTACGCAGGAGAGACTCGGTAACCGCAGGGCGAAAACCTGTCTCGCGATTCACCGATCGTATAAATGCGATTGAAAGAATCTCAATTCGTGAAAATAAACGATCTCTTGTAGTATATATTGGCTAAAAGCGAGAGTAGAGTTACTTTTTTGATTTTATCTCCGTATAGCCGTTTAGTCGAAGAAAAAGTTGTTCATATAATATATAATATAAAAAAAAAAAAAAAGTTGCCTGCAGACTTCGCGACGAAACGCGTATTTTGTGCTCGTATATCTCTGTGTTAGATTCTATGTGGAAACTTGTCGATCAATATTGCTAATCTAATAAATTTTTACTCATTATTATTAATTACGCGGATTTTCAAGCATTAGGTAGTAATAAAGTAAAGATTATCATACGTATAGGTAAACGTAAAAGATTCGTGAGTTTCTGTTTTTTTTTTTTTTTTTTTTGTTTTTTGTGAATATGGCGATTTATTTATATAAATACGTTTTTCTGGAAAGGCACGAGCTGCCAGGCTGCGAATACATATACACTCTAAAGAAAAGCACCGCAAACTGTAGTTTATTGTATTACTTTAATACAACGTTGCGTAGTAGGGAAAACGCTATGCCAAACCTGCAGTACTATACCATATTAGATTTTTTTTTCCGGCTCATAGAGGGGCTGGTAAATATATACAGTGCCTCGACGCCATATGAGGTCTTGGCTTGAAAAATACACACGCTTCGTCCGTACGGAAAAATTTGCAAAATTGAGCCTGTCTTTCTCCTCTTGTTTTCACTCTCTCTCTCTGTCTTTTTCTCGTTTTTTCTCATTTTTTTTTTTTTTTTTTTTTTTTTTTTTCTTTCATATTTTATTGATATTAGCTGACAAGAATTTTTCTTCATTTTCCATACCCATTCCATATATGTATATATAAATACTGCTCTACGTATATACTATACGTACATACGTAATTAAATAAAATATTATATAATTATCACAAATATACGCGAGTCCATCAAGTATTCAGGAAGATTTCGCGCGAGACTGCGATGATCAAAAACCAATTACCATAAATTTTTCTTTTTTTTTTTTTTTTTTCTTCTCCACGCTCACCCAAAAACCTACATCATCATTCTCATTCGGTATTCTTTCCATGCTACAACCCCGAGGACTTGAAACTTAATACCTTTATACCTACTTTGTTTTGTCAGCTCTCCTTTTGAACCCCCGATACGAGTCTTATCTATATATATATATATATATATATATATATTTAAGTCGATTTTTTTCCTTATCTCATTAACGAGCTGCGAATTATATTATCTTCGAGTTTTATTGAATTGTCAATATAATTATCGTCATTACTATATTACAGCGATACACATAAATCATTCTCCTCTTCTTTCTCTGTTTTTTTTTCTCTCTTTCTCTCTCTCTCTTCTTGCGAACTAAAACTTCGATTCCGAAAGGTTCGTGACTTTGGACATACGTGGCTCAAAACCATCCCTTCGCTCACATACATACAACCCTCTTCCACTTGTCCAGGTTTTACCAACGCGAATAAACGGTGAAATCTAATTTATAGGTTTGCGTGAGCGTGACGCTTTCCTCTCTCCTTCTCTCTCTCTCTCCATATATATATATATATATATATATATATATACATATATTTCTCTCTCTTTTTATACTAAACCCGCGTGCAAGCGCGTGTTGAGTCTTTGAAGAAGAATAAAAAAAAAAAAAACGAAGTACAGTTACAACGTAACTCGATTACCTATTTACAACATATACCTACGTAGAGTAGAACGTGGCAAAATAGGCACCTCAGTTGAAAATTAAAAAATCGCCACAGTCTATCCTATTATACCCTGCTGCAGGGATGAGTATGTGTTCACATGACGTTTGCAGGCAGCTGTATATAGGTCGTATTATTATTAAATAACCACCATCCCAGGTACTGTACTGTACATCTACATACATGCCCCCCCCCCCCCCCCCCCCCTGGCTTCTATTAAGTGCTTGAAGTGAACCCGCGGAAAACCGTGAAAGTGAGAGAGAAAGATAGGAGAAGGAGAGAGTTCATATTTATTTTCGTTTTAGCCCCTTTTCGACCCGGTCGTAGCCAACCAGTCCAGAGAACTTTGCGGTCAATTAGCTCGAGGATTTTAAAATAAACACTCTGTAGCTCTACTTAAAACAAGACCCTCTCATTTGATTAGCTCGCCTCGTTCGAGTTATTCTGACCGTTTTTCATTTTCCGATATATCTGCCCTTTATTTCTTCGCGATATCATTTATTCATTAATTCATCATTCGCTCCAATTTCCTACAGCATAGGTAGGTACATGTCTGTAAACGAGATACGATATTTATGATCGATTGTAAATGGGTAGAAAGTTTTTCACATTTCTTATATTATATACGTGTAATAATTATTATTGGCGGTTTCGTTTATTCGTTCATCGCAAGTTTGACTATTCAACAAAATCGCATTGGCATATATATATATGATCCCGGATAAACTTTACGGCAAATACATATTCCTGTAATACTATCAGTGTACAACATATATTATTTGTCCTCAACGAGTTGAACATTATTTATTATACTTTAAGTATAATCATTCTGTCCGACATACCTAGAAAAGGATATCCGCTAATTTAAGAAAAAAATATATTTCCGCTATATACCGCAATTTTACGATCATAGCTATACCTATATACATATATATACCTACATGAGTAAAGCAAAAGCAATTTGTGAAAGCCTATGCGGTTTTATTCATTTCTTCGTTGGTGTAGATAAGAATTCGTTTTACGAGGTGCGAACGTGCATCAATCATACGGTTTTTAAATGGCATATACAAATTAACTGCGTCTACTCCTGCAGGTCAGGAATTAGTATAATTGAAAGAAAATACGAGTACTTATATTTAAAAATACTCGTTAGATCGTTATAATTCGCGTCAAAGTATATAAGACATAATCAATGATTCTAGGTCATATATATGCGTTTGTCATCAAAAGTAAACTGGATATATACTAGGTATTTGTCAAATATATGTTTTTTTTTCTCTATGATCTATGATCAATCTCGAATAGTAGATTCTTGTAGCATGAAAATAACAAGAGTCATTCTATACCGGCACAGTACAGTATAATCTATCAGATACGCGGTCAATTCCTTTCCACGATCTCTATATGATATATTTATCGGTTTATTTTTCAATCTTTTCACATATATGTATAAATATTTTCGCTTTTTCCTATTATATATACATATATGTATACTTTTTTTTTCTTCCTGAAGCGCGCAATTATGTGGCTGCCAATCCCGGTTTCTCAAGTTATAGTATCTTAGATCGCTATTAGCCGCACCTCGTATTTATCGAGATTATATTATTGATTCCCGCATCGATCGAGTGAAATCTCTGTCTATTATTTTACTAACGAAAAAAGGAACAAATGGTGCGAAAAATTTTCTCAAATGAAAGTAACATGCTACAGGCTGTATAATATCCTGATTTATTGATACGCTGATTAATCTGTCCAGTATACAGTATAGACATGTGTGTTATCGCTCATATATGTAGGTATAGGAGAAATCGTAGTTGTGAAAAAGAGAAGAAAGAAAAAATAAAAAATAGAGATTAAAAAAAGGAAACACACATTCTTACTTATGCTTGTAGAGTAAATCTTGCGGTTAATTGCAACGAAATCTTTCTGCTATATCAAAAAATAAGCATATATAGATCACGGAGGGAATGCGCAGAGACTCATTCACTTTCGAAACTGGAGCCAGTGAAGAAATCCTGATGCCGAAGCGAGGATATGAGCAAAAATAAAGATCTGATATATATACTAGGTCCTTGGAGAGTTTGAAAGATGATAAAAAGTAAAAATTGCAAACAAATGATAAGATTGACATTGACAGGATGTCAAGCATTATACCTACCTACTCTTCAAGCGAGGTCATTAACTCGCATGGATTCTTATAATAAAGTAAGACACGCTTTCTGCGACGCTGATGTCCCTGTCTATTTACTTGTCTATTTTGACCCAGACCTAGACGACGACGTGAAGACTAGACTTAAAAAATTCGATCTAGGAGAGAGAGAGTGAACGCGGGTACTAGATATAAGAGGATCTAAGTAGAGCCTATTCTCAGTTTGTTATGCATTTCACGCGGTCAGTACACCATCGGTCAGCCTTTAGCTACCAAACCTCGACGAATAATGGATAGCAGATTCGTTTTAAAAGTAATCATTTTATTTCTGTGGTGAATTACATTTTTTTTTTTTTTTAAATATTTTTTTTATTTCTTCTCGTCTGAAAGGTGCAACGTGTTAATAACAGAGGGAATCTTCCTGTTACTCCTTTTTCTCTTTTTGCAGACCTTCTTCCTGCTGCTAATAGCGACTGCAGCGTCAGAGGCTATATTTTTTGATTAGTAAGTAAAGCTCTTCTACAATCTTAATTTCGAGTAGTTTAACTCCATTCTTCCTTCTCTCTCTCTCCTTTCTCTCCTCTCCTTCTTCAATTCGTTTGCGAAAAAGTTCCGAACTAAATCCCAGCCGCAAAACCGGGTGGGTAGGTACTGTTTGGTCCTGCAATTGGTGAATCGAGGTTTGCCAATAAATTAACCAAATCCCAACGCGCTAATCCTAGTTAACCGCTGTGTGGGCTTTGATCGGTTCGCGTGTGTTTAACTGGGTTCAAAAGTTAGAACCGTAGAGTTGTATCAGCGAGCTCTAGCTGCAACATGCAACTGTAAATAACACATGGACATTGCTAAGCCGAGGAGTGCTCTTATACTTTCGTTTATTATTAATTATTTGTTAAAGTTATCGGGATTTTCAATCCCTAATCCCGCGCGGGTTCGAGAAGCGGGAATTAGTGTGAATTATTATTTGTCAAACGGCTGACAATCCACTCGGACACTTCGCGCTGTTTGTACATCGATTAAGCTTAATGGTTTATTAATTGATCAATCGATGCCGATTTTCACCCGAAACATGCATTGAATCAACGCCCAACGGGGTTACAGTAGCTCGTCGAATGAATCGTCGACTTGCCTTCATTTAGATCAACCGATCTCTCTTTCACAGTCCGAAAAAAGCACTCATGGACTTCCTGCATTCGCTAAAGGAGAAAAAGGAAGCCGCGGCGAAGAAATCTCACGACGACGTTCACCACTATCATCTTCATTACTATCCTGTACCGGTCAGCCTGGTATTAGAGGAACATGTCAAACTCGGACCTAGTAAACAGGAATTGGACCATTTGCACAGGTGATTGCTTCCTCGGTTTTCCTTCGCTTTATAGGATAAGTACATAGAATTAGTTTTAACAAATCGTATAAACTTTCAGAGAGGAGCTCAAATCTTCGGGATGGACCGAACAAGAGTACACACACGTTCCTCATCCGGAAATAATCATCCCACCATCGCATAATGGCGAAATAATTTCTGACCTTTGGTCACCTCACGATCATCCGAATCATGATTCAGACGGTTTGACTTTTCAGGATCAAATCGACATTGCCGGTGAATATTTGTTGACATGGACTCACCTCCTTGTTTCTTCTTCAAATTTTCTGGTTTTATTTTCTCGTTTTCTAGCGATAAAACATGGTATAGAGTCGCACCATCCCCATAATCAGAAACACCATAACGTAGAGCCGCGTCACGAGACCCATATATCTCTGCATCTGCCTTTTCATCAGGAGATTATTCTCCAGCCACCAGCGCCAGTCCCACAAAAAGAGGAAAAGAAGGTCCACCTGTTCTCGGCGTTTTTTCAAAAATTAGAACACATAAAAAACTCGCTGTTCAGTTCTCACGAGGATAAAAAATCCACCTCGCATCATTGCGAAGACAAAATAGAAAAGCCTGTACCAAGTGTCACGTCGAAATTCAGGGCTGCGAATGCAGCCTACGCGATTTATTTTCACCCGAAAAATCTTCGGAGATTTTGAATTCGTCAACACTTCAAATTTTTAACTATACTACGTTATATTCTCTTTTAAGCAGAGGCTGAGCATTCAATTAAAAATCTATAGTTACTAGCTCTTGCCTCCTCGCGTAATTGAGCTATAAGTTCAATAGGCCAGATTTTTATTTTTACTTTTTCCTTTCTAGTTTTTAGTTTTTAGTTTTTATTTTCACTTTTCACTGTTACGCTCAGCTCAATCAATCGTAACGATAACCGAATCTCATGGTCTGCGAAAGAAATCACAGTGGTCATCTTGAATGGGTGGAAACCTAGACGTGACACACATCCTATGTTTCGAACTAAAATGCAAAAAATTGGTGCTGCGGTAAATATTTTTGTTCTAGGGCTTATCCTATTCCTATGTGTATACGATTCTTAATGGATATTTTCATCGTCTGCACATTTCGACCGCATTTGAAATAAACAAGCGTAGATCCTGCGTAAAAGGTGAAATTTAATCTACCCACGATTCGCTACGCTGCTTATCTACAGGTGTAAGTTTTTTTTTGTCTTTTTTTTTTGTTTTTCTTTTCTTTTTTGTTTCTTATTCTTTTCAAGCCTTTTAACAATAAAAACCAATTGTGATACTGTTTTAGATTTTTGTGGTAATATAGGGAGCTATTGAGGCTGGATTTGAGTTCCGAATTTTAAATAATATCAAAATTTGGAATTTCGACCGTTTCGGACCTTTTAAATTCGGAACTCTAACCCAGCCTCGGATGTAGATTAGCTATTTTAGTTACATATAAGTATGTATACATGATAATTTTAGATTTGTTATAATATTGTTATTATTTCTTTATAATGACTTTTTTTTACCAAATGTATAGCACTAATTATTATCGTAAAGAAATTAAATTCAGTTACCTCTCTCTCTCTCTCTCTCTTTCTCTCTCCGTTTCTCTTTTCTCTTTCTCTCTCCTGAATTTTACCCTCATTTTATCCGACCTAAGACATCAAGTCGAAGCGATTTCCGGTCTGCTAGACTTTGCGGCGTATTCAGAGTCAGAGGCGGGTCTGCGAATGATGTTTGGAGACAGATATTTTACGGGTCGGCGTAAAAATTTATTTGGCAATGACGCATGGACCGTGCATCAGGGTTAAAAATAAAAGGTTGAAAACAATAGTGAAGGAGGTGGAGTTGGTGGTGGACTACTACTAGGTGGAAGAACGTTACGTGCATATATACCATTTCAAAAATGAGAGACGTGTTCGGGCTGTGCTGCAGGATGCGAACTCCGACCGCAGTCGCCGTGTCGTAAATCTATTTACGCGAAGAGCAAGAAAAAACAAAAAAAAAAAATGGATAAAAAAAAAACTCGCTCTTTGTTGTTTTCAACACTTTATAGTTATATATTTTTATTTTACGTCCTATACCTGTGCCTATGCGTCTACCACTAATACAAATCGTGTATATAGGTAGATATATGTACTATATAATATTTGAATAATTTCTTCCGATTATGTAAAAGGTATAGTACGTATGGGATAAACATACATATATACATCTATAAAACCTAACGAGAGATATTAAAATGTCAATATAATTGTAATAATTTTTATGAAAAACGGAAACAAAAAAGAGAAAAAAAATTCGTGGATACAATACGAGGGTAGGTATACAACGCCGATAAAAAAAAATTAAAAATTGAAAAAAATCAAAACAAAATTAATCGTATAGGTATCGGAGATGAAATTTCACCATGTGTGTTTGTGTGTGTGTGTATATGGAAAAAATGCAAATTGAATGAACAATCGCGTTGGTCAACGATCGAGTATGCTGCGGGTACATGGATGTGATTTTTAAACAATTGTACGGTGTGCCGCGTGCAGCAGTGGCGGTCGGAAGTCCTGATAATAAATTGGCCGAGCTGTAAATCGGCGCACGATTTTTCATTTTTTTTCTTTTCCATTTTTTTGTTTGATTATGTATTTCATTACTTTTTTTTTTTCGCCTCTCTCTCTCTATTTTTAATTATTTTAATTTTCATATTATCTTTATATTTATATTTATTTACTCATTTATTCAACTTTCGCGTCCTGAGTGGTAATATTATATCAAATCTCTCGGAAAAAATATAACTCATTTCTAATTAGGGTTTTAATATAAATATACATCACCCGCGGAGTTATATATTGGGCAAAAGAAATAATAAACATTGCAGCGAGGTAAAGGTATAGGTAGGTATGTATGTAACATGTATAATGTTTGAACTGCCACTCCCTGTGATAATAAGTAATTGATTGAAATTTTATTTTCAAAGTATATAAAGAGGGAGGAAAAAGAAAAAAGAAAAAGAAAAAAGAAAAAAGAAAAAAAAATAAAAAATTGTTCAATTTCAAATCTTTTGAAAGTAGGTACACATCGGGCGAGTTGTGACCGAATGTTTTTGATTTCCGAACGCCTTTGGGTCGCGAGCTGCGTGATCGCCTGAACGAAGGGGTTTGGTCGTTTTTTTTTTTTTTTTTTTCTTTTTTTATTTATTTTATTTTTTTTTGTTAATTTTTTTTTTTTTTTTTTTTCTACTACCCAGGCATGTCCCCTTGCCCCGTTCATCGTATTCGGGCGAAGTTTAACGTGTGGTTTGCGTGAAATAATTAAAAATAAGGGATGAAAGGGAAATTCAAAGGGGCTCGATGAGGGGTGGAAAAGCTTGCAGCTTGTTCGGTCGTTGGAAAAAGAGGAAATCTAATTAATTCCGAATGTGTGACCTTTGGGAAAAAATGGCAAATGTTTTTTTAGGCCTTTATATACCCTGCCCAACCCCACCGAACACCCAACCACCTCTCAACCCACACCACCGTGTTTCCAACCTTATCCAAGAGCTGATGGGGCGAAACGGAGCGTACGTTTGAAATGAAATTAATTTTTTGTAATTAGAAAAGGGGTTCGTGGATTATATTCTCGACGTTAAATTAGAACGAATTAAAAGATAATATTCCGTGTTACGAGTTCATTTTGATCTTTTTATTTCAAATTTATTATATATACCTACCTATCTACCTACCTACCTACCTACCTACCTACCATGAAAATTGTTGCAACGTATATACATGAAACATTTTATTAACAATATATATTATTTGAACCTTGGAAATGGAAAAGAAAAACAGAAAAATGGTAAAAAAAAATTTAATCACAGCAATTAATTTGTATAAAATTTTGACAAATATTGTTTCGCGTTTACGTGATAAGCAAAACTGAAAATCGTTCGAGATGTAGGGGGGGGGGGGGGGGGGGGGGAGGGGTGGCAATATTCGAATGTGAAGTTTTAAAAAATACGTATCTCAGATGAAATTGAGGCACGTACTACCGCAATACGTTATAGCTGGAACGTTTTATGAACTGAATAAAGTATCGCAATAGGTGTAATGCCTCGGCCATTTATGGTGAGTTATTGCAGGGTATTTCATAGAATTGGCTTCGAAGCGAACTTTGAATTTGATGTACCGATTTCGCTAAGTCCTTCGCGCGGTATAGAGATTCGGTTATTCGAATACGATACTCGAAGATATACCTTGCGGTTACAATATATCCACATGCGTGTAACTAAATGCGCGAAATAAATTTCTCCTTATTATTCATTTTTCTTTTCTTTTCTTCGCATAGCGGGAAATTGAAACGCGATATAATATCGTTGGTATATATTAGTACGCGATGAGCAAGACCTATATATCATAATACTAACTGGCAATATTTTAATCAAAGTGTATATATGAAGCGATACTATATATAGCTATAGGTACAGAGGGCCGGGTTCAACTCCGGGACTGGACAATTTGCCGTAGTGGTTTTAGCACACGAATGAAAGGGTCGTAGTATATATGTAGGCATATCGATGTATGTATGTGTGTACGGCGACGTACACGCAGCATGTATCGGCGGTCGGTGAGTGGATTACCACCGCGGTCGCGAATCGACTCGAGCGAGATCCTTCTCTTCTCTTCTCTTCTCTTCTTTTCTCATCTCGTCTCATCTTTTCTCTTCTTTTCGCTCGCGGTTCTTTCCGACCGCACGAGAAAGGGAAAAATAGAGAATACGATCACATGTTACACTGTATACCTCGCTATACGTATACATGTAGGTATACACGCCGAGTGATTGGCCTCGGAGAGATTGAAAGAAATCGTTTTATCATCCACTCGCAGAATCCCACCTCTGATGTAAGGGGCATTTCATGCCAAGTATGAGAACAACGGCGAAGGTATCGTAGTAAACGAATCGACGTTTTTTTTTTTTTTATATGAAATTTCAGGGTGGTCCATTCAGTCAAATTAAAGAATGATTCCGAAATCTCAGGTTCTTATCTCGAAGCCTTAAGTATATTATACTCCGGAATTATTTTTCACTTTCTATCGCATTATCGCTCCTCCGTACTCCGAAGAATTTTTTCGAAATTCTAAAATGATGAAATCAAGGAGCATCCGTAATATACGAATCGTATAAGCAATAAGCTATAAAATTTTGAAAAGGTTTCCTCTTTCATATCCACATTACGATTCGAACGGGTTACAAACTCCTGAGCCAATCAACTAATGACTAACACCACCCCCCGCGTTCGTTATACTCTATTTTCACCCTTATACCTCTGCCTATCTATATACCTACATATACCTACCTACCTACCGACGACGAGCCGTAGAGAGTCGTCCAGGGAAATTATTACGATACAAGAACAACCTTTCCTGCATTCGGGATCGTGTATAGGAATATACCTATACATGTGAAAAATATATATATATATAGTAATGAATTAGAAATCATACTTTGCTCAAACAGCACAAACCACCGTGCGAGAATTTACCAAACATAAATAATAATCAATTTTTTAATTGTAATACCGAATGAAGAATTAATATACTTTTTTTTTTCTATGTATCTGTGTCTCTCTCTCTCTCTCTCTCTCTCTTTCTTGATAACAGATAACAGACGAAAGAAATTATAATATAGTAATGATTATATCTATCGATTGGTTATTTTTAAAGAGAAAAATTTTCTGTACATATGAAACGAATTTCTTTCTTTTTTGGTAAATACTTCTTCTTCTTAAAAAAAAAAGTGATGTGCAGAGGAAGGAAACTGACGTGTATTCTCTGTACTACGATATACCTACTGCAGCAGCAGTACAGCGATACCGTCCCAAAAGTAATATTGTCTAATGTGTTACTGTTAGTGTTACCTCGCGTAAAGTATAAATGAGAAAAAGCAGTCATTATGTGAGGTGTGTGAAAGCTGTCTGTCCTGGGAATATTTCAAGCTTTATATTTTATCTTGCGACGTGGGTAAGCCGGGTACACGTAACGTATAGGTATATATGTATATGTACATGTAACATACATACATTTACGCGCGTGGCGTGCAGCATCCAAGTTCTAGATGTCTTATATAAATACTTACCTATATACATACAATTTTATCCCACCTACTCCCCAGTTTTGCAATTTTTTTTCTTTTTTCTGTTCGAAGAGAAAAGATCTCTCGGTGTTCGAGAGGCTCGCCCCGTCTTCAGAGGGTCTCCCCGTCATTGTCTCGACTTGATATATTAGTTAATCGATCACCTCTTGGTGCTGATTAACAACCATCGTACGTGTTGAGTTAATGCCAGTGAATTAAGGCTCGCGAAACAATTCATAGATAAATTAATTTACATACATACTACATATACATATATTATGTATATACATACCATACCTCAGTATAATTAGTTTTAACCAATTATAACCGAGCTGTTGAAGAAAAATAACTAAAACTTTATATAGAACTCCGAATGGTTTTATCTTTTACTCTTATTATTATTCTTCATTTATTCCACTCTAGTCGCGCCTACGTCATTAGCATGATTGGCTCTCGCGTATGGAAATAGGTGAAGAAAGAAAAAAAGAGAAAAATAAAAAAAATAAAAAAAAAAAAAGGGATGAAGTAAGTTAGGTATTAGCCTCGAATTTGGTCGAGGAATTTTAAATAAATTAACATTCTTAGATAGTCTTGATATATCCTATATAATATGTAAAGGTTATTCACAACTCTAACCATACGAGACCATGGCACGATCGCAAATCCGCGATGAAACGTCGTAAAGTTTATCGGCTCTCATACCAAAGCGCAAAAATTGGAAAGCTCGAATCAATAAAATTGACAGTTTTCAGATGGTAGGTATACCCGCTCGAAGTACCTTATATATATACATACGTTATCAAAGGAAATAAGAATTACTACGTATATAATATACCGTATGTAATAAGGATTACGAAAATTTGTTATAATTTTGAAAAACGTATAAAAACGTATAAAAAAAAAAAAAATTAGAGTTTGGTACAGAAATACACATCGTATACACGCGTATATATATACATATAGGTATATCTAAGCGTGCATGATAATTGAGCATTCGATGATTGCGCAAAGTACCAACGCGTGGGTTATGCATATTATATCTATGTATATACGCATATGTATTGTATTGTGTATATATATATATAATATATATATATAATATATATGTACATCATAGCGGTAACGCACAACGCGCAACGCACCCTTAGCCGTTCTCTCAAAGGGAACAACTCCAATTAGTGGCCTGCCTATTAAATTTCCAACCACCCTCAAAACCCCCTTTTGCCTCTTCTCGCCCCTGCACACCCGACGAGTGGATGCGCCTCTTGAATTATTTGTTTAACGAGAGTTGCCTCTCCTACCGATAATAATCGCACGATCGTATATCGATTCATCGACACTGATGCAGACGCCACTTCCACTTCCACTTCCACTTCTACTTCCACTTCCGGATTGACATTACAAGGGAATCCCGTAAGGGTAAAAATTTCGAAGGAAGTGTAGGTAAACAAGGAATTTAAAAATTTTGTTATTTTTATCAAAATGTGATGAAAACCTAACTTCACCTGCACGTATCTTCTCTCTAACAATGATTAAAGATTTTCGAATCAAACTTTGCTGTGCAGACTTTGCAGTGGCATGCAGTGATTAGCTAAAAATGAAGTGCAGCATAGGGTACCCGAAATACGAGGGAAAACTGTCAGTCGAGACGGCGGGTAATAAATTTGTCCGTATATATAAAACAATGTAATGCAAACTTATGACACATTAATTGGACACGCATACGCGTGTTCGTATGTCTGCAACGGGACGCGACGTGATATTCCGCTGTTTTATCATCTCGTTTTTTTTTTTTTTTTTTTGTTTTTTTTTTTTTTATTACATATTTTTTGGTTCAGTTAGTTCCCTTGTTGTTTTTTTTTTTTTTTTTTCAATTTTTTTTTCAAATTTTTTATATTCTTCTTTTAGCTCAAAACCACAGCTCGCTAATTACCCGCCGTTTTTACGCACGAATGAAGACGTATTATAACGCACTCTCCGCTTCGTTGTCACCGAGGATTCACTAACGTACTGCAGATTCTATATCACACATTCACACACACACACACACATATATATATATATATATGATATATCCCGTTATAAACGATAGAATTTTTTTCTTTTTTTCTTCGTTCTTTTCATTAGACAAAATACAAATCCCAATTCATTCGATCCATCCATAAACGCGAACAAGTTTGTCGCAAATATTATTTTGGCATTGCGTTTGTTACCAGGGGAAACGCTCGGAGAAGATAAGATAAGATAACAGAATAGAGTAGAATAAAATAGAATAGAATATAAGGGAAGAGAATGCGGGGAGAGAAGAGAAGAGAAGAGAAGAGAAGAGGAGAGAAGAGGAGAGAAGTGAGAGCAAAGGACTAAAACTTCTAATTACTGCACAGTGGTGGCGATCTAATGAGCGGCCCGCTGGCAAAAACGAACTTTCCTCCGCTAATGAGACTGATTTATTACATAACGTCCTGGTGCACCCTACCGCGTTATTTTCTATAGTTTGTGAAACAATCTAAATAGAATATATTTTCCATCCCTTATTTTATAATCTACTAATCTTTGATAAAAGGAAATAGGGATATACCTATAATATATAGTATTATAGATACGGCGAGATTTCGGTATATCGAAGAAGACAACAATTTAAAGAAGAAAAGAAAAAAAAAAAAAAAAAAATGCTAGAAGTTATTCGGGCTGTTTGTATTATACAGAATTAACTGCGGTGGTATATATACGATATAGAGATAGAAGGGGGAAAAGACAAAGGGTTTTTGTGCCGGGGCAACTCGCATTTAGAATAGAATGCTGTCCATTCTCGTTCGCCCAATTTGGGAGCCGAGTAAGAGAGTTTCGCGCACAGGCGCATCAGAATCCGAATCCGAATCTGAATCAGAAGCGCAGTAGCAATAGCAATAGCAATAGCGCAGTAGCAGTAGCAGCGTGGTTCAATTAATTAAAAACAAAACACTCGAGGACACGTCAATCTTATTTGGTTCGCGGGTAGAATCGGATTTTGCCGTGATCAGAGAGGGAGGAAGAGATTTGTTGCCGCGTCGGTCGAGTTCGCAAACCTTTAATTAAGTCTGTTCGTTATTCGTTGTCGCGTATAGTTGCCTACGTATTTCGTCTCGGTATTTTATATACATCCACATCCACATCCACATCCACATCCACATCCACATCCACATCCACATCTACATATACGTCGTTTAAGAATTTTTGTTCCATCCCAATGAAAAACTGAGACGAATCCTTATCGTTCGCTTCCCTCTTCCAAATACCTTTCGAGAAAATTGAAGAATCTGAAAACAACGCACCGACTGACCGGCGATTATTATTATTATTATTATTATTATTATTATTATTATTATTATTATTATTATTATTATTATTATTATTATCATCATCATTATCATTAGTATAAAATCGTTGGAAAATATCTCGAAACGAAAATAACTATTCAGATTCGAATTATACGTATATACAGTTATATATATCAGGCAGGGGGACCTCAAGGATATCTCGAATCTTTGCCTTACTTTACACCGTCGCACGCTATCTCAAATTCACTCTTTCTCTTTCTTTCTTTCTTTCTTTCTTTCTTTCTTTCTCATTTGGGAACGCGTCGATATTTATATGTATACCAACGAACCGCAAGTAGGTATAGGTACGCCAAACCGACGATCAGACTTCTCACCCACGCGACACCGTGACCGAAATTACCAAATCTTACTCGAAACTCCTGATAATCTTATATATATGTACGCAGAGTTGCGCTGCGCTGCGCTGAACCGTAAACGCGATAGCTATATAAGCGTATATCCTATCGCTCAATTAAATCTCTAACCCCTTTCTGTATGTACACGCGGCATATAATAGCCCGAGTTCTTATGGCTCAGGCGTTTCTAGATTGTTATATGATGTGAATTTCTTGTTTCCAAGTCGGCACTTGGTTTTTCAACCCCCGTATTTAGTTCCTCCTTCTTCTTCTTCTTCTTCCTCTTTTTCTTCTTCTTCTTCTTACATATACTTATGGCAATAATCAAAGAGTCGAGAGCCGGTTGATAGGGGAGGTATATAAGGGCCAGAACCTGTACGCGGGTCGCGGTCGGGTCGGGGAGGTTAAAGACGAGGGTATGGGGGTGAAAAGGAGTAAAAGGGGCTTAGGGGTAAAAGCTCCGAGTGAGTCGAGTCGAGGCGAGGCGAGGCGAGGGCGAAGCGAGGTGAGGTATACGGGTGGTGGAAGAGGGTGTGTAGAGGGTGAAACGCGCAAGGAGGTCTGGAGGAAGGGTAGAGTTTGCTAATTACGCTCGCTCTCTCTAATGAATAAGCTCTAATGAACCACTTTCTGTTAATTAAAGGCCGCCTCTATCCTACCACCCCCGTAGCCCACCCTACAACTCCCTACTACCTCCCATATCCTGCGTCGAAAGGAGGAGGCTTAGCGAAAAGAGCTCAAACGTAGGATCGCTGTATAATATGTATATATATGTATATTGTATATATATATAATATATATACACACACATTACAATATATACTCCATTATATTATATTATATTATATTATATTATATTATATTACGTTACACTATATTATATTATATTATATTTACATACCTGCATAATATAGCATCTACCCTCGCATAAACCTACTTTTTCACCTCGTTTCTCCCGAACTAAATAAGTCTACGTAATTTGTAATGATCCTATTATATGTATATCTATATCGAATAAATGAATCAATAAAACCCCAATTCGCCATTAAGATGAGTATAATCTTCAGCCTCGAATATCGGCTGTATTATTCAAACTGAATTTTTAAAAACAACTACGGATCAGAATTTAAGGGATGTTTCTCCGTTTCTTGGTCCAGTCTCTGTCTACCTTACGAACAAAAATAATCCGATCCCTTAATTTTTTTTTTTGAATTTATGTCAAATTTTTTTGTCATCCCTGGTTTTTTTTTTTTTTTGTGGTTTCGGAGTGTTTCTCTCTCTCTCTCTCTCTCTCTCTTTCTCTGTACAGCTCGCAAGCTGATATCATAAATAGACGAGTGGTTCGCGGGGAGGTCAGGAGGGTTGTGAGGAGTGAGGAGGCTGGGGGATGGCGGGGGTGCGTTAAACAATTTCAGCTAATGAACGAAGTTAATTACCGAGGTCTGACTTGCCGGCTGCTCGTGGCCCGCGGGACGGAAGGCCAATTATAAAGTTGCTTTAGAAAATATCGCAGTTCTGTGACTCGCTCTCCTCCTCCTTGCCCCTCTCTCTCTCTCTCGCTCACTCTTTCTCTCTCTTTGCGTATAGGTATACATGTATAACGTACATACATACATTCATGCTATATATATATATATATTTATAAATTTCTCTCTCTTTTGCGGATTGTGCTGCGATATTTAGAAGACTAATTAGACTCGCCAATCATAACGGTGATCGAGTTCGTCTCAGTAGGCTTTAAACTCGTCGTGAAATTTTGTATAGTAGTATTAATAGTAGAAATAAAAAAAAAAAAAAAACAGAAACAAAAACGATAAATCACTTCATTTGTTAATTTCTTCGCTATTGGGGTTAATCGATTCATTCGGTACTAATCATCCATGTATTATACGATAGCGCGAAAATTAATTTCACGATATAGAAATATATTGAGGGTGAGTACGAATTGTGGGCAAAATCACATGTCTTTTTTTTTTTTTTTTTTTTTTTCAATTTTTGGGTGAAAATAATAAAACGAGAGATATGCTAACGCAGCGAGCAAGTGTAGGTATTATTATAATATAATGTGTGGAATATAGGTGGTATCTATAGGCGATATACGAGGTACCTATGGGTATACCGCGTAAGCATATTACGCTAAGTATGCCATTTCCATTTCTTTGCTCGTGTCGGGAGTGAAAGAGAGATTACAAAAATAACGATCTTGTTTGAAAGCGAGCGGTGTAGGCTCGCCGCGCCTGAGGGAGAGACTTCTCGAGGCTCGAAACGGTGGGAATATACCTAAGTCAAAAGAGATGGCGAATAAAGCCGCGTCCTTATTAATACTTTAAGGATTAAAGGCGACAAAACGACGCCTCCTTCGATGTCAGACATGGGCTTTAGTTTATTTTGGAAATTTCGAAAATTTCTATCACAACCTCGACTCGCTTTCTCCTATACCTATCTTCTTATCACGCCGAGCCGAGACGTCCCGCGTCTCATACTATAGAAGATGAACACGAGTAGGTGTTAACACCAACTATACTTTTGAATCATTTTGATAATTCCAATAACACGTTCGCTCGTGAGGGATATGTGGAGATAGAGGATGAGGAGGAGGAAGAGGGAATAGGTACGCCACCGTTGGTGTATATAGTGAAAATGTGGACGGGGATGCTGCGGCTTGGTATAGGGGTGAGAGCCAGAGTATAAGGGAGAGGGAAAAGCAGAGGGATGGAGGGAGGGAAGAGTGCGGTCCCCGTAATCCGCTGATGGACGCATTTACTGATTACCCCCCATCCCCCATCCCCCCGTCAACTCCCCTTAACCACCCCGTGCAACCCGCCCTTTAGAGCTTTCGCTTGTATTTCTTACTACAGAGTGATTCAAACGCGATGATTAACCACGACTGATATATACTGCAGGTCCGCATAACGATATGTACCTATATATACGATACGACGCGATATATGCTAAATATTCGGAGCTAAAGTTAAATCCCATTATTATAGAAATTTCTGTGTAATAGTTTAACCTCGTTTTTACCCCAAACCTCAATGTAATATCTATACGTGTATACAAAATTGTGGAATAAAATCGCAGGGGTTGAACGTATAGCGAATGGGTATACGACGTACTGTCGAAACTTAACTGGTTTGGCTGTAGTCCAGCCCGGGGTTGATATAAGTCTTAGAGATTTTTCGAAAGTTCGCAGTTCAAGGGCGCTATCAAAGTTCGCGCCATGCGGGCGCCCATGTATAAATTCAAACCCTCAACCCTCTTGCTACTCTTTCAGCATAATCTTTATAAAATCTTAACGTCTATTTTCCAGCTTTCGCATTATTATATACGCCACTTACAGAGCGTGACCATTACGATGCTTGTACAGATAGACTTTTTTTTTTTTTTTTTTTTTTTTTTTTCTATCAATTTTTTGCTGTTGTTTTCATTCTTAAAACCAGCTGTGCGGTTTAACTCAGGCACATAGCCACGAAATTCCACGCGGATCCGCTCGATAAAATTCTGCATTTACACGATCGCCGCGCATCGACGGATCGATCACGTTCTATACTTTAACCAATTTCATCCGAACGATCACGTAAAAACTATAAGGAAATTCCGAACCACCTTTGTGGTGCCCCATAGAATCGATTTAACCATCCTTATAAAGGTGTCGTTTACAATTTTATTATCACACAATATGCATAGATACAGCGTGCTATTTTCTCATTGTGATCATCGTTTCCTCTGCAGAATCGTACTTATTATCCTATACGAGTATTTCTACGTGGGATTTGGAATCCATTAAATGATCTGAATAATTTTGGGAACCGTATAGCTGGTTAGCTAGTCTATTCACCTATAGTTGTTGAGATAAATCTGCGATAATTATTCTAACTGAAACGAGCACCGTTGTGGTTTTGCCGTAGTAGCTAGGTAGATGGGATCCTTGGGATGTTGTCAGCATCAGTCGAGCCAGATTCTGTCTCCGGGGTTTAATGAGATTTTATTCGCGAGATAATTAGTGCGTCGCGTGAGACCCAGCTGTCCCATACCCTCCCTTTAGCTTTCGCCTTCGCATTCGCATTCGCCTTCGCCTTCGCCTGTCTTTCTCCACTTCCTTTATGTAATTACTACTACAATTATCATCCCCCTTCGTTTTACTTCTATTCCTTGCTCGAGCACATGGAATTCAACTACACGAGGATAGAGAAAGGGTAGGTATATGGGAGATCTATGCACACATACACAAGGGTGCATAGAGTGTCTAGATTCTGATTATAATTGATATACGATTTCCGATTAGTAAATCGTCGTTATTCCGATGTCATCAACGAATTTTTTTATTTTACGAACAGATGGTGGATCCGAAGTTCGTTTGATTCGAGGGTTAATTGTCAGTACGATAATGTATCGTATCGAGAAAAATTTCTGCCCGTTATTAGATATAATGCGATTATAAAACTTCAGTCTTGACAGTGAGCCACGAAAAGTCTCGTTCGCTTGTCAATCCGATGAACGTCGCTAATCAGAAATGACAGTGGATGAAGCCCCAGACTCGAGGGTGTGAATAAAATATTCCTCATTTCCTCGCCGATTCAAGAGTATAGCGAGTGGTGATATAAAATTAAAGCGAACAAAAAAGGAAAAAACAAATAAAGACAAAAAAAAAAAAAGAAGTAGAGAGAAAAAAAAAAACAAGTTATAATTTATTTTCATAAAATTAGCGAGTCGTAGTCGCGGATTTGGGAAAGTCTAGCGGTAGAATTTCCGACTCAAATAGCTACAGCCTAGGAGTTGATTAGACTAATGGGCGAGGAGTGGGATGAGGAATGAATGACGGACGATGGCGATGGCGATGGGTATAAAATTGGCGAATGTCAAGAGGAGTGGTGCCACCGCACTGGAGGTAGAAAGGGTTTAGTCCAAGCAACGATTGAAGTTTCTCAATATTGGGATTAAAAATTGAAAAAAAAACTTACAGGCTTATACTCGATGATTTTAACAACGATATATGTGAAAGAGTCTCCGTTCCTTTCATCGTTTCTCATATATAATATTTGAACTGGGATTTAAATATTATAAAAAAAAAAAAAAAAAAAAAGAAAGAAAAAACTATCCGAGGTATAAGCACGTGTCAATATCAACTTGAGAGAAGTATACTACACCCTATGGGATTCTGTTGAGTATTTCCTGCGAAATTATACGAACACACCAAGACGGGGTGTGGGGTACGTACTACACCCTGTGCAGTACCGTTTTCTGGTAGCAGTATATAAAACCGTGAAATAAAATGTTGGCTAGATGCAAATACCCGGTGAAACATGCATGTCAACGGCGGATACTAAAGCTGGGTAAAACACGATAAGTCCTAACCCTCCCCGGCCCCGGCCCCGTTTCTGTTTACTGCCTAAGCATCACCAGCCTTGAAAATGAACGAGAATAAAAACTGGAATCATGTTACGGGACGTTCTGGAATAACGTTATGCTATCCTAGAATCGGTCACATATTTTCAATTGCTTATTTCCTTTCTATACAACAAAAAGACGAAGAAATAAAAAAAAAAAAAAAAACAGAAAGAAGGGAGAAAATGAAAACGTCAAAATTTGAGAACCGTTGGATCTAGTAGTAGCATGCAAATCTTATAAGCAGGGATATGAGAGTGTTCGTGTTTCTTGAAGGGAAAAGCGAAAGCAAAAGCAAAAGAAGAAGAAGAAGAAGAAGAAGAAGAAGAAAAAAAAAAAAAAAGGAAAAACTTTGACCATGTATGGAAGGCAGCAAGTCGTCAAACTCGAGGGTGGCGTGTATTCGTTCAAGAGGCGAAAGGAACTGTACCTACTACCTATACGGATATATATAGCAATATAGGCGGATGAATTTATTATTCACTAAATAAAATCCTCCGGGATTTCGTGGTCCTGCAGAACCTCGACTGTGTGAACCGCACGAAAATGGCAGCCCGTTTTTACTTTTTTTTTTTTCTCTTTTTTTTTTATTTTTTGACATCGGTATAACGACATAACTTTCATTAATTGGAAAGGCACCCAAAGACTCGCGGGGGCCACCAGGACTAATTAATCTTCACTCTAACGAGTGTCAATTGACAGATACTATGCCAATTAAGGTGTTATACACCGAACTCTCAGATTACCCATGTTACAAGAGAATAAGAATGAGGTATATTTTTACAAATTTTTGCACATACATACATATATTTCCTTTATCTTTCATTTGAATAAACGTGTATATATATCGATCAACGACCACCTAATTGGACCCACCCTTTACCGATCTGACTGAATTAAATACGAGCTTTCTCATACATATATATAAATATATATTTTATATATAGGTAAAAGTTTAACTGCATCACAGTATGAATTTCACTCGTATAGACAATTCCTCAAAGACCACCCCACGTGCACCCTATTCCCATACACTATACTATACGAGCTATTTGTGCCTTTTTACAGTGGTACTAAAACAGCCCATCAAACTCCTCCCTTCATCTCCTCCGCACCTTCCCTCAGGAATCTATTCCATTCCACTAACACACGCGTGTACCTATACTATACTATACTATATACATATAGGTACATATTATTATTATATAATACAGCGTAAACTTTGAGAAATTATTTTTCGCCTTATTTAATCCGCGATCTAGTTTCAAAATTACACACCCAATCATCTATATATATCAGATAGGAGTGAATGAATAATGAATTCGTTCCCTTCGCCTGCTCTTATATATGTAAAACAAACTTATATCTATATATATGTATGCAGTTGCAACGGTGCGGTGGTCTATGTTAAAGTAAAGGTAAACAGGAGGGAGGAGAGGGTAGGTATCTTTGTCAATTCAGTGAGGAGGCTGTAGCATTTTATCCCTTCCGAAGCTTTTGCTTTTACGTGTATATATACCACTATATATATATACGTATATCTCCTTCTTCACCGTATCTACTCTGATACTGGATGCTGTTGGCTATACCCGTCTACGTCTATACACGAGTTGAACTATACATGTGTGTGTATAGGGTAGATGGGCGAAACCCTGGCTCCGGCGTGTTATTTATACGTAGTGGTTTCGTTGAGGGTGTGCGGGATGGGCGCTACATTAGCAAGATTGCCCCCCACCCTGGTTACTCCCATCTCCTCTATCGCTCACCCCTGCTTTCCTCGTTCTCTTCCCTATTTTCTCTTTCCTCTTTCCTCTTTCCTCTTTCCTCTTCCCTCTTTCCTCTTTCCTCTTTGCTCCATCTCCTGGCTTATGTAGTGACAAGTAGAGTCAAACGTCCCACGTTACAGAGGATCAACCATTTTTCGAGACGGGTTATATATATACATATGTATACCGATGTACCGATGTAGGTATACGAGAAATGGCACCAGAGGATCATGAAAATTTCGGTATAATTTCTCATCCAATAAACAATAATTTGATAGTTTATAATAATTAATTGATCGATTAACATGCTTTCGAATATAAGTGTCTCGATTCTGTTATCCTCACCTACCTCTTCGAAATTGTTGGAATCGAAATAAAATGTAAACGCCGCAATGCTCGGGGGGATATACGTTCGATGAGGAATGAGAGAGCGAGATATACGGTCTGCGTGAATGTGTCCATGGATCTATATGTGTGTATAGCTATACCTACTATGGCATAACGCGGGGTGTAGGGGATGACGGGATAGGCGCCCAATCAAATATACATGAGTTCATTAAGATGATATTTATTGAATGGAAGGTGATGGAATAATGTCGGCCACACAAAAGCACCTAAATACCCATTCAATCCAAACTCGCACCAACTATACACACCGTGTGACTCTGGAACGTGCTCGAAACCTAACTCTGAGTTTGCCTCTGCGAACCACCTGCGCGGATCATTTTGTACAACGAATTTCTGCCATTTGACAGAATTGATGAATTAATTAATTCGTTGCTCACGTGATATCTTGTACCGTAGCTAATGTCCTCTTCTCGGCACATGTATACCATATATAAATATATACATACATCTTGTACATATAAATATATATATATATATGTCTCGTTTTAATTTTATTTTTACGTACCCTGCCACCGGCAGTGCATCCATACAGAACTTGCCTTCGAAGTTTTCGCTCGGTTTAACTGGGAACAAGGGAAATTAGACGATTGGGTAAATAATGAACGATATGCAAATCCACTTGGCGATGCACAGCGTACCGTTTCACGACTACCGCGACTCTGCGTCGAGTGCAGTGCACTTAGGATTTAAATAAGCCTGCTAAAAGTGGTGCTAATTGAAACAGCGGCTTTCGTTTCAGGGGCTCGACGTTGAAGGAGGCATTGCTGTACGGCGGAAGGTTGTCCCGCGTGCGGTTTTTTTTTTCTTCTAATTTTTTTAATTTTTTTTTTTTTTTTTTCTTTCTATTTCTCTTCTATATTTTTCTCTTCTTCTTCTTCTTCTACTTTTTTTTTTTTTTTTTTTTTTCTACACTGCATCCAACACAATAATCTGGTGGTGCAATTTTCACGGGATTTTACGAGCTCGATCAACCGCTAGTACATCTATCACTCTCGCTGTCAACCTTACCTATAGGCTTCGGGGCTATTTTTGACAGCCTACTTTTTACAGAATGTGTAAAAAGATGATCGTATATAGTTTTTGAAAAGAAATAAATCGGAGAATCGGAATTGCGGTGTCAAATATCGAGTATCTTGCAATTAACCTTCGAGCCTTGAACCCATCAATATAATATCTATACCCCTTGAGTGGTAGATTTTTTTTTCTTGAAAATTTTCATCCTCTAAAGAATTAGGAAAGTTTTTTTCCCTCGGGGGAACCATACGCAGCTTATATATACGGGTACAAATACTACAGCTACTCCTGGCTCGTAAACCTGTCCACCAAGATTTTTATATTTTCGTTGTATAAAAAAAGGGATACAAGTTGGCTGCGGTGCCGTACCGGTCAAGAAAACCGATTAATAAAATAATCATGCTCAGCCGACGCTATCAATCATTTCCGGCCCCCAAGCTTACCTATATCTGCACTGGACAGCTTACCCGATTCTGCGGTCGCGAAATTATTTGCTTCACTTGTGACAGACCGTACTTCTTGCTCATAATACAACCTCGAGCCAACGTACGCGTATAATAGCCTCGGTATGTATATATATATATATATATATATCGACGTAGAAAAACTTGAATCAGGTGGAAAATATAATGACTGAAAAATCTATTAGGTATATCCTATGCTTGCAGCTATAGTCTGATCGTCTATCGCGGTTTATTACCGCGGCCTATAATTTAATGGCTTGTAATTTTGAAGTACATATAACTTACCAAGAAGAGATGCATCGAGTACATGTATACCTGACTATAGTCTGGTACAGAAAAACTTACACGATGACCTTTCACCCAACTTGGGACGCTGTAATATGCGGGTGTTCGTATATAGGAAGGGCAGGGATTAATGATAATCTGATTATATTGCTGCGGTTGTCAGATGGATTAACTAATTATTCTATGTAACATACATACATATATATATATATATATATTATATACGTATAGGTATATATAACATTGAGGGTGGAAAATTTTGTGAATTCGAGGGCAGATTTGTCCGCTTATAATTCAGCTTATATTAATGGGTTTACCTACTGCATCGAGTGCAGGCAATGGCTCACACTCACTGCCCGTATACGTCCATTATAGTATTTCCCTATCAGCGAGAATGTTTGATCCAAAAAAATGGATTTCCTAAAGCTCGATTTATTTCCTCACCCTGAATTATCTATGAGAATCGTGAATATAGATCTATATGTATGTCTGTCGTTCTTTATCGTTGAGTTTCGAAAAATTATTATTATTATTATTTTTTTAATTTTTTTTTTTATTGAAATTTGTAAAAGTTAAAAAAAGAATTCTATTCAAAACGCGTGTATACAACCATCGCGCACCAACGCCGCGAGCCTCGACGAGGGGAAGGTTTCAACTTTGTTGAAAGTCAAACAATCGTTGGGGCAACGAGTTCTGCCGGGCCGACTTGAAACTGCGGCGATTGTTATGCCTAGGTTTCGCGTATACCTGTGTAACTTTGCCATACCGTATAGAGTCGAGTACCCAGGTTTCAAGGTTTCAAGGTTTCCAGGTTTCAACCGCGCTCCTATCGCCTTCAGCTTATTCTGCACGCTGGACACAATGGCACTGGCTACAACGGACTGGATGAATTAGTTAATTACGCTTCTGTGAAATTAGTACCTTGGCATAATACGCTGTTAACCAAACCAAAGCAAACTCGGTGGGTCTCTGAATCCGCGGACTATCCAACCGTAACGAAATTTTTACTCTTTATAGTTAGTATATTAATACAAAACGGACCGGATCATCAAGAAAAATTTACTTTTATCTTAAAAAAGTTCTTACAATTTCTCATATTTTACGGAAACATATTATATTTCTAGCTCTACACTATATAAGACTATATATATATATGACTCGAAACTAATTAGTTGATAAAGATTCACATAGCTTCATCAGAGCACCCCGTACATCTACATATAGGTATAAGATGTATATATGTAGATCTAGCTGCGTGTATGGAAAATTACGGTATATGCAGCGGGCCTTTGTGACCCATACAACCTAATTAATTTCGCGGTAATGAGTTAGTTCCTCAGGACTCTACTCGCCGACTAGGCTAGCACAAGATCTGTTCGCCGTGGGCTATGCTTCTCTCTTCCTCTACTCTGGTGCTTGGATTAGATTTGATATTAATTGCTTGCTTGCTTCAATGCCGTTGACGTACTCACTACGCTATATATATATACAATATATTACATACATGCATATAAAGATGTACATGTATACGTGTAATATACGTTATATGCCTATATAGTACACATAGTATATATGTACAGATTGGTCCCTTTTCTATCCTCGTATCAAAATTTGGATCCCTTTCTCGTTCCGTTGTCACAGCATCTGAAAGATGCTCTTCACTGTCGTACTATATAATATATAGTCAGTCACTCATTGTCATTCTGATTAGTATAAGGGTGCATAAAAATATTCATATACGAATTCAAATATAGAGAAATTTTATTAATATGCGGAGACTCGAGAATATAAGGTACCTAATAGTGAAAAATCGTCGCGAAATTCCGTTTTATCAATTTTCGCGTAATTTCTAAACGATTTAGAGTCCTTACTTATATACCGGTTATTTATTCATTCGTATTTGCGTTACGCGTGGGTGGTCCATGCCTGGTGAAAACTAGCGGCGGATCAAAGCCCGTCACGAACCCATAACCGCATATATGCAACTGTCAAGCGAACCTGAACCTGTATACTGTATATATGGTTAAAATTTAGACTACCGAGTAAATCGGGGCCAAAAAAAAAAAAAAAACCGGCGCCTTGCGTCCGTCTCAGAATTCTCTGTACTGTAATTTACTGGTTTTATTTTCTTTCGCATCTTATTTAAGTGCCGTATGCACAGTAAAAAAGGATAACTTGGGCCAAGCATTTTTTTTTTGCCCATTTTTTTTGGAGTCCCGCATTCCGCTATCTGTCGGTTACCCGATAGATTCGCATGACAGTTATTTATCAGCCGATCACCGATATCAGTGCGGCCGATAAAAAAAAAAAAAAAAAAAAAAAAACGAACGATTGCCAAAATTAAAACCCTGCCGTTTTTAATTAACGAACGACTGCCAAAACTAAAACCCTGCCGTTTTTGACTAACGAACGACTGCCAAAACTAAAACCCTGCCGTTTTTGATAAACGAACAACTGCCAAAACTAAAACCCTGCCGTTTTTTGACTAACGAACGACTGCCAAAACGAGAGCCGCGCCTCTATTCATGAACGAACGACTGCCAAAACTGAAACCCTGTCGTTTTTGATAATCGAACGACTGCCAAAACTAAAACCCTGCCGTTTTTGACTAACGAACGACTGCCAAAACTGTTACCCTGCCGTTTTTAATCAACGAACGACTGCCAAAACTGAAACCCTGTCGTTTTTGATAATCGAACGACTGCCAAAACTAAAACCCTGCCGTTTTTGATTAACGAACGACTGCGAAAACTGAAACCCTGCCGTTTTTAATCAACGAACGACTGCCAAAACTGAAACCCTGCCGTTTTTGATAAACGAACGACTGCCAAAATTAAAACCCTGCCGTTTTTGATAAACGAACGACTGCCAAAACGAAAACCCTGCCGTTTTTGTTAAACGAACGACTGCCAAAACTAAAACCCTGCCGTTTTTGATAAACGAATGACTCCCAAAACTAAAACCCTGCCGTTTATGACTAACGAACGACTGCCAAAACGAGAGCCGCGTCTTGAATTCGCTTAATTTTCAACTGTTGAACGCAAGATTCGAGTGTTTGAGTAGACGCGCAGGTACGATGATCGTTTTGATTATGGGTTTTATGCCGGTTTAAGAGTATCGGCAAGGGTTATATTATAGGGGGCATATATATAGGTATATATATATACATATATGATATCGCGAGTGTACTTGTCTCCGCGGTTAATTCCGGAAGTAATCTAAATTAATACGATCTTAAACACACACTCGAGACTAGAGACTAGAATCTGACGATGTCCTACAATAGCTCTGACGAGGCAAGAGGGGACTTTGGTTGGTTACGCTGTCGACAATGATCTGCTTTGCCAGAAGCGTAATGGAAGATAAACACGATGTAGGTACCTACCAAAAGCCCCGGTTACCCCGGCGATCTAACTACCTAACGACTATATATGGTGGCTTGTAGGTAAAGGGTTGGCGATAATATTTCTGCGATTTATTATTCCGAAAAGTATATCCTCAATTCCAAGAATATAGCTAATGGAATGAAATTCGCCATACCGACTTGCATACACATGCAGATTCTTCCAGACCCTACATCTCGGGTGTCAAACTTGATCAAAGAACCGACAATAAAACGGTCTTAATCGATTCGTCGCGTACGCCTGCAGACCCTTTGACAGCTGACCTATTTATTACGTCATTACAAGCTAATCTCGTGTAATAATCGTTCACTTTGACAATGGGGGCACCTCGCGGTTTTCAAACGACTTTTAAGATTGTCACGAGTTTCGCAAAATAGTTTTAACCACTAACAATAAATTAGCGATAAAAATCATGGGTGCTATAAGTGTAGTATATACCCTTACGAAAGAAGTCTGAACTTTGTGAAAAACAGAAAAAAATAAAATTGATTTTTTTTTTGAATTTTTTTTCTTTTTTTTCTCAAAATGAGAGGCGGAAACTTTATACATACATTATATATACACGTGGTTTTCGTCTCTGTTTAAAAGCAACGTTTTCGTACATTATCGATATACGGCGTGCGATGATATCCGCATACGGGGCACCGGGCAGCCCTGATTACTGATTAGAGATGCCCTACTCGCAATTAAGGTAATGCTTCAAGCAAACAAATAAATTACACCTATACACCGCGGGAAACTCCATATCTATATACACATTTATATATACATATAATAGCTATATATATATATATATATACGTAGGTACGCACATTTGCAGTTAGCAACGCGAACGCGAGTGCGGCTCACAGGTTCGTTCGTTTGAAACCTCGCACCGTCCTCTCTCTCTTTCGCCTTTTTCTTCTCATTTTTGTCTTTTTTTTTTTTTTTTTATTTCTTTTTGCTTTTGCTTTTGCTTTTGCTTTTACCTCTCTCTCTCTCTCATGGACCAATCACAGAGATTGGCTCCTCCAATTAGTAAGTCATCGGGGTGAGAGTAGAGCCTCCGTCCTTTTCCCACAGCTTTTCTCTTCTCTCTTTCTGCTATAGTGTGGTTGGCGGTGCAGCCAGGGTACAACTTTACCTCGCGATTATATATCGCGGATTAAAAAATAAGAAAAATAAAATCTATAATTTATAAATACATTTGATAGAATAGAATTTTTTTTTCTTCTCTTTTAATATATTTTTTTTTCTTTTTTTTTTTGTTTTACTTTTCTCGATTTTTTCTAGTATATTTGAATTTCAGGTATCATCGGCGCATATATGCGCGAACAATTTCATCGGATTTATCCGTACCTACATGTACTACTACTACCTAGGTATGCGGACTACTATAATAAATAGTATTATTCGTTTGATTTTTATATATCTGCCTTTTGTATCTGAACTGAATTTTTGGAATTCGTTATATTTGTCCGGGCAATGCCAATACACTGGGGCATTGTTCATGCTAAATTGAATGCAGTTGAAAAATAAAAAGGTAGAAAAATTAATATGAAAATTGTGTGCCGTCGCTTCAGTGGGCGCCATATTTGATCTCGGGTGCGTGCAAACAGGTACCTATAACCTACCTACCTACCTACCTACCTGCCTCGCTCTATCCTCTCCACGTGATTTGGTCGTAATCAAAAAGCACTTTTTTTAAACCCAATATCGAAGCGCGTTCATACATGACAAGGCATTCTAATGAACAGCTGCACCAGTATGTGCTGCCCGAATTGCTATACTGTACCGGTCCACTATTCGCGAATTTATTCATTTGCATTTCGTGGTTTTATCTTTCATTTTATTTATTTATTTTTTTTTTCTTCTTTAATTTTTCATTTTTTTTATTTTTATTTCTTTTTTCCTCTCTCTTTCCGCATTTACTTTTGTTGTACACTTTTTACGTATGTATATGTATGTAGGTATATTACGTACGTACAACCCTTTAACGAAATTTGTTTCACGTTTTGTTAACTCCAGTTTCCAACCTGTTTCACCGATTAAATTCAATTCAATTCAACTCTATATATAACTGGTCATACTATATTTCGACATGTACCTACCTAGGTACCTACATACTGTACAATTCTCTCTATGACAAACCTTTTATCATCATAACTATTGATAAATAATCAAGATCATACCTGAATGGGGTACGGATTAAAGAGACTATATATACTTCCCTCTATATAATATAATATATAATATATACTTCGATCGTGTATTATATATAGTAGAAGTAAGTATTTTCTTTCGCGGGATGTATCTAGACGCGTGAGTGGCTACCCACCCCATTCCTCTAGTACCTCATATTAGTCGTGGTGTATGGCGTTAATTAATTAATTAACTAATTAATTAATTAATTAATTAATTAATTAATTAATTAATTAATTAATTAATTAATTAATTTAGTTAAAGGCGAGCGGCCGAGGCCGAGGCTGAGGCCGGAGGTAGCTGGTATAACGGAAGAGTGTGGCATGGCATGGCGTGGTGTAGCTGGTTGTGCAGAACGACGAGGAGGCGGTGAGAAGGGGGTGTATTGGTTTCATTATTAATAATGTCGGAGGCGGCTGCGACGCTGGGGAGAAAAGGTAATCAACGCTCGAGCCTGAGGATCTTGCATGCTGCCCGAGTGTGTGAGCCGGTCTCATGACTCCCTCTCCTTGTCTACCAGGGTTTATTAAATCTCAAACTTTCGACCAGAGCTTTAACAGTTTCAGCCCCGTGTGTGTATCGATGCTCTAAAGAAAAAAAAATTTAAAAAAAAAAAAAAAAAAAAAAAAATGAAGAAAAATAAATATATTTCCACTTTTTTTTTTTTTTGATTTTTTCTTTTCATCATCAAATTACACTCCCGCGACTAGGTATAATACGTCTCAAACGATGCAAAGTTCATTCGCCCAACGAAAAAAAAAAAAAAAAAAAAAATGTGAAAAAAAAAAGTAAAAAGTAGCCAATTTTGATCTGAGATACTTGGGTTAGTACTACGTTTCCATTAACTGCAGTTACGCGAATCCGAAGTGTAAGTTGGATTGTGTGCTACCAGGCGCGGCTCCGGATTGAGTCTTAGACGAAAAAATATAATCGTATAAATTTGATAAGAATTCGATTGAACAATTTTCTTATGGGATGATTGATAATAATAATCAATAATATATATAGAGTTGAAAAATGATGAATTTTTCCTGCGATATCGGGTATATTAAAAGATTCTCGAATTAGCTATAAGCTTCAAAATTTTGGGGGCAACCTGGTATTAGGTAATTTATACAAAAAAAAAAAAAAAAGGGTTTCAACTAATTGGAAATTGCCTTTTGCGCGGATGAAAAGAGGGATGGAGAATAAGGTGGGGGGGGGGGGGGGGGGGGGGGGGGGGGGGCTTGCGTTTTGTTTGGGTAGTATATGTAGTATAGGCAGTCGGAAAATACGCGTTCTGAATCGCGGGGGGTGAAGCTGTGATAGTACAAAGGCAGTTTTTTAATTGGATAACGTCATATCGACGCGTGCTTGCTCGTTCAACTTTTTCTATCCGGTTGATATCGACGCCGATGCTAGGCGTTGCTAGACTCGATGCCTCGTTAGTGCGGTTCCTATATACTCATATACATAGTATACTATCAGAGTAGCGCCCCGACGCCGGGTATATAGAACTTTCGCGGGTATTGAAAAACTTTTGTCATTTTTACTGTTTTTTTTTTCCCAATTCCATCTATATAGTATCTATAATTTTCAATTTTTTCCTTTTTTTTTTTTTTTTGTCTTTGTCTTTTCTCCTCTTCCAAACATTACGCCTTCTAGATATATTCGACAATGAAATTAAAACGAAGAAACGTTGTCTGATTTAATGAATTGCATCGCGGAAGGGGTGGCTGCGTGACGCGGTTTCGCGATAATAGCGTGTAATTAAGTCGCTTAAAATTCAATACCCAACGATTAATTAGGAGTGGTAATTATTCAAAGGCTTCGACAGTAATGGACGGCTTCATCGAATTCCATGACGAGCAGAATGCGGGATTCGATCGTTTCCTCGGGGGAGTTTAAGCTAGCTAGCTTGGTAGGTATATCCTACACCTGGTTACGACTCAATTCTCTTCGACTCGCCCCCCGCGACACAATACCCACAATTCCCTCGATTATCGGTTCTTATCATCAATTCCCTACACAAATACATGATTAAATAGGAAAAAAAAAAAAAAAAAAAATAGAAAAAAAAAAAAAAAAACAGGAGTTAGCGAATTATCTGTGATACTACCACGTCAAAGACTTGAAGAGCTGATATATTGAGATGAATATATCTACGGGCACGTATAGCATTTTCAGTTTAAAAATCTCCCGTACGAAATTGTGAAGCTAATTAGTATTTAAGAACGCAGGCGGGTTCCCAAGATGAGATTTAATTAACAAGTTAGCTCGTTAACGGACAGTCATACCTCGGCGATCAAGCCTCGTGATTTCTGGTCTGAGCTGCTGCAGTAGATTTAAACGAAATAATTTGTTCTTATGTATTTCGCTTATCGTAGATTTGTATATTATTATTTTATACCTACCTATATAGGTACAAGTACTGCTGTGGTATTATAAATTTGAAAGATTCGCCGTTTCGAAATGTATATGAAAAATAAAAATAAAAATAAAAATAAAATAAAGAAAAACAAACTTTCGTTTTATCCGCTCCTGGCATGACGCAGTGACAACTCGCATTACGTTATTGTTAATCCATTAATGTAGCCGCGATACTTTGAATGAGATGTTGGAGTGTCGAGGTTGAGGGGGTTTGGACGCAGGACTCGGGGGCACGGGGCACGGGGATGACGCGTACCATTTTTGCGAATTGGAATCCCATCGATTTCTCCCAGGCAAGATTTTACGAGCTTTCAGACTGCTGGTGGAACCAGTTTGTAATTCCACGTATTATTCACGAGCCCTGTTATTGTAAAAGCCTCGCGGTATCCGCGTGTATGTGTATCTAGTACCTGCGTATGTATTATAAAACTATAATAATGTATCTAGTACAAACCGAAAAATAATAACACTTTCGAAAAAAATTAACACGAATCTTAAAGGTCTGGAATTTCGATATCACCGACTAACAATTCTTAAAAATGACATTTTCCCGGAAGTCTACACAGCCGATTTAAAAAACTTCCGAACTAAGATCACCGGATCAAGATCAAAATTCCGAGAGCTAAAAATTCGAAGGGCCAAGACTCCGAAATTTGAAATTCAGTGTTTAATAACTCGGACTGTATCGATCGTATCGAAGCCAATATATTAATTATGATGAAATTAATCGTCTTGAGATTTACTTTTCGGAACAAAAAGTTTCGAAATTCTATCAATTTATTATTTATGACATCACGAAGTTATCGATTCAAGTAGATAAAACGGGGGTCTCAATTATAATGAATTATTTTTTCGTTTTCACATCCTGAGAAATATACAAAAATTTTCGAATCTCAGGGCTCTCGCGATACCGTCGAAATCTTTATTTTTATACTTATGGTAGTCGCAAATCAACTGACAACATTCACTGCACACGCAGACCGTACTGCACTTTTAAGCGACGTACGAAACACTAACCGTTTTTTTTTTTTCGTTTTTTTTTTTTTTTTTCTTCATATTCTTTATCAAACTTTCCTGAATTGGCTAGCAGAGTGGGAAACCGGAGAAGATCCTGGACGTGAGAGAGATCGAAAGCATCTCGTAACAGTGGTGTGGGATGCATGGGGCACTTAGATGAGACTGCGGCCAAACTTGGCCATTACGTCTTTCGCTACCAGAAGCTCTCAACTGGACGTTAGCCTGCGTTGTCAGTGTGGGTGAAAATTTGTCCCACTGCATGCGAATATATCGCGAGTAAATTTAACGAGGCAAAGACGGAAGATCGGGTTTACGCCGAACTGCGAATTTGCCCATATATTTTTATACATATACCTAATTCCGCGATCTTTCATTCGTATACGTCAATTTTGTAACATCGGGGTTAAATGCGTCGCGTATAGTGTATAGCGTCGGTTGCGGCGTGTTTCAGGGACTTGAGAACCCCTTGGGGATCCGGTAAGTGGGCCCCCGTGTCGGCCCCTAATTGCTAACCAAGAACCACCCTCCGCCGAGGTCCACCGCGCCCTCTTCGTCCCCGGCAACCCCCATCGGGACACGGGAAGTGCGTTATATTTTGAATAAGATACGGAATACCGCTAGAGTGCCACTTTCGGTGATGCGGGGATGAGAATGGTGGAGGTAGAAGTAGATGCGGAGGTTGAGGAGAGCAGAGAGTAGAGAGTAGAGATGAGAGAGAAAGAGCGAGGAGATCAGCTAGAGAGACGAATTAAAGATACATGAGCCCAGAATGGATGAACGAATGAATGGGACCGGATCGATTTAGACTTTCCTCCTGCACTCTCCATCGCGAAGTGCCTCGGATTTCCCGCGTGTACTTCCCGGTATAATACCTGTACATCTATACGCGGGTGTATAGTGGGTCGAGGTGTACACACATATACACTATACATTATACCTATATCTGCGCAAATTAGGACTCGCGGATAAAGAGCAAAAGATAAGAGGCTACTTTGGGAAGCTTCAAGCTCGAAATTGTTAAATTGCTGATAATCGGTAAAATTGCAAATTTCTACCCGAGCAATTCTCCATCAGGAACAAGAAATCTATGCAGTTTTTTTTTGGCTCTTGTTCAATTCTTGCCTCAAATTTGATATCCCTTATAGTTTGTCCTTTACTTACCTCAATTCCTATGGACGTCGCGCGTTGGGTAAGTAGAGCAATAAATTAATGCATTATGGGATATCGTCCGAATCCCTGGAATTTAAACAAACATCCTGTAGGTATAGGTATAGGTATATATATACGTGAGGAGTATAGAGGGTGGTTAGGGCAGTGAGTTAAGGCCTGTTTCTAATTAGACGCCAGTCCCCGTAAATAAGATGGGCTTACTTCGGACAAGCTATCCCCCCCGACAATGGAACAGAATTTGAAAGCACTCAAGATCTGGGCGTACCCATACCTACCCAATCTACCGCGGTATCCCCTTAATTCGGGTAAACAGGTTAAGCCCAAAAATGATCCCCATTAACATGGCATCATTCGAATCGAGATGCGTTGGATAATATGGTAGGTATATGTATTATATACTATATAGGTACATATACAAGTGGTAATATAAGATCCGTATAGAGAAAGAGATAAATAAATTGATGGTGAACCGGGAAGGGGAAGGGGGCCATAGGAGTTTGGTAAACAATTACTGACGGACGCTTGTCGCCGAGGTTAAGACCGTAAATGTGGTACAGCGAGAAGATCGAAGCAAGGGAGAAGAAGCTGGGCTGGGGAGAGAGAGAAGAGCCAAGACTCAAGAGAACTTACAGGCGTCTTCCAGAGCCCCGGAGTCTCTTTAGGCTCAACTTATCTTAAATAACCAAATTGACGGGGTGAAACTTTAATTGGTTTCCTCCCTCTCTTATATACTTTACCTATAATACCTACATCTACTCCTCTCGGTGAGAGTTGTCCCTTGTTGTGTTTCACTGTTTAGTCGAAAGATAAAAAAGTATACCTATACGCGATATATCGCGTAATTAATTATCATTATGGGTAATTTTTCAATTATTTATACATGGGGATTATACCATGAGATAAACTCACTCAGATTTTGTTGTTATTTTTCATTTTTTATTTCTCACCGTTTCAAAGTTATGCATCATTGAAAACGAAAATTGTTGGAGCTCTTGATTCGAGAAAAATCAATCTATCAATCGATCCAGATTCCTATTCGGATAAGAAATGTTTGAGAATTCTTCATTGATCGCGCCATTTGACGACCTCGAAATTTTCCCGAATAATCGATACTTGGAAAATCAAAATGAGAATAAAAGCAGAAGAAAAATTAATCGTGGGTGAATTCTGCAGGCACGAATGATATTGAATAATTCATAACTTTGGAACTAAATAAGATACTACCATACTTTCGTTAGGATCTAAAAATTCTCGTATTTTAACAGAAAATTTTCTGTATTTCTTAAATAATTTTCAAAGTAGTCCCAACAATTTTCATTCAATTATATGTAGGTATATAACTTTGAAACGGTAAGGAATAAAAAAAATAAGACGAAATTGGAAGTGGCGATCGTCCGAGACTAGGTAAAAATACATGGAATTATATGCGTGCGTGTAATATATATTTTGATGACGAACCCCTGTGTATATATAACACGTTGAAATACGTGTCTATGGTATATGTAGAGCAGAGCCCGGGAGCCCGTACTCTCCACCTCTATCAATTCTCTGGCAAAGCGAGTTTTCATCCCCCACTGCCGCTACGTGAACATCCCCCTACCCAACTACCTTCTTGTTGTGTTTGCCTTTCATAATTGCGCGCCTAATTAGCTGTCAGATAATTAAAACAACATAATTAATTATACCAGCCCGAGAGATACCTACACTCCCTGGTAAATGAAAGAGGGGGCGGTGGGAGCTGAAGGGCAAGGGATGGGTGTTTACTGGTAAGTTCTCTCCTCTCTCTCTCTCTCTCTTTATATTATGTATTATACACGTTCGTATATAGTGTATTTCATATTCTGGTATAGAATATTTTACTTCTTTTCTTTTTGTTTTTTATCCTTGTCCTTTTTCGTTTATATGGGGTAAAAATGCAGAAATTTAATTTACATGTTATCTGGCCTGAAGTTAATTGTACCTATATATCCGTGTTTTGATTCGGCATGAGAATCTGCCTTGATAGGAGAAATCTCGGACTTATTTACCGGCGAACGATTCTGTTTCGGATATATACAAGGGGCGCGTTACACTAATTAGAATCGTTCTAGCGGAATAATTAGAAATTAGGTTAAATTCGTTTTACTGGAACTGACGTGTTTCGGAGCAGGCTTACAAAAGCTCCCGAGATTCGCGACGAAACGTTAGCCAAACGACGCAACCCACCCTAATATATAAATATATATATATATATATATATATAATATAATATATATTCGGGTGGCCCTTAATTCGGTCATATTCGAATTAATTTCAATGCTCCCATGAACCAGAACGTCTCCAAATATATATAAAAAAAAAAAAAAGAAATGTAGTCAAAACCCCAGGTTCCTATCTCAATTCTAAGTACTGCTTCAAAGCCTTTCAACTTTACCATTGAAATAACACACGATTTTTTTATTACTTCGGGGTTATTTTTGAATCCGAAACCTCCTTACACTTTCTTATACCTATAGTAGTAGTATTTGACACAATTTTGAAATTGTAAAAAAAAAAAATGAAGGTTCTAATTTTGAGATTGACGATACTATTTCTGATATGCACAGAAATCGAATACGAATATAGTAAGAAGAGAAGTCTGTGCGTTCCGCGTTGCCAAGAGTCAGGCGCTCTTGGGTTCTCAGATTTACTTTTTACATCGATGATGTTTATTTCGTGAAAAAAAAAATTATCCCCGATAATATGTTGTTCGTTCGTTCGTGAAGAAAGAGAATTATTATTAGTATATATATATATATATATATATTTTTTTTTTTCTATATCTCGTAGTATAGGAGGCAGTGTACCCCGACACCCCGGGACAGTTAATTTACTAATGTAACGTCTGCCGCGTCTCTCGCCCCGGCGAAAACCCTTCTCAGTTATCTACCCCTTGAAACGGGTCGCTATTAGGCGATTGTCTCTTAAATAAAATATTAGCACGCCCCCCATTCGTCGGCAGCCACTCAAAATAATAATTGTATTCTCCCCGCGCTCGCACCACCACCGCACCGAAGCTCCGTCGACGTCGACGTCGGTTCTACCGCGAATAAACGTATAGATAGATATTATACCATACACGTATAATATGCGTGCCTGTATCATTCACATAGGTATACAGGTACTACATATCTATATACACACGCGTTTCTATCGCTTATACTATATACATATATATATATATATACGCGCAAACTGAACGATGGAAATGAAAGTGGTATTGCAGCGGGGGTGGCGATAACCACCGAGTTGCGAAATATTAACAAAATACGCAAAAGTCTGAAAATAAGGAGAGAAAGAAAAAGAAAAAGAAAAAGAGAAAGAGAAAGAGGGGCCTTGGTTTGGCCTTGCGCAGGTTACATACCTAGTAATTATTCTTTTTTTTTTCACTCTTTTTCTTTTTTTTTTTTTTTTGTTTCTTTCGTATAATGAGATTTTAATCGGTGATTATCGGCTATTGTTATAACCGTTGAAGCCAAAGAGAGAGAGAGAGAGAGAGATAGGACCCAGAGAGGTTTTATATAGTGGCCGAAAATTTGCCGATTAAAAATACATCAAGAATATAATATGTATAGTAATATATCGTCGTGATTTGGGGGAAAAAAAAAAAAAAAAAAAAAAAATTAAACAGCTGCATATCTGACTGATCTCCATAGCATGGAATTATAAACGGGTAGTAAGGTAATCAAAAAAGTAAGAAAATTGTAAGATGTGAATCTATGTGTAACGCAGCGAAGAAGAAGAAGAAGAATAAAAAGAAGAAGAAAAAAAGATAAAGATGTAAAAAAAAAAAAAAAAAAAAAAAAAAAGAGAGAGAGAGAGAGAAGGTGACGTGAGTAGAGTAGAGTAGAGATCCGATCTCGGTAATGTTACAGAATGAGAGTTAAATAAAATACACTTAATTTAGATTCGAGACTCGGATAATAAAACGTAACTATATAGTATGTATATACCTACCTTCGTACCTGCGCTAAACGCGATCCGGAGGACCAGTGAAATGTAATTTTCTAAAGGCTTTATGCAGCCTAGCTCTTCTGGCTCGCTGTAAATCGTACACAATACCTACTCACATGTATATTTTGATGTGTGCATGGGGTATAGGCATGGGTATTGGTATTATATATATATATATATGCACAAACTGCGTCGAACCGTAACGTTGAAACTAGACTCGGTTTTAATACCTTGACCTTTGACGTGGCAGGTGGTGTATCCTGTTGACCCCATCTTTCTCCCTCTCTCACTCACTCTCTCTCTCTCTCTCTCTCTTTTTCTCCATCTTTTTCTCTTTCTCATCGTCTCACCACCTCATGATGTATATATATACTACTATAAGGTAGAAAAAGCGAGATATAGCCTATTACAATATTAATTATTTGCTTTAAAAATACGAACCCAGGCACGCCGCAAAGGAGATCTCATCTTTAATTAAATCTGCCATTTGCTAAGCGGCAGGTGAAGGTTTCAGACGCGTTTATAAAAAATGGTAAAATTAAACTAACTGTAAAATAATTCACGTGGTACATACATATATGTATGTATTAATTTTATTTATTATTTTCTATCGGTGAAAGAAATTTTAAAAAGAAAATCCATAACCGATCTTATCGCTAATTAAAATTTTTCAATTAATAGAAAAATCAGGGTAATACTACGCTTTTACTACGATCGCATCAATTATTAGACTCTTCGATGATGAGTTGACTCGAATTACAATACGTATGTGAAAATTAGAGTAATAATATAATATATTTATATCAAGGTGCAGGCCTTTAATTATTGATCGTTTTCAAAATTTATGTAAGAAGTGCGCGGAGTTTCAGATTATTCGAAACGATAATGCAACAGGAAGTCAAAAATAACTTCGAAGTAGTAAAAATCGTGTGTTATTCAAATGGTCGCAGGTTCAAAGACTTTGCAGGGGTAATACTTAGAATTGAGATAGGAACCTGGGATTTTGGCTGTATTTTTTTTTTTTTTTACTATATATTCGGAGATGTTCCGGTCCATATAGGAGCATTGAAATGAATTCTAATATGACCGAATTAATATATTATATTATATATCTACTATTATATGGCAGAGTGCGTGGTTGAGTTCGTCGTTAGATATTAACGATCTTAGTGTATGTACGTACATAAAGTGAATTTAATTAATTGCATAGCTCCCGTGGAGTAGTATCAGGGTAGGACAGTACCCTGCAGACCTCTAATCGGATCGGATACATATTGTTAGTAGAACCCCCTTCAGGAAACCCCATCCAAGAATTAATTATGGCATTCCGCGTTAGCTCGAGAATTAATTACGTCCAGAAGTTGGACGTTGGAAGGCGTTAGAAATCAGGACTAGAGAGAGAGAGAGAGAGAGAGAGAGAGAGAGAGAGAAAGATAGACAAAGAGACAGAGAGAGAGAGAGAGAGAACAGGGTTCGCAACCGTCAGCCACGCGTCTTGACGGATAGAACGAACCAACGTTACCTATATATATATATATACCCGCGTATATATAGTAGCTGCGTTTGTTTCGCCCAAAAGTTTCCTTACGCTTGATATATATATATATATATATATATAATATAGTATATATAATTGCGAACGAAAGTTAAACGCGCATTATGTATACATACACAAATACATGTATACAGAGAGGGAGAGAGAAAGAGAGACGAAACTTTCTTTCCCACGTATAACATACTATATACAATCTTATAGCCGATGTATAGGTATATGGGTATATGTGGATATAGGTATTACATGTGAATGTGTGTTAGTTTCGAGTTCGCTCGAGCGAGGTACGTGAGTAATGACGTATCCCCCGCAAGGGGGCCCGTCGACGACTGACGGACCGTCGTTCAAGTTTACCGTTTGACGATAAGAGAGAAGAGAAGAGAAGTGAGAGCTGAGTAATATATATACTGCATATAGGAGTGAGTAAAACCGTCGAAGGACGAAGGTGGCTCGTGCACGCCATCTTGATTCTTCTCCCTGGATTTGAGGGTTGGTAATTAGCCCGAATCGCTCTGTATCGCGTTATTCAAAGCGGCGAGGAGCTCGTTAAGAGTGGATACGAGAGGATAAGAGGAGAGACGAGGGGTGCAGAAAAGAACGGGGGACGGGGGACGGCCTCTCATTTCAATCCAACGAATGCTTTTTAGTTGAAAAAGTAAACCATATACTCTATATATATATTTTCTATATAGGTATATACATTTATATATTTATATACATATTGTACTATACAGAGTTTGATGATAAAATTTCATTTTCACCTCCTCTTTCACTTCTTTATAATATAAATTATAATGGTTTTGAAAAGTGCTTGAACGAACACAATATATACTATACGTATAGTATATATATCGCGGATAACCAACCCTATATAGGTATATATATGTATACGCGAAAATTTAGCCCGGGGTTGCGCGAACTGCCTCGGCATCATTCAGCTGTATTAATACGTCGGGGTACCAGGACTAATCACAATATATACTTTATCGTTCTCGGACGCGCTAATTAGACGCTCCGTAAATCAGACCTCGGACTAAAGCGTTAATTAACTCAGCTTCAAGTCGCTCGCTCGCCGTTTCCCTTTCTCTCTCTCTCTCTCTCTCTCTTTCTTTCTCTCTCTATCTATATATATATATATATATATATACATACATACGCAGGTATATAGTATATTACATACGTATAAACCTACAATACGGGTCGAAATCTACCGGCGTAAAATTCAACGGTATATATATATATATATATATACCAGAGCAACCCTCAGAATTTGCAAATACAAATATATCTTATATCTGTACAGAGGCCACGGTGACGTGAACTTTCATTTTCGATGTAGGTAATAATAAATAATAGATCTTGCGGAATTACATTAGAATCGAGTTGAACACATCACGAGATATTTAAATACACATCATTGCTCTATATGTACAAAGTGGAAAGAAATAAAAGACAACAAAAAAATCGTAGAAGAAAAAAAAAAAAAAAAAAAAAAAAAAAAAAAAAAAAAAACGAAAGAATAACAGATGTAAATATTCGTTAATCACTGTAAAGTGGACGGACGTCGCTAATTGTCAGGCAAATAAATCGCCGAGACCAAGAGAAGTTGGCATTCACCGCGACGCGCGGGTATATAGGTACTACTATGTATATATACATGTATATACATAATGTGGAAATATCTATATCTATATAGATTGGACTGTCTTGATGTAACAACGATTTTTTTCGTTCACTAATGGGGCAAAACCCCATATTATACCAAAGGGTATAGCATTTCGATTTTTCTCACTTAACTCAAACCTTGAAGAACTTATAGTTTGAGAGCGATTCACCCCATGGATGATGTACCATACGAGGAAATGCAATGCAACCACTTGGAAGAGATTTTTCCCGTGTTATTTAGATGGGAATTGCACCATTCATCTAGTTTGATTATATCCTCAAGTTTTTGGGGGCACGCCGAGAGTGAACAAAAAAATCGTTGTTACCTCAACACAGTCTAATATATATATATAGATATACCTACAGATGTAATTATATAACGGAGGACGTGTTTTTGGTGAAAATAACAAAGAAAAATGAGAAAAAAATAAATAAATATAAAAATAAAAATCAAGAGATATTTGATTTTTTTTTTTTTTTTTTTTTCGATTTACCTTTCGAGTCGAAAAACTATATACTTCCGCTCTTCAATCTTACCTTTCGAGGTTCTGGGAGACGAGTTTAACGACTCTGCAGTAGGTTAAACTAAATATCAGTTCAAAAAGTGGCCATATATCTATATATAATTTTTAGGAGAGTGCGCAGTATAACTTTAATTGGGAAATTTAGGTGAGGAAGAGTTTCTGGTTATCATCTGACCGCGCGTGCGGATTCAGAGTCCCAGAATCATATATATATAAATACATAATTATGTATATGTATATTATATATATAATAAGACGTGGTATGAAAACTTGTATTTTTTTTTTTTTTGTTTTTTTTTTTTTCTTTTTTATTAATTAATAAACTTGGTGGCGTAATATATTTTACAAGAGGCCGGAGAATGGAAAACCCCCGTTGCCCCGACTTAGAAATCGAGATAATAAACGAATAAAATATGAAAATCAATATATAAATTGACAATAATTAAATTAGAAAATGAAAAAAAAAAAAAAAAAAAAAAGACAAATAAAGAAAAAAAAAAAAAAGAAAACTATGTTTTACCTTATCATTCGTTATTTAGGTAGTTAATTAAGACATATCTATGATTTTCATCTATAGGTATATATAATATGCAGCTACCAAATACACTGCACTCAGTATATTATCCAATCTCTGTCCTTTATATAATTCTCACAAGTTATAGATGAATATTGGTATGTGTCTATACATAGGTATATGAATGTTCCTTTGCAAGTGGGTAAAGGGTTTGTTTTTTTTTTTTTTTTTTTTCCTTTTCCCCTTTCATTTTTCCACTCATACCTCCTCCTCGCTCTGTGTGTGAATTTGTATTCTCGGTATTGATCAAGGGATAACTCTCGTCGGGACGACGCCAGCCATTGGATAACTATTAATAATAATAATAATAATAATAATAATAATAATAATAATAATAATAATAATAATAATGATAATAGCAATAATAATAATAATAATAATAATAATAGTAATAATAATAGTAATAATAATAGTAATAATAATATTAATATTAATAATAATAATAATAATAATAATAATAATAATAATAATGAATTATTTAATTAATGAAATAATTAATCGTAAATAACCATTTATATCACACAAATTTTAACAATATACAAAACGTACCTATGTACAGTTTAAATTACACTTTTTATCTAGGTAATATTTTCTTTTTGCCTTTTTTTTTTTTCTCGTATTTTTTTTTTTTTTCTCTGAGTTTTTCGTTTATTCTTTGTTTCATCTTAATAATCGTCTTGAACAGACAATTACCAGAAGGTACGCGTTGATACGCGCACGTATGTGTCTCTTTCTCTCTGCGCATGTATGCGCGTGTGTGTGTGTGTGAGTAATGTTTTTCTTTCTTCAATTATTATTATTATATATTTCATGTAATGTATTTTCGTATGCCGAAATATATATGTATAGTATTTATATTGTAATTTTCTGGCGTGAAAAAAATAAGTTTTTGTCTGATTCTTTTTTTTTTTTTTTTTTTTTTTTCATTTAAATTTATTTTATTTCTGTGTCATTTGTCATTCGTTTTTTTTTTTTTTTCTATATATCTTTTATTTTTTATTCTTATTACTTTTGGTTGTCTTTTTTTCCACTCCAGATTTTTCGTCTTTTTTTTTTTTTTTTTTTTTTTTTCTCTTTTTTTCATTACATACCTATATACCTATTCATATACCCATATATCTATACTATGTATATGTATATATAGGTATATGTATATATATGTATAAATCCCTCGAAACTAATACATAATATAATATACCTCATGGTCACTTCATAATATAATATATGCTTACACTGCACGTCATATATAATATTATATATGTACATATTATATATGTAGACATGAAAATAATCGTCATGTACTATATATATATGTATATATTGTAACGTGGCAGATTTGATATTTAATATTTTGTATTTATCATCTGCCACTGGACCGCGCCTCCACTCGCAAACGTGAGCGACCATGCTGCTGCCGTACCGAAATTCTTCACCGAAGCGCAAGTCCAACTTTTAGTTTATGAATTTTTGTCTGCCGTAAGTTTTTTTTATTGTGAAGCAGGTAATCGCCTAGGACATCGTGGGATTCGTCGATCGTCGCAGGATCATCGGGGGGATGTCCTGGAAACCTCGGCACTAGTAACCGCACCTAAGTCATCAGCTTCCGTCTCTGCAGCTTCGTCACCTGCCGGCCGGGAGAGGGCTGCACCTCCCAGCCTGCTATCGCCGCCAGCCGTTACCTCCCGGCCTGATTTTCAACATGTTCAGCGCTCTAGGTGCGGAGAACATGTCGGGTGTGGAAAGGCTTCCCCCTCCACTTTTTGGATCGCCGATCGACGATCACTCCGTTGCCGACCAGCGTACCGAAGACGTCGAGTCATTACCTTACGTTATAGTACCTTATCGCTATCTTTATCTTTTCTATTTTTGGGGGTTTCTTTTCTTTAGCTTTTCTTGTTCTTAGTGGGGGTTTTCATAGTTTTCTTGCCTTCTGCGTTTTTATTTTGAGTGCTGTGCATCTTTTTGACGCCGCCTGGGCTGCGACCCGAGTAAAGGTAGGCTCTTCTCTGTGGATCTCGACCGTCCGTCCGCGAACCTTTGCCTCTGTGCTGCCTAAAGCCCGGAGCACACTAAACGCAGTATGCCGTAAGACGGATCACCTACAAGCCGTAAGCTTACTCACACATGCCTGTGATTGGACGGCGCAATGTGTGAGTGAGCGCACGGCCCGCTTACGGCCTGTAGGTGATCCGAACTGCGTTTATTGTGCCCCGGGCTTAACGGCTATTTTGAATTCGCTACTGACGGGCTGTCGTGATCGCTAGTATTCTTTCTAGGCTAACTAGAATAATTACGTCTACGTTATATCTTTTCTGGACTTGCGCTGCTCGGGAAGAATCCCTTGCCGTCTCGCATACGTTACCTATAACTTTCTTTTTTTGCGTGCGTTAGTTTGCGTTTAAATGTTATCTAGCGTTCCTTTTTTTTCCTCCTTGCGTGCCTGCGTACGTTAAGTTACCTTTAAATATCTTTAGCTTCACTTTCTTTATTAGCTTGCGTTAACTTCAGTATCTTTTCCTTCTCTTTTTTGTATTATTTAGTTATCTTTTGCGGCATAACCGCCATATTATTGCATTGCGACGCCGGAATTAAATTCCGCCGCTACCTTTCTTTTGAATTGATTTATTATTGTATTATTCTGCCGTTCTGTAAAATCTTATGTTATTTATTTCTTATTTATTTTTGTATCGCTGCGTTTAATTTTGAAATTATAGCTACGTTATCGTCTACCTATATCTGCGTAAAGTGTGTTATTTCTACGCCCCCACGTTCCCCTCTCCGTCTATCTAGTCGGTTACCGTTTCGTTTCTGAATTTAGTTGTTGCTTACTGCGTTTTGTTTTGCTAACTCTATCTGGCACCTTCGTGTGCCTGGCGCCCAACACTATCTTTTAGCTTTCGTTTCGTTTCTGTATCGTACCGTGTTTTGAGTGAGAATACGTTGGGACTTCTTTGAGCGGGATTTATTTTTCTATCTAATTTCCTCCGGGTAGGAAAATTGCTCGTTACAACTTGGCGCCCAACGTGGGGCCCTGAGATAACACACTGGGAGGATTTTTCGTTGCATAGCTCGTTCTTTTCGTGATCGTATTGCTGTAGTTTGAATAACTGCACTACGTAGCATTGGTGCTGAGCTAGAGCGACGTTGAGAACCCCTGCATAACGTGATCGCCCTCGACGCACGGAGCATCACTGTTATTGTTTACCTGGTCGCGCTGAGTTCGAAGCTCAGGCTCAAAGTCTAATTTCGAATTCGCAACGACTCATTGCCGTACCTGTGCCGTATCGCTGTGTGAGTGCGAGAGTGTGTGAGTTGTGTAGTTGACAGCTGTCTATACTCGCCATGGATGTAGCGACGAGACCATATGATCTCGCCTGGCTCCTAGGCTTGAGTATAGATCAGCTGATTGCGCAGCTTAGCCACTCTTCGTCTGAGGTAGTCGACGACGTACTCTCTTCCTTGCAATTGAGTACCCAGGGTGATTTGCCTACACGTTGCATGCGTCTGGTGCATTATCATATGCACTGCCGCGGCAATGTCATCCCCTGGAGTACGGAAGATGAGCAGTCGATCGTTCCCCCCGCACAACCGCGAGTAGAACAGGATGTTCCCTTAGATTTGAGCGTGCGTGCTAATTTTGACGACCAACCGCCGATCTGCGAGCGAGAACACCCGGTAGCCGCCGATTGCGGGGACTTCCTGACGACTGAAGCCGTAGAGCCCGAGATCTCAGTATCTTCGAGGGTAGCTCTGTCGTCCGGGAGTCCTAGCATCGCGGTGCAACCGGTAGTGTCTTGCCTGCCGTCGACGGCACCTACCACCACGAGACCGATCACCGTGATCGCGTCGATCCGCCGCTCTTATGCTCCTGTTCCGAGCATGGCAGTACCGCAAACCGTCAGGTGCGCTGGCACGCCATATGACCCGCTGCCGTACCGAAATCCGTTTTTACCGTACGTTTCCCGTTTAGCGTTAGATTTCCCGACTCAAATGCGAGTTTCTGAAGCTGACGGTCAAATAAGATCCTCTACCCCATCTGAGATACCGTTGGACCCGGAGTCTGATGAATCGTGCGTCATTGGTGAACTGGCACCGCGCAACACTGCCGAGATGGATCTCGAATGCAGCAAGATTTGCGCGGAAAGCCAAGCCTCACCAGCCGAGGCACAGACTACCGTAACTACTTGCGTAGATTTGGTCCCGGGGGTCATGATCCGTCCAAAGGCTCAGGATAACCCTACAAAAAGGGAACAGGGATCCGCTAAACCTGCCGTACCGAATACCTTACCTTTTGTGATGTCAAAGCGTAGCAAAGAGTCCCTAAAACGCAATTTCGTAGACGACGATCGCCCGAAAGTGCTGGGAGAGGCTCTACACCGTAGTTACCTCCGGAATCTGGGTGTGGGTCCGGTTCCGTTAGGCGGAAGATCCGCAGAGAGTTACCGGTGGAGGTGTGAGTCTTCTGATTCCACTGAGCTCGCTTTTTCGACCTTGGTTCCACCTCACATGCGATATCCAGTTCGCTCGCGTCCTGCCGTCTGTTCGGCTCATGCCGTGAAGATGTTGCCTAGGAGGGCGCTAGTCAGCTGCTGGAATTGTAGAGAGCCAGGTCATACCTATTCGGAGTGTGCCGTCCCGCGGAAACGCTTCTGTTTTCGCTGTGGAAGCCCCGGTGTGACGATTTCGAACTGTGAAAACTGTTCGAAGTCTCCGCCAGGAAGCGCGATCGAGAAGCAGCGGTTGCTGGTCCATCTTGCTTCTCTCGTGGATACCTTACGTCGAGAATCGGTTAGCGCGCGTCGCTATAGATTCCCCGCACCGCGAAGTAGGTCGAGATTAACTCCTTACTTCGCTTAGCGGCAGATTCGTGTGATTCGGATGGTTTTTTTTTTATGCCTTCCTGCATTTTTTTCCGCCGAATCCGATCTGTTACCGTAAACTCCGTTTTAGTGTGAATATCTTGCCGTCTCGTACCGTCTGATGCTACCTGAGTTCGTTTATTCCGCAACTTTCCGTCGAAAAGGCGTTGGGCATGGTCGGTCGGAAATATTTCCGCACCGTATTTACCAGTTCCACTAGAGTCGCGTCTTAGATGGAACAGTTGTTGTTTGCGAAGCTTTGTGCCGTCTCTCTTCTGAGACACTCGGTAGCGATTCGTTTTCTTACCGTACCGCCCCAGCAGCGCGTGAAGAATATAGCCCGATAACCCGTCCCCTAGCGTTCACGCCGTTAGTATTTTAGAAAAATCGCGCATAGGATGGTGTAGTCGACGGTCTGCGGAAGCTTTGCGGCACTCCTTCTGAGCCCCGCACGTTCCGTTTGTGAGGGGGGTGTTGTAACGTGGCAGATTTGATATTTAATATTTTGTATTTATCATCTGCCACTGGACCGCGCCTCCACTCGCAAACGTGAGCGACCATGCTGCTGCCGTACCGAAATTCTTCACCGAAGCGCAAGTCCAACTTTTAGTTTATGAATTTTTGTCTGCCGTAAGTTTTTTTTATTGTGAAGCAGGTAATCGCCTAGGACATCGTGGGATTCGTCGATCGTCGCAGGATCATCGGGGGGATGTCCTGGAAACCTCGGCACTAGTAACCGCACCTAAGTCATCAGCTTCCGTCTCTGCAGCTTCGTCACCTGCCGGCCGGGAGAGGGCTGCACCTCCCAGCCTGCTATCGCCGCCAGCCGTTACCTCCCGGCCTGATTTTCAACATGTTCAGCGCTCTAGGTGCGGAGAACATGTCGGGTGTGGAAAGGCTTCCCCCTCCACTTTTTGGATCGCCGATCGACGATCACTCCGTTGCCGACCAGCGTACCGAAGACGTCGAGTCATTACCTTACGTTATAGTACCTTATCGCTATCTTTATCTTTTCTATTTTTGGGGGTTTCTTTTCTTTAGCTTTTCTTGTTCTTAGTGGGGGTTTTCATAGTTTTCTTGCCTTCTGCGTTTTTATTTTGAGTGCTGTGCATCTTTTTGACGCCGCCTGGGCTGCGACCCGAGTAAAGGTAGGCTCTTCTCTGTGGATCTCGACCGTCCGTCCGCGAACCTTTGCCTCTGTGCTGCCTAACGGCTATTTTGAATTCGCTACTGACGGGCTGTCGTGATCGCTAGTATTCTTTCTAGGCTAACTAGAATAATTACGTCTACGTTATATCTTTTCTGGACTTGCGCTGCTCGGGAAGAATCCCTTGCCGTCTCGCATACGTTACCTATAACTTTCTTTTTTTGCGTGCGTTAGTTTGCGTTTAAATGTTATCTAGCGTTCCTTTTTTTTCCTCCTTGCGTGCCTGCGTACGTTAAGTTACCTTTAAATATCTTTAGCTTCACTTTCTTTATTAGCTTGCGTTAACTTCAGTATCTTTTCCTTCTCTTTTTTGTATTATTTAGTTATCTTTTGCGGCATAACCGCCATATTATTGCATTGCGACGCCGGAATTAAATTCCGCCGCTACCTTTCTTTTGAATTGATTTATTATTGTATTATTCTGCCGTTCTGTAAAATCTTATGTTATTTATTTCTTATTTATTTTTGTATCGCTGCGTTTAATTTTGAAATTATAGCTACGTTATCGTCTACCTATATCTGCGTAAAGTGTGTTATTTCTACGCCCCCACGTTCCCCTCTCCGTCTATCTAGTCGGTTACCGTTTCGTTTCTGAATTTAGTTGTTGCTTACTGCGTTTTGTTTTGCTAACTCTATCTGGCACCTTCGTGTGCCTGGCGCCCAACACTATCTTTTAGCTTTCGTTTCGTTTCTGTATCGTACCGTGTTTTGAGTGAGAATACGTTGGGACTTCTTTGAGCGGGATTTATTTTTCTATCTAATTTCCTCCGGGTAGGAAAATTGCTCGTTACAATATATATATACACGTGTTTTAGATGTGCGGTCCAGGCGATATAATATATATAATAGGTAATAGTATGTATTAGGTAGTAGTAGTAATAGTAATAGTAGTAGTAGTATAGTAGGTAGATGGGTGGGTGGGTGTTTATAATCACGTGTGAATTATTAGATGCGACAAGATTAATTTCATAATAAAACGAAACAATTGCGGTAAGGTATAAGGTAATAGGTTTCAGGGTCTAGGTGTTTAGGTATTTTTAGGTAATTAGGTAGGTAGGTTTTACATCCAAGATTTATTGAGCTTCGAAGACGATTGATTCGATGCTGTTTACTTTCCCTTAAATTATATATATATATATATATATATATATATATATCTTCGAGGTATAATATAATCACCAAAATTTACATAAATCAACTCGTTTCAATTAATATTAATATTAATATCTATATCTATATATATATATATATATGTATATAATAGATATACATATATATATAAATATAGGTATATTTACTATGAAACTTTATATATATATATATATACATATATACATATATACGTAATTATAGATTGAAAAATGAAAACAGCATTGATTCAAAAGTCATTTAAATATATGTATATGTATATCATCGTGAGAATGTAGTTATTTATAGATTATACAATTATGATACATTTATTATTGCAGATGCTCGAGACCCTGTCAAATTTTCATTTTTCATATTATTATATCCGTGTGTGGTAAATTTCTATTTCTTATTTATAGAGAGAACTATCAACGTTTTTACAACCCCTTATTTCTTCTCAATCAAGATTATGTATCCGTTACTATATATACATATATATATATATATATATCTTTCTCTCTCTCTCTCTCTCTCTTTCTCCCTCTCACACACACACTCGATTTTTCTCTCGCTTCTCATTTCTCACGATAAATCAATCAAGTTAATTATATTTTAATTAAGGTATATGTCATGGATGTCAGTGCTAAGTTCCTCGGTTCCTTTTTTATTTTTTTTATTTTTCTTTTTTCTTTTTTCTTTTTTTTTTTCTCTTTCTCGTATTTCTTTATATTTTACAATACAACAATATGTAAATAAACGTATTATATTCATTAATTTATTCGATTTTTTTTTTTTTTTTTTTTTTTTTTACATTCACCCCACTCCTCCTTCTCATTTTATTTCATTTAAAATCTTATGTAGATATAATATGTATACTATATCATACGTAAGACGATCATTTATCGTAAATTGTTTTTTTTTTCTTTTTTTTTTTTCTTTTATTGCTTATACGACGAATTTATTCGAAGTTTTTCGTGTTGTGTTGTTTTTTTTTTTCTTTGTTTTCTGTTTTTTTTTTTTTTTTTTTTCTCAAAAAACCCGAACGAACAACCGTCTAAATATTTATTTACACGATATTGTATATATATATATATATATATATATATATATATAACATATATATACAGGGTGGTCCATTTAAGTTGACACAGCTGAATATCTCGAGAACAACGTATTTTAGAAAAAGATGTTTCGAATAAAAGTTTCATGGTTTGAAGGGGGCAAAACACTGTGCTACCGTACTTTTCATATGGTGGAGGCTTACAAGGTCATTTGGAGGTCAACTTTGTTTTTTTCAATGGGAACGTATACTTTTTTCTACAGATTCGCATTTTACACTGAATAATACAAAACTTTTGTCGCAAGTTTTTTTGTCTATGACATCAATTTAAAATTTTTTTTTTTTTTCAAATATTCGCAATAAATCAGTAAATTATAATTCAAAAATCAATTTATTTCAACAAATGCTCAAAATTATGTCCATTCACTTCAATACATTACTCAAAACGTTGTGAAAAATGGAAAAAAAAAATTAGAAATAAAAAAATTTTTGAAAAATTTAAAAAAATTGAGGTCATAGAAAAAAAAATTGGGATAAAAGTTTTGTATTATTCAGCGTAAAATGCGAATCTGTGAAAAAAAGTATACGTTCCCATTGAAAAAAACAATGTTGACCTCCAAATGACCTGGTAAACCTCCACCATATGAAAAGTACGATAGCACAGTGTTTTGCCCCCTTCAAGTCAAGAAATTTTTATTTTAAACATCTTTCTCTAAAATGAGTGGTTCTGAAGATATCGTGCTGTGCCAACTTAAATGGACCACCCTGTATATATAATAAACGATCAAACATATTGCGTTTATAAATACTGTCTGTAAAATATTGAAAATATCGTCACGTCGTCGCTACCCCCTCTGCCCCCGTGTATAAATCGTCTCTTTAATGAATTCCCCAATATATATCTCATATATAATAGAAATCATAATTATATAAGTTTTTCGAACGGACAATAATTAATTGACAGAAAGAAATAATAAGATGAGAGAAGAAAGTAGGGGGAAAAAAAAAAATAATATAAAATAAATAAATAAATAAATCAAAGTTAATATACTACCTATAGTATACTATACTTCGCTGATTTAAACTCGCGAGAGATAAAGGGTTCGTTAGGGAGTTCTTTCGAGGATTTAAATTGGCGTCGAATGAAAAATGATTAACCGCGCTAGAAACGGAAACAAGAGATACTTAACGAACTTACAGGTCAAGTTAAGTTAAGCTAAACGAAGTTGGCGAAGGGGGGGGGCAGGGGGCTGGGGTCTGAGTGAGCCTGGTCTCGCACAAAGACTCGGTGATTTTCAAAAGACAAATATAATTATTACTGATAAACCGCAACTGAAAATTGTGCGGAAGAAAAAAAAATAAAAAAATAAAAAAAAAAAGAACTTTTTCTTTCTTTTCCAACGAAGAGAAATGAAATTTTTGAAACGCCGCGTAACAACCCGTTGAGCAAAGATTACAGATCTGCGAGACTATGTACAATACAATACAATACATGCGTTTTTTTTTTTTTTTTTTTTTTTTTTTTTTATGCAGTATACAGATATTATTCAATTCGTTTCCAGTGTCTCTCTCTCTCTCTCTCTCTCTCTCTTTCTCTCTATCTCTCTCTCTGTGTAAATACGTGTTTTTTTTTTTTTTTTTTTTTTTTCTTCTCCCCACGATTCGGTGTAAGTACATAATACCCTAAAGTGTACAATATTCATTATTATACAGCTGAAATAGGTATAATACAGTACACAATATTGATTTTGAATAAAAATATATATAAATACTTTATGCCGCGATGATTATTATTATTTTATTACTTTTCTCTTCTTTTCTTTTTTAATTGTTTATAATTAATTGTTTAATTGATCTCTGACCGAAGATAATCAGTGCGATGTATATAATAATATACGATATGCGAGAACGTGCAATTCTTTTCTTATTGCATGCACGTGTCACATGAAAAAACGCGTGTTTTCACACCGTGAAGGAAAAAAAAAAAAAAAAAATTTAACGTTCACTTTTTTTTTTTTTTTTTTTCAAAATTTCCTTTTTTTCATTTAATTATCATTATTATTATTATTATTATTATTATTATTAGTATTATCATTATTATTATTATTATTATTTATATTTTTATTATTTTTATTATTATTATTCACAGGCAAGAAGAGAAGAAAATTGTTTCTATTCGTTTTTTTGTTTTTCTTGTCATTTTATTTCTTCCAAACGCGAGTTCATCAAGTTTTTTTTTTTTTTTTTTTTTTTTTTGTTTCTTTGTTTCTTTCATTTTCATTTTGAAACAACAGTTGCTTTCGAATAAGAACCATATGTAACGACCACGAACGATCACATTTATCGGCGAAATAACGAAAAAGAATTTCTTCGCCAGCGTAAATCGGGGGGGGGGGGGGGGGGCGGGTTTCTCGAACGATATAATACGAATATTATACATATATCGCACCGCGATCACTGCATTAGGGTCGCGTCGTATAGCTGTCTCTATAATTCACTTTGGCTTCTGGTTTATACACTGTTGATATATAAATAAACGTAAATATACCTTGTATACCACATCTATGATATATATATTTATATATATATATATCATTCGTAAGAAAAATGTCAGTCAACGATCATCACGACTTCAGTCACAGGGCTCTGACCAGTGGTTCCAATCCTGGTAAGAACCGTGATGGTGGTGATGCTGACCACCCGATATACCCGGATGATGAATCGGCACTATCATTTGATGCTGGTTTTCGTGGTGCTGGTGGTGTTGATGCAAATGCTGGTGCTGAATATGGTGCGGATGTTGGATGCTGTGCTGTTGCTGTTGAATATGATGATTATGATGACCAAAGTTGTTCTGATGACCCGGCGGTGGCGGAGAGTAGGTCTCTGCGCTCCCGACCCCAACGCCGACGCCTACATCCACAACGTCTACCTGGTTTAAGGGTGGTACAACCGTTGATGAGGTAGGTGCCGATTGAGCGGAGGCTTGGACCTTCTTAGGGCGACCGACCGGGTTGGCGGCTCAGTCTCTGCTTCTTCTGGGCCTCCCAACTTTGCCTTTTCTCACTGGGGCACCACCGTTTCCACTCGCACCAACACCGGACGATTTCACCATCTTGTGCCAGTCCGTTTCGCACACTGGCGCACCGGCCAAAAGGCAATATCTGCACAGACATAGAAAAAAGAGAGATTCCCAAGTGTCATTTGAATTCTATAATAAATTATTGAGTTTAGACAATTTTTTCGAGGAATGTACTCTTACCTGTCGCCGGAAACGAGTTGCGTTCCACATTTACTGCAGGTGAAACATTTGAGGTGAAAAACCGAGCCTCCAGCTCTCATCACAAATTCGCTGGCTGGTATCGTCTGGGAACAACCTGCACACGCCCCTGTACTTCCGTATAGCCTGAAACATGAAAAATGAAAAAAATTTCTATAAGTTTCTATACAGGGTTTATTATGGGGATTCGGAGATTTCGCAGATAGCTTGAAACAACTATTCACACATATGTCTTACGTATATATGTGTATGTGTATATATACAATCCCGAAGATTAGCGAATTGATTAGCGGCGTTCATCCGATTAAAATCTGAACTGCAATGTGCAGTAAATTCTTGTATGAGTAGGAGACGACGGATAAGGAAAGGAGCGTGGTATCTTTTGAAAGGTGATAAAATCTCCGTGCACTACAGTCCAAGTATCTTGGGAATGAAAAGCTGCTGTCCATTCGGTATGGGGATAGAGGAATAGGGGTTGGGGGGGGATGGGGATGACTAACTAAGAACTAACAACACAGCCAGATTAAGCGAATAATTAAAACCAGTTTGCTACTATGGAGTGCTAAAGGAGGTGCAGGATACAGCGAGGTAATAGGAGCCAGTGCTTCTGGTGCTGGCTGGATGCTGCACCACTTGTACAGAGTCAACAGACGTTGAAAGAGTTGAGTTTATCTTTCGGAAGAAAATTCCCCGTGGGAGAAGTTGCCTGCAACGTCCACGTCCGCATAGTAATATATCTTTTAGTTTCCTCATCTTTTTATTATTATTATCATTATTATTATTATTTATAACTTTTTTTTTTTCGTTGTAAACCGGTGAAACAATTAAATAAAAATTATTATCAAATTTTCTGAATCTTTCTCTTTACCTTATATTATATATAGTATATGCATATTAAAAATCGATCTAGATGCTAACGATATTCGAACTAATAATTACACCTTTTCCTTATTGGTAAAGGTATATATGGGTATACGTAGGTATAGCACTAATTACGATCATCGGTCATTTAATACTGAATATTCTGTATAATAGGAGTTTGAGTCGAGTCGAGTTGAGTTGAGTTGAGTTCGCGTATTAACTGTATATACGTATAGGTGTATACATAACCCGCGAAGGACGCATAATTTATTTTATCAGGAATGTGAAAGGCACATGGCTAAAGGTTGCAACGGTTGATTGGATCCCCGATATCTTGTTATTAATTTAATTACTTTCTGACAGTTACTATAATTAAATTCCCAATTTATCTGTCCGATCTGATCTGATCTCAACGCTTTTGACGATTCCGATTATAACTATCTTCCGCATCGAACTCGGCTGCTATATGCAACGGTTAAATCTCGAATCCGTACCCATCTAATCAATTTTTATTCAAAATTAAACTAATATCAATCACTGATAGTTTTATTGCTATAAAAATTAGTCATCGAATTATAAAGATGAATATGCATGCGGGATGTCAAGTTTCGGAATCTTGGCCTTTCGGAGCTAAAGAGCCTTTGGAATTTTTCAAATTTTATGTAGTCTTTCGGGTAAATCCTTTTTCCAAAAACTGTGATTCGGTAATATTAAAATTCGAAATTTCAAACCTCATGGGACTTTGAAAATTCTGAACTTCAACACGTACGAACATTCAACTATCCAGGTATTGATATCCCACATGTATACAGAGAACTAGGATTAGCAAATTGGTGTTTGTCGCAAGTTTTCAATCTAAATGGTGTATAGTATAAGTCGGGTATAGATATCCGTCTGTTATAGTCTAGGTATTTAATTAGAACGCGTTGATTGGATTATTAATTAGCGGCGAGGCAGACGTTCGTTAAGACTGACCGTATCTGGAATGTGCCTAAGTAGTGACTCGAGTTAGCGCTAATGACAAAACTCTATCTATAGGTAATTATTCCGATCAGGTATTATACTAACTAACTCTTTAATCGATTTGATGCACAAAAAAAAAAAAAAAAGAAAAAAAAAAAGAAAAAAAGAAGAAAAAATCTAAGAAATATTCCGAAGAAATTTCCTTCAAAAAAATCTCACCTCACTCAAATCCATCCTTCAATATAAACCGAATAACATTATTATTTCCAGTTTCTCATCTCATACAATTATTAATTTCTTGTGTTAGTATAGGTAGGATACAGTCTATAGAATATACGCGACAAACAACTTACGCGACTTTCCGCTTTTCGCAATGTCTCGCACTCTTTCTCTTTCTCTTTTTCTCTCTCCCTCTGACACATTCGCTTGACTGCTAATGAGGCAACCCTCCTCCTCTCTCGCCCCCAAACTCGGCCCTCTTTAATTGTCTCGAGCGCAAATTGGCCGGCTTTAATTACGCTAATTATTTGGTTCGTTTGTTTGTTTCAAGACCGAGAACTTCGAAAGGCGTATATAACCATTATATACATATAATAATATATACGCGTGTATATGTATATACATACACATAATTTTCTGAATATATATGGGACAAGCATATGGGGTGAAGAAATGTGCGAAAAAAATTCGCGATATTTCTTGGCCACTTATTTCAACGGTTCAGAATCCATATATGATATGAATATATACTATACACAGGGGTATGTGTAAAGGGAAAACGGGATAAAAAATTGATAAAATTTGTGTTTTTTTTTTTTTTTTTTTATAAATTTTTGAAAAATATAAAAAAATTTATCAATTTTCAGCTCAGAGTCTACTTTGCCCGGTGTATACAGTACATATATGTATACCGAACGAAATGTTAATTAATCTATAGAAAAATGTAAAGGAATAAAAACCAAAACAACGAAGAAGAAAAAAAAAAAAAAAAAAAACAGAGAAAGAGAGAGAGAGAGAAAGAGAAGAAAATTGATATTGAGATTTGTTTATTTTTCATTAAAACTCGCTTGTTTGACGATAATAACAATCATCTAAATATTAACAATAATGATAATGAATCGGATCCACGAGCATGGATTTGAAAAAAGAAAAAAAGGTTTATTAATGTATGCTGTCAAAATTTATATAATATGTTATATTATAAGGTATTGTTATACTGGGTGAAAAAAAGAGGAAATATAAAAAAAAAAAAAATCGAGTGAAAATATATATATTATATTATATACGTTTATAAAATTGATATGTGAAATATCAATGAGGTGGTGGTTAAGGAGTGAAATTAAAATTGTGATTCGGGTATGAGTTCGATAATGAGGCATTTCTTGAGATACCAAATAAGAAGAAGAACGAAAAAAGTAAAAATAAAACAAGTTCTCTGAGACTTGACAAGAAATTACCTCGAAGATGTTTTTTTTTTTTTTTTTTTTTGTTTTTTAATTTTCCGCTTACCTCAGCACCACCACCACCACCGCCACTCACCCCTCACTCGTTCAACTCTTTTCTAATATACCTAATCGATACAAAAAAGAACCCGCCTTTCCAATAACCATTTAATTCAGTCAATCAAAATTCCTATTACCTCGCTAGTGCAATTTGGCCCGATGTACAGAACTCGAACCTATATATTAGAACTGCCTCAGATATTAGCCTCCCGTCTAGCAATGGGTACGAACATACACGTAAGCTATACATATACTATTATGTTTTATAAAAAGACTAAAACTAGAAGAAGAAAAAAAAAAATGAATAAACGAAAAAAATCGTATCAACGGACGAAAATTGAATGACGAATTTATTTCATCGTTTTAAAAATTAAGTTTCAATATTTGAAGTGAATTTCGTCATCCCTCGTCCAATTCCGATGAAATAAAATCCTGTATTTCTAATCGCTAAAAGTTTGGACTCTATCTCAGCTCCCAGCCATCGCTAGCTGAGCCTGATTGGTCTAGTCTTGGACTCATTTTAATGTAATTAACGTTTTGATTGCATGCTTTGTCTCCCCGGCCTGTCCCTCTGCCAGCTCGCGAGCCTCTTCGAAGGTAGGGGTATACATCGATCAGTTTCGCTTACGTGTAGGTAGGTATAGGTGTATAAGGTGTATACGCGTACATGTGTATTATATACGTGTACGTATAGGTATAGGTAGGTATACCATACCCGTGTCTGCAGAGAGACACTATATATATGCCCTAATATAAAAGGCGTTGTGTATACGTGTATATAGGGCATTCTATGTCAATTCTAATTTTATTTCATAACTAAACTAAATGAAACTCGTTCGTCCTTATAAAAATAAGATATGATATATATATATATATATATTTGTTTTTTCCACTTGGTATAATCATGATCGTGGATTATCATAATATGTTGTGAAATGTTATCGTATGGTGATAGAGTGGCAAGTTGTGTCATATGCTTGACAGGTAAATTAAAGCGTTTTTAATTTTTTTTTTTTTTTTTTTCTTCTTCTTCTTTTAAATCGCTATCAAAGATTCACGTATGCATATACCTATTTATAATCTAAATACGTGTAACGTGTGAGTAGGTATATAGAAACGGGAATAAACTCTTTACGATACGGATCTTTCACTCGAAAACTAAACTAAGATATGATAAAACTTCACGATATAATCTCAAGTGTTATAAGGCTGACAATGCATATATATATATATATATATATATATAATATGGTAGGAGGCATATAGAATCTCTGGGGATGTGGGGATGGAGCATGGAGCATGGAGAGAAGACCGAGGTGTCTAGTTCCCGGAGGCATCGTCGTTTAATGGAAAGTCATAATACGGAGCGATTAATTACCTGCCCCAGCTAATCAATCAAATTTGATACACTTGTAATTAACGAAGCCCCACTCTATCCCTCTCTCTATCCCTCTATCTCTCTCTCTCTCTCTCTCTCCGGTTCGTTGAAGAAAAAAAAAAAAAAAAAAAAACAGAGAAAAAAAAATATATTAATAAACGCTCGGCTGACGCCTACTTATTCCTTCCCTGCCCCGGTGGTTTGATGTGCCAGTGAAAACGAACATATGGCCAGATGGTGGTTTAAACGGCGTGTATACGGAACAGCTGTTTCACATAATTACTTATTAATTATTTTTCCATAGCATTTCAATTTACGAATAAGAATAATAACTTATTAATTAATTAATTGATTTATTTATATTTGTTTCTTAACTCATTTTTAGATTTATTTAACCATCCTACCCCCTTGGCGTGTATATCAGCAATAAACCCTCCTTGTGCTAGGTTTTTTTTTTTTCTTTTTTTTTTTTATAATATAAATACAAGGCTTGAACTCGGCTTAGCCAGGGCGTCACGCAAAGAGACAAATTAAAACTGTGCGAGTTGAAAATAACACTAATTTAACTTTACCGAATCTTTTGTCTTATGCGTATATTATATACTATATAATATTATACTACTTGTGAAATTATCCGATCCCGTATGTAATATTTGTCTTGTATATAGGTATATATATAATTCACGGAATATTTTTATGAGATAGTCTCTAAACTATACGTAAATACATAAAAGGGACTGAGAGGAGAATAAAAGGAAGAGAAATAAAAAGAAGAAGAAGAAGAAGAAGAAGAAATCCGGGGAATCGGAGCTTACGAGATTCCGTACGAGCTTGTATACCGCAGGGTATTCTAAGTATACAGATTACGTACATCCTACACTTTGGCTTACTTACACGTAGATACTTATTATCGCATAAATACAACCGAGCTAGACATTGAATTTACGCGATTTTACCATAGTGCATGCAGGTGTGCATGGGTACACCTATTGGACTGCGGAAAGTTTGTGCGACGAAAAATAGAGAAATATATATATTAGAAATTTGTAAAAAATAATATAGAAATGAAAAGATAAAGGTATTAGGTATACATATAGTACCTGTATACTATGATATTAGTTTTGTGAAACGTAAAGTATCATTTGAAAAAAAGAAAGGAAGAAAAAAAAGGAAAGTATTATAATCCTTGGAGTGACGCACCCTCTAGGTATACAATAAGTACCTACACCCCGTACCCGTACCCCATAAAGTATGAAACTTGTTATTGTTACTGCCGAACCATTTAAAAGTTTAGTCGCGGTACGCGGAGTGTAATACGAATTTTGCGTATATATATATATATATATTCGTGCGGGGTTTAGGTACGCTGATAAAAAGCTAGTACCTACCTACCTACCTACCTACCTACTGCGGGGAAAACCACGAGATAGAAGAGATATAACGAGGAAAATTATTAAGCCCATAAACCCGATGCAGAATGCGGATTTCTTTTTCTATCATTTTGATTGCGAGACAAATATAGGTATCTATATCTGTATATGTGTAAGTCTAACTATAATCGTTCTAAAATTCTCTTATAAACGGGAGAAAAAAGGGAAGAAGAAGAAAGAAAAAAATGGGAGAGAAAAAACTAAGAAAGAAGGAAAATGTATTCATATAAAATTTCGAAATTTACATTCCAATTTTTAAACCTTTTCCTCTCTCTCTCTCTCGCTCTCTCTCTCTCTCTCTCTCTGTCGGTCTCGTTTTCACACGACGGGCATTTTTCACCCCTATCTGTCCGACGCACTCCCTTCCCTCCCTTGGCAACCCCATCCAAAGCGGCGTGCGCTATCTTTGTCACACTCAACCGGCGGGGATTCCCCTGACGCTAATGAGGAGACGCGTGCCTCAGCCTTGATAAGGGTATCTCATCGTCCCTCTCTCCCTCTGTCTACCCAGAGATATACGTGGCTACGCACATTAGTGGATAGTGTACACCTTGTGATTGTTAAATCGTTGCTAATATTATATGTTATTAGACGATATATGCAGAGCTGCCGGGTTGAAATTCAGAATTCTAAAAGTCCGAAATTTTAATATCACCGCGTCAGAGTTTTTGGAAAGGGTCTTTGCCCGAAAGGCCAAACTTTTGAAATTTGAAATTCAGGCATGTATATTTATTCAGTGTTTAAATGACTCGGGTTGTACCTATATTGATCGTATCGGAACGAATATGATTATTTCTTGAGCTATTCACTTTTTGGAAAAGGAAAGTTTCAAAATTCTATATCAATTATTGTTCATGACATCTGAATTATCATTTGGTCTGGACTTTCGGGGTTTGAATGTTCTATAAACTTGAACGTTTTCGAAAATTCGCACTCGTATGTATATATAGTACATTGTCACGGAGGTACAAATAAATAGAAAAAAAATTAAAAAGAAAAAATAAAAAAAATCGGGGTGTAATACAGCTGATCGTAATACGCGATGATCATCTCGGAGAAGGGTGGCACCCGCCATTTTAACCTGCCTATATACTATATGGATATATATATACATATATATATATAAATACACTACACTATCTCGCAACGGGTGCGGAAGATAAAGGAAGGTCGTTAGCCTCGTTGCTCGGGGGTTGGCTAAGGGCCGAAGGTTGTTACTACACTTCCCCCGGGCACAGAGAGCTCGAGGCACGCGCTGTGTGACCCGGTAGGACAAACGATTCAAATTTAATTCATTCGTATATTTGAATGTTATTTCATTTTTTAATATTTATCAAACGATATTTGAAAGAGAGAAAAAACGAAAAAAAAAAAAAAAAAAAAAATTAAAAAAAAAAGTTAATTACGATGTACTTGCAATTAATTAATATAATATTTGTATTATATATATCGCTCTGCATAAGTTTTATTGTAGTTATATACTACGTATAAATTAATATGTATATACATACGTTGAGTTAGAATTCGACCCGCAGTTATAATATGTACCTATATATATTCATCTATATATGGCTGTGATAATAATAATTAAGGAGTGTAAAGAATTCTTAGAAATCTCAAGTATTCGCCGTGTTTGCGCGTTAATTGCGTTAATTTCTGTCGAAAAAAAAGAAAAAAAAAAAGAAAAAAAAAAAGAAAATAAGAAAAAGAGTAACTAAAATAATAATAAAATAATTAAATAAAAAAAAAAAAACGACTATACACGGACATACATAGGTACTATTATACATATTGTACATAATTAACGAGGGTCGAGAGTGAAAATCAAGCAGCGAGCGAGAGAAGGCTCTTTCATTAATATTGTACTGTATACTACAACAACCGTCGCTCATTGATCCAGGATTGTTATTTTTTCTTTAATTTTTTTTTTTTCAATTTTTTTTCAATTTTATACATATATACCGAATATATATAATTCGAGGTTGGCAGTGTGTGTTTCCTCCTCTTTTTTTTTTTTTATATATTTGTTGAAAAAATTATTTTTTCCAATAATTTTCTTTTTTTTTTTTTTTTTATATATTCATATATATAATACTATATGTATTTTCATATTTATTTTTTTACACCCCTATCCTCGTCTTTCACTCTTTCCCTCTCTCGCCCCTGTCTCGCTATGTCGGTCTCTGATCTGTGTGCGTGTGACCAGCAACCCCATTAAAAGTAACCATCCACGTAACGACCTGTTCCCTCGGTAATAGCGTACAATCAGACGCATTTTCCACTCTTTCCAGTAGGTTATTTTTTTACCTTTTTCCTGTTTTTTTTTTTTTTTTTTTTTTCATACAGTACCTACCCAAAGCCCGCATATCTTTCACGGTTTTCCGCACCTCAGCCCGCGCGGTCCCCGCACAAAACATTCCATCTCTGGATGAAACGTTTCTTTTAATATTTTTTATTTTTTCTATAAATTTAACAAAATAATTTTGGACATAGTAAATTTATGGTAAAAAAACTATCAACTCGTGGTGATGATAATAATAGTATGAGATGAAAAAAAAAAAAAATGTATATACCTATTATATTTCCGCGAAATCGAATCGCGTTAGCGATGTTATACGGACTAAAGTGGCAGAGGTGAAAACCCTACGATATAAAGTATAAAGTATAAAGTATATATACGAGGCGTAGTGTGGAGTATATATATATATATATATATATATTCAAGACGGGTAAAAGAGTCGTCGTCGAGGTATAATATTAATATATACCTCGGGGAACGAGAGTGCGCCGTGCAAATTGCGATTTTGTTGTGAGATCATTATAAAATACATAATAATCCTCTCCTCTCTGCTCGTCTCGTCTCATCTCTCTCTCTCTCTCTCATCTCTTCGTTTTTCTCTCTTCACCGAGTTATACTAGCCCCCCGGTAACGTTACCTCTGCAATAGCAGCCGAGTCATAAGCAACGATGTCCTCCCTTTCCTCCTCTTGGTTCACCTCGTACTCCGTGCAGCAGTCAGAGAGAGGAACAGGGAGGCTCGACACGGTGGTGACGTTGGTTACAGAGGGACTGAGGCTGCTGCTGCTGCGTCTCGTTAAAACTTTCTACCGACGCGTATTCTTAATAGTCTGCGCGCGGACAAGCCGTCATTAAAATTATAACCCCGTCCGCGCACCCCTGAGGGGGTAGCCATAGCCTCTCGCCACCACCCCCAACCCCCAACAGTTTAAACGAGAATTTTGAATGTTTCAGTTTAGCCAAGGAATTGCTATACCCCGACTTGCCATACACGTGGCGGTTGAATTCCGCCTAAATAAGAAAAATAACAAAAATAGGAAAAATATGAATACACGCGTTGAAAGGTGTCATTTTCATTTTCCCCTAGTTTCACAACTTTCATTATACCTACACCGTATTTAATATTCAACCTTCGATAAATTCTGACATAAGGTTTTAGGGTAGGTATGCAGTAATGAAGAAAAAAATGTCCTCCGATCTCCATAATAATTATAAGTGAAATTTATTTGACGGTATAATATATATATATATATATATATATATGTATATAGTGTGACCAAAACTCGTTATTTTCCGGCAGCACATAAGCTAATTTGAATACGTATTCGACGGTTAGGTTAAATTAAAATCAAATTTCGGTGTAATTTCGTGCCATTAAATGCGATTGGACCGAGGTACAACATAAGCGCGACACGAAAGAGTCGAGGTAGGTATATAGGTATATAGGTGTAGGTATATATATATATATGTATATGATATGGTATGGTATACCGCGAAGCCTCGGGGTCCAATATCGCCTATTAATTTTCTCGTATTTTTTAACCCACCTATCTCTCTCTCTCTCTCTCTCTCTTATTTCTTCTTCCCACCCGCGGAGAGAAAGAGATAACTATGATATTGCCCCGGTAAGGTATATGGCATTAAATAATCGTCCAATCAGTGTTCGAGGAATCAGAAAGTCTTTAGAGGCAATCTACATGTTAAAAGGACCTTAACACTGTATTTTGCTTGAAGAGAGGTAGAGACCCACCGCCGGGGTTTCCCTCTCTATATCCTTTTCTCTATCCTTTTCTCTCTCTCTCTCTCTCTGGCGTACGTGGGACTCGGCGCGGTCCAGCTGCGTGACAATTTATGTAACCGGTAATTAATCTCGCAAATAGTAATTAACACGTTTTCGCGCTCAATTCCGGACCGTAACTCGCCTCGTCCTCGTCCTCGCATCACGTAACATGAATATCGTGCGGGGGTTGACTCTCTAGGTATATACCTACTACTACCTACTACCTATACTAAAACGACGTGAAAATCAGGTGAAAGTTTACGGGCGGATGAGGAATAGAGAAATTTAACTTTTTTCTATATATATATATATGCTATATATATTATACAATATGCAATACACTAAAATCAACTTGATATAGAGAGTTGTGGAGTGAAACGAGAGAGCGATGTATCGTGTGTATATATATATATGTATATATGCGGGTGGGTTTGATACAACCGAACTGCGGGCTGCGTCGTCGGCAGCGGGAGTTTTATTATAGAAACGAAATGAGAATCCGTGAAACGTAGAAAATCAGATGACGCGAATTGAAGACATAAATAGAAAGGGAATTGGTAAAAGACCAAGAGATCGCGTGCGGGGGTTTGACGTAAAAACAAAAATTTTATACGGTATACATATATACAGAAAAAAAAAAACGAAAAAATTTAATTTCATATTTAATATAACAATATAATATATAATATTATACATATATACACATACATATATACATGTATGTATACATATGTATAGGTGTATTCATGTAGTACCGACGTCGAGGGAAAAACAAAGTTTGCCAAGACTTTGCAAAGCTTACAAAGTCCTTTGTTCCTCTTGCGAACCCCTTTCACGCAAAATCTGTCTCATTAACAATCTAATTAATAATCCAATTACCCGGGCAAGATCCCCGGGCATATTTTCATGGTAACAGGAAAACAATTCTGCCCGACATCTAACCCCCCTACACCCCCCTTCTCCCTCACGACGCCTTCCTTTCCCTTTCCGTCTCTCTCTCTCTCTTTCGATGTACCTATACATATTATAATGTATATATATATATAATATACATATATATATCCGTCTATCTACTCTATATATATACAGATATAGATAGTATAACCTTTGTACAGAGTCTCTCTCTCTTTCTCTACCCTTCGCGTCTCCCACCACCCGGCACCCCAAACCCCTAGAAATTTAATAAGCAATTACCAGGGATGAAGCGAGACGCATCTGTGTACCTGTATAACAAGGGGATGGAGTGGGGCTGGGCTCATGTATACAATATTTCCAATAAATTATGTTTGCAGTGCTCGATTCGATCTCCTATAAACTTATACCATCCTATATATTATATACATATACTAGGTATATATATATATATATATAATATATATTACATATCTACGGAGAATTCAGATTTCTTTTATTCTCGTTTTATATCTTTTATATATCACAATATTTTTCCGCGATACAAATATAGTTTGTTTTTTTTTTTTTTTTATTTTTTTATTCGACCATAGGTATCGGTTAAAAATTTGACCTACTATTCTCAAAATGCGGAGAGAAAAAGGATTCGGAATTTTGGAATTTCATAATTTTTTTTTTTTTTCTTATTCCTTTTCTTCATATCCTAAAGCGTTTTTTTCAATTCCAAAATGAATTCTCACGTATATATATATATATATATATATATATATATATATATGTACAGACATCAGTTATACCTATATACTGAGTACGACACATACATATATATATATATATATATATATATATATATATGTATATACACTTATTTCTCGTTATATTCAAGATAGGAAGACGAAGATTCTGTCCGGGTCGACGTTTATCATTCGAGGCATGCAAAGGTAATTTGATATATTACGCACACATAAGCGATGGCTGATCGCGATTATTAGGTTGGCTCCTTCCCTACCTCCCGTAACCCTGCAGCAGAGCGCGCAGAAACGACGCGACGTCGCCAACGCGGCGTCACCTCCTCGCAATTCGAATTCAAGGCTATTTGGCTATGCTATCCACGTTTTTGCGGGCACGTACCGTCATTATTATTGGTGATGTTATATTACTTTAACATATTTTATTCTACGACCCCCTCCCCATTCTCATTCCCTTTCCCTTTTTTTTTTTTTTTTTTTTATAATTTTATCAAAATCGAGTATCCAGAAACGATCTGAATAAATACTATTCGCATGTGTGTAAGGTATATTTAATATGTACTATGTAATATATAATATAATATGTACATACATATATGTAAAGAGAAAATAGATCAATAAATAAATAAATAAATAAGTTTATACGTATTTTCTTCTATTTTCAACGAATTTACATGGCGTCATCTCTTCCGCACCCCTAATGAATATAAATTGATTGTATAGTAAAAGCAATTTTTTTTTTCTTTCTTTTTTTTTTTTTTTTTTTTTTTTTTTGTTCTGTATACATTTGATATTTTTTCAAGCTACCAACCGCGAAATACGCTCGTTGCACAGAAAAAGCTTGTTCGAAAAATAAAGATAACAAACTTTGTGATCGAGTATATGTAGGTATACAGTATAACGTAGGTATACCTACGCACCGTCGTCCGATCCGGCAATTAACGAACCTGCGGCTCTCCAACTGCAGCCAGTAGGTACTAGCACCCCTTTGGTATTAGCAAAACGGTGTAAAACACGGAAATTTTTAAACCTCCCTTTCAACCGAGACACGAAAGAGAAAGAGAGAAAAAAAAAATAAAAAAAAAACAAGAAAAAGAGAGAAAAAATGTTTCGACAGAGGCGTCAAAGAACGCCAATTTCCATACACCTTCCATTATTCCGTGGACAGAAAAAAAATATTATAATATGTATACACGCGTTTACCTATTTTTCCAATTTTTTTTTTTTTTAATTCGATTTCATTTACGAAACGATATTTTATCATCAAGCGAATGTTTTCAGCTAAAGAATAAGTTAGTTATAAAGTATTAGAGTTAAGGATATTTCAAGGATAACGAACCATTCAATTGGCTGCGGAGACGCGGGAGACTCTGTGCAAAAAGACACCCTTAGAAAAGAGGGTGAACTTAGGGTCTTGGCGATTGTTAAAGACAACTAGAGACCATTACGCCATTAGCGAAACTGATTAAAGGTGCCTTTGACGGCAAGGATATACCAATTACCTACCCTGCAGAAACTCTACGGTGTAGGTATATATATATATCTATCTATGTATCTATATATATATATATACATAAACCTATACGTACACTATAAAGCTCGGTTCTAAAACAAGGATTTAATGCTGTCGCAACATCGGATAAGATATATGTATACGTTCTACAAATTTTAATATAGGATATACCTACCCAAAGAGAATTTTGAAAAGTGAATTATACTCTATCATAAATATATAGAAAATATATTTATATATATATATATATATATATACATATACATGTATATATGAGCGAAAGAAGTTATTAAAGGTTTGTTTATAACGAGCTATAATTACCCTCAAAGAACCTGTCGTCGGTTGGATATATAAACGCCTTCTAATATCCAGCCGACGAATGGACTGACGTTTATACACACCCACGTATATATGTATATATATATATAAACTATATAGTAAACTATACTATGAAACTTTGAAGACTCGGAGTAAATCCACTGACACCTCTGAAGAAGATTAAACAAAATACTTCTTTTACTTATACTTCCATACCCCATATAGTGTGTGCGTATAGGTAAACGAACGATGGAATATAGACGGGATGCCGACGACTAATATCACCATTTCACAATATATTATATCGGAGAAGGTAAAAATAAAAATGATGAAAAGTGGAGAGAAAAAAAAAAAAAAAAAATGAGAAAAATAAAAAGAAAACAAAAATCACCCTTCGTACTACATAATCAACCCCCCTTTTGCCATACAGCGTAGAACTTAATCCGCAACAAAATAAAACATTTCTCTCTGACAAATCTAAGCTTTCCAAGTGATTTGTGTCCTCTTTTGATCTCTACTGAACTCGAAATAACTTTTCACACTTATTAGTGTGCGGTTAGATATGTCTTTCTGTATGCACGGTTACGAATAAGTACCTACATACGTTCCGAAAGCATCCCGAATTGCGAATGTGTTACATATGCTATTTATTATACTATGAGTATGAAGTTATACCTATACTGAGAAGACGGAGACATTGATTGAAAAAAAATTCGACGTATCGATAACGCACATTAGTATGAAGCTAACATAAGTGTTTCTTTGTCGAGCAAACCGGGAATGAAAACGTTTTTACTTTTCGTTTATAATTTGATTTTAAATTTATAAAAAGCATATATATAGATGGTGGGTATAGTATGCTAAAGCTTTGACGCATTATTGTCCGGCAATTATATTCGCGACGATCGTTCCTTTGTTGCATTTATCGTCGTCGAGTGTCTCTCCGTCGTTCTTTGTTTTTCACAATGTAATTGAAAAAAATACCCAAAGCGGTGACAAGTTTACCTCCTGTAATGGATAAAAAGAGATATAAACTGGGAAAGAGTATATGAGAGAGAGAGAGAGAGAGACGGAGAGATGGGAAAGAAGCAAAAAAAAAAAAAAAAATTAAAGGATCAAAAAAGGAAAAACCTAAACGAAAAGAAAATTCGAGAAAGGTTTTTCCTTTTTTCTATTCCGTTGAAAAACTAAATACGATTAATCGAATCCTATCCCCTACGCTATAATTCCGTTTTTCCTTCTCCTATACACATACGTTTCAGAAACTAACGGGCTGCAGCTCAAGCTCAGCTTCCCAAAGTTAGTCAAACGTTTCGGCAGCAAATAGATAGGAATTAATTCGTTTGACCGTAGGATGCAGGCGTTTGATATACTCCCCGCTATTCCAACGGTGATAAATTAAGAACCCCGTACTTTCCAAGGGATATATGGTCTGACCCGCGAATACATTTACCAATCAAAGTAGTATACCTATGGATATGATGAAATTGGTAAATATTCCTTGGATAATGATATTTGCCATTCGATCAGCAAAGGCTAATATTCAAATATACGGAGAATGGAGATGAGGTAGTTAAAATGAAAAATAAAACTTGAAATTCTATGATATTTATGTGTTATTTTATTAGTGAGGGATTAACGCTAATCTACTACGGGAAAATGCATAAACTATAAACTGATCAGGAGGCATGGAGGTGGAATGAGACGTATAACAACGCGTGCGCGCAAGACTAAGGGCGATTACAAGAGGCAAGGTTGGGTTAAAAGGGGGTTGTAATTAAGTTCTCCTCGCAAGATATTACGAGATATCGGTCTACTCCGACGAGCAACACGCGACCAACTTCAAAGGCGCCCATAACGAAGTCCTTATCGTTCCTATACTCAAACCCCTTGACAAATGTCCTCGAAAATACTGGATAAGAGACTCGTGTTACCCGAAAAATGTCTAACCAACCTCTGCACTTATACATAGTACGAAACACAACCAACTTGTTATTCTCTTGCAATTCACCCCAGCTATTCGTTACTACATGTACCTACGTACAGAATAAAATGATCTATATATATAATTTTTTGAGAAAACATTTTCTGTCTAGCTCCCCTACTAGCTCTTCTTCCCGATAGATTTTTTCCTCTTTTTATTTCTTCTCGTTCTCTCCTACTTTTGTATTCGCTTAGCATTGCCGCTTGCGATTCTTTGACGTCTTGTCAGCCCGGTCAGTCAAATACGACGCTAGTAGAGACTACAAAGAAGATATTTCCTTCCAACCCCGTAAAGCCAGGATTCGAATTCTCTTATCTTAACGCTGAGATACTCTATACCGATCTATATAGTCACACGTCTTTCGTAACACAAAATTACCTGGAATTATAATACTTTCGCAATTTTCAAAATAAGACTGTGACGATGTGACTATACTTATGCGGCAATATATAGATCGCAAAAAAATTCCGGATATTATTTCCGCGTACCTATAATTTGAATTCGAGTTATCCCCCGCCAGTTTTCCCGCCTCACATTTCTCGAACAACTCGCGTACCAACGATTTCAACGATCTCGAGTACTGATCATGGGAGGGTGATGGTGCCGTATCAATATTTGACCACGACGCGCTAATGGCGCCGCGACGTCTCTCTCTCTCTCTTTCTCTTTCTCTCACCGTGTATGTATATATATATATATATAGAAGCGATCTGGTCACGCACACACGTATCTTTTCAGCCAACATAGGGCGAAGTATGGGACACATATAGAGTCCCGCGGATCTGCGCATACATGGGTTTATATATATACCTACACGAGAAGCCAGAGCCATAGCCATAGCCATAGCCAGAGCCAGAGCCAGACCCACACCCACACCGTGGCATTGCCAGGGACTGTCGTCGTTTCTTTTGAATTCAAGAAATGTTTCAATCAGTTTGATTGAAGGGCTGCGCTCCGGCAAGAGGGTAAACTCGATTTACAGCCACGTAGGGGGTGACGTACCAAGGCAAGGGGCGACGAGGGGTATGAAGCAGGGGTAAAGGGGGATACGGGGGGGTATATTCAAGGGGTGCCACAATCACCGCGGGGATGCGTCCAATCACCCCCTTCTTCCATGGTCGAGACCAAGTCCCGCCTACCGGGTAGAAACTAGAAACGCGGCCAATCAGTTACTGACTTTCCGCTGGATCGCTCCGATCCGCTGGATATACCAGAGTCGGTTTGGCCTAGATGTGCAATCAGACCGTTTCGAGAATACCCCCTTCCCCTACAAGCCTCACCACCCACGCGCCGCACCGCGCCGCTCTGGACGAATACCAAATTTCACCAATTTGGTACGTACTTTGTTGAATCAACATGATTGGGCTTGACGTTCGAGTTGCAGGGTGCGTCATTCGGCTCTGCCCTATACCTACGTGCATATTATCAAGGTGGTTCTCATTTTTCGATATTTTTGCTATTGGCGCAGGCCCTGGCTACCTAACTGTCTAACATATCGGCTACCTTCAAAATCGTCCGTGAATCGAATTAGCGAAAAGAAAAAATGTGGAGATCCTCTTTTTTACGTTCCCCGACTGACCGTTGGGTCTAATTAGATGAGAATTTAGGTATAAAATGAAGAATAATAAAGAAAAGAAAAGAATAAAAAAAAAAAAAACAAAAAACAAAAAAGACGAAGAAGAGGGAGAGAGAGAGAGAGAGAAAAAGTGTGCATCATCAGCAGTACGGTAGCGACTGATAATTGGCCCTTAGCGGAGTCTTAAAAAGGCCGCTAGTTAGGAGACGGACAGACAGTCGGACGGACAGAGAGACTGACGTTGCGCGTCGATCTATTCCGGGCAACGGGTAACTAAGTCAGCGTCTGTTTCTCATTAAATTACTTTGTGACCCCGAATCCTCTAAATTTGGACCAGTCCCGGGCAATTATACCGTATATAAACCGAATACGAAACCTGTAACGATGCGATACCCGCAGATATGTGTATATATGTTAAATTAATTTATCTATTATGTATATTATATATGCGTTCATTGATGATAGAGATTTGTCTTCTTGTTTTATAAAATGAATAAATACAATTATAAAAAGTCCGTTACTCACCGAGTGTAGTCAGTCTTACAGAGGATCATTCCTTCCTTTGAAAAACACGAACTCCCTAGATCACCAAGAACTGCGTGGCAATAGGAACATTTTAGGCATGCGTTGTGCCAGTAACGGTCCAGGGCGTGCAACAGCCACCGTTCCACTATGCGACCACCGCACCCTGCACATTGCTGTACACTCGTAGGTCCCCCGACACCTCCTGCATGCTGTAAAAGAGAAAGAAAAGAGATATTAATACGGTATACACTATTCGTTGGGATGAATATATACATCTGTTGGGTTTATCTGTAGAATGGTTAAAACGTTGTGAAAAATGATTTCTCTTCGTCTCTTTATTCAACTTGTTCAACTTGTTCAACTTGTTCAACCCAAGAAAGCTACGAGCCGTGAAGGAGCAAAGGAGCAAAGTAGCGAAAGAGCGAGTGAGCGAGTCCGGCTCCGTCGGATAAGACTTTCGCACGAATTCTTTCCGCGAATTACCAGAGAGATAGAGATGTAGAATTTAACGAAATAGGATAAAGGAGAGAGACACCTCACTTACAATTTTGTCGACAGGAAAACACTTCATGTGATTCATCCTGTTCGATATCGCACTGATATGATACTGGTTGTGCACTTCCATCTTGTCAATATATTATATTCATCCGTATATATTCCAATATCAGACACTAAACTATAACTGCAATATTTATATTAACACTATGATATTATATGCACATATACATACGGTAAGAAATGTAACGGTAGGTATATACTGTTACAAGAGTACACGCGATAGTTTTGAGAGAAGTAATAAAAAAAAAAACAACAACAAAAAAAAAAAAAAAAAAGAAGAAACTAAACGAAACGAAACCTAGACGACGACTCTTCGAAACTGCCTTTGCGCTGCGAAAGTCTGGTCCAGCTATAACCGTTACGGCATGATCCTGCCTCCACTCTAAACTCTCTTTTAGAACAAGTCCATGTTGGTTTCGACTGTCTAAATACGCGACTCCGAAACACAGATATCTTTATCTCTATCTCTATTATTTCTTTAAATATTTTACATCACAACGAAGAACACCATCGGATCATTGTGATCGAGGAATATTGATGATGAAAGGCACTGAAACTGTTGTTATAAACAAGGTGTATCCCCACTTCCGTGAACAACCTGCCTCTTCGAAAGGCAGGCCCCAACTGACTGGTTGGAAAGCGAGTGCTTTGGGCCCGAATGCCCCCAGGGGCCTTGCGGGCAAGTTGAGAGTGGGGGAGACGAGGAGAGGAAGAGAGAATACTGGTGGGGGAATTTATGGAGAGGAAGAGAAGAAGAGAGGCTAGTACGGTTGTGTGCAAAGGGCCCAGGGTATTCAACGTTCTAAGGGGGCATGGAAAGGGACTCGGGGTATTATGCAGTTACGTGGTAGGGATGAAATGGAAAAGGACCCCATGAACCACTACCACCATAACCATCACTGGGTTCTCTATTCAATTATTCCGCCATGGTTGCTACGCCGTGCTACGGACGCTCTATGGTGGTCCCAGTTAAATGGGGGATATTGTTCAGCGGTGAATGCCAAGCTAGGAAGGGTCTGCCTGTGTGTATCTATATGTACACAGGGACATTCGGATGCACGACATAAGCATATAGAATAACGATAAAAGAATTTTTGCTTCATTTGTTCAACGATCCCCCATCTCTATCTCTATTTCTATTTCTCTCCATATCTGCGTCCTTATCTGTCCAAAGTTCCGTTGCTCGTGCAGAGAGTTAGCATATATAGATATAATATATACCCACATGGTTGTATACAGTCGTATTTAACCGTGGCAAAGACTGGACGACGAGATGTATAGGTATAATATAGGTATGGAGGAGTTCTCCCGATTAGGTATAAATACAAGGCCGATCAACGACGACCCAATAGAGTTCATTTACGCGTTCTTGAAGACCTTCTATTCACTATTGATACTCGAAGAATGAATTCCCTCTATCCTTATAGTCGTCGCAGTTATTCGCGAACGTAAGTCTCCTCACCTTTAACGTGCAGTTGTTGTTGTGGTTGACGGGCGGATATGCCGGATGACCCGGATGATGGGGGTGAGGGTGTCCAGGGTGATGAGGATGTTCCCCGATCATTCCACCCCCAGCACCGTGGTGATGTCCGTTACTAGGCATCCCTTGGCTACCCGTAATATTCGTGTAAGGTGCTCCAGGGTCCGTAGGTGCACCGTGAGAGGGTGAATGAGGGCTTGGAAGGTCCGGCGTGGTCGTAGGTCCGCCACCACCTCCCGGCGTGTAACCATGATGAGCATTTCCTGGACCAGGATGATGGGGACTACTCGATAGCGACTGGTGGTGAGGATAGGCTGCTGGATGACTTGGATGACCAGGGTGACCTTGATGACCGGGATGGCCAGGATGGTGGGGGTTCATACCGGCCGTAAGGGCGCTAGCCAGCTTGACGAGTTTTAGGGTGGGCCACGGAAGCCCACCGACTAAGTCTGTGCGAAAGTTTAAACCGCGAGTCTGACGACTCGACGGATAGCTATTGTTTTATCCTATATACCGATAACCGGGTACTATGCCCAGTTTAGTTTCGATACACGGGATATACCCGGGGCCCCGCCGTCCGCGGAGAACTTCTCTGCAGGCGATGAGATCTGGAATCAAAAGAAACAAGGAAAACGAATTTATTTTTTATTTTTTTTTTTTTTATTAACAATTTATATTGGAGTAGATTTTCATATATACATTTATATAAAATTGTATAATGTATATAGGTACTGTATAAGTAAACGCGGGAAAGTAGTCATCCTTTTTTATAGTTATAGACCGTTGCAATAAAAGTAAGGCTTTACGAATTGCGGCATGGCACGGTGCTTTGTTCCCTTGTAACCCCCGGGCTAGGTAGCCATGGACTCCTTCTAATTAAGCATTCTATTGTTTTAATTATACCACCCTCTCTTTATTGTGCCAGTGTGCCAGTGCCGCGGCGGGAAGCATTGAATGGAAAATCTAATTTTGGTTAAATTGTTGTTGTTTAGGAAATAGGCCGTTACGTCGTAAGGCTGGGATAAGGGTGGGGTGAGAGTTGAGCCTGCAGGACGAGGCCGAGGACCGGAGGAGTTTGGTAGTCTTCCGCCACACCCCGATGCCTACGAAATTGTTTAAAAGCGTAAAACCCGATGGCAAAGAAGAGGAAAAAGAATAAGAAGGAGAAGGAGAAGATGAAAGAAAGAAAAAAACACGACAAAATTTAGAGTATAATGCCATAATGAAATGAAGAAAAAAATCAATCGATTATCTGGCAAATTAAAGGGCGGAAAATTGATCCTTTGATCTACCTTCGCCACGCCTGCCTTCGATACCATCGATTTTCTCTACTGTTATATGGCAAAAAATTTAAACGTTAATTTTATTATTTTTTTCCCGCATATTTCCACAACAGGCGATATAATATAATCGGCTAGAAAATTTTGCAGCTGTAAAAATGATACCGTTAATTATGAAAGCCCGAGCCTCTTCTTGGTATTTCAGTTTTCTCGAAACTCTCGTCCGTTTTTCTGCATTCTGAATGCAAAATGACCCGCAGTGCTAAGGCCGTTCTCAAAGAGGATTAGTGCTTTCGGTGGAGTTATAGTTAGTTATATACCTGTCGTTTCTGTCTCGGTTTAATTTCCCTTATCCTTCCAGGTAGGAAGTATAAGGGAGGTAAACCGGTAGGTACTAGATACACCTATACAGAAGAATAAGGCCCAACGGGTGGCAAATAAGGGTGAAAAGCCACGTGACTACGAGCTTCCCCCCTGGCATGTATATATATATATATATATATGTATGTATATAGGGAAGCGTCGTTTGTCGGCCATTTTAATTTACCCACCTTTAAACATGACGCACTTGGTATATATGTATATAAGGTGTGTATATGTATATATTATATATATTATATATATATCTATATGTACACAACACGAAAGCATGGGAAGGCTTAGGTTCGCTACCAGCCGCGTCCCTAAACCTAAAACTATTAAGTCACCGTACCTGGCATCTGCTGCACATCCAATTAAGCCCGAGGCGCTAATTGCTAATTTCATTGTTAATTGTTAATTACCCCGCTGGTTTTATTGTCCAGCCAGTAATTTTACTGCTTCGTAGGATTGTGTACGCCATGCGGAGGAGATAAGCCAGACCGAACGGATTTTGACTGCCCAACTAATTCCTGTCAAACTCCACGCTATTTACCCATATATATCCTATATATATGCGCGATTATCCTTATTAGTTCTGGTTTCTATATAGGTATAGGTAGTATACGTACCAATGCGATTTAGTGAATTTTAACAATCTCAACTGGAATCGATTTTAATTTGAAAATTACGTTTCCTTTCTTCTCTCTCTCTTCTCCATCTTCTCCATCTTCTCCATCTTCATCATCTTCTTCATCTTCTTCTTGTTATATTTGACGCAAAGAATTTCGCCGTTGTATATAGTTTAGAGGAGGTATATAAAACGAGTCTCGGTGGGCTGGGTATATAATTCCTATAATCATTTCTTGTATATATCTCGATTCTTTTCGACGATTCCCCGAAACGATCCTAAGAAATACGCCTTTTAATTTGACTTCTAATAGCGGTAGAAGAAAGAAACACAAACATCAGAGTAGAGCTGAGCCTGTATAGAGCCGAAGACGAAGTCCGGGCGCCAGAGTCTCTCTAATTACTATAATCGTTTTTCGTAATAATTAGATTATTTTTGGGTCGCCCCTCTTCAAGCCCCTCTTCGCAGGGTTTGTTTCGTCGGTTATTATCCCTTGGGTTATCCCATGACTTATTATTACCTACCACAGCAACACGCTGATCCTTATTAGATTTTTTAATACGTGTCCAACCCGCGCATTTCTTCTCTTCTCTTAACCCGACTACGATCTTTGACCCTTCGTCGTCCGATCTCCTCGTTAAGAAAAAGCAATCTTTGAAACTTGAAGAAATCGCGTCGATCCATTCATTTATCATCGTATACCTATATTATATAAAAAAATTATCTATATATATATATATTACCTATAATAGTACCATGATACACCATATAATATACCATATATCCGCAACTGACTAGTATATACCATGCATAGATTTCTTTTTTCGCGCTATGAGATGAGAGACGATCATCTCTCTAGAGTCTAGAGTCTAAATCCAGGTGCTTCTTCAAGTAACAAGCTGCCAGAATTGGATATTTATGGGGGCCAAGAAGGTCGAGTAGCGTATATACCTTTAACCGTAGATAACGTGGGCTGGTCGAAGTCGAAACGATCACAGTTTGCAAATAACACTTTTACACTTTAAAGCCAGATGTGTTATTGCTCGGGCCAATATAACATACCGTGGTGGTACTATGGAGCAGCAGCAGCAGCAGAAGAGATAACTGACACACCTCCGCGTAGTTAAAGGTATAATAGGTATACAGGTTGGTCGAAAAATGAATGGATTAAAAATGAGCCGGGTCAAAAATTCCAAATTCCAATAAATTTCAATATTACCGATTCGCACCTTTTTGGAAAAGGTGGTGTTTTCCGGAAAGGCTACATCACCGATTTAAAAGACTGAAATTTTTGTTCCAATCTGAAACAAGGTATGCCTATACTGACGTCGACGTGGAGTTTTGAGGAGGATCCCTCGAACTATGACCGCGATCGCGATGTCGAGAGTAGATCCATGGCATAAAGAGGTAATATAAGGAGAGTATGGTTCGCATAGGAGCAATATGACGTCGTGAGAAGAGCAATGTTTATAGTGACCATATATTAAATTCAATTATTCAGTCCGTTCGCATTAAGGGACCACCACACCGAGAGCATAATAACATTAATGCGTCAGAGATTTATACCACGGTGAGGATGAAATTTCATCGTGGTAAGAGCAGTCTCTCCCTCTCTCCCGAGGCTCGCCCAGGAAACAAGAGTTATGGGGGCCGTACTGATATCCACTATAAAACCCCACCTCCTGCCGTGCTTAATTAAATTCGTATTAAGACCCTGAGTGTATTCTGATGTAGCGACGTATACGCATCGGTTGTATAACCGTAATATCAGAGATTATTTCCTCCTACCTCGGTTCTACCGACGCGATCCACAGATACGACCCTCCACCCCCGGGTCTCGATCGCATGATTCCATATACCTGGTCAACATTCGTAAGAAATAAAAAGTCGAAAAAAAGAAAATAAAAGAAAAGTAAAGAAAATAAAATAAGAAATGGATCAGCCTAGTTATTTAAGAGACAGGGAACTGATTGCGATTGAAAGATGAAGTGGAAGCCGCAGAGCCCCACTACGGATGAAGAAGAAAATAAGAAATGAAGAAACACAAAATGACAAAATAAAAAAAAATAAATAAAAAAAAAAAACGAAAAAACGAGACAGACTCCTCGAAATGGATGAATAGATTCATCCGCCTCGTCAGCAGTCCACAATATGTTAATCAAGTTGGCAGTCGACGCGTCTTAATTAGAATTCGGTAAGACGCAGTTGGCGAAGATGCGGAGATATATACCTATAAGTCACTCCTATAACTAATCATGCCTAGACCTGCACCATTGCCAACACGTTAATAATTTATTTGGCCCATGCGTTCGCGAACAGATATATAATATACATACATATATACGTAGTATATATATATAATTTGTGACGAGAATAAGAAAAGTTTTCCAACTTATGCCCAACGGATATTCGTGGATTAAATATTATGTTATATATGTATTAGGAGGAATTTGGTCAGTTTTATTTTGTTAAAATTTCGTTAAGCTATATAGCTATGTGCTCCTTTATTACCCGTCTCTGGCTTGAGGATTGGTATGGCGAAATGTGGCTCGCATTAGAAGACGCGATGCTCGTAATTGGTCGAAATTAGCAAGTTTAGTCATTAGGGGAGTTTCGGTGGCTTGGTGGTTCTGTACTTGACTTTGGCAAGCGCCACCCCGTCGTCCTCACTTCAACCCCCGCTCGGTCCCATACATACCTATGTATAGAGGAATATCTGTGTATAGGTAGACACCTTTGCAAACGTATATATAGAGACGCGGAGGTATTGGTGTGTGTAGGTAGTCGGTGCTGCAGCCTGTATACCTTAGGGAATTGCAAAGTGAGCCTCGGAGGAGGTTCCCGGCGAGGGGGAGAGCAAGGATACCGCAAATAACTGTTTCCAGCGCAATCCTGCGGTTTTGCACCTTACCATAGCGATATCAACACTTTAGACACTATTTAACCCCGGGCATTCGCGAGTGGTCATAGAAGGTCCAAGCTAAGGAGAAAGGCATCAGGTTTATTCTGAATTGGAAATAGCGAACATCTCTCTCTCTCTCTCTCTCTCTCTCTCTATCTATCTCTCTCTCTTTCCATCTATTTCACCGAGTAGCGATATATATATGTATGTGCACGAGTGTGTTTCGCGAATGTATATATATGTATAAAGGCGCCAGAGGAGAGCACGCCGCACCCATACCGCACGCGGTGGTTTAAGTTATGGGCAAACCTGGCGGTATCTTACACCGGGCAGTTTATAACTTTGAAGCGATTTCGCGTTGCGGCACAAAATTGCCGCTAGCAATTTTCCTGTCCGAAGCTGCAGCTCGAGGCTCGAGGCTCGAAGCTCGAGGGCTCGAGGTATGGGATGCATATACATGTATATGTATATATACGAGAAGAACGAGAAGCAAACGCTGCCGAGAGATAGCTGAAGTAGCTCTGTACGCGAGATAAAGAGAGAAGAGAGAAGAGAGAAGAGAGAAGAGAGAAGAGAGAAGAGAGAAGAGAGAATAGAGAAGAGGCCGCATTTATACCCGGTAAGCGAGTAGCCTCGGCTGTTCAAAACGTGATTGGTCGTAAACACCGGAACTATGCGGTGATTGGTCGGGTTTGATGGGCGTTATGGAATGCGGGTAACAGCTGGTGGTTAATTTTCTAATTGCGTAATGAGCGCGGAACCGCCTTGGTCCTCGCAATTTTAAACCGCGAATATAACAGCCGCAACCGAGTTAAACGGCCGAAGGCTACAGAAACCGAGCTAAGAGATAAATTTCTAACCATCCCTCAATACTGTTAAAAATGATCTAAACCATATACCTACAGTACCGTCCATAAGTTCGGGATCACTTTCCGAATTTTCGATCGAGACAAAAAGTTGAATATCTCGGTCAAAAAAAATTGTAGCCTAATGGGTTGGGTGGCATTCAAAAGTGGAAAGAACCGGCTTCATTTTTCTTCCCTAGTAAATTTTCCGAAAAATTTTCCGCACTCGCTAGATAATGTTGAAAATGACCGTTTTTTTGCGATTTTCATACTTTCATAAATCCACGTGTAATTTTTTGGGAAATAGATATAGAAACTTTTTTCCAATAGGGCTTCGAAAGAGGCCAGATTAAGCTACAAATCGGTTTTTTTTTTTTTTTCATTGCGATTTTTTTTCGCCAAGTTATTCAACTTTTCGTGCGGAAAATCGGTTTTCAGAAAATGCGTCGTAACTCGAGCACTATGGGGTTTTAGATAAAATGTCGTGATATGAAAAATGTGTATTTTTAAATTTTTCACTCGTTTAAATTTTTTTTTGAATTTTTTTTTTTTTTTCGATTTTTTATTTTTTTTTTTTTATTTTTTTCGAATTTTTTGTACATGAACAAATCCGAAATAAAATAAACAATGAATTTCCTCATCATATAATAACGAAAGAATCGCAAAAATTATTGTTAACTTTATTTTGGATTTATTCATGTAATATAAAAAAGTAAAAGCAATTTTAGTAAAGAATGAAAAAAATTTCAAAATTCATGAAGAAATTCATTGTTTATTTTATTTCGGATTTGTTCATGTACAAAAAATTCGAAAAAAATAAAAAAAATAAATAAAAAATCAGAAAAAAAAAAAAAAATTCAAAAAAAATTTGATCGAGTGAAAAATTTAAAAACACACATTTTTCATATCACGACATTTTATCTAGAACCCCATAGTGCTCGAGTTACGACGCATTTTCTGAAAACCGATTTTCCGCACAAAAAGTTGAATAACTTGGCGAAAAAAAATCGCAATGAAAAAAAAAAAAAAAACCGATTTGTAGCTTAATGTGGCCTCTTTCGAAGTCCTATTGGAAAAAAGTTTCTATATCTATTTTCCAAAAAATTACACGTGGATTTATGAAAGTATGAAAATCGCAAAAAAACGGTCATTTTCAACATTATCTAGCGAGTGCGGAAAATTTTTCGGAAAATTGACTAGGGAAGAAAAATGAAGCCGGTTCTTTCCACTTTTGAATGCCACCCGACCCATTATGCTACAATTTTTTTTGACCGAGATATTCAACTTTTTGTCTCCATCGAAAATTCGGAAAGTGATCCCGAACTTATGGACGGTACTGTATATACATATAGAATTGAAGGGCCGGATCGAATAACGACTTCCACGCTCGTGCCAGTCGGACAGGCCCCTGAATGTATGCAATCGTCGCTGAGCGCGGAGCAAACTTTTAGGATTAAAAAGAAATTAACAAATCTTATACTTATACAAAACTGTCAGCGAGAAAGTTGTTCATAATGGTTCGAAGTATATGTTTCGTAAGTTACAATAATTTTTATACTATATCTTCGGAAATATGAGAAGTTATAGTGCCGGCTTCGTTTGTGCAGACTATGGACTAGTCACTTTATGCAATTTTAGGGTTTCAAATTACACTAATTATGGAAGGCATGAGAAAAATACTCCAATGTAGCGATAGATGAGAATAATATACCCTACCGTTTGTGACATCTATTTTTCACTCGTTTTTGAATAAAAAAATTAAAAATCCTAAAAAATCTCGAACCAAACACGTTTCTGTACCTTTCGCGTCGAACGCTACTTAAACGAAGGCAGATAGACCATAAGTTGACGGGACCTTTTTTGTAGAGCGTTAAATTCTATACAAAAAAGTCCACGACGGCATATATCTATAGTTGATATCCGATGCGTTTGAGGCGATGCAAAACGCATCTATGAAACGACGCTTTTCCGTTGACTGACAGCAACATGGCAGCCGTTGCCATGGCCATGGCCTGTAACTTCTCATATTTCCGAAAATATAGTATGAAAATTATTGTAACTTACCAAACATATACTCCGAACCATTATGAACAACTTTCTCGCTGACAATTTTGTACCAGTATAAGATTTGTTGATGTTTTTTTAATCCTAAAAGTATGCTTGTCGCTCAGCGTCGATTGCATACTTTCAGGGGCTTGTCCGACTGGCAGGAGCGCGGAAGTCGTTATTCGATCCGGCCCTTCAATTAAGTCGCTATACCCGTTTAACAAAATAATTATATAAGGGTTCTTATGTGAGAACTGCAGATGTATATGTCCTATATATATGGGGTAGAGAGAGAGCGGGAAGAGAGAACATGCTGTCGGTTCACAGGGGAGAAATAATATTTTCATTCTCCCTATTCAGCCGAGAATCGGATATATATATAATTTTTTGAAAATAATATGGATCGGCGTATTTCGGATAATCGATTGAACGAAATGACTCGAATCTCGAGGTAGTTCAGAGATTTGGATCGGGGCGAGTTAAGAAATTTAATATCAGTAGGTGAGATAGGCCGTAAAATGAGTGACTGCCACTTAGACCTAATTTGGTTAATAAAATGCCAACGCGTCGCTATTTCCCGATGTAAAACTAAGGAATTATGATTCGGATATTGGGTTCTGGTATCAATTTTGGACCCTAATGTTCCACCGAATTTTCATGCTCCCTTTTACTGAAATGAAATATTACTTCAATATCATTCGGTACTATATATAGTATATGGGGGCTGCACCGACGATTTCCTGATAAGGTATCAAACGCGAGACTAATTTTAAAAGGAATTAGTAACTTAGCGGTCGGACTATAGAGGTACGCGCTGAACAGAACGAATAGCTTTACGTGTATTCACTGTATATATAGAAGTATCAGTTTATCAGATGCCGCTGAGGGGAACTGCGCCAGCTGTTCTCGGGGTGCGATGCTATGCTAATTTTTAAAGAGAGTAGCTATACGGATAGAAAGAGAAGTTCCCAGATTCAGCCAATATCTGTCAAACACAGATTTTTTTTTCAAATTTATTTCACCCGGTTTCGAGTAAGGCGCTCCCGCAGCCTAGCACCGGGGTAAGATTCAATCTTATTCTCTTCTACTAGTATACTAACTGTTCGTACGTTGTAAAACTGCCTTTTCACCATCCCCTTGGAATTTTTTTTCTTACCCTCGCGGAAAATCTAATATAACCAAATTCGTAATTCCTGATAATTCACGCGACTTTATCAATACTTGTTCTCGACATATATATGGATATTAGGGTGCTCCCCAATTTCATCATTTACGAATTCCGATGCTCCCATGAACCAGGACGTCTCCAAATATATACAAAAAAAAAAAATCTAGCCAAGTCTAAATTTGTTTTGTATATATTTGGAGACTTTTTGGCCCATGAAAGCATTGAAATTCGAATTTGAGCAAATTAAGGACCAAACGCTAATGGTCATCTATTCTGCACTTATTTACCCATATGGATAAATTTCACGCATTATAATCCCGAAGAGAGAGTGATGCGTGTAAAAAAATCTTCACTCAACAATACGTGTGAATGAATTAAGAAAAACACATATGGCAATTCGCATATGGAAAGAGAGTTTAATCGAACTTGGGGATAATTCCTGGGGAATAGAACCCGAACACATTGAAATCTGTAACCGCTGCAACGAGCAGGCTATGGGGTTCTCAGCTTACGTATATAGTATATACGTTTACAAAGAGATAGTTGGGAGGGGAACCGAAAACGAACAACAGGAAATAATGTTGAGGTTCTACTACTAGCTGAATTAGTAGCAATATGTTAGTTGCATCGGTGACCTATACAAGGGTGCTGCAGCTGCCTCCACCTAGTATAGAAATAAATTGAATTGAACTATTTGTCTTGTTTCCATTTATTTATTTTTTGTTTTTCTAATATGAAGGAAATTTGATTTTAATTGTGAAAATAATTGTCGTAGATATAATATAAGTAATTATTTTAAACGGCGATGGGAACAGTTGGCACTTTGACTGTTACCAACCCGCTTCGCTCTTCTACTCTTCTACTCTTCTACTCTTCTACTCTTCATTTTGAGAGTTAAGAGGGTTGTTACGACTTGCAGAAGTATTATGCAAATTTTGATTATTAAATCCAAGTCGAAGCGATGAAATAAGGAAGCAGCACCCCAAGAGCGTTGCGGGGTGGTGGCGTAGAGGAGAAGTAATAAGACAATTAATCCTTAAATATGGATGAGACGAAGGATCTAATGCAGTAAAACTACAACCAGCTGACTAAATACGGTTTATTATTCGGAGAGGAAATAGATTCGGTTGAAAAGAGAAATAAAAGACATAAATGAAAAAAAAAAAAGAAAAAAATCAAATAATTTCGCAAAGTATGTATAAGAAAGAAGAGAAAACACTGAAAGTTAAAAACTCGAAAGAGCAAAGATCGCGACGTTATATTATATACGATGATATTATATTCATATTTTCCGCAGAGAACCGGACAATGATTACGAGTCAGATATAATAAATTGTTCCACGTCCCTGTGCAGGGGTATTCCCGAGATCATGCGGTTCGTCGGATAATAATGATTCATATAATAATTATAATAATGGTTATAATAATGATAACAATGATAACGACAACCAAGTGAACAGCAGCGGGAGCAGCGCGGCAGCATCAGCATCGTTATCTGTAATTCAAAGCACTCGAAAGTTGGCAGGAATCTGACCGGAAACGCTCCACCAACGGAAGTGGGGAGCTTTCCAACTTATATTTATATCCTTTTGCTCTTTTTTTTTTTTTTTTTTTTTCTTTTATTTTTTTCCTCTCTTTCCCTACCTATACCAGCCTGTATTGTTCCTTATTCTTTGGTTGTTGCTGCTGCGAGATTGTATTACCCCATTTATACTTTTTATTTTTATTTTTTTACCTCGTACTTATCTCTCACTCTTTCTCTCTGGGTACTACCTTATAAGTGTATAATAGTACTTTTTATTTTATCCTCATTCCTTCGACTATATAGAAATAATTCTGTTCGTACCAATATATAAGCCGGCATATTATAGATATGCGGATCGATTTATTATGTATAATAATTGCAATTCGGTATAATTTATTTTAATCACCAGAACCGCGATACTACTATAGGTATATACCAAAATTTAATTATCATTTACGAGAATAGTTCGAATTTAAGAATCGCTTGAAATTTCATTGTGCAATACGGTTAATGGCGTATCAGATATGTGATACTATATGCAGGTGTAATTATTCACCGTTTAAATACGATCTTGTTAACGAAACGTCGGTTATAATAGCGTTCGTTAATTACGATGCATATATTAATGACGTAATGTAGCTAATATCATTAACGAAGAACCCCCCCCCCACACACACGTTGATATTCGTTACTATTGCACAGGTATAGGTGTGTGTGGTACATATATAAACCACGATGATAAATTTAATTAATTTGTTAATTACACCCACGTTAATTCTAGGGCCTGATTGTCGGATAATTATGCAAATGTTTTACTACAAGCGTAGAAAATTGTGTGTATGTATATGTGTAACTAAAATCAAGGTAGAGACGTCGAAACACGACGATATAGAATATACAGATATTAGCATAGGGGACGGGTCGAATGCCCAAAATTTTGAAAGTTCCGAACGGTAAAAATTTCGAAATCGTTGGAGACGAAAATTTCGGTCTATTAGCTCATTCTAATCGAGACTGTAGCTTTGCGGAAACCCACTTTATCAACTTCAATCGATAATTCCGAGGTTTCGGAGGTTTGGCCTTTCGGATTTGTAGATTTTGGAATTTCGAACCTCCGAAGTTCTTCGATTGAAAGATTTTCAAATCGGCTATGTGATTTGGTAATATTGAAATCCGGGATTTCCACCGTTCGTAACTTTGTAAATTCTGAATTTCAACCCAGTCTCTTAACATGATTAAAATTACCTTGGCAAACAAGACGCGGTACGTATTTCCTCGAGCATTTATCTGTACGGGTAGATTCTAGGAGTAGCAGGAGTTCACTCACCTGAAACAAACGAAATTTTTACATTTTTTATTTTTATTTATCTTCGAATGTGGCTATAAAAAATCAGGAAAAAAATATAAATGACAAAAGAACTGTGTAAAAACGATGTCAATCAATCAGTCGCGAAGTATAGTAAAGTCGTTAATTGTTCAGACATTTTGAAACTGAAATTAGGTATAGAGGTACAGGTATACGGTGTGAAATGCCATCGTCATTTCTAGTAACGAAGTAGGTAGGTAACCAGACACACAAAGACCTGGTGAACTTCATCGACGTAGAAAGCAGGCCGGACACGGACACGGCGCGCGAGGTGGGACGGGGTATATAGCATACATACCGAATAGTCAATAGTGAACAGTCTATTTCTACTTGTCTATATGTATTATTATCAACAGCTATAAGCTAGGACGAAGGACAAATCATGACGTGGCACGACTCGAATCGACTGAACTCAACTCAACTCAACTCCATTCCACTTCGTTCGTCTATAATAAACTCTTATTAAATTATCCTCCTCCGTGAGTAAGTATATACGACGAGATAATTGAATCAATATTTTGCCTCGGTGTAACCAGCTAGGATATAGGTAAATCCAATGAATGAAAAACGATATAAGGACGAAGACAGACTGGTGCAGGGAGCTCTCCTATTCCATTCCATCCCATTCCATCCCATTCCATTTCATCCCATTCCATCCCATTCCATTTCATTCTATTCTATTCTATTCTATTCTATTCTGTGCTGACGGTTCGGAGCTGTGGAGAAGTGAGAATTCTATCGTTCGTTCATTCTATCGTTCGTTCGTTCGTTCGTTCATTCGTTGTACAAGGTGGATGGCGATGCAGTGTTTATTTAGGCACCTCATTCTGCTAGACTTTAGAGAATTGTTGTTTATTTAAAATCAGAATATTTCTGTTACCTTAACGCCTCGTGCACCAGCCAGTGAGTTACAAGTGTGGTTAACAAGTGGTGGTTTGTGCTGCTGCACTGTTGACTCCTGTAGCTCACCGAGCTCGATTCTTGGGTGGCATTTCATTGTGGATAGATATATAAGGTACGGTTTACGCTTTGACCGTGGAAATTAAACTACACTTCAAACAGACGGACCCTGCAGTCAAATGTAAATATAGAAAATGAATGAACTAACGAATGAATGATGAACAGAATGAATCTGCGTTTCACGTTGCATCTATATATATAGAGATACGAGACAGGAAGCTAATAAGAATGGAGTTGGGTATACAAGTTCCCCAATCGGAATGAAATATTCTTCGTCTCCGCATATATATTGAGAAAAACAGAGACCGAAATAATTTGGCTTTCGAAATTTTGAAAATTCGGAACTTCGATCACCAGATCTGATAAAAATCAAATGTGACGACGGTTTGAGAAAGTGAACAAGCTACGAAACTACATATACGATTCGTTCTCACACACGATATAAGATCCGCCGCGCCTACGCAGTGAAAGTACGATAATTGATTCCATGCTATACGAAGATCTTGCCGAGATACTGAATCAGATTCAAGACTAGGTTACGCATACGCGATCAGAGGTCTAATAGTTATTCATCAAAATTAAACACACACCTATACCTATGTATAGTACGTATACACGTATGTATGGTGGATAAATTGCGTTAAAACATAACATCTACGTACGGTATATTACAAGGTACCCATATAAATGTATATATTCAACATTTATAGCTATATATGTATGTGTAATAAAATTGCATCAATAAATCTCCTCTGTAAGATCCGAAAGATCTTGGCGAGACCGCGACCCCTCGGGCACATCGAGCATGGTAGGTACAACTAGTATAATGCACGATTACAAGTCGCCCGAGTTATCTTGATCGCAGATTAGCTACGGGTACCACACCGACGCCACCACCTCCCTAATGCAGTACCTGTGCAGTATCTGTGCCGGAGATAACAACCACCTCCTATACTACTCCGGCTCTGCACAGTCCTTTACCTTATACGTGTGTAGGTATATATGGGTATATATATGGATACTTTCGCGGATGAATGTGTATGTGTATGTGTATGTGTGGAGAAAGAGAGAAAGAGATATAGAGAGATTTGAAGGGGGAGCTAAGCAGCGGTGGATCCTAATAGCGAACTGGGGTGTTTCGCCAGCTTTGATGACGTCATTTGTCAGCATTATCCCTGCCGAAAGCGATCGGTCGAAATAAGCCAATTTTCCAACCAATTTCTTCATATCGGATATCTTGATGCAGTCTATACTATTTACTCTAACTCGGAGACTATTTTTTTTTTATTTTTATTTTTTTCTATTTTGTGTTCAAAATTTGGGAATAGGCGAAATTTTTTCAAATATATAAAACCGAAGGACAGCAATAGGCGCGCGTTTATAGAGCGGTAAAAAATAACGAATTTCGATACGGGAATAAAATTGATGGTTTTATTTCAGCGATCGATCCCACGGGAAGAGTTCGGAACGAGTTGACAGCACTTCCGGGCTGTATGGCATCTTGGTATTCAACTACTACCTACACACCGTCTTTATATAAAGAATAGAGAATATAGAAAAAGAAAAGAGAATGAAGTTATGTCGGAAAGATTCCATAGGTGTGGGGTTTTTAGAAATTTATTATTAACACCTCGTAGACTTTTTTATTTCAACCGGATAAAAAAAAGTTATAAGAAAAGAGAAGAAAAAAAAAAAAAAAAAGAAAACCTAAAATTTGTATTAGGTTTCCTGATCATTTGGGATAGCGCGCGAAAGATGACGATAAACATTGCCTATAGTCCCTCCCGGCTGAGTTATTAAGGATCGGATTACATCGGTCCAGATTTCTCCCTGTCAAGACCGGGACTTCCACTTCACTGATTCTCAACGAGTCGTTGACGGCACCGAAAAAAACCCTTAGCCACCGCTGGTTAACCTCCTATACTTATCCGGGAACGAAAACATCCCCTAACAAAAATACCGAGGATTATTATATGCCGCGATAAGATGAGCTGCTATGCCCCTGGTAGGTAGGTACTCTGCTGGGATCGATGTCTGACGACTATACTATAGTAGGTATATATATATATGATTCTGAAGGAAAAACTCGAGGCATGGGCTAATCATCGTTATATTCTCCTCGCAAATGACGGAGCGTCGTTATCCTAATTCCCAATTTCCAATTCCTAATTCCAGGTTGCCTTTCGAAAGGAGCAGGTGGTCCGCAGGTAATATTTACGAAATAAAATGAATGATCATTTCTGTCTCCTCAGTTTTTGAGCTTTTCTAGAAAACAAAAAAAAAAAAACAAAACAAAAAAAAAGAAACGATACCGTTCCCCGTTCCCCTTTCTTTCTGTTCTTGAAAATTTTTGAACGAAAAAATAAACCTATATTCCATAATCGTTTCCACCTATCCCCCCCCACTTCTCTTTCTCTCCCTCTCTACAGGGGTTTAAGATGTTGTACCGCCAACAGGTGTCACGGCCCGTCCCCTGCCTGCCTCCCTCTCTCTCTCTCTCTCTCTCTCTCTTTCTTGCTCTTTCTTACCCCCGGGCCCCGCGAGCGATAACCCGCGGCGACACCCGATAAAACGGTACTGCTGGTATAAGTGAGCCTAGGGGTTGAGAGGGATGAGACTATACGAGGGAGAAAAACGCGCGAGTTCTTCGTGCGGTATAAAGAAACAGGAAAAAAAAAATTTTTTACACTGGAGAAAAAGCTGAATTTTCAGACTAGCTAGGTACCTATACTATATAAGCTTCGCGAAAAGTAAGGATTTGCCAAAAACCTTTAATGGCGTATATACCAATTCATCAGAGTAGACATATTGTTTCTTCATGGAAAATATATATATATATATAAACCAAAGTAGAAGACTAAGTCTTTGGATTATTTAGGCGCGTGCTGATCAAGCTTCTCTATTTCTCTCTCTCTCTCTCTCTCTCTCTCTCTCTCTCTCTCTTTCTCACACATTCTCTCTGTTTCTTTTCATCCCACTCTCTCTCGGTCCAGATAAAGACGCCAGGTTTGTAATCCATGTCGAATCTCCGAGGCGCCCCTGCTGAACGAATATACAATAGAGACTCGAACTGTCAATAGATCATTTATAACCATGGTCCTTCACACACCAGCTAAACCATGGTAGCCTGACTCTCGATCCGAGCATTGGTAGCACGCGAGCTAATGACTAGATCCGCTGGCTTCTTTGTACGCCGTTTCTACTTCTCTTATTACCTATACTCGGTGCTCTGATACTGCGGAATAAATACCAGATTAGATTGGGATCATTTTTTTATCCCAAGATTATTAATTAATTGATCAATCGAGGTGGTTTTCTTATTCTGTTTATTTTTATTTTTATTTTTATTTTTTATGTTTTTCTTTCTTTTCTCTTTTACTTTTGCTTTTTACTTTTTATTCTTATTTTATATTTTTTATGTTTTTCTTTCTTTTCTCTTTTACTTTTGCTTTTTACTTTTTATTTTTCTTTTTCTTTTTCTTTTGTGGCTCACGCAAGAGACGATAGGAAAGGGATGGGAATATGAGAGGGAGGTTAGTAAATCCAGAACGACGTCGGTGCACTCGAATTCCCATACTGAAAAGCCGTCAAAACTAATAAATCTCCGGGTCCCATTCACGCAAACGGGACTAAACAAATAATAAATTTGAAAAGTTGAGCTACGTTTTGAAGCGGTCTAAGGGCGGGGGGGGGGGGGGGGGGGGGCGATGGTTAGGGGGGGGGGAAAGAGAGAGGCAAAGAGAGAAGGGCCCTTCTTCCTTTCGACCAACGAACAACGAACAAAGGCCCAGTTGTTAGGCCCAATGCACAAAGGATTCCTTTGCAGTCCATAGTACGGGCTCTGACAGGAATTCAATTTATTTTTACCCTCCGCCCTCTTTAAAAACGAGAATAATCCCCCGACGATCAATCGGACCTAAGTATATACCTATATAATATATATATATACATATACCTATATTATGTGTGTATATACAACGATTTTCTCTAAAACGTTCGGGAAAACAATCCCCATAAACGATGGACGAGGGGACATCGAGAATGATAGTCGCTTCTTATTTTCATTCGAGTCAACTTTTTTTTTATTTTTATTTTTTTTATTTTTTATTTTATTTTTTTTTTTTTGAGGATCTTTGAATTGGGTACAAAGAACGAAATCTTGAATATAAGATCCGTGGTTTGAAAGAGAATGAGAAGAATAGAAAAAAAATGACGCGAACCTATCATATCTATACTATATATTACGTATATAAGATATGAGGTGAAAACGCGAAGAAAAATAAAAATAAAAAGAAGAACAAATAGAAGATGAAGGAGAAGAAGAAGAAGAAGAGGAAAAAGGTTGCAGTTGTATACATTTATATTACAGTCACGTATTTTTGGTTAACTCTTAGAACGAGCTACGGTATAAATGGGTTTGGTTTTAATTAGCAGTAAACAGCCTCCATTAAGCCCTGAAGCAGTAAATCAGCCATACTTACCCTCTCCTCGATCCCTTATAGCGGAGGCTGCAGACTGCCTTTCCTGTGAGTAGAGTAGAGTAGAAGAGAGACCGAGGAGACGGGGTGGGGTATGGGAGGGTGGATACATTACATTTCAATTTGGATCCATCCCTCTCTCTTTACCTCTCTCACTCTCGCCCCTAGACAGAGATACAAAGTGGAGAGAGACAGCCATAAAGCACTCAGCTATGGACCACTGCACTCCGAAAATGGGGAGAGGGGGACGGGGACGGGGACGAGGACGAGGACGAGGACGAGGACGAGAACGAGAACGAGGACTACTACACCACCGGGGCTGTTGCGAATTTTCTCTTCTGAATATGGGACTACTAGGAGGAGGACCGAGCTTACATCCTCGACCAAATCAATAAGTTCTCCGCGTTTACGACGATAAAGTCTTTAATTCTTATACCAGTTTCATCTATATTCGCTCCATAGCTTTATTAACTATATAGTTCGTTAATGATTAATGACTCGGTTAATAGTCACAGGATCTGAAAGAGAAGAAGGAAATCCTTGAACCTATATAATATGACAACCCGAGCTACGTTTGTAGTATATATGTTGCCTATATATATAGGATTGGTACATACTTATATTCCGTATATTTGTATATGTAGATGGCGGAATACACGCGCATATATATATATATATATATATATATATATATATATATATATATATATATATATATATATGTATGTATATACACGGGTATATGTGTGTACCGTTATAGGAAAGCACTCCATATCACTTTATTTAAGATTTACCCTCTCGCTCTAACTCTCGCCAGTCGCCCCCTTTCAGCCCTCAACAAGACTTGTCCATTTCACGCGTTCCATTCGATTCCCTTCGTCTCATCTCTCTGCCACTCTGGAAACTCCCTCTTACCACTTTCCCTCGGTGCTCAGAAGTCCTTTACCTCTCCTCTCGAACTCTCCGCACCATATATAATATACCACACGTTCCTTGGAGCAAGAGAGGAACCTTATTATACCGCGTATATCGATTATCCAGACGATACTGAACCATGCACATCGAGGATCAGAGTTTAGATTTATTTCAAAGAAACTAGGTAACCAATTTTTTTTTTTTTTTTTCCATAAACGCCTGCAGATATGTGACCCTCCCGATTCGTAATAAGACGCTAGAATTTCGAGGAATTCTTCTAGCATCTCGCGGTGTTCAGGCTATAAGGTTAAGCCCAAAGGACCCCAAGATCAAGGAGCGGGATGACGCACCGTGGAAGAGCAGGTGGTCAGGAGAGTAGGGATAGAGGTACAACACTAACTTGACCGACCGGTTTCTATGGCGGATCTCAAGAACCCTTTGGTTCTCTTGTGCGTTTGAGAGAGAAAGAAGAAAGAGAAAGAGAAAGAGAAAGAGAAAGAGAAGGAGAAAGAGAAAGAGAAGGCGAAGAGAAGAGGAGAGGAGAACAGAGAACGGGCCCGAGGCGAGATGTATAAAAGTGTACCTATATACTATGAGAAGAACGAAGAGCGCGGGATATCGAGAAATTAAACATATACGACACAATTTCGCATATTCGAGGTAAATAAACCAAAGAGGAAAGAGATTTAGGGTTTACTTCCTGCTTCTTATTTTTCTTTTTTTTTTTTTTCTTTTTTTCTTTCTTTTCGACAAAGGTGTATCTCCGAGCTCGTAAAGATAGAGGGAAAGGCTAAGAAGGGGATGTATGTGTGTATAATCTCGATCGGAACTGACGAGGGAGAGACGTCGCGTAGGAAAAGTCGTCCGAGAGAGTAGATATATAATGCCGTTTGAATTCATCAAGTAGCTGATTTTACGATTCTAGTTTTATGTTTGGAAATGATGGAAAAACTTCCGACGCAAAAATAAAGGATAAGAAGAATAATATGAAAATTGAAAGGATAACGCGTCGAGAAAAATATCGAACAAGAATATTACGTATATATACGTAGGTATACTACATAGGTATGTACCTACACATTATATAACAAGGGAATGGGATAGGGACGTTGAGGATATTTCGATGGAACACCAAACTCCGCTCGAATGACTCGCTGGAATCCCTGGGGCTAATTATTTATTATTAATCGTTAATTATAATTAATTACGCGGCAGTTTTGTGGCCGGCTAATTGACATTGATTTATAGCTTTAATTAAACAAAGTGCCGACGACTTGGAACCTCCGTGTCTTACCGTCCCGCGTCTCTCTTATAGGGGTAAAGGAGAATCTCCCGACTCCTCGCGCTATTCGACAAACTCTTTAGCTATTTTTCCCTGTGACCGAGGTACACCGATGGAATTTCAGATATTCAACACCCTCCGGCATTCTTCTATACCTATATCCCACATATTATATATATGCATCTGTACCTATATTCTATATACGACAGCTATACCTTATTACGTACAGAGAAATAATAAAATATAGAAAAAGTTATGAAAAATGTAATTAGCAAATGCTTTGAAAATTAATTGGAAATGGCTAAGGTTCGCGTCTTATATTGTCGAAGAGTCATATAGACTATATATAGAGTACGTATATAATAGTTATGGTTTATGGGTATGAGAGAGAGAGAGAGAGAGAGGTAAGGGTAGGTAAGCGACTAGGTCGGAGAATGTAATATTCACAACAGCCTATATAACTAGATGTATATATAGATATATGTGTGTACGTGTACGTGTGTACATAAACTCTTCTCCCCTTGAAGGGTAAGAGGAACGGGGGTTTGGGGTGCAATATGACATTATTAATTGCTCGACAATGCCGCGCGCTGTGTCCCTACTCGTACGAGCAAAGGGACCCGGGGCTAGTTTCTCCCGTAGGAGCCAATCCCGTTCTCGGTATATGGAAACGCTTCAACGGAAATTTCATTAAGTGGATTCTTACGGACGCGGTTTTCGGATTAACAATATGGAACACAAGCAGCGAGCGCGGGTTTGTTCGCGGATATTAGGAAACCGCTGCATATTAATACCCCCGCGAATGTATCATATATACTTCGTATTATAGCTATAGCTATACAATCCCCGGTGAGAAATATTAAATCGATATTTACCCGCGCGTGCAATAATGTATAAAAGGTAGAAAATCATCAGCTTCCCGCGATTTCCGTTCAACTCTATAATAACTCGTAAAGGAAGGTCAATTAGCAACATTGTGAATCTCTGAACGACGCGCGTTGCTGCAGATGATCATCAGCGGTACTACGCGATATACCTATGCCTTTGGGCCCCGGAGTAAAGGAGAAGGTAGCTTTTTTACGATAGCTCAAAACCGCCGCGGAGAACGAGTATAGAGGAGGAAGGTGCGGAACTTTAGCTGGCAGAACAATGCGAGGTTCGTGTTCGTTTAGAGCCGTAGATAATCGGTCCAGTCGGCGCGCGCGCGCATGGTACCCTATACGATGTGGATGCTGCCTCGTAAGATTTACGACAAATTGTTTCTTTCGCCCCCCCCCCCCCCCGAGGGTATGGCTTAGAGAATTATACCACTTCGCAACTAAATACCTACAATATGAATACTATCTAGCCTCATCATTCGAAACTGTGATAAAAAAAGACTCGATATATGATGCAGATAATATCGCGTATAGGTATGGTATATATAGAATATAATGGTTCAAAAGTCAATCCGCAGTTCTTCTATACTTCAACTATACGATATCTTTTTTTTTTTTTTTGTTCTTCACATTATCATAATACCCATACGCTGGCTAATTAAAACCACGGATAGTAATTAATTAACTAGCCACCAAACGTTCGAGGTATATATATATATATCTGAAGAGCAGAGGTTCTCAAATTGTTTGAAAAATATATTTTTTTGGTGACCTTTTAATTTCCCTATAATTTTCTCTCATTTTTTTCTGTACCTATACAGGTATACATATAGGATTAGCTTCGAAGCTATATACATATGAGGAGCTATTAAAGTTAAGCATAAAAATCTGTGATGTAGGGATTGGCAGTAAAATACCACTAGTTCTACTTTCTCTATCCCCTTAACCAATCCTCGGATTTCTATATACCCACTACGTCTCCTCCTACACTGCAGGCAAAGGCTAAAGAATTCAATATGGCGACTGAATCGATTCGTGACGTTATATGATGACGTATATATATATATATGTATATATGTATGTATATACACACATGTATGTACATGTATATAAATATATATATATATATAAATACTATATACACATATGTAACGTTGATCTTGACACACGACCAGATAGAAAAAGAGAGATAAAGATAAAGAGAGACAAAAACCTGACTTCAAATTCAAGTTCGAGTCTTCAGGTACAGGTTCATATCCCACCTCTACCTCTACTACCTCTTCTTCTTCTATATATATCTCTACCTCGCGAGGCACGCGTTTCGCCGCCATTTTCCACTTAATTATTTGTCATTAATATTAAAACAAGCCTTGGTATACGTCGGGGACGTATATATATATATAGAAGGTACCGCGTGTAGCCTCCGCGACCTCCTGGCTCAGCTATACAACTCGACGCTGAGCACCCTTTAACCCCCAACTGCCCAGAGTTACTCCAACCTCTTAGGGTCCCATTAGTATTTACCTTCTGTCTATTGCACTTATCGAATAACGTAAGAAATAAAAATCATATTCTACCTGTTTTTTGTATAAATATATCGTGTATGTGTATGTGTATGTGTATGGGTTGTAAGTAGATATAAAGTCGCGGGGATATACATATACAGATATATGTATATGTATATGCTGGTCAGGGGATAGCAAACGCTTATAATATTAACGCTAATGGACTACCTTGTACCTTCCCATACTATACGTATATAATATATCTATACGTATATATGTACACTAATAGAAGTTACAAGTGCGAGTACGATGATATATTCATGGATATATGCAAGCTAATGCACCGAGCTAAGGTAAGGTAAGGTAAGGTAAGGTAAGGTGAAGTAAGGCAAGGGAAGGGAAGGGAAGGGTTGGTGCATAGTGCAGCAGGTAAATGTGAGATTAAGGAGTAATATATAGAAAGACGGAAAAATGATATCAGTGTATCTATAATATATCAAGAGGTAATTATAATGACAATCATTAATAAATATATCCATATATATGTCATAACATAGATTATTATTGCGAGATCCTTATATACGTTAGTAGTATGTATGTATATATTAATATACAAGGAAGAAGAAATATGGACCAGTAATCGTACAGTGATGAGGTCCAAAGCCAACAAACAAAACGAACTGGCTGCAAGTGGTGAAGTAAGGGGAGCCGACTAGAATTGATTTGAAGCCCGCATAATATTAGAGGCCGTCCATCTTGCCCTGGGACCCTAGTCTTCGACTTTCTCAACGCCGTCGCATCGGCCGTGCTCCTTTGGCCTATACCTTCGTAAATTTTGGATAATTTTTTATCCAATCAAAAAAAAACCTAATAAAATGTTAACTAGATTGGTGATGTTCGTAAATGAGATCAGAAACCTGAAACCCCTTTACGCAATTTAAAGAAATTATTCATTTCAAACTTGTTTCCTGATCCTTTCGTATCTGAACTAACTTAAGTATATATAGGTACATACAATATGAAATATAGAAGAAAGAGTTTGAAGAGGTGGCTGGTGGCGTTGCTGCAGCAACGTCAGTGAATTATAAGGGAAAGAAACTAGCCTATATAGACTGCGTATAGAGCTACGAATGTATAACGCGGGTTGTGTGTGGGGGGGATAGGTAGGCAGGTATTAAAGTTGCAGTTGAAAACAAAGCGGTACTTAACTTTTAATTAATATTATATAGCTAATTAGCCGGCCGGGTGGATATACCGGGTTTTGTATATTAATTTAATTTTCAATCTCACGGGGTAATTCTTGGCACAATGTTAGTTTTAATCAACCCTCTCTCTCCGTGCCGCCCCTACCTCTTCTCTTCTCTTCTCTTCTCTTCTCTTCTCTTCGCTTCTCTTCTCTTCGTTCTTCTCTCGTCTCTCTTTTGCGGGGTACGAGCGATGCGGAGGGGGGGGGGATGAAGGAGGTTAGGTAGGTCTACATGGCTATAATAAAAAGTAGCAATAAAAACCGCCCCTTAGGGTCACCGCCACCCCCGTTCCCCATCCACAACGACGCACTCCAATACCCCCATATAACCCCGCGCGTCCTGCAATGTACAACGGCACATCCACCTGCCTGCTGCAGGATTAACTTTAATCAAATATTTACATTTTAATTCGGCACTATACCCCGGCTTGCGATATTGCCTTTATTATACCCTCCCCGCATGCTCCGTTTAATTACCAACTCCCTCTCCCCCCCTATATATATATATATATATATATATATATATACTTTTAGAGTTTAAAAAACGATCGAAATATGCGCTTTAAATAGAAATATATTGTATACATACCTATAAAACATAATCAAAGGCTTTTTCAATCTAACAAACAAACAAACACGTCTTAAATTTCATCAGTTTAAATCGTTTTTTTTTTTTTACAGCCAATATCTTCGACAAGTTTAAAAATTTCTTTAATACTTATTACATCAACGAATCATTCGAGTCGTCATATCGCGCAGCGTGAATTTTTCTCTTTATATATACGCTTTAGGGCGGATTCTCTTGGCTCTGTAAGGTATATATATACCTGAGAAAAGAAAAGAAAAAAAAAAACCCTATTCCTCGTGGCACAAAAGAAGGCATATGTACCTTCGAGTAATATTAGACGTGTGTACAACCTTCTGCACGTGTGTGTGTGTGTGTGTAGAAAAGTACGCGATGTTATTGCTATTGTGGGAATGTGTCCGAGAGGTGTCAAGTTATTAAAACTTTTAACGAATAGAACCAGGTATACACCTCTATACTACCTATCCCATACCATACTATATACTAACTTAAAGAGAAAATCTCGGCTTACCTTTTTTTTTTTTTCCTATTTCTTTGAGATGTAGCGTACACGATTTTATTACCCTATTCTTTGCTTTTTCTTACACACATACCTATACCTGAGACGAAATATTATATGTATATATGACTATACACGGAGATTCTTCATCACCTATTATTCTCTTATACCTAACTACAATTCTTTCGACGATTCTATATAATATATATATTTCGACGGTATTTTTCGAGAATTCAAATTCACCATATTGTATCCTACTATATATATTTCCTTTTCTTTCGTTCGTTCGTTCGTTCGTTCGTTCGTTTTCGATCGCGCAGTTCGACTCGGACAGACGATTTGTTTACACAAAATTATTATATTACGTTACGTTTGATCGCATGTGTATAGATACTATATTTATATACCTAGGTATGTATACATGACTATATAAAAGGAAATGAAAATCGCGTGGACGAATAATATACATATATTATAATAGAGAGAGAGAGAGAGAGAGAGAGTGAGGAGGTTGAAAATAAATAAATAAATTAATAAAATTTGAAAGAAAAATAGGAAACAATATATGTCTTTTGAGAATATAGTACGCGACTAGTCTAGAAACCACGTGCGCGACGGGGCGCTTGCGTCAATTGGCTGGCACACGTCTGGTTGTTTTGGTTTCTGAAGGGGAATTTTTTTCCTCTTATTCCATTCCTATTTTTAAGAATCTACTCGATATACACCTTATTCTATTCATCTATCTGTCCTCTATATCAACATATATACCTACATAGATATTTGAATATATTTTGAAAATGAAACGAAAAAAAAAAAAAACTAAATTGTCGTATATCTATTTAATTGATATCTATAAATCGACTCACCTCATGAATCGACGACATGCGTAAGCAATCCAAAATAAAACTGAAACGATATACATATATATATATATATATATATGTATATATAAGATATATAGAAATCGTGTGATAAATATATATATATTCACTTTCACACGTGTCTCTCTCTATATATATATATTACGTATAATAATAATACATCCTCCGCACGTTTGTTATATATATTATATATATATATGAAAAAAACAATATTTAATATCGATTCTCAACTATCATTACCATATTAGTATATATAATAATTGATGATCGATATAAACGCACTTTTATATGATTTAATATATTAATTGAAAATAAATCGTTTTATCTAATGTTTTAATCCCAGACACTGAATAATGATTATTATCAATATTATTATTATTATTATTATTATTATTATTATTATTATTCACCTTAATTTCGTAGCACATTGAATATTTTATATAACCGATCAAAGTGCTGCAATTATTGGTCGTATAATTATTATACCTTGTGAAACCCACCCTCGAGTACATTTTTCTATCACTATAATATTATCTTATTTATACATATATATATATATATATTAATTTTTCATATTATTTTTATATATATATCATCAACGATAATATAAACCGCATCAAAAACCCTTATTATTAACGATTACCCCTCTCAACTATAAAGAGGCATATCGATTTGATAACTTAAAACACGCACAAACACACATATAACAACCCCCCCCCCCCCCCCCCCCCCCCCCCCAGCACCACCCCGTTTTAGTATATAACTAATATCATAAACCGCGTTGAACTTCTCATTATATATTATATACTTGCGATTATATACTTGATGTAGTATAGGTAGTATTTAAATTATTTTGTTTATCTTCTCAACGAATTATCACATGTAGAATAAACAATTGACTATACATATATGTACATAATATAATATAATATAATATATCCAACGGTAACAAACGTCGTACTATAAGATCCACGAGTAACACTTTTTTAAATTAATATTAATGTTAATATTAATATTAATATTAATATTTATATTTATTATATATTCCGACTCCGCAAAACGTTACGGAGTAATAGTGATAACGCGAACGTCCGCGCGATGTATTAATACGTACGTCAGTACCGTTCGCTGCAACGGTGTACGAGCGAATGTGCCGCTCAGAGTTTCCCCCTCTCTATTTCTCTGATCCTCGCTATAGCTATAGCTCGCTCGTCGCGGTGCCTAAATGGTGGGGGAAAACGACGCCGCTAGGGAGGAAAGCGTCGTAACAGAGAAGGAGGAGAAGAGAGAGAGAGAGAGAGAGAGAGGGGGATGAAGGGGACGGGGGAGGGAGAGGAATAGTGCGATAGGGGCGTGCGCGCCGCTCTCCCCACTTTTGCTCAACCGTCCCAGCCGCCCTGACGACCAAAGTGAAACATTTCGCGGATTTCGCGGGGGTTGAAGAGAGGAGGGTAGAAACGGGGAACGGGGAACGGGAAACAAGAGGAGAGAGGGGAAAGAAGGGGGGGGAAAGGACGCCGGAGGAGAAGACAACAGTATTCCGTTAATTGAACGACTGGAGGGATCGCGCGGGTGGGAGATGCGGGAGGGAGGAGGGGATTACTTCGAGTAATTACTTATTTTTATTACGCTCCGTGGGTCTTACTTATCACTGGAGAGCTTCTACTGCAGGTATCCTGTATCCGGCACCGCGTGATGCGCTAGTTTTTATGCTTTTTCAACTTAAGCTCTATACTCCCCCTCCCCTCCCCTCCCCCCTTTTCTCCCCGATCCCTAAACTTTTTTCCATTTTTTACCTTTTTTTTTTTTCTTAGTTTTTTGTCTCTGTCCCGTTCTCTCTAGTATATTTCGAGACTGTCCGATCGATATTCGCAAATTCTATTATCCTACTTTCGAGCTCGGTCAATCATCCTTATCTATATAGAATGCGGATTCTAGGATCTTGAAACATTAGAAAATTGAAAAAAAATTTAACTCGAAAAATGGATCTTGGCTTTCGAACAGATCGCTGCATTATCTCTATACAAGGTGTGGACGCATAACGATTTAATCCTTATTGGATTACGTGGAAACAATTCAACTAGGAGTTGGCTGCACTAGGATCGTGGGTCAGTTTCGTTGTCGGCATACTATACCATAGTACTACCTTTCAACCATCTTTCAGAATTATCCTAAGCCTTGTTCTAGAAACTTTAAGGGTGGCGGGCACACGCCGTAGTATAGAAACTCCTATTGTTTTCTAGCCCCGGCAGGGTTTCCCATTGTTTTTCTACTAGCTTATACTTATTCGGTTTCCAACTTTTCAACCAATTTTCAAACTACATCATCCGGAGGTATACAATAAGATGGGACTCCTCAGATGAGATTAAAACCTTTTTCCTCACTGTGGAAATCTTTTCTTTTCTTTTCTTCGTTTTAATGAAAAACGAAATTTGAAAAACAATTTTCCAAAAACTTATTTCTATTTCTTCTTTCACGTTTCTTACACGACGTGGGTATAACAAAATTTCGCAAAGTATTATGGGTATATATGTAAAAAAAAAAAAAGAAAAAAAAAATGAAAGAATAATGGAAAAGCTGCATGACCTGCGCGACGTGCCGGGGTTGTAATTCCAAGTGACCTGAGTAAATGGTTTGTAATTGAGGAGTCGGAGTCGGTCGAGGGGTTTGGGGATGAGACAGACGAGGGATACTCGGTTTGGCACTTGTTTGCCTCTCAGTTTCAAATTAGGAACGCTCTTCATTCGTCTGACGGGTGCTCCGCCCCGCAGGAGCTCCCGCGGTAGCCACCGCTTCAGATCGTCCTGCACAAGGTATTTCGGAAGGTTATATGAAAATGTAAAGGGTGTCCTTAATTATTTCACCACACCACGCAGCTGCAGCGGCTAGTTGATTTATATGTAGTATATGTATATAAGAAAAAAGAACAAAAAAAAAAAAACAAAACAAAAAAAAACTAGAAAATAAAAATCGAATTTCAATACATTTATTTCCCGACTAAAAACCAACACCACATAACGCGACTATTTAAAAATTTACCACCCAAGTCATAAAAGAGAATAGTACTAGTAGACGTTTCAGAAATTTTTCCCATACCTATACAGGTATACTATATAATAACCGCGGGAAATCTTTTCAGTCAAGTTCGAATTTTTGTTGGTTTTTTTTTTTTTTTTTTTTAATTTTTTTTTTTTTTTTTTCTTTCTTTCTTTCCTTTTCGTTTTCTACCTTATTCTCGTTCCGCCCACCTATTCGCATTATTATCCTCTATGTACAAGTATGTTTCATATACGCTGCCCCCGAGCCCTCTCCTTCCACGTATACGAAACTCCAAAACCCCCGCGCGTATAACGTCTCGCTGCAAACATGCTACGGCTAATTATATTTACCTTTACAGTTTTATTATTTACAACCGTGCCACGGAGGGCTAATTTTCTTCCAGCATAGAGCCTCGCTTCTACCCGAAATATATATATTATATATTATTCAAACTACTATAGGAGAGAGTGGGGCAAGACCGGCAGTGGGGGCAAAACCGGCACCAAAAAAAAAAATGACCTAATGGTATTTTCGAATTCAGGCGAGTCATACGAAACGCCATACCGAGTGGTTCCGCTGAAAGCGATAAAAATTTTGGAGGGTGGGGCAAAACCGGCACCAAAAAAAAAAAGCGGCTAAATCGTATTTTCGCGATGAGGCGAGTAAGAAAAATCTGTATTTAACGTATTTCTGCTGAAAACGATAAAATACCGGGAAATGGGAAATAAACCGGCCAGACGCTCTCTCTAATTTCGTCGAATCTTCTAATTTCTAGAAAACTGTATAAATAATTGTTCTTTCGATTAATATTTGTTGGTTCATTTCAAATGGTATAGTAATAGCTATTTTGTTAAACACATCTAATCTCTAAAACTTTTCTATTTTTTCTTTCATTAAATTGATTTTTCTATTCTTTGTTACATTGAATTTGTAATATTCGTATAATTTTCTTGTTTAGTGGCCGGTTTGCCCCCATTTCCCGGTATTTTATCATTTTCAGCAGAGATACGTTAGATACAGCTATTTTTCACTCGCCTCGTCGCGAAAATACGATTTAGCCGCTTTTTTTTTTTTTTGGTGCCGGTTTTGCCCCACCCTCCAAAATTTTTATCGCTTTCAGCGAAACCACTCGATATGGCGTTTCGTATGACTCGCCTTAATTCGAAAATACCATTAGGTCATTTTTTTTTTTTTTTTGGTGCCGCATTTGCCCCCACTGCCGGTCTTGCCCCACTCTCCCCTATATATACCTACCTACCCACGTACGTACGTACATATGCAGTTTCGGAATTTATACATCAGGAACGAACTATTTCTTTATTTAAGAATTTACTTTTTTCTTTTTTTTTCTTTTTTTCAAGAAAAAAAAAAATCACCTCAACGGGTATAAATTTGTTCCATTGGTGATAAGAGGTACCACTTTGATAAGAGCGAAGGTGACGTAGTGTGTGTACGTATTATGTATATGTATACCTATGTATATATATATAGTCGGGCAAATAGAACGCTCGATAAACCATACTTGTTATACCACCCGGAAAGCTGACGTGGAACTAGTTCGTGATGTATGTATGTATGTATTTATTTATTTATTTTTTTTTTCCTTTTCATTTGTATTCGCTATATATATATTCTATTCGTGTATGTATATATATATAGATTTACACGAGTAGTATATTCGCGAATGTGGTTTATATATTCGAAAATATTCCGTGTGCAGAGTCAGGTAATTGGCTCTCTTGATGGCGCACTTGCTCGACGAATGTATATATACGTATGTATGCGTAGGTATGTAGGTACTTACCTATACGTATAGTACTACCTACTACCTGCTTTTCAATTTTCAATATTTTTGCCTTATGTGTATAGTACTAGACTATATACTGTAACGGGAAAGAAACTACGATCTAGAACTGTCATTAAGATCGAAAGTTTTCGAAAAGATTGAAAAAATAAAAAAATAAAAAAAAAAAAAAAAAACACAACTCATGCACGCGTTTGAAAAATTTATCACCTTTTTCCCACACACACGATACCTACTCAACCACCTGGACCACGTTGCGGGAAAATCATTATTGTCACAGTCGTCCGAGATATTTCCCTTTGAAATTGTAACTATATAGGTATTTGTATACATATACATGTATATATATGTATATATATATTATATATATGTCGGTTGAACCGATCGGTTCAATAGAACACGCCAGCACAATAGGCATTTGACTAAATTGACTGATTCCCCATTCTGTGAAAATCATTTATTAAAGTCTCATGGGAGGAGGGAGGGCTGCGCAGCACGTCAATCAGTATGAAAAAAAAAAAAAAAAAAAAAAAAAAACCAAGTCAAAATGAAGGAAAGAAAGAAAAAAAAAAAAAAAGATTCAAATTCGAATGAAAATTCAATATCAAACGTATTTCAGTTTGTTTGTTTGTTTTTTTTTTTTTTTTTTTTCAACTTTCTCTCGTTAATAATTTACAAACAATCAAAGCCCACGTGATATCATCATACATATGTATATATAGTACATCCATGCAGTTATATGTAAACCGTGATTATACAAAAGCCTATATAGGTATGAAATGAATTTATTTCTTTTGTAAAACGAAATGCAGCTTTTTACTATCGCTGTAACCTATGCATCATCGATTTTACTTCATATATATAGATATAGGATATTCTGAGGTTAATTCTGCAGGTAGCGAGCAACGCGGTTACCAACAATCGAACCAGAACCAGCATTACATTCTATTCATATATACCCCCGCGCCTTCAACGGAACCCCGAGGTCCGTATTTGACTGACAATTCTTCATTTGCGTTGGCGCAAAACGATTCACAGACCGCGTTGTCAAATAGGAAAAGACGCGAGGTATGATAGAGCTCGATCAATCTATCTCGAAACCATCAAGCAAACGAAATGAAAATATAACATAAAGAAAGAAAGAAGCTTGATTAAACAAAAAAAATAAATAAATAACAATCGATAAAAAATTTGTCGCCCAAAATCTTCCCTTTTTTTCAATTATTTGATAATTTTCGTCAATTTTTTTTCCGAACAATTAATTTGTTCGAGCCTAAACCAACTCGCACTCATCGCTGACCGCATGGGTCAGAGGTTGGCGCGACGATCATTTGTCCGGTATTGTAAATTCCGTTACCGACTATGTACATCGGCTCCTGGGAATTCTGATTTCTTTTTTTTTTTTAACACATCGTTTTGTACTTATCATTTATTTAAAAAATAATTTTCTACAATATAAGATGCTAAGCTAGCTATAATAGGGTGAAAGAATATAATGATTATACTCACTCGACTATCCACAGTCCTCCAGGTCAAATTTATCCTCCGCTGAAAGTTCCGTGCGAGTCATTTTTTTTTTTTTTTGTTTTTCCGGTGTTTTTGCAGTTTTTTTCTTTTTCGTCTGTAATTAAATTGAAAAAAAAAAACGAAAACTGAGAAACGATATTTAGCCAAAATATATCTATATATATTATATACTATATTATATACATACTATATGTATAGGAATAGGAATAGGTTCTAAGAACAGGGGGATGAAGAGGTGCAGTCAGTCAGTCAGTCAGTCAGTCAGTCGACTGAGGAGCGAGCTGAGGGAAACTCTAAATTGTTCCATATTAATAAGACAGAGGGTGATTTGCGTTCCTAAATTTTTGCATAAATTTGAATCGCGGTGGTCTACGTCCTCGGCAAGGGTTGCCAGTTTGAATAATCGAGAATAATTTTGAATTTTGCGGTAGGTACTAAAAGGCGGCACAACATCATCCCGCAGGTCCCCGCACCGCGGTTATACGATAAGTTAAGTTGGCCCCCTCGACATATAAATATATACATGCATACATAATGTATATATGCGAATTGCTAATCATTTACTGGCAATAAAAATCGTTTCCTCGTCTGAAATTTGCCAAAAATTTGACGAGTGACACGTACCTACCTATATGAAGCAAAATGGAAAGGAGAATGAGAGAGGGAGATAAAAGGGAAGAAAATAAGAGAATAATAGGAGAGGAGAGTGCGGGGAGAACCAATTAAAAGACGCTTACATCCCGCCTAATTCCACCCGAGGCTGAATAGCCTGGATGACGTATTAACTCATATTTGTCTCCGCACAATGACCAGGCTAAGCTCTTCTGCCCAGGTGTCCGAGGACCTGGGTAAAGGTGTATATCGTGTGTATGAATATGCCCGTAGCAATACATGTGTGCGAGTTTTGGTGGAGCTGAACACACCCACGCGTTGCATACGAGTGCATCAGACCCTATGCGGTATGAAATCTTGAGAAATTTTTTTTCTCAACGAAGCTCGACGACGCGTCGGTCCAGTTCCACATTCCTACCTCTCAACGGGTGGCCCTATGCGTGGTCTGCCTCTTTTCTTTCACTCTCCTTTTTTCTTTTATATATACTCGATTTTTCCTTCTCTTTTTCTGTTTCTGTTTCTCTTTCTTTTTCTTTTACTTTCTCTCTCTCTCTCTCTCTCTCTCTCTCTCTCTCTCTCTCTCTCTCTCTCTCTCTATCGTATTAGGCGCAATTGTTCCGTTGTGTGTTTTTGTGATTGATCACGCGATCCCATCGCCCCATTCGGTACATAATAAGTCAGCCTTTAATCCTCCTGATGCACTCGCGAGTTATACCCAACAGATCGAATACGAGAATTTAGGGACTAGACCTATGAGATGAAACGGCATTCCTATTCGAGACACATCTTACCGCGATCTATCGATTCAGCCTTTGCTCTACGATTCGAATATGATATTCTGACCAAAATCTAATTGGCGATGTTCGACGAGACTGCATGGTATAGAAAAAAAAAAAAAAAAAAAAACCGCGTACGGTTCTATTCTATATGGATCATAATTTGGTATTAATCGAATTAGACTCATCCGCTTAGATGTACACCGCCGGAATTCGATTATTTGACAGGCCTCTCCTAGACCGCCCGATTCCTTTGAGGGTCATCAATTCTCAACAAAGGACTCTCTTCCCGAGAGGAGGTCCCTCTCTTAAACTCACGACGATCTTTACCTGATGGCGACAGATCAACGCATAGGCTAGCTATGATAGAAATAGTATATATATATATATATCTATGTACTATAGTAGGATAAGTGAAGAGAATAGAATGGAATAGTAGATGAAAAATGGCATTTATATTACCGATAAATTTTCTTTTATTTTCCCCGTTGTTGATAAAACCTAATTTTGTTTCGATTAGGGGCATCGGTGCATCCGGCTGCTAATCATTCTACGAATTCGTTGTTCTCTAAACCCGGACTTGGCCGGTTCGGTTACCGCGAATAAAAACCATAGTCTATAGTGAAAAAAAGTGAGTCTAACAAAGTTTGATTTGATCTTGGAAGAGGATCACAAAAAGGTGACGTCTAATTTTCAACAGATCAAACAGAACTCGAATCGAATAGTTTTTCACCTTCTTCTAGCTCTGGTTTAGCCCTCGTCTACGTCAGCGTTAATGAAAATCCTCGCTGTCATTTATTTTTTAATGATACAGCTGAGTGGCGATCGTTCGTCATGGTTCATCACCTCCTCATTTCGCACTTTTTATATCACTTCTCTATGAGACTCGCACATCGGGCACAGCTTAAACCCGCAATTTGACGAGTCAATCGGAAATTAGTCTTCGACGAATAACGGCGGGTCATAGGATTAGCGGGAATTCGTGAAGAGCACGAAGCAGATAATGACGATGATCATAGCGGAGCTGCACCGGGTTCTTATAAATCTCTATCTTCACGTCTGGTTCCTCACCATTTTTCTTCCTTCTTAAAATTATAATGATAAAGGAATGAGCGAGGAATGGTAATGAGGCGAGAAAACCGATGTAGTGAAGAAAAAAATAATCTCAAGGATTATTAATGTAGCCTTCATTCAGATGCAAATGTCTGTCAACGGGTCTTTATGAAACACCATAACTACACCTACCACACGTTGTCTAGGCTATACGGCATGGCAACCGTTTTAGGAAGATCGAACCTTGTCAAAACGACACAATGCTGTCATTACCAGACAATTGGCTCCTCCCGCGGTCTCTAGCTGCACGATCTACGCATACCTAAGTTATAACCCCTGCACAGGATTGCCCAACTTGCGTGGGAGTCCAGATGCGGGAACGCCGGAAGTTGATCCTGCGACGATGAGGATCGATGAAGGAATTGAGAAGACATATTTTTCCGTTTGCATACTTATATAGGGTCCATACTTATTTTTATTCTTCTTCTTCTTCGTCTTCTCTCGTCTTCTTGCCTGCTTTCCTTTCGAGGTGAGAGGACCCTTGTACACTTGATATCTCTCCCTTTCTCTGACAAGAAGGACGACTTTTGAAAGAACCCGTGTTACGAGCTAGGCGAGATTCATTACGATTCCTAGCCGGTTCCCTCGTTTGTTTCAACCGACATTCTCAGAAAACAGATGGAAATCTCGCAAACTTAAAACGAGTCCTTCGTCCTGCGCCCTCGAGCATCACCGAGATCATATCTCACCGTGATGCGTGTAGCTAAATAACGCGAGGCTTTAGTCTAGCCGAAATGGAATCGAGCATATATAAAATAGGAGCTGGTTGTATATAGAATACGAATAAACGGAATATCAAGACGTTATTATATTGTATTACCTACATTCCTATTTCGTTTCGTTTCTGGGGGTAAACATTCTTTTTAAAAATTTATAAGAAATAATATTTTTGAGTGGGGTAGATATTTACGAGTGGCACTTGACCGCGGTGACACGGGTCTCTTCTTCTTCTTCATCTTCTTCATCTTCCTCTACCTCTTCTTCTCCTTCTTCTTCTTCTTCTGGGACCAATGAATTTTAATTCATTCCTCGGTCCCGTTGGGCCCATTCCTGCAGGTTGTCGGGTCCAAATCGGGACTTGGGAGCCCGCTGTGACACCGCAGCACGATGATTTAATATTTTAAGGAAATGAAGGTCCACCCTTAATTTACCTTCACCAAAACCGAATGTGTTCCTGGCAGCAGGGGATCTTGCGGAGAACCATTATACAAAAACCATACGATGTGTCTCTCTACCTCGTCTCTACAGGGTGGCGCATAAAAATAACGTATAAAGGATTACCCAAGTATATATACCTACCGCGCCCTGAAATACGCCAATTATTATCTATTTCGAGAAACCCTATTCCGTATGCGACTACGTTGCGGAGAAAACGGCACTAGGCACTTTCGGCACCTCGCCTCACCTCCTCTTCTCTTCTCTTCTCTTCTCTTCTCTTCTCTTTCCCAGGTATACCTATAGGTAATAAGGAGAAGGGGAGATTCCCTCTCCTCCTAGAATGTCCTTTGTCGCAGACTCCCCCACCTGAGAACGAGGAGACGATGGACCAGCACCATCGGCTCGATCACCACCGGTTTAACCAAGACTCGATGTAGGAATGCGAGAGGAGAAGTCGAAGGCGGCTAAAGCCACAGAGCGAGCTATTGGCATAGGTTTACCCTTTCCAAACCTCTCCGAACTCTAAAGTTTTAGTTTCGTGAAGCGAGGAAGGAATGCGTCTAGTTTTTTACTCATTTTGGTTGTTATTTTTCGTTCCTTTTACCCCCCTATATCCAACGAATTTACCCTATAGGTAGGTAGGTACGTTCCCTAATTCTTTCACAGGACTTAATTCCGGCGATTTAAGAAAGGCCTGGATCATGCTAGTCCACTTCGGTCCATCCCAGTATGGATCCGAGGCTTCGACACGACGGTACCGTATAACTCTGACGTAATTGAAACGTAACCCCATTGTTAGGACGTAATTGACTCGACACCGTGCAGGATGCAGCCTTACCGACTACGCCATGCCGATCACAGGCAAAAACACCAATCATCTCGATACGCGCAAAAAACTTGGACCCCCCTATCGCTACGTCGACAAAGATCGACAGACCAGACTCAGGGACGTAGCTAGACGGTCAGCTGCTGCAGATTCCCGATCATTTCTATATATATACGCAGGATATCTATATTCTATATCGTGCAGGGGTTTTGTTATTTCGCGAAATATTGTCACCGTAAAGGGAATCGAGAGAGCGAGCTCGGTGGTGAAGGGGGCTGATGAAAGAAGGAGGAAAAGGGATGAAAATAACAAGAAGTGAATGAAACTTTTTTGTCGAATCGGCGGGGCAGAGAAGAGGCCGACGTTGACTCTGCGCGAGGTCAAGAGGTTCCTCGCTCCTCGACGCCGTCCGGATCGCTGCCTCCCAGCAGTCTGGTTGCTGCAGCCTGTTGCTTCGCCCGATCAAGATTTCATTAAATTCGATTATCCGAGCAGTCAAGCCGGAAATTATACCTCTAGGAGCTACACGAGCCTCGCGGTTAAACTAAAGCTCAAATAATAGCAACCCTTTTCTATGGGATAATGAAAATGAAAATGAAAAAGACGCGCAAACACATAAATATACATGTGTATAATTCGGGTGGTCCTCAATTCGATCGTTTTCGCATTTCAATGCTCCCATGGGCCAGGAAGTCTCCAAATAAGTCCTGAAGAACGTATAGCCAAAAGCCCAGGCTCCTATCATAATTCTAAGTATCATCCTAAAACCTTAGAATTTTCCCATTCCAATAAAACACAATTTAGACTTTAAATTGAGATAAGAACCTGCAGGGGTTTTGAGTAAATTTTTTTCTATACATTTGGAGATGTTCTGGCCCATGGGAAGCATTGAAATTTGAATATGACCGAATTGAGGAAATATAATTGCATAAATCGAATCGAATAGATATATCTGTTCGAAATTCTAATCGAAACTCATGCAGGAGATATCGCCGTTTATCCGCTTGCGGGCTTTGCTTATCCTCCGACTCTGAGGTTGCGGACTTGAATAGGATGAAGAGGCGAAAGAGGCGAAGGGAGGAAGGACTCCGTGCTAGGGCTGGTATAATTACTCGCCCGGTAATACAGGTCGGCCCTTGAGTGGCAGCTCATATTACTTGCTTAACCCGCGTGAAAACTAACCCAACTGCAGGACGAGGAGGGAATGGCGCAAAAAGGCACACACCGCGCGTTTCGTAAACGTATATGAAATACAGACACAGAGATGAAAGTAGACAGTCTACCATGTATCCATATACCTTCACAAACAGCCTACTATATGCATCTCGCGAAAATGGAAAAAAATAAAATAAAAAAATAAAATAAAAAAAAGTTTACAAATAATGATAAGGCTCGAAATAAAAATCGTTCGATTATTTCAACCCCCATACAGTTTTTATTCTATTCGTTTTATTATTTTTTATTTTTTATTTTTTTTTCTGTCAGGGTTTTTCGTCGCCACAGGCTTTTGTTTGAATTATGGGTATACGTTAGCTTGTATGTATATTTTCCGCAAGGTTCGAGTGTATTTTTCAAATCTATCAGACTATAACAGCGAGAGTACGTTTTGTTCTCAAATCTCTATTCCCACATAGCATAGCTATACGCGTACAATGATATTATGGGGTAGGGTATAGATAGGTAGATGGGGTTTTCACCTTTTCATAACTGAAACAACTCTTTGTTGTATATATATGCTGCTGCTACCGGAGCTCCTGTACCATTGAATTCTAGCCGGGATTACGCAGTGCAGGTGGAACAAACCCGAATAACTTTGTCATCGGTGGAATAAAATGATAATCAGAATAGGATATAACGAATCGATCGATCGATCTATCGATGGATGGATGGCTGGTTGGTTTTTTCTTCTCGTCACAGCTAACTGTTACATATATACCTATATGTACCTACATATATAATATGCATATTATATGGGGTTGGATCATCATGGATACCTACGTGACTGCAGCGTTTCCCTCTCGTCCGCAGATACGGTGTACATATTGTGTGTTTATTTATTTTGTCGTTAGATATAGATCTACGAAGAGGTATTTTAGCCAAGCTGGACACGTGTAAGACTTTACAGAGCCCGACAGCAGCCAGGGGAAAAGCGCTTCCGAATTCTTGGAAAAATGGTCCAACCGCATCTACATAACAATACCTGGCTGGCCACGTTCTTCTTAGTTCCCAGACTGTCTACCCGTCGTGGTGCCTGGCCAGCCTATGTATCAACTCTCCATGTACATACGCGTATATATATATATACTTTCCTACATTCACGTATATACGTGTAGTACACCTATATACTCGTATATGTATATATAATATAACCAGTATATGCGCGCAGGTAGTAGAGGTGTAGGTATATGTCATTTCTCGGACTGCAGATTCAGGGGCCACCGTCCCGTCCCTAAACCCTATATGGAAGTCCCCTGAAACGAGCAGAGACACACCGGGTATACGAGATGTTGTATATCTAGGTGGCGTTCAGCGACAAAGAGAGAGTTTGAATCGCGGACGTTTAGGAGTTAAACCAGAACTGGTGTAGTTTGACGTCGAGGAATGAAATACGATCTTTAGGTAATATGTTTTAATGGATTTCTCCGTAAAACCATAACTTCGTTGATGTAAATTAGGCACCTTGGAATTATTATAACCGTAGTGCGGCGGTGTGGCGAGTGGCGAGTGGCGAGTGCTGTTACATTTACGAGAGTAAACCCTAATCCTATTCAAATTATACGGAATAATCTTTGAGGATTTGAAACGACAGAATTATTTATTTATTTATTTTTTTCTTCTTCTTTTCTCTCTTCTTCTGCTTTCTATAGATCCGCGGGTTTCTTCATTTCGAAATCTCAATCTGACGAGAATAATATATATATAGAACCACGAGAATTAGTCTAATGCGGGTTAATTAATATCAGCAAACACACTGGCTAATTGGCAAATTAGCTAATTGAGAATCGCGAGGAAATCGAGCGTGAGAATATACTCGGAAGGTATGTGGATATAAAGTTTAGAAAATCACGTAACGGGTACATAATCTCTGTGAGTATCGAGTGCAACGATCTCTCGTTATATACGAATATGTGTGTATATATACATAGTATATATACACACACACACCTAAAATATATATATATATATATATATGTATAATATATATTTTATAATTTCTTTGAAGGGACGCTCTCCGCGAAGGTGGCCTGCAAAGAGAAGGTCGTGGACCACAGACAGCGATTTTTATTTCACATCGGGAGAAACCAGTTTATAAATAATGTAAATCCAGAGAAAAGGAGAAGCAAGAATATTGCTTGTTGAGAAACCGCGTGGATATACAACAAACCGAGAATGAAAAACCAGGACCATAAAGCGAAACAAAAAAAAAAAAAAAAAGAGAGAAAAAGAATTTCTCTGTATATACCTAATAATATCTTCCACCCACGTAATTCGCGATGAAAATTCAATAATCATTAATAACGAACAATTAATTACACCCATAGACGTAATAAAAGATAATTAAACCCAAGCTTGTATATAATTATTATTAATTTTCGTTTTTTTTCCTTTTTTCTCTCTCTCTCTCTCTCTCTCTTTTTTTACGTCCTTAGTTTATTTCGATCTATTTCGTATACCTCGGATCGTATTCCTGTATACATGATAGTGGCGTATAGGTGATGGTAAAGGCGAAGATTGTGTGGCGAAATATTCAAAGAATCGTCCGCAATTAGCGGCGAAACTAATTTTCATAAATTATATTAATTTGCTCCGGTGGCTAGCAGCAGCAGGCTATCTCGCGGGCTGATTGGGCGACACGGAGTATTCCAGGCAGCTATATCGTACCTACACTTCTTCAACGAGGTGCAAATTTTTACGACTTACTATGTTGTTGTTATATGCTTTGAACGTGAATTTTAGTATTTACAAAAATGGGAAATTGAATATAATATCATAAACCGTGTTAATTATATATATATATATATATTTATACGGGGAATAAATTCTACGAACAATTATCGCCCTTTTAATTAGGAGGAATAATAACGACGATAAAAATTAGATTAAGACTTCGAAATATTCATGTTTCTCATTCTCATTGCTGTTGTTTATAACAAGATTCCTAAGCGTGCTGTCGACGCTAATCGCTCGCCTCACTCCGACAGTGACCGGAAGTCGACTATTTTCTCACGCTAAAACTGGCTCGTTTCCTCGGCATATAGTAGGTAGACCGACAAGCCTAGGTATAACGTAGATTAATTTTAATCTAGTCGTAAATTCACTCGTACCTAAGCCTCGAGAGAGTAAGAGTAAGAGATAGAGAAAGAGAGAGACTACAACGTTATTTTTCCACTACGACGTCGGGCAATGATCATCGATGAAAATTATCGACGATTATATAGTTGCGGATTTATTATACAATTAATTCTCATAGCGAGGAAATTGGTTTAGGAAATTCCAACTGTTGTTACTACAAGCGTTGACAAAAGACTGTGCTTTAAGCTGAGAATCGTCTATTCTAGTCTCTATTTCGCGTTCTTGGAAATACGCTAATCCTTAGCAAGGCTCACGAAGTCTCGCCGTAATTCAAGGAGATTGTCGGAGACAGTTGCCAGCCTCGCGAAATACCTGGACAATTCAAGAGGTCTGTTGAAGTAGTACACTGCTGTGTCTCTCTACAGTATCTTGGAGTATAAATTCTTGGCTCTCTGCTCGGTATAGTAACGTCGCGAGATCGTGATCTCGTAGAATTGGGTAAATCAAAATAAAAATTTTAACCAAGGTTTATTAATTATCTTAGGGGTGATTTTCCAAATTCGTATACATATATGCATTATGCATGTATAATCGCGGAGACGGTTACTATATAGGTAGGTACTCGTATATATATATGCGTATATAGACGCAACTACTTGGGACCACTTTAGATACGAATCTGTTCTGAAAAAGGAAGGCGTAAAAATGAATTTCACAACCAGCGCCGGTTTTGGGTCCGGTTGACTGATGAGGGCCGCATTTCTTGTAATTAAACTTGCTCGTGATACGCATCAACCAGACCGTAGACGTCGGGCGAGTCGCTGGTTCGGCTATACACGTATACATTCACGGTGTGGATGGACACATATATTAGTTTGCTACTCGTATCCACACCAAACCACCACCTCCTCCTCCTCCTCCTCCTCCTCCTCCTTCTCCGAGTCGAGTTAAAACTCAAAATGCTTGTCTCATTGTCTCGCGATATTATTAATTGCACTATTATGCCGCGCATCCGGCTCGCCCAAAGAAATGCTAATCGTATAACGCTCGGCTCGAAGGATACACAGTATTCCTCATATGTAATTCTAGACTTTTTTTTTTTTTATGATCCATCAAGCTCTGGACGTTTGCGGTGAAAAAAAAGAAGAAAAAGAAAACAAAATTTCGAGTCTAATTAACGGGATTGATTTCTTTGAAAAATAGGAACTCGAGTCATCGACTAATCCGTTTGTCATACATACAATATATAGTATAAGAATTTTATTTTTTTCGACAAATTTATTATCAACCAGTCTAATTAATTAATATAGTAAATTCCATTTCGCGGTTCGACAGATTAATCTGCGATTATACATCTATCCGCTTTGAAGAGAAGGAATAATGCTGTTAATAACATTTCCTGGTCTAATAAGGGGGATAGAAAATGAGATAGAACCGGGCAGCAGCGATTAAGAGCGGTTCTCAATCCGCCCTGTAAAAACCGAGCGAGACGGTACAAAGAAAATAGATGTCTTCGGACTGGTCGCTAATGAACTGGTCCAACTTCCAACAGCCTCTCTCTCTCTCTCTCTCTCTCTCTCTCTCTCTTCCACCCACGCTAAAGCATCTCGTACAATCAGCTGAACGCGGTATGCGATCATATACAATCTCGGCTATATTCATGTTGCATTAAACTTTTGTCACTGATTGCTGGTGAGGCTAGTCTAGATTTTCTTTTACAATCAACCTTTCTTTCTATTTCTTTTTTTTTTTTTTCTTCTTGTTCTCTTTTTAACTTTCCGTTTTCCTGTTTTCAGAGAAAAAAACAAAAAAAAAACGGAAGTTATTGCATTCAAAAATCAATTTCCAAGGCGATCTAGATTCCTCGCCTTTTATGTATCATTTTTATCAATTTCTCTATTTTATTTTCATTCCTTACGGTCATGGGAATCGAGGAGAAATTTTTAAGATAGAATATCGGACGCGTGCCTAGACCTCCTCGACGCCTTTACCGAGGACCCTCTCGAATCCAAGAAGATTGGATAATCTTAGCCACTCGAAAACCAAACTCATTTTAGAACAGAGGTTTACTCGAGGAATTAACATATAAATTAGGCTCCCTTTTCTCGAGCAACCGAGAGCCTACTACCTTAAATCTCGTATTTAAGATATTTTCAATTATACAAAACAAGTTTTAATTAATCCGTTTGGTCGACTGATCTACGCATCGACCCCTCAGAGTTCCTGACCCAAATATCTCCACTTTTTTCTTTCAATTTTTAATTTTTTTCCTTCGTTCTCAACGCGCACAAGCTTTGTGAAATAGCCTCGTCGTCGCCCTCGAGTCGCTCTACACACTGCAACGGTTTGAATTAATTGACAAAGACTGGGATTCCCCTGTTTTAGAGGGATGCATAAAATAGCGGGAGGTTTCACGCTCTCCCTCGTTCCTCACTCTCTTTCTCTCTCGGTCTAGTTGATCGAACACATTTTAATCAATTCCATTAGTCGCCTACGGCCTATGCACCGGGGCAGCACCGCGTCCCGCACACCAACGACGTCAACGTTTTGGTTAACACGCGCCAATCATCGGGCAACTAATTGGTCCACGACCGCAGCTTCCGGCACCCCAAAAATCCGCTGTGGGATATCCGATGAAAAAACGTCTCTTCATTCACGTTCCTATATAAGTTCATTCATATTTTTTTATAAGTTGAAGAAAGTTTTAGGTCGAAAACATAAGGGTGGGCGAAAAATCTGCTTCTAAATACCTCTACATGGATATGAAGAGGAGAATTTCATTTCTTCAAAGAATTTTACGCAACGTATCGCATATATCCATATATCCATATATACCTTAGCTAACAAGAAGACAAGGAAACTTTATTATATGTTATGTAACGAGAAAAGTGGGCTGCGTATCATCATCTACATGCACACCCCACCACGTGAACCTTAAGGCAACGCTATCTCGTAAAGTGCGGTGAAACCATGCGGTATTAGTTTAATCAGACTTTCCGAAGCCCCAAACCCTGCAGCAGCCAGATCTCTCTCTGTCGCTCGGTACTCTATACTCTCTGCAGTATGACTACGGGGGTTGGGGTTGGTCTGTTTGGTAAAGAAGACCAGACCCCTTTTACACCCTGGCTAGGTACACGAGGGGATTGGAATTGCTAGTTGTTACTAAACCGAGGCAAATGCATTCTGCACTATCGTGGGGTGAATATTCGACGACTCGAATTTTAAACCTCGAATTATACGTGTGAAATCATCATTCTTCGTATACCTATGGTATTTTTTCACACCGCATAGGTATACTCACAGGTATAATAAATAGGATATTAAAGATCGTCGTCGAGGCTGCGTAGCCTTCTCGAAATTTTTCATTTATTTTCAGGACTATAAAGGCACCGCAATAATCAGCTGGTCTGCGGTTCGTATTAATATACTAGAATTTTAGCCGAAATCGATTTCGGTTTTATGACACCGACATTCCTCGCACTTTTGGAAACAGGCGTGGGTCTGATTTTTGTTAAATTAATACCTCGCTCTTCTTTCTTTCTCTGCACTTCGCCCCTGCACGTGTGGGCGCAATCGTTTCGTCATCTTTCACGATATATACCTAATACCAACACCAACACCAACACCAACACCAACACCAACGACAACACCAACGCCGAGTTCGAAAGTCGATATCATCCCCGTCTCCGAATGTAAATTTTCACTTGGCACGAAGAACCACACGACGTATATAGCGAACTCGTAAGCTCCTCAATAGATTTGACGCGTTTCAGCGGGTTGATATATTGCCGAAACTGTTTTGACGGGCAACCGCGTAACGGAGTAAGGAAAATGACCACTGCAGCAGTCGAGAAATCGGAATCTCAAATCTTGACCACTCATCATCCTTCTCTCACTCCTCGTGAAAAATGTAAATATACGATTTTCCATGAAATTCTTCCTAAGTACCTAAGAGCCGAGTCTCGGTCTCGTCGATTTTTCCACTCTTCGACGATTCGGAATACGCCGCGAGAGCCGGGTGCAATATAATCGAGGAATAACTAACTATTTGTCAATTTCACCGGCAACCTAAAGCCCTGCGCACACGACGCTTGTTTCAATGCTGGATTGCCTGCTTGATCTCGCTGCTGGGTTCCAAGTGAGCTGTTCTGCTGGACGCTGTGATGGCTCCTCTGCTATGTTGGCTGCACACGATGTGTGTTGCTGGGTTAGGTCTGTAGGTAGCTTCTATGCATGCGAAGTGACCGTTCAAAAACAGACTTCCGAAATTCAAGCCTAGGTTGTGGAGTCGTCCGTGGCTCCGTACACTAATGACTAATAGCAGGATTTTTTAACTGTTAATAAATACATTTATTTGGAAACATTTTTTTATTTTTTAAATATAAATAAATATTTTCTAACATTTAACAAATCAATTTTGTGCACAACAAATATTTATTAACAGTTAACAGATATTTATTGAGTATACGTGTTAATAGATCATTTGTTAAATATGAATAAATCTTATTGAATATTAACAAATCCTTCTATCAGTGTAGTCCTGGTAGCCATATATATATATCCACGTGACACAACCCGACGTTCGCATTGGTCAACACCGATATCCCAGAGAAACCAGCACGAAAAATACGACATGATCTATCACGGAATTCCAGCACGCGTTCAAGTAAGGGAGCACGCACTGACGTCATTTTCCATCACGGCAGCCATCAGGGTTGCCATCACAGTGCCCTGCAGGCAATCCAGCATTGAAACAAGCGTCGTGTGCGCAGGGCTTAAATTCAAGCTAATTCGACATCCATGTCGGACACGGATTCCCCTATCTGGTATCTCTTTCTATCCGCCTGACACCATATTCGCATTAGCCAGAGCGAACCACTACCCACGCTCAAATGTTCAATCGACTAACTCTCTCCGCGCCGTTCCTCTTCTCGCTCTCACTCAGCTGATGCGGATTCTGCAGCTTCAAGATGTGCTCTGCTGTGCCTATATGTACCCATACAGATTCATGTGGTACATAAACGAAGTTGTACTGCATACTGCCTATACCTGCACATGATCCTCAAAGGAGTAAGGATTCATTTTTTAAACTCAATATAAATACCGTGTAGGTATATAATATACGCGGTGACGCAGAACTGCCTGATCTCCAACTGCGGGGAAGGCGAAGAACGAGTCTAATAAATCGACTAAGGTTCGCGTGTTCTTCGATACCAGGTAGGTATACGGTGCTAATTGAGTGATAACGTTCGGTGATATTTATTTGTCAACTTCTCTTCTATTTCCATCTTACTCTTGCTGCAGGCGGCGCGGCACTCTGGACCCTATATTCATTCATTCGTTCGTTCGTTCGTTCATTCGTTCATTCATTCGTTGGCACCTCTTCCGATTTCATAAACACGCGGTCAGAATCCTGAAGCTCCTAAGCGGAGGGCACTTTAGATAGTTTTCACACCGGACAGAGATAGAGGCCGACGAATTGATGGATTTTAAACACGAGAGAATTAGCGAAGTCGAGATAACGTCCCGCACTCTAATTGAACCAAAGACGTTGGGAAAAATTACCTATTCCAGCGAGAATCACACGCTATAAGGAAGAAGAAGAAGAAGAAGAAGAAGAATTGCTCTTGCGGAATGAATAGGAGTCCGCGAAATTTACATCGTTTTATTCATTTTACACCCACATCCCCTTCTCGCGAGGAGATAATCCGCTCTGGACCACCAAGAGGCTGGACCGGTTGTATCGGGTGTCTACTATGAGAGAAGAGGAGAAGCTCGAGAAGCTCAATTAAGCCGCATTACATTTTCTTCTGCATCGACTTACTTACTTACTTAGGGCTCTGATCGTTCGTATCATACGTATAGTATAGGTATATATGCCCATATAGTAATACACGCACGTATATATGTACCCATATGTCCACGTTGTCCTCGACACGGCTATTATTTATCGTCTGACTTATCCTCCCGCCTCATTTACCACAAAAGAATAACCGCGCGTCGAGTCCAGCTATACGAAGCCAGGTTATAAAAAATTTCGGTGCTGATTCGTCCCCAGGTTTCAAAAACGTTTATATGATTGGCTAACACCTATAAGCATGTATTAGTTAGCTTCGTGACTCTCTCTCTTTCTATCTCAGAGCGAACGACAGATGGAATATCTTATTAACTGGACAATGGGCAATCAACGAGTTCTCCTCCTCTTCCTTTCCTATACGTCGTCGAAGAAGAGGACGAGGACGAGGACGAGGAAAAGATAGAGAGAGAGAGAGAGAGAGAAAAGGCATAATGCCGCATCCCTTGTATACATATATGTAATTATTATTAATTGGATATTTATAAACGGAATTAGAAGACGCGGTTCACAGACGCGATCATCCTTGAGAGTTTAACGAATTTATATACTTTCATCTTTCTCTCTCTCTCTCTCTCTCTTGCTCTCTGGGAAGAGGTTTAATCTTGACCTTGGGTAACCAGGGGTATACCGAGGATTTAAAACCCCGATTCCGTGGCGTGCAGAGGCAGAGGAATTGCAAGGAGGTTAAAGGGCGCGGGATCCTTGCTGAGAGTGCTAATTCGCCCCCGCTGTGTAAAACGGATGGGTGATGCGGTAGGGGTAAGAATTCGGAGCATTTCTTATTCTTCGTCTCTTTTCTGTATTTTATTATTTTTTTCTCTTTTTTTTCTCTCTCTCTCTCTCTCTTTATACTTTACTTTCCCTTTTCTTTTCTCTCTCTCTCAAACTCTCTTTCTTCCTTCCCTTCTTTCTTTTCACTTCTCGTTCACTTCTTTCTTTATTCTTTGAATATAATAAAAATATCAGAGCGAGAATTAGCCGCGTGAGAAGTGATTTATTAATTCGATTAAACCTTATAAGCCATACGAAGAGCTTTTAATCTCGGGCCACGAGACTGGGAGAACTTCCCGCTTTATATATCGCTCCTTCTCACGCGAACCTCTTGCAGCAGCTTATAGAAATTCTTATATTCCAATCCTTGTATTCGTGTGCAACAAAAAGTAGGTATATATATATATATATATACATATATGGTGAGGGAATTATTATCAAATGAACACTGAGTATTTTGGCTACCTGTCATGCACAATTCTGTAGCTACTCATAGAGAATAAGAAAATCGGAGTAGGTACCTATAGGTAGAATTTCGAAACGATTTTTATTTATCCTATTTTTTTTTTTTTTTTTTTCTTTTTTTTTCTACTTCTTCTTCATTTCTTTTCATTATTCCCTTGCCTCTCGTTCTTTGGATCAAGAAAGAGAATGTTATACACTCTTGTATATCGTCGTTCCAATTAAACCAAAAGCTCGCCTCGGAAGTCTAGCTGTATATATCCCAGTGTCGTTAAACTACTAATTAAAGATTCTCTCGAGTCTTATAATTCTCGGGGTAACGACCGAGAGATAAGACTACAACGAAATCATCTCTAGCCTTAACCGAGAGATTAATTGTCTGTCCAAATGATCAGGAATAACAATTAATTCATATTCAACTGATAAAGATTATTGACCGAGCTCCCAGTCTTTTTTCCTTTACAATAAATACGGAATTCGATTTTCTATAATGTTTTATTCATTTTAATTTTATGTCCAAAGTATATATCCGTGAAGATTTGACGCGGTTGAAAAATGGGTAAAGAGGAAACGACGACGAAGAAGAAGAAGAAGAAGGAGATTGTACTTTATCGAATTAAGTCAATTAGCGAGACCCACGGCGAGACCATGTCCTGCCACTTAACTGGCTATCGCTACGGACACTCGAAAGCTTTTCGGTAACCAAAGATAAGCTTCTCCTTGATGCATAGAACGCGATGTGCCGTCGTCAATGGACCAACTCTTAGAGTATTTATTTTAGAATGAATTTCAGTGCGATTGGAAAAGGATGAAAAAAAGGTCACATACCTTCCTATGACGGTCCAAATCGTTATTAATTATATCGATAGTCAAGAAAAGGCACGTTTTTTTCCTCACCTCTCGTATTATAGAAGGAGTAGGTAAGTCAAATAGGAAAAAGCACATCATCGTAGAGGTTGAGGAAAAAGAGAGAGAAAAAAAAACACTATAATAATAATAACAATAATCAGTCTGTTTCATTAATGAAAGAGATCCTTCATTCATAAGAGAGATCCCCGCAGGGAACCGGAGGAAATAGGGAGGCGGGGTAAAGGACGCGTCGGAATCACTATCAATTGCAGACTCTCACGCTAATTGATAAATCGTGTTAAGTTAATGAATGAGGCGGAGCTCGACGAACTGAGGAGAAGAGGAAAAGCGAGAAGAGAAGAGAAGAGAAGAGAAGAGAAGAGAAGAGAAGAGAAGAGAAGCCAGTCTGGCGATCAAAGGTATAGGTATGGTATTACGTCCAACAGAGAATAGACAATCAAATTTTATCCAACGAACAAAATTTTATTTATCACAATTGATCGAATCTCAGACTACCCTATACATACTTGTATACAAGTGAGGAAGAGAGGGGGCAAAAAAAAAATGAAAAAATAACACACAGGCGATTTTGGCAAGACGGTTAATTCGCGGTCCCAAGAGGGTGTGTATAGGGACGGAAACGGCGGAGACGAGGGAAGGGTAAAGCTATAAATCAGGCGCTGAGTTATGGGGTAAGAGCGACCGGCTCTCCCTTACCGAGTAATTTACCCTGACAAATGACGTACGAGCCAAATCGGTAGTTACAGGATCTCGGAGGAGGAACCACGTGCGTTGTCTCAACCCTGCAGAGGATGCAGAGGACCCGAGTCAAACCCGATTTAATAATCATTAGGTATTACCAAGTATGCACGATGTGAAAATTTTAACTAGCTCAAGTCTCGAATCGATCAAATGGTATTTTTTTCGTCGGTGGGATTGATATAGAGGGTCCATTTCGTCGCAACTATAATCGCGTTTACTGTATATATATTTGTGTGGGTTATTCGAGTATACATAGTAGAAAATTCGTTGAAAGACAAAAGTTTTCCTAGTATATGCAAGGAAATCCTTCGAGTTTTCATTTTCTCTTCGAGTTCCCTAGGGGTCCGGGAAAATCCCCATTGGAAAATCATAAGGTAGGCCGCCGCGACGGACGAGAAGCCCCAACCTGTACCAAAGCCGAGGGCTTTGAAGACAGACCGACCAAACGAGTGTTTAAAATGTTACGCCGGACATGCTGCATGCACATATATATATATATATATTCTATATAGGTACCTACATATGTATATATAATATGCGTCTGGTTTCAGAAAGTAGAAAATCGAAAATGCTCCTCCTGCGGCAGAGGGTTTATTCAAATTTATTTATACGGATGGGGGAAAAAGCGAGAAGTAAATTTTGTTCCTGGTTTTTTTTTTTTTTTTTTTTTTTCTTTTTTCCATTTTCATTTGGGGAAGATCTTCGAATTTTTCATCGGACACACATATGTACAGGGGCCAGTGGCTTAAACTGCAGCTATTTATTCCCGGTATGGGATATACCATACGTAATGAAACGCGATTCTCGGGGCAACTCGCTCCTCGCTCCTCGCCCGGCTGGTTTCAATTACAAAATTCTTTGCCAAGGCGTAAATTACGTTTAATATCTATACGAGGTCGGAGGAACGCGGGGGCCTCGCTTAATCTGGAGCAGTTTAGAAACAATTTACAGTGGTCAGCCCGGTTAGTGTCAAACGTAACGCCACCCCCGTTTTGGCCATACGGCCCCCGTAAAAGATGGCATCGTACAAAGTCCCGTTTCGTTTCGTTCCACGGGGCTCAACTACCCTCACATATATATGTATATGTATATAATACATATACATATATACACATGCATGTACCCTTCGGGTGGGTATATATTTATATAGTTATACGTGTGTACACAGTTCGCACAATACCAGCTACTGCAAGAGGGTTACGTCCCCTCCTCTTCGAACCCCGCGCCCCTCTAGACTCCGGAACAATGCTCTTTAATTTAGAGACCCGCTGGACAGTAATTAAAATAACCTACCCTGTAACACATACTCGGTATAGTCAAGGGGTGCCCAACCCTGTACCTTGTGTAGGTATACTGTTCCGAAAACATTTCTTCAACCCCTAACCTTATGCGCCGAGAGAAAGAGAGGAGAATGAGAGAAAGTTATACAACGTTCGATTTAAACGAGTTAGATTCGAGGCGGTAAAAGAAGGGTGAAATACAAGAACAGAAAATAAAGTAAAACGAAAAAAAGAGAGAAAAAAGAAACGAAAAAAAAAAAACGAAATACGGAATAAGTAGAACACACGCGATCAGGCGACAGCTGGACGCGAGCCGCAGGGCCCAATTATCATATTCCATTAAGCCTAGGAAGGCGAAAGGTGAAAGGTGGAAGGTGGGAGGTGGGAGATGGGGTCTAATGGAATTAACAAATCCCATAAAGTTTTAATCTATCTACCGGAAGTAACACCATCTGTCGACCGGAATTCTTGTGCACCTGCTCGTTACAACCTCGTTTTTATTAAAAAAAAAAAAAAAAATAGCTTCCTTTACGTAATACTTGTTATAGATTTCAGGCGAATTTTCATATAATTTAGGAAAAATATAGATCTAAAATCTCTACTAGTATATGAAATGTGAAAAATCAAAAAAGACAATTAGAGATAATTGAGGAAAAAAGGAAAGGTGCGCGTATCTGAACTGCGGGATGAACCGACGTCTCTAAGGCGTACCAATACACGTATATACCTACATATACGTATACACAGAGTCACACATATGTAGAGTTAGGATTATTTGATTAAATTCAAAAAGTTTCTCCTCAAAGACAAGATAGTTTCGCGGCGTGGTTCACCGGGAATCCCAGTGAACCCTCAACCCCGGGTTCGTACATAGGAATCCCCAATCCCCGTTTCCCGTTTCCCGTTCCTCGTTCCCCGTTCCCGTAACTGACCGACCCCCAGAGATTATTATTTTTTCATCATCTCGCGAGGCAGAAGGTGGAGGTGGAGTAAGAGGAGGAGATATTTCAGACGGATGGACCAAGCTGATAAATTGCATCTTTCTGACCAGCCCCGAGTCTCCTCGATCTCTCTCTCTCTCTCTCTCTTCTCCTCTTCTCCTCTTCTCTTCTCTCTTCTCTCTTCGGTTGGTTTCGCTTCTCGAGCGCTTATACAACGTTGGAAATATATACGGGCCGGCAAATTGAAAACTAGCGATCGAAACCGCTTGAATAAAATATTCGCCAAATTTATTGTAACACCTTGCAGGCGCAGCTATGCAACCTACACATATATATATATATATATCTATATTTAAACATATAGGTATACGTAACGGGGGTAGAGGTTGTTAACCGATCCCAGGCAACGAACTAGGCAAAAGGATATAGGTATTCGCGAAATATTAGAATACGTATATATATATCATATATATATATTTAGATGTGTGTGTGTGTGTGTGTGTGTGTGTGTGTGTATCAAAAATATATGTATCAAGATCCTATATATGTATATATCCATACTTCGGGGAAAAATTCTTACAACATTTTTTTATTTTACTTGTTAATCAAAGAAACCGACCGTGAGAGCCCCTGTCTGCTGCGATATTCTCGTATCGAGGTAAAAACGTCGAAAATGAATTAACTTTTTGTTAGGGTCAGCCCTGGCTTAAAGAAACCGTTTTATCCGCCATTGTCGTCTCTCGAAGTGACTCGAGTCCTCGAGCTAGGAAGAAGGAGCTGACGGTGAACACCTTCGAGAATCACTCCTGAAGGCGTATGAATTTCACCGATTACTATATAGATTTTTTAATGTTGTAATATCTTATCATTTTTCAACATTATGTCACACATTCGAGGCTTGAATCGTATATTATATAATATTTGTATAGAAAATCGTCGATCAGTTCGTTTGAATTTATATTTAAATAAGATCGAATTGAAACCGCAAGGTAAATATAACGCATCGATTCGCCAGGTAAAATCGTTGTTTGTACCTACTTTGATACCCAAACAATTTCTCTGCATGGATATATACACGAACCCACATATATACCCGCAGACACGCGGAGATCCTTTTCCCTTGATACGAATTTTGATTGGTTTGTGGTCGAAGAGGACGCGCGATCTATATATATATATATATATATATATATATAAACACGTATATACATACACAGATATATACGTAGTACCATGTATGTATATTCGTATAACGCGTTCAGAGATCTCATAAACGATTACCTCCGCGTCATTACCCGCCCCGAAGAGATGCGAGAAGAGAAGTGGAGAGAAATAAGGCGAGGGCCAATAAAATATATATGAAAAAAAGTAAAGCAGAAGAAAAAAAAAAATGACAAATAAAAAGAAGAGAAATTTTATAAACGATAAAGGAACACCTGTTAAGAAACATTGTAAGAGCGAGGGTCCTGAATATTAATCTTTAAACAAATATATATATATATACGAACTACATCGCCGTACAGATATTATTGCTTCGTATATATAGCTGTAGGTATACCTATACGATCAGTCGAAGGAGCAAGAACAGAAAGAAAAAAAATGTAAAAAAAAAAAAAAAAAAACGAATTAAAAAGCGAGAAAAAATAATTACCTACCATTTTTTTAGGAGTGATTAATTGGCCGGTACGCGATCAACAGATTGAGAACTCGCGTTAATCGAGCAACTTTTTTACACGTCTAATTGTTCGACAAAGTAAAAAAAAAAAAAAAAAAAAACATTACTTATGACTTTAGATTCAGACATACTATATAAGCCCATAAGGCATATACTAATATATTTATATAGAGTGTAAAGAATTCTTCAATTTATAGATTAATTAATCAAATTAACAACTCTATAAAACGCGGGGGACTATATATATACGCGTGTATATACTAAGTACTTATATCGATAATAAATTTTCTAAAGGCATTAGCCAATTGCACCGAAGCCCTGAGCAACCCTGCGAGATTCTTCATTCTTTGTGCAAAGACGATGAGATGAGAGACTCGACAAGTTCGGAGAAAGTAATTAGCTCCGTGAGTTAATCGAGTAAAGTAACGAGTCCTGATACTTTGAGGACTGACTCGATATTGCAATCTGTGTCATTAAATTTATAACGAAGCTGATACGGAAAGATTTCGTTGCCATTAATTAATTTTTTGTTTTTCTTTTTTTTTTCTTAAAACTTTTTCTCCATGTTTTGAAAGATATTTTTTTACCACTTACCCCCGTGTACTTCGCTTCTCTTTCTTATTTCTCGTTTCTCATTTCCCCCGCATCAGCTTGTTCAACTGATGGCAATAAGAAAAAGCTGGCCGCTTTCCATCTGGAAGAAATAAACAATATTCAACGTCTCAATCTTGCAGTATGGTGCAGCAGCTAGCCCTGCTTTCGGGGGCATAATATCATTAAAAACACATTTTCAGGATATACTAAAAATAATAACGATGTCCTGCTGCAGCCTGGTGCAGCACAACACAACACTCGGAAGACATTATTGTGGCGCCTTTTTCGATCTACTAATTAACTTCGAGCCTAATTTCAAAGACAGATGTCTTACACCGAACTCGACTACCTAATTAATTCGTTAATTCATTAATTCGTTAATTCATTAATTCGTTAATTCATTAATTCATTAATTCATTAATGATTCCGCTTATATTCTCAGAACGAAAACATCCGAGAAATGAAGTAATGAAATAATCCGGTAGCTGGTTCGACACGAATTCCCACACCGTTGATAGCTAATTAGTAAAAAAATGTGGAAAAAAAATGAAGAGATTGTAAGTTGGTATATATACATATATGCCATCAATCTAACGTTTTTAAAAACGTTCTGTATATATACCTATACGAAGAATAGAAAAAGCATAAAAGCGGTCGGCTTGTTGAATATAAAATTTTAGACACTAATGAGGAAATAAAATGACCAAGGTGAAAATTCATTAGCAGTCGTTGCGCTATATGTATAGAGAGGCATATGAGAAACTGCAAGCTGCAGAGTTGTGACGATGGGGTACCGTATGGTAGGTATATTATAGAGGTACCAGGAATTGGCATAACTCCTTAGGCGAGTAAAGAAGGTAGAAATTACATCGTATACTGAACGTTTGACAAAGGGCTAAAAATAATTCCGTAATTAAACCTCGGCAACGACAAACCAAACAGCTTCTTGACCGCAGAAGTTATTTCGAATGAGTATAAGGTATACATATTATATGCGCAAGCTATAAGCCACCTCCAATATATGTTAAGTGAGATATACGCGTTATTAAATTGAATTTCAATTACGAAGGGTAAAAAATTTAGAATTTCAATATTACACCGACTCACATTTAAAAAAAAAAAAAAATGGTATTTTCCCGGAAGTCTACATGGAATAATTGGGGTCAAATTAATTGTCTTGAGATGCACTTTCCGGAAAGAAAATAAAAAAAATAAGAACGTTCCAAAATTGAATGAGATAAAATACAGGGATCTCGATTATAGAGTGAACTATTTGATATCTTCGCATCCTGAGAAATAGATCGATTTTTTCGTTTCTTTGGGGGGGTCGAAATTCTTGAAATTCGTAACTTCAACCCGGCCCCGATTTGTTGAATTCGTTTCTTTCAGATTTGAATTAAAACGAGTATGATGGACCCATACTATATACAGTATAACGTAACGTAGAATAACAATACCAATAAAAATGGCGAAGATAATGATAAGAATAATAATAATGATAATAATGATGATAATAATAATAATAATAATAATAATAACGATGATAAAAAGTCAAACAAATAATTGCGAAATCTTTAAATTACTCCGTTCACTCGCCCACGAGAATTTAATAAACCCGATAGAGAAGGGTGACTGTGCGAGGAGTTGATATACAAGTATTAGTATCTATAGAAAGATCCGTTTCTTGTGTAGGTGCTCGTCCTTAACCGTCGAAGACAGCTGTAGGTGTTACTATAATTAATTTATAACTCCTATACAGGAGAAAGAAAGAAACAGAGAGAGAGTCCCTCACCTCTCGTGAATCATATGTATTTTTGTATATTTATTACATCAGGTAAATTATAAATTTCGCATAGATTGTGTTTCGCAAATTTTTATTCCCATCCGCGGATGCAGGGTTCAATTAAAATAAAATTCATTCCTAATTCGATGATAGGAAACGTTGATCAATGAAAAAAAAATCCTTAGGATATAAAGAAGGCAGGAAATTCCAGAACCTGACATCAAACCAAGAAGGAATTCGTATCCTGGTTATAACGACCGCTACATGTGTATGTTACATGCATATACATATATATATGTATGTTCAAACCAGGGAGAAATACAGAGATAGAAGATATCCCCTTAAACATATATATATATACACACGAATGTCTGGCATGTATATACAAAGATATATACATATCCCCTATCCCCCAGGACCTTTTATAATGGCGTCCAGTTATTAGAGGACAGGACAGGACACCATCCGCATCGACATAACTACACCAACACGGCTATACGTCTGCTGACCGCTGTAAGCCGAGAGAGTTGCGGATATTCGTTATATATTTCCTTAAATTCCCCCAAAATGAAGAAAGATCTTTCGAAAAATTCGTTATCTTTTTCTCTCGTTTTCTTTTTCTTTTTCTTTCCGTTTCCTAAAGCAATTCTATATCCCAGCTAATGATATGCGTACTACTCTACTACATACTATATAGGAAAATAAAGCGTTTTATGCATCATTCTTATGCTATCATCATCTATATAGGTATACGAGCATAATTTGTTCGTACCTCGCTATACCCAGGTACGTACCTATATATGTGTTTATTGTACATCTACACTTATAGTCTGGACTTCGTATATTAGCGGATTTGGTATATATACCTATATACGGTCGAGAGGAATGGAGGGAGATATACTAATTTCATTTCACGACTTCCTGCCATTCTTACCGGTGAGCGACGTGTCCTGTCTCTCGTGACGTCATAGCTCTACAAACACTCGCTCTTCACGGACCCGCGAACTCGCCCAACACTCGCCATATCATGCATATATGTATATACGAGTATACAGGTATAATATGTAATACATTTCTAAAAACGAGCCTAAATTACACTCCACTCCATCCACGAATTACTGTATTTTCTTTTTGTCATCCCTCTCCAAAGTCCATCTCGAAATTATTGTTTTGACACGGTCACTTGTCTCCCTAATAATTTCCCTTCCTCCGTTATAGTACCTAATGACCCTATTGTACATCTCCGCATACCTAAATACGAAACAAAAAAAAAAACAATGATTCAAACTAAACATAATAGCTAATGAACACTGAATGGAAGTCATAAGTTTAAAAATTTATCATCTGTATCGCATTTTATAAAAAATGGTGTCTATTTTTCTCTAATATGCATATAGGGGCTATTATATGCATAAGACGATGCAATCTCGTCCGTATAATACAGCGTCTATCGCTTCATCCGCGTTAATTGCAAAAAGGATGAATAAGAATGCGGGAGTGAATACGCAGGTGAAATGAGGACGATATTTAACTTCGGCTAATCAAATGCGCCTAGCCACTTTTTCCGCTAATCAGTTTTATCCGGTCGCAGATCCGATAGTAGAGTTTTAAGGAAGTATATAGGGCTGCGGTGTTATAGGCGAGGAGAGAGCGTAGGGTGATACAGTCTGTTTACAGCTTCTAATATTCCACCGGGCAATTCCAGCAATAAATTTCACCTCCTCGTAAAATCGCTACAAGGATTCCCTATCTCACCTCCTCCAGAGTTCCTCGGCTCGATTTCTCGCGTATATCGAAACGCTATAAGAGACTGAATTCAAGGTTACTCGATTTTTCTATATCGATTTTGAAAACTACGCTGAATTTCACCCCGCCTAGTTATATACATGGTTTAAAAAAATCGCCACGATTTTATATAAGGGATGGAAAAAAAGGATCTGGAACTCTCGATGCACGAGATATAGCTGTAATAAAACGGTGTATAAAATAATTGGCTGTAAAGTTTGGAGCGCGTTGCATACGTGAGAGAGATAGCTAGTCGACCCTCGTCCCTCTCTTATATCCTCTCGTTTCCAATAGCTTCGCTTTCGACGTGGTAGTGTACGTCCCCCTTATTACCACCTTGTATACATAGCGTAAACCTCGACCTGCGTCGCGACGCGTTGAAAAACCTGCAGGAGGCAGGAGGCAAGAGGCACGAGGACGAGCTATACGCATACATGCGTATATGTTAGACTATACTACGTCGTTCCGTACGAGGATGCGATAAATAATATCGAAATATTTGATAGTGGGACAATTTTTATGGTCATTGTCATTATAAATTTGGCAGGAAATTTATAGGCTCGAAACAGAAAAAATAAAAAAAGAACAAAAACTATAGAGAGAGAGAGAGAGAGAGAGATGAAACGAGCTCTAACGATCTCCCGATACTAAAGATCACGACGTGTTGCTAGCTAAATCATTCGTCTTAACGACTAATCTTGATACTTTTTTTTTTTTTTTTCTTCTTCTTCTTCTTCTTCTTCTTCTCATCTTTTCCTGCTCTCCGGTTTTTCAACTTTCAAAGTTCTTCTTTCCTCATCTTACGGCATATTACATATATCAGTGGGTGCATTTCCACCTCAGATTACGTGTGATCAAAGTTTCGTAACTTAACAGTTATACCGCGATCTATTCAAGAATTTCTAATATTAGTTTAGCTTATTTTCAGCATGTGAAAATCTCGGGTCTAACATATGAAATTTATATCTTCGCTTTGCTAAAAACCAAACGAGAAAACGTGGAAACGGATGATTCCTCACGCTGTATCATAGCTCACTCGGACTCTGTGCAATGTTAGATCACCGGTTATATCTCCTGGCCTTCCTCGTATGTATTTATAACGCGGTGAAATGGGTATATACACTACCTAGCGCGTTTTCTGACGGCCTCGATAAAAACATCGAGGTAGGTAATCGGAAACGGTAAAACTTCGCGTAAATTTCGCGAAATTTATCGAACATATATATAGCTATATAAGTAATTGAAGAAATGTATGGTTTTACATTTTTTTTTATTTTATTTATTTTTTTTTCAAACTTGATGAAATTGGGTAAAAATTAATCGAGGATTTCGTCGTGACAGCGACCTAAGGGCCGTTTCGCCTGCGTAAATCAAGCAAAGTCCAAGGTCAAGCTATGCGGAGGGAGACGACGACGAAGAGTCGCTAAATGATCTCATTAGCGCATTCCTGTTGCAGGCGGGCGACCGAGCGTCGAGTCGCCTCGCGTCGCGTCGCGTCGACTTCTACCTCGTAGTGTGTCAACCAAACTCGACACACGTATATATATGTACAAAGTATACATACCTATATAGTCGTATATAACTCGAGAGCCTGCAACGGCGAAGAAGAAGAAGAAGAAGAAGAAGAAGACGAAGAAGAAGGAGGAGGAGGAGGAGGAGGAGGAAGAGGAGGAGGAGGAGGAGGAGAAGAAGACTAAAGGAAAAGGAAGAATAAAACGAGAAAAGAGAAGGAAGAAATTTGGTCTCCCGTAGGATCAAAAATGAGGAATCAGAAAGCCGGTCAGAGGAGAAGCTAGATATACGGGGTTTTAGGGATTGGGATGAGCGAACTCCGACTGTAGCTGGTAAACTGTAAGACTTCGGTAATTGGTTCCGGATGAAAATTCCTCGCGATTTCAAACGGTCGACTCTTTATTGAGGTTTGGTCAAGGGCTTTGATTTTCCGCGGGAGAAAGGAGGAGCGAGACTCCTTAAAAATTGACATTTTTAGGTCCTGTATCTTTTATCTTTTATCTTTTTATCGCGTTCGTTCGAGTTCCGCGTGGTTTTATAATACCTACATATTGAAGAATTATATCCACGATATATATATACGTGTGTATATGAGTAAAGGCGATAATTATACCGTAGTTGGCGCGTAGGTAGGTCGGTATAGGAGAAGAGAACTGAACTGAGCTTAATCACCGTTTTGCAAGCATTTATGCATTTCCAACACACTTGAGCTCTGGCCCGGCGTTGATTTAAAATTGATTTATGCAAATTGCCGCTGCATGAGCAATTAACAATTCCTTGTAGACTCGGTCGAGCACCCAGACACGGGACTGGGTTCCGCGTATATCTACCTACCCACATACACATTCACTCGTCTAAATCTCGCTAGGCGTACCTACCTACGCTACGTAGGTATATATACACCACCTATCTACGCTTTCTCGTAGGAGAGGATTTCGAAGGCGGAGATGAAAAGGGTAGCGCCCGTGCCCCGGACGACTTGATGAAGTACGAAACACATAGAGAATCCCCGATGCTATGAGAAAATGGAATTAATTTCATACGATGAAATTTACCGCTTTGTCATTGCGCATCTCTGCTAAATTTATATCTTACATATATATATATATACCTACGTATATACATACACCTACCTTGTATGTATATTATACACCCCATGTCCCTATCTGTAATACAACTATATACAATATAATATACCTAGATCTTAAGCTTTCGAATATTCTGTAAAACTGCGTAAGGAAAGAAAATCTTTCAACTCACTTTTCGTTTTTTCTTTTTCTTCTCTTTTGGATTTACATACCTATATGTACGTATAAATAAATACCTAGCTATAATACGAGAGAGAGAGAGAGAGAGAGAGAGAGAGCTGTTTTATTTTGAAAGTTGGCAGAAGCAGCGAGTGTTTCTGTCGTCTGGCAGGGAGCAGGTGCTTCGTGGTCGCGAGATATCTATGCGAGTAAATTTCTCAGCTCGTTTGTAAAATATATAAGTTTTATCGTCAAGAATAGAAACCGTTCGACCATTGCGCTGCACCGTATCGATAATGAGGTGAAGTTTTTTTTTTTTTCCCTTTTTTTTTTTTTTTTTGTAGGAAGAAATCGCACGCGAATATCTATACGGGAATCATTTGCATCAGATATCTGGTAGGCGAATTGAGATATTGGGAAAGTGTATGGGTACTAGCAGCCAGACCGAGTATGTCTATACCCTAGCCAACGGGCAAACTAATTCTATTAAAAACCACTTCACACTAATGCACTTCCGCTAATGCACTAATGTAACGCGCGTGTTACAACAGAGTAACCAAACACTCTACTATAGCTCCGGCAATAAAATCAATGGACAAGCGACGCGGACGTTCACCACCCATATTCCAGATTCGAGAATCGAGAATCCGCAGATCTCTGATGATATGTTTTACGGTTTTTAGCCAGGTTTATATCTCAATTCTACAAGCTTTCAAACTTTCCGATTTAAATGACACACAATTTTTAGTACTTTGGGTTTTTTGTTTGAAACTGAGTTTTTTATTTTTTTTTTTTGTACATGTTTGAAGATCCATTGGAACATGGAAATTCGAAAATGATCAAATGAGGGACCACCCTAATAATATACACACATATATATATATGTGGATGACACGCCACCCCAGACGTCTATATTAGGTATATAAAATCACAAAAGTTATATTTATATCTATGGTGCGCGGGTCCCAAGCCGCCCTGGACATCGTACATCGAAACACACTCTGGCAAATGCGTTCTTAATTCTCCATCACTGAACTCGCGACTCGCACTCCCACTTTTACCAGAGTTTCATAAGATTAACCGAGAACCTATACCTATATACGTGGTGGCAGCGATCATCGCGAAAAAAAAAAAAAACAAATAATAATAATAATAATAATAAGATATTCGCGGCGTTATTTTCATATATATAGATTTTCGTCTCACAATTCATGAAAGAAATTCATATCTTTAGTACAACGATGTGTAATGCACCTACATGACTCTCGTTTATAATTTTTTTTTTTTTTTTTTTTCTTTGCTCCTTTTTTCATTCGCTCAAATTTGCATGAAATCGATCGATTCGATCGCTGCTGCACTGTTCCCTGGGCGCGTATTATGCGGGTATAGTATATGGGTTGTTTTTGTTGTCTCCTTTACGACCGCGGACAACACTTTCTCACTTCTCTCTTCCCTCGTCCTCGCCCTCACCCTCACCCCCGCCTCACCCTACCGCGCTGTTTAATGCAGTCCATTAGAGTGCATTTAGATGAAGGGATAGTTGAAGCGCGGTATAGGTAGCGGCATAGATATATATCTGCGCTTCTGCGTTGCTGGTGCTGGTGCTGCATAGTAGTGCCGCGTTTGTTAAAATGCATATAAAATCGTGTACCTATATATACTTATAAGGTATGCGGTTTATTATTACATGGCAAAAAAAAAAAAAAATTTCGAAAGAAACGTAACCATTGGTTTATTTCCTCCCGTTTTAAATCCGCAAAATTTCAAAACAGGAAAATAAATATATGACAGAGACGTTGATCCAAGATTTTGATGTAACACGGAAATAAGTCGCGTATCGTTTGTCGGTAAAATACGCGAAGTGGACAGCACTTAAATTCGCGCAATATATTCAGCTGAGAGGGTTGTAAATAGAGGCTGGTGGTCGACGCGTGTCTCTATCTCTCCTATATATTCTATGTTAAAATATCGGTGTGTCGAAAAATTTTCGAACAACCCCTATCTGCACCGTACTATAGCCTGGCGAAGGGGGTATAAAACGGGGTATATAGACGGGGAAAAGAAGAAGCTTCGGCATCGAGGAGGAGTTGAGGAGGATTGAGGAGGGTTCAGAGAAGGGGTGGGTGGCGTTACTTAACGAAATCAATTCAATATCTCGGAATAAATACATTGATAAATCAGCCACTTTGCTAAAAGCTTATAGGTATATACCTACTACACTCGCCGCCCTTTTCTCTCCTACATTTCCCTCTTTCCCTCTCCCTGCAGCAGCATCTACGCAGAGCGCACGGAGCACAGAGCACAGAGCACAGGCTCAGCTCGGCTCAGCTTCTATATCCGAAGAACTTGTTTGCCCCCTGGCCCAACACCGCGATGAAGAAAAAAAAAAAAAAAAAAAAAACCATTTGCTTCAAGGATTTTCTAATATAAGAGTAAACCTTGCAAGCGTGCAATACGACAAGTTGAGGATATCTCTCTTCTCCTCAAGATTCATTTTTTCCTTTTTTTCCTTTTTTTTTTCCTTTTCTAAGAGGTGGAATAGCACAACAGTTGTGAACAGTATATAGTATACCTATGTGTATATTTTAAGTGATATATACGGAAAAGGAAAAGGAAAAGGAATGAAAAACTAAAAAGATAAAGAAAGGAGGAACTCGTTTGAGAAAAATGCCCAACTTGTTGATCATCTTAAATATTCATCCCGCGCTGACGCGGTCCTACTTAATAACCAGTGTTGCCAAGACCCGTACACCACCCCTCTTCTCTCTCTCTCTCTCTCGTCTGGTCCATTGCGGAGGCTGGGTTCCCCTCCGGTGTCTCCGTATATAGCGAATGAAATCCGTTAAAGCGTTCTCTTGGTAGAGCTAAAAGCTAAAAGCGCTTTTAAATTCCGCCAACTTCGTTTTACTCGGTTCGAACCGTGTAGGACCCGTCCGTATATATACGTAGATATATACGAACGTTATAGCTATATGGAGCGATTATTTATTTCTCGGGATTATCCATATTCGATAATACAAAAAAAGAAAAAAGAAAAATGAAAAAAGAAAGAAATGAAAAAGAATTTTTCCCTCCATTTTTATTCCGAGAATAAAAATAGGCGCACTTCTTAATTCGATGTAAGTATAGCCCAGCAAGTACACAACGTATCGTTTGATGGGATCTTAATGGAATGAGAGAGGCGTGAATTAGGAGAAGAGATATCGCGGCGAAACTGTACAACAAAGTCGGAAGAAGATCAGAAAATGTATGGGGAAAAAGTGTTAAGTGGGTGGCTCCTGGTAAGCACGAGATTTCTACGTCGACGTGGTCCACGTACGTCCACCAGCCACCTCGTGGACCAAGAGCAACGCGCTGCGTCGGTAAAACAAGCTACGCTCTCCTCTCCGGTTCTCTCCTCTTCTCCTCTCCTCTTCTCCTCTCTCCTCTTCTCTTCTCTTCTCTTCACTCCTTCCTCTCATCTCCCAGCGAATCGAGCCTGGCAACGGTCCAGCCAGCCTAATGGAGACTCTTAGCGTAATTAAACGTAAACACATTTCAGGCGTCACGCTAATCTGAATGCTTATCGAGGTCCGTTGGACGCCGCTAAACTCCCGGCGTTATACAGCTCTTCGTATACAAGTCTCTTCTCGAGTTGGTATCTGTGTGTTAAATACACCTTTACCCATCGTCTACATGTATACATATATACATATATATATATATATACGACTTTGAGAAATGTTACTTTGACTCGACGCGCCGATCGGAATGAACAATTAGTTAAATAATACGAGATTTGAACAGGTGTAGATTATTTCATGTCTATACCTGCGTATACTCATACCTAGTATATATTTGTGAAGGAGAATTTGTCAATCAGGTTGAGTGTCCAAGTTAAGTGACTACATCGGTTTAAGATTAGGGTATAAGAGCCTGACGATTTAAGACCCGTCTTCTTCTTCTTTTATATACCGCGTCTTTTCTATATACCAAAGTCAACCGTTAGTCAAGCGAAATTAATTGCCAATCCCAGAACTGGGAGGCTAAGTGACTTTTTTGGAATTTAGATTTTTCTATCTTTCTCTCTCTCTCTCTTTCGCTCTCTGACTCTGTCTCGAGACAGCTTTGAGTTTGACAGTTCTTTCGACCCTGTATAGATTCGATCCCATATTACAGCTATAGGTACTTGATTCATATAATTTTGTAAATTCTCCGATTATTTTCGAGGCAAAATCATTCCGAGTAATCTTCGATTCAGTTCGAAAGCGACTGCGTCTGTAGGATAAATGTCTCGAAGTACTTGATTCTGGCTAGAAATATGTGGGGTTCCTCGAGGGACCACCATTAGAGACATATCCGATCTGAGCTAGGAATCTCCCATTAAGTAACCTCCGCAAAGCCTGGAGTTGAGATTGAGGCGCAGGAGCTTCGGAGCTATTAGCTATTAGCTATTAGCTATTAGCTATTAGCTATTGGGCGTTATGCCCACGAGTCTAAATATAATATCAATTATTATCGAGTCTGAAAGCTCGGCAAGATCTCCGACGGACGGTAGCCTAGATGCTGTACCATAAGATAAAGGAGAAAAGAAATAAAGAAAGAAAGAAAGAAAGAAAGAAGGAAGGAAAAGACAGGGAGGTGGAGGACCGAAATTTGAACGTCAAAAACCATTAGTCGCGCTACCGTATAGAAACGATCGAGAGAGATTCACCGATCGATAGAATCTCCTTCAGGTTTGAAACTTACGAACGTGACGATGAGAGCGAAAGAGAGAACCACCTCCAGGGTCCATTAGCTTTCATTTGTTTAGACAGTAGATTGAGTCGATTGCTCGATCGTCCGTCAAACTATTACGTCAAAGTGCCTGCAAGAAGGATGTCCGCATCGGGACTAGATCGTCGCGCGCGCGAGCTACTAACAGAAACCAATTGTTAATAGGACAAATCCACTTCCACTTCCACTTCCACTTCCACTTCCACTTCACTTTTCCACTTCTCTTTTCCACTCCCTCTTCTCAAAAATTTATTCATTTATTTATTCATGTATTATAATTATATTAAAGGAAGGAAGAGAGAGGGTCGTGGTGCAGGTTCGAGGTTCAAGGAACGAAGAAAGAATTGTTAATATTCATTTAATTTCATAGCTGTTAAGGCTAATGTACCGCGTCGAGCCTTTCTCCTCCTTAACTCCGCTTCAGCTAATGGGAAAAATTAAGTTTACAGCTTTTTGCCAAGGCGTCGGTGCAGAAGATTATCGACCGTAATGACGGATGGATGGACCTAACTATAATAGATATTCTTACCCAGCAGCAGATTTATCCCTTAAAATACGAGTACACAGCCCTATATAAATCACGACAAATTTTTGAACATATGCATGCCGAAAGAAAGAAAGAAAGGAATAAGAGGATACCTATAACGAGACTCGTAGCCGAGGGAGTTAAACAAATGTCGCAGACTATTAACTAAACGGAACAAGCGAGGGTTTCCTTCTCGGAACTTGAACGTACGAAGTATAGGAGGAGAAAGAGATGTGCGAAGAAAGAATACCTATATCTGTGCGTGCATACTGTATAGGTATATATATTAAGAGGCGTTTTAGAATCGGCAAAGGGATGGATATAGGAGTCCGCGAGAGCTCGTGTACCAAAGTCTCGGTTAAGAAAGTGAAGAGAGAAATCTGAAATAGAAAACTCTTCACGATGGAATATCTCGCCGGATTTCATCCGTGGAAGACGCACGGCGTACAGAAGCCGCGCGGGCACCTATAATAGTAGGTATATACCTAAACCTAAACGCGTATGTCTTCGGGTAACCCGTTCCCTCTCAGCTGACGGATCACCCTCTAAATAGCGAAGCGACTAAGAGAGTAGGGAAGAGTGGAAAGAGAGGAAAAGGGAGAGCAGAGACAAGGGGACTTCGAGGACCGTCTGGGAATCTCGCAGAGACAAGTGTCTCGAACTGATGTGAGACGTTTTACCAAATTTCTATATAGATAAACCATAATTATACCATAATTTTTCGTCACGATGTTTGTTTTTTCTTCCTATATACCAGCTATAGCTGTGACGAAAATTGGACCATTGAAAGGATTTTAATAGCCGCGTTAAGTTTTGTTCTAAAACTATGTTATAGCCTAGGTGATTGATGACGTAGAACTATATATATATATAGTATAATACACCTTGTAGACACTGTGTGGCAGACTAGAAGTGAGCTGATGCTGATTAGTTACCAGCACTGTCGAGGTTTCCCTGTCCGCCAACCCCTCAACCTTCAACCCTCGACCCTCGACCCTCTCAAGACCTTAGAGGCATGATTAACCCGGGGTGGATTTTCTTTACTTCCCTCTTTGAGGATGGCGCCGCGCTGGTCCGCTCGCCCACGAGGTAACTCCTATTAATTAACACCGATATTACGATTATACTATTCGCCTTATACTGCGACTAATGGCGGAGAATGTATATTAGGCGATTGAAATCCCACTAGGTTAACCTAGTCCTACGATTCTAATTGAATTTTATTGATTATACCGCGCACCACCACACGTCTTGAAAACGCGGGACACGTTGATAATTTATCGATATTTGTTCAGCGAAATAACCCCGCGGGAGTTTATATTAGCTCGAACTCAAACTTTCATCGCTGATAGCATATCAGTATGACTGTCGCGATCTCGTTGATACTCATAATTGCGAATTTAATAGCCGGGGGATGAAGGCGGAGCGACGAATCCTTTTCGCCCTTCTTAATCCCCGTCTTAAATCTCCGAGACGGATAAGTTTCCCTTTTTCTCTCTCTGTTTCTCTTTCTCTTTATCTCTTTCTCTCTTTTTGTTTATTAATATTTGATTTTTATCTATAAATTAGAATCAGGTAGGTATATATAAGAGCTAAGGCTCCGCGACTCGCCTGCTTCCTTCCCAACGCAACGGCGAAATTTCTCTCGCTCCTCATCTTTGTTAGCTCGTCTCGCTCGCGGGTAGTCGGTAGTAGGTACGGAGGGGAATCGCGGTCCTAAATTTAATTAAATTTCAAGGTTTTTCGCGATTAAAAGACAGAGGACGAGGTGTTGCGAAATTAGTTTCGCCAAAGATAATGAATTTCGTTAATTATACCCGCGACCGTCTGAGATTAGAAGGATTTTAATACCGGGCAACGCGGGTGTGTACAACGCGCTTATATACCTACTTATATGCCCGCGTCTATCTATATATCCGATACAAAAATAATTCAAAGAAAATGGTGAAAGAAAAACAAAAAAATAATAATAACAAAATGAAACCGAAGACTAAAAGGAGAAAAAAAAAAAAAAAAAAGGGCTAGAGATCTGGAAACGTGGAGGATGGCCTCGACGAGTACTAGCAGAAATCGTTGAATATTTGAAAGGATTTAAATTCGGTGGACAGGTTCAGCGTATAGGTGGACAGTAGACTCCTGCAACCTGCAGGCTGGTAGACATATACGAAGGAGAGATTCTCTACGGTCAGAGCTAGCCGCGATCTACCCGACCTGCTAGCCAGACGAATTTTCTTTCTCCTTTTCCCATACTGTTTCACACAGGATGGACCATTTAAATCGAGCGTATAGACATTTCTGTACAAATGCACATATATACCTACATGTTCATCCACGCCGAGCTACACCGGGCGCAGACGGATCTTCGTAAATAGTTGAAGAGGTCCTTGTTCTACGAACCATTTCAGAACCATCCGAGAATCGTAGTAATCCAGTTTGTTGGGACGAAAGCAAAGGAAACATCCTCGAAAGGGCGTTAGGGCTTAATTAACCGAAAGAACGATACAGGATTTAGCTTTTTTGAGGTAAACCAAAAAGGGAGGCTGAAAATTCTATCCCCAATCACTATACAGGTATACGTAAAGTGTTTCTTTTTTTTTTTTTTTTTTTCTCATTCTGCACCATTATACCTACCGATGATCTTATTATCATGTCAGTGCATATAGAAAGATTTGAGAGAGAAGCAGAAGAAGTAAAAAAAAAAAAAGCAAAAAAAAAATGGGAAGTGAACAACGCAAGGAGTGGAAGGATAACGAGAAGAAAAATTCTTCCACCGACAACAGAGGCCCAGTGTTAACTTGCTTCATGAATGGTACCATTATATGTACAGCCTGGTCGTCTTGCTGTCTCGAATAAGACCTTGGAGAGGTTTTCTTACCGCGAGATAAAGTATATACGAATGCGATGGCTTGAATCGAACGAATTAATTAATTGCTGAGGTTTTTATTTTATTTTATTTTATTTATTTATTTATTTATTTATTTTTTGTTCTGGGGTGAGAGAGAATATTTTATTTGAAGAAAAAGAGTGAAAAAAAAAAAAAAAGGGAAAAAGGCAATCAGAAAAAGGCAAAAAATGAAAAAATACATTTATGTAACCCGACGGAATTGTGAAATTGTTCGGAATATACTATATATGTATACTTTTTTCACATACCTACATATGTACCGTATAACGAAACTAATTACTCGCATTGACAATAATCGCGTATCGCGTACTGGCAATGGTAAATCCTGGCTCTGTTATTACGATGATATTTCGTAATTTAAATTAATTGAAAAATATGCACCGTACGCTCTTCAAACACTGTCCACATGTATGCACATATATAAACATATATATAGGTATATATATATATATGTATATATATATGCACCGGTAAAATTGCAGTATACCGAAAAACCGTCCCTCAAATCATTCTATCCCCCAGTTATAGTATAGCGAATAGGTAAAGTATAACTTATTGCTTTTTCCCAAACAATTTTCTCCATTGTCGTATATTTTCTCTATTTACGGAAAAATATGGTAGACTGCAGATATAATATATCCTGGATCAGCTGCAGAGATCCAACGTCGACTGTTGAGATAATATAACGCATAACGTAACGTTAACAATAATTAACATGTTTATTTAAAAAAAATAAATAAATACGTAATAAGAATTTCTCCATATTTACTAAACGTGTATAGTCAATCTTGTTAATTACGTAGTTTAACATATATACATGTACCCTTGGCTCTCCCACCTGTGGTGCCGAAGTTCATAGGCGTGGAACACCTAGTTTGAATGAATTGAGTAACGGTATGGGTCAAGGGTTCGGAACTTCCAATCCTGGCTAATATTTCTTGTATCAAGAATACACCTCAACTAGATATTATAAGAAGGAAGGAACAAGGAAGATAGGGTATCGCGTTCGCATGTTCGTAGAATAATTTATTCCCGTCAAATTTAATGGCCAGTTTAGTCCGAGGGGTAGTTACTATATACGTATATACCTATATACTATATGTATACACGTGTATATAAGTAATCGCTAATCGCTAATTAATATCGCGTGAGTTGATACGGTGATGGTCTCTGTACACGAGGATATCAGTTTATTATTTTTACCAATAACTTATCTCAACGATAGTTTTACGCCTCCTAAAGATCTGTACCTACACGGTATACCTTTGCCCATGCGCCTATACTATACACGTCACATACATAGAAGCGTTCTTCTAATCACCAATTACTTATCTCTGGCCCTCCCTGCGCTGTCCATGCGGCTCCACCAACCCCCCCAATAATTATTAATTATCTGGTCGTTAGGTTATTTATTACTGTAATAGTTTCTAGCTTTTCTTTTTTTCTCTCTCTCTCTCTCTCTCTCTCTCTCTCTCTTCATAATATGGGCGTCGAAGGTTTTGAGGGGAATGGCTGATAGGTATACGTGGGATATGTGTGTAAACTGTAAAGACGTAATCGATAACGATTTTTGATTAATTCTTCAAAGAATTTTCCAACAAATTTCAAATGCAGAATAAAACGCCTAAGAGGATTACGACTTTCATCATAGTGGACGGCTATGGGTATGACTGCACAAATATATTAGCATAGACGAAAAACAAAATCGTAAAACAAGGCGTCGGAGACGAGGCTTACGATCTCTCGCACCCTCGCATCTCACTTTTTTCTATTGTTCTTTCAACCTAGCAGATATTTTTATCTTAGCTATGGAAATATATCCGTGTGTATATGTATGTAAAGAACGGCGCAAAAAAAAAAATCTGAAAATTTTCACTTATCCACGGACGAACGCTTCCGAAAACTATAATCGGAAAACTGGACGGAGACGAGGAATAAAAGTAAGAAGAAAAAGTAGACTTCTTATGTCAAGGGCTGGATCTACATATACCTACATGGATACCCATAGTAGCGAATAAACTGAAAATATTACTAAATCAAGTTTGAATTATGCAGTTTTTTGTTGTTGTTCAGTTGTGTCCCCCTTTTTTTTTCTTTTTTTGACCTCGTTACACCGGCATAATTTATATAGCGATTTTTCGCATGACCTTCCCTTCTCTTCTCTTCTCTTCTCTTCCCTTCCCTTCCAGCATCCAGCTTCCTTTTCCTATTTCTATTAATCCCCCCAGCATCCCCATAGTTCGTAACTCGTCCCGCCCTCCTCGGAGGATCCGGAAGTCGAAAAATCTTCCCACAAATCACTACGTCCCTGGTATAATACTACACAATGGACCGATTGTGCGTACAGCGTATTTGCTACAGCAACGGGGATAATTCCCTGGTATACTACCACTGCACCTTAACTAAGAGAAATAAATCTATCCAACGGAAGTCTGCAGTACAGTACGTAGAGGTCCCATGGTCCCCTTCTATGGAAATCCGCACGTTGGATGACGTAATCGCGAAGAACACAATGAAAATTCGAAAATTTAATAGGAAAATACATTTTTTGCATATTTATATACAAAAGTCTCTTATACGCATTAATTCCATATGAAATCGTAATTAAATCCTCGTCTCTAATTTCTCTGATAGTCTACGTGCCTACGTGATATCGTCCCTTCCATATAGTATCTTCTCGCGTAGGGTCAGTCAGCTGGACCGGATAGGTACCTAACGCTGTATTTATGGATCTCGCGGATCTCATCATCTCCGCAAGACATTTCATTATATGAATCACTGCATACACCCTCCTCGCAGGTATTTACCTTTTCCTATACGTATATATGTATAGTTGTATACCCAGAACCTAGAGCTATAATACCATCCCTGCAATCTCCGATTGGCTCGACGTAATTTTCGATCGGAATTTCATTTCCAAGTTCGCGTCACGTATCAGACCGCCAGTCCTCGAACTCCGGAGTTTGCTCCGATCCGTAGTGGTCAGTTCGGTCCAGATTTCTCAAGAAATTATATCGCCGTTCATCCTCAGGGTGAGAGACTTTTATTTTTTCTATTTCTTTTTTTTTTTTTTTTTTTTTTTTATCCTCAAGATTTAGAATCGCTCTATACGAAAGAAAAAGAAAAAGTGGAATATAGACGATAGAGACGCGGCTGTAGGTATACCTATCTTGTAAAATCGATTTCTCATCACCACCGCACGGTCTATGCTATGCTAATTCATTCGCCGTTAGCTTATCGTCGCAGATTTTCACCTTATCGTAGTTTACACACGTGGTAAGGTGTGCCCCGGCATTACTATACCCCACCATGTTTTACCTAGTGACGATGAGTGTAGGTATTCAGAGCGTGCATGAACGATGAAATGAAAATATACAGCCAAGCTGATATTAAACCTTTACTTAAACCTAAACAGCTAGGCTATAGCTAGATATCTAGCCCTGCTACAGCGAGGTATACAGACACACACACACACACACATGTAGCAATATACGCATGTATGAGGTGTTAGCCTGTTTCTTCACGTGTGAAATTTATTTAACTTTATCGGATGGATATATCCTCGAGCTGTGAACATGAAAGAGAGTAAAATGTGCGATAAGAGGAGATGGAGATTGAGATGAAGGGAAGAGAAGAGAAGAGAAGAGAAGAGAAGAGAAGGTGAGGTGTGTCATGTTGATTATTATAAAGTGTAAAGATGTTTGGGAATGCAATATGTATAAGGGGTCTTATACTCAACGAAAGTATCTAATTAAGGCGATATTTTCTGAGATGTATTGTTTCAATAGTATCCTAACGAGCTTAGTTCGTTCGTAACAATTATCGTTACTTCCTAAAAGTTTAAGCTCTCTTTTTAATTAAGAAATTAACGGCCCACTTTATATCGGCCTACTTTAGAAATGGGTTATTAAGAAAAAGTTTTCATAATTTATATCTTGACTGAGCGATACGAGCTGGGGCTCCTCTATTCGCGAATATTTTAGTCACGAGAAAAAAAAAAAAAAAAAACGAACGAAAAATCTTATGAGTATGCAGATTTATCAGAATCGAACATTTCTGTATGTAGTATATAAATTATAAATACAGAATCGGAATTCCTGCATATAATTAGGCTGATCCTTTATTCAGTCATATTCGAATGTCAATGCTCCCATATAAGATGTAGAAGCCAAAACGTTTCCAAATATATAGAAAAAGACATTTGGGGCGTTACTCAAAATTGAGATAGGAATCTGGAATTTTGTGTAAAAAATTGGCGGACGTCTTGACCCATGAAATGCAAAGATAATCAAAATTAAGGACCACCCCAATATAGGTATACCTATATGTATGATCGACTCGAGTTAAAAACTCAAGGCTTATGCCTCTCAGAGATCAAATGTTAAATTAATATCAACAACAGATCAGATATAATCATTCATTTCCAATAGTCAATTATAATAAACAAGATGTCATTTCGTCATCCGCGCAATACCAGCCGTGCTGCAGGCCGCACCTAAATTTTATTTATATAATACCCGCTCCTAAAGTCAGGGAATAATCTGCGCCCACAAACGAATTTACCAATCGATATCCACTCGTATAAATTTACAACTTAACAGATTAAAACCTACGTTCGTATATTATATACAGAAACTGAATCTATAATGTACGTTTTACATCACATTGAATCTTATGGTAAAAATTAAACAAATAAATTGAATTACTATACGTACATCATATATATATATATATATATATATATATATATATGAGATTATTGATACGATATACATAAGTCGACAGATAGATGTGCAGATATGCATGTACCTACATCTTATATTCACATACCAATAATGAAACGCGTATATATTTTTCTTCTTACCCTACGATATATATATGTAGGTACCTTTGATACGTTATAATTATTATACTATACCCATGTGGTGCAGTAAGGCTCTACCTATATAATTATATTTTATACTACGCAGCCTTCGCGCAATGACTGTTACAAATCTACCTCGATAAATAAAATTGGTCCCAGCTTTAGTATTATTTCAAGCAATTAACGATCGCGCGCCTTATGCCTTAACCGTTGTCGTAATTAGTCCGGGTTGACCCGGTGCCCTCAATTGACCATTATATCGTTATATTTATCATCACGTTTAAAACTATTGTTCGTCGTGAGAGAAAATTTAAAAAAAAATAAAATAAAATAATGAATAAATAAATAAATAGAGATACTATATATAAAAAAAAAAAAACGGAGATACAGAGATCGCGAACATCAAGGTAATCATCAAGCCGGTTGTCACTTTGTAATGGGATTTCTTCACCACTACATATAGGTACCTATGTTTTACACGCATATAATATATAATTATACTATAACGAATTAACGATCAGATATTATTTATCGTTACGATTTAGAGTGAAATTATCAACGCCCGCAGCTGGATATCAGAATATTATATTGTATAATTCATACATAATTTTTCTCTTATATATATATGATGTTTAAATATTCTTTTTTACGACGAAAAATTGTATTGTGAAATTTTCACGAGGATCATATTATAGCTGCATGCAGTGGTTCGAGTAGTAGTAGTAGTATACAACGTTTCTCTATTTATAACGTTTTTATATTTTTATTCTTTTATAATATACGTATGTATAGTTTCTACGAGAATAAAGTATCGTAGAGCTGTACTGTACTGTACTGCACTGTACTGCATCTGCACTGCACTGCACGCGCCCGGATATATTTCCGTGCATTCGGGCTAGCCGTAGCAGTTTGCTCAACGCTAGCTGTTTAATGTCGCCATTCGCTGGTTTTTTTTATTAACAAGACGTCGCTATGAATAAAACTCGGCTACGAGTTACGAGCCTCGTGCTGCAACTCTACTGCTGCATCGCGGAATATGCCGGAAAAAATCAAAATAAGAAGAGGAATCGAGAGGGAGGAAAAAATCATTTTTTTTCGTCCAACGATAACGCACATGCGTCTATATAATATTTCTGTATTAGATTCGCGAAAACGATCTAAGGATACGAGCTGAACGAAGTAAAAAAAAAACGTTTTTCCCTTCTTCTTCTTCTTCTTCTTCTTTTTCTTCTTTTTATTATTCCGATCTCGAGGAGGCACGCGTGCAGCTTGATACCCGGGCGAAAAAGTGGGTCTTGACAAAGGTGGTCAAAGGCGGGGCAGAGCGTAGCGGGTTGTTTATTAATAATTAATAAACTAATTGAGGCTTCCGTACGAGGAACGCCCTCACGACGTAAATCAAGAAGCTTGACCGAAAGGCTGCAGCGGGAGCAGCAACAGCAGCAGCAGCAGCACCAGAGCTAAACCATCGGAACCAACGGCACATGTATCGCGTTATTAATTTCTGGTCAAAAAGGATGCCTATATAGGTATAGACATAAGAGATCCGAAGTCATAGATGCGGGGGCTGAAAATTTTTGCGCTACATAGATTCATCGTATTGGTAAATATAAAATGTAAATTTACTTGAATAAAATAAGGATATATGTATCTTGTTGAAATTTTTCTAAATTATATATGTTTAAATGTGTATAAAAAAAATAAGTAAAAATTGAAGAGGGAAATAAAGAGGGATGTTATAGAAGAGAGAGTAAAAGAAAAAACAGGTGTAGAACCGAGACAAGCCGGCATATTATGGTTCGTGGGAATAAAAATTGTTTGAAATGAAATTCCGTGGGCTTGGTGCAGGCAGGGTTGGTGTAGCCACGCACGAACCGGAAATTCATAAGATTCAATATGGTCTGGTCGGCAATGGGGTTGGGGGGTTGGGGGTTGGGGGATCGCGGGGTGTCGCAAGGGAAAGAGAGGAAAGACGGGGGCGGCATGTAGTTTACATCAAATACGTGCCAGCCCCACCTCAATCTGCACCCTTCCTTTACCCCGGACACTTTACACTCTCGGCTGCATGTTTACCACCGCGATATATGAACTAATATCGAAGAACGCGGGGAAAGAAAGGGAGAAAATATATAGAATAGTAAAAAGCCGTCGAGAATTTTCTCCCAAAAGTATATAATATTATATTATATTATAGTACCTATGCGTATGGATATTATATAATACATATGTACATATATGTGTACCCATATGCCGATCGTTATTTCTCGGCTAATTTCTATCAGCTAATCGGTAATGAAAATTTCAATGTTCTCCTCTTTGTCCCTTTTCCTATTCAACGAGCTATATTTAGTACCCTGCGTTACGCGGATACACCGGAAATAATGTCGGTGCATTTTGAACGCCCTGGTTAAGGGGCCTTCGGATGAATGGGGCGAGAATATTGGCTGGCTCTCGCGTATAATACCCTGGGTATAGGAGCGAGAGAGTGAGAGACCGAGGAGAAGCGGGGACCTGGCGAATATTAAATATATTATTACATTCATTCTCATTTCCCTTTACCTCGATCCAGGCCGCCTGCACAGTGACGGGGTTGAATCCCTTGCGAGCGCAAACAAATCCAGATTTTAAATTATCTTTTTAATTTTATTTTTAAACTGTAGGTACCTGCGCATTTCTCTCTGACTTAGATTCCTGTTTCTTTTATTTTTATTTTTTAATATAATATAGGAAAAAGCGAACGCTGACCAAAGAAGACGTGTGATTTAAACGTGCGAATTGTGTGAATTGTGGCTGCCAGGGAGCAGCTGATTTACGAGATTCGCCGAGGCAGAGATTCTGATCGCTATTCAACACGGTGCAGGAATAATTGTGCAAACAACCCGATTAAAATAATTAACGTTCTAATTAAAATCCTGGACAGCCAAGGTCGCCGTCCTGCCTTTCGCCCCCCCGCTACTCTTCGGCTTCTTATTATAAAGTAGGTAGGTATGTATGTATACCTACTGTACTGAGCAAGTATCGCAAGAGGCAAGAAGCAAGAGCCAAGAGCGGCCCTCAGTTTCCATATTTCTCTTATTATTTGGTCTGCAGAAGGCAAGGTCGAGGTTAATTTCGTTAATTAAGACGATAATTGACTCATGAATAATTGAATATCATCATATCGGTATTAAAAAGTCGAAAATTAATGTCCAATATTTGCACAGAGTATAATAACGATTCGCGAGTATCGAAGCTGGTGTATTACTAGGTACTATACGTTACCGTGTACAGAGATTTTTTTATACCCCTATACGCTCCTGCAATTAGTCTAGTAATAAACGTAATTAGTTGACATTCTCGAGTGATATATCATATGGTCTTTGAGCCTTTCGCGGTGAGATTCTGAATAAGACTTGGCTTCCGGGATGGAGCCGCGTTGTTTAACGGTTAGGTGCCGACGTTTCGTAAACATTGCAGTTTACTTCATCAGGACGAGAAACAACCTGTATCAGGTTGTATCAGGTTGTTTCTCGCCCTGATGAAGTAAACTGCAATGTTTACGAAACGTCGGCACCTAACCGTTAAACAACGCGGATATATCATATTATACCTGCACATATTATATCGATCGTTCAATAGATGGATGCCCATCGCCTCTTTCCATTAGCATGAAGATTGTAAGCACCAATATATGCCTGGCATATGATATAATATATTACCCCACCAAATAAGAAGAACAAAAAAAAGTAGAAGAAGAAGTAAACAGCTCGTTCAGAAACACACGAGACGCAGACAGAATTCGAAATTCCGAGTTATGTAATGACAAACTGCATTACGAAACGATTTTCGCTTTATAATACGATCAAACGATTTCTAATAATTATAATCCCAGAAATTATGACTCGTGCGATTAAAAACTCACCACAAATTTCGCCCTTTTTATTTCGCGACTCCAACCATTCCGTCCGATCTGCGCACTCTTTGGCAATTCCTTAATCTCCTCTATATCTGTAATCAAAAATGATACGACTAAAATATACGTGTACCTGGTGTATATATATCGGAATGAACCGTTACTAGTCGATTGCACAACACCTCTCTTTGGGATTTATTTTATCGAGGAGGTTGGATTTCGTCTGATTTTAATTGATGTCATTAATTCAGCTCCAAGCTGTTATTAATTAAGCTTGTGGTTAATGGCTATTGCCTCAGGCTGATATCCTATACTCGTATATATATATATATAGTAAACAGGCTGAAATCTTTCCTCTAATAAATTAACGTACAAATTTTTTATTTCCTTACTATATTCACGGACTCGTCATAATTCTTTCCATCAAATTACGAATTCCGATATATATTTCGTCCGAGAACTGGTGGTTATTCAATCCCATTAATATAAAGCCTATATATATATATATATATATTGGCAAAGTTCAATGGGTCAAAAACAAGTTGTGTAACGTAAAACCGCGGTGTACAGAGAAAGTTGGTGACTGCTAGCCGTAACGCGAATTACCTACTTGCGACAATAATTATATAAATGGACATAAATAAAGTCCGCGAATTTCATCGACGATGGATTAAAATTTATTTGTCTTCCTCTTTTTTCTCCATCTTTCTCTCTCTCTCTCTCTCTCATTGATGTATAGAAAAACGTGCTAAAAGGATAGCGTTGTTTGTTATTATTTTCGTTTTTTTTTTTTGTTTTTTTTTTCTTCTTATTTTGCGAAATTGAGATAATACCACTTAGCACTTCGACACCTGTTATTTTAGCGGTTTTCTCTTTATACACTCTCCCACCCCCTCGATGTAGATATTATCTTGATCCCCTCAAAATTGATCCTCTTAGCACCAAGCCTCAAGCGCGGATGTAAACACGATTTAGAACTAAAGATCGGGTTCCAATGCGAGAAAGAAGAAGAAAGAAAACCGAATAGGAGTCTCAATCCAAATTTACAAGACGTCAATTATGTATATAAATCTTTTTATATTCATATAAAAGCAACAAAAAAAAAAAAACAATCTTACGGATATAATATATATAAGCTCGATTTATCGAACGAATTGATAATGTGGTTCTGTGTATTACCTATACATATATATATATATATATATATATATATATTATAGAGAAAATTTCACCTCCTTATAACGCAAATGTATTACTGCTGGTATAACTATCGAACATACAAGGGAAAAGATACCGTGCGTGGGTGTACATGCACGTATGTACGTTACGTACAGAGCAAGTAAACGCGTCCCGAGTGGGTGCGGACTACAACGGCAAGAGATTAAGTGGTCGGTGGTCAGTACGGGCCGGTGATATACACGGGATCCAGGGTTCGACACAACTTATACGCGAAAGAGAGTACAATACAAGTTGCGATAATAAGATGCCTTATAGTAGCAGTTAGGGTATAGGTATATACTATATACACGGCCTTATATAATTCATTAATTTTCTCTACGACTTTCGTTAACTTGTACATCATTTTTCTTTTTTTTTTTTTTTTCTTTTTCTTTTTCTTTTTCCATCAGAAACGAGTATACCAGCTACCTATGTATAGAAAATAACCAGCTCGATTAAAACTCGTGCGGTATTCTGTTATCTATGACTATATATGAAACGCATCGATAAGAAGACCCGTGTGTGTTCCGTTGGACGGATGAATGACTCCCTTATACTTTATATTTTGTTGATCGCATTGAATTAGTGATTGAAGATTATTTTATTTATTTTTTTTTTTTTTCTTTTCGAGACTTTTTAAAAATTCTCTCTATGTTGTATAAATTAATGAATATATAGGAATATATAGGGAATAATCGGTACTTATATGGCGTATATATTATATATAAAGCGACGTTATTCGAGAACCATTACGCAATTGTTATATCTAGATATAGATAGCGGCGAATTAGATACAAGTAGAAATTACGTAGCTGGAATACACTTACACGATAATGGTAAAGGTACAATGCCGGGATTAGAAACGAAGTGTATCGCGGTATAATCGGGTGGGCAGTACCTACCCGGCCATATAAATAATCTCTAATCAATCTCTGTCAGCCGTCGTATTGTGGCTCGCGATAATCCAGGCTTGGACCACCTGGACTCTCAACAATGGTTCAATTATACGATCCGGAAAGCGACGGCGACGGGTACGATGCGGTTACAACGATACCGCCGCGCGTTCGCGGCCGCTCGGTTGTCTCCTAGTTGTGTCACCTGCTAAACCAGGTGACATACGCATATAAGAATACGTCGACTTCTTCACGGCCGTCTAATGACAGATCTAGAATACTCCTAAGTACCCCTTTGTAGTCCGGGGACAGTGCGCTCACCCCAATAACCGCAGATACATTTTTCAAGCCTTTCGAAATTCCGCGAGCCGCAAGACTCCGAGACCTGAAATTCACGCATAGGTACTACGTGTTCATAATTCCGTCTTGAGATGCACAGAAAGAAAGGGTAACTTGATTCAAGAAAATTTTGCGGTCCAAAAATGGAGACCGAAATTTTTGATTTGATCCGAGAAAATTTCGGTCTCCATTTTTGGACCGCAAAAATTTTCTTGAATCAAGTTACCCTTTCTTTCTGTGTGCAATTTGAAAAAATTGAAGAAAAAAAAAACCAATTTGCAAAAGTATAAAGAACGAATGAAAAAATTGAAAATGACTGGGGGAGTTCAGCGCGTGAAATTGTAGTTACAAAACGTTACTATATACCTAGTCGTAGATATATTAGATATATCAATATACTATATACATATAGGTATATACCTAATTCGTGGAGGATGGCGCAGTGAAACGTGAATATCGTCGGGTACAATCTGGACCGTGGATTGAACGGTATACATATTGAATTCACGCCATTTCTGTTTAGTCAGACCGTTTGATGGCAGATCTGGCGATATGATCTACGCCCGGGTATACATAACAACGGTGTCGGAAACCATTTTTTATACTGACAAATAGCCTTTTGCGGTTTATTGGATTTTACAATAATCTACGCGCGTTTGTCAACGGTCTAGCAATACCTACCATCAGAAAAAAAAAAAAAACGAAATTCTCGTCCGTCCAGGTCTCGGATGAAGTATACTGTGCTAACAATTTTCGTTCAATTCGTCTATATGTATAAATTCTTATTCTTCGTCTTATTATTTTATTTCTTTTTTTTTTTTTTTTTCTTAATTTTCTCTCATCTCAGTCCATAGCTGATCGATTCGCCTAATCCTAGTATAGTATCTCGACGTTGATAATAATCGAAAAAGCTATAGGTGTAGCTTACACGCGTATACGCATATCAAAACGCCTGCAGTATCACCCCAACAACTAATTCCTATTCAGTCCCGAGACAATTTGTCTTTATAGACCTTTGACCCGCAGCTCTGGCTGTCCGTTTGCGTGACATCAGAAAACCCGAGAACTAGCCGCTGCTGCAGCAGTAGGTACAGGGGCTATTATTTATCGATATCTTTGTCTCAGCTATATGGAAGCCTGTCAACTCTTATATATACCGCTGATCCCATATCATGTATTCTATAGAATAAATGAAATTCTATTCGATTTTTCACCCGATTTTATTATACCCCAGAAAAACACACAAATTATAATTTCAATCGAAAATGAAGAAGGTACAACGCGTTTTCAGATAAGAAATGACGCGAGTTATGGAATATATGTCGACGAAACCGCGTGCATCTGGTGAATTATTTCAGCTAGGTGGTTCATAACTATCCGAGGTTTCTCAGGGCGACGGTTCACTGACTCTAATGATCGGTCATTTCCACTCTCCTCGCGAGTTGCTAGCTGCGGGACGAAGTTATATTTTTATACTTCTTATTTTTCAACCGCGTACAGTTTATGTGTGTTATATTATTATGCTTGTGTGAAATACAATGTTGTTATAGACTGGACGACCGCATGAATGACTACGTTACTTGTCCGATTTATATATATATATATATATATATATGTATATGCGGTTCACAGTGACGAAACGAACCGTATAGGTATATATATATACCGGTATGGTATATTGAATGAGTCTTCTCTCGCGAGCTTCGTTTCGTGTCGGTCAGCCGCGATAACTATACGGTTCATTCAATGATCGTAAAATAATGAAATTACAAGTCGATATGATCGACGAGTTATAAAATCCTAATCGTCTGTCACATATAACGTATATAATGATGATCGATCGGTCTAATAGATTGCGATATAGCGTAGGGCATTTTTTATTTTATTTTTTATTTTTTTTTTTTAATATAGAAGAAGTATATAAAAATGAGAATAAAAATCAGACCACTATCTGAAAGAATGATAAAATTCTATATCTCATCTTGCTGCAGCCGTTCATCGTCGCGCGTCTCTCATCTACAGGCGAGAAAGCGTGCTCGCGCTAGCGGCTATATACCTAGAGGGAAAGGGTTAGGGTTTAGCAACCTAATACAAGGGAACCAGGGGCTGGTGTGTTGTCGTTAAATCACAGAAACGGGGCTCTGTTATTGACCTCGTCGACAAATTTATCGTCACCGTCGAGTCTCTGCACCAGGGCAACCCACGCGTTATAGGTATACCTACACCGTCAGATATATGTTATGTATAGGTGTATATACCTATATAGATATATATCGTTACGTATATTTATCTATACCTCTACTACCTACCTAGTGGCAAGTTCAAATTGATTCGTTCCCAAAAAAAATTATCTATAAAACATACCGCGGATGCTCCGTAATTTTATCATTTTAGAATTTCAATGCTTTCATGGACCAGTAGGACGTCTCAAAATATATAGAAAAATAATGTAACCAAAACCCCTTAGGTTCCTATCCAAATTCTAAATACCGCTTCAAAGTCTTCGAATTTTCTCATTTTAAGAAAACACGATTTTTTACATTTCGCAATTAATTTTTGTTCTTCATATCGCAGTATTGCTCCGAAAGATCCCAAACTTGGTACACTTCGTACCTGTAGTAGCAGGTGTCTCATAAAAATTGGACAAATTTTCAAGAATACCCTACAAGAATTGTCAGGAGTTTCAGATTCAGAGAAGCGATATAACGCTATAGGAAGTAAAAAATATAAAAATTGTGTCTTATTCAAATATGGGAAAGTTCAAAGGCTTTGGGACAGTACTTAGAATTGAGATAGGATCCTGGGGTTTTGACTACATTTTTTGTTTTTAATACGTATGGAGAAAAAACGCCACTCATTATTCCAAAGGTGAACACGCAGTGATAGTCAGATTTACTCGTCCCACAGTGCTGCAGCATAACGGGTTTAAATATATATACTATACCTATACGTACATATGTTGAAATTTTTGTCCCACTTTACGTAGACACTGTGTATATAGTTAACTATATGGTTTACCTAGGCGGTATACATATAGAGATATGCGCGAAATCGCGGTGTGAGAATGGTGTAAGCCGGGGATTCCCCCCCGCAGCTTCGCCCACACCGTGCCATCGCGTCATTGTTCTGGTTTATTCGGTGATTTGTGGATTTTACTCGAACAACCTTTCTTTCTTTCTTTCTTTCTTTCTTTCTTTCGTTATGGATTATGGCGTGTCTGGTGGCCCGAGGAACAAGATGTCTCAATATCGTTCTCGCAGGTAACGTTTATAACGGGGTATATAAACGGTATAAAAGAGTATATTTTCGGTGTCGAAAATAAGAAAGAAGATTCCTCCGATATAGAATTAGAAAAAAAAAAAAAAAAAATCGATTCAAATCTAGGATATTTTTGCAAAGTTATACTCAAAATCTCGAGTGAAGTGTATAGTATAACACAGGTGTGAAAATGGGCCTAAAATATACGTAGCGTAGGTATAGAGCCGAGATGGAAATCGAGGCGATAAGTCTTAAAACCTTTTAGCACCTCGGTGAAGTGAAAGTCAACAGAGTCGACTGAGAGACGCGTTATAACATAAAGATCTTAGCGCGAGTTGAAATCGTATGGTATCTACCTACTATATAAGAAATGGTAATAATAATAATTACCCATACATTATACAGAGGTATATTCTCTATTCACTGTATAAACAGAATTTATACAACAAACGTGGTGATAATTAACGAGAATTATTTACAGGTAATTCCAATTACTATTTAATATCTATATACATATATATAAATATAGGTATATATATGTGTTTTTTTTTTTTTTTTTTTTTTTTCCGTTTCTCCCTGTATAATACAATCTTTCGGTCGTTTATTATATTTCGTAAAAAGTATGTAAGTTCCTTCTATGTATGTAAACGCCACATATGATCGTCAGGATCGTTGACATTACGTATACGTATAGGTATAGCTGTCAGTTAACCCGGGCAAGTTTTAATCTCTGGACTCGATAACAGCTTTAATTAGAGCTGGAGCTTGAGCTGGCTAGGTAGGTTGGTAGGTAGGTAGGTAGGAAGGTAGGTATGTTTAGTTTTTAGTTAGACGTAGCTACACGCCGAGGTAATTAAAACCTTGATTAATGTACGTGTCCATCGTTCGCTCTAATGAACTTTCACGGCGCACCTGGAAAGTCCAAAGTCCAGGCGTTTGCCGACATATCTATACCCATGCAGTTCCAATACATAAAAGATGCAATTTTCTTTTTTCTCCTTCTTCTTTTATTTTTCCCAATCATATACGTGTTAAAAAAAAAAAGAAAAAAGAAAAATGAATAGTTATTGGTAATTAACGTTACGATAATTGACATTCCAAGCTTATTATTTTATAATAAAAACTATATCACATATATACCTAAATAAATAATATACATATGGGTATAGGTACCTATAATACCCGAATCCTAAACGCGACAGATTTACCGGCGACATTCTTGGTATAGTAATTAATTAAGGTAAAATGCAGCGAGGTAGGTATATAATATTCAATTAGCAGAAATAGAAAGTGTTGAAAGAGTCTTCAGATTTCGTAAGCTCTCTCTTCTTTAGGCTGACAAATGGAATAGAGGTATACGGTGCAATGTACGTAGAACGTAGGTAGGTAGTATACGTAATATACATACATATAGGTATGTATATATAGTTTTTTTTTTTTTCTTCTTCTTCTTCTTCTTCTTCTTCTTCTCTGGGGTCGAAGAGCGAGCGAGTATAAGCTAGTGGAAGGCAGCCATGAGAACGAGCGGAGATACTGCTGCAGCATACGAGAGTACGAGAGTTATGGCACACGAAATTAAAAGTCAAATTAAACATCGTCTTAACTGGTACAAGCTCATTAAACGCTATCATGAAATCAATCACTCGGCGATGACGCTAGCGGCAACTCGAGTCGCGCATCAGAAAAATACACATATATTTATTACTCATACACACATATATACACATAGATTTTTCCCCCTCGCGAGAAGTTTTAAAATTATATGAAAACAACAAAAAAAAAAAAACTCAAACGAAGTGTAGAGATTTTCTCTTTGTCGCTATAATACGTATAAAGACACGATAAATGAATACGCGAATAAAACATTTCGATGATTTTAATCCTTTTTTTTTTTTTTTTGTCAATTCATAGACTCGCAAATACTAACCATGTCGGGAGTAATTAGTCGTTGCAATCCAAGCAATTAGTTTTTGACGAGTTAATTAATTGTAGCTGCGGCCGAACCATTGTACGATTTTTATTTTTATTTTTTATTTTTTCGTTTTTTCCTTTTTTTGGGTTCATTTCATTTTTTTTTTTTTTTATATAAATTCCTATTCAATAACAACGAATTCCTGATTGGACGCATTGATTCGTACAAATTCTGGCTCCGAGCAATATTTAATAATTAGTGTAAAAATTGAAAATCACAAACCCCGGTGCCACCGGCGACGAGCTGCCACTCACTCGACGCAATTGAGTTTGCAATTAAAAAATGAATTAACAAAAATAGAAAGAAAAAAAAAAAGAAAAAAGAGAGAGAGAGAGAGAGAGAGAGAGAAAGCGAAATTTATTTCAACACTTCTCGAATACGCGAGAATTAAACGGCGCTGTGGTTATATACTCGTGACTATGTTAATTTTTGTTAATTCGATGCGTGATCCGCACAACGTTGAATATATAGAACTATTAATCACGAGACAATAGCACAGTCAGGGTTAGCCGGAAGTAGTGATTAAATAAATCTAAATCAAATCAGGTATAAAAATAAATTGATTATGTTTGTCGTGCAACTTGGTGCCAGGGTTGAGTATAAATATAAAGTAAAACGCGATATGTACTACGTACGATATTTGCTTGATAGTTTCGACAAAGTATCAGCGCAGGTAGTACTACGTATACTTACGTTTCTTCTTTCTCTTTTTTATTCTTCACTAAATTTCCTTCACGCCTCAAAGATCCTCCAATTAACACTCGGGCAGGTTCGAGGTGCGTATAGGTGTTAATTGTGGACTTTGCTGTTAGTAAAGAAATAGCGTGTATAAGTGGGTATTACGTTGGCTCGAAAGATTACGTGAAATATGAAATCTCAGAGTTGCATATGCGCGTTCGGATCGCGCCTATATGATTCAACGGGTCAGCTATACGTATATAAATAATTATTCGAATTTCATTGATATTAATGTGAAAATAAATTGCCCGAATATACAGGGATTTCGGAATTTCTGAAACGGTTGGATGTTGAAAAATATGAAACCAAAAGACAGGATTACAACACGCGATAACCTGATATTCCGTATATATTTTATATACATATATATAGTATGAAAGGTCTCACTCTTTTTCTCTCCATCCATTTCTCTCTCTCTCTCTCTCTCTCTCTCTCTCTCTCACTTTCTGGATTTGATTGAATTTTTTCAGCGGGAAGAAATGTTTCCACCAAATGAATCCGTCGAAATATTGCATTCCGACTCGCGATCCAATTTTTCGTTTAATAAAAGTAAAGCTGTAAGATATTATATGGAATTCCCGGTTATAGACAGCCAATATTGTATATCTATATATACGTACACATGAAATATATATTAACAAAAAAAAAAAAGTACCGCTGCAATTGTATCATATAGATCTGTATATAAAGTTACCCACAAATTAGGGTGATCCTTTGTTTGTTCATATTCGTATTGCAATACTCCAAATATATACAAAAAAAATGTAGTCAAAATCCCGGATTCCTATCCCAATAAATTCTAAGTACTGCCCCCAAAGCCTTTGAACTTCTGGCATTTAAATAACACACGATTTTCAGTGCTTCGGGTTTATTTTTGACTTCCTATCGTATTATCGCTTCTTTGAATCTGAAACTCCTTACACTTCTTATACCTATTTAGTAATAGGTACCTACCCGTGAAAAATTTACAGATTTTTTAACGACAAAATTTCGAGATAAGAAAATTTTTGTTGGTGCGTTATATAGCTTCGGAAATTATATCGTTGAAAATCTGTCGAATTTTAATGAAATACCTGCTACTATACAGGTGAGGAGTGTAACAAAGTTTGAGATTTTTCGGAGCTATGCTGCGATGGCAAGAAAATAAATTAACCGCGAAATGTCGCAAATCGTGTTTCATTGAAATGAGAACATTCTAAGGCTTTGAGGTGGTAGAAACTTAGAATTGAGATAGGAACTTGGGATTCTGATGGTCCATGGAAGCATTGAACTTTGAAAATGATGAAATTAAGATGCACTCTATAATACAGATAATATCATAGTTGCATATGGCAATTAACTGCATAAATTTATACAACCGCAGCAATTACTTAGAACAATTTCTATATGTACATATGAACACGGGCCTATAGACATCGAAGGTTAAACCCCTTGAGGGTATTAGAGAGCGTCGTGTCGCTTTGGTGAAATCAATTACATAGAAAAGAGTATTCGTCGGGTAAAAACATCGGTTGTGTTAGCTGCGGGGGTTCATTCCCTTAATCGAAGACGTGAAAATTCCAAGATGCTATCCGCTAAGAAGCAAGGACAAAGCTTCGAGGAAAATAGAAAGAAGGGAAAAGAGAAGGCTACTTCACCCTCCTGTATATATATCCACTAGCCACTAGCCACTAGCCACTAGCCAACAGCCAGCAACTACTACAACATTGAGTCCATTCAATCTAATACTTCTACTTCTACCGGACAGGAACAACCATTTGAACGCGCACCCTCCAACCCGAGCCGGACACACCGGCGTGGTCAGGGGTGGTTTAATATCGGATAATTGAATCCCCCCGCCCTTTCGACGCTCCCTCTTACATCCCCGCCAAAGTCTAACCGCCGATAGTTACTTTTCTCTATTTCCCTTATATACATACTAGTTATGTATTCTATATGTATATACGTATATATATAATATATGTAAAAACATTTAACAATTTATCAATCCACTCATTTTATCAATCATAAAAGTGGTTTTGAAAAAAAAAAAAAACGACCATGTCTTTGTATATTTTTTAAAAACGATTCGACGATATAGTTATTCTACTCGTCTAAAGATATATGTACGACGAAGGCAGGATGGGTGGCTGATCGAATGGCTAAGTGAAGATTTTTGAACATCCTTAAGTATAGTCGAAAGTTGAAAGTGGAGCGATTCTCTTCGACGATAGAATCTTGAATACCACGTCGCGAGAGAGTATGGGTATATGTTAACTTGTATACACATATATATTTATATATATATAAATATATAGGTATATATATACATGTAGCCGAAACGCATGCCAACTATTGATCGACTAGGACTCGCTACTACTCGCTACCATATATATAGCATATATTTATATGTATGTATACATCCTGCACATATCTAGTAGGTATAAGGTACGTGTATAGTAGGTACACACATACATATACATATATGTACACACGTTATTATTTTCCGTTCATATAAAATTTCGCAAAGTTTATATACTCTTTTGTTCTAACTTCATTGCTTATCCGAGATATCGCGGCCATATAGGTACATAATATGATTGACGTGAGCTATTCAAATCGACTTTGAAAATTTTTCGATTAATGAATAATGGTGTAAGTTATATGAATATGACTACTTAGGCCTGCGACTTTCCTCTTTCCCTCATTCCGCGCTCTCTCTTTTTCTTCGTCTGTATAAATCCCGTCACGCGGTCTTTATAGAGATACCTGTATACCTATGCACCACCTTAACGTCAAGCCTATACATCGGTGCGCCGTACCGTTGGAAGTCTGCAGTACCGGGCAAAGGGGATAATGAAATTGCACTCATCGTGTGAAATTTAATATTAATCCCGGATGTAATACGAGAGACTTGTCAGTGTCTCCCAACCAATATTTTACCTAACTTCTATCGCCGTCTTAGAATCGTCCTGTTATTTAATATAATCGGGATAAGATGATAAAGCTTGAAAGTTATTTGGATTTTTATTGAATTCGCGTAATTTCGATGTACTATATCCGTTGAAGACGCGCATCTTTCGTAATCTTCCGTGATTATGAATTGCGAAAGTGATTTATCCGTCGATGATATGAATATTCTAACATATTCATATATCTGCAGAAATGAAAGAAATCTATATTTTGTCAACGTTTTAATCTATATGAACAAGAATTTTTATCATTAATTGTATTGCAAGCTCGTGTTTACGAAAGGAGTTGGGAACCACGACCCCGTTCTGCAAGTGACGAGCGTCTTGTTAAAATATTAATTCCGGACTTTTAATGAAAGGCCGCCTTCAGGCTCTCCTTCCTCTTCTCTCTTATCCTTCCCAGTTCCTCCTCTCCGCGTCGCCACATCCCCCGACGGATTTATGCCCGTGTAATTATTATCATTATTATTATTATTATTATTATTATTATTATTCATAGACACACGACATACATACATACATACATACATACATACACGTGGGTACATACACATATGACACACGCATAAAACATATACATAGGTATATATGCGTATACACATACATATGGCGAAGAAAGAGCAAGACGCGCGAACACGTCTGTTCAAATCGAGGCTCGTTTAACGAGGTCACGTGGCTCGTGCGCCCCACCGTTCCCGGGGTTCATAAAGTTCATAAAGTTTGAAGAAAAAAAGAAGAAAAAAAAAAAACTAAGTAAGATAAAAAAAAAAAAGTAAAACTGGGTAAAAGTTTCATTACGATGTATACACATGCATAAATGTATATATATATATATGTATATATAAGGTCGGAAAACATTTTCATTGCATATATAGGTGTTCCGCAGGTTGGTGATATGGAATTCAGAGAACTGAGGAGTATCGCAGCTATGTGGTTAAACGTATACGCAAATGGCAACCGAGAAAGCAACAGAGATAGTATATAGTGAGTCAGAAAGTGAGATGGAACGAGGCGGTCGAAGGTGGCGGTGCAACGTCCTGCGATTCGATACTTCGCGTGCCTCGTCCCTGTCTCGCTCCGGTTTACAATCCTGTGCAACCTCCTGCTACAGCTAGTCTCCTATTACAGACAGGACGATTTTGGCGCCATTTATTAACCACCATTCCGCGCACGCGCGACGCGGGAAAACTACATATTATATGATAATTATTTTCAAAGTGGTTCCATTCTTTTTTTTTTTTTTTTTTCCTTTTTTTCTTCTTTCTTCTTATCTTTCTTGTTTCTTGTTTTTATTTCATTGCGCGTTATAACGTCTACACCGTGCACCTTCGGGCATTATATTATTACGTCCCTGAAATATAAAGTCGCGGTATATAGAGTGGAGAAAAAAAAAAAAAAAAAAAAAAGGAGAAGAGATATATATAGTATTATACTATATATATAATATAAAACGAGTTATTATAAATTGTCGAGACGATATATTGTAAACCTTGGGTAAATCGAGGAGGAGAAGAAAAGAGTTATTAGATTAATTAACGTAATCCTAATGGGATCTCATCTTGACGCACAATGTAGGTAGGTATACATATATACATATATACCTACCTACTCCTCGCTCTCTCCCTCTAACTCTCTGTATTCTCCCCGCGATACATGCATATTACATTATACAGGTACCTCCGATAGAGACTCGAATATATATCGCGTGATACGTAGGTATATTATCATATATATACCTGCGACTAACTCACCCACACCAAGCAGGTCGTTCAGAGTCGAACGACGACATACTCTGGTAAGGCACACATCTACGTAATATACAGGTATATACATATATATATAATATATATATATGTATCCATATAGTCGCGAAGTCTATACGCGAGATAGCCGTGCGTCGTGTGAACAATGGCCTTCGATTAACCCAGCAAACCTGGAGCCGGTTCGCTAATGGGTAAATTGTCTGCAAAGTCATTTCTCTGCGTACTCCTTAAATGTGTGTTTCTCATCCTCTGTACCTTACTATGTATTTTTTTGATGACATATATATATATATTTATATAACGTTTGTATATATATATATATATATGTATATGTGAATTCTATATAGTAAAAATCCTTGAGATATTTCGGTTAGAATTCTTTCGCGAATCGAGCGTCACGCACAACTCGTATTCAATTATTATAGCTATTCCCTTGCCAACAAGAGGAGGGAAGAGTAGGGCATCTCCTGGTGGTAGCTGAGAGCTCAGAGCTTGAGAGCTGCTAGGAGTAGAGAGAGTTGGGATCGGGGAGCGAGAGCTGAGCGAGCTGAGCGCACAGGACATAATATCTTGGCCGAGATGAGATCCGTATCTTCCTGGAGGATTGCTTTGAAAATCGTGCCCCGAATAGCCAAGATTCGGATCTCAGATTTTTATATTTCCAAGAATAAATCAGTTTCTCGCGCTCGCGCTAAACCTACCCGTTCTAGTATAACTCCATACACACAATATTCCATATTACTGTATAGAAAAACTCGTAGAGCCTGAAAACCGCGTTAGAACGACATATTTTCATTCCTAAGATATTTATTTCATATAACGCTAATATACACGCGAACCGAGCGCTATATACTCTTCATCAGCGAATTTTCATCCCCCGCGTAAACGTTTGCATATTATATATATATACGAGACCCAGGCTTTAAGGACAGCTTTAATAAGGACCACTCAGGTATATATACGCAGCAGACATATGACACAGGTACGAGGAAGGAAGGGATATAATCGTGTGTAGGCGTCTGTTGGGTACTCACTCTGCTTTTCAGGATATTTTACCCAGGGCTGACCAGCTAGGTACAATAACTACTCGAAACTTTATAGTCTATAGCGTTAAGCCTGCAGCACGAGGGTAGCTGTCTGTGTCTCATAGTACGGAAAAATTCGTAGCACTGCTTCGCTCGAGCCACGTGTTACTTGGAGTAGTTTTTTTTTCTTTTTTTCTTTCTTTCTTTCTTTCTTTCTTTCTTTCTTTCTTTCTTTTCACGGATAATAATTTACACAATAATCGAATAATTCCATCATTATATATAGATAAGAAACACGATTATATTATATTCTGTTAAATTTCAAGTCTTTTATTTTTCATCATTCGACGAATCATTTATCGGAGGATAAATTACGCGACGATTTGATCACCGAAAACAAAAAAAAAAAAAAAAACACCCCTTGATTATGGTACGGGAAAAGATTCGATCCCTTGATGATTACCATCGCATGTCGAATTGTGATAACGAAAAATTTGAATTTTTGAATCGAAAATCTATCCGTTGTCTATCGCAGCTCGTGGATTATCTTACGTCACTGATGTATATGTATATAGTACATACATAAACGTATGTTACGATTCGAAAAATTAACGATGTTAGGAAATATTCATAGTCTCCCTTTCTATAAGTAGATTTGATATTTAAACCTTTATCTAATCGTTATCGTAAAGAATTCTTCATTATTCGAATATCTCATAGTTTCTTTCTTTCTTTCTTTCTTTCTTTCTTATTATAAATTGAAAATATTTAAACGTCAATCTTTAGCCCTCGAACGATTTTCTAACTGACATGACGTGAGGGCTCGACGGGTGCCCGCGGCATACTGAGAGATGATCGTAGAGTGGCGCTGCACCTCGGCGCCTGAGGGTTGGCGTCGTCTCCCTCCACCGGGTTGCCATCCCGGAGGATACGGACGCGAGGGGTCAAGGGGTAAATCGAGATAGCTGAGTTGAGGCAGGGCGAAATATATAATAGAACCGCACTGCCTGGCCGCCGCGGAGCGACTGAACGTTCCTCGTCAACGGTACCGAAAACCGAGACACAAACGCCATCTCCTGGAGCAACGAAAATTTTCAACCAAATCGTTTCTCACAGTAACGTGACAAGTCATCGAAAAACCCCCGTCGTTATTCGATAAATAAATAAAAAATTTAAAAAATATCGTCGAAACATAATAAATGAACAAACATTTCCCTCGTTTCTCCCACAACGTCGTCGTCGTCGTCTTCGTCCGCGAAATATGAAGATAAGCTAAAAGGGATGAAAAAATAACCGCTGGCTTGATTCTGATGAAAAATATTAACGCAGTTGCGGAACAAAATATTTCTTTAAAAAAATGAGAAGATTCTTTTTTTTTTGTTTTTTTTTTTTTTTTTTTTGTATCCCGGTTCGAACGTCGCCTGGAAAACTCGGACCTGGTGGATTTCCTCTTTCTCTTCGCACCGACATACGAACCTGTATACTTCAGTATGGGCGGGATTTTAAGGGAACGCATGCGCATTCCCCCCCCTCACCCCAACACCCCCCCTACGATAAGTTGTTACGACCAGGAGGCGGTGCGAGCATAAACTTCGACGAGAACAGCTTTCTCATTGGATGAAACACCAGGTTCGAACAGTCACCTGCGGAGCCACCCCCGCGTGCCTATTAATGCACCTGTCTGACGTCATTAATCACCTGCCTCCACTATCCTCATACCCTTTTTCCCTGACCCCATCAAACGATCCGGTAACGTTTACCCGTTTCTTAGACTTGGCTATACGACTCCGACTTGTTGGAGTAAGGAGTTACACACCATGGAATATATTCAATGGACACCGGAGGAACGTAGTCGGGGAATAAGGGAATTGAGAGGTCAGGTCAATTAGGGTGACAAAAAACTATCCGCGGACAGATATCCGAAAGCTCTACGGTTCCCCAGTTCGTTGCATTACACGTGGACCGCGAAAATTTGTGCAGAAACGTCATCGGACTCGTGTAATGTTTGGTTTTTCAAAAGTTTTCAAATTTTCTAAAAGCCGAATGTCTTTTTCCTAAAGTTTTACGGAAAGTTCCAGCTGAAATTCCGAAAGAAATTCAGAAAGTGAATTTCAAAACGATTAATTTGACCGCTTGTTGGTTTCGATACGATAGATACAGCCAGAGTTATTAAACGTTGAACGAACACATGCGTGAATTTCAAATTTCGGAGGTTTGGCCTTTCGGATCTTCAGCTCTCGAATTTTGAACCTTCGGTGTTCTTCGTCTGCAAGTTTTTTAAATCGGCTATCTAGACTTACGGGGAAATGCCTTTTCTCCGAACTGTTAGTCGGTGATATTAAAATTCGGAATTTATACTTCGGGAACAATTCGAACCGTGCAACAAGAAGAAGGATTCCAACTCATGAGTAGCTAATCCAACGATATCACTAGTGTTGAACTTACAGTATTGGATGTGCAGAGATGGTGATGAATTCGAGTGGAAACACATCAGCACCGAGATCTTTGAAGAAGCACACCTTTCGGCTTGATGTATGCAAAAGTAGTTCCAACCGCGATGTTCCTATATATCGACAGCTTAATAACATATAGTCACGCAAGTGCCAAAAATGGCCTTTTTCGAGGTCAGACAGACGTATCTCAAAACAAAAAAATTGTCCTCTGCATTGGAAATTCTTTGATGAATGAACAGAGCCATCATCCATAATTCGGTATTGATGGTGACGTATCTCCACACATTTTATGTGACACAGTCGTAACTCCATACTTACGTGGTTTTGTTAAAATTAATTGCTAAACTACATATAATTCCATAAATTGATAGAAATCCACTCATTTTTGAGATACGCATGTATTTTTGAACTTTTCCGAGTGTCAAATGATTTGTAACATAGAAACGTATCTCCAGTTTCGTCGCTCGTCCACACACACTGTACTCTCGACAAAAGCTAAGAATCTGTGTATAAAATCCGATTTAAAAAAAAAAAAAAAGACCCGGACAAAGTAGGTTTACATACGAATCGTTCATCAATCATTAACTCGACCCTCATTAATCCACTATATACATAGTGTATATATATATTACGTACTACGTGCGTCCCATGTATAGGTAAGGTCGTCTGGTCAGACCTGCAAGTCGTGGGATGTTGGTGTTCGACGTAGGTACCAGAACCGGTAAACACTGGTGTGTTTACCCAGTCAGTAATGTCCTGGCCGCGTGTCATTTTTCTTGTCGCATGTTCCCGCATGAGTGTCGCCTCGCAGAGGACTAGTGGTCGTCTCTATACGTATATCTATATGGTATTCGAAGGCAGAGCTATTCCAAGGAGTAAAACGTGGCCGAGGTGGTCACCAAGGGAGAAATGAGGGCAAACCCGGGAGTTAAGGGGGAATTAATTACCCAGGAAGCCTTCTAGAACGCTTTGATGTCCGACGGCTTCCAAAGCGCCAGGTAGGACCTGGTGTATATAGGTACATACAGTTTCTAAGTAAATGTAAGTGTAACGAAAACTATACTCGGCGATTTGCGTCTCGAGGCGTAGAGTCCATTGCATAAGATGTAAGTGAACCAACCGCACATGCTCAATTTTCTTCAATATTATATCCATATTGAATTACATATGAAATTTTACGTACGTGAAAACACTTACGTGCACACGAAATCTTTCGACGATCTGCCATCAGGATATGTTTGCTCACTCCTCGAGCTGTAGGTCTATCGTATCGATGTATAGATCGCGGGGTAATTTCCCTCAACGAATCGATATAATGAATAATTGTGACCGTGAGAGGTATTTACCAGTACATATATATACATATACTCTGGGTTATAATCTATCTCAAACACGAAACAAATGACCGTCGACACGCGAGGTCCTTTCCATATATACTGTATAACCGTAATATTATAAGTTATAACCTGTCGCAAAACGTATATTACGAAAATTATTATGTCCGCATCCAGATATATTCATATACATACCTACCGATGAAAAAAAAAAAAAAAAAAAAACTAACGCGGCTCGTTACACTCGTAAATAATAAATGCTGAGATTCACCACCTGAATATGATGGATCTCGATTGCTACTGTATGTATTATCAGATAATGGGCTAAAAATATGATAATGTTGTTCAATTTTGTTGATTTTTTTTTTTTTTTTTTTTTTTTTTCGTTTCTAATCAAACGAGGAGTATGTATAGGATAGGTAAGTAGGGATATCGTGGTACTTACAGCTAGCGGGGGCTAACGATAAGCAGTAACACAAAAACACGTCGACCACCGAGAGCCCTGGTGTCTTTTGTTCATGAAACAAAAGAGGATATGTTCGCTGTTTGAATTTAAAGTAATGCCGGCACCAGGCAACGCTCAAGCGAATCTATTGTCCCCGCAGAAGGTTGTTCCGGTAAAACCATAGTCGTCGAACGAAAACCCCTTTCATCGTTCACGAGGAGCTGGTAATCGCGAAGAGTGCTACCACTACCGATCCCCCATCTCGCTCCCTTACCCGTTGCATCCCTTTCAAAAAAAATCGCTGGAATTAATCATATGAATAGAAAATAAATAGTATAGGATGCGTAGCACACATATGCTGCGGTGCTTTTCGCTGTTCAACTAATTTCTATCAAAAATATAGTACTGTATTGTATATTGTAGGTATATATACCTACATGTATGTATCCGGGTGAGAGGAGTTGTCGGAGTTGATGATGATTTATGATAATTTGCGCCATTGGCGTGAGATAGTGACAAGATATAGAATTATCCTAACTCGTAGAGGCACCAGGCAACCCTTAAGGACTATTATTACCTCAGCATCTGCCGGTGGGATGGAAGATCGCCGTCCAATTGCTTCGAAAACACGAACGACGATACCCTGTCTTTATATACTCACACTATCGTGCGCATCTCCACGCATCCCATAACTATATCTTGGCTTTAATTTCTGGGATAGAAATTCTCAGATCAGAATACGGAATTCCTCATAATATATCCAGGTATATCAATTTTACATAATATTTTATACCGTAAGATGTCTGAGTCTGCAGCAGGTTTACCATTGTCACGAATACCGTGCGAACATCAGCATCAGCATCAGCATCGGTTGCACAGAGTACAAGGTATATGCAGATATAATTCCGTGGTCCGCGCAATACGTTAATGGCCCATCACAGAGCAGCTGCAGTTCTATATGTACGTATACTCTATACTACGTGTATATATATATATATGACACGTATACGTATACGTAGTACATACATCCAATGGTAGAAATTGACTTATCCTGAGGCATCCCGTGTTTCTGGGAGCAATCATTGTTTGCCAATTAGCAGGAGAGTTTATACTCGCTCGACTCCCGCGTAATTGTCCACGACGAATAGCTGGGGATAAGGTCTCAGCGCGACGTTCGCTTCGAAACCCGTAATTACATCCGCAGGTATGTACAAGGCTAAGATCAACGGTCTTCCCCGATCTACCGAAGATATTATATATCAAGATTTGAAGATAGGAAATCGTTTCCAAATTATCAGCAGAATTAATTTTATAAAAAAGAAGCAAAAAGAAGCAAAATAAAAAAAAAAACTGAAAGATGAAAGGATATTTCGAATATTTAATTATTTTTTTGGAAAAACAGGATACGAGCTGACGTATCTACGTATATATGGTCAGACACGAACTCTCGCAGCCAGATGCTGTGGGTCGTGGATTACAGACATGGGACCTTTGTTTTAGGTTTATATCTTAGGTAGAACGTTGATTGCACGATATCGCTTGCGAATTGGTATATGTATACGTATGCAGGCGTTGCATCTGCGGAACTATAGCCTTTTGTTTGTTATTGAGGCGCTGATTAACCCGTCTTTTCGTAGTAGCTATAGGAATTTTATAGTGGCTATAGTGGCTACTTATAAAAGCATCGATCGAATACCGTATTGTCTTTTGCGTTACAGAACTAAAATGATCCGCAACGATGGATAAATTTTTTTTTTTTTTTAAAAATGGCTAATCTGTCTAGTATACATCGATGAGATATATTCTCAAATACTGTTCGAGTAGGTACGATTATATACCATAAAACGGCCACTGGAGAACGGAGAAAAAAAAGAGTATAACAAAAATCGCGCAAGTGAAACGTTTTGGGAACGATTTCGCATTTTATTTCTGAGGATTGGGGGGAGGGGGGGGGTGGGATTATCGTAGTAAAAATATTACCAAAATATGTAAATAACATCGAGAGAAAGAGAGATAAAGGGAGATAAGGGTGGACGGGGAACACGGAAGAGAGGAGAGGAGAAGAGAAGAGAAGAGAAGAGAGTGGCTATTGAAAGCTTAAAACTCCGTCCGGCAGAATCCAAAGTGCAGGTATTTAACTCTGGAAAATATATTCAGCAAAGGCCTTTCGCCGAGTTCTCGAATGAATACATAGCCAGGCGTAATATACACGAGTGCAGAGGTATTATACACCCTGCGTGTATATATATATAGTACATGTGCACGGAAATATATATACAGACGTGCGGCTATTATAGCAGCAGCCAACCAAAGCTCATAACCGGGATGGGGTACTAATACCCTGACACAGAGGGTCGTGTATGTACATCCGGTGAACTTAAATACGCGAAATGTAGATATATTTTAAACTTTATTTAATTTTATTTTATATACCATCCCGTACCCGCGCGCGCGGTAGGGCACAAAAATCTGCGCATTGTTCAACGGCTGCAGAAAAGCGCCTGGCTTAGTTTACATCACCGGACATAGCGCTCGGATCTGCTTGCTATGCGTGGGTATAGGTATAGGTAGGTACGGTTTTGTCTTTATAAAATACTCGGATAATCTCAACCTCCGCGATTATATCATCGTCGTATATGTAGTACATAGCTATAGGTATATAAATATGTATTCCCATAGCTATTATCTAAAACAACATTTCTACAATTATTATGTGTTATTCGTTCGGATTATTTCACCGACGGTATACCTATCCCCTTATACTCTCGTTCGCTAGCCTACGGCTTGTTCTTCTTCTTCTCGGTGTATAGAGCTTCGACTTCAGGTTCAGATTCAGGTTCGGGGTTGGTTAACGCAAGTAATAAGCACCTGCCCGCCTTAGGAGTGCCAGGGAGTTGATTCATTCCACTGTAAGTACAGAGTGGACGATACCGACGCTGATGGTTTAGGAATGCCTTGGGGGTCAAACATTCGAGGAGATATCAGGAGAACCTGGACAAAGATATATGTCTGCACCTATATTCGGGACATCGCGTCACTTGACATCCATAGATCTTTCTCTCTGCACCATCGACAAACCTGCAGCCTCTTCACCTGTATTACAGCTCGCTATAGCTATTCTAATCAAAAAGGCAGTTTTCACCGCGTTTATTTTTAAACCGTTCGATAATTATAACCGTTATCGTTAGCGCCCGAGGGATAGTTCGCTCGATGCAACCCAGGTACCACTTGCGAGTTGCGAGTTGCGAGTTCCAAGTTGCGAGTCGGGGCCGGACGAGCCGAGGAGATCGAAATCATTCCCTAGGGCTCTCTCTTCCCGGTCTCTCCGCGGACTATAATTACGCTTATGTGATGTGTGTGCGCGGAACGATCATACCATACGTGTATTGATATACGAAACACATGTTTAAAACGGTACATATATATACACGTATTATCTTCATCCCTGTCTCTCTCTCTCTCTCTCTCTCCCTCTCTAGCTGTATACCACGTTCATTCGTTCATCCGTTCTTCGGCGAACGGGGCGGCGATGAAGCGAGCCGGACAATAGATGCCTGGGGCCACGCGAGAACACTTGTAAGGCTTTGGCGTGCAATTAGCTAGGGTTGGTCTGACTCGTACGATATCTAAAGTCGAGTTAGGATCTTCTGACCGATGCACCGCATGGCTATGAGAAGCGTTTCTACTATTCAATGTAGGTATATCGTACCTTATAGGTATGTGAAGGAGGAGAAACTACCTAGCTAGTTGAAAAATTCATGAAAGAGAAATAAAGACTGGGGGGTGTTCTTTCGTTTTTTCCCTCAAATTCATCGAGCATGTCAAATTTGTACATATTACAGCGAGATAGAGAATAAGAAAGGGCTTTTTGCTCTCGTCGAGAAGAAATATTCTGATCAATTATTTACCGCAGACGGGAGTTAGAGGCTTTTGTGAAAAGCCGTAGGACGTAGGTATAGCGAGCTAGAGAAGTGTAACACGTACCTACGTCTATACGTGACACGGGACTTGTAGGTAGGTAGGTATAAGGATACGTATATGAAACGGAGAGACCGAACGACGCAGGTCCGTCTCATTCGTAATTCATCGTTGCAGACTGCGGCTGACTCTATGTGCAGGTAGGTAATACGTACGGAGACTGACACCCGCGTGTACTTTTTAGGGTTTTTCTCTATGTGAGTGTGCGATATGTAGGAAGTGTGTTGGAGGCGCACGTCCTTTCGTTAAAACTTCGAATATTCTGTCCGTCAAATGTGGGTAGGTGGATCTGTCCCAAGCGTCAAACCAGTCGGATGGATAAAAAAAGACGATCACCGGGAAAGAGGGAAAGAGGAAAGAGAAAAGTGGAAGAGAACGAGGACCTGGGCGTATATGAGAGAGGAAAAGTTGACTGCAGGTTCTTCCGAGAAAATAAACAACTTTTTCTCTTTATATTTTATTTCATCGCACAGTTTCGCCTCCCTCTGCAGAGCGCGTGTCACGATCCTCGGGATGTGACGTAATTGAGTTTTAACGTTTCCTCGGTGGGAAGAGAAATATATATATCCTATGTCTATACCACGACGTATGTTGCAGAATTACTAGATCCGTAGAATTTATTTATTTACTTATTCATTTACTCCATACGTCAATTTTTCCCATTTCTCTTATACCTACCTACGTGATAATAAACGGCTCTCTATTCCCGCACCGACTTATGGGTAGGCATATAGATACTATATAGGCATATTTGTTTAAATCCTCGAATTTTACTTTATTTATACTATAAAGAAAGAAAAAAAAATCTCTTGCAGTTAAAAGTGCACGTCGCGAGGTGATACGGGTTTGTAAACGTATACCGGAAATAAACCTTGCATCTGAAGGAATAATGGTAGGTATATACGAAGAGCTGTGCGGTAAAGCTTCCGCAAATTTTAACCCCTCGTACCGAAAATATTCTCCAGTTTATTTTACTCCGCACCGTATAATATTATATAACGTTTCGCAGTTTTGCAGAACGTTTATAAAGTTTTAGTAGATCTTCACCTGCGTAAGTGTATAGTCTGTAGCCATGGCTGCTGAGGCTGACTTCGCCCACGCCGCCGCCGCAGCAGAGCCGCGAGAATACAAGAATATTTAGGTAAACCCATATTATGTAGTTAGCGGAATAGAAAAACATCGAGGCGTGAAATCTTCCGCGAAAATATAAACTCACCGTGGAAACTCATATACTATATCCGGATAAACAATCGTTCAATATTTAATCGCGTAATAATATCGAAAATTCGGAATTTAGCAGCGAGAAAATCGGCGATGCAAAAAGCTATTGCATATTATACGATTTATGATGAAACGTTACTCGAATTCGAACAATGAGCAGTTTTACCTGCTATACCGTGTACTTCAGCTGTTCTTTTCTTCTTTTTTTTTTTTTTTTGTTTTTTTTCCGCCTCTTCTTTTTCCGCCTCTTTTAATTCCCTCCTTTCCGGAAAACCCTTTCGGGTATTACAGCTGCGGCTATACCCCATTTTTACATTACCGCTTTTCCTCTCTGTCTCTGAATGCAGAAAATGAGCTGACAATGATCAGCGAACTGTGCATCAGCATTATTAACCGTATACCTATACATATGCATTATCTACTGCGAAAGGAATAAGGTACACTTTTCTCGAAACAGTAGTAGTATAACAAATACAATATAAAAGAGTGAAATAATGGTGCGGCGGAAAGTATGAAATAAAAGATTCCACGGTTCGTTCCTCCTCCACACACTGCAGAAGTATAGCAGCTACTTAGCTGGGAAGGTGAAGCACTGTATGGAACGTTTAACATGAGATTCTCCACTAAATTTAGTCATTTCTGGAAAATTACCTTTACACAGCTCTAGTTTTCACGTACATAAAACTGTTCAGCAGCTGGCAAAAGGAAGGAAGCATAAAGAAGGAAGGAGGAGATTGTGCGATGTTGTACAACACCTATATGAACATTTTTACGATTACAAAATGGGATACTCGGTGTAAAATAATTGTTTATATACGTAGATCTAACTCTTGGATCTAGTTTTTTCTCATTCAGTCTTTATATGCTATATGGCAGCTGTATAGCAGCTCGAGTTTTCGCCTGGACGTTAAAGTCTCCCGCGATTCACGCCCATGCTCTCGAATCCCTGCGTGAATATTTTTATTTAGTCAACCCGGAGAACGACGACGCCTGCGTGAATATTCATTCGTTTATTTTACGATTCTTAAAGAGTATTTAAGATTAAATTAAACTCTAAGGTAAAACACGGCTACCTATTATATTATTCGTATTTAAAAAATGAATTCGACTACATACATACAAGGCGAGGGAAAAACGTGGAACATGCTCACCTCGAGCGCTCGCCTTTGAAGAAGAAATACAGAACGAAGTTTAAGGCAGATCTTGGGGTGTAAATAATTTATCGAATCGTCGCCGGAAGCTGCAAACTATGGGCTTGCAGCCATCGGCGAAGCTGGACTTGCTAAGTTGATAAATATCCAATTCCGTAGTTTGACGCCTGGCCAAAGTCCGGCGAATTCCTCCGAGGAATCGAGTCTTTGGCTTCTTATGTCGTAAATAAGGCGAGGGAGAGAAGGAACGAATAGATAGAGAGGGAGAGGCAAAAATGAAAATGTCAAACAGAACGGAACGAGTCGTGAATTGAGTAAAGTGACACCGCGAGTCACAATTATTCAATGTCAACAAGATTCTTGGCAACGAAAGACAAACAGTCAAATATTTGAGGGTCGCAAACGGTGCAGGAATTTCAAAAACTACCGCCTGACAAATGCTTCACCCCGTTGTCTGTTACCCCGTTCCCATCATACCCCAACGCCTTTGTACCCTCGTACCGGAATCAAACGCGGTTCTATTCGCCGATTTTCAATACCTATACCTATATCAGATATCCCGATATCCGATTCCGAACAATCAGCCCGCGGGGACATACAATCGACGATGACAAAAAAAAAAAAAAAAGAAAAAAAAGATGGACAAAAAATTCGCTCGAAATTCTCGTCTCCCAATTTTTCAAGGAATTATAGTCACAGAGTTGGGCATTGTTGGTTGAAAATTGCGTTTCGCGTATTATAATTGTTATACGTTGTGTGTCCGGCGTGCCCCATGCCGCGACGCGCGGTTTGTGGGGAGATTTTAGCGGTTAGTAATTATCGTAATTATGCAATTATTATAATTGCTCGCTCCCCTAATTTACCTATATGCTAATTCCAGATGCTGGGCCACCCGTATAGCCAGCTGCAGCAAATAATGAATTATTAATTAGCTGTACATATAATATAATAATAATTCATATCGTTAAGACGCAAAGCGGTTCAGATTTTTCAAACATAGGTACCTACCGATAGAAAAGAAAAATTAATACACCTATCACATAATATAACATCCTGTACTAATACTTTATATTAACAAATTTACGAGACGAGAAAAGAGATGGTATATAGACACTGAATCAGGGTGCTAATGAGGTTTTAACGGGAGACCACCGACCCGGAGCAACCCAATATGTTTCCCTACCCAGGGTAGCGAGATCGAATAAGTACCAATGAAACTACAATCATCTCTGAACGATGGATATTCGATTAACCAAAGTCTCGGAGGTCCCAGATGCTTCTGAGATACAGGAAAAACCGAAAGAAAATAGAAGTAGAAATAGGGATAGAATTTTTATAATATCATATTGATCATCTCTATATATATATACGTACATAAAGTAGAATTTCGAATTTCGTATGGATCACGTTTGGAGACGGTATTATTTTTCTGCGAGATAGTCGAGAATAAGAATCTTTGAAGAAGTAATATTTGAGTCAGTTTCAAAAAACGATTTTTGCTCAAGAATTTCGCGAATCTAAAAGTTTGAGGTGAAAGAAAAATCCGGGCGTGTTAAAGTTCCGAATTTCAAAAGTCCCAAGCGGTATAAAAATTCCCAATTACAATATTATCGACTCATATAGTTTTTAAACAGAATGTTCATGGCCGATTTGAAAAACTTTCAAACGAAGAACACCGGAGGTTCATTATTCCAAAAACTGAAGATCCGGAAAATTGAAATTCTCACATGTATGCATTCAGTGTTTAATAACTCGGGCTGTAATGACCGAATTGGAAGCAATAAGAGGTCAAATCAATCGTCTTGAGTTGCACTTTTTGGATAAAAAAGTTTCAAACTCCTATAAATTATTCATGACATCGGAATTATCGATTGAATTAGATGAAACTATTTTCCCTAAAGAGGGTCTTTATCAGAATGAGCAATTTTTTGTCATTACATCCTGGGAAATGAGCCGAAATTTGAATGTTCAGAACTTCAACGTTTCTCATGATTCCTAATCGTTTAAAAAAAATTTGAAATTCAGACCGTTCGGAAGTTGAAAAAATTCAAAATCTAGAAAACAATGTACCTATATATAAGTATCTATGCCTATATAATATACGGCAAAGAAGTCGCGCCGCTATTCAAACATGTTTCGATAACACTTTGAAACGCCTAAGCGTTTCCTGCATATAGGTATACGATGTAAGAAACGCGAGCTGTTGAATACATGCATAGGTTAATGCGTAGTATATACTACATCCGCCAGCACTCTGTGTACCATGCACATACATATAGTTGTACATACATCGAAGTTTACATATGTTACCTGCGCGCTTGTTTGGACACCTGAAATACATTCGAAGTTTACTTATAAATAGTTAACCGCGTCGCGTATATGTATAGTATATATATATATATATATGTAGGTATAGGTATATACCACAAGTAATACTAATTTTTATATACATGGGAAAAGGACGGGTATATAACTCTTTTCCTGTATTCTTAATAATATTTAGTATGCAAGCTGTTGCCCGAAAGGCTATATATACATGAATTTTGAAAATCAAAGAAAAAGAAAGAAAAAAAAAAGCGATTGACGTCGATATATATATATATATATATATATATATACGGTAAAAGAGAATCGCGGAATCCTCCCGCTGAGTGGATATAATGAAGTGGATAATGAAGTGCGCGGATAGTAGGACGCCACTTTGTGAGACACACGCGCCCCTCACCCCCGTTACCACCTTCGACCACTCGGGGGACCACTTAGAGGCACTTTACTTGTTTGCTCAAAATATTAAGCGGCTGTAAATATCGTAAAATAGAACAAATTCATGTTGAGTGCATTTGAGTGTTGCCTCAAATTCGTTAGAGAGAGAATATATACGCGGTTCAAGATCTATATGTATATACATACGTACACATATGTGTATGGACATAAATGAGTGAACTGACATGTTCCCTTATTATTTTTCAACCATTTTTTCAAATCATCACGAAGTCTGAGTATAAGAAAGAAAGAAAGAAGAAAAAATCTTCTTTTTTTTTTTTTTTTTTTTTTTCTGAAAATCAAAGCGGTAGGTATATAGGCTCATAGGTGCAGTATATATACGTCTACGCCGCGTTTATAGAGGTGCAATGATTTACGCTCGCTTAAATTTAAACGCCGCATCAACTACGTTCGCTCGGATGATCGCCACGGTGGTGCGACGTAAGTAAGCCGGTTTGAAAAAAGCAAAAATAAAAAAGATAAATAAAAAAATAAAAAATAAATTAAAAAAACCGCGAGAAAGAAGACGGCAGGAATCGTATAGCTCCGAGATAGAGTGAGGGAGAGACGCGGAAGGATGCTGCAGCAGCCGTATATACATATATATATACCACCACAAGGGTAGAAATATCGAGGATAAAACACCTGCAAGTTCCCACTTTGTAAATCTCAGCTAGGGAGAATCCTTACCCCCTGCAGTCAGTTAACTTTGAGCTTTTTTAACCACCGGATATACTATATGTGGCTGATTTTAATCTTATACTCACCGTTTTTCTCTCTCTTTTAAAAGTCTTACTCTCGTAGTCGCGAATTAGTAAGTAAATATATATAAGGAATGAGTTTCGCATATATATATATATATAAGGTAAACGAGCAGAATTCTCGAGGTATGAAATAGACGTTTTTTTTTTTTTTTTTTTTTTTTTTTTTTTATCACATCACCACAGATGTAGGTATATTATATCATATACCTACAACTGTTTTATAAATCTCTGATATTTCATATACGACCCCGCGGGAGGGATGGCGTATAAAGTAAAGCTTTTCAAGGAAGAGATTCGGTATATAGAGAAACGCTGTATAACGTCGTATCAATAGCATCCAGAACGTAAAGCTGCTTAGGTAGGGTGTACCGGGTACGTACCTCGGGCGCGTTGTCCCTTCGAAATAAACATCCCTTACAGAAAATACCCTCTCTGAGCAGGAACAGGATTAGATTCAGGTGCGAATGTCCCACACTAGGAGGAAAGTAGGTATAATAGTAACTGGGATGTGTATTTTGTCGTATAGCTGGAAGAAACCGAGAGCTGCCTTTATTCCGCGATATCGATATAGGAATGATAAAATGAGTGTAAAAATAAAGATATAAAGATAAAGATAATTTAATTTGTTTAAAGTACAATAGATATATTAGATTAAAAATCCTTTATAGCAACAAGTACATTTATCAGCTAATTTCTTTCTTTATTTTATTTTATTTTATAATTTTTTTTTTTTTTTTTTTCCCCTCCTCGCTTGCCGCCGTTGTCTCTGCAGCGCGCTTAGTCCATTAGTGTAATTGCAATTTATTTATTAATTACTTTAATCAGCAATTAACGAGCGCTGCAGCTCAGTCTCTATACTCGAGGGGTGATCAACGGCGTTAGTGAAATTAATGAATTAGCCTTAAAGTATAAGTATAATAGCGCGGTATATGCTAATGAAAAGGGATGAAAAAAAAATTAAAAAAAAAAAAAAAAAAACGTCCATCATACTATAAAATAAATTATACCCTTACATATAGTATCGTAACTCTATATCAGATAAAGAGAATACATTTACCTAATTTCACTAAAAAAAATTAGACCACAGTATATAGTATATATGCTAAGTAATGGAATAAGAAAACTAAGCCACCACCAATCAACTATTGCGCGATTTCTTTTCATCCCTGAAAGGCTGATTGCTTTTTGTTTACTGCGGCAAAGGTTCATTCATAATTAAAAGGTGCGTGCAGCAAGAGGGACGAGATTATACTATATATGCAGCTACATATATAGATATATATATATATACATACGTTTATACTATAGCGTGAGCTTAATTCGCGAACTAATTCAATTGTTCATTTTATTTGGTAGAAAGTTTCGTGCCAAGTATTATTTCTACGTGAAAACACGTATACACACATATATGGTAGGCCAAGTTTGACGGCGGGTCATCTAAGTACTCCGAGGGGAGTATTCCGGAAATTTCATTTCATTCGCGGACTCAGAAATTCCCTCGATTCTACGAAACATAAGAGCTCTCTCATCCCTGCTCGGTCTTTAGCTGCGTAGAATAAACAAAAATATATATATATATCCGTTTTTATTTATTTATTTTTTTTTTTTTTTTCTTAATCATCTGAAAAATTCGTATATCATTCCATCCTATATATGTGTATAAATTTTCTAACGCTGAAGATACCGAAAAAAAAAAAAAAAATAAAAAAAAAAGTTGAGATGAAATTTCGAAGGAGAAGAATATCACTCGTACCTACCTACATAAATGTACGTCTTGTTACTCGCTGTCTCTTATACGCGTTTATAACGGTGTATGAAAAATTCATCCTCAAAAGGCAAGTGAGTCTTTCACATGTCAAATTCAATGGCATTGATAAGAAATATATTTAACGAATTCAACTGACGAAACGTAAAAATTTCACATATATAATATACTACTACTATATACATATATGGTTAATTATTAAAAGGGAAAATGAATAGAATATATGATTGTTGAAAATGGAATGAAAATCCTTTATAAATTACTGTTTCTGTTTATATTTATTCTCCGGTTTATATTGTTAAATGTATAAATACTACATATATATTATATATATATATAGATATAAGAGAGTAAAGGTACTAGGTACATGTATACAGAGGTGTACGTTGGAAAGTCCTGGAAAGGACTACGGAAACTTGGTTTGCATATTCAAATTATCTCGGGCGGGTCAAACGGCCGAAATAATAACAAACGTTGGAAAATTATCTAATTTCGTTGGCACGGTAATTATTAATTAACGGTGCAATGAAATTAAGTCAACGGCGTACCACCGAATGACAATGAATTTCACCCCCTGGAAACCTACCCACCTACTACCTACCTACCTACCTACCTTCTCGACGGTCAGTTTACGTCTCTTAATAATACACCCATTTGCATTATACCCGCGGCGGACACACTATATACAATATACATATATATATATATGCAGACCCTAAGCCACGTGTGATACAGGCTAAAATATCCCTCGTGCGAAAGTACCCTGCACGTATATTTTTTTTTTTTTTTTTTACATTTTATTCGATTCATTTATTTATTTATTTATTTATTTATTTATTTTCAAGAAAATTTGGAACTTTCGAACTCGTATGATTGGAGTTGCGTTATACTCCGATTGACCGAATATCATCGATACTATGATCGACATAGCGTGCGTATATACATACATCAATAAATTGTCAATAAAAAAAGAATAATTCGAGTCCCTATTGCGGTGTTAGGGTATATATAGTCATATATATATGTACTATAGTCCCTCGCGGGAATAGTTGCTAATTAATATAATAGCCGTGGCGATTCGCTGTCACAACTGACGAGGAAAATTATTGTGAAACGCGGTGGAGCGACCGCGGATATGGTACAGGTCTGCCATTCACATGTTCACCTCGATACTACCTACAGGTTCTACACTCTAAACGCACCTCTATGTACGTATATATACGTCGCTATAGGTATATGAATATATATATATATACAGATGTGTTAGCAATTTGTCAGGTAGTGACGCCCGGCCGACAGGAATAAATGGACAATTACACAAATACAATGTTTGACGTCGTTTCAATGAGGCGAGAGAGACACGCGTGATTGATTGTTAATTGGTTTGGTTTGTTACCCTCGTTCAAATTGGGCAACGGCTTTACGCAAGGGAAGGGAAGGGAAGGGAAGGGAAGGGAAGGGAATGGTGGTGAGGATGCGGGGACCGAGGAACGAGGGGTAAAATATCGCGGCAATAATTTAATTGGTAAAACCACGTTGATTTTCTATAGTTTCATTTTTTCATCTCTATATATTATATAATATGTTATTTTATTTATATTATTATTATTCTTCCATCGGATCTCTATATGATTCTTACTTTATACTTGCGCAATGAAATATGTATATTATTAAAGGAGGTACAGAGCGAGACGAGACGCTCTTGTCTGTCTCTACGCCGCACCTTTGTATATGCAAATTAAACCGCGGAGGTGTTATCGCAGGAGTATAAGGTATATAGTTATTATACCGGGTTAACCCAACGAGCGCAAGTGTCTTGCCTAAGGATATTTATAACCATTTCCTTCCCCTGGAGGATGAAGTTCATCCTGGTCCCTGAATCCCGTAGCGGGACTGCAGCAGTAGCAGCCCTAGAAACTCACGCGGGATTCTGGCGGACCCACCACGCAGCCCCACCACTTTTAGTTTATTAAACTAACTTAATAAAACGGTGAATTATTATTTCACGCCCATTGTCTTAGCTTCCCGGATTATATATACAAGCTAGCTGACTAACGCAAGCAATTTTATACCATGCTGCGAAACTCCGAGGGACTAATTCGGATTAGATAAAGAACCTGCGCGGCGCGCGGGTGTATATCTAAAACGTACTAATAAATTTACTCCTTTTTCCTCATTTTTTTTTTTTTTTTTTTCTCAAACTTTGATTTATATTTCTATATACGCGTTCAACCTCTGATTTCAACCGCGAGTCAATATTTATTCACTCGAAACCATCGCCAAGTTAAGATCTGCATTCAAGTAGGTACAGGCGGAGGCGTACCGCGCGTCGCGAGCGAGCGAGGCTAAGGATTAATTCTATTCGACATGCTCGATTGTAATTCTAGCTTTCTCTCGCCGAGCCTTTCACCAAGGATCCACAAATTGTCTCGACAATTCTCGATGACGCAAATATTAGTCGCCAAAAACGCTCGAGTTCACGAATAGTACACGAATTGTTTCGCAAAAAGGGAAAAAAACCGCACTAATATCTTCGGCGAATATATCCGCGATATATTAATAGTAAGTAGTAGTAGACACATAGCTTATATGCGAGAGATTGGTCGTTCGGTAAACAATGCTTAATTTGATAATAATTATCGCTAGTAGGTAGTATATACGGGGACGTAATTAAGACGCATCACTCCTCTCGGATATAGTGATTCATTACGGTTAATCTCTTACCTGTCCCTCGTAGAATTCAGTCCTGGTTGACAGGTGCGCGTATATAACGTACGTCCCGTTCAATCTCGTTAAATATGAAATATTACATCGAGTAAATAGCGGACGTATATATATACATACATATATAGGGTATATGACGTCGACTATAACCACTGTTCAATTTTCATCAGTAGTGCCCCAATTAAATCGTGTTTTCTGATAATCTATACAACCCGGTGGTCTTCTGGGACAAGATTCCTCTCTTCCTCTCTTAGGTTCCAAATATTTGATTTATTTCTCTGTATATATTTATAGGTATATATGCCGCGAAGTATCGTTGTTTATACGATCATTTATTTATCGAGTGTATATAATTATATAATTACGACGGGGTATAGGTATCGTTTAATTAATTCATCGATGTCCCTGATAAAATAACCGCGAGATATACTATATAGGTATACGCGTAAGTCTGTACATATAAATGTATATATATATATATATATATATGTATAAGGCGGTATTTACACGAGATTGCAAACAGTCGCGTGGAATCGAAGTTAACCCGAGCGAAGAATTGATAAATTAGTTATTCCGTTAGTCTGTCGCCGTCAATGTTTGAGATCCTGTGCTTCCGCAGGATTCCCCGTTCTTCGTCTCTTCGCCTCACTGATTGTGAGTTAGCAAAGACGCCTTTTGCCCAGCTACCGCGCTGGTATAAGGTATACATACCTTAACTTATTCGAGGACCTCTGTTTCGCCCGAAACCTCACGTATACGCAATAAATTTCCTCCAATTATACTTTTCGTTATTATAATTTATGGTATATTCATTAATTTGTCAGTTTTTGTCTCCGTAAGAAAATATCAGCGGTTGATTCATAAGGAGAACGAGATAGGTTGGTATTCTTAATACGAAAAGCCAAAACTAGTATATGTGCGTATATATATATACGATATTTGCTTATCATTACTATAAAGACACGGCGTTTCGTACATGCTCGCGAAATCCCCCGCCGTTAGATTCGAAATCTAAATGCAGTTTCCCCTTTCGGTAAACACGGATTTAAGGGTTAACTTAAACCTTACGTTATCTTGGGGGTGGTGGTATAGGTACTACCTCGTCTTATCCCTAATTCTACCCGTATATATAAGGTTTACAACCCGGCGCCGCCGTCTTTGCTTCGGATTCAAAGTCCGCTACCTTCCATTCCCATTCCAAAACCCTTACATCCTCAGCCTCGATCGTCCAATTAAACAACCCTTAATTCTATATGCACATATATATATCTAGGCAACAACGCGGATTCGCGGATAATTCTATGAAATAGTACCACCACCTATCTACGACTATGCTCCTATTATTTGGCCAGTGGATCTATAATAACACCTACCTGAGTATAATTACAGAGTCTAATTCTCCCATTGCGCATTTTCCGCACCTGGAGTCTCCCGGATCTTGGAATAAAGATATGAGGCTGACTTGAGTTTATTCTCTCTGAATTTGCACCAGAGTGCAGGAAGCTGCGAACTGGACTGCAGGGTGCAGTATAAGGGAGAATCGCATAGCCATAGTTCTGTAACTGAATTTGTTCGATTTTCAAGCCTCGGTGGTTTGCGCTGATATGCTATATATATATATATGCGGTTATATATACGGCAGAGAGGCAAGGCAGCTCTGGAATATTAGCTGGGCTTGTTAAGCGAAAGCTCCGAGCGTCAAACGTCCTTATTAACCGGGTGCAAATAGCAAACCATCGTCGTTTACCTACGCCATAAATTCAATTTCGTTGCCCCCCCCCTGCAGACTGCGGTTGGTCAAAGCTGAACGTTCAACACACCTTAAAATAGTTATACATGCGTATAATTGTGAACTATACACCCGACACTGTGCAGTCGTATATTATACCTACTGGGGATTTACTTTCGAAGAATTATTGGGGAAAATCTTACATGCCTGCATACAGTCACGTCTCTTATTCGACCAAAGAAGTCATATAGAGCAACGAGCGATTAATAAATATTCACAGAAACAATAAAAAGGACGAATAAATCTAACGAATGTAAAAAATTAATGATACGATGTGCGTGCAGCGAATTATCAATGCTATCCACGATGTGGTCAAGGAGTTGAGTGACCGTTTTGACGGAGATGAACGTCACTCTGTAACACACATGTCGGAAACGTTGTTGTATCAAGTCAATTGTTTGGGAAAGTCGTGGGAAATTATTTTCGTGATTAGATATCTCGACACTCGATATTCGATTACGTATGATTATAGGGCATTGATAAGAATATTGATAAATCAATTTTTTCAAACTCACTGCAGATTCCGGTTCAACTATAGTAGCCGGTGATTTTTTAATATCGCAGAGTAGGAAATCGTCCGCGTGATCCTGCCGGGTTTCACCGTGTACCTGTCGTTTAAACTTTTTTATATTTGTGTCTCGTCTAGGTGCAGGAAGCCATCTGAAAATAATTTTCGGATTGGTATAAAGAGAGTGTAAAATACATGAACCGTTGTATCAACTCATTTATTTCACCTGTGGATTACGGGAGAGAGTAAATCTCTGTCTATCGATGCCACATCCCTCGGTCCTGTACACCAGGTGACTAAAAGTCCCACGATTATAACCACCGCAGCTCCTAGTCCGGCTACCAAGTGATAAGACAATCTGTAAAGAGGAAATACGTCTTCCTCCCTGAAAAATAGAAAAGGAAAAAAGAAATGATGAGAAAATGATGTCGTGGATTTAATTTTCCCTCTTTGGACTTTGGCCTCTGTGTATTTCCGCAAGATATTCACTCACCCATCGTGATCAAATAATTTGAAAAAATCTTCCGTCACGTTAGAAGAACAGTGAGATAAATCGACCGGTAGCTTCCTTGGACGAATTTGTCCTGCACCCGTCGCGGCATTTGCTCCTAGACTGACCCAAGCTGCTGAAGCAAACCCTGCAATCGCACCGACAAATGCACCCTGTGTGTTTTTCGTTTTTTTTTATTTTTTTTTATTATTTTTTTTTTTTTTTTTTTGCGAGAAAAAAATACGCATTTTTTTTTTAAACAATCTCTCAGTTTTTGTTCTCACGTAAAAATATAACTATATGGCTTTAGAACGAGATTCGACCATCACCTTTGAATTCGTCCAGGGAAATAGCATCCCCAGGGTAAATACCCCGAACGAAGTACCGGCGGCGATAGCAGCCAGACTTCCAGTGACCTGAGAATTAACGAAATTAAGAGTGAAAAATGTGCGAAATTTAACGTAATAAATACTAAAGAAATAATTTCCTACCGCGAGAACACCCCCTAGACGTTCTACGAGGAACATGAACGCCGTTGCTGTAAGTCCGAGGAATATAGCTACGCTTTTGACGAATATAGCAGAGCATCTATCGCTTGGATTGAGTCTGAAACATCCCTTGACAAAGTCCTCGAGCAGTACAACAGACGTTGAATTTAAACCGACCGACAATGTGCTGAAGGGAAAAAATTATTCTATCGTTTCCATTGATACATGCTGATATGACATACTCAGGAATTAACTGAGAACATTATCAAAGTTAATTATAACTATTACCTGAGTGCTGCCCCGAATATTCCAGCCACAAACAGCCCGGGAATTCCGTGCAGATTTCCCGCAATTTCCATCACGTAAGCCGGGAGCAGCTGGTCATCTGCTGAAACTAATCCTGACGCTCTTGGATCACATTTCGGCGGTGACCACCAGGCTAGAAGTACCAATCCGCACCAGCAGCAGAGAGATATGAAGCTCATAACGCCGCAGGTGAATATGCAGATCGCTCTAATAGCAAATGTCAAAATTACGAGACTTGAAAATATTCAAAAATAAATTTGATACGATTTTGTGGGACTTGGGATGATCATTCGTACAGTTTTGGACATTTCACGCTGTTTCCACACCATTTCATATTATCTCTACTCACGTCTTGGCTATCCTCATAGTCGGAAGGGTTCTGTACCGCTGGACCATCGTCTGATTTACAGATATATACGCCGTGCTGTAAAGCCAAGAGCCGATCAAGACCGTCCAAAATGTGTGTCGCGAGTAGGGGGACGGATCAAAACTGATGATAAAAAAACGGTAAGGATTCACGACTGAGAATAATTGACTAAACTCTTCAATCTGCTGCACATGAAGCTTACTTGAAAAAGTGAATTCTATTAGCTTCAACGGCACGTTGCCATACCTCGGATGGACCCCCGATGTGGTAAGTTCCCAATGAGGTGACTACTATCATTGCTGTAATCATGATTGCGACCTGAATCGTGTCTGTCCAAACTACTGCCCTCAGTCCACCCTGGAATAGTTTTTGGACTTAAAATTTCGTCGCTTTTGTTGTTGGCTTATTACTTCGTATAGTAGAGTATAATGAGGAAGTTGCACATCACACCAGTCTATAAATTGTGTAGCATGTCCAGCTGATCAAGACAGCTGGTGATTGTCGAGCAACCAAGCAGCCTTGCCTAAACATATCTATAAGAAGGGATAATCCTCAGCGATCGCACTATCGTCACGATGTGGTAGTGGAAAAAGAATGTATATAAACAGACAACATCAGGACTTCAATCCATTAAGCTTACCCCACGGGATATGTATATATCTCTGAGAATACAGAATCTGGATGTTAATTTACAAAGTTTAGTAGACTGCATGGCGCGCCCGGTGAATTCATACCGCGTAGTACTGGCGTGATCAATCTCTCAATTAATTTCTCGTTACCCGCGAGCCTTGCAATTCGCAATTACATTCCATTTTACATTATCTAGGAGCGTGTATAAACTCACCATTACGGTATAGAAGACACAGACCAGACACACCACGCTTCCTATTAGATGCACGTTTATACCGCTGACTGAAACAGAGACGAAATTTCGTTATAGCTGTCGATTAGTTTTCGCCAACTATTTCGGAATAGATCTGAAATTTTTTTCGATATTAGTTCGAATTTCGGTTACGATCAGTTTTTATTCTGAACAAGCATTAGATATGAGTTACCTTGGTTCAGAGCCAAGGAGGGAACGTAGACGACTATCGACTGGTACAAAATCTGAAATTATTAGAACAGGAGATCAAATTTCCGATTCTCGCTTTATCTCGAGTTTCATTTGATGTTAGGTAATAATCTGAGACGTGTGCAATTACCGCGTCAACAACGAAGATCAGAGATATTAGAATGCGGACTGCTCTGCTGAACCTGATCTCGAGATACTGAAACGATCAATTAAATGTAGCGAAGAAATTTTTTGGAAAAAATAGTGAAAAATGATTGGCAATAACCTCGTACGCAGAATTCAGTCTAAGAACGAAGAATACGGGAAGATATACAGTCGCGATAGTAATCCCTGCGAATAGTATGCTGAATATTGTGACCCAGTACTGAGTTCCAAAATTGTAGATCTCAGCTGGTGTTCCGAGTATCGTAATGCCTGAAACAAAACTGCGAAAACCGATGGAAAGTTGAAAAGAAAGGAAGGAACAAAAAAAAAAAAAAAAAAAATAGGAAAAATACAAGTTTGAGGAAATAATCGAATACCTAGCGATCAATGAAGACGATACAGGTAATAGACTCATGCTGTGTCCACCGAGAAGATATTCTTCTGTATTGTACTGACGACCTCTGCAATAATGCCAGAGTCCAGCGGCTGCAGAGGCGCACAGCATCCCGACGAATACGATCCAGTCTATCCAGTGAAAGTACCAACGATCCAGCGTCATCTAATTTTTCGATTTTTTTTTTTTTTTTTTTTTTTACAGATGGATATAATTATAATCGTCTAATTGATCATACGGTTTTAGTTTTCTTGTCTTTTTTGTATTTTGTATTTGATTAATGATTATTAATTTTTTTTATCCATCAATATCCGGTTTAAGACTCTCAACTGGCGAGTCCCTGACATTGAGACTAGTTCGGTTTCTGGTTATTTGCACCGTGACTCCGCACGACCGCGACGGTCATCGGCTCGAAATAATTTTGTGGTACGCATTGCGTAATTTTTATTCATCAGGTCAGCGCGCGAGTCTTCAACATGCTGACCATGCCAGTTAATTATTTTCACAATTAATTTCATACGTACTACGGAGGCGATGTATCGTATTATAAATTAATCAGCTATATTTATACAATACCGCATCAAACTAATTGAAATTTAAAAAATAGTTTTAAATAAAAATTCATGATCATCATCTTATTAATTTTTATCATTCTATCGCGATATGAAATCCCGCCATAGAGTTTATTTGGAAAAAAGAAAAAACGTGTATATGCGTACCTTTCAACGACGACCTTATCTGTCTCTTCGTTATGCAGATTTTATCCCGTTATTATATATTTATTAATTTATTTATGAAATAAAATTGGGATATGCAGCGATAGAGATTCACGTATATGGATGCAGACGATACTGGAGATAATTTTTTTTTAAACAATACAAATAAAATAATATTATATAAGAAATGCGAAGGAGACGCAGAGACGCCGATCGGTGAACGGTATAGTCGGAACTCTGAACAACGAATGGCAAAACGCTAGACCGCGACGACGACGTCGAAATACTTGATACTACCGCTTGAAGTATATTGTATTGGCTTCTGCTCCTAGAAAATTAACTAGCCAATTAAGATTCGAAAAATTGCTCACTGAGATCTTGTATACATATATAGTACGAGTCGATTAAACTCGTTCGTAACACTAGCGTCTGTCTAATCGTGCGATCGCTAATCATCTGTATATCTCGCGGAAGCGTATATATGGCTTACGTAATCGACGTATAAACGCGATCTAAATTTCACGCGATTTTATTCTCGTTATACCAAATTGCCGGTCATCTGTACTTTTTTTTTTTTTTTTTTTCCGAGATTATTTCCATTACTTAATTATCAATTTCCTTGGGTTTTATCGAGTTTTAATTACAGCCGATTAATTATCGAAGACTAAAGACGAAAATAAAAAAAAAAAAAAAAGATTACATGGCTGCAATAAAATCCAAATTACCATTATACTATATCAGATTAGTTATCGGCTTGTTTAAATTCAAGCTAGTTGCTGTATACAAACGACAAATATGAAATCGATCGTTTTGTAATTTGCAAAAATAATTTCTTCCAGTTTCTCGTAACTAGGTCAATAATATTTAACGATGGTTTCAATCTAAGACTGAAATCAAAACTCTAGAAAAAAAAAAAAATATAGACTATCAAAAAATGAAATTTTTTTTTTTTTTTTAATTGATTAATTATTCTAGCCGATCGCTAATTTAATTTTGTATCAAATCGCGTAGAGTAAATAGGATAATGATGTAGGGTGATCTTGCGGTGATTGTAGATTGAATAAAAAATCGATTTAGCATAAAGGAATGATGTTCAGTGTTTATTGTTAACGTTATGTTTTACTGCTATAAGATTATGATACAATAATACACGTCTCACCTTTAAATTCGAAAATCACACTCGCCGCTTATCAATATAATATGTTTTATGTATAAAATTCACGTTCGATTTGACGCGTGTGTACGATCGATTACCTATTATAGTTTATATTAATGTATAAGAAATCGCCTTCTAATAATATGCGTATAGTTATATAATTAGATTAAGAAATTGGTACGATTACGAGATTTAATTATCCGATATAAGTCATCGATCTACTTTTTTTTTTCTTTTCATTTATTTATTTTATTTTTATTTTTTTTTTCCGATCAAAAGAAATATAAGACAAAATTCGATAATCCGGATAAATTTACATTCAAGAAAAATAAGCATATCTACTTTTGAAATCTCCGTTTCTTTCCTTTTAATAATTTTCTATCAATATTTACTTTCACCAATGTCTTATGGATAAATTTCATTTTTTTTTTTTTTCTTTTATATCAACAAGTTATCGATACCCCAAAATTTACTAATCTGACAACACATCAATAGGTTTAACACGTTCTAATCCGATCGAAAATTTCCAAGGAAGAATTGATATTTGATCATAAATGCTAATTTAAATGAAAACGATTAGTCCGGCAAACGGAATGTGATAAGATATCTTTTCATTTCTCTAATAATTTATCTTTATTGATTATTATTACCCTCGAAACAAATCTCTTATATCATCAAAAATAAATGCAGTATTCAATTACTATTAGATAATTTTTTTTTAGTTCTAAAATACACCGGGTTTCTTCCTTGTTAATTAATCGATCGATCGATGTTTGTATGTTAATTTTCTTCGAAATACATATAATATATATACACATAATATACCTATAATATATGATAACGTATAACGTATTTTATATAGTACAGGATTATTTAAGCGATAAGTTAAACATAAATTTCGTTCAAATTAATCCTGCATCATCATTTTAGTTACGTTATACCATATTATATCTTCACGTAAATTTCGCGTTACACGGTAACACGATAGATTGTTTTTTTTTTTTTTTTCTCCCTTTTACGCGCAGCCTCATTCCGCGCTAAAGAAAAGGCTGTCTTAAATCGCGACGAGGTGTGATACATACATAAATAGTACAATAATATAATATAATATAATATAATTTCCTACAGTTTCTTTTTTTCTTCTCTTTCATCTCTTTAAATTTCAAATTTAAATACAAACTATGAAATAAAACAGCCTTGCGTATTTACAGATTGTCTTTTTTAAAACTGTATTACTATACGTTTATCTACACATTTAATAATCAGCTAACAGTGATTAAGGTTTCAACGCTTTGAGACGGACGACGTTTATTAATATTTCAGTTCCTAGACTACATTCTTCTAACTCTTGAATTAATTAAATTTCTCTATGAGTTGGAGGAATATTTCCTAACGCTTGAAGATATATCTTGAAAAGCTCCAAGGTTGCAGATTATAAATACACAGAAATCATAAGGGTTTCAAATATTGTTTTAAAAATTGTGTGTAAAATTTATAAAAGAAGGGATTCTCCTTGTAGCATCTCAAGATAATCGATTTCACGTGTTAATTAAATGATTAAATAGCCTATGCGCAGAATAAGGCTGTTCATATATTAGAATATATTTAAAAATCTACTATTTTGACAAAAATACTTAATCCATCGTCGATAGATCATAGCTTTTCGTATTTTCCTTCACCGAACAACCACCGGCAGACTCTGTCGACAACATAAGCGAAGAAGAAGTCCGCGAACAATACTTGAACCAGAGTTAACCGGAACTGTAAAAGTGTGAAGAAAGAACATATAAATAAAATGATCCCTGATCCGATAAGCGATAAAACAACTCCTTGGATTAAAATGTCTACTCACGTCATCTGGAAACTCGACAATTTCGAACTGCGCCGATATCGTGGGTAGAAAACCACACGCTAGTCCAAGAATGCACAAAGAACTTCCTACCACACTGTATAAGAGGGCTTTATTCTCCGATAGACTTTCCATGAAAGGATGTCCCTGAAAAACATTAACAATCATTAGTTGATCGATTTCTTCTGTTAGTTTCGTCGATCAGAATCGGTCGTAGAATATTTCAAAAGACATTAAAGCCCACATAAAAATATTGACGATAGTAAATATCGAGATTTTCGAAACCCTTGAAACTCACTCTGTAGTTTATAGCAAAAGTAGATATCTGAAGAGCCATAGATATTATGTAAACTGTACTGTTCACTAAATCGGCCTGGAAAGGCTCTCCATCCTCGCTGTCCTCTCCAGACGATGATGATTCGCCCTCGCCGTCTGACGGCGCTAATATAGCGGCCAAAGTATCGCTCCTGTAAATATAGTCAATTAACAGATAGAAAATCTTCTCTCTTCCATTTTTTTCAATTCATTTAAACTGAAAATAACGGATCGATAAAAGATTTGAATACCCCTTACCTAGGAGAGAGTATGGCAGCTTCTCTGACGAGATAGATGAGGCATACAAAATGCACGGCAAATTGTAATAGAACAGTCAAAATGGTATATAAATTGAATATATTGGGCAGTGGTCTTTGCTTGGAAAGACTTTTCAACGGCTTTGATCTGGATATGAATAAGAAACAGGAGGCGGCTAGGAGTCCTTGAAGAGTTGCCTGAGCGTCGCTGAATTTTATTCCATCTAAGTATAGGACTGATTGACTGTAGGCAAGCACCAGAGCGTTTAGAGCAAGAATTTTGAACATCTGTAACGTTGTTACCAGCGTACAACGGCCCTGTTTTATTACGTGGCAAACTAGAAGAAGAAAAGAACAAAAAACAGATATTTAAAGCTATGGGATTTGTTGGATTTGATATTGTGATGGTTGAATGATAGTTCTTACTGCACTGAATAGAGGACAGTTTACTGGTGAAAGGAGCAGCTATAGAAGCGTCTCCTAGTTTAACGAGCTGGGATTGATCCTGTTCTTCAAGTTCTTTAAGTATCTTTTGAATCTTAGCTTGGGTGCTGTTCATATGCCTAGAGTTTGATCTAGGCCCATTTGCGACGGTGCTAGGGCCAGGACTTTCCCGTCTTTCTACAGGAAGTCTTTCCGGTGCGCTCGAGAGGATCGCGACTCCTGGGAAAATTGGAAAACAATTAAATAAGCAGTCTTATCTCAGGATTTCATGATCAGTATAATACTAACCGACTTGAGCGTGCTTCAAAGCTCCGACATCGTTTGTACCATCGCCACACATCAGCGTTGTGTATCCTAACTCCTGGAGGGCAATTATAACGTATTCCTTTTGCTTAGGAGCAAATCTTGCGAATATTGCGATGTGTGGGAGCAGCTTGAAGAGCAGGTCTTTGTGGTTTTCCTTCAAAAACGTCAAGCCCTGTGAAGGAAAGAAAAATAATATTCTATTGCAGCTAAGTAATTTAACGAGAATCAAAAGATTAAAAGAATTGATTCTTGCCTCGCCTGTAATACACAGGGAATAATCTTTCCAGATTTCTGTTCCCTTCTTAATCTCGTCTTTAGATATTAGTGGCAGATGTTTAGCCTGATCTACGCTTTCCCATATCCATCCGCTAGCCGATTGTGTTAATATCAAAGTTGCAGTCTTCTTTGTGAAGTGTAATTCTCTTCCAACGTGGCAAGCGGTGAGTGGGTTGTCACCGGTTATCATAACTACCTGTAAAGTTGAATCCAGGTTTTAATAAAGAGTTTATCGCTCAAACGAACCAGAGGGAAATAGTTTTTGGGGATTATACTTGCCGAATGCGAAGCGTTTAGTATCTCTTTTATCACTGCTTTGGAATCAGTCTTGAGCGGGCAGCTAATTATCACAAATCCAGCAAAAGTTAGTTCAGATTCTAATTGTTCGCGAGTCATTTCTCGCAATTCTTGAGCAGAAAGCGGGAAAGGCAGAGTGCGATGACCCAGAGCCAGGACTCTGGCACCACGACGAGACAGCGAGAGGTAAGTAGAATCGTAATTTTCTGGTACAGATGAGAACTGGAATAAAAGAAATTGAGTAAACAGGTTTTTCATTGTTTCAGTTTGATTTCATATTTCGATCATTGATTACCATTGACTTGAGAGTCTCTGGTGCTCCTTTAACAGTCACAATATATCGAGGTTCCGTAGACCCAAGAGTTATGTAGCCAGCAACTACCGACATCCGTTTCAAAGCGGAGGAAAAATGATGCCTTTGGAAAATTTTTAGACCAGGAGATTTACCCTTCTTAGAAATTACCGCGTCTCCTGAAAAGAAATCATTGGGCGGATGATAGATACAGATAAAAGTGAGGTAAAAAAAAAATGGGAACAGTTTATTCAGGGTCAGAAATATACCTTTTGTGAGGTTCCAGTCTACTGCAGTCAGTGTAGCTTTCTCCAGAGGATCTCCAACTATACCGTCTTCCAATTGAACAAGAGAATGGCAAGTAGCTAGAACTTGTACACTCTCTATGGGACATTCTGACAAAGGCATTACATCAGACTTTCCACTGAAATAATTTATACATTAGAATATGAAGCAAACTTCTTTGGAAAAATTCGTTAGGGTCTTACTTTAGTCCTGCGATTCCTTCTACAACCAAATCATCGCTTGTTAAAGTACCGGTTTTATCAAAACAGCAGATCTCAACCTTTCCAGCAAACGGAATCCTGAAAGGCTCCGTACAATAGACACCTAGATGAAATAGAAAAGGGGAATAAGAATTATAATCAAGTAATTCATGGAGGAAAGGACACAAATTTACAATTTACAACTAGTTACCTAGCTTGGATAAGGCGAGCAATGAAGTGTTGACTGCGAGGGATAATTCTATGGGTAATTCCGGAGGCACAACTGATGTCAGAATCAGAGTACACTCGAGGAACAGTTTATACTTGTTTCTGGTAGGATCTTCGCTACCTGTAAACGAATTTCAAGAATAAAATACAATCTATTGTATATACTATCAAGTTTCATGATAGATTTTTGTTTTTCAATATCTCAGCAACCTTTAATCCAAACGTAAGCAGCAGCAGCAACTGCGAATATCAGAAGAAACAAGATGAAGCCAAAAGTCTCCAAGTTATTAGCAGTCACTCTCTTAACTCCGAATAATATAGTTCTCAAGAGCTTTCCCTGCGAGGTCGAGAATCCGGTACGTAAAACGTACGCCACACAACCGTTGTCTGTTGCTGTATAAATAGAAAAATAGTTTTTAAAGGATTTTAGACATCGTTTGTGTTTGCCAATCCTCGGAATTGTACATTTTTCACATTATCATAGCTCGATTTCGTTAGCAACCCACCTCTGAGACCAGTTGAGCTTTTTCCAGGTGATGTATGCTGGACAACCTTAGTACCACCGAATAAAACGTGGAGTTTACTGTCCCCTTCGATATTCAAATCTCTGTTTCCTTCGAGCCCTTCGATGGGTTCTTTCATTTGTGGAACTGACTCGCCTGTGTTTTATCAATTGGATAAATTAGAGGATGATAAAAGAGTTTGAAAAACACCTAAGCGCAGATACGGAAACTTGAGGCAACCGAATTTCATTTTAATAAAAATTCTTCACATCCATTGTTGTCAATTTTGTCAACTTTTTCTCTACTGAATTCTTGGAAAGTCTAAAATTATCAATTTTTATCACAGATGATCATAAAATTACCAGTCAGCATGCTCTCATCTACGATACAAGGACCTCTTAACAACAGCATGTCACATGGAACTAGATTGTCATTCTGTGATCGAGTAATGGACACAATATCTCCAGGCACCAATTGATCGGTGAAAATAGATCTCCATCTTCTGTTTCTGTATACCTAAGGAAGAAACGTGTTAAAATTAAATTAGTTGATAGAAAATGATGGCTCAGGAATCAAGCCATAAATTATTCCTGGAGTCTGTTTTCTATACTTTTGTGCAAAGTTAGTATTTAACTTAGTCTTTTCAACAGTTACCATTATCATGTAGGGCTTATTTCCCATCTTTCTAATCTCCGCCATGTTTTTAAGCTGCTGCTGTACCAGAGTGCATTCAAACATGATGAGCATGACCAGAGTGAAGATGCTATAATACCAATATTTGTCGAGGCACCAAAGCGCGACACAAAATACTTGGAATACAAAGAACGGGGCGATAGCACGCTCTTTGAAAAGCTCTCTGAATTCAGGAACGACCATATCCAAGCTGTGAATAAAAAATGGTGGAATGAAAAACGATACATCCTCAAAGAAATGAGACCGGATAAACGTTAAATAAATTATTTCTCACTTATTTTTTCCATATTTTTCTTCCGCAGCTGTGACTTCATCCGTGTCCTGATAACCCTTCCAATTATCATAATGCTGAATAGACTTTGCGACAGGAAATTCGAGGCCTTTAAATTCCTTTCTTTCTTTGTTCCAGGAGTACTTTGTTTTTTGAAAAATGAACCAAGGCTCTCCGCTGGCGCTACGGCGCAGTACGACTAGCTCCGAGCTCCCGTTATTTGGGGTTGGTACAACTTTTGCTACTTTAGCTTTGTAGGGATCGTTAGTCTGCGATAAAAATTGATGATAATTAATGAATGAATTATTTGAAAGAATCGTTGTTTCGTTTTAGGTTATGTAACGTATTTGATGTGATAAATAAATAAGAAGAAATTTGAAATTCCCGGGATAAAAAAGGCGTGAGTGGGACGAGCGTAGCAGAAGAATAAAATGAACGTGGCTGCCATGTTGGTTAAACATATTGTTAGATTTATTTTGAATAATATAAGATAAAGTATGAGAGTAATTAGATTTTATAATATATGATAAAAATTGATGAATAAAGTCTTACAGAACTGCAGTTTAGGAAACACTGAATGTGTACGGACCACTGACAGCACAGGCATACGAAAATCTGGAGCAATCCGATAGCCGCAATCCCGACTAGACCAGCATCGTAATATTCGTCAATACCGTATATAAAAATCCAACCGTAAACCCATACAGCTTGAAGGATAACGAACGGCAGTATGTAACCGTTGAATAACAACTTGCGAGGTACGTGCAACGTGACATTTTGCACTAACTCGTCTACCCGCGTCCCTGATACCGTCGCCATCATTACAATCCGCCGTCGGAATAGAACAATTGTGGATATCCACGTCGACGGGGATGCAGACGGATGGCCATTAGCTGGCTACATAATCACGTGGCCTGCGTTCATTCAAATGCGAATATCCATCTTGCAGAATTTATCGAGGATAGAAAGCGTATGATTTCAAATTTAATGGATCACAAATAAAATGACGAATTTTTATGACTGTAATTTTAAAAAATGTCCATGAACTGTTCATGAAGAACGATATTTATTAACGAAACCCTACCGTTACCCTGTATTATTCATTATTATAACAGTTTTTCCTATAGTGTAGATTGTAATTCTAATTGTTGCGAAACCGTGAAAGTCATGTAAATCAAATAGTATAGGATAGTACGTATTATTGCGATCACATCGACAATTGTTTCAATTGGAATCCGATGGATATTCATGTGATTTTTAACTTGAGGGCGCTGCAATGTGGCGCGCACATTTATTCGCGATATTTTTCAGAAACATTTATAATTTGTTCATAACGTTAACAGTAGGTAATATTGTATTGATGCTGCAGCAATAAATTACCAGATATACCATATAATAATCAATCGCTTCGTTATTTTCCAATATCCCCTTCCTGCCAGCTTTTCCTTTTTATGTAGGTTTATTTTCATAGTAGCATTATTTGAAGTCAGGAAAATTTTAAGTCGTAAAATGCTCCTGGTATCAGGGGAACATCTGACCCGAGGAGGTGTTCTGAAATTTTCGGAGGGGCAAAGGAGTAGTGTATAGATATAGGCATGCATACGTTGCTTCACGCACGTCTCTCTTTATAATTAAGATAGCAGCGATTTTCAGAGTTTTCGAAATTTTAACTTCAAAATTGCTCCTGGTATCAGGAGAACATCTGACCCGAAGAGGTGTTCTGAAATTTTTGGAGGGGGAAAGGAGTAGTGTATACTAGATGTAGGCATGCATACGTTGCTTCATGCACGTCTCTCCTCATAATTAAGTTAGTAGCGATTTTCAGAGTTTTAGAAATTTTAACTCATAAATTGCTCCTGGTATCAGGGGAACATCTCATCCGAGGAGGTGTTCTGAAATTTTTGGAGGGGGAAAGGAGTCGTGTATCGATATAGGCATGCATACGTGTCCTCATGCACGTGTTTATATATATGATCAAGTTAGTAGCGACTTTCAGAGTTTTAGAAATTTTAACTCAAAAATTGCTCCTGGTATCAGGATAACATCTGACCCGAAGAGGTGTTCTGAAATTTTTGGAGGGGGAAAGGAGTAGTGTATAGATGTAGGCATGCATACGTTGCTTCATGCACGTCTCTCCTTATAATTAAGTTAGTAGCGATTTTCAGAGTTTTAGAAATTTTAACTCAAAAATTGCTCCTGGTATCAGGATAACATCTGACCCGAAGAGGTGTTCTGAAATTTTTGGAGGGGGAAAGGAGTAGTGTATAGATGTAGGCATGCACACGTTGCTTCATGCACGTCTCTCCTTATAATTAAGTTAGTAGCGATTTTCAGAGTTTTAGAAATTTTAACTCAAAAATTGCTCCTGGTATCAGGAGAACATCTGACCCGAAGAGGTGTTCTGAAATTTTTGGAGGGGGAAAGGAGTAGTGTATACTAGATGTAGGCATGCATACGTTGCTTCATGCACGTCTCTCCTCATAATTAAGTTAGTAGCGATTTTCAGAGTTTTAGAAATTTTAACTCAAAAATTGCTCCTGGTATCAGGAGAACATCTGACCCGAGGAGGTGTTCTGAAATTTTTGGAGGGGGAAAGGAGTCGTGTATAGATTTAGGCATGCATACGTGTCCTCATGCACGTATCTCTTTATAATTAAGTTAGTAAGACAAAAAAAAAGTGAAAAAAAAAATCTTCAAATTTAGAAGCAAATTTAGTACCAAATTGGAAGGTTTTTTTCTACTTTTTTTTCGACTTTTTTTTCGACTTTTTTTCTAAATTTTTTTCTATTATTTTTCCGAAAAATCGTCTTAGTATAGTGTATCGATATAGGCATGCATACGTGTCCTCGTGCACGTGTTTATATATGATTAAGTTAGTAGCGACTTTCAGAGTTTTAGAAATTTTAACTCAAAAATTACTCCTGGTATCAGGAGAACATCTGACCCGAGGAGGTATTCGCAAATTTTCAAGTAGCTGAAAATGCATTAAATCTTAAATTCCCTATTGTCCTTATTTGTAATGAATAATCGCAGGGAGAGGAAAGTGGAAAATAACAAAGCAATTGATTATTCATACATCTAATAATTTATTGCTCTAGCATTGATACAATCGCATACATTGTCAAAGTTATATGTAGAATTCGCAAATTGTACCTAATTTTGATTCTTAACAATAAATATCAAATATAAATTGTTCGAGTATCTTTATTTGCTTCCTGGCGTAGGAGTTATCATGAAATAAACTACGTCCGTATTACAATAAGATCCTACTTGATATAATTAATTTTACAAAGAAGGACGAGTGTTATAATAATATTTCTTTCGGAATATTTCTATCGAGTCTCGTTAACACACCCCATGCGTACTCATCGACGCCACGAGGGCCACTGACCCCGCGACAGGTGCCATTACCCTAGGTCAGTGCTCCTTGTCGGTAAGTTGTACCAGCGAGGCGACAAATGGTATCGCCATCTCGCGGTCGCATTGTCGAACTATTTTCCGCCGATAACGTCGGTGTCGCTCGATGTATGCAACCCGCGTGTCATTGCTGTAATCCATAACTCCATAACTGGAGACTACGTATCGTAGGGCTACCAAGGGATACCTATGTTTGCGAAAAGACGATACCATTTGTCACCCCGTGCGCCAAATTGATGGCTTCAAACTTGTGAAAGCATGCAATTTTCATGACTTCCGACCTATACGCAGAGAAAGGACAGGGGAAATAATTCGACAATTGATTATCATCAATATTAATATTAATAATATTAATAAACTGTAAATTCCACTCGGTATTTCAGATACCTTTTGCAACGCCAAGCCCACTTATTCGGCTGACAAATTTACCCAGGGCGAGCTGTCTTTGTATTACTCAGTCAACGCTTCGGAAGTGGTTTTAGCAATTATAGTCTGTGGTTTTAGGCAGGATGACAGCTATCAGCTGTTGTAGTAAACAAAGAGCTCTGCGGCTACTGCTTCGTCCTGTTATTAAAATCTCTGAGTCGCTTTGAGATGGAGGACATAATAAATTCGTGGGAAAAGGCTCGTGCCTGGAGTGTTGAAAATCTTGTAACTAAAGAGTCGATAAATTTCGATAAATATGACCTTTGGAGATACATGCCTGACTGTGTGCTACTAAGCGTTTTCCAATATTTAACTCCTAAAGACCTTCTGACAGTCGGTGAAGTCTGCAAATCCTGGCATCGGGTTTCTAAAGATGAATTTTTGTGGAAGGATTTGTTCTATCAAACATACAAAATCGATCCTAACGTCAGCATAATGCCTGGTAAGTTATTTCAACAATACAAATTACGCCTTTAATATATTACGAAAAACTAACGTCGTCAACAGCTGTCTCGCGCTTATCCGAAAATCGGATAATTGACAATCTCTTATTTGATCAGGTAAAACCTCATGGCTAGATGAATTCAAACGACTTGCCTACCACACTCCTCTATTGGAAACCGAGGTGCTCAAGGAACACACAAATCAGGTTTTGCACGTCAGTTTTTCGCACAACGGACAAATGTTCACCACCTGTTCAAAGGATGGCTATATATTGGTGAGAACTTTGTGTAAATTGTTCAACATATTTTTATAGAATTTTTTTGTACTGTTAAAAGTTTCAATTTGGACCTCAAATAATAAAATATGGTATTTCAGGTATGGGACAGTGGTTTCCCAGCAAGTATTAAGTACCATCGTGATATGAAGACCTTCAGTTGGAAATACACCCAGTTTTCCCAATTCAATTCATCTGATACTCTTCTTCTTGTGTCTGGAGTTCATTTTGGGACGCCGCACAGTACGTCTGGTGAAATAGCTGTCTTTAGCCTTGAACGTGAGTATAAAGAAAAAGGAATGAGAGCCACGAGTTTCTTTGTCGTTAGTTTCTGTCTCATAACTAAATGGGAAACTCAGTGACTCTGAAACTTAAGATTTTTGGCATGTGAATACTAAATCTCATTGTTTTCATTAATTTACTGCCTTATATCCAGTCCTCACTCTTCACTGAACAATAAAAGACATCACAGATCTTTCGAAAGTACCTATTTATAGCCTAGGGTTCATCTGGTTGGATTCCAACTACACCGTGCCAAGAAAAATAGGGAAATTGGTCACTTTGTTTTCTCCACATGGTCTTATTTGTACAAAGTCTCAGTTAGTTTAACATTGCAATAACAATGACAAGCCGCGATAATTTCTTGCAATAATTAACTGAGAATTGATCAAATTCTATTTACAGCTGGATTCGAGCTTCAATGCAGAGTGGTGAACAAACCCTATGATATATTTGGGACCTGGTATAGCGAGAGACACTTATTGAGCGGAGATCTTCATTGGCTGGCTCACCTGGTTAGCACCAGTGTTTTGTGGCTCAATAAAGCAAGCCAAGAGTCTGCCAGCGAGCATGTGCCAATAATGAATCAATTGTATAGGTAATAAGATGGAAATAAAATTGGGATAAGATTTTCCGCGATATTATAATGCGTAATATTATTTGCAGATTTTACAACAGCAATGCCTCATCCATCAGAGCTGTGATGGTGGCTAATTGCTTATCTCCGGCACCAACGGAACCTGAGACCCCACAAAATCAGCCTTCAACTTCTGACGTTAGAGAAGAAAGGGGCAACCCACCTAGCCATAGAGACCTTTCATCTGTATCGGTTAATAGCGGCCAACAGCAGCAAGAGAAACCTGATGTGTTACATCACGCATCATCTAGACTGCAGTGGGTTTAATTAGAAGCAATACGCGCCCTTGTTTGATGATATTTTCTGCAGAATAAGATGAATTCATTATTATTCTTTGGTCTTTTATTAGGTACAGTACACTGGAAGGCGGTTTTCTTAACTGGCGAAGACTTGGGGATGGTTTTGAGTATGCGAGTCCTATTCAGTACAATGAAAACTATCGGCAAGTCGAAACTGAGAAAGAAGTGATGGAGAGTACCAGTGAAACTGATAATCCGGTTTGGGAAGAGGAGAGCGAGTCTGGCGGTGAGTGTAAACGGTAAATTTAATCCCTCAAGTTGAACTAATTCAAGTTGTTTTTTCTCCAAACAGAATCTTCGGCAGCAGAAGATTGCGACTCGGATGATTTGGCAGATAATCCAGAAAAATATCTCATATTTACAACCGGATCTAAGACCTACACTCCACACCAAATTGGCTTTAAACGTATCAAGGCTATGAACTTCCCTAGACGTCTAGATCCAGGCCCTTCATTGAAGGAAAGACTTGCTCAGCGAGAACGCGAACGTGAGATACAAAACTCAGGGTCTCCTAGGCCAGAGCCTAACTGGTTAGACTACGACGCTGTGGCTGATAAATTTGACAAAGTAGATCACCTCATAGATCTTCACGGTCATGTTATCGGAATGAGTTTATCCCCGGATCATAGGTGATATTCATTTTACCAAATACTTTGTTAATGATTAAAGATTGAATAATACAAATTGTATTTACAAACAGCTCGCATGATATTAATGTAATTTTAATTTTCTCTGCCTAGATACTTGTACGTTAATACAAGACCGTGGCCAAGGGGCTATGTTATAACGAATCCATTAGAGCCGCCTCCAATAGCTCAGGAAATAGACATCCATGTAATTGATTTGGTTACTCTAAAGCAAGTTGGCACAATGCTGAGGGCACACAAAGCTTACACACCGAATAACGAATGTTTTTTCATATTTTTGGACGTTTGCAACGAATACGTTGCAAGGTAAATATTTAAGCGGATATTTATTGTTTTGGAGAGTACTGAAAAGGAGGGGGTGTTGTATGATTGATGGTTTTTCAAACACATGTCTTCGTAATGTCACTAACAATGAGAAGATCTAAGAACTGTTTGAAAAACACTTATTTCGCTTATTCTCCCTTTGTTCTGATGGTTTATTTTCGTCCACCCCGTCAACCTTGGTCAACCATGAAGAGTAACGACCCAAAAATAGGAAAAACAACCATTCTATATCTAGCACTGAGATCTCGCGAAAATACCCTGCGTTCTACGGCTATTAATAAACCAGTCACATTTCTTTCTCATTCAAGTTCAAGACTATCCCTCTTTCTCTAATACAGCAACGAATAAATATTTGTCTCAAGTATAGATATATACAAATATATGTGGTAGTGCAATATTATATTAATATATACATACATCGATCGAATTTTTCTAGCGGAGCAGAGGACAAGCACGGCTATCTTTGGGATCGACACTACGGCGTGTGTTTGGCTAAGCTGCCACATGCGGATGTGGTAAACTCTGTAGCATTCAATCCACGTGATCCTGAAATGCTGGTAACAACCAGTGACGATTACACAGTGAAAGTCTGGCGCAGTAGATCTATGGTTAAAGAATTGGGATTAAACGAGGAGATCTACCGAAGGGGATTAGAAGTTAGAAAAAGATGCCGTTATCACAGAAGCAGTTGTAACGTCGACTGATTAAAGACTATTCAATTTCCAATTTAAAAACCTTCGCGCAATATTGATAAGTTCTTTAGTTGAATTAGTTTTAAAAATAGTTTTCAAATTAGTTGGAGTTTGTAGAGTCTGATAAACAATTGATATCCTACATTGAAGATTTGGTTCTGACATAAACGTACTTAAATCATTTCTTTGTTGGAAAGATGCAATTTTTTAAATGAATATTAGAATAGTTCTACACCGCAACAGCTCGTCTTTTTATAAGTAATCATTAATCAACAAATGGAGGCATTTTTGTTTTTCTTATTTTTCTTTTCTTTGTAAGGTGATGGATTTTCTTTCACATCGACTTGTCTCTCGGATCAATTTACGTATAATATAAGTTTTATACATAGTATATAATATGTTAGTTAAAACATATAGTTTTCTTACGCTAAAATTTAGTTATTGAACGAGATGTTTAATTGGAATTTAACTGAGAATATATTCGTGATTCTGTTTTAATATAACGCAATGTGAAGGTTTTTAAAAAATTCAAATTTTGGAAGTTGAATAACACTTAAACGTCGACGATCGATTAATAATTAATATCTATTTTCATCTGCAGTAGTATTGAAGTTATGTGGCACAGAACTGTAACTAATATCACAAAAGAATAATGAAAAATTTTCTATCATCTCTCTTAGTAACGCACCAGTCTAATTTCAAGAAAAATTAAATTTATACTGCAGCTATAATTATAATTACTTGGAATCTCTTTTACTGCTGTTTAGTTGAAGAGATTCCCTGATTTATGTTCATTTGAAACGTACCGAACTCTGAATGTAAATAAATTGACGCTTTTCTTAATTGCTTCACAGCATCTATTAAATCGAGAACGTTGTTTGAACATAAATATAGGTAGTATATATATATATATATACTATATATACATATAAATATATGTATATATAAATATAGATATAAATGTGTGCGTGTTACAATTCCATTGTTGATATATTCTTAAAATAATATAAATACGAGATTAATCTGCATCGTATACATTATAGAAATCGTTAAGAAGAACTGCGATGTGAAAGAATTAAAATTAAATATAATCGAAATTCATAAATACTTGATTTAGGTACTAGTGCAAACTATCCTTGTTTACGACAGAATTTAAAGCTCGATAGATGCTGTATAGACTATTGAAATTCGAAGAATTATTGGAAGTGAGATGATCAGACCAAATATCATATTCCAGAAACTGTATTTAGTCCACAGCGAGGAAAGAAATTTTGTGATTCATTATCAAGCTAATCTGTAAATATTAAAAATACGTACATCATTTTTCTACATGAATTGCGGTACCTAAATTAATTCAACTCAATGTCAAGTCTAAAAGACGTATTTATATTGTAAATTATTTCAGGAATGAACACTGTGACGCTAAACTTTTGACTTTGTTTACTTTCTTTATAATCTTTCCCACTGCGTTCTTCACCTCCTATCAAAGTTATTTAGTATTACATTTGATCCACGCAAGATACACCTCCGTCTATGACATATATAATATTATGTTTAATATAAATCAAGGGTACTTGACCAAGCGATATATAGTTATATTTTATGAAATGAAATTACAGAAATAGACATCATTAAAAATACTCAAAAATAGTTTCCTCCTCATTTTAAAATATACATATACCTTTCTTCTAACGTAGTAACTCAAGTTTCATTCTATACTTTGAAGAAACAAGCACAACCCGATCGTTGCGTTATCAACATCGGGAACTTTGCGCTTGATCTATATAATATACACATATTACAATGCACTTATATTATTGCCGTACACATTCCTTGTACATTTTTAAATCATTTCACCTTTTAATTTAAATACGCAAATATTTTTTATACTATCAATAATCTGGCTTCATATTTTCCTGCAAATATCCAAATAGCAATAGAAATAAGTTTTAACTGTGATAAAATAATAAGAAGAAATAGCTCGTGAATTTTAATAAATAAATTAATGAAGTTATCAGTTTTTAAATAGAAAGAAATCAATATAATATTATAATGAAAAAATGAAAGGAAGAAATAATAGTAGCTATATGAATTAGGTATAGTAGTAAGTTAAATTCCATACAGGAATTACTAAAAATTACACTATTTATTCTTGATATGAGACCGAAATTTTCTTTCCCGGTCGAACGCACAACCTTTTAATATACAACGAATACTCGTTGATGAGAAAAAAACCTAGCCGTTATAATATATATATATATATATCTATATATATATGATGGAAAGATTGAAATATTGACGACCTAGGTAAAGCTATCACTTACGGAGAAAATATTTGAGGATTTATATTCAACTCGACACGATTAATCTATCAGTTAGAATGGCATATTTTTATGGCTAAGGAATCAACGTATGGAGTTTCTTTAGTTATAGAATTTTCATAAGCGATAATAACAGGCGCCATAGAGGATAGATCGCACTGTAAACTTCCCATTAAATTTAAACCCGATGCGCTAATTCAGCCTGAATACAAGAAATCATTGTTATTTATTTAATTTATGTATAGACCGCGCGACTGCAAATAGTTGGATGAGATTGAAACTAAAATTTAACTAGCATACAAGAAGTTATAGATCACGAAATTATCGATTCTGATTACATAGTTTGCAAAATTTCTCCGCTACTGTTCTTTGACATGAAATTATCATAAATTGTAGCTAAACTTTCGGTCTTTGAATAACATGTTCATGGAATGACATAACAAGAGCGGCTACCAGTTATCGAGTAGCAGATCTATCCCTGACATAATTTCTATCGTCGAAATAATGAGATAAAAAACATTTGGCAAAGTATCTTCCTAAGTCTTATATAATCTTTTCTATTGGACAGTGACGTAAAATCTAAGTTACGGGGATAACGTTGGATTCTCTAGGGTAACATTTGATATAATGTTAACGGGAACGATTTGGAGTTAAGTCGATCCTGTAGCTATAGGTTCTGAAACATGAGATTTACAATATAAATTCACATACAATTCTCAAACAATAATTAGGTAAAGTTTTTTCCACGAAAACTGCAGATAATTTACCTGGTCGAGACTGAATGCCGGCTTGGGCCGCCTCACTACCGTTAGAATTATTCTTATTGTGAGAATCTTTGTGCCCATGACAGTGCTCGCACTCGTCATCACTTTCATCAGAGCTGCTCTCACCAAAGTCTTTTGGTTTTTCATATATACAGCAGCCTGTTTATTAGAAAATAAAAATTAGAGAAGTATTGAAGAAGAGAGTAGCTCGTTTTTCAATATATCTTTCGATTTGTTACGGTAACACCCACATTTTGATTTTTTCTTATTCATGTGTTCATTGTCGACAGTCCCCTGTGTCCACTGCACCTTTTTGCTCGATTTTGGCTTTCGTAAACATAATCTTACGGTGGGTACGTCCTGCAATAAAAATAAATTCAAAAATATTAGTATCAGGCTTTATCTTGTGGTATAAGAAATACCTATTGTTTGATGACTGGTTTGATTGGCTAGCCAGTAGAGTAGAGAATCAATGATCAAATGTATAGGTGCTATAATCCATACATCTCTATTTACAGATATTAAACTTATCAGTATTTAATCTATCAATAGCCAGTCTGATATTCCATGACAAATAATCCTAATCAGGGAGATACGCGATATGTAAGACAAGAGAGAAGACCAATTTGCGGAACGAGAACTTCTATTGATACATTTATTAAAATCAGACATCAATTAATACTTATATCTTAAAGGATTATGAAAATAGAAATAAAATGCTGTTTCGTCGCCTCTTATTTGTAATACTGTAAATTCTTTTAACTCGGTTGTCCTAATGGATTATTTTCTCATCAACTAATGTTGATATCTTTTCATCCGAATAATCTAGAAGACTCTTCAAAACTTCTTTGGTGTGTTCTCCCAAGATGGGAGGCGGCAATCTCACAGAATTTTCAGCGTAGCTATACGTCACTGGTGGTCCGACAACTTTCACCTTTCCTACGCTTGGATGGGTCATTTCTTTGACCAGCTTTATATGCTTGATGTGCGGGTCGTCAAAGACCTGGAAAATTCAATTAGAACACATGATTGAACTGCAACCTAAGGAACAATCGCACATTTCGCCTTATTTATAGAACAGAATATTCTAAAATCGATAAGAAATTAAACTGAAGTTTGCAATTGAAAAACCAGTTTTCATTGTAAGTGAAAAATGCAAAAACACACCTGACTAAGGGTGTTGATACAGCCATTCGGAAAGGGAGCGTCTTTGAATATTTCTGACCATTCCTTGTTAGTTTTCTTCTTGAACTCTTTTCTGAGTATCTGTATCAGTTCCTCTCTGTATTTTACTCTATCAACGTTTGTTTTGAACTTGTTATCGCTCTCCAGTTCCGTTAGATCCATCATTTTTACCAGGGCTGAGAACTGCGCGTCGCTACCAGCCCCGACAGAGATGAATCCATCCTTTGTAGGGAATGCTTCGTAAGGCACGATACTTTCATGAGCAGTTCCCCACCTCGAGGCTTCGATTCCGCCGTTCAAATAATTAGAACCGATATTGGCCAGGCTAGCTACTTGAGTCGATAGTAAATTGCACTGAATCCATTGCCCCTTGTTAGTCTTAGATCTCTGAAGCAACGCAGCCATTATTGCTCCATGAGCGTATAAACCTGTTGCCAAATCGGTCATAGCAACACCAACTTTGCAAGGTTCTCCACCCCTTGGACCTGTTATATTCATTAGACCCCCTACGGAGGCTGCGATCACGTCGTAGCCTGGCCGAGTAGCGTAGGGTCCTTCAGATCCGAAGCCTGTTATCGAGCAGTATATGAGTCCCGGTGCGATTTTCTTCAAAGTTTCATAGCCCAGTCCCATCTCCGCCAACTTTCCAGGGACATAATTCTCTATGAATACATCAGACTTCTTCGCAAGCTCGTAGATGATCTCTTTTCCTTTCTTCAGGTCTACACAGATGCTTTTCTTGTTGCGATTCACGCTAGCAAAATAAGTGGGTTCGTTGGTGCCTTTGAAAAAAGGCGGTCCCCATTTACGCGTCTCATCTCCTACCATGGGACGCTCAATCTTCAGTATTTCCGCACCCAAATCTCCAAGAATCATCGTACAGTATGGACCGGCGAGAATACGCGTTAAATCTAATACTCGGATACCATTAAGTGGCGAAGTGTCGTCTATAGACGTTGAGAAATATTTGAAATTGATTTTTGCCTCAACATTTTTAGTCTTTGCATAGCAAAACGTCGTTTTGTGAGTCAGGAATTTAGGCAATCTGTACATGACGATGGATCTACTGATCGACGCTACTTCTTAGAGAAATTAATAATAAATCTTTCTGACCTGTTTTCATTAATACAATACGCTTTAATCCTTCGAGATAAATCTAGATTATAGTGAGCGAGACTTGGAGCGAATTTTATATGAAATTTACGCCGAATTTTATCGCCTACTAAACTACGTTTAAAATATTTATCTAGAATTATATCTACTTGAAGGATCTAAAAAAGGTAAGTGTTTGTTGCTCCCCCCCAGACACGTAGCGCTTTGACAGTTTATGGTAATAAATAACGAGTTTTTATTACGTAATATTTATTGGATATTATCATTTACCTGGGGGCCATCGGTGATATCACGTTCCGTTAGTGTTTCGGTCTGAGTTTGAGATGTCGACTGTCCAGCCATGATAAAAACCGGCTTGTATTATAATTATAATAATTAATAAAAAGAAATAGGAGGTAAAATAATACTCGAACGATTTTGATATTATCAAGAAATTGCTAATAATCACTAGTTTTCCAACTAGCTGTCACTTCAATGTTTTTTTTTTTTTTTTATTATACTCTCGTGCCTTCTGCTCGAGGGTTGCTTCTGCTAGACGTTTCTAAACGTCATGATTAACCCCACTTTTCACTTTAATCACTGTTTATATTATTGAATTCGAATTTTCTGATCACAACTCGAGCTAAATATTATTCAATCAATTATCGAATGAGGTAATTGTTCACGGTGTGATAATCTTTAGTAAAATTTCGCACGGGGAGTGGGAGATCATTAATTGATCGTTTCGTCGGCCATATTTGATAAAATCTGCGCCGTGTCGCGCGCCAGTAGGCAACCAGACATACATGTAGAATGTAGATTTCGTATACCAGCGTCGTACTAGCGTTCGTCGTCCCTGCGACGTCTGACGTCCGTCAATTTCTTACCTTGTATTTATAACCCCTGTAGAATATATGTTATAATAAGAATATATCACTGTATCTTACTTCGAGACGAATTCAAGTATCTTATTTCATCCCGTAATTTAATCAATAAACTATCGTAGCGCTTCCCGAATACGTTTTATAACCATTAATCTCATTCCGAACTCACACCGAGAGACTCACGAGCCGCCATGGAAGTAAGTATGATACAAATACTTTTTGGCATTTATTAGCTTCGCGAATGAATCATATTTTTTTTTTTTTTTTTTTTATTTTATTTTTTTTTTTTTTTTGTATCATGAATTTATGGTCTATTTCTGTTCTCATAGTCTGATCTCCAAGTACCGCTTCCCTTGGATTCATCAAAGTCTAATAATCTTGAGGACAGAAGATTGTGGGTTGGAAATTTGGACCTTAGAATTAATGAGTAAGTATTAAAACGTTGTTTAACTGGCTCGGTTGACTCATAATATAATATAATCTATAAATAAATGAACTAAAATATCAAAGCTATTAGACGAGTCAGAAAAATTAACTGTCTGTTTGTCAACCGGTACCAACTCCTGAAACTTGTTCAAAAACACGGAAAAATCGAAAAGTTTGACCTCCTTTTCCACCGCTCCGGGCCACAAGCTGGCCACCCTAGAGGATATGCCTTTGTGACTTATGAAACAAGCCGTGACGCTGAGAGGGCGAAAGACGCGCTACATAATGTGAAAATTGGGACTAAAAGCATCGTAGTTAGATGGGCTCACAGTGTCAACGAGGTTGGTGTCTGTATAGTCGCTATTTGATGCAGTAAATTTACAGTTTTAAACTAGAATTTTTTTGTATTTATTTCAGAGCGACATGGACAAGCCTAAACCAAAGATATATATTCCGGCACTAGCAGGAGCTCAGAAAGAAGACAAGAGAGTTAGGTGAGGATATTGGGGATCGTGGAAGATCTTTGAACTGAAGAATGCGAAGAATTGATATGATTTTAAAAATTGTTGTTAATTCATTTAATTTTCAGTCGAGAAACAGCCATACAAGCAATTGAGGCTAAACTCAAAATGATGAACGAATGCGCGGAGGATTTTGAACTGAATAAACCATTGGTCGGAAATCCGGCAACTCAGCAGTACCAAAGACCGGAAAATATCAAACCGTCCACTTCCAATAGATACTCACATAATCATAGGGGATCTCGTTACCAGAGTAATAAACCCTACAGTCGATCTAGACCAAGAAGATAATCGTTACTTTGATAAGAGAGAAATAATCGCCTCCTGCCCACCATTGAATATCAATTTATTCATTGAATAATATTAGTTTGAGCTTTATGAAGAAAAAAAGAAGAAGAAGAAGAAGAAGAACAATTGTTATTAGTATTATCTTTCAACGTTAGCATACTAATCACTAGTTTATTTATTTATTTCTTTGTTTCGTATGTATACTATAATTAACTACCTACTATCACGTATACATTATACTCAAATTTAACGAGTTTAACGTATACTTGATCGTTCAATTAACAGAACCGACTACAGATCTATAATTATTTGATGTAGAATTCATTGAGTAAGTTTGATTCGAATTTTTGTCAATATTAGGAGTTTTAAAAACGGTGCGAATGATTCCTACGACGTAAACAAGTCTGTAAATTAAATACGGACGTTGTTAAAGTACAATTATTTCCGTTGATTGTTCATCAGTCTTTGTCTAATCGTATTACGACAAAGTACGTGTATTTTCCTACATTGTATTATAACAGTTTTTGTAATAAATATCTACACAAATACCTAAGTTCAATATGATACGATTTTTTAAATAGAAAATAGAAGAAAAAGTAACCATTACATTTTAGTTTGGTGGATTCTTATGCTTTCCACGCATTTCATAAGGCAGAGGTACCAAGCCTGAACAAGTCAGCTGACCAGGTATCTCACAAATGCAACTTTTGACGCAGCCTATTCCAAAGTTTGCTGGATTATCTTTTTTCTCTGCCAAAACAGCTTCCTCTGCTAATGTCTCTGCAGATTTACCTACCACAGAGATTAGGTGCTCTAAAACTTCTTCTTTCGACTTACTGTCGATGTCTATCAGCATATGTCTACCGTTGTCTGAAATAATTCATGTCATTTGTTAATTGAGAGAAAATCGTATATAAATCCTTTGATCGAATGAATCTTAGAATGAAATTTATATCAGAATTATTTCCACGCAGAATATGGTCTGAAAAAAATGATTAAACACACACCATAATAACATTTGATGAAAGGCGAAGGGGTCATATCTTTCAACGTCACAATCTGGACGTTGGGATTTTTGTGTTGAAGTTGAGGTAGAATCCAGAATATAAAATCTCTGTAAATATTACGAAATATAAATCGTATTTTATGGTAGATTAAATTTGAATGAAAAAAAATTTCACACAGCGATATTAATATAACCTAAAAATATCTACCTGGCACCGTGATGATGTTCACCGCGTACGTTATAATTTATTGAAAATATTTTTATCCTATCCTTAAGAACGAGTCTTCCAGCCTGTAAATATTTCAACGTTCTCCTAACGGGAGCTGGTCCTATCATAAAAGGCATTTTCCAATAGTTTATTCGCCTAATATAACCTCAAATGAATTTAATAACCAACACACCAAGACCGGCTGATAACAGCGACGTGTGGTGACGCAATGGGGAACATCCAGTGATCAGGATTATCCCGATTATATTAAATCCGGATAAATGATAATCGGATTCCTGGACACGATGATTTAAAGAGGCTTATTAATAATTCTCCGACCAAAAATAACGCCCGATATTTTAATCCCCAATAAATTGTATACCCAGTCTATTTACTTTCTAATAAAAAGTCATTAACCTGTAAAAAAAACTATGTTTGATCCAATTTTTTTTCCTTTCACCGTTTTGAGTTCCACACGTTCTGTAGAGCCACGTGTCTAGTGCGAGGCAAGCTGGGCCGATTTATCAGCTATTTAATAGTTGAATAAGTAATAAAATCGGAGGTAGATAAACGTCATTGTAGCAGCTTGATAATTACGCCTTGGTAATAATTATTATCGATTAAATAATTTAACTCTTACATTAGTTTTAATCGCGATTTTATTCACACGTGAATTGAAAACTTGGGGTTAGTTCGAAGTTCCTAATTGTTAAATTTCTACATAATATGTACCTATATCGAAGTTTGTTATCCATATGGATCGTGTTTTTGATTGATTGATTATCATATGTGTGTATCCGAGGCGGTGAATACTTTATACAATGAATTAATTTTTCTCCACCTTTTAGGAATTCGAAATAAAATTCTACACGCAAAATGAACTCTTCGATGACCGCCAAGGAGATACGACAGGGTTTTATAGATTTTTTTAAATCTAAAGGACACGAATATGTACACTCAAGTTCAACCATACCCCACGATGATCCTACGCTACTATTTGCAAACGCTGGAATGAATCAGGTATCAGGTCAAGTTTATTAATATTTATTTACTCAATTGCAGTTGATATGAACTAAACTAATATCAACTACAATCCCCTAATTTAGTTCAAGCCGATATTTCTTGGCACGGTTGATCCTAGCAGTGATATGGCGAAATGGGTGCGTACGGTGAATACACAGAAGTGTATAAGAGCCGGGGGTAAACATAACGACTTGGATGATGTCGGCAAGGACGTTTATCATCATACGTTTTTTGAAATGATGGGAAACTGGTCTTTCGGGGATTACTTCAAGGTAAAGATAAGAGAACTATTGATACTGAATTTATCATATTAATAATAAGGACGAAAATTAAATGAAAACTATTATATTATAGAAAGAAATCTGCACCTGGGCTTGGGAACTGCTTACCCAGGTATTCAAACTGCCTGGCGATAGATTATATGTTACTTATTTTGGAGGAGATGAGAATTCTGGACTCAAACCTGACGAAGAATGTAAACAGATCTGGCTATCGCTTGGGTAAAATAATTGAAAAGGATTTCAATAGCTTAGGATTATTCTCTGGAATAAATAAAACAAGAATGACTTTAATTTTTTTTAAGCTCCTATTCTAAATGGAGTTAAATTTAAGATCATAACATCATCTGTTTTCTATTTCAAATACATTCTACCTGTCGCTGAATCTGATTATGTGTGTCTATGAAGTTTTTTTCAATCAACACACTATCTATTTTTCGAATTCCCAGGGTTCTACCTTCGCATGTTTTGCCGGGCAGTATGAAAGACAATTTTTGGGAGATGGGAGAGACTGGACCTTGCGGTCCGTGCAGCGAACTGCACTTCGATCGCATTGGCGACAGGGAAGCAGCTCATCTCGTTAATATGGACGATCCAGACGTTTTAGAGATATGGAATCTTGTCTTTATGCAATTCAATAGGTAAACCATGGCAAAAGAAAAGACCAAACAATAATTATCACCTCTAGAATAAACGTAAACAATTTTTTTTCTTCATCTTTCAGGGAGTCAGATGGCAGTCTTCGCCCACTGCCAAGAAAACACATCGATTGTGGTCTCGGTTTAGAACGTCTGGTTTCTGTTATTCAAAACAAAAAAGCTAACTACGATACTGATTTATTCATGCCTCTTTTCGAAGCCATTCAGAAAGGAACCGGGGCTCCAGTTTATCAGGGTAGAGTAGGCAGCGAGGATGTAGACGGAGTCGATATGGCATACAGAGTATTGGCAGACCATGCTAGAACTATTACAATTGCATTGGCTGATGGAGGAATGCCTGACAATACTGGCAGAGGGTGAATAAATTAGATATCGATTTAACGTTAGGAGTAAAATTTCATGCCGATAACTAATATCCGAAATACATTTTTTACAGCTATGTACTGAGGAGAATTCTGAGACGTGCTGTCCGATATGCAACTGAAAAGCTGAATGCTAAGCCTGGGTTCTTTGGGTCGTTGATAAATACGGTCGTTGAACTGCTGGGTAAATTTGAATAGCTTTTATGATTGAAAGAGTTTTTGTTTACTCAATCTTTTGGTCATGTTTTTATTCTCGTATTATAGGAGACGTTTTCCCCGAAGTTAATAAGGATCCGCAGTCTATAATCGACGTGATAAACGAGGAGGAGGAACAATTCCTCAAGACTTTATCCAGGGGTAGAAATTTGCTAAATAGAACAATGGCCAAACTAGAAGCTACAAATATCGTTCCGGGAGATGTTGCCTGGCGACTTTACGACACTTATGGATTCCCGGTTGATTTGACGCAGCTTATGACAGAGGAAAAGGGTCTTACTATAGATATGAAGGGCTACGAAGAAGCCAAGAAGCAAGCGCAGGTGAATATAATTTATAATTTTCAAAATAGAATTGATAATGGATTGAAAAGTTATTAAATTGCTATTTTTCGCGATTCTAGTTACTTTCCCAAGGCAAAGCTGGTGGAGTAGATGATCAGATCAACTTGGACGTCCATGCAATAACAGACTTACAAAATCGAGGTGTAAAACCGACCGATGATAGCCATAAGTATAACTACAAAGCAAAATCGTCAGATAAAAATGCTGAGTATGATTTTGCCCCATGCATTGGAACGGTGATCGGGCTCAGATACGCCAAGCAGTTTGTTGAGCAAGTGACTTCTGGTCAAGAAGTTGGTATCCTACTCGATCAGACTAATTTCTATGCAGAACAAGGTGGCCAAATATACGACGAAGGATTTTTGGTCAAAGTGGGAGACGAGGTGAGAATAAAATTGAAAAAAACTACAGATCCAAAAATGAAAAATATACTTTTCCCACAGAGTACGGAAGTCCGCATTAAAAACGTCCAAGTCAGAGGTGGCTACGTTCTACACATTGGGACTGTAGGCGAAGGGATTCTCAAGAAAGGCGATAAAGTTAACTTGAATGTCGATATGGCCAGGCGGAGACTGATAATGAGCAATCACACTGGAACTCATGCTCTTAATTATGCGCTGCGCACTGTCTTAGGAACAGAAGCCGACCAGAAAGGATCACTCGTTGCCCCAGACAGATTACGCTTTGATTTTACCAATAAGGGTGATAATAATTTCAATTTTTAAGTACTACAATGTGATATAATTTCTGGGAATCTGTAATGAGATCAATTTAGCTATTTCTGTATTTCAAAATCGGAACTAATAAGAAATTGAATTTCTTTTGCAGGCGCTATGACTGTTCAGCAAGTTAAGCAAACTGAGATTAATACAAATCAGATGATTGAGCGAAACGAACAAATTTATGCCAAGGAAAGTGGCTTGGCTATTGCTAAAACTATTCAAGGATTACGTGCCATGTTTGAAGAGACCTATCCGGATCCAGTTAGGATCATCAGCATTGGAATACCCGTGGAAGAATTAGAGAAAAACCCTTTGAGCACCGCTGGAACTAAGACTAGTGTTGAATTTTGTGGAGGAACGTGAGTATTGAATTATTAAAATCAACTGAACGAACATTCGATGGTAAACGATTGTTTTAATGAGTTGAATGAATTTATTTTCAGACATTTGCATCACGCCGGACATATTGGGGACTTTGTTATCGCCAACGAAGAAGCTATTGCTAAGGGAATTAGGAGAATAGTTGCTCTGACCGGTCCTGAGGCAACAAAAGCTTTGAATAAAGTAAAGTCTCTGGAAAATGAGCTGAATAAGATCAAAACAATTATTGATGATGATAAAAGTGGCGAAAAATCCAAGGAGCATGTTAAAAAAATTGTGGAATTGACAGAGGATGTTTCGCACGCGACTATTCCTTACTGGAAAAAGGTGAGCCTGTAAAAAAACTGTTTCTATTTAAGAAATTAAAGATCTTAAGTTTCCTAAGACTATTAATTTTTGTTATTGTCTGCAGGATGAGATGCGTAACACTCTGAAGAATCTGAAAAAATCTATCGACGACAAAGAACGTGCCGCAAAAGCCGCTGTTGCCAATTTAGTAGTTCAGAAGGCTGCTGAGCTGGTTCAGCAAAACGTTGGAACTCCTGTCCTAATTGAAGTGCTTGAAGCTTACAGCAACACCAAAGCACTAGACTCGGCTTTGAAGCAAGTCAAGTCTCTGTCCCCAGAAACTAGTGCTCTTTTCTTCAGTGTAGACATCGAAGCTAAAAAGATCTTTGCCTTGAGTGCTGTGCCAAAGGTAAAAAATAATCTTAGTGATTCGGAAGATGAAATAAAATCATTTAGTGATCATCAAGAATCAAATATACATACTAATTTTAATTCTTACAGTCCGCTGTGGCCAAAGGACTGAAGGCAAACGAATGGATACAAGCAGTGGCTTCGCTAATGGGAGGAAAAGGCGGAGGTAAGCCTGAATCAGCTCAAGCTTCAGGACCGAATGTATCCTGCTTAAATGAAGCATTGGAAATAGCAAATTCCTTTGCAAGTTTGAAGCTAGGAGTTTCATCTGGCAAAACTGCTACTGTGAAGAAGGATAAGAGTTCAAAAGGAGTCGAAGGACCGATACTTTACGCTAACAATGGAAACATCAGGAGTTATAGAGGCCAAATTGCAGCTCAATTCAACGGGAAAAAACTTAAATTAGAATCTGCTGAAGAGAAAGGAAAAGGGGATGTAGTTTTAAAGGATGGTAGCGTAGTTCTCACCGATAGTAACGCGATTGCTTTATATTTGTCGAATGATCAGCTTAAGGGCGGAAAGGATTTGTTTGCTCAAAGTGAAATAATACAATGGATGAGCTACGCGGACAATCATATCCTTCCGTCAGTTTTTGGGTGGGTTTTGTCAGGCGTTGATTCTAAGATTGTGGATTCGAGCAAGTTGACCAAGAGCGCTAAAGAAGATAGTCTGAACGTTTTGAAAAGTCTGAATAATGCTTTGTTAACGAAGACTTATTTAGTAGGCGAAAAAATTACGCTGGCTGATATCGCGGTGTTTACGTCGCTCTTACCGCTCTATGAGCAAGTTTTTGATCCAGAATCTAGAAAGTCGTATGAAAACGTTAATCGTTGGTTTTCAACTGTATTAAATCAAACGGAAGTACAGGTGGTTGTAAAAGGCTTTAAAATTTGTGATAAAGTAGTAAAGCAAGTCGGTGGTTCTAAGAAAAAGCATAATTGAAAATTTAAATACGTAAAAGTTGTATTAGAAAACGGAGCTCGAGACTTTAATTAGTTTATTGATAATAATTAAGCGATACCTGTAATACGCAGCTGTATTTTTCTAACCGAATATATTACAAGTCTCAAATATTACATTGCTAAACGTACTCAGGATGGTATTTGTCCCGTAACTCAAATGCTTTTCATATTGTCAAAAGAATAATCGTATAGAACGTTGCCTTCAAGACTTGAGGATGTAACTACTTTATACAATAGAAAATAATTCATCTTATAATAAAATATTTAAAAAAAAAACCATCCTTCGGCTTTGAAAATAATTCAACCTGATTCGTCCTTATCCGGTTTATTCAACTCTTGACCGTAAGAAGCTCTCCCAACTTCATCGTCGTACAAGGTTCTTATCTCAGCTAAAAGTGTTGAAAGATTTTTCCCCATCTTTGCAGATATCGGAACAATTGGTAGATCGGTATTTTCTCTAAGCCTGCTCAAATTCTCCTGCAATAAAATAAGAAACAAATTTATACTCACAATTATCAACTAGTTATAGTTGAATAAATTTCACCTGATAAACTAATTACCTCAGCTTCGGGTAGGTCCATTTTATTAGCTATTACAATCAACGGTTTCTCAATTAACTCCTTGCTGAATTGTTCAAGCTCATATTGCAAAAGTTCTAAATCTTCCCAAGGTTTTTCCGACGACATATCCAAGACAAATAACAGAGCTGCACAGCGCTCGGCGTGTTTCAGAAACGTTATACCCAGTCCTCTGTTCTTGTGAGACTCTGCTATTAGACCAGGTAAGTCTGCGACTATCAAAGAAAAAGATTGCAAATTGTTATTTAAATTCTCGTCTAATTTGGCATCGAAATAACAGAATGAAGGGCGAATATACACCAGCAATTTGCTCGTAATCATCGTACTGCACCATTCCTAAGTGAGGCTTCAACGTGGTGAAGGGATAAGGCGCAACTTTTGGTCTAGCTCTAGATATGGCTCTGAGAAGTGTGCTTTTCCCCGCATTTGGGAGTCCGATCTGTTGAAAAATACGTTTTGTTTAGCAGATCTTCTTCCCTTAGGATGAGAACTTTGGCTTACCAGACCAATGTTTGCCATGCTTCGTAGTTCTAATAAATAACTTCGAACTTCTCCCACAGCTCCGTATTCGCTGATCTTTGGTGACTGTTCTGTATCTGATTTAAAGAACGCATTGCCATGACCTCCTGCGCCGCCTCTAGCAGCTATAAACATTGTCCCAGGATTGTTTAAGTCAGCTGCGATTTTTCCCGAAGGAGAGCGCACGATCGTTCCGGTAGGAACTTTGATTATCAAGTGCTCAGCGTTCTTCCCAAAACAATCCTGGTTACGCCCATCATCCCCGCTTTCTGCCAGTTGAAGTGTTTTCACGTGCTGTAAATCCTTAACATCCGTCGAAGCCTTGGAAAATATATATGTTATTGTTTAAACTAAAATCACATTTCAATTTTATACCAGCTAAAAAAGAATTCCAGTCAATTCTATTTGTTGATTTTATGTATAAAACCTGAGAAAAAATTACTTCTAAAATAACATGGCCTCCGCTTCCTCCGTCCCCGCCATCCGGTCCAGCATACTCATTAGCCCAAAGATGTAGAAAAGAAATAGCTCCGTCTCCTCCATTGCCAGCGGTGACTGTGATCTGCCATTGTAAGATGTGCGATAATAATTATATGAGTAGAGAAGAGCAAGGGATCTGGTCTGGATCTATCTTGAATATTAACTTAGACATTCTACGTGCCTGTTTCATATCGACAAAATATTGATCTGTGTTTCCCCGTGACCTGGGCTTTCTATTTCTCAAAGCAACTGCAGCACGGCTACCAAATAGAGGATTCGCATTGTGAAATTTCCTCTGGGTAATTTCATGCGCAATGGAAGGATCTAATTTTCGTAACGAAGTATCTTGTATTTTAACAATGCTACGTAAGAATGAAGACGTGCCCAGCCTTCTCAGAGACTGCATGGTTGTATCCCGGCTGTAAAAAATATAAATTATAAAGGTAAACATGGCTCAGGAATTGCAAACTTTTTAGATAACAATTTCATTTATTTAAAACACATTAAATATAACGTTTTTATAATTGTGTAAGTCCTAAGTTGGTTTATATCATTTGGTAACAACGACGTTTAAATGTTCTTCAAGAATTTTGGTGACTAGATTTTTATGTATATCTATAACACGATTTCTGTATAACGGTAAGCAGGAAGATCTATAGCTTATCCTGTAAGTCCTAGTGACTTTATTAGATTCAGGAAATTCGTAGCATCCCAAAAACTCTACGTTATCAATCACGTTGCACGCAAAATTATAAAGTATAATGTAAAAACGAATCTCAGTAAAATCTATACCAACAGAAAATGTGATATCGAACGAATAGCTCAGAGGATACAAAGACAAAACTTTCGACTTATGAAAAGCGTCTTTCTCAGATAGTTTGGTGATCAGTTCTTGCCATTTAACTACACCCTCAAATTTGTAAAAATTCTTACAATCTATATTCAAACTGGAATCATTCCTCAAAGCAATATTGATAGAGTTCGGCTTTTCGGCCTTCTGAAATACATGAACGAGTGAATTCCTGTTATCAAAACCTTTCTCCAAACTTCTATAACCGACGCATGTATAGTATGAAAATTCATGAAATAAAAAAGGCTCGACGTTGGTCAATAAAAAATTTCCGTGCGCAGCCATTTCCACAATTTGCCACGAATCGTCCCAACGCCTTTGAGGAATATCCGCAGGTGTGCCGCCTTGACCGTTGCACAAAGATACCAGGATTACTCCTGTAGATTTGAGTAGATTTTCAGCAGAGATGAAAAACCCCTTTAGCAATTCTCTGTTGCGATTTATCTTCATCTTACCTCCCGCGTGGGGAAAGTTGAATATTATTTTATCAAACTTCTCTAAACGAGGAGAAAAATGTGCGGATAAATCCGTCGCACTAACTCCTACCAATACTCGAGCTCCTGAAGATAAAGGAATGAAAAAAATGATGAAGACAGTTGTTGAATCATAAATCCGTTTTATTATTTCCCGTCTTTATTTAATTTAATACCTACCAGATATTTTCAAATAATCTGCATTTCGTAGCCCCGATTCAAAGGCGATTGACGATTCGTAACAAGTTGCGGTTAGCTTGATATTTAGATCTAATTTAACCAGAGAAAGGCTAAACGAAAAATTCCCCTCTCCTAAAAGAAGGACGTTATCATTTTGTCGAAAAATCGCGGTCCTCATAGCGCTGAAGAGTTTTTTTTTTTTTTTTTTTTTAAATACGTTGAAATTGTCGATAAATTTGAGGTTATAATAGGTTAGATTGTTAAAAAATCTGTATCATCGATAAAGACAAACGATTAATACCTGGCTTAGATAGTTCTGTATTCTCTGAGGCTAATTTAAGCCTCTCATTTGTTAAATGGATTCAAATAATCGTGTTAAAATGGTATTTATATCCGTATATATATATATAACTTTTCCGAATGACGGCTATAGTATAGTTCATAATTTAGTCGGGATTTGAGTTTGTTTACGTGTCGCTGCTGTCTTCGCCAGCACGTGTTGCTGCGCGGCGGAGAAACTCTTTCGAATTCAAACTATACGTGAATCAAGACACGTAGTATGTTATAGATATTATGACGCTTTCTTAGCAATTTCTATTGTATCTTCTTTTATTGTATAGTATAACGAGAAATCGAATGATATATGAAACATTGATACGTATAAACTTATTATACAAGATACAATCGGTTGTTGTAATAATCGTTGACTGAATATTATTCAGTCAACGTAATAATGTATATGATTATAATATAAACGGATCGCGTGTTAGTTCATAATTGTATTTCGTAAAATGAGACGTACGTTATGATATACTTGAATGTATATCAATCGCGCGAATAACACGCTATGAGAAATATAAATGAAGAAGAAAAAAAAAAAAAAAAGAAAAAAAAAAAAAAATACAATTCCATTCAACTGAATAAGAAAGGAATGAATGTCGTCATTTGTGTCAGACAACAAGATGACGTCAGCGTTATATCCGAGCGAGTATATAGGCGGTCTAGATATAGATATAGATTGATAATATAAAGATCGTTCAGCCCGTATTTGGAAGGTTTGAAGACTATTTATAGGTAACTGCTAAGAATAGCCACCTGCGAAAGTAATATCTTAATGATCGCGGTCGCTCCTCGTTATACTATATACGATAACGTAATACTATTTTTACACCATTTTCTGCAATATATATAATAAACTTATCACGCGGTTGGATCTAAGTATTACGAGACTGCAGTTTTCGAGACATTAGAAGATATTTAATTCCGATTTAATTAATTGATCAATTATACACGTAATCGCGTGAGATTGAGTCGTTCACTTAAGTGTATATTATACAGTGCGATTCTGTGGAAAATCACGTGCCGTATTACATGAGACCCATTGAAATGCTCACCGGGTTGGACTGCATCCACCGGTCTACGAAATTTTTCATAAGCGGCCTGGCGACGTCGAGGGCCTCATCCTTCGCCCTGAGCTTCTCCTGAGCCTTGACAACCTCCCTGATCACGGCTAAACGTTTCTTAGCCGCAGCTCTTCTTGCCTCCCGCACGCTTTTATTTTTCATTTTTTCCAATCGCTGCAGCATCCATATTACCTGTATGAGAATGGGGGTGCGATTCAGAATAAATTCGAATGATTTGTTTGAAATGAATTAAATACCTATATATTCAGTTTTTTTGTCGTCAAAACTGAAAAAAAATATTGCATTTGTTGCATAAAAAAACATTTAAAAAAGTCCTGATTAAACGATTGTATTCTTTGTTGGAAAGTTCGGATATACGTCGCGTGACTAAAGTCATAGTAGGTCATAGCTACTTTTTAGCATTCGTAACACCAAAAGATCGTATCCCTTTTTTTTTTTTTTTTTGTTTTGTTTTGTTTTTGTGTTTCATGCAGAAAACATGAAAATACGTTCAGAAACGTTGAAATTTGATAATTGATAAATTGAAATCATCAGATACGATCTTTTGGCTTTAGGAACTGTATATATTATACATAATATGTAATTACATATATACGTCACCTAAAAATAGTAAACCACCAACTTGTCCAGCAGACATCGTTATACATTTCGTTATCGCACATATAGTGTAAACCGTGTTAAGGGTTGCGGCGTGGGTTTTACTCTATCATTATCAAATTATCTTTTCATAAAAATATATGCATAGGTACAGGTGCAGTGGTACTCCGCCTATCTATATAGGTATATGCGGATATATATCCTATACACAATATTCCCCATAATTGTGGAAACTCGAACTAATCACTCCTGATCTTTGGACTGCGAATTGACATATTGTGCAAATAGTACATAATAATTATATTATTAATAATAATAATAATAATAATAATAATAATGATAGCCTTTTCCAGATAACAGTGCGGATAAAGCATGCGAGCATTGGAAAAACCTAGTACATACGTCTCTATACAGATATAAGTACGATATAGTACACACGTACTGCATCGTAGCGTAGTCCTCGGTGGAATTTAACTGTTGATTCTAGATGGAGATATCGATCGATTTCTAACATCAAAGTACTACATATTGTATAGGTAGTCGATAGATATAGGTATACGCGTGTATAGGTACAGTTGTTTCAGAACTCGTTGTAATTTTCTGGTATAGGTATTATTTTATGTAATATCGCGAGAAACGTGGCTGATTATAGTCAAGTGGTATATTATCAATATTTAAATCCACCTATTTCAGGATAGTTGCATAATAGAATAAATGACAAGAACTGAGAATATAGCTAAGAAAAGTTTTGAATAGAATAACTTGCAGAATAATATATACATAGGTAGTAGGTATATATATGTTAGGTATAATTGAAATTATATGTTCAAAATTTGAACAAGGGCCAAGCCGAAGGTGGGACACGTGGACACGCGATCATTATGCACACGAGACGTGATAATCTCGGATGTGTTAATGCGTCGTTAACGTGAAGAGCTAACGTTAACGGGAGAGAATATGGGACATATACGCATACACAGTATACACATACGCGGGATGCGGATGATTATTTACTCTTACGACGTTGACGCTAAAGATCGTCAAGGACTCGTTATAGCGTGGCGAATGAGCGAGCAAGCAAGCAAGCGAACGAGCGAGCTCGAATGAATGAATGAATGAAACTATTTCTGAACAGAATTTCAAGAGCCACAAATATTTGGCTGTATAAAAATATCCGCATCTTGAGCATATAGGACGACAACGTCGAATCGCGATACCTATGTCAATTATTAAAGTTCTAGTCTCAGGGGCCTTTGCTTTAAGTATTTTACGTATAAATAAGTCCCCTGAGAAAACAGCATTGCAAGTTAATCTAACTTCGCATACTTACCTACTATATAGTTTTACATCGAATACGCGCGATTCATTCGCAGGCTATTTTTAAGGGCTGTAAAGGTCAGAATTTAACGTCGGTTCAATAGGCTTGACGCTGAAGGTGAATAGATTTTTTTTTCTTTTTTTTTTTTCAACATACGTTCGCTACTGTTGCTTATGTACATGTGTCTGTTTGGATACGTATGGCTGACGTCAATTTTCAAATTGGCAACTGTCGGACGATTATATACTGTACAGTGTACATATAGCCATTCGTATGCACAGCTGATATAATTTAGACACAACGAATAATAATATATATATATGCTGCTGCAATTCTTGGCTCAAGTCAGACCTCTCTTCCTCTTCGTCTTTACAATTTTAATATCACAGCTTTAGATTATAATTATGTCCATAACGGTACGAATGTTATTATAGTACTATTAATCATCAAAATAATTGAGGAAAGAGTAGGTGAATATTCATATAATATTATATAGAAGAGCTTTGGGTCGCGTGTCCATACAATTAATTCATAATTCGTTTAGATCCTTACTGCACTGCAGTTTCCAGTATAGTATATAGGTACAATGTCGGCGTCGATAAAAATGCTAATAATAATAATGGTAGTATATAGATGCCGTGATGACGATTGTCAATACCGTTTAAAAATTCATTCAACAATTATCATTGTTCTTTCCTACTACACATCATACCTTGTATACTCAACATCAATTATTTGAATTCAAACTTCCTCGCATACACGTACCTACTACTATATGCCGGCATTATATATATATATATATATATATATACACATAAAACCCAGACAAATTTAAAGGCTGTATATATGTATTGTGAGCACATATATACATACGTCGAAAGGACAAGTTGTTTTCGGGAGGGGCGCAAGTAGTTCTCGGTAAAAATCGATATATACGAGCGACCAGCAGACAACCGGACGGACAGAAGGAATAGCATGCAAACTACACCCACGCATTAGAGCCATATATACCTGTATGAAAACATTATATATAGGTATAGGTATATCTTTTATATACTCTCGTACGTGTACTATTAGTACCTACTAGTAAATTTGAAAACTCTTCGGTCAGCGGTCAGCTAATTAGCAAATGATGAGTAATGATCAGGATGATATATATATATATATATATATATATATGTATCTATGTATCGCGATTTACATGACGCATTATTACGCCTGTGAATAACGTGTACAGCTGAGTATACGTATATAATGTATTTACCTATATATATATATGTATACCTATATGTACATATAAAAATACGTGTTGGATATACGAGTCTCCCTGCACGAGACCCCGACATACATAATAAACGATCGACGCGAAGAGCGCGTGTAACGTTCCCGCATACATGAATCTACCATCGACTTTCATTGTCAACCACACATACTACCTCTTTTTCAGTCTTACACTTAGGCAAATGTTCACCAATTCATGAATCCATATACGCATAGTACATACGTATACGCCAGATGTGTTTTACGTGGAAATTGCGTATTGAGTATACATCGCATATATATATATATATATATATATATACTATACACGTGTATGAACTGTCATGTGAAAATTTAATTCAACGCTGATGATAGACCGCTGACTCATTTTACGTACATTATACATACATCGGTATAAGTGTATATTGTTTGAGTATACATGTATGTAAGAGATATAGATGTGTAGATAGAAACAAGGAACATTAACGGCCGAAGCGCGTAAAGCCGGTCAGATCTATAGATCTAGAATCTAGATTAAGGTCTCATACACCTTTTTCCACTCGATTTGTTAAATTTTATTTTACACTGCACATACTATTCGATTTCATATATCTATACTAACCAAGCGCTGTCGTCAAATATTATATGAAGCGAATAAATTGAAAACTATAAGAAATTATGTTGTTCTTCACACACCAGTCTTTGAATCGCAATTAATGTATACCTAATGATATAGGGGTGAGCGGGGCAAAGAGGGCACCTTGGTTAAATTTTTCAAATTAAATTAAAAAAAAAAAAAAACTAATTTCTTTGGGAAACAATTTTTATTGAAAAAAAAAAAAAAGTTGAAAATTTTCCAAGAAATTTTTTGTTTTTTGACCGAGGTGCCTCCTTTGCCCCGCTCTCCCCTACTTTATTATGTTTGAGGACCAATGTCTTGTCATTGGATGGGAAAATAGAACAGAATAATATAGATTTACTATCACCAATTACATTCTAGACTTAGGGTGTATAATCATCGTGTATACTGTACATATATATACCTATAGGCTAAATGATATATAATTGTGTTTGAGAGATCATAATATAAGAATTTCGGAAGTTAAATGGCTAAACTGTATCATATTAGTCGACTTCTAGTATATTATTAGTGTGTCTGATAGAAAATTACACAGAAGATCCAGCATATAGGTATATATATATAGGTATAGGTATAGGTACACCTATATATATATATATATATATATATGTAACATTGCGAGCGAGTTCTATCGACAAAAGATATAAAGAAGACAGCTGAATATTTCAAGAAGAAGAACTCCAACGTGCAAGTTATACTATACTATTATACTTCAAAGTATAAAAGCGATCATGGCAATTATACATACCTATATATTATACATATGTATCTTCACCAACCTAAAACTATATAATATATAATACCTAAATCGCGTATGAAAAGTGACCACGTATAGGTACTTATAATATGTATATCGTCGCCGAGTACAGTAATTTTCGTTAAATAATTCAGACCCGAAGAACGCGTCTTTGAGTTTGTGCAACTATAAGGATATATCTTCGTATATATGTACCTAACTGCATATTATAGTACATCTGTAATGTTCGATAAAATGCGGAATGATAATATTTTCTAAAGGCGTAAAATGGAATAAGAATGACACACAATTCTCAGGCATATGTAGGTATATACCTACATGTATATAATATGGATATATTCGTTATACACTCGAATCGGTGGCGTCAGTCTGTCTATCTGATAGCCTGTCTGTTCTGTTTCTATAGTGAATGAGGAAGGTCTCAATTAGCGAGGAGATAGATATGGAACGGAGAGAAACTGCGCGAATTTCAATCAGGATAAAACCAGATCATAATTTGTAAGTAAGTCTAGTCTTAACTTTTATAATTAAGCGATTTACGCGCATAAAGCAAGCGTATATATATGTATATAAGCTGATATTTATATATGTTACATCACAAGAAGACGCGTATAACTATATGGAGCTAGTATACGCTCTTGAAGCGGAGATAGAATCAAAATCAATTAAAATGAACCGCATCTTATACTGTATACAATTAATAATGATGTATAGAATCGAGAAGTATCAAGTATATAATAAAAATGAGTCCGTCTATATAAAAAGTAAGTACCTTTACAATTATACGTCCGAAAAAAAAAAATGTTCTTCGGTGGATTTCGGTGGCTTCAAAAGAGGTCGCGGGGCTTCAGAGGTGACCTTTGATCCCCCAAAATCCAGGTTATACGTCGCCAAAATCAATTACGATTTTCCAGATACCAGAACCAGCTAAAGGCATGTACCTATGTAGTGTATATCATGATATCATGATATCATGTTCGATCGATTCCCAAAACGCTATTCGAAACCGATTGCAGTGAATCTCGATCCGCCTCAACTCCGCGAGGCGTATAAATCGAGTGGAATATCTCGATGGCTATTATATATACCAAGTATATGTGTATATTATATGCATCATATATATTATATGCAGCTCTCGTATTCATGAATATGTGTTTATCAAAAATCGATAAGTATTATGGCTGCAGTTACTATACATCGGAAGTCGGAGACACGGTCGCGGAGAGTAGCTCTTCTAATCTTATGAGTTTATTGAAAGACTCGCGTGCTGCGAAACGCGAAGGCGTGTCTCGTGACCGGGGCGATAAGATATTTGGTAATTGGGTCATTATAACGAAATCTAGATACGATTGACGTTAGGGGTCATGCGGGATGGAGAAAATAAATAAATAAATAAATAAAGAGTTGGAAATAATTTGTAAAAAAAATAAAGAAAATCGTAAAAATATATGATATATGTATCGTATTAGAAAAATTATATTTACGCGGCTTATATCGCGTATTATATATCTATATATACTATAATATCATTCGTCATACAATTTTTCTAATTGATAATTGCGGTAGTTTGAAGCGTGAAATGAGGAAGTAACAATTGCAACAGCACTCTTGTAGCTTTCAGCCTTTCAGTCAATCGTATACAATCAGCCTTTCACGCCTGAATGAAACAATTGAAAGTCTCATTATTCAATCGTTCATAACTTTATAACGTAATTTGGCTGAAAATTAAACAAGAATAAATAAAGGCGCCGTTTAATGCTCGTAGATTTAGTACCTATACGTACTGCGGTATATCCTCCAAAAACGGCTATCTCGGAATTTGCGGATATACGTATCCTGCACGCGTATTATAATATTAACAAAGAAACCGCAACATATAAATTTTTCTACTTCATTTCCCTCTCAATTTTCAAGGCATAATAATTTGTTTAATCATTTGTATGTTGTTAATCTCGCGAACTATATGGTTGATAAGACGACGTCTAGATCGAAACCACTCCGCCGGATGCTTGCAGGGAATTCCTTGGCTCCCTGCGTATCCGACCGTCAGATCGTCGGCCTGTAGTGTGCACTACGTCGCGATTTGCAATATTTATATAAACTGTCTCTTTCGATTAGCGCGGGGTAAAACTTTATTCGGAATAAAACCCACCGACAAGGGAATTCAAACGAATAGGAAAACCCATTCATTTTTCCTTTTCTTACTCGCTGATATAGTTATTAGATATAATAAACGAGAAGTGCGTATAAAAATCGATGCGGTCTGTCGTAAATCACGATTATTATACGTATGTCAGAAAATATAATCGTGTCTAAATAGTATAGCGAATAGATATATTTTCGTGAATTATGGTGAGCTGTATAGACAGAAAAGTGTCGAAATTCTTCACAGTCTAAATTTAAAAGTGAAGCGTTAAAATATGACGACAGCTATCGCTGTACCTAATTGCGTTTTTCAGTTTGGATATACGCGGTAGTATATGTATATATACTTATTATTCGCAATCAGTAAAAGCTCACATATATTATACGTATGCAATATGCATATTATAATTTATTCGCGAGATACGTTTATCTAACATATAGTCATATGTATATACTACTTACAGTAGGATTTTTAGGTATACACCAAATTCTGTATATTACTATAATTACACAAGCTATAGAATCTTATACGAGCGTATAGTAGTATGTACTTGAAATATTATACAATTTTGTTAACCTTACGTGCGTCAATCAGTACCCGCGTTTACTAGGTATATATACTACGTCATTTCTCGTAATATATTATGAGGGCATATATATATATATATATATATATATATATGAAGGGGGAATACAGGAGAATCGATATAAATAAATTACGAAAATGATATCAATTTAGAGCGAATTATAGAGATTAACATTTATTTGTTCGTTAATTTATATTCAGCGAAAAAAGTCTCGTTCAAACTTCAAACGTTATAGATAAATATATACATAGTACGTGACTTAGGTATCGTAGTTCACATACTATCTCTCTGATTATTTCATCCAATTCCAGGTATATGATTAGATCGAAGTTATATCGTTCGTAATACGATCATATTTTATCTGTATAAAATATAGAATTTAGTTATACCTGTTACATATAATAATTAGCGTAACCCCGAGTGACCGCGTTAATATTCTCCTAATTGATCAACGTATAAATTTTTTATTCTAAGCATAACCGCGTAAAATATGATTATGATTTTATAATCTTATCCATCTTCATATATCAGCGTATAAAAATCGGGGGAATCATTTCTTCGAGACTGACTTGTGCGGGTAAACATACTTAAACTGTCTAATAGAGAAAAAGATAAGAATTGCCAACGATATATTTTTGAGTAGAAAAATCTGTCTTGTTATTGTCCTACGCCTAATCTATATCTAATATTTGCCCGTTGCGTAACAAAATTGATGATTCCTTTGTCAAATATAAGAAAACTTATCTTCTTTATGTTAGTAGTAGGTATACTTATTTCAAAGCCGAGGTTTCAAATCTGCATTTAAGTCTATGCAGAGAATCTCTCGAATTATTATTTAAACCAGAGACAGACGCGCCAGCTGCGGTGGTATCAGTTACGCGAAGATTCTTTTCGCGTCAAATTTCAAACACGAGGCGTGGAGAAAAAAAAAAAATAATAATAAAATCTTACACGATTAAATAGAAATTAGGCAGATCTGCGTGACAAATTTTCGTTTGTTTCCGAGTTTCAACGTTTTTCCGCAACATTACCGGAAAAAAAAAAAAAAAAAAAAAAAAGGTGAGATAAAAAGAAAATAATGAAAGCAACTAAACTGGATAGAATAAGAAACTATCCGAATTACATTTCGGCTATTCTCGTGCGCATAGCGAGTCGGCGTGGTCCCGACTCCCGGCGCTCGAACCCTCGTCGTCAGTTCAGTTACGCGGACGTCGAGAAGGCGTAGAGCTGAGTACGGCGTCGGCGGCGTAAAGGAGCGGCCATCTCACTCTACGATCACAAGGCTTATATAGTGAATAGCATATATACCTCTAGGTCTCCGACGATCTAAAGTCGAGGCAATATAACATACTTTCATATGAATATATATGTATACAGGCTCGGCGATGAATTAGTCCTTGCTTGCCCCCCTATACGTTTCGACTATATACAAAACGATATATAAAATTAGATAAATCGCCGTTACAATATAAGCGATTTCAACAAAATTCCCTGCGTCTCGATTATCATCTATAATACCTATATAATAAAAAAAATAGTGCAACTTATAAGTTTTATAATTTTATACACGCACGCATGTATATGAATATATAGGACTACTATGTGGTGTTCAGTGCGCGGGGTACGTTGACGCGTGGTAATAGCTAGGCGTATTGGTCTTGCGAGTCATATATATATATTATACTGTTACAGCAGTGTGGCAATAACGTGCGTTAGACTGTGTTCTTATATATATATATACATATAATATATATATATATATATATAAGTAGATGGATCAGTGAGAGCCGAAAGGAGAGACACAACAAGAGTTGCCGCCTAGATCATTTCGTAATACATACAAATACCACGCCTGGCTCTAGATCCCCTCTACTAATTTTCCTCCTACTTTACTTCTCATGCCCACTTCTTCTCATTCTCTCCTATAGTTTGCGAATATAACGCGATATCCATATACACTTTAAAGAGTATATGAATAATAAAATGTAATCTAACGTAAATTGTTTAATCTACCATATTATTGCTGTGGCTGTGACTGTGACTGTGACTGTGTTGTGGGGTGCGGTGCGGTAGGTTGGAAATTTATTAGTGCAACGTCTATATATCTTTGACGAACGAATTATAATCGTTGAATTATTATATTTCGCGCGCTTATAGAGTGCATTCTGGATTTAGAAATATAATAATAATGCATATATATATACTATATAAATATATAAGTATATATATATAATATAATTCGGACCGTGAAAACGACTATAAAATCTGAAATGATTATCTCGGATTTAAATAAAAAGGGATAAGTTTTTTTTTTTTTTTTTTAATTTAATTTACTCGGAAGAATTCGAAAAAAAAAAAAAAAAAAAAAAAAAAAAAAGTATAGGTAGCGATAGTTTATCTATTTCGTGATTTTTTATTTTTTTTTACGCGCCTATAAAAATCGACTATATAATATATTCCTTATAATTCTTTAGACATACCTACTACCCAACACGTTATGCTAATTGTATAATTATTAATATATATAGTTTTTGATGTGTGTGGGTGTTTGTGTTAGTTTATTTCTATTGGTAAATGATATGACAGTGGTATCGATGATGATGATGATGATTAATTCAAACTCGTTACATATATTTACTACTATAATATGCTGCACTAACGATCGGCAAAAGATATCCATATAATATAAATAGTTCGACTATGGAGGGGCCAGTTCCGCATTTGGAACAGGCAGCATCGGCCGCCTGCACTATGGCCACTAATTTTTTGGCACCGGTTAAAACCGAACGACAAATATACGAAAATTCAATGCTGGAAGATGACCCAAATGCTAATTCAGTTGTGCCTACTTCATTCGAGGACAGGACCGTCCCGAGGTGGGGACCGAACCATAAAGGGGCCCAAGAATTGGCCAATCTTTACAGTACAGGCAAGTTATGAACGATAGGGTTTAGATTATTAAAGAAAGTAACGTTTCAAATTAAATAAAGCGATATACGCGATTATGCGATATCTGGATCAAAAATTGCGATCTATAAAAATAAAGTACCGCTATATCAGTACATAGTTTTCGAAATATTTCTAATATATTAGTTCAACTTTTTAATTCAACCTGGATTTAGAAATTTCGAAATTTCGAAACCTATAATATAGTATTTTGAATAAATTGACCAAAAAAAATGATGTATATGTGATTATTTTGTGATTTTAGGAAAACGAACTCAGGAATGCATATGCGTTGGTATATGCATAACGCTTATGGTCGTAAATTTTTTATTCATAATGCTGCAATTAAGATTTGAAAATTTAAGCGCTATCGCTATAGCCGCTCTATGCGGTATCGTAACCGCCGATTTTGGCTCTGGATTAGTTCATTGGGCAGCTGACACGTGGGGATCTGTCGAATTACCGATTCTAGGAAAGGTGCGCGGGAAATGAATTATATATATATATATAGTACAGAGATTATATTATAATAATATATAAAATATTAATACTATATTATATTAATGAGATAGAAAAGATGAATAAATTATTTCTCTTTAAATATATATATTTCAGAATTTTTTGAGACCCTTCAGAGAACACCATATAGATCCGACGAGTATTACGAGACACGATTTCATAGAGACAAACGGTGATAATTTTATGGTAACGATACCGTTTCTGTGTAAATTAACATGGGATTTTTTAACGCTACCGGAAACCGAAGTACAACAGAGATTTTTATGGACTTGTTACTGGTTTTTATTGGCGATATTTGTCGCAATGACAAATCAGGTGAATATAATACGTATTATATCTATTATAGTATATAATATCTAATCTTCAAATAATTAATATTGACTATATTTCAAACGATATCCGCTTATAGTAGTATAGGTATACTAAAATAAATGTCAAAGATTGCTGATCGTTAATCAATTTTACGATTGAGGGTCCGGTAGTTTATATATAGGTACATATATCGCGTCACTATTGCCATAAGGTTGTAAGCGCAAAAAAAAAAAAAAAAAAAAAAAATGGTGTTTTTGGTGGCAAAATCTTTTTCGTGCCATATAAAATCGTTTGGGCATATCGGCAAAAAACAAATTTTTTTTGGCGCTTACGACCTTATGGCATTAGTGACGCGATATATATACGATCTGAGAGAAACTCGTACGTTTTTGCTACCCTATATACGGTTTAATAATAACGCCGTTTATATGTATATATATATAGTATATACCTATATACGTCTATATCCGACTGTAATGTATATAAGGTATATTGTTGCAAGGCGTGCCAAACTTTTTATACTTTACTAAAATCAATATCGCACGCGCGACTAAGCTCGTGTGAGCATTAAAACCGGCTGCACCTCTGTACGCAATTACCTACCTCAATATTATAGAACTTATATATATACATATATTAGGGTGGTTCTTAATTTGGTCATTTTCGAATTTCAATCCTCTCATATATGGGGCTAGAACGTTTCCAAATATATACAAAAAAATTTAGCTAAAATCCCAGGGTCCGATCTCAGTTCATAAGTGTCGCCCCAAAGCCTTTGATTTTTCACATTTAATTCTTTTTCTTCCTATCGCGGAGTTTCAAATTATTCGTAGCGATAATGCGAATATAGGAAGTGTGTTACCGAATTAAGGATCGCCCTAATATAATACGTAATATACATTATAATATAAATTATAGCCCTTGTCTCGAATTGTGAATAATGAAAATATCAGTATTTTAAAAAAAAAAAAAAAATTGACGTATTATTTCAGATCCACAAATGGTCTCACACTTATTTTGGCCTCCCTGGTTGGGTGGTTTGGCTCCAAGAACACCGTGTAATATTACCTCGTAGACACCATCGTGTGCATCACGTAGCACCACATGAAACATATTTTTGTATAACAACCGGCTGGTTAAACTGGCCATTGGAGAAGCTCTGTTTTTGGGCAATACTAGAGACTGTGATCGAAAAATCAACTGGTTTCAGACCGAGAGCAGACGATATGAAATGGGCGCAAAAACGTTCCTGAAACTCGGGGGAATATTTTCATTTCATTTTCATGATATAGGGTTCTGCGCTTTTCACTTTTATACCGCCACGTATATAATTAGACGTATACCGCGGTGTGAGATTTAAATCGCGAAGGATTTTTAATTCCACTATCAAAAAAAAATCGAGAGTTAATCCTTGGATTTAAATACGTGAGCTGATAGCCGGAACCGCGTATCTCGGTTAGCGAACCGGAAGATCGAGTGAGTCGTTGATGCGGCCGAGGTACGAATGCAGGTCGAAGACGAAGAAAAGGAAGAAATAAAAACTAATTTTTAATACATAAACCGCGTCCGCAGGTATGACTGTATAGGTAACAGTAATTCGTATGCGGAAGGCAATAATTAATTACGTAAAAACGTAATTAACGAACTGATTTTCGAAAATCAGTGTAATTCGATTCTCGTTATATATAATAATAATAATATGTATATTTATATTTATATATACGCGGGTAGTAAGTACGTAAGAATTAGAAGAAGAAAAAAAAGAGAAAATGAAAAATAATAATAAATCGCTTAAATTTGATACATAAAGATTTTTTTTTATCGATTTTTAGTTTTTGAATTTTAATTTTTCTTTGAAAATTGAATAATTTTATGCAAAAAACATGATGTGCGACAGTATAAATTTCTATGGTAAATAAATAGGTATACCTATAATATATGTAATATAGTTTTGTAAAAAAAAAGTAAAATTCCACGCTTAATAATATTAATATATAAAAGAAAAAAAAAAAAAAAAAAAAAAATAGTTATACATAATAATATATGAGCTGTTATAATTTGCAACTAATTATAATAATAAACGGCTGGCCTTATAGACAAAAAAGTTGCGCGGATATAGAATGAAGAATATAAATTTGTACCCACATCTATAATAATAATAATAATAATAATAATAGATATGTTCAAATAAAAGATGAATAATATTTATTATGGAAATATAATACTATGATATATAGGTATATACCTGAAGATTGAATTTAATATATATAATATATATATATATATAGTATATTAGTCCGCATATACCTAATATACATATAAATTTATGAAAGAAAATTAGAAAAAAAAAAAAAAAAGGAAAAAACATGGAATTGTATAATACTCGAAATAATTTTCACCTGAGTCGGTAATATACCTACACCATATACTACACAATCATTTTGCACAATAATATAATAAGATATACTATAGAGTGTGATTTAAAATTTGTGATGAATATTTTATACATATATGGTGAATATTTTTTTAATTAAGAAAACTCGTCTTTCAAAAAAATGGCTAAGGTACTTTCGACTTTAATTTTTACAAGGATTCACCTTGTAAAATATTCGTCACGAATATTCTGAATCAGACTGTATATACCTTTAATTACAAAAAAAAAAAAAAAATAAAAAATAAAAAATAAAAAATAAAAATTAAAAAATGAATAAATGAAGAGAGAATTATAGCTATACGATCGGCTGAATATTAATTAATATATATAACAAAGACTAAGAAAAAGAAAAATAAATGAAATAAAAATCGTCCACCAAAGCCTGTATTATATTATAGACTGCTTTAAATTTTGTACGTAATATATTCATAATATACGATATTATATATTATATGATATATATATATAAATAAAAGCGCGTAACGCGGCGGCGGTGCAAAAATAATTTTACCATGCATAATTAAATAATAATAATAATAACAACAACAAAATAATTTATTAATAATTTAATTATGTGTATTATAAAAATTTCCCTGAACCTTAGTCGCAAATAAATTTCTTCTTCTTATCAATACGAGACGAATCCCCGAGTGGTTGAAGATTATAATTCCCAGCGGGTTTAGCTTTTGAATAAAGTCCTAAGGACATATTGTGAAGTCTGTGATTGATCGTATAGTATACACGTATATCGACGACGTACGTATGCTAACAGTAATACATGATTCGCTTTGAAATGAAACGAACAAATGCTCCGTACCTATTATTATGATATTTCGTTACGAATTTTCTATATAATAATGTACGATTAATATTCGCGTTGTATCGTCGTTTTACTATACATCGAAGAAACGAAATGAAATAAAGAAAATGATACTAGCATTTATGATAAGTCTATAAACAGAATTTGATAACGGATTGATCTCACTTCTGCTAATTATAAACGTATTTTCAAAAAAAAAAAAGTCTTGAGTGCGATTTTCAAATAATAGTTCAAGGACGAAAAAGAAAATGAATAATTTGCAATGTACTATTCAGAAATTCGATATCATTCATTTTTCACTTTATGTATACCTAATTGTGTAACAAATAATGCCACATGCTGCGATCATGCGATAATGTTAAAAATCAACTTTAAACTATAACTAAGCAAAACATTCTATAAGGTTCAGGGACCAAAGCACTACGTACTGCTCGTCGCGAGATATAAAAAAAAAAAAAAAAAAATTAAAAAAAAAAAAAAAAAAAAAAAAAAAAACTAATAATATAATACGTAAAGTGTATAGATTTGAATATTATACGATTGATTTATTCTAAATAAAAAACCTGCTAATACGCTTTCACAAATAATATTGAAACAAAATAATAGGTACTATAAAATATTGAAAGTGGCTCAGATTGTCAGAAAATGCCTTATATATAAAACGCGAAACGCTACACTATTTTCGTCTATACCCTAATATCGTGTAGAAAAAAAAAAAAAAAAAAAAAAAAAAAAAAAAAAAAAAAAACAATAACGAGGGTTTCGATCGAAGAGTGTAGTATAATAATTAATTATAATAAATTAATTATAAATCGCACACGATCGAAAGTTCCTTATAATATTTTCGTCATCTTTTTTTTTTTTTTTTCTACACTATATTCGGCCTGCGATCTAAAATATTAAGATTAAGATTAAGTGGTGTATTTACAGCTTCTAAACGAAACGTGTAAAACGTATAAATATATACCTCAAAACACGCCATGCTAATTAGTTATTAGAGTATTATTAATTACGTGTATATATATACATGAAGGAGTTTTCATACTCCACGTATATATTACGAAATTTATACAATATTGTATAATAACCATATATAATAATAATAATAACTATTTACACAAAGATATTATATATTATTATTATAACTATATATAATATAATATATCGTCCAATTCGATATTTATTAGCCTTCTTTTTTAGAAACATTATTTTTACCTATATAACGATTATCGTTTATATTACATAAAGAATTTAATACTACATCTGCGTGCAGAATATATATATTATATAGCTTAACGCCAGGTTGTGATTAACTAATTAATAAATAATAGGAATAACACGTATTATGTAAGGTATAGTTTTATACCTCAATATATACGAACAATAATTAGCGAAGTTCAGAGGATAACGCGTTGCGTGAAAATAAACATAATAGTATAATCGCGTCTCTAATATATTATATTAAAAAAAGGTTGATAAAAAAAAAAAAAAAAACAATTCTCAGCCAAATCGCATTAGAATATAACTTAAAAAAAATAATTAAAATCAAAAGGCCTATATAATTATGCGTTTTATGCCTTTTTGGTTTTTAGAAAACTGATTTTTTTTCTTTTTTTTTCTATATTCTTTATGTTATTTTCATGTTTTCGAAGTAATAGGCAAACTTTGCGAAGACTATACCTATCCCTTTTTTGCGTTATTAGAGACGCGATATTATTATACTCTATATACATACACGAACGAACGATATATTGTTATTTTTACTAAGAAATTAATTTTCATCTAACGCTATATACTTAGCTAATTATACATATATATATATATATATATTGATATTGCGTTTAACCGCGTGCAGAATACGAAAAAATCCGATTGATCGGAGCTATAACTGCTATTTATGTATTCATATAAAATGTATTATAGGTATATAAACTATTTTGCACTGAATTCGCAAACTAAATATCGGTGATAGAAAAATTGCACCTAAAATTTAATAATATAGGTAGTAGTACATACAGAAAATCAAAACTCTTAATTTACGAATTTATATACACAATGAATAGTATATAATATATATTATATTATATACATTATAATTAGGCCTGCGATGAATAATATGTATTAGCACGTATTTCAGCCACGACGAGGCTATAATAATTAAGAAATCTTTTAAATTTCGCGCCACTGTTTATAATTTTACGTCTGTAAATACATTTATATAAATGTTTTTAAAGAATCATTGGAAGATGGGGAAAAAAAAAAAAAAAAAAAAAGGGGGGGGGGGGGGATTATAAGTAATTATTAATAAGACGGCGTTATTTTTAACAGTTTAGAATAAAGTTATTGTAATTATTGTGATACTGTCAATTTTATACACATAATTTTTACGTTCATAATATAATATACAATATTATAATAATAATAACAATAATAATAATAATAATAATAATGCAGATTATCATATTGTCTTTTATTTGTACAAAGCAAAAAAAAAAAAAAATTTTTTTGTTTTTTGTTTTTATTTTTTAATTATTATTACTATTATTAATGAATCAATTAATTAATTTGATGAAAGAGAAGAATGCTTGTATTATTATTTTTTCTGCTCTAATACGAACAAGAAGATCAATTATATACATAAGTATATTAAAAACCAGCTGATAAATAAATTCTGAAATATTGTTCATACGAATACGAACTGCGCAATTTATTAATGATTAACTTATATAAATTCAAGCCTCTTCGATTATAATTTATGTTTCGGAATGAGGCATATATTGAGATAAATTAGGGGATTCTGTGATACATATTATTATGGACATCAAGTATAATATACTCACAAACGAAATAATCCAAAATTAGTCTTCGGTATAAGATCAACTGTATATTATTATATCACTTGTTATTTACATTATAAAACTTATATTCGATTCAACTTTGTTTAAAAAGTATAAAACTATATGCAATAACTCGCGTTTCACGATTTTCGAACGTTATACCGGCACGAACAATTAATGTTTTACACGCGGGAATATAGCAGCTCGAATTTTGTTTGTTTATAACCCCAAAGTTATCACGTGACTATTGAGAAACTTTTTTTTTTTATCCTTTTGTTACGCATTTAATTAAATAATCAATTCCAGATTATCACTGAAAAATAACGATAAAAATTATCGAATCGATCAATTATTAGAAAACGCGGGTTAAATCTCGCTAGTCTATTGTTGTCGTCACCGCAGCGGGGGCGAATGACGTGTGACGATGATCGTAAACTCACAATAATTTACGAGATGAGTTTTTTTTTTTGTTTTTTTTGTTTTTTGTCCGGAATGAATTTGTCCAGATAATCGCGCGGTGTCGAGGTTGTCAGCACTGTGTCGAACAGTCATATTAAAAGGTTGGTAGTATTTGTGCGGTGTGCCATCGGTGGGCAAGTTCTGCCGATTGCGTCGATTGCGTCCATTGGAGAAAATCGTCCCTTTGTCTAGCTGTGCAAGCGGCGAGTCAGTTTAACAAAGTTTTAGAATTAGCAAAACTAAAAGTCGTACCCCGGTACCCGGGCGGCTCTAACGTGAGGTCGGGCGAAAATTCCACCGATCAGGATGAAGCTGGTCGACCACGTGGTGCGGAGTTTCAAGGTGGCGAAAGTCTTCCGCGAGAATACCGACAAAATAAACAGTATAGATTTCTCGCCAAGCGGCGACACTCTTATATCATGCTCCGAAGACGATCAAATAGTTATATACGATTGCGAGAAAGGCACCCAAGTACGCACTGTTAATTCAAAAAAATACGGCGTTGATCTAATACACTTTACCCACGCTAAAAACACCGCGATACACAGTAGCACAAAAATAGACGATACGATACGCTACCTTTCCCTCCACGACAACAAATACATACGCTATTTTCCCGGCCATACAAAAAAGGTTGTATCCCTATGCATCAGTCCAATAGAAGACACTTTCCTCTCCGGTTCTCTCGACAAAACGTTACGTTTATGGGATTTAAAGTCCCCAAATTGTCAGGGATTGATGCAGCTATCCGGTCGCCCAGTCGCAGCCTACGACCCTGAGGGTTTGATATTTGCCGCCGGTGTTAATTCGGAATGTATAAAACTATACGATCTTCGCAGTTTTGACAAAGGTCCTTTCGTTACTTTCAAATTATCTCAAGAGAAGGAGTGCGACTGGACGGGTCTTAAGTTCAGCAGGGATGGAAAGACTATATTGATATCTACAAACGGCAGTATAATACGGCTGATCGACGCCTTTCATGGAACTCCTCTACAGACATTTACCGGACATTTGAATAACAAGGGAATACCAATCGAGGCCAGTTTTAGCCCTGATTCACAGTTTGTATTCAGTGGATCTACCGACGGCAGAGTTCATGTATGGAACGCCGACACAGGATACAAAATATGCGTTCTTAACGGGGATCATCCCGCCCCTGTTCAATGCATTCAATTTAATCCTAAATACATGATGCTCGCTTCGGCCTGCACCAATATGGCTTTTTGGCTACCTACTGTCGAGGATACTGCGTAAGGAGGAACAAGGAACGAGGAGTTTGGAGGAGGACAAACCTTGGACAAGATTGAGACGTACGAGGGATGGACAATCGCTCAGAGTTTTCACAACTTTTGGGGCGAAGATAGACGGTATTATTTACCCGCAGGAGGATTGTATCCCAACGAAGAGACGTTTTTCCAATGTTTTCTCATATCGTTGATATTATCGAGATGCAAAGTCCTGTGTATATAGCATCCCCTCGTATATACGCAAAGAATTTTATCAGATTTATTATGACTAAATGATATTAAGCGTAAAAAGAAGAAAATGCTTTTCAAGGTGTAAAGATAACTTTCTAGATACAGCTGTAATGTAGTTTCCAAAGAATCCTTATTCAGGAAGATTTGGCTTATTGATATTGAGGAAAATCAAAGCATTTACTTCTATTTATGCGCGATAAGATTTAAGAACTGGATAAACAAAAAGTTCTCAAATGTTGAAAGATTGACTATATTGTATTTATTAACTTGACGACGAACGTGAGACGCATATTTATCGTCCCATTCTCCGTAATATTTCTGTTCCGAAATAGATTAGAGACATATTCTTGTACAGGTATTATATATCCCTGCAATTAATCTCCAGATATTGCATCGCATATTAATACCTACGATGGAGTTTATAGCTTGTGAAAAGCTTGAGATTAAGAATGAAAACGAAAACGTTTTATAATACCAGCCAGATTAAAGGCAATGTTTTTTTCTCTTTCAAATATGTAATACTTGCGATTCGCCAAGTTTATACTCCAGAAAATAATTCATAGTCTTTATGAAAGAACAGAGATGCAAAGAATTGTTAGAATAACAACGCCGGTTCTTTTGTTAATATGAAATAACATCTATCGTTGATCCTTTTGCTGATATGGACGATTTTTAATAATGTTTTCAATTTTCGTTTGATAAATTGATAAAAAAATTCAGTACGCCACGTTTGCAATGGCGAATAATATCGCCTGGATCAGCTAAAGGATTGATACGGAGGCATTTAATAACTTTTAAACCCTAGAATTGTATCTTACTGCAGTAATGAACTCTGTGGTTCAGATCTCCGGCTTATGATTATATTTGTACGATACGATACCACCGTAGTGTAATAATATATTATGTATAACTAATGAGCTAATACTATAGTTGTAAGAAACTATAAGAAAGCTTCTCAATTTTTCTGTGTAAATACGATACACCATTGTTTCCATTAGAAGTCTAATATTATCAATAATAATTTTATATAAGATAACTTTTATCATTTCTGTGGCACGTGTGCTTGTAAGAGTTATGAATTGTGAGTCTCGTGCGTGCATACGTGCGTAAGTGCGTGCGAACCAACGAACGGATGTAGGTACGAATGTTCTGTAAGATAGTATTTTTATAATGGCATATGTGTAATCCTAATAAGATTAATTGAAAAGTGTGTAATAAATATTATGTGTTATTGGCATAATGTTGATGAAAAAAAGTCCAAACAGACTTCTTGCTAGACAGAAAAAAAAAAAAAAAAAAATCTGGCGCCGAAACTTTTTCTAACGCACGTTTACCAGCCACTAATTAATTAACTTACCAAGAGATAGCAGTAGCTTATTATTTTTCATTTTTTTTTTTTTTTTTTTTTTCTTCCATTATTTTTCATCTCTAAAATTTATTACTATAGTATAGTTGGAGAAGTCTGCAGTTACATTACCTCGGTCTTCATACTTATTCGATAAATTTTTAAAATTACTTTACTTTCCTTCATACGAGGAGAGACCTTTTAATTCTAATATTGGAACCATTTAGCAAAATTTTAACATAATTTGTGAATGATGTACTTTTTCTACTGCCAATTAGTTGTTAATTAACTCTTTGATCAGAATTCATTTATAGATTAAATTGAGATGTTTTTCTTCCTCGTTAAACGAAGTAGCTGTGTTTAGTTTTTTTTCTTTTTTTTTTTTTTTTTTTTTTTGTTCGAATAGATTAAAAATTTAAAACTTAATCGCTGTATTGTCTAGGGTATAATTTTCTTGATTCTTAACAATTATTGCTCTATCGTCGGTTTCTCTGACGATTTATTTTGTGGAAGAATTTCGATTCGATAGAACGCTAAAAATTTTTTCTTTGCCAACACTTTTAGTCTTGTACAGTTTTTTATATTTAAAACAAGAAGAGATAAAAAAAAAAAAAAAAAAAAAAAAAAAAAAACCAAGTTCAGATTTAGTTGACAAGAACCTCGGCTGTGTTTGTGGATATACAAACATTTTTCTTGCAATATTCTCGACGGAATAATTGGCGGGTATCTAATTTCATATGAATAACTATAATTCTGAATGCACGCCAGGCGTGCTTAAAAATTACTTATATTATAAACTTTGACCGACCGATATACCTTTTAATATTTATGGAAGGTAATTATTCGAGTAGATTCAATCAGATTAAAAAATAAAAATAAAAAAAATAAAAAAGATTACACTTTTATTCTAATAAATAAAATAAAACTGTAATTATTCAAGTAACTTACAGAAAATTTTATCAATAAAATATACTTTTCTTTTGGAAGTAATACATCACTGCTTTATTAATAATAATATGCCAGTAATTCCCCTCGTTGAAATTAAGAAGAAAAAAAGAACACTGCAAACTAATCTAAAAAGTACAGCTAGCAGTTGTCTAAAGAAATAAGCCTGCAATCGATTCTTTAATTTCTATGCCAAATAAAATACAATCAAGAGCCAAAATGGTAGATTATGTCTTTCAAGCTCATTACGAATGTCAATCAGTATTTTTTATTACATGATAATTGGATCCGTTACTCTAATTTACTCAGGCAATTACATTCGCAGATTCAATTTGAAGCATATCAAATTTATAATCACAGAAAATATAGCATTTTATAGAACGGTTTATTTTTTAGGAATGTGCTTTCGATGTTACGTCTGTAATTCAAACAGCAATGAACACTGCGACGATAAACCAACGCTTATTACTCGATGCCCTTACCCAACAGCTGGCTGTGTTACGCTTATCAATAAAAGTAAAGAGGGAATTCAAGCGTGAAAATAGATTGGAAAATAATTTCTTATATGTCTTAGGATTGATTCCACCATATGATCCTTAATTTCACTTCATTATTGCAGTGGTAGAATATAAATTCGTTAATTCTACCGGCGGAGAGATTAGCGTAGCAGAGTGGGACGGCAGCGATACTAATTGGGAAGCAATTCCTTATCTTAAAAAAGTTGTAACTAGGCGTTGTGGGAATAATTATGCTCGATATGAACCTGAAGCAGGATGCAAGCCGATACCCTTTACATCTAACAACGAATCGAAAGAAATAATTTGCTACTGCAAATCTGAACTCTGTAACAGAGCCCGAAATAGCAAGACAAACAAGTTTCCTGATTACATTCTCCTAATTTTCATACCCCTGTACGTGTCTTAAATATAAAAATAATCATACTCTCTATAATGTTGAGAGAATCATTGTCTCGAATAATGTAGTCATTGAGATTTGTGACGTAGAGAAGAATGCGTAATGCTGCGATTTATGAATCAGAATTTGGATTGAACGTCTCTTGAAGGATTTGAACGACTTATCATTCCATTTTACATTACAATATTTATTCCGATTTAGTATTTACACTTTTTACCACCTGTAGCTCACAGAGCTCAAATTATAAGCTAATGAAACAGAAATTACAGAACTAAGTATTCGACTTTCGCATCTCTCATCATATATTCGATATGATTCAATTCTCCGGTGTTCTTATATGGTACAGTTTCTTTTCCTCGTCAGAGATTGGGACAGGTGCTCCGGACATTAAATCTCTGCCTTCCATAGTCTTGGGGAATGCTATTACGTCTCTTATGCTTGGAGCGTTGCACAGCATTGCAATGTAGCGGTCTAAGCCTGTGGAAAAAAAATGCATTTTTATATCTCCAATGTATAAAACTTGATCTATCATTCTCCCAGTCTCTATGCATAAAATTGATACAATACAGAGTTCTATAGTGTACAGATTAGAACATACCGAACGCAATTCCACCGTGAGGAGGCGCCCCGCTGGCGAGGGCGTTAATTAAATGCATCATGTGAGTGGTGTCAATATCCAACATCTCCAAGACTTGTTGTTGTAAATTTGAATCGTGAATTCTTATCGATCCTCCGCCAATCTCCCAGCCATTTGCTACCAAATCGTAATGCAAGCCACGTACCTAAGAAAAGAAATGGTAAATTTATTCAAAAAAGCTGTACAATATGATCATATTCACAAGATAGAAAGTAATTCAAGTACGTTTACCCTCAATGGATCTGTTTCTAGCAAATGTAAGTCGTCTGGATGAGGCTGGGTAAATGGATGATGCGTTGTTTTAATTGTGCCTTCGTTATCTCCCTTTGAAAACAGTGGGAAATCGACGACCCAGAGCCACTTGTAGCCTGGAGATCTGAGCTTCAATCCTTTTGATTCTAGAATGTTTGTGAACAGGATAAGCAGCTTGCCAAGAAGTTCTTGCTAGAAACATAAACCATATTTAAAATATCAATCATTCTATGAAACAGCTTTTGTGTGTTTCAGACTTTTTAGACTCTGTTTTACGAGCCATAAACTCACCGCTATTGGCTTTTCTCCAATGGATAAGAACAGCATATCACCCTCCTGCAAATTCAATCTATCCTCGATACCGTCAACCACTTCTTTTGAGAGTAAGGAGCCCAGTCCCGTCTTCCAAGTATCTTTGGAAATCTTTACTTGAACTAATTTGCTCCCGGGAAATTCTCTCTTCGAGATATCTTCGAACTGAGCTTTTATGGAGTTGGTAAAGTTTCTCTGAAATTATAACAAACGTGAACTTTTAATCCTGCAGCTCTACCTCCGCAGAATAATCCGATTCTCTTACATTTTCTTTAGGAAAAACTACGGCATATGTTCCAAACTGATCGGTGTATTCAATCCCAGTTTTTTCAGTCAGTAGATTCGAAGTCTTTATGATATCTGTTACATTCTGAAGCTGAATTCAAGAACAGAAAATTAATTAATAACATGATAAATTTTCTCGCAGGAAAGTTTTTATTGTTTTCCGATCTCACCTTGAACGGCAATCTTAAGTCTGGTTTATCCGAGCCATAGAATTCCATAGCATCATCGTAGGTCATTCGTTCAAATGGAATATTAATATTACCAAATTCTTCCAGCCAAGATTCTGCGAACAAATCTTCGGTCAGTCCCATTATACTCTCGCGATCTATAAACGACATCTCAATATCCAACTGAAAGAATAAATTTCATGAAAATTAACGCTGTTCAATAAACTCTGAAGAATTTCGTGTTACCTGGGTAAACTCTGGCTGTCTGTCTAGCCTGGCACCCTCGTCTCTGTAACATCGAGCAATTTGAAAATACCTATCTATTCCACCGACCATAAGCAGCTGCTTAAACTGCTGAGGACTTTGTACGAGGGAATAAAATTTACCCGGGTGTCTCGTAGGCACGACGAATTCTTGAGCTCCCTGTAAGAAGAAAATAGCTATTCGTTTTATGTGGGAGAGTTTTATCTTCTGTATAATTAGATGTTGACAAAAATCTACCCCTGGAGTTCTGCGAAATAACGTTGGTGTCTCTACATCGACAAAGGCGCATTTATTGATGAGAAATTCTCTTATTTTCATAATTATTTTTGATCTGACTCGTAGGTTTTTCTGCATCTCTGGAAATCTCAAGTCCAAATATCTGTACTGCATTCTTATAGACTCTTTCGTCTTGTCTGCATCCCTGATTAGCAGCGGTAGCTGCTTTTTAGATCGATTCAAGATCTCGAGAGATTCTATCGTAATCTCTATCTCACCAGTTCGCATTTTCCCATTCACTTGACTCTTGGGCCGAGGATTTACCGTGCCGATAGCTCTTATCACTGTCTCAAGAGACATGTTTTCCATCTTATGCATCAAGTCAGTTCTCTGTAATGCAAAAATTTTCATCATTTCAATAATCAAAGACCTCCAAAATTTTCTCTATCGTGGATTTATGAATCAGACGGTCGTCCTACATCATCTGGTATTATAAGCTGTGTTGATCCAAAGCCGTCTCTGAGTATAATGAATTTATCCATTCTTTGAAACTCCATCCATCCGCATAGCTCGACTTTTTCTCCCACATTGGCGATGGTTAATTCTCCGCAGTTGTGAGTTCTGTGAGAGTATTTGTCCCGCTTAATAAAAGGCTTTTGCAACTCTGGCGAGCTTGGATTAACTGAGAGAACACTGAGTGAAAAAGTGGGCGAAGAGCAGCTGCTAGTAGTCTGAAAACACAAAATTTACGGCTTTAAACATCGTGAATGAATTTAATATTCGAGTTGAGTAACAGAGCTGTATTTTCACTCGAAGATTCTGTAAAAAAAATGACGAAATATGTGAGGTTTGTACTTGCCGTTGAGGGTTTTGAGGCTAGGACGTGGCGACAACTTCTGAAGAGTTTAACAGAGTATAAATTACACAATATCCGAGCTCGATTATGCATTTTTAGAAGGATATCGTTGAAATACACGCGCGAGTTATTCGAAATTGAAAAGACCGATTTTAGATTTTTTAGGTTAGAACGTGAATGGCGACATAACCTAAAAACTGTGTGATGTGATTGGAAGGTGATGATTAGGATTCACAATATTAAACTTGTTTGAATCGATATTTAAACCTTGTGATCAATAACTTGAGGACTTTTTTTTATAAATGTTGCAGTTTGAACATTATAAAGTCTTATTTTTGACAGATTGATTGAAATCGAAAATCTGATCTAGCGTCGAATCTCATTAAACTGTATAGTTCGCGGTTTGTAAAATTGCACGTAAATTCAAGTCGTGCTAAGGAAGATAAAAAGTTTTAAAATGGTTAGTGTAATTATACAAGGATATTAATCGACGAATGATAACCTTGGATCGAGTATTTATGTTATTAATTATTTAACTTTACAGTTGCCGCTCTCTTTGTTAAGGACAGCACAAAATCATCCGATGGTAAACCCTAACCTCAATATCGAAATCGTATTTATAACGTAAGCCGGGTTGTTACAGACAATCATTGTTTATTTTTCTCGGTTTCAGCTAGTCGAGTTAAAAAACGGAGAAACTTACAACGGGCATTTAGTCAGCTGCGATAATTGGATGAACATTAATCTCAGAGAAGTCATCTGCACCTCGAGGGTAAAATTTTTCTTCAACTTTCACTAAAAATTATAATTTAACATAGAATTTATCATCCTTTACGGTTCTGAGGTCCAGCGCAAATGCTGTCAGTGCATATCGAGTCTCTAATGCCAGAAAAACGTATACTTGGTTTTAAAGACGCGAGCTGTATTCATAGATTGGTTAAAATTCACAATGTAACACTGCTAACACAGGATGGGGATAAATTCTGGAGAATGCCGGAGTGCTACATCCGAGGAAGTACCATAAAGTATCTCAGAATTCCCGACGAAGTTATAGACATGGTCAAAGAAGATGTGCAAATGAAATCTAGAGGTCGAGGTGAAATGAAAGGTCGTGGAGGACAAAATCAAAGAGGAGGACGAGGCAGTGGCGGCGGTGGAGGAGGAGGAGGGGGAGGGGGAGGAGGCGGAGGAGGAGGTGGTGGAGGCGGCAGAGGTATCCTACAATAATTGATATTTGATATACCGAAGGAAAAATAATTCCAAGTTTTTTATTTAAGAATGAGTTTCTTCATTTATTTTTTCATTTTCAGGATCATTTGGTGGACGTGGTGGTCGAGGCCCTGCACCTCTTGGTCGAGGTGGTAACCAAGGGGGTAACAAACTCCAAAATAAACCAAGGACTAAATAAGCTCTAGTATAACTTAATAATCTAAGCATTGTAATATAAATAAGTCTACAAGTTCTTTGAACTATAAGGAAATGTTACTACGTTTTATTATTAAACCGCGTGCGTAAATGATATCTCGTATTACTATGTATTTAATTTTAGTAATATACAACGTCACAGTAAAATAACAATTTCTATATTAAAACATTCTCATTTCATTCTTATATTACGACTCTCTTCTCAATTCTTGACTTTGATGAGTAATTCTTTTTATCTTATTCAACGAAATTGTCTACAAAGTAATGAAGAATTTAATCAAAAATAAAGATAGTTTAAATATTTGAACAAATAATACTCTGAAATTTAGGAAAACAAATTATGTAAAGCCATTTTTCATTTTCATTTCATAATTTTTTGCTATTTTTTTTTTTTTTTTCAATTTTAATCAGGTTTTCTCATCAAAGTATTCGTTCAGAATAATGACCGAGTCTGAAATGATAATATTTCCCAACGGTACGAGTAAAAATAATATTATAATATGGTGAGTAGCGAAAAATGTAAATATCGAATCAATTCGTAATTCCCGCGGTTCTTCTTTACCGACATTGTCGACGCGTAAGGCTGGATTTTCATGTGCAGCAAGTTGCTGCAGCAGCAGATTGATGCTGCAACGCTATTCGTTGTTGAATGTTTTTGACCTGCAACCACGTGATCAAAAAACACTCAACAACGAATAGTGTTGCAGCAGCAATCTGCTGCTACAGCAACTCACTGCACATGAAAATCCAGCCTAACGCCTAGCGGTAGTTGTTTCTGTTTATTCCGGTAACCTTTCGGAGCTCAGAATTTTTTGCGAATGAAAACAATTCGGAAGGGCGCGAGTCTGTTTTCATTCTCATATAATAATACACAAGTATCCAAAAATGTTTTATAAAAATTGATAAAGTTAATTGTTTGTGTAAATAACAAATTGTGTTTGAATTATTGAATTTTTTTTAATTCATTTCAACGGCTTTACCGAAGTCCTAAATCTTGACACTTTAACCTCTTCAACAACGAAATATCCCTTCAACATAAATTACATATCTAGTATTAGAATGTACTCCTCCTTTGTTAACATTGTTATCCGAAATTCCGTGTATTGTTTTTCCTCTATCATTTCACTATGAACCTAATCTGAAGTTTAACCTACACGACGATATTATATTCTTTCACTTGCTGAATATGCTGAATTATCAACTTATTCTATACTGTACATTGAACTTATGAAATGCCTTGAAATATCGTGGATAATGGGACAATTCGATTAAATACATTTTTCAAGTGTTTGCAATATCGATATCGCGGATTTTTCATCACAAACAGCCCTTGGTTTACATTGGTAAGTTCTAAATAAATGCGAATATTGAATTTTTAACTCATTCGCTGTGTGACCAATTCCATTATTTTCCTTATGACTATCATTATAATACTCGTACGTAAATAATGTTGATGCAAAATAAAGCGCAAAGTAATAAATGTATGAAATTATAATTTTATGCTTGTTATTAAAAAATTAAACATCCTACTAATTTGTATCACACAGATTTGGTAGCAAGATGGAAAAAACCGTTCAGATACCTGAACTGAAGGAGGAGTTTCATGCAGTAATGGAAGATATAAAACCCAAGGATATATTGGAGCTTGGGGAAATGTACCATTTTGTAGACCCGCCGATTCTAAGACCTGAGGATTGTATTAAAGTAGAACTTGGCCGTGATGTTATAGAAGATGTCATAACAATAATGGATGATGAAGATCCTGATGAGATTGAGATATTAGACGTGGTTAATAATACCAGTTATATGGATCCACCTGTATTATCTCCAAACTATGATGATCTAAGAAGTCGACGTAGTTCCGAGGTTCTCGACAAAGGATTGCCATTGCTATGTAGACTCTGTGCAACTCGAGGCGACGGTATGATTAATATGTTCGACCCGTCGGAACAGCATAGAAATATTGTACAAAAAATTGAGTACTGCTGCCTCCCTGTTGTGGTAAGAGTTTTGTTCATTTATTAAGAATTTTGTTAGATAAGGTTTTATACAACAATTCTAAACTCTTGGTCATCATTTGATTATTCAGATGAAGAAAGAAACGTGTAAACTAAAATCACATTCTCACACTGTATTTGTTATCATTTGTTTCGTAGGTGACAAGAAACGACAATCTTTCAAAAGCTGCCTGCCAGTTGTGCCTAGCTAAATTAGAATTGAGTTATCAATTCTATAAGACCGTAACAGAGGCCAAAAAACTCCTCACCATTCGTGAACAAACATTCAAAACACTTAAAAAAGAATGGATACCAGATGAATCTATAAAGAGCGATATTATTTCAGACGATTTCAATGATTCAGACAATTGCAGAACAAGTAGCTTAAGCCATGAACATCAGGACGCAGATTCGTCTTCAAATGCCTTAGATTCAGGCACCAAGGAAGTGCCAATAACGGATGTAACTATGGCAAACAATGTTATTTCATCCGACGTAAATCACGTGGATGAAGAGAGAACAAGTAGTTCAAATGATAAACGTCGGAGAACAGATTCGACTTCCAATGCCTTGATTTTTAGTACCCAGAAGGCCTCGACAACAGATGCAACTGTGGAAAATAACATTATTCCATCCGATGGGAATAACAGAGACAAAGAGGAAACAACGAGTTCAAATAACAAACGTCGGAAAACAGACTTGGCTTCAAATGCCTTGAATTCTAGCATCATGAAAACTCCAATAACAAATACAACTGCGAAGGAGAATATCATTTCAACCAATGTGGATAACATCGGCAAAGACAGAAGAAAGAGTTCAAGCGATACAGATCGGGAAACAAATTTGTCTTCAAATGCGTTGAATTCTGCCACCAAGGAATTGCCGATAACAGATACAACAGCAAAGAAGAAGAATATTTCATCCATCGTAGAAAACGTGAATGAAGACAGAACGCAGAGTTCAAGCAATAAATGCCGGAAGACAGATCCTTCTTCGAATACCTCAAACTTGAGGGAAGCAACGTCACAACTAAAACAAGCTACTCCTCATTCTGTACTAAATGATCCAATTGGCCTGAATAATTCGGACGAAGAATTTAGTCCTGATGTAGAGAGGGCTGATTCTGATTCTCTTTTTCCTCCAGTCTCAAGAAGTCATGAGGCATCTAATGACTCGAGAAAAAATGGAGTGAGCGGACATGATGAGCAACCTTCTTGCAATGTATCTGAAAAACAGTTAAGGTACATAGTAAATCATCTTCCAAAGGTTTTATACTTTCAAATTCGTGTATAAATCAAATGCTGACCTTTCGATTATACGTAAAAAATGCCTCTTCCACAGCACTGATACCGAAGTAAATACTCATGAAACAACGCATCAAGACTCCAATGGTACATTGCAGTTGGTACCATATGAAAATATTAGCATCAAGACGGAGGCTACTGTGGGGATGTACTATTGCAAGTATTGCGATGAGCAGTGCGAGGGGGTAAGGATATAAAACCAAGTACAGATAAATTACTTTTAATTGAAATTAGATTATCTAAAAATTGTAACAATTCTTTATTGCAGGAAATTAATCTACTTGATCATATGCGAGTGCACCTAAATGAATACCCCTTCACGTGTTCCATCTGTGATAAGGCGTTTAAGACGAGAGGACGCAGAAATTATCACATAGTAACACATACTAAAGAGGAACCATTCTCATGCAACACGTGTAATGCCTCCTTTCCCTCTAAATATGCTTTGCGGGCTCATGAGCGAACCGTACATCAGGAAATAAAACGTAACGTATATCTGGAAATAGTTTTCATTGCTTTGTCATCATTTCATTCTAATAATATATCAATATGTTTATATTACGAATCCCTGGTTTTTATATTCAAACATCATTGTGATTAGAATTAGGATACAACTGTAAAGAACAACGTTATTTCATATAATTTGAATAATTTAGGTGAAGGCAGAGGATATAGATCAAAGAACAAACATCGGTCCTCATATTCGTCTTCGAATGCCTCAAATGCAAGCAAAGAAACGTACATTAAAGATGCAACTGTACAAAACAATGTTATTTCATCCAATTTAAATAACTTTGATGAAAATAATTCAAATGATGAACGTGATAAAACAAATTCGTCTTCGAATACCTTGAACTGTAGTGTCACAGGAGCGCACAGGACAGATGCAATTATACAGAACAATGTTATTTCATCGGATTTAAATAACTTGATCAAAGATAGTTTAAATGATAAACGTCGAAAAAAAAATTCGCCTTCAAATGCCTTGAATTTGAGCACAGCATCCTTCGAACGTACACAAGTTATCTCTAATTCTGTACTGGATCGCCCTACCCCGCGGACATATTCAGACAAAGGATTAGCATCCAATAGAAAATTAGAATTAAAAAAAGAATTAAGATCCGATGAAGAATTAGGATGCAATGATTCCGCGCCCTCTGCTCCTCCGATTGAAACAAGCCATGAGGCATCTGGTGATACAAGAGAAGAAGACGTGAGCAAACAGAATGAGGAACCCTCTTGCAATGTATCCGAAGAGCAGATCAGGTATGTAATGAATGATCATTTTCTAAAGGTTTTATGCTTTTACAGTCATACACAGATCAAATGCTGACCACTTCATTATATTTTGTTCTACAGGACTCAGGGACAAGTCAATACTCGCGGAAGAAGATGTAAAGGCCCCACTGATATACAGCTAAAACCTGAGAAGCAGACGTCGTTGACTAAAACTCTTATGTATATTTGCGCGGATTGTGGAAGAAGGACTAAGACGGTAAGAATATAAAACGATTTATTTTCAATAAAAATTATAATTATTTCATCTCTCAGACCCTATGCTTGTCATAAAAGCTATGCAAATATATGTAGTACTACCACGAATGATTGAATAACAATTCTTCAATTCCAACCAGGAAGTATACTAAACAGTTACAATTCTTTGTTGCAGAAAGGTCTCATGCGTGATCATATATTACACTATCACACGAAAAAACCTGTATACAATTGTGGAATCTGTGAAAAGACTTTCAAAAACCGAGCCACAAGAAAGACTCACATGATTCAACATTCAAAGGAAAAATCATACGAGTGCAACTTATGCGGAGCTCGTTTTCGCTGGAGTTGCAATATGAATAGGCATAGAAGACTCCACACAAAATGGGACTTGGAACGTTCTATAAAGATTAAATAAGGAAAAACAAAATTACGAGATCTCCAGGATCATAATATGACTTTATAGTATCATTAAATTTGGAAGAATGTCTCGAGATAGTTCTATCTATCTTATCGTTTTACATTTACATTATTGAAATTCTAAGTACAATTTAATATTTGCACTATAAGGATGTATAATTTTTTGACTACCTATTTGAATTCATCTACATCCTACATAGATTGAAAATTTCATTAGTCATTGACTTTGTGAATAAATGAAACTAAGAAAGCGTTATGATATATTTATTTAAAAAAATTTATTCTTTCAATAACATTTATTTTACATTTACATTATTATTATTATCATCAATAAGTTAGATAGCTTAAAATACTCTTATGTGTATGGACTGGTTTTTCTGTCTTTTTTACAAGGCTGTTTTTTGGGTATTCATACTCAAGGGAATGGCTTGTAGTTCCGTTCTCATACAAAGAAATTCTCCAAATATGCACATTATGCTTACGGACACAATGTTCATACACCACCAGCTGAACGTCGTTGGAAAACTGTAGTTATATCCCCAACAGCAAAACAGATGTATCAAATGCGCCGTGCATGCAAAATCCATGCATTGTTTAGTCCTTTGTACAATCCACCACAAGACTAGAGCCCCTATCAAAGCATTCAGCATGAATACCGTGATAACCATTTTTCCACCCAAATCTCTAACGTGGATTTCACTATACTGAAAAGCAAAGTCCAGAGACTTTGTGGAGCCCAGAAGCGACGCTATGATCCATATCCATACACCGAGGCAAACGTACATCACAGCTTGAACGGCTATTATTTGGGATATTATGAGTATCGGATCCCATGTCGTTTTCCGAAATTGACCCGAAATGTTGTTCATTTTTCTTCTTAACTTTTCTAAACCTTGTTTCTTGCCTCGCATCTAGTCGGTCGAATTGAGTTACGTGGATATTGAATCTGATCGCTTGCTCTTCTCGATGTTAATACGCATCTTATCAATAAGTCTGAAAAATAATTATTTATTTATTGTTAGAGGATAGATTTTTTTCACTTTTTTTTTTATTTTTCTTTTTCGTTTTTGTCGTTATGTTTAAGGTCTAAGAATATTTTTACTTATTTTTCTCGAATCTTTTATTACCTAACCTATGATAATTATGTTCGTGAATTTTTTAATCTGAGCAAGAGTTGACGTGAGGAATGAAAACCTGTGACGTTATTATATTTTTTTTTATTAATTTAATCAGTTATTTGCCTTTTAGGTTAAACCAAATCACCAATCTACGCTGTCAGCTGTAGGTTATGACCGAATATCAACGTCACATAACTCGTGTAGATATACGTGAATCATATCCAATATGGCGGCGCTTGGTTGACGTCGACTGTCACATCGCTGATTTATTTGTTTATTATTTTAAAAACTAGGTAACGACATGATTTCAGATACTTATTGTAGATTTCTGGGGCAAAAGGTTCTTTGAATAAATAGCAGGAACTTTTTTTCGAATTTCGATTCATATAGGAATTACGAATAATAATCAGTCTTCTGACGTAGAGGCGCGTTGCGTAGTAAATAGTATTTGTCGGACGTGGTCGTAGACGCGTTTTAGTCAGCTGATCACTCGTAAGAATCGTGTAAGAATAGAAATGTCTAAATTGACGTCAGACTGCGATGATACCATCGGGAAACTTCAAAAAACATGACGCAATTTTTGTTTTGACGACAATTACTGTTCATTGACGAGTAGAATAAGTGGCTAAATAATATGTCATTTTATAATTTTTTTCGAGACCTATTAGGTTTAGGAGGAAGACAACAACCTCCCAACTATGGGTAAATATTAAATCAATTAGTTTTACATGTTTTTCTTTTTCGCGATATGACAGCTCAATATGTTATTTATCGCAAACATTTCTCGATTAATAATATTCTATTCATTAAACGTAAAAAGAAGCTATTCAAAAAAATTCAATATCAGAAACTATTATATTCAAAAATTAAGTCTAGTTTTTAATCAACATTCTTCTTTCTACTGCAGGTTTGAAGATCAACGACAACACCGTGACGAGTTTAGAAATCCGATTTGGCAGACCGACGTGGACGACGACGACGACGACAATGATGATTTCAGGTACTTTTATATTGTTTACGATATTGTAGCATTGAAAAATATCCACAATTGGAGAGCTGCCAGTTCGGAGCTTATCTCATTGCCAAACTTTTTTTCTTTGAAATACCAAAGAATTTTTACAAGGTTCTATCGGTTGAGAATAGTCGACAGAATAAAGCCTTTTTTTTTTTTTTTTGTCTTTTTTAAATCACTCATTGCAGGCAACCTGGCCGAGGGAATCCTGGCGCTGGACATTTCAACATTTACAGCGATCCTTTCGAAATAACTCGTTATTTTGAAAACCAGATGGACGGCATGCTGAAAAATTTCTTCGGATTCAATAACGACGGTATAACGTTGCCGTTTGGTGATCAACGTACGTAGATAGATTTTTATTACCGCCGCTGCTGATATGTTAAATAATCGTTGATTCTGTATGGCAGTCTTCATAATAACGCAGACTACTTTCATCTCAAAGACTTTTATTCATTACATTTATCACCGTTTTGCAGCCGACGACCATTTCCATCATTCGATTCCCATCGAACCACCAAAAAAAGGAAATCTACGAGACGACGTACTAAAACCTGGATACGAACACCTCGAGTCACAGGACCACCTCTCCTCTGATAAACAAAAATTGGACATTGATTTGGACGGAAAGTGAGGAGATAATCTTTTCCAAGAAACTTATAATAATTATGAATGAAATATTGTATGAATAAGTTATCCCATTTATTACAGAATTACTAGCGACGAATTATCAAAAGTTTGGAAAGATCCTAATTCCGCTTTGCAAGGCTCAGATTCTTATAATAATACACAGCAAAGAAGTCCATTCTTTTTTCACTCCTTTGGTCAGTCGATATCTACGCAAATAATTCGAAAGTCTGATGGTAGCGTTGAACAACGTCGTACGGTCAGAGACTCTGAAGGAAATGAGGAAACTACAGTCACGCATCAAATTGGAGATAAGACTCATACTGTTGTTATAAAGAAGGATAAAAATGGGGAGAAGACAGAAACTGAGATTATAAATTCTGTAGACCAGATAGGACGTAAGTTAATTCATCATTTTTTTAATGATATATCAATTTTAGGAGTTTATTAATAGTTATCGAAGCACAAATGAATGCGATATCTAATTATATTCATTTGTAATTTTCAGCCAGCTCTGAGAGGTCGTTTTTAACTTTAACAGATGAGCCACGAGATCTTCGAAATCCTTTGAACCAGTTCCCTTGGCACAAGTTCTTTGGACCAAACCCAAAATTATAAATTCGAAAGTATAAGCTTATACCAAAGCAAGTGAGTTTGTGGTATTATGATGGAATTTGAGCTGGAACGAAAGTACAGCCAGGCTTGATAGTGCCGATAAATGTAGTGTAAATAAAGTTGATGCATCTCAACTTAAGTAAATATTGTATGCAGTTGAAGAATTAAGGATTGAAAAAGTAATTAAAAGAGTCTTATATTTTTCAGCTACAAATTTATTCACTGCTTGATACTCTGTACACGTTACATAATTATATACAATCTATTAAATCCATCAGGGCTATTCTAAGTATAACTGAACCATATTCCTTCTCAAATAACTCATTCTAATTTGAAAAATATACTCGTACGAGAGTGGAATAATTAGGTAATATTTGGCGATTTATAAATAAAATTATATCAACGTTCTTATAGAACGTCCGTAAAACTGATCGTTCAATACTTTTTTTTTATGTTTACTTGAAGGTTTACTAATCACAATGTCTGATACAGCTATATACAGCTACTCAATCAATCAAACAATCTCTTAAGATCACTGCTAAAAACAATTCAGATAATTAATAATTTGCACATAAAGACATAGTTTTTCAGTCACATAGGTAAATTCTGGCAAGGTTTTGATAATGTTACGAAATAGATACAATCATTTTCAACTCGTGATTAATAATATAGAAATATTAGCAGTGTATTATTTTGTGTGTACAAAATTATATAACATCGTTAGTCGATTTATTTATTTAGATGGGATGAAAAGCAGAATTCAGAACTAGAGTTCTCAGATAATTAATTAATTAATTAATGAATGAAGAGTTTGGGGGTACCTCGTAGGTTGCAGAAAATACTGTTGTAGACGTATAACTAAACTCGTACGACGTATATTATATTGTTATTGTGTAATATAACAAAAGTAACTAGATACATTAAAATTGTAATGAAGTAAAATTTATACTTGTTAAATAACATGACAAGATAAATTTCTTTTTTTTTTTTTCTTTTGTTATCACTTCGTAAGTAGGTATAATCAATCATCTAAATTGATTATCAACTAGGTTGAGAAGTTTCATAAAAACAAGTAAGTGAATCGAAAAATAAATCCATAGAGGTGCTTTATTCCATTTAATTTTTAATATTTAATTATTACCTTTCTTTATATAAGTATATATATTTATAATATTTATATTATAATGTTTATTCGTGAACAAGCGACGAGTTTATCTTTCAATTTTATCTGCCTGTTATAATAATCAATCAATTAAACAATCAAGTAAAATCGTCGATAGAAAGACACATTTCTTGTCTGATTTCATATTATTACCTACTATTTAATCACACATTTATATTTCATTCGCGAATTACTAAATACCATGAAATCATCTTCTGGGGGCAGATAATTATTTCTTTTAAAACTCATTGCTTGTCCAACGGCTTTATTGATGCCACAAATTATTATGTGTAGTTCCATTATTTACAATATTTATTATCACGAGGAATTTATACTCCAGATTGGTGCGACATAGAAAGCGTCAAATGATATCATTTTTTTAATTATTGATTACCAAAGACCTATTAAGGGTTTGGTTCTTTGTAAAAGAATTTCCTCTTCATAAGGAAAACTCTAGTGTTTCATCATTTCGTTGGAATGCAATTTTCTCTTTAGTATTTCAATCAAAGGATATTGTAATGTTTTATTTCTTTCATTCTTTCTTTCTTTCTTTCTTTCTTTTTCTTTCCCTTTAAAATACCTTGACGACTTGTTACTACATTTTCAAGATCAAAGTAAGCTCATCGGCTTACAATATATTGACATTTTCTACGTGAATCAATCAGAATCCCTCAACATTTGGCTAAGTCTCCCAAGCACATTAGCTTGGGACAAATCGCGCCTAATTTTGGCTACCACAGCTATGTATTTTAGTTCAATGCTTTATAGTCCAAGTGCAATATCGTGAGATAAGTCAAGAAAATGATAAAGTTTTTCTTTTTGTATTTATAGTCTTTCTTATTTAGATTTTTTTTCTTTTTTTTTTTTTTTTATATTTTTTCTTTTTTTTTTTTTCATTTTATCAGCTACGTCTATTACGTAGCTAATATCTTACGTGATTTCGATAATCTAGTAAGAATTAAGCCTATACATCTATATTTTAGTAGAAAAGTTGCTCGTGCTCGTGAATAAAGTATTTTTAAAAAATATCCAGCACCGTTAAAGCCACAGTAAAAACAGACATAAATAATCGATCGATTTCACCGACTTTGCACTCAGACTATATTGCCTCCTATTGTATGCAATTAATTATTAATATAATGAAGTATTTATACAACGTTAAGGTTTGGTTCCTAAGTGTGCAATGCACTCTGGTGCAGTTTGACTTCATTCTGAAATTAGAAATATTAGGAAAACCGTGAATGATGGATAATTTAATTACCTTGACATTGATGGTAAAGATTTAGAATTCAAACACATGAAAAGTTATCGGGAAAATTGGTTTACCAGTTCTAGTTTTGAAGCTGTATATAATTCGGTCATTCCTGACCAAAACCCTCCGTTTCTTCAATTGCATAGTTCAGCTTTTCTACCATTTGATCGTAACTTTTATACGGCGGAAGGTCTAGCCTGTTGAAACATGTGTGTGATCTCGGCAACCATGTATCCTTGCCTACCTTCTCTATGCAAAATCTCTGCGGTCCATTGCTCCCTGAATTAAATTAAATCAAATCAAGTTCATGTTTTATATTTTCCAAACGAGGGATAAAAAAATTGTTTGTCTCTTTGGATCAAATTGACTTTGAAACCTACCCATCAATTCAGCAAATCCACCAACTGGTACGCGACACGTTCCTGTGACGAATTGTAATAGCCTGGCCCTTTTCTCACTGTCTGTTGTTCGTACAAACTGTAGAAAGAATAGATGCATTAGAGGTACATGATATGAAAAATAATGAAGCTGCGTTTTTCCAAGTTCAAATTTCGAAGTATTTACCTGCCAGAACCAAAGAACTTGTTTACTGCTGCGAGTATAATGCCTGTAAATAGCATTGCGTTGCCAATCGTCAACGTCAATCTCTTGCATTCCGCATAGCATTAACTCCAGTTCTCTTTCATCGAAATATTTGAGCCATTCTAGAGGTACAACCTCGTTGAAACCTTCCAGAAAGGCTTTGGTCTGTTCTTCGATACCCCTGGTCATTCGCCACTCTGTCATCAGTCTGAAAAAAGAAATAAGAATGGAAATAGAAATAGTTTTATTATGAGTTCAATACGAATAAGATAAGTGAATTGAATCTGGGATATTACCTCATGTACTCTTCCTTGTTTTCTTCAACAACTCGGATTTTATCACCACCGTCTTTTAGCTCGTGGTGTATAACTTGGCCAAGAATTTCGAAATCAACACTGTAATACAATTCAAGACCACAATCGTCTATGTTATTGTCTTTTATCCATACAAGAGAATTGTAGAATTCTGGATCTATGGACTCGATATCCTTCATGATTAACTTCTTGTTTAACATTCGTTTGTAAAAAGGCATTGTAAATCCGCTGTAGATGAAACGTCCGTGGTAGAGTGCCTGAGGAAGCAGAAAAGAAAAAAAAAAAATAACAGTTGTATTTGAATGAAAATTCTGTGAATCTATTCCAAACAACATTAACAAATTGTAAACAATTGAAACCCACCATCGCGATGAACCTGCCAATGAATTTGAAATACTGTAGGTGATCTGGATTCACATAGGACGCTGGGTTTATTTGTAAACTGTAGTTACTTTTGTTAGCATATTCGAAGAGGCAGTACATTGGATTCAGTACTTCGTGACTCAGCAAGAAAAACCATTCCCTATACAGATAAGAAAAGAGTTATCCCATTATAATCAAATTGTGCGCTCAAACCTACAATTACGATTGTTATAAACTTTGATAATTAATTGATTAAAGCTTACCTAGATACTCCGCCGTAGTCCAAACCCTCCTCACCCTTGAATATAATGTACAATCTTCGCCTGAGTTCGTAAGCCGGTAGTCTCATGATCTGGTGATAAGAATCTTCGAACAAAGTTTGCCGAGTAACGCTGATCTTTATATGACTAGGTAGAGCGTTGCTGTGGCAGAGGTACCGGAACTGAGATAACTTCCAGCGAAAAGATCTCTCGTATGCCCTTGGTACTCCGTAAACACCCTTAGGCCTGAAAGGTGATGTAGAAACAAATTTGTTATCATAATTTAGTCCATTTATTTTGTTTAAAAAAAAAACCCAAGTGCTTTTGTGTACCCTTTTGGCGCGCCTGGTCTTGGATCTTGGAATGTAGTAGTTCTTGAATTGTGATCGACAAAGTACCGCACTCCGTCTTCTGTTAATCTAATTTCCCAACCATCTGGTAAGGGAGGCTCGTCCATCCCAGTCTCTTGTCCTTGTGTTCTTGGATCCTCCCACTGAGTTGTTCGATTTTTATGATTAACATAATAAACTCTGCCTTCAGGCTGCTTGCGTCTCTCCCAGCCAGCCGGTAGTGGCCCTAGAGCGTCATCCTGTTCGGCGACTGCTGTCGAGGGTCCAGCTACTGCTGCTTGACCGCCATGAGCCTGTTTGTAAAATAAAAAGTTGAGAATAACCAGAGATGAATTGAATTATGCCATTTTGATCCTGTTAATTACCTGGGGATAAAGAAATCTTTGATTTCCTTGCTGGACAACGTGCTGCCGTTCTCCCTGCCAGTGTTGGAAATGCTGCAGCCTCTCTGTGTTCGGTCGTTGCCAAGTAGTACTTCTTGTATTGTGATCTACGTAATAAATTCTGCCTCGAGGATCCCTCCTAACTTCCCAGCCTGGTGGCAAAGGCTGCGGCCTTTCCCAGGAAGTGCTGCGAGTGTTGTGATCCACGTAATACCTGCATAAAACAATGGGAAAAGGTATTTTATAAAACCCTGGAAATGTATGATTATAAAGTATATAATAAATGATGAACAGAAGTTTGTAGAGTTATTACAGTGAAAATGGGACGTTGATCATTTGCGAGAGGAACATCTGATGAGCTTGAATTTGAATATTGGTCAGAGCGGAGCTTGAATTAAAAAGTTAATTACATTACCGGAATCTTTTGTATAAAGAAAAAAAATGGAATAATACTTTGGTTTATCTAGTTAGAACATATTTTGTTAATGATTGATTAGAAAACAGTCAAGTTTCATTATGCAATGCACAGTAGAAATTCACATTCATAAAATTGTCGTTTGAATGAAATTAATCATTTCTACAGGTCTTAGGATTAGCAAGGAGAGACAGAACTGAACTAACATAACAGTTGAAGTGACTTCTCCAGCGTTTGGATTTAGAGAGAGAGAGAGAGAGAGAGAGAGAGAGAGAGAGAGATAGAGATAGAGATAGAGATAGAGATGTGAAATAGGAAACTTAGATAAGTTAGTACAGTGATATGCTGACGAGTCAAGATTAAGTCATCACATTCTTATCACTTTGAACCCTGATGGTCACAAGGGAACAGCCAGCCAATGTGTGGCTTTAAGTGCGTACACAGCTTGTATTTGAAACAATGAATATAAATAATCATATATTATGATGTATCATAAATATAGATATAAATATCTATAAAGGATGTCGCAGCTATTGGTCATCACTACATTAAAAATACCTACTTCTGTTTAAAAAGCTGGGTAATTAATAGAGAGAAAAGTTGAATATTCAAATTATTGTATCTCTTTAGGTAACCGGACTTCTTGTAATCTTTTATCTGCATTCTTTCTAACAATTTACCTTCTACCATAGACATCGTATCTCATCTCCCATCCAGCGGGTAGAGGTTCTTCGGGCTGATTACCGTTATCAGCCTCGCCTGGAACCCCCGAAGGTCCAGCAGATGCTGGCTGACCTGGAGGTGGCCCTGTAGATCCGCTGCTGCTCTCGGCAGCAATATGATTACCGACTCCATTAGCCATAGGCGAGGTGAGACCAACAACTTGCGTATTATTAACATTGTTAACATTATTACTGGGCTGACTCCCGTTGTGACTAGGATTGTGAAGTATATTTGTTGAACTTCTGTGCATCGCTGGCTGTAAAACTGAAGGTGCTGCATTTTCAGTTCCATGTAATCTCATGCGAGCTCTCACACCGCCGTTTAAAATACTTCGATTGTTTGTAGAATCGCTGTTTGAGGAGCCTGAAAACCAGAAGATAGATATTCATTGTTTTGTTAAGAAATGATGGACAGAAATATGACGAGCCTCTGTATATTTTATTTATATAATTACCAAGCGGCGTCAAAGCTCCACTAGTTATTCCTTGGTTGTGGCGAACTTGTTCGCATGAATTAGACGGGGTAACTTCATTCATGTCGATTTTCAGGCCGTCAAACAAAGTGACCAGTTCTCCGATTTTTGAAAGTCCACCATAGGCGTCGTGTTTATTCTCGCTCATCAAATCAAGGGTCAATTCGACGTTGTCCAACTTTCCGTTATAGTATGACAATACTTGGAACAAGTTTATGCGCTTTTCTCCGATCAATGCATCTCTTCGAAAAGTACTGTGATCCAAGAGTTTGAAATGTAGCTGAGAGTAGGGCGTTACAAGGATGGTAAACTTCTCAACCCACTTTGGCTGGTAAGTAGATTTAGCGATTTCTGTTTTACGGGGACTTTTGTCATCCACTGAGAATTCAACGTATGGATTCGGCTTTAGAAAAGACGAATTACGCAATATCGCTGCTTCGACTGAAAGAATAATCAAGATGTATAAGGTTTACACGTTTGTTTACACAAATTAAATATATCAATAAACGGGAATAATAATAATTTACTAGTTATGCTGAGCTGGTGAAACCCTGGAGTTGCAACCTCCACTTCGCACTGTGACATGGTTCGCTGTTGGTTTTAATTCAGCAATATAATCTCAACAAATCATTCATATTAAGATTGAGATTTCGGGGCACCGTATACCTGCGGGAAAAATAAGTTTTATAGATCGCATTAATTCAGATTGATTCGTTTCTTTGTTTTCTGATTAATAGAAGAACAGATAAATCCTTAGAAGTTGTTTCGGTACTTGAATGTGTGTAAAGGAGCCGGTTTATCATGTGTTATGGTATTAGGTGCAATAAATTATAAGATAAGTGAAATTTTATGATTCGAGTCAAGCTGTTATTAAAGTGAAATTATAGAAACCGTTTGGGTTTTTTATTTTCTTTTCCTTATCTTTCTTTTCTTTTCTTTTCTTTTCTCTTCTTTTTATGGACAAAGGTGGATTTTTGCTAACTAACAAACGTCTAAATCATCGCTACTTCATTTGTCAGTTAGCAAGTGGTTGAGTAGTGGTAAATGAATAAATATTTAGCGGACAATAAAAAAAAAAAAAAAAAAAAAAAACCGATTGATATGAAATCTAGATATTGAAAAGTTAAAGAAGAGGTAGAATGTGTGTAAAGCCTTGAGTATAATTTGTTGGTATCACGTGTCTAGATAATACCGAGAAATTACGCAATGAGGAAATTAAATTCGGAATAAACATTATTCATTAATTGATGTGTCATTGAAAAGAATAATGGAAAATATAGGTGTGAATATTCTGGCAATCAATAAAGAATTTTTAATGAAATATTATTGTTTGGATTAACCAGGAGGGTGTAGAAAATGTAATTATAACAATGATAGGGTTTTGTTTATTGGCGATAATGAGAAAGGGAAATAAAGGAGAAATTATCAATCATTTACGGGACATTAATCCTGACGTTTCGCGGATGGTTAATTCGTCATACGTCGCGCGTATTACTTTTATACGTATTGATTGTAAAATACGAACCTAAATAGTTTCAAAAAAATGTTCTAAGACGCGTACAGTCTTGAAACATCGCTCGCTCGTCGCACCGTCGATTATAAATCACTAAATTACGGTGCAAAAACACTCGGAATATTCGCTATCGAGAAAATTTTACTATCTAACGTCAGCCATCTTGCTATACGTCAGATCTAAAATCGAGAAGTACGAAATAGTGAGATAAATAATTGCTGATAAATTGGCGATTAGTTTAAGGCTTTTAGTACACAAGTAAATTAGGGAACGTCATGATTCACGCGCGTTAGCTCTTTTTTCCCATTATCTATATTTCATATCTGATCAGAAAATTGTTCGGGAATTTTTCGTTTTCCAAATTAAAACATAAGCAACTCACATGAGCCGCGTAGTTCTTACGCCGTGGTTATAGACGTTTCACCATTTAAACACTCTTTCGAGTTTCGTATATAATTATTTCCTATTCCAAAGAGGACCACATGTGATTTTTACCATACAACAAAAATAATGGGAGCTGACGCTAAAGTTGAATATCTTATTGTCGATACTAGTGCCTTTATCAGAAATGCAGCTATTCAGGTACCAAAAATCACAATTATATAAATTAACACTCGCTGATATGACGGTGAAGGAAAGTCACACTGACACTGACAACGAATTAGGTTATATCATCTTCTAGGTTGGATTGAAATTTTATTTTTTTTTTATCGCTAATTTATACGATAAGATTTTAATCTAGCGATATCATATCAATTCTTGCCCAAATATTTCTCGTCGTGATAAATATTCGTGATTTTTTTCTTTCTTTTTTCTCTCATTGAACAGGACATTGCTGCCAACGTTATTACTGCCCAAGATGTTGTCAATGAAATCACGAGTAAACGACAACTCAGAAGACTCGTCGTACTGCCCTATGAATTAATCATCAAAGATGTTTTTCCAGAGAATATTCAATTCGGTTAGAAAATTGTTCAAAAAATCTAGAAACAATTCATTATCTAATAGCTCGAGTCCAACATTTTAACTAACGTCTTTTATTTTCACCTTTCTCTTAGTAACCGAATTTTCTAAGAGAACGGGAGACTATCGCAGCCTCTCAGCGACCGATATCAAAGTCATCGCCCTTACTTATCAACTTGAGAAAGAAAAGGTCGGAACTCATCACCTGAATGAAATTCCTACGATATCTGCAACTGCGAATGTCAGCACCAAAGCACGTGATGATCAATCGCACAACGTAGCGGGATTCTTTTTACCACAAAATGATGTAAGCGATTCCATACAGGAATATAGAAAAAGTAGTTTGAAACTACAAATTTTGAAGTAAATGATTGGGTTAACGACTAAAACTCTGTTTCATTATATTAATATAATTTATTTTTCTTGGTAGAAACAGTCAAAAGACACTGTTGAAGATAATAGTTCTGGTAAAGATGAGGAAAAGGATTTACAGGATAAATTAAATCCGGAAATCGCGCTGAGAAATGATAGTGAAGAATTGTCATCTGAGTCGGACGATTTTTCTGAATGCTCTTCTGTGTCTGATTATGAAACTGCTACCTCTGACGTTGAGAATATTGAGACGGACAGCTTGGCGGATAGGTTTTTAGCTCTGAAATGCAAGCCAGAGGATTTAGAGCTTGAAGAAGACAAAGATGTGGACGATATCTTGACACCAGCTAAGGAAGACGATGGTTTTGATGATGAGGACGAGGAGAGTGAAGAGGAGGATGAAAGCGAGGATGATGACGAAGGCTGGATAACTCCGGGTAATTAAATTTTACAGATAAAAGACTGTAATAATATTCATAAGGATTAAAAATAATGGTTTAAGAAATGAACAATCAATGAAGAATAGATTTTTATTTATTTCAGGAAACATTGTTAAAGTTAAACAAGAAATGGATTCAGATATTCAAGAGGAAAAACCAGCCCGGGTCGCTTGTCTGACGACCGATTTCGCTATGCAAAATGTATTGAAACAAATTGGGCTACAAGTTGTTAGCTTGGATGGAAAAGTGATCAAGCAGCTTAGGACTTTCATATTGAGATGCTACACATGTTTTAAAACTACCAGCATTATGATCAAGGAGTTTTGTCCCAGTTGCGGAAACAAGACTTTAAAAAAGGTCGCTGTCTCACTGGATGAGAACGGAAAACAGCAGATCCATATCAATTTTCGAAAGCCACTTACAGCTAGGGGGAAAAAGGTGATGATTCATTTGAGAATTCTTTTATTTTGTATACAATTGAAAATTTCCATTTTCATTTGACTATTTTATTTGACGACTTTAATTTATTGTGTTTCAGTTTTCCCTGCCAACACCACAGGGCGGAAGACATGCGAACAATCCAATTCTGTTTGAAGATCAACCAAGGCCTGATCAGCGACCGACAAGACTGGCACGAATGAAGACCGATCCATTGAACGACGATTATATTGCTGGATATTCGCCGTTTGTGATGCGTGATATTAATTCGAAGTCAGCTATGCTTGGGATTCGTTCAGGCACAGACATCAAGCATTGGATGCGAAAAAACCCCAATCAAGCTAGGAGGAAGAGAAAATGATTATCCCATCAGACCTTAAAATTATCTTGAAGCTTCTATTGAAAAAATATAAATGAATATAAATAAAAAATGTTCTTTAATTATTCATTGGAAGTTCTGACAAATGTTTAGTATACCGAACGCTATGCAATCTATCTAGCAGATAGATATTTTAACAGTAGGTAATTGTCAATTCATAGTATTTTTCAAAGTAGCAAATTAAGCTACATAATCATTTTTGTGAAGAATATGCCGGTATGCTAAGTATGATAATAATTGGTCAGCTACCCTGCTAATAAGTATTGAATCATACTACAACAATAAGTTGTTAATCAAATGTTACAAAATATAATTCATAACGAATTCATTACCTATAAGTCGAAAATCATGAAAATTGCATGGTTTCATATGTTTGATTTTGCCGCAAACATAGCTACGCCTTACGATATGCAATCTCCAGTTAGTACTCACACTGAGCGATACCGATGTTATCGGCATACGACGATGTCGGTACATAATAGTTCGACGATCCGATCGCGAGATGGCGACACACGCTGGTACAACTTACCGACAAGGAGCACTGACCTAGGGTAATAGCACCTGTCACGACCAGCGTTGCCAGAAAGTACGCTAGTTTCTCTCTCACTCCGCCGCGATCGCCATACGCTCTATCTCTTATTATGGTACTTTCTGGTAACGCTGGTCACGACTCACGGGGTCAGTTGCCCTCGTGGCGTCAATGAGTACGCATGGGGTGCGTTAACGAGTCTCGATAGAAATAGTTCGAACGCAATATTATTATAACACTCATCCTGCTTTGTAAAATTAATTGTATTACGTAGGATCTTATAGTAATACGGACGTAGTTTATTTCATGATACCTCCTATGCCAGGAAAGAAATAAAGATACTCGAACAATTTATATTTGATATTTATTTTTAAGAATCAATTACAATTTACAAATTCTACATAACTTGGATGATGGATACGATTGTATCAATGCTGCAGCAATAAATTATATTGATATATGAATAATCGATTGCTTTGTTATTTTCCACTTTCCCCTCCTTGCAATTATTCATTTCAAATGTGAACAGTAGGGAATTTTAGGTTTAATTCATTTTCAGCTGCTTGAAAATTTGCGAACACCTCCTCGGGTCAGATGTTCTCCTGATACCAGGAGCAATTTTTGAGTTAAAATTTCAAAAATTCTGAAAATCGCTACTAACTTAATTATAAGGAGAGACGTACATGAAGCAACGTATGCATGCCTACATCTATACACTACTCCTTTCCCCCTCCAAAAATTTCAGAACACCTCCTCGGGTCAGATGTTCTCCTGATACCAGGAGCAATTTATGAGTTAAAATTTCCAAAACTCTGAAAATCGCTACTAACTTAATTATATATAGAGACGTGCATGAGGACACGTATGCATGCCTATGTCTATACACTACTCCTTTCCCCCTCCAAAAATTTCAGAACACCTCCTCGGGTCAGATGTTCTCCTGATACCAGGAGCAATTTATGAGTTAAAATTTCCAAAACTCTGAAAATCGCTACTAACTTAATTATATATAGAGACGTGCATGAGGACACGTATGCATGCCTATGTCTATACATTACTCCTTTCCCCCTCCAAAAATTTCAGAACACCTCCTCGGGTCAGATGTTCTCCTGATACCAGGAGCAATTTTCGAGTTAAAATTTCAAAAATTCTGAAAATCGCTACTAACTTAATTATAAGGAGAGACGTGCATGAAGCAACGTATGCATGCCTACATCTATACACTACTCCTTTCCCCCTCCAAAAATTTCAGAACACCTCCTCGGGTCAGATGTTCTCCTGATACCAGGAGCAATTTATGAGTTAAAATTTCCAAAACTCTGAAAATCGCTACTAACTTAATTATATATAGAGACGTGCATGAGGACACGTATGCATGCCTATGTCTATACATTACTCCTTTCCCCCTCCAAAAATTTCAGAACACCTCCTCGGGTCAGATGTTCTCCTGATACCAGGAGCAATTTTCGAGTTAAAATTTCAAAAATTCTGAAAATCGCTACTAACTTAATTATAAGGAGAGACGTGCATGAAGCAACGTATGCATGCCTACATCTATACACTACTCCTTTCCCCCTCCAAAAATTTCAGAACACCTCCTCGGGTCAGATGTTCTCCTGATACCAGGAGCAATTTATGAGTTAAAATTTCCAAAACTCTGAAAATCGCTACTAACTTAATTATATATAGAGACGTGCATGAGGACACGTATGCATGCCTATATCGATACACTATACTGAGACAATTTTTCGGAAAAATAATAGAAAAAAATTTAGAAAAAAAAGTCGAAAAAAAGTAGAAAAAAAACTTCCAATTTGGTACTAAATTTACTTCTAAATTTGAAGATTTTTTTTCACTTTTTTTTTTGTCTTACTAACTTAATTATAAAGAGCGACGTGCATGAAGCAACGTAGGCATGCCTATATCTATACACTACTCCTTTCACCCTCCAAAAATTTCAGAACACCTCCTCGGGTCAGATGTTCTCCTGATACCAGGAGCAATTTTAGACTTAAAATTTTCATGATTCTCGACCTATAGGCAAGGAAAGGACATGTGGAGAATGATTCGACAATTAATCATTTACGATCTCAATGGATATTTATTGAAGAATGCGCCAATTTACTATAATAATACATGTCTATTGGATAAACAGTCTTAATAAAAGTATAATACGCAACCCGTTCAGTTTGCTATTTCGAGTGCCTGATCACAGGCAACCCGTTCTACCTTTCTGAAATTATTAATTTGGGTTACCTGCGATCAGGCGTTTAGTCAATCAAATGAAGTATTCATTGTATATGTGGTTTGTACTCGAATGACGCGCTCGATGAGTAAAAGTCGAGTAAATATATTTGTCAGGTATACTTGAGAAATAAAGACTGCTATTTGAATGAAATGAAATAATGACACTGGATAGTTTTGAACTTGCCGCGCCACAGCTCCCTGGTGATTTTTTTCAGGCTTGCTATTCATTTCATTCGTCTTAGAACTTTGGTTTCGTTACGTTGTAGATATTGCAGGAATGCATATGTAGCTAGCTTCGTGTATTGAATTTCCGATGGTTGATAAAATTACTCTCAATCTATTGTTTTAGTCAAAATATATTATAAGAATAAAATCACCACGGGTGTTTGACAATTAAAACAATAGAGACTTAATTCGATACTAACAATGACGAACGTTGGCCGATTCGTTAAGAGCATCTATCACGATCCCTTTAAATGGTAAATAATTATTATCGTCACTACTAGTCTTTAAAGAATTATTTTCAGTCATTAACACGTGATATTTAAATCTATTATTTTAACCAATGTCTAATTTAAAAATCTGATTAAATTATACGCAACAAATATCTTCTATTCGCTCTCAATGCTTAATATAAAATTATTTTGTTACAGGTCGCTTGTTAAAAGCATTGCCATATTTGGTTTGGGGGTTAAAATTGCCCTCGAATGTCAAGGAGTTGAATTAATGCCGCCGATTACCGCTTAGAATAAATCTTCATTTAATATATACATACACACGATTTTTTTTATTAAGTTTCACAATTATACGATATCTTCATACAAGATAAATCAACTTGACTATTTTCAAACATGTTTAAAATGGTCTGCAAAACTGTACAAATGATTTAATAAAGTTTGATGAATTTATTCAGATAGACATACATATAATATATCAGTCTATCGATTTCAATAATACCTTACCTCGAATTAATCCTTTTCCGTCCCTATAATTATTGCAAAAACTGGTGTCAGTAGCTGTATTTCGATCGGCACATTACATTACACCATCTCTCATTGTTTAGTCGAACTGTACGTGCCGCAACGCGTATAATTTATATTAAATTTATTAGTAAATTTAGTTCTGAATTACCGCGAAGCTCAATTAATTCTTTAAATTTTCGGTATATTTTCATTATTCCAGAACCGATCACAGGATGAAATTGGCGTGATATAACACATCAGAGAAGAAATCGCGTGTCTACTATACCCACGACTTAACCTAGATAATTTTATCTCAGAAACTAACCAAACGATATAAATTCACATACGAACGATAAACAATGTTTCAATTAAGGCCTCATATCTTCATACCGAATTCAACAATCGTTCGTAAAATGGGTAATTAGTTATTCAAACACTGATCACACACAATTTGTTTAACCCGTTTCTAACCTCTCTTTTCCTAACCCTCCATTCACGATTTTCACGATTCCGATACTATTTACCCTATTAATAAAATGACAGCATTAACGATGATTAAATTTCGTTAAATTGAATCCCCCCAGCGACCTTGAAGAGGTTTTACAAAAGAACAAACATTCTATCGAGCGGAGATCAGTTCGAAGTTACGCTAGATCAAAGAAAGCTAAAAACTCCTAAGGGCAAGGTGTTCGAAGTAAACAATAAACCTCTGGCTCTGGCCATAGCCACGGAATGGGATAGCCAAGTAGACACAATCGACAGATCTAACATGCACTTGGTTCGTTGTTAATTAATAATTATAAATACAAAAATTTTCTATTATTTACTGTAATTTATTCTTCTATGAACACTGTATGGCCATTTTTAATCCTAGATATTACCTTCGTTCCTCAGTTTTTAATTATGTATTAATAAATAATATTGTTGTTTCATTTGATAGACAGCATTGGCTAGTACGACTCTGGACAATCCGCACAATCATACTAAACTGGATATGGTCAACTACATGGTTAATTATTTGGAAACTGACACTATACTGTTTCAAACTGACGTAAGCCGTCCCCAATTTCAGTTTTTGTTTAGTTATTTTATCGACTGACTCAGCGATTTTTTTTTTTCTTCCTAAATAGAATGAATAATGATAAACAATAATCGAATATTTGATTCTAGGATTCTGGTGAACTTTATAATCTACAATTAAAAGAATGGGATCCTTTGATTCAATGGTTCTGTGATCGTTATCAAATTGATATTACCAAAACCCTGAGTATACAAGCGCCGCTAGTCTCTCAAAAGACAAAAGAAGTATTGGCTAGACACTTATTGTCGCATAACTTTAACGCTGTGCAAGGTGATCGCCGTACATAGTCTATTTTCTTAGTGTTTATACTTGTATTAATATTCTGCGATTCATATTTCATTCGTTATTATTTTCTATATCTTTCAGGATACACTTACGCAGTTGATACATTGAAATCTGTTATCCTGTCACTAGCAACAGCTGAGAGAATTATCACAGTTGAAAAAGCAGTAACTCTCGCACGTTTGGAAGAGGAATATCAGGCAATAAATTTACTCTCTTTATATCAGATGATCGCAAACCATTAATTTATGCAGCACAAATGGCTGTGAATTAAAAGTTCATTTTAGTTTTAATTCGATGGCTTCAATATATGGTTTTCAAACTCACACTATCTTCCTCGCAGCTATTCCTCGAACTTTTATCAACTTAACAATATGTCTTCTTTGTTATATGCTCAGGTCTCGTTTTGGGGAAACGTCGAATGGTCCCATGAGCTCAGCAAACAGGATATACAATCGCGTTTATCAGCTGCGATGCTGTTCATTCATTTAAATTCATCGTGGACAACATCTAAGCCCAAGAATGACGAGTTGAATAATTTGTAAATAGATAAAAAGTAGAAATGTACTAAAAGGCTGTTTACATTTCCATTAAACGAATTGATTTCTATTACAGTAAAGATTTAGGATTTATTACGTATTTATTATTATTATTATTATTATTTAAATTACAACTATTTATTGTAAGATTTGTATCTCTTCTGTATAGATTTTATTTTGGCAGTAGAATTTAGGGCAGTGATTATTAGGCAATTATTATTGATTTTGAACAATCAGCTCCTTCCCAATCCTTAGTGCAGACACAACTGTAAATAATAATTATTCTATCTTGTAAAAAATATTCACCTGAATTTTATCTCAAATAAAAATAACTCATGTAATCTTATCAGAGTTCGATAACCTTTTTTTTTTTAAACCATGAAAGAACTTCAAAATATTCTATTTATTTGAATTATTTTCAAGCAAAGAGTTTGGCACATTGTCATGAAACTCAATAACTGGTTCATTACCTGTAAGTAGGACCATGATTCAAACACACAGCTCCATTCTTGCACGATCTATGCGTGCATTCGTTTCGATGACACTCTCCTATTCCTCTGCCAGTAGCAGAATAAGTTTTTGCCACAGGAAATATTCGATTTTCAACACGTAGTTCAACGTCAAATATACAACCAGTAAATCCAGTATGCAGAGGTAGATCGTGAGGCAGCGTTTCAAAGTTCTTTGCCTTATGTCCACCTTTAAAATCAGATTTTTCCTTATTATTATCCTCTCGATAGACAATTAGCAAACTTTCAGAGTCTATTTCAAGCACAAAATAACTCAATTACATAATAAATAATCAAAAATCTAATGTAAAGTACCAATATAAAGAATTGGCGCAACGTCCAGACTAGTCATTGAGCCTGCAGATCGGCCAGTTACATTTCCGAGACCGTCAACAGACAACCATGCATCTCTGCCTTTTCTGCCAATCCGAAGAGTGTGGGGTCTATGCATTTTTGTCGTAAGAGCAGAATTTGTAAATATTCTTCTCACTCCTGGAAGCATTATCAAATTTATTTTTAGTATTTCAAGTTCTTTGGAGTTGAAATAAACTTTTATACCTATTAAGTAAGTTACCTGATCCCAAATCCCATGTGAGCATGATGTACCCACGTACATAAGTAACGGCCAAATGATCAGAAAGATCACGATAAGGTCCACTCTGGCCGATAAAAGCGATGAGAGAAATTTGGTCGATAGATTGTGGTATAAGTCTCAGTTTCAATTCGATATTGTCTTTTATAGATCCTGTAAGACCGTATGCTATGTAGGATGAGATTCCAGGTGTAAAAACTGAGAAAGCTGGTTGTACGATGTTGATATCTGCAAAAATAATCGTATTTACATTATTAATAAATCATCAACATTGATAAGACAAAAAATATTAATGAAATAGATGAGATTTTCTTCTACCTTCTTCGCAAAGCAGACCGTGGGTCCCGAGTGGACAAATGCACATGAATCCTGTCCCTGGAGAACTGATACAAGAGGCTCCATATTGACAAGGATTATCATCACAAGCAGATCTTTCGCACACCTCTCCGGTATACCTTGTATTCAATTGAAAGAAAATTTATACGATAGCTTAGACAAAGCTGATTGTAAGTTCAATATAATATTTACCCTGCTATACAGTTGCATTGTATTTTTCCATTGACTTCCTGACAAGCCCCAAAATTCTTGCAGGGACTGGATAGACACAGAAATGAAGTACATTCTTCAATTTGAAAGGTATCTGTCGAGTCACGGATAAAGTGTTTTGGGACGTTGTTTACCTGAAGGAGAACAAGATTCGTAAATGGATTATACAAAAGGTTTTTCATATTGATAGAGAGCTTACCTTAAGCATACTCATACAGCCTATGAATCCTACAGCAACGTGAGGGAAATAATGAGAAAATGCAAGCGGAATTCCTCCTAAATGCAATTTAGCTTGCTGTGGTATATCATCTTGAGTTGAAACTACTTGTTCTCCACTCATAGCGACGGTATTGTTCACCAAAAGAGTTGCCGAGCATCTATCAACGTTATTGGCTTTGATGTATTGGAATCTGGAAAAGAAATAGTCATTTTTTTTTATCTAAAATATAAGTTTGCATAGGAATTTCTGATGGTATTAATTATTATTGATGGAAATGAAATAAATAATTCCTAATACCAACCTCATCTCAATGTCTACATCATAGCCATTATTAATTGGAGAATCAATTTCCCCGAGAAGCATTGTTTGCAAACCGCAAGAGAATTGAAATTTCAATTGCCCAATTTCCATGTGCAGCAATATGTATCTGTCGTCGTCAAAAAATGCATGAACAAGTATCCCATTCTTTGATTGAGTCTTTACTCTGATGAATATTTGAACCTTTCCGTCTTTATCAACGGACAAATACTGTCTGATATAAGATTTTCCATTAAAAGCAGCGTTTGTAATGTCTGGCACAGAGCTGCAGCCCTCTGGATAGTTGCAATTACACTGAAAACAAATCATCGATATTATACGAGGTCTTTGAGAGCATTGAGAAACCTAATCCCCTAATGAATCCTAATACTAACTTCCACAGATGTATTCTCACAAGTGGTATTGTTCGCGCATTGTTCCTGGGTGCAATTATAAATTGTCGGTTGACTCTCGCTGGTAGTATCTATTCCAGTTGTTGAGCTTTGGTTGAAATATTTTTCAGTGTTTAAAGTGTAAGAATCTGTACCAGAACTCGTGAACGGAAAAGAGCTGACCGTTTCCATTTTATCCGAAGTCACAGCTGTTATTTGATCCGTTAATCCTGTTGCTACACTGACTGGTAGCATCGTTGTATTTACTGTAATCGGAGTACTGAATTCGGTTGAAGAAATGGTGACAATACTTTCATCGGACGGTGTTGTAATTGGCCTTGTTGCATCCGTAGTTATAAGATTCGTATCTGTGCTGGGCGAAGTGACCATAGTCTCTTTATCTGTGTAACCCTCAGTGGTGGAAATACCTTCACTGCTGTTTGCAGTATACGTTATTAATACTTGGGAATCCTCGGTTACAAGAGACGTTGAGTAAAGAAGTTTTGCCGTAGTCCAAGCAAAGGAAGAATTTTCCTTAATAGATTCGATTGTGCTGGTCAATGTTGCAGTTTCCATTGAGCTAAACGGCGTTGTACTTTCAGTAGAAGTCTCGCTACTATGAGTGTCTAATTTTATAGTCGTAGTATCAGATCCAGTATCAGGATTAGTGATATAATTACTAAAGGTACTTTGAAATGGCAATAATACAGTTGTGGATGTGGCGGATGCATCTGAAGATGAGTGAGGAATTTCTTCAGAAGTTAACATCGGCGTTGGATCGAATTGCGTACAAGTTCGGCCGTAATAATTTACTGGACAAGAACAAGTGAAACTGTTGATTCCGTCAATGCAAGTACCTCCGTTATTGCACATAGCAAACTTTGCCTCGCAGTCGTCGTACCTCAACTCACATAGCGACCCGTGGTAGTCAGGTACGCAATAACAAACAGTTTCATTATCTTCCAGTAAACAAACGGCGTTGTTTTGACAAGGATTTAAATCGCATGGAACGATTGATTTGTCGCAATTCCTACCGGTGAAACCGAATAAGCAAGCACAAGTATATGTGGCTGGCATGTTGATGCAGAGTCCGCCGTTCTCACAAGGAGAAATCAGACACTCGTCTACGTCCGTTTCGCAAAGATCTCCAGTCCATCCTGAGAAGGGGGAAAAAAATCAATTCGAATAAGCTTTCCTGGTGTAAAATATTGCTTGCTATTTTTTGTATTGAACTGTATTTCTACTTGCCGTCTGCACACCGACAACTGAACGACAAACCAGGGCCTTCTACGCATTCTCCAAAATTGTTACAGACAGTATTATTGCAAACAGCCGCATCAATCTCACAGTAGTCACCTGAAAATTGCACATTAGTGTTATAATATACTGAATAAACTGCTGAATGGTTTGGGAAAATTTAGAATAATTACCTGAATAGCCATCTGGACATTGGCAAGTAAATCCATTGTAATCTACACAAGTTCCATTGTTGAGACAAGGCGTATATAAACACTCGTTGAATCGCTGTTCACAGTTCACACCTAGAAGAAACAATCAGAATATTATTGTAAGGATTAAATCAATGGATTAATTCGATTGTAATTGTTGACTAGTTGATCCTAGAGGGCTTGTTTCTTACCTACGAAACTTTCTGTGCATGTACAATTATAGGCAGCGACTGCATCACTGCAAGTTCCTCCGTTGAGACATGGATTTGACCAGCAATCGTCCCAATTAATTTCGCAGTTTATTCCAGTATAACCATCTATGCAGTAGCAAGAATATGAGCTGCTACTAGAAATTGAATGAAATAATATCAGGCCTTGATATTGAATGGTAGGTAATTTGTGATTTGAAAATAAAGGTATATGATAATTCTACTATACTTATCCTACTTCGTACCTGTTATAATCATCAAGGCATATTCCATACATGCAAGGATTGCTGCTACATTGTGATCCTGAAGATATTGCAATGATACAGGCTGCAAATACTATCAACAGCGTCTTGTAATTTATGCTTTGTAAAGCCAAATTACCCGATCTGTAAAATGTAAATAATTAGTAGGATTAAGAATGGAAATGTTAATTAATTGATTGTTTTTAAAACATCTGGACGTGAATTGTGTAACTTTACAACAAGTAAAATGTATATGATAACAATGTGTAGTAGTGTAGTATTACATAACGATTTGTTTTCAATGAATAAAGAAATGAATTTAGGTGAATGAAACTTAATTGATATAGAGAATCGGAATTTGATGAGATAAATAATAATGCAAATAAACTAGTCAACCAAGTTACCTGTTCATAATTAATCTATAGAGAGTAAGAAGGTGTTACAATACGTATTATTGATACATTAGTTGGCAGGGTGGATTTGTACAATCCTTTGAATGCAGGTAGCTATAGCAACCTGTAAACATCACATTTCTTATTTCGGCAATATATTTAAGACGCGTGCGTAAAATGCGGCTCAATATCGTAGGAGAATAAATAAGTTATCATACTTTCGAAATTCCTTACGTTCTATACTATAAATAAATCCCTAAATAAATATAGAATGAATATAATGACTACCACATGCGAGTTAGATATTGCTAAAAATATTTTTCTAGCTGATGAATAATATACCTACTATGATTCATTCGTCATTCGTCATTCATCATTCTTTTTATACCTATGTACCCCTAATTAGTTTGAAATTATCAATCATTGAATGCGGCATTCGGTTTCCGTTCATTCAGAAAATCTGTCTAATCAATTTTTAAATTTTCTTCAATCACATTGATGAGAAAATATTGATTCAACAAGACTCGTATTAATTGAAACGATCTATACGAAGTAATCCGATATTTGATATCAATTAGATTGATTACTGTTACTTTTGGCTGTAGTAAACCCATTTTTACCTAATATTATATAGTACAATCAATACAATTTCAGTAAAAATTCTTACAAGTTATAATACTACCTATATGTATAGATACAATAATGAAATTGTTGTAACAGAGATGAAACTAGATAAGAAAATAATGAGACGAGAATAAATCGTGATCGTTACGGTAGATTTATTGCGAAATATATACTCTATTTTTAAACACTACTACTTTTGCTGCTGGCCCAGTACAATTTTTTATCACCTTGTAGCAGTACTGAAGCTCAAATAATATTTCTAACTAATAAATTGGCCGAAAATGTGAGTAACTAGATGATAAAATGTAATCTCCACTCCTCAGACTTTAATTATTAACAAATATCTCGTATTTATTACTAATCAATGAAAAGAATGAGTAATTTTTGCACATATTCTCCTTCTAAAATTCAAACTCGTAAATTGGATCAGCAGAATAAATAATAGAAGAAATCAGAATCATGGAACCAACAGAAACTACAAATATGCTAAACCAACACTTAGAGAGAAACAATCTTTCTAAGGGTGAATCGAGGAGTTGGATTATCGCGCAATCATTATTACAAGGTCGTGGCCTTTTTGCAACAAAAGACATAGCAGTTGGAGAACTGATATTTGTCGATGCCCCGCTGGTAGTTGGACCAAGATCAAGACCTAAGTATCTGCCTCTCTGCGCTGGGTGCTACAAGACTGGATGTCCACTCTTTCCCTGCGATGAGGGCTGTGGTCTTCCGATCTGCTCCACAGAATGCGAACTCTCTTCCAAACATCGGACAGAATGCTGCCGTCTTAAAGCTTGGAAACCCACATGTGGTTCTTCTTGGTCTGTCGATCTCCTCCGAGCGGTTGTTCCAATTAGATCACTTTCGCTAGATGAGGAACAGCGAAACTTAGTTTACGCATTGGACCGCCACTCAGGACCTCAGCATTGCTTAGAGGTCGGTGATTTTCTGGATAAAATGAAACCTGCGGTGTGAAAATAGATTGTTACATTGTTAAATTGAAGACAAATCACTCTCTTCTCCAGCAACTTAGGTATTATTTTTACAGATTGATCTTCTCAAGAGTAATGTTGAGACTGAGATAGATAAAGATGACGAGGAGTTCATGAGAAGAGTCTGCACTGTTTTAGATACCAATTCTTTTGAAACAGTATCTCTAATTGGAGAGTCAGTCACAAGTTTGCGCGGCTTATACCCTATAGGAGCTTTGCAGAATCATTGTTGCACTCCTAATTCTCGCCATTATTTTGATTCCGAACAAAAACTGTACGGGGTAGCCGCTACGCAGATAAAAAAAGGCGAGGAGATCACCATGACTTATACAGATTTATTTTGGGATACAACTTTAAGAAGGCGGCATTTGGCTGGCACCAAACATTTCCAATGCGAATGTTGTAGATGTGCAGATCCTCTGGTATTGAAACTTCAAGTTATCAGTGTAAATATAGTAAGGTAATCTTAGCAACGCTGAATATCTATAACTTCACAGGAAAATGGATCCTTGCTTGGTGCGTTACGATGTGCGGATGAAAAATGTCCTGGGGTTTTGCTCACAATTGAACCTTTGAACAGTAAGACTGAATGGAAGTGTACGGAATGTGGATTGATCGTGAAGAATAGACAAGTAATGATTTATTATAAGATTCATGTTCAGAATAAGGCCTATGATTCTAACGTATCTTTACTCTTTTAGATCATTTCAATACGATCAGGCCTGGGAAGTATAGTCGAAGAACTGATATACCAAAATCCCAGACAAATATTACGATTTATGAAAAGCGAACTTTCAATCTTAGTACCTGCAACGAATTACGTTATAGTAGACATGAAACTGAGGATAATATCATATTTTGGGAGAATTGAGAAGTTTTTATGGGAAGGTAAGACTAGTTGAATTATTTAGAAAACTCTAAAGACAATTCTGCTAACTTTGATTACAGATTTGACCAAGGAAGAACTTAAAATCAAAGAAAAGTACTGCAGAGATCTTTTGTCATTGATCGAAACTTTGAAATGTGGTGAATGTAAGATGAAAGGTACTGCGGCAACTTTTCTTCATACATAATCTGATTCAAATAAGTTTTTACTTTACTACAAATTGATAATTACTTTATTCTAGGCTTAATTTCTTTCGAGTTGTATAGCACTCTGATAGAACTTCGCAAGCGGCAAACAAATGGCAAACTAAGTTATGCAGAACAGCCTGAATCACTGGTGCGAAGTTGTAGATTTAATTTGTTAAACAAGTTACGTGTGGGATTGAAAATTTGCAACACTCATGCCTCGTGTTCTTTCAGTTGAATGAAGAAATCGTAAATCTGTTGAGGACCGCAGCGTTAATATTGGAAAAGGACATAACAGCTCCCAAAGATTTGTTCACCGCAATCTGTGACACGTAAAAAAAGATATAATTAGGAAACTGGACAAGATTAAACTTTCTGTTACTGTAATTATTCAAGAAATAGTTTTAATTTATAACATCATGTGGATTATCTTAGAGTTAGAGAAATATTACTGTTACGATTATCTCTAGTATAGAACCTAAGTAACTATGCTCAAAACTGAAACTAGGTATAATAAGAAACATGTACAATTGCAGTGAAAATAAAAAGAAATATCTATGCAACTTGCTGTAATAATATCTTGGCTTCTTCGTATAAATTTGTGCACGGCTGTAGAGCTTCTTCATCATCTTCGTTTGCCTCTGCATAATTCCTACAATTTTATTTAAAAGGAATTAGTTTTCATCTGGATAAACTGGACATTCATTCAATTTGATTCACCTATACATTCTCAAAGCTCATTTACCTGTAGAATGAATCATCGCTGGTTGATGAAGTCCGTGATGCATGGTTCATGAACTGTTGTCTAACAAGCGCAGTGTGCAGAAGGGCGACATCATCCAGCAGGAACTTGTCGGTATCTGAGTACAATATGGGATTAAATAGTAGCTAGAATAATTCCTCAAGTAATGTGTAAAATATATTATATATTCACCGTTATCCATGCTGTATTTTTTCCTGAGAGATTGGACTACTTCAGGGCCAGCATATTTAACGGATATTCCAATACGCTGAAATATGGCTTTGCATTGCCAGCGACTTTGAGCAGTATCTTGATTTAAGGCGGCAAGACGACGCGGCTGAGATTCTTTGACTAAACTTTCCCAATCCACGCCCAAAGCATCTCCCAATCCTTTTCCACTAGTTTTAATATCTTCTTCAAGTTCTCCGTCAGATATTTCCTCAAAATCCATATTCTCAATAGTCTCTTCTTCTATGTTCCTAAACTCCATTGGCTCATTTGTATCTTTTTCTTTAGTGAAGATTGTGTCTTCAACAATTTCCTTAGGCGATAATTGAGGCGGTTCTTGAACTGGTACCGGTTGTAGTACAACTTTTTCGATCACCTCGGGCCCTTTTTTAGGCAAAGTTAATTTAGGGGTTTCAATTTCCTCCTCTTCCATGTTAAGAATATCATCAGGATCGTCGCTAATGTCGCTCAAATCGCTCTCTGTATGTAAAGTTTGTAGAGATTCGTCCAAGCAAGGACGTTTAGGCTCCATGGTCAGGGGGGATTCTTTAACTTCCGATTTCTCTCGCGGCGGAATCCTCTTCTGAAAAGTCTCGACCGATTTTTCTCTGCTTCTTCTTATCCTGCCCTCAGCCAACTCCATCAACTTCTTATTTATTGGCTCCTCTTTCATACTGCCGTGCAAAGATCCCTGCTTTGATCCATGGGTAGAGCACTCGTCTCTTAACTCCGGAGTTCCATAGGGTGGGCGCCGTTTGCTTGAAAAATACAATCCGAACTTCAAGTAAATCATTATTAAACATAAAATCCCTAATTTAAGTAGTCAGGTAATTATGAATACCCGTGAAGCTCTCCCAAGTCTATTTCTTTGATTCTATCATTCCTAAAAGGTCCTCTAATGTGGGGTTGATTGTCCCATTTTCTCCCTTCATTTATTTTCCAATCAGGCATTGGGCTGTCGTAACGGGGGGCCCATTCTTCCTCGTGAACCTCTGATCGAGGAGGACTTTCCCTATCCCACATAGGAGGTCTGGCTGCTCTCCATTCCCGTTCTTCCCATTCAGGGTTTTGATAATTTCGATCTCGACTCCCGTGCTCAAGCTCATGATGGACCTCCCAATTGTCATTGCTGCTTTCATCCCTGTTGAAATCAATGGAAGTTTATTTATAGAACATCATTTTAGAACTGAGAAAAAATTCTATAAAGTGAAATATATCCGTACCTATTTGGACCAGCTCTTAATTTGTCCCCAGGAAATATGGGAAGATGAGGATCTTCGAAAGGCCTTTCATTCTGCATGGCGTAGCGAGGGGGTCGTTCATCTCTGCCTCTTCTTTCGTCAAAAGGACTATTATACCGCCTTGGCTCCATAGGTTTGCGCCTATCGTCTTCATGGGGATGATGATCTCGATAATCAATTCTCTGTGGTTCCTCAGGCTCCTCCCAATGCTCTGGTGGCATTCTAGCATATCCCCTGTCAAAATTTCTTTCAATTTCGAGGCTGCGCCTAGAGCCATCTCTCCTCTCTGGCATTCTTTCTATCTTGGGTGGAATATGCGGTGGTTCTTTACGTTCGTGATCCACTGGATGTCCCCTCTCGAATCTGGGATTGAACCTCCTGTGCCTATCTCGATCGAACAGGTTCTCTCTCTCCATAACATGTTCACGGGGTCCTGGAGGCACGTTTTTTTCGACGATACGATCGAGGGATCTTTCTCTTGGAAAACGCTCAGGTCTTTCTCTTTCCACGCCTTTATGAGGGGGTATTTCTTTGTCCAATGATCTATCGTATCGAGCATCAAACCTCTGCAAGCCTCTGTCTCTTTCCAATGGTTTTTCGGACCTTTCTCTGTCTCTCTCAGTCCTTCTATCACGCTGCCCGCCCTTGTCCAGTCCTGCTTCCTTGAATCTCTCTTTGTCACGACCATACCGTCCATTTTTATCCATAGGATTTAGAGCAGTTGTTGCCATAAGCGGCGGTATATCTCTTTCTCGAACTTTGACTGGTTCCTTTTCACGATCTCTATCCCGCTGCCTATCTCTACATCTTTCTTGTACTTCTTCTCTTTCCTTATCACGCTGAGAGTCCCGTTGATCTCTGCCGAGTCTAGAATGGCTTCTGTCATCCCTTACGTTGTGCTCTTTGTCTCTACGCTCTTTACTTCGTTGTCGATTACGCTCGTTAGCATAATTCTTCTCCTCTATATCCCTTGGTGGATTTTTGCGATGAGTATCCTCTTGGCTAGACGAAGGCCTTGGTTTTGGCAGATCATTCTTTCTGATTTCTTCTTTATCCTTGCTTCTATCCCCCTTGTAAATATCTCGTTCCTTTTTGTCCAATTCTCTTGATCTGCCGGCAGATACTTTGCTATCTTGATGCCGTGGTGGAGTTGGTTCTCTCTTGGACCTCACAGGTTTCTCTGGAGTTCGACTACGCCTTGATTTAACATTAGAAATTTCTTTAGAATATTGATGTTTAGATTTTTCAATCGGAGGAGTTCTAGAGCGTCTTTCCTTCTCCTTAATCCTCTGTTTTGGCCTATCTTCAACCTTGCTACGTTCTTCTATAGGACGACCTTTGCTTTTATCAGACTCCTTCGATTTCTCTACAACTTTAATCTTCACAATATCTTTGGCGGTCACCACCTCCTCTTCTCTAATTTTCTTGTGGTGTTTATCTTTCTCCACCTCTCTGCCCTTAGCCTTTGGAGATTCGCTCCTGTTTCTCTCTTTTACTTTACTAGAAGATGCGTGAGCTGGTGCGATGGGTGACTTAGCTCTAGCTGTGGAAGTATGTTTCCTAGCCGAAGCCAGAGGCACTTTTTTAGTTGGTTTTACAACGGGTTCTTTTTTGTTGGGTACCTCGATCTTGCGCTTCTTTTTAACGACTAGTTTCTCGCTTTTGGTTCCTAATCTCTTCAGCTTGAGCCTGTTAATGAATAAAATGTATAAGCTGTCTTTTATACACCTTGAAGAAAATTAGAAAGAAAATTAATCAAACTCACTTCTTCTTTCTTTCCCTGTCTTCGTCATATTCAGACGAAGCGCTGTGATGTCTTTTGGACTTAATCTTCTTGACCTTCTTTCTCGAATCCGAGGTCGAGCTCGAAGAAGAATCATCGCTGCTGGAACTACTGCTGCTGCTAGATGTACTAGAGCTATGCGAACTAGATGAAGAACTCATAGCCTTCTTTTTATGCTTAGTTGTCTTTTCTTTGCCATGAACTTCCTTGTCTTTCTTCATTTGTAATTCTAATTCTCGCTGCAAAAGCTGACGCCGCCTTTCCAACACTTTTTCGTCCTCGTACTCCAGGTCAGTTTGGTTCCACTCTTCCAAATTTAAATCTGGACTGTGCGACGTCTTCTTTACAATTTTGGAAGTGAGTCGTTTGAACGGGTCTTCGCTAGGCTGTAAATTCACAAAATTCACACAAAGAATTCGAAAGAAAAAAAGGAGCAAATTTTTACCCGATACTTACAACTGCTGTATTCGCAGGTGCATTATCTTTCTTTACACGTTTTGATGGGCTAATCAGTGTATGCGTGATTGCGTACCTAGAAAAAGAATAAAAATTTGTTTTTTTTTTCAATTCAGACGGTGAAATTTTTGGATAAATTTGTTATTTTCATTGTTATAAGACTTGAATAACATACTTGCAGTTTTTGCCGTACGAACAACTGCCGTTCAATGCCCAATTTCTACAATAATCAGAGTTATTTTGGCTGGTGGAAGAAGTAGTGGCTGGTGGTTTGGTACCCAACCTCTCAAATACGCTAGGTCGTCGAGAGTCTGTGTTACATTTCGTAGGGTCAACTGTTATTTTTCTTAGGTTTGGTTTTGACATATTATCACCATAAAAGAATAATATTTCGATAATGGAAGCACATAACTGCGGTATGCAATATCCGACTTCGCTACTATCGTTGTTTATAGAAATTGAAATGAAATAAAAATCACTTTTTCTCGCGTAGGTACACCTATTTAAAAGACCACGAATAGAAAAACAAACGAGAATATCTTTCCAAAACAGTGCAAAACAGAAAGAAAGTCTCGACGTGCTCGACCCGAACGAACGAAAATTAAACCAGAAGATAAAGGTTGTAGAAAATTCGACGTCCATTTACCGCATATCCCGGTTATTCATCTACACTATTTTCTATCGTTCGTGTCTGTATTTATTTTTTTTATTTTTTTTTTATTTTAGCGAACGAGGTGGATTTTTGATTGGACGAAGGAGCGGTCAGTAACAAGAAATCGGACCAATAGGAAACGGGCAACAGCACCAATGTCAGTCGTCAGTGACGAGCTTGTAATAAATGGGACTCTTGAGTTATGCGATGTATTGAAAGATTAGGGAATTATTAGTGGTTATAAAGTCTGTTGAGATATTAAAAACATATCGAATAATCGATAAGAAAGAATTTCGCGGTTTAAATATATCCGAAACAAATAATCTAAACTTAAATAAATAACATATTATTTATAACCGCAAAATACGTCAGTATCATTCTACACATATAAATGAACTGTTAAAAAGAATAGTTAAATCAGTGCCACAAGTGCCAAAAAACAACTGCGTATATTAATTTGGCTACTTATTGAATGGTTAGATTGTCGTCAAATTCAAATTCTCTATTACATAATTAAAGATTTTATTGCGATAGGTTATCTCAATAAATTCCACACTGTTTTAGACTTATTTATCAATCACAGTCCGACCTTTCAAACCTTGACAAATCTCTCTAATTTCACATTGTATAAACACCTAACAATTTATCTGTACCTGTAAAAACTTCATTCCTCCTAAAATCTGATCATTTATTTCGAAAATAATTATATTTTTAACAAGAAAAGAAAAGAAAAGAAAAAAAAAAAAAAAAAAAAAACAAAGAGTTAAATAATTAATGGAGTATTTTTCAATGTTTTCTTTACCAAGGTTTTCACCCTCTAAGAAATCATGCCTCTGTTCGGAAAGTCTCAAAAGAGTCCGGCGGAGGTTGTAAAGGCTCTGAAGGAGGCTGTTAACGCTTTAGAACGTGGAGATAAAAAAGTAGAAAAGGTATGCGGCGATAAACCTGATTATCTATTCCCGATGAAAACATTTCTATTTTATTTTTCAGGCTCAAGAAGATGTCAGTAAGAATTTGGTTCACATAAAAAACATGCTTTATGGAACTGCGGAGGCAGAACCTCAGGCAGATATTGTTGTAGCTCAATTAGCACAGGAGTTATACAACAGTAATCTGCTTTTATTACTCGTTCAGAACCTCAGCCGCATAGATTTTGAGGTAATATCAAACCGGAGTAGAACAAAAACGTGTTTTACAAGTTTGAAAAAAATATTTCACAGGGTAAAAAGGATGTCGCTCAAGTCTTCAACAATATTTTACGCAGGCAAATTGGCACAAGATCACCAACGGTCGAATATATATGCACAAAGCCAGAGATACTGTTCACTCTCATGTCTGGGTATGGTTTGGATATCAATTTTTCCTTACATAAAGATTTAGTTACGTTGTACTAGCTTTATCGATAAATTTCACTATTTTACAGATACGAACATCAGGATATTGCCCTAAACTGTGGTACAATGTTGAGAGAATGCGCACGGTACGAAGCACTGGCTAAAATAATGATTTATTCTGATGATTTTTACAATTTCTTCCGATACGTCGAAGTCTCAACGTTCGATATCGCGTCAGATGCCTTTTCTACGTTTAAGGTATACCACTGTGTCCACAAAACTATTCTCTTTTTTTATTTTGTTCTATTTTTTTTAGTCACAACAGTTTTACAGAGTCTTTTTATTGTTCCAGGAATTGTTAACGAGACACAAGATACTTAGCGCCGAATTTTTAGAAGTGAATTACGACAAAGTCTTCTCGCATTATCAAAGGTTATTAAATTCAGAGAACTACGTAACGCGTCGACAGAGTTTAAAATTACTCGGCGAACTTCTTCTGGACAGACATAATTTTACGGCAAGTTATTTTACGCTCGGATTATGAATTTTGATCATGAACTATTTTCTCATATGATTATTTTGTGCTTTACAGGTCATGACCCGGTACATTTCAAATCCTGATAATTTGAAGCTAATGATGAATATGCTTAAGGAAAAGTCTCGTAATATACAATTCGAAGCTTTTCATGTTTTTAAGGTAAAGAACTTACCGAGACTGGTTTCGGTTTTAAAGAATTATCAGGAAAAGCATAATGCTAATATGGTTTTCTTTACGTTTTCAGGTTTTTGTTGCTAATCCAAACAAGCCAAAACCAATTCTGGATATTCTGCTCCGTAATCAAGAAAAATTAATCGAATTCCTGACACGTTTTCACACGGATCGTTCAGAGGATGAACAATTTAACGATGAGAAGGCTTACCTAATAAAGCAGATCAAAGAGCTTAAGTCTGTGCACGAGAATTAAGTTGAAATTATTTTATAACATTATTATTATTATATCTTTTTTTTTTTCTTTTTTTTTTTTTTTTTTTTTTGAGTAGTTATGTAAATAAGATTTACATTCACAATTTATTATTGTAATATACAGACTCGAGACAAACATTATACTATACTATACTATGCTCCTAATTCTATAAATAAATTCATTTTCAAAACGTTCGTATGGCAGCTACAAGGAAAAACTTTCAAATAATCCCTTTCCATGCGCTTGATGAATGCAAATGAAAAACCAAAGTAAAAGTAAAAGAAAAAGAAAATAAATTTCAAAACTATATTAATTATAAAACTTACTTTTTCCCCCTTTACGATTATCGAAACCGAGATAAGAAATCCTTTATTATAAACTATAATTAAATCTAGGTCGAGGTGGTAGCGTTATTTCTTTCCTATATAGGAGGGCTATCTTTCTGCTGTATAGTTTAGCCGCAGCTTTTTGTAACAATTAAAGAATGTAAAGCTGATTGAACGTTGCTTTTTTAATTTAGTGCGTTAAATCGTGTCATAGGCAAGGCTTGAAGCGAAGTAAAGTCTATCAGGAATGAAAGTTATATAAAAAGAAAAGTAAAGAAAAGAAAAGAAAAGAAAAAGGCTTTATCCCTATATAATCATAAAACTAAGCTAGCTTGGATGATAATTTCCTCTAAACAAAATAAATTGTAGCTGCCATACTCCTAATTTTACACCACAAGTTATCCTATATGCAGCAAATGTATCACTAATATTAATATACATACATCTACTGCTTCAGCATTTTATGCAAAATTATTGTAATCCAATATGTATATGTATAGAATTGACTGTTAAACTGTAACGCCAAAACAATAATTATTGTTTATTATATTTATTGCATTAAAAGTATTACTAAAAAAATTTATCTCATATTTTAGTCAGACCATTACCCCATTCTCAAAATCGATTATAATTAATATTAACTAAGGAACGGTTGCTAGATTCCATTACAAAATTTATTTAATTCATTTCGATAAAAGAAAAAAAAAAGAAAGATATAAAACAGATCACGAATAAAATTACACATTTCTTTGATAATATAATAATAGGTAACAGATTAAACGTAGATAGAATGTACAGAATTTTCATAATTAAAATTTTTAATACTAAGTATAGGTATAACTAAAGTTATTGCGTTACCTTTATCTTCAATCTTTTGCATAAAGTAGTAATGGCGTGATGTACGGATATGAATAGACGAGGACGACTGTGTCTCAATCCCCAATCAGGCTTAGGATTAGGAAGCATGCAAGTTGGCGGAGGCATTCTCGGCCCTAATGAAAGCCTAGTCTTTTTTTTAGATACTCCATTCAGCAGAGCAGTTAATGTCCTAACAGTCGATGGGGATTCTGCTATCGTCTGTAATCGGAGAGATTATTGTGTGAAATATACAAATACCTCGTGGAATGAAGGAGAAACAAATTATCATACAAACTACTCACTTTAATGCGAACGGGAGAGTCTGCAAGCAGCCATAACAGCGTCGCTATATGTAGAAAGACGTTAGTTTCTCTTTCCACAGACGCTGATAGAAGTCGAATAATCGTCTCGATGTATTGCTCCTGGTACAGAGTAGAAAAATGATTGAATTGACACAAAATTGATGCCAGGAAGAATACAGGATCAGTTTTTATTCATTACCTGCCAAGTGTAGGACTTTGTCGGTGCATATTTTGTGATTGAAACAAGAATGCTGGAAACTCTGAGGCATATTTCCATCCATGGACGAGATCTATTGGAACGATGTAATAGGTCGTACAGTTTTCCGACTAAATCGTGTTCGCATAAAGCAATGCATCCCTGTGGCAGCAGATGAGTTATAGTATCTGTAAAGAACATTCCGACAATAGTTAATCGAATCGAACTAAGAAACGAGCAATTTTCAACGCTTAGAAAATTAAATCTTACTGACCCAAAGCCGTGAGTCCTTGTGTTAGTTTTCCAAGATTTTCATACTCTCTTAGTATAATGATTGCGTTGTTTAATCTATGCGCCATAGTCTCAGTGGGTTGAGCTTCCATCATAGCTTTCTTCGATCTTTCGCGTAGTTCCGTCATTTCTGTACTCTGCGTCTGACGAATCTTGTGTCCTCTCCATATAGCTTGAATTATTGTAGCCGCTGACGTTTTTCTTACTTTCATTCTTTGTCTCTTGTTTAAAATCTCCTTCCACCAGGCTTGAATCGACATGATCGAAGTCACATATTTATTATACTGTTCTCTAATTATTCGAGCTATTATTATCGATCTGTACCATCTCTGAATTTGAATCGCTGCCACCTTCTGCGCTCTATAATTCTCCCGAATAATTATTCCAGTTGTTACAGCTCGCCACCAGCCTTGGATTTTTATAACTGCTAGTTTCCTAGCCAGGAAATCTTCTCGGCATTTATTAGCTCGCCATTTTCGTTGAACGTGTATAGTGCTGTTTCTTAAAGTCTTAAACTCCTGTCTAACTAAAGCACCTAATTTTCTTGCTCTGTACTTTTGTTGGACAGATATTGTTGTCAATTTGAGTAGATCATAGTGCGATTTTGTTTTCTTAGCTATCAAGCAGGCCTTCCACCAGGCTTGTATTTTATTAGCTGCGTGTCTTTTTGCTAAAAATTCTTCTCTGTGTAGTTGCATTAATTTTTTAGCACGCCACTTCTGCTGAATATGGATAACGGTGGTCTTCAAAGTCTCAAACTCCTGTCTAGTCGAAGAGCCAATTTTCAGAGCTCTGTATTGTCGTTGAACGAATATTGTTGTAGATTTGAGTTTATCATAGTTCGATTTCGTCTCCTTAGCTAATATACAAGCCCTCCACCATAATTGTATTTTATTTGCTGCGTTGAGTTTCGTTAGAAAATCTTTTCGCTGCAGTTTCATTGATCTATTAGCTCGCCACTTCCGTTGAATGTAGATAACGCTGGTTTTCAAAGTCAAGAACTCTTCTCTAACCAACGCACCAGCTTTCCTTGCTCTGTACTTTTGTTGAACAAGAATTGTTCCAGATTTAAGTGAGTCGTAGTACGCTTTAGTTTTCTTTGCTAACAAACAAGCCTTCCACCATGATTGTATTCTGTTAACTGCTCTTCGTTTTATAAGAAAAACTTCTCTGTGTGGCTGCATTAATTTTTTAGCTCGCCACTTTTGTTGAATGTAGATGATGCTGGTCTTCAAGACCAAGAACTCTCCTCTGACTGAAGCGCCCAGTTTCCGAGCTCTGTATTTTCGCTGAACAGAAATTGTTGTAGATTTCAATAGGTCATAGTGAGACTTTGTTTTCTTAGCTAATATGCAAGCCTTCCACCACAATTGTATTTTAACAACTGCCTGTTTTTTGGCTTGGTATTCCCTTGCTGAAATTATAGTCTTATATTTTCTCTGAATAACGATTGCAGCTCTCTTTTTGTCAAGGAATTCCTGCCTGGTCTGTCTCGCGCTTTTAATGGCTCTCCATCTCTTTTGTAAAACAATAACACTCTGTTTTAATTTGATAAAATCTGCTCTCCCTTTTCGCGCAGCTTTATTTGCTCTGAAACGATCTTGCATACAGATAGCGGCTGCTTTCAAAGAACAGAAAGCACAGCGTTGCTCGAATCCTACTCTCCAGTTTCTCCAATAAGATTGAATTACTAATGCAGCTTTGCGCTTCAAGATATAGGACTCCCGTGTAGATCTAGCCAGCTTATTTGCTCGCCATTTCCCTTGAACAGTGACTACAGATTTCTTCAGAGTTTCGAAAGTCCGCTTTTGCAGTCGCCCGGCCTGAATAGCTCTAAATCTTTGTTGTAAAACGATTGCAGCTTTGCGCTTCAAGACGTAAGACTCTCGTGCAGATCTGGCCAGCTTATTTGCTCGCCATTTCCTCTGGATAGTTACTGAGGACATCCTTAGCTTGCTGAAAGACTCCCTTTGCTTCTTTCCGGCTTGAATTGCTCTCCATCTTCTCTGCAGCATGATAGCAGCGTTTATTTTCTTGTTCAACAATTTCCGTTGAACTGAATGGCGAATCCACCAGTTCTCGATCAATCGTATCGCGTCTTTGATAATTAAAAAGTTATTACGCTCCTTTCTACAAGTCAATTCGCGTCTCCACCATTCTTGAATTACTTTGACTGCATTTACTTTCTTTAAATATTCATTTCGCTCAATTTTCATTAGACAATTAGCTCGCCATTTGCTCTGTACAAGTCTAGTAGCCCTTCCTATTGCCAGATAACGATTGCGAGCAGCTCTCTGCACTAGTATGAGCTTCCACCAGACCTGAATTTTAATAATCGCATCCCGCGTTATCAAATATGCGGAAATCTGAACCTGCATTGACTTCATAGCTCGCCAACGTTGTTGAATAATACGAGAAGCAGCTTGTTTGCGTTTAAATGTATTTACGTAGGGTTTAGTGGCTCGGTAGTTTCTCCAAGACCTTTGAATAATCATAGCGGATGATTTCTGCTGCTGATACTTTTTCCTTTCTCTGAGCATCTTTGCCGTCGCTATCCATTTCAGTTGTATTACTTTAGCAGCTTGATTCTTGACTGCTAAAACTCGGGCATGTTTTTCCTTCAGAATCTTCAGCTCTTTCCTGGCAAGATACGATCTCCATGCTCTCTGAATCACGTTAGCAGCGTTGTTCTTTCTCTTGAGTAAGAAATTCTTCACTCTTACCCACCACAGCTTCGATTTCCACCATTTCTGGATCAACATTGCAGCTTTATTGAATTGTGGTGCTTGGAACTTGTATATAAGCTGCCAAAGAAGCGAGAGAGTTTTTTCTCTGTGACCATCAGCGATACACTTGGCAGTAATATTACCGCAAATAACATAGTCGGAACTGGCAAGTGCTTTCAAGGCAACATCAACATTGTAGACTTTCTGTAAGCGAGAGATAGCAGGAACCCGACAAATAGAAGTCAAATTTCTCTTCCCAGTTATCAACTCCATAACTCTGCATAGTCTTACGCCATCACGTAGATCATGGGAGAGATTGTCTACGGCATAGCTGTATTCATCTAGCTCGGTTTGTTTGTGGTTTAAAATGTAGCCATAGGGTTTTAAAACTCTAGTGATGTCTCCCACGCCGCTTAATAACTCTTGAGAGAATTTCAACAGAATTCTCTTGCTTTCTTTGTGGGCAGCTTGCTTGTGGAAAAGACACGGATCATGACCAATCAATTTATGCATCTTAGCGTAGTCAAGGAAGTATACAATGAATAGAAACTTCTTGAGCATGAATTTGTTCATTACGGGAAGAAATGTTGGTAAACGGAAATTAAGCACGGCGTGATGAGAGTGAGTCTTTACGATGTATGGATCGGAGAAAAATCTTGTCAGAAGAAACTTGCTCAAACGTATTATATCATTGTTTGAACTCAAAGGAATAGTCTCACCATAAATTGCTTCCAAACCAATCCGCAGCCACAACGGGTTGTAGCACAAAAGTAGCTCCAAAACTAATTTCTGTAACCCTAGAAGAAGAGAACAGATATCGAATGAACACCTTGACGATACTGGATTCAAAAAGCGACCGTCAATTACTGTAATAACGCTTCTTAAACTGTACCAATGTCTCTATGAAGATCGCGATCCTGCCTGATGACCAAATTTCCTTTCTCAACGCATACAGTGACCTTCGATAGTACGGAAACAACTTCATTACTGCGTAGCATCGTGCAAGCAGCTCTACGCAATGTATTCAATCTTTGATTTGTGTGATATCTGAAAAATAGACATGAATTTTTACAACTGAGTGAAATAATGTGTTAAGAATCTTGAGGGATAAAAGCCCGCAGCTGAATATGAAAAGATGAGAAAGAGTAATGTGCAAATTTTCATATACCTAGCAGATACAGCTTCTTTTGTTTCTGCTAGCGAAACGTCTTCCTTTAATCGACAAGACTGCCAGACTTTTGCAACATCTACCAACGGAGTGTCCACATCAGAAGTTAGATGTTCTGGAGGAGTCAGCAGAGCATTCAGCCACTTTTTAAATTCTACTTCCTGGTTTTCTACCCACTGATCGTCGTAGTATAAAGTGCTGTGAAGTAAAGCAATTTGAATTAAAAAAAATAGTGTGACTTAGAGTAAAAATAATTCTTAGCTATAATCATTCGAATAAATTACCTAGCGAGAAATGGATCCTCAGTCGTTGTTGCAGCAAATGGATCCGGGTTGCACAGTCTCATGAAAAAGTCATCTGGATCGTGTAGTTTCATGCTAACTTCGTGTTCGAAGCCTCTATTTGATGCGGCGTTGTTTTTCTTTGGTCTACTACCGCCAGGAAGTGATAATTTCGTGATCCTTACTCCAGGAATGGAGACTCTACCCCCGCCTGAGAAAAAAATGATTCCAAATTGATTAGTCGATGAATAAAAAGACCTTTAAATTCCATTCAACTCATTAATCTTACTTTTCGAAGATGTATTCAAAGCTTTTCTTTTCAAGCCGTGTATCTCCTGTCCGCTCTTATCCTTACTGACTTTGGAAAATTTCTTGGGAGATATTTTCCTTATAGGCGAAGTTTTCTTGACTGGATTATTTTTAGGCGGTGAAAATTCTGATCTGTGACTAGCCGGTGTTGCAAAAATATTCGATGTATGTGTCTTGTCCAAGCATTTGATGTATGTTTTATTTGTCGCTGTAGCCAACAACGAATTTTCTTCCCTAATCGATTCTAGACTAGATGGACCACTTCTAACTACTGTAAAAGAGTACTGGTTCATAGGTTTCGCCCATAGATCAGCTTCCAAAACTTCCTGAACGCTGCTCATTTCAGATCGCCTAGGGGGCAAATTGAAACCTTGGAATCTGGATCTGGAATTAGACGGACTCAATTCTTCCATAGAATTTTCACAAATTGGAGAGGAAGATGTGGCGTATTTCATAACGTTTAGCTCGACTATAGGCATAACAGGCGACAGCCTTGCAAAATTCCTAGAAAGCCTAGTAGGAACTAAGCGATGAATTTCAGTTGTTGCAGTTAAACTTTCGGTCTCTACAATGTCCGAGCTTTTGATAACTTCGAAAGTATCATTTCTGGTAGAAATTGGGGTAACAAATAATGGAGGCAACTCCCCATTTTGTAAAGCAGTTTCAGCTCTGTTACAAGCTCCCAGAGCCGGTGTCTTCGTTGCAAAATTGAGATCATTTATCAGCATTGAAAAGTCCGAAATTTTATCATATTTCGTCTCTTGAGGAGAAAGAGAGTCTTCAAAACATTCTTTGACTTCTTCATTGGTAAAAGTAATGTTTTTAGGAACAGGGGCAGTTGTATAAGTCGCGCGTCTTAGATCTTGAGTCCCAGAGCTCACCGGCGAGAGCAAAGCCGTATAACTTTGAGTCGTAAATTGCGAGTTTTCTGAGCTACTATTCTCCGGTTTCGATTGATCATCATTTCTGAACCAAACAGGTGGAGTTAAAGCGAATGTATTTGACTCCATAAGCATAGAAAAGTCCCTGAGTTTCCCAGCCGAAACATCGCACGATTTTTCCTGCCTGTGACCCAGAATACTAGAAGAACTCTTCTTAGGAGTTTGCCATTCTATCACTGGATGCGTAGAGATATTCTCTTTGCCTTCGCACCTCGAAGTTATCGAAGGCTTGTATCTTTTATGAGGAGAATTAACATTTTCAGCTAAATTAAGGACTCTTATGGGCTCAGACTTCTTTTTCGGACTTATGTTCTGCGCTAGAACTCTTTTCGCTGTTTCTACTGGCTGCTGTTTATTCTCTCTCAATTTACTACCGCCAATATTTCTTTTCGAGCTTATAGTAGAAGTCGTTAAAGCAATGTCATATTTTATACGACGACTATCAGTGAGCTGAATAATGTCTCTGAATGTTCCCGGCTCTCTAGCCGTCCAGCTAATAACCAATTCCTCATCTTGGCCCGCGTCAATTTTCATTTTTGCCAAACTCAAGACAATGCATCTTTCTGCGGGTGGTTTTTTCGTTACTTGGACCTGAAATAATGGCAAATTGATTTAACGGATTCATTTTTAGAGCATAAATGCTCAGAGCTTGTAAATATTTACATTCAGAGGTCGATTGCTGGGGTTTCTTAAATTCAGATAACAACACGCCGTTGTATTTAACGCAGTTTCAATCCGTATACGAGTCTGAGGTTGAAACGGAGCTAGCGATAGTTCGAATCTAACTTCAATATCTTCGTGAACAGGGGCCGCCTTTTCTTTAGGCGTGATATTCACCTGTGGGAAATAAAATTATCGAAGGGATGAATAAATTGCTAAAAATATTTTTGCAGGTTATTTACTCGACATTCGAGTAGATAACGTTGATCAAAGTTTAGAACTGGTGAAAAACGCTCGTTGAATTGTATTGCCGAGACTTTAACGGTTCGAATACGGATTCCATACCTCAAAAAACATTGTTGTTTGTATCGTGCCGAGCGTAGCACTGAAATTTCTTCAGATATCGGTTCATGAGAAAAAAGAATAGATCTTTTTTCAATCGTATTTCAACTCAACTAAACTAAACTTCACTTAAATTTGTAAAGTAATATTTGACGTATTAACTGACCGACGTTTCAACGGTTTTAACTTTTACGACGCTGGATAGAAGTTTGAATTTCAACAAGCAGTTGACAACAGCAAGCGTTCCTAAACGCGATCGATTCAGGTTGTGGTAGTCGGTGGGTTACGGACGACGCGGACGACTAGTCAAATCCGCATCAGTTTACGAACACTTTGTTATTATTTAGCCCGCAAGGAAAAAAACAAAAGATAAAACTCTCGTTGTCGTCTCGTAATTCGTAAAATATATAAAAAATTTTCGAAATCGTTGAAATATTATATAGAGAATCTCGAAGTAATATATCAAAAATGGTTTTACTCGGCAAAATATTTCCAAACTTTACAGCAGACTCTGATATCGGTCGGATTGAATTTCACGAATGGATAGCAGACTCGTAAGATAAACATTGTTTTTACATAACCTCAAACCGGCGTCTATTTATCGTTTATATTTGATAAATTTTCATTTTTTTTGTATCCCGAAATAAAATGAAATTAAATTAATGATCCGCGAAATAATAATCATCTCTTTGTTCCAGATGGGCGATTCTATTTTCTCACCCCAACGACTTCACGCCAGTTTGTACGACTGAATTAGCCCAAGTGGCAAAATTGATGCCAGAGTTTAAGAGGCGTGGGGTCAAAGTTATCGCGCTTTCCTGTAACTCTGTTAGCTCGCACATTGATTGGATCAAGGTATAGCATAGGATTATCTCATTGACTAGAGAGACATTCTAAATGAATGACTAATTTTTTTCTATGATTTATTACAGGATATAAAAGCCTACGGTGGAATATCTGAAGATATATTTCCGTACCCGATAATCGAGGATGAGAGTCGTGAAATTTCAGTTTCACTAGGAATGCTGGATCCAGACGAAGTAGACAGCAAGGGAATACCTTTGTCAGCTCGATCAGTCTTCATTATCGATCCTAAAAAGAAGATGAGACTTTCAATTCTGTACCCTGCTACAACTGGAAGAAATTTTGAGTATGAGTTTTTCTATATTTGATAATTAATTCGCGATTTTCAATTAATTAAAGTTAATATTTTAATCAATTATTTATTTACATGTTTTCAGTGAGATCATAAGAGTGATAGATTCACTTCAGTTGACGGACAAGCACAAGGTCGCAACTCCGGTCAATTGGAAGGTAATATAAATTGATAATATGAATAAAATTGGTCATTTTAAATGATGAATTCTATTCTATTCTATTTTTCAGAATGGTCAAGACGTTATGATCCAGCCGAGCGTAAGCGACGAGGAAGCCAGAGCTCTGTTTGGTCAGAATATAAAAATGACCAGTTTGCCTTCTGGTAAACTTTATGTAAGAAGTATCGTGCAGCCTGTGGATACCTAAACTGTTTTCTAAAAATTGAAGAAAATATGATATAATGATTCCATATATTTTTGTTATAAATGTTAATTTAAAATTATAGTTTCTATACAAATAGTTATTTTGTATATTTTTGAGATACATAATTTAAAATAAATAAATAAATAAATAAATAAGTAAATTCCTAAATAGGTATATAGTTATAAAACATTGTGATGGAATATTAATAATAAGAATTATTTGTAAAATCCAAATAAATTGCAAACAACGAAAGAAGCCGTTTATTATTATTATTTCACCTAATATAATTAAAAGTACACTGCATTATATACACTTTTCCAAGTACACGTGTGTTGCTTAAAATTCTAATCGGATTTCCATATTATTTACATGATTTTTTCATTAAATTATTAACTAGTTTACTTTTTTTTTTCCTACGTTCAATGATTACATTATTATGCGTATAATATATGTATATATATATGTATATATATATATATATCAGTGATAGTAATAATTATTTATGTATATAAAACAGTCCCTGGTCAAAACCAATAAGATCAAAAAAAAAAAAGAAAAACAAAAAAAAAAAAAAACGAAAAAAACAATTAAAAAAAAAAAATAATATATAGATAATAGTAAATTTAACGAAAAACTTATACTCCGTACTACAACGTTATTTTGTAATTAAATTTTAATTACCACACAAATTAGGTAAAGTTACCTTATTACCTCGCAAAATACTGTCACACTTGTTTTTTTTTTTTTTTTTTTTTTTTTTTCCATTTTATTTTTCAACTTCTTTTTCCTTTCCTTCTTCTCATTTTTCCATTTCGCTTTTTTTTTTTTTTTTTTTTTTTTTCTTCTCTTCCTCGTTTTTCGCATAATATGTGTGTGGCTTGGCTTATCACACGTTCACTTTTGTCATAATTATTATTATAATAATTAAAAATTGTCAGCGTTATATTGTTATTTTGTATTTCAAATATTCAATCGATCAATCGAACAGTTTTCTCCTGTCCTCCCCTCGGGGCTTCTCACGATAAATTACTATCGGTATTACCATTAATTTTTAAATTTTTTTTATTTATTAATATTATTATTATTAATATATTCTCAAATTTGCTACATTTCGTACTGTAGTCCATTGTTTTATTTATTTATTTATTTATTTATTTGTTTGTTTATTTTATTTTTTAATTACTCCCCCATTATTTTTATTTTTTTCTTTTTTTTTTTTTTTTTTTTTTTTAATTCTGAATACAACTATTAATGATCACCGCTACTTAAAGATCAGTCGTCGTACTATGTTTGAATTCCATCCAAATTTCTATATCCAATAATATTAATATTAATATTATTATTATCCTTCTCTTTTCCTAAATCGTTGCCAATAATCGTTAGTTCAATCTCCGTGACTCTCTCGTTGATCAGCTAACTGTTGCTCTCCTTCCATTCTCGCCTGTCTCTCAGCGGCAGCTCTTGCCTGACGACCGGCACTAGATCTTAAATTTTTACGTTCTGGCGGCGGATCGTTGCTCAATCTTTTACCACTTCTAGACTTCTTTCCCTTTCCCTTAACATCGTCGTCTCCATCTGACGAATTCGGCTTATTCTCAGTCTTTGAAGAAGAAGACGCGGGAGTTGCCTCAACCTGAGGAGGATCTTCGGGCTCATTTGCGCTGCTTACGTTCGCAGCGGGAACCAAAGACGGAGGTTCTTCCTCAGCTGATTGCCTGGAGACTGTTGTTGGCCGTAAAATCGTCTCAACATCAAGAGGCTCGCTAATAGCAGCTGCCTTCGGGGTCTCAGGCTCCGGGACTCGTACCTTTTTCATAACTGGTTCTAAAGTTACTTCTAACGAAGGCGGTTGATCAAAACTTTGATCCGCACTTCTGCCTCGCTTCGGTGGCCGTTGAGGATCCTCCAAATTCCTAGTCAACAGTTCGGCGCTAGTTCTGCTGAGCTGTTCCAAGGCCTCCTTCATTTCCTGTTCCTTAGACTTGCGCTCCAGCCTAGCGGACAAGTCTGCAATTTGGCTGAGTTCTATGATTTCTCTCTTGTCCGCTTCAGCCCGCTTTCTATCGTCACTGTGTAAAGCCATGTCGGCATACTGCTGAAGGCTCAAGCCAACGTCGGCAGAATATCTGGACTTCTTTTCATTCTCTTTTCGCTTCATGGTATCGGCTATGGTGTCTCTTTGCCTTGAGCTATTAGACGTGGACGTAGTTTTGCGCGAAGACGCGGTAGACGTTGGTGGAGTGAGGAGTCCGCACTGGGCAAGACTTTCGTACGCGGATGAAACTCCCCCGGGTTGCATGGAGAAAGGATTAAGTCCTCCGAGACCAAGTGGAGTGTACAAGAGACTAGGATTTGGAAAGAAGAATGGAAACGGTGTAGTCGTGGGTAAAGAAGACGAGGTGGAAGTCGAAGGTGCCGAAGACTTGCTCGTCGGTACTTCCATCTTGCTTCTGGACTTCCCAGATCCGCCTACGCTGTTTGAATTTGAATTTTTACCACCGCTAGTCGACGTCCCAGCGTTTGTGTCGGCTGAGCTAGTCGCTGTGGCACCTAGAGCTGCCTCCATACCGGCCAGTGAGGGTAATCCAAGACCTGCGAGATTCGCAAAGAGAGAATTCGTCAGACTCATGTTTCCCAGGCTTCCAAGGTTTCCAAGTCCTCCTAGACTACCGAGGTTCGGTAGGCCCCCGAAGGGCATTAGCAGCGGATTGTTTTTGGGGTCGAAATTTCCGAGGGATAAACCAGAGAGAAGAGAATTGTTGAGGTTGCCTAAGGACGGGAAACTCAGGCTAGACGCCATCGAAGTAGCAGCTAAATTAGCCTGACTGACTGAAACTTGTCCTGTTGGACTCGGCATCATCGGAGGTCTTCCTGGGCTCTTTCCTTTATTACCGCCTCGGTCTGTTCCAGGTAGCCGCTTTTGTAGATCGTGGGGAAGATTTCCACGCTCTTTGACAAGTTCTGCCCATTTTGGGTCGACGTCAAACATCGGATTTTCGATTAGCCATTGACCTAGTCTTTTCAGCTGAGGAGCTTTAGTCCCAGTGACCTGTAAAACACGAAAGAAATTAGTTTTCCATCCGAACTAGAAGCAAGCTTTCCTTGAAAATAATAAAACCAATATTTTATACTAGAAACGGAATCCCTTTATACCTTTTTCCCTGTTAGCCTGTTAATCACAGCGACATTTTCTTCTCCAGTTAGTTTTTTCCAGTCTAATAAAGAAGGATCGACTCGAGGCCTTCTCCTTCTTGGCGCACTTAAATATTCTGCGCCCAACTGCTCCGTCATAGCAGTCTGCTCAGCGAGCCATTTGTTGACTTTGGCCTCATGAGAATAAGATCCAATATTAGCAGAGTAATCAGCAACTTTGTTCATGTTTGCAATCATAGCTTCGTAACTTTTACGACTATTAGACGAGTGAGCTGACGCTAAAGATTGCTGCTGCTGCTGCTGCTGTTGCTGCTGCTGCTGTTGTTGTTGTTGCTGTTGTTGTTGTTGTTGTTGTTGTTGTTGCTGCTGTTTCTTAAGTTCACGATTTTGTTGTTCGGCTTGAGCTAACAACGCGGAAAAACTGTCTTTGTGCGAATGTAAACTCGGAGGTGGTAGGGTAGCCGATGATCCAGAAGCTCGAGATGATGGAATCGAAGTAACAGTGATAGAAAATGGCTTTTGAGAGCTTGACGGCTGGTTTGAGAGACCACTAGGCGCAGACGTAGGAGTTACAGTAACGTTTGGAGTTATTGTACTCTTTTTACCATGCTCAGGGTAGTGAGTGCTCTGCTGTTCTTTGGCGGCGCTCAAACCTAATACTATTTCATCCAGTTTCTTACGCTTCTTTTCTTTGCCTATTATCGGCTCGTCAGTTGGCTAAAAGAAAAGTAGAAAAATGATTTTATCAACAAGTTACTAACTATGTAAGTAAAACTGAACTTACTCTTCCTAAAAAACCATTATATGTATACTTACGCAATTTTTTCTCTTCATCAGTTTATCCAGCATGCTATCCAGTTTTCCCTTGTTACTGCTTACTTGCTTGGTTTTGTTCGGCATAGAGAAATCCTGTACCTCATTCATCATGTCTTTGTTAGTCTCGGAATTAGCTTTAGGATATCTGAAAAAAAATTAATCAAAATTTTAATACTGCTTTGTCTACGTTAGAGTTCAAAGTATACTTCCCAGTTTCTTTCAGCATCTAAAACTGGCCTAAAACATTTAATATCCTTTGAATAAAAGTTTAATAAATAGCATGATTACCCAGCGGACAAATCGATCGGCGTCAACGTGCTAGAAGTCCCTGGAATGATTGTAGTCTTTCCTGGAACAGTGTACTTGAATTCGAATGGAACCGCAGGTGTCCTGGCTTGTTGGTGAGCTGGAGGTGGCTGCACCGGAGTAGATCGTCGAGATTCTTCGGACTGCGATTCTTCGTTGACATCCCAATTAGAGTTTGATAAAACTGTGGGTTTACTCAAGCCCGTGGGAGGCTGAACAGTCATATGACTGCTGTTCAACAGGGCATGGAGCTTGGCTGAAATAAGAGTTAAATTATCAGTAAAAAATAGGTATAAACGTTATTGAATTTATAACTATAAATGTAAATTCATCAGAATTGCGAGAATTATAGTTGCTTACCTCGTTCGGTTTCTACATCAATGGCGATATGCCTTTTTCGTTTTTTTGAGGGAGCCACGGTGTTCCCGGTTCCTATAGACCGCGTCATCCCATGATCTGTAGTTATGGTAATTACTTCAGAGCTGTCTTTCTCATTGGGAATAATTTCCGGTTCGTCGCCAGCGCTGAAGGTAATTGCGACTGGCCATTCCTTGTGTTCAATTGCATGAACAATGTGCATAAGTCGAGCTTCGATAGCGTGTTCCTGTTGATATAAATATTGTTTCATTAGTTTAGAGCTGAGATTCAAAGAGAAAAAAAAGAAGGAGTAAAAAGGTCTTCTTTACCTTGGGCCATTTTATAGATATTTGATAACTGTGCGCCAACAACTGGGCCACAGTTGGCTCTGTATAATCTATCGTCTTGTCTCTTAGAACGAAAGTGTCTATCTGCGTCAGTCGCGAAAGAGGCTGAATAACTTCTAAGTCCGGAAACATTGCCTTAAGTTCTGCCGCTTGGACGCTACATTTATCTTCCATGTTTGTAGACTTGCTATTGTCTTTTTCGGCAACAACTATTTTCTCCTCTTGAGATTCCACCTCTTCCTTCTTTACGATTGCTACTTCGGTCTCATCTTCCACGGTGACCATTGGTGTTTCTTGTTCAATTTTTTCAACAGAAGTTTCCTCAACTGGTTCGACATCCTTGGGCTTCTCGGTTTCCTCTACTTCCTCTATTTTTTCAGGCTTTTCCGTATTTTCCGTATTTTCCGTCTTTTCCGTATTTTCCGTCTTCTCAGCCTCTTCAGTCTTCTCGTCGACTTCCATCGTCTCCTTGTCCTCGACGACTTCCGTCTTTTCGGGCTCTTTTTCGGCCGGAGGTTGCGGCTCAGCTTCTTCTTCCATCTTCTCTGGTTCGGGCTCTTCCTCAGGTTCTTTTTTCGCCTCAATTTCCTCTGGTTTTTCCTCAACCACAGGTTCTTCCTCTGCAACGGGTTCTTCCTTCTCAGTAGGACCGTTTTCTTTAACTTCTGTAGGCTCTGTTTTTTCCGTGGCCTCCTCGGGGTCAACTTCTTCCTTGATATCGTCAATTTTCTCCTTTTCTTCAACCTCCGCATTTATCGCAGGAGGTTTATCCGGCTCTGGAGATTTCGGCTTGGAAATCGTGGTGATAGTAAGCGCGCCACTGTTGCTCATTTCCTCGGGCTTTATCTCCGCCTTAACTATAGTCAACTCTACTTGACTCTTCTCTAAATTAACTGGTTCGGATTTTTTCTCAGAGTTTAGATCCTTGTCCTTCTTCAAACCAACTTTTTCAATCTTCAAAGTTCCCTCGCCTTTTTCTAGCTTTACTAAAATCTCATCTTTATCAAACTTGAGGATATCCTCACGGCTTTCTATCTTAATCGCCTTCTCTAGCTTTTCCATTCTCGTGGCTTGCACCCCGCTGAATATACTCTTGTTTAAAATCTTATGGAACGAAAAGTCTGGGTCGTTTAGTATCGTAATATCAGTTCTGCCCAGTCCGTGTTTAGCTGCTCCAAGCAGCAGTTCCTTATCATGTTTACCGGGCTGCCACCAGTCCGGAGTATCGGCCGATGGCTGGCAGAGTGATAATCTTTCTTCAAGATGAGGATGAGACAAAATTTCCTCACGAATTTTGCTCAGCAAATCAACCCTGTCCAATATTTGTCGAGCTTTGCTTGCGCTGAGGTGATCCAAAGAAATGTCTGTAAGATAAATAATATATTGAAAATTTATACGATCTATAATCAAAGCTAATAGAACCAGATTGCAAGATTGTTAAAAGCTTTCACCTTCGTCATCGTTGAGTTTCATGTGGCATGCTTTCTTGCACATAGCTCTAAACGACATGTAATAATCCGTGAGATCGTTGTCTGTTTTTTTATCAAATCTAGCTATACTTTTAAACTTGGTCCAGTCATACTGCGCCTTTTTTCTATCGTAATTGACACCATAGGTTGATATAACGCGTAGGAATTCGCTTTCCTCTCGCCTGGACCACTTGGTTCTCTGTTCTTCCAAGCGGTTTCTTTCTCTCTCTTTCACCATCGCCTCCATTTTCTCTCGCCGTTCCATTTTCTAGATTAATAAAGAGGCAGGGATTAAAAAAACGTGAAGTGAGTTCAAATAAAAGATTCTTTTTACTCACCAGAAGATACATAGCAAGCTGCTGCAAATCCCATCCCTGCATATTCAAGGGAGGTTCGGTATTTCCCGTCGTATTATGATTGCTGGTTTCTCCTTCGTTTCCAGTCTTAGGTTTCTGAATGATTTTAGTATCCTCCTTTTTCACACTGCGTTGATAAGACGATATAACACGACGAAGTCGTGTATTTAAATCGACAACAGAAGGCCAGGCTTTGTCGTCGTCTGTCATTCCCTCGTTGCCGTCGTGGCTTCCACTGGCCTCTGGTATCGGAGTATCAGCCTTACTGGATATAGCTGGAGAATCAGTTGGTGTTTCTCTTCCAAATTTGTCCAAGTCTTTGCAGTCTCTTGCAATACCTGAAGACTCACCGTCTTCGACTTCATTCTCCAAACTCTTGTCGTCTCTGTTACTGAAAAATATTGTTTATGTTCAAATTACATGAGATCTTTAAGACCAGCGATACATTATCGTAAATATCATAGATCGTTGGGAATAACGAACAAGTACCAACGACTTATTTCCACATGTTCCTTGCCTATAAATACAAAATTTAAATACAGTTATATACATCATATGTTATGATACATCGGGTAATTTGTTGTCGAAGTTGTATGCATCAAATTCTAACGACAGTTTTATCTTTTTGTGGAAAATTTATGTTGACTAATATCACCGATTGATTGACGTTGCAAGGATTGGAATTGATATCGAGTTTGTGAATTACATTTTGAAACTATAATTTCAGGTCAATTTTCAGAATGAAACTGTTGTTAAATTAAATGTCCCGATGTGTAACAGGAAGAAGAAGTGGCAAATGCACGAGCAGCGTCGCTTTTCCATCTTCAACGATTAAGCTGGCAGAGAAAGAAAAAAGTACGACTTTTGAGTTCAAGATGAGAGCTGAGTTGTTCAATTTCTCAATTTCTCTATTTGTCTACGACTCAGTTAACAATTCGGACTTTTTTATTTCCCTCTAAGTTGCAGTTAAAGTTTTGCCATTTTGCAAACATAAATATGTAGCAGACATAATAAGCGTGCGGGTGGTGTTAAAATAAATTAGCAACAGCATGTCAGGATAGATTGATTAAAAAAAATAAAAAAAAGTATAACCAACGGATACTCACTTTGATTGAACGGTCTGAGTCTGGGGAGGGAGAGGACAGCTGGTAATGAAAGAAAGCGCGGGATCGGCTCTCATCAGATCGTAATTCTCGTATCCGTGCTTGAAGCATCCCACTAATAAAGACTTGTCTGCCATCGGGTCCCACCATTTCACTGGAGGCTCCGCCAGTTGCGGAGGATTTATCCGCAACGCACTGTAGGGCGGTTCCATTTTGATTTTTTGCCAATTCAATAATGCCAATTCAATTCAAAAATTACTTCCTTATAACATCTTTTAAATTTTGATATTGATCTGACGATACCGGTTCAACTTATATTTCCAACAATTTATTTCACCTGCCTTTTTCATCATAATTGGTGAAAAAATAAAAATAAAAATGAAAAAAAAACTAAGTTGAGAACTGGTATCAACAAATCTCTAAAATTTGACTTTTGTGTATTGAAATTCTCTTTTTTCATTTTTAAAAAATTTTTTTGTTCATTTTTGTAAATTTGCCCTCTCGACACAGTGCACTGCATTGGACTCTACGTCTTACCAGATCGATGTGTTTCCGAGAGTATCTGATGCACAGGCTTACAATGGTCAGTAGTAGCGTAGAGTAAGGAGATAGGAATTTTATTAGTATAGATCCGACGACCTACTGTCATTAACATAGCTACAAAGGTAACAGGTAGGTTTAGGTTTAGCTCTATGAGCATTCCTTGCACAATTAGGACCCATAGTAAAAACAAATACATGGCACATGCAACTATAAGCACTGTGGAAGCTTGTGTATGTAAGTGCATGACGTTTTTTTTATTTCATTATTCATTATTTTTTTTTTTTTTTTTTTTCTTCTTTTTTATTTCTTCCATTTATTCGCTTTCTTAAGAAAAAAAGTTAGAATGAAGATTTTAGAAATTATTATAGAAAATTAAATAAATGTGATAGCATTAAGCGTTTAATATATATTTCACTGACCTAACGTGAACACCGTCCGATATATGTTGTACGAGATCACCTATTATCTCGTGTTTAATGTAGTACAGCATTCTGACGCGCAAAAGTACTCTGAAATAGAATAATCATCTCACAATTAGACTTTTAACAATCGGAAGCCAGTTGTGTTCAAAGTCTATGGACGATAAACCATTAAGAAGATTCTGAATTATCCCCTCTTCCGCTGAAACTACTTACTTATTGGCATGCCGACTGAGGTGTTTCTTGTAGTTATTTTCAAGGAAAATATCACCGTCATACTTTTCCGCGTTACTCCAATGATTGGGATCAGTTGGTCCGTTGTTAGCGGCCGATCCACGAGTTTCTCTCAGCTCCCTCGTGCGTCCTTTTTTCTGTTTTTGTCTGCTATTTCTCCCGGTGTTATGCATAGTTATAGTTTTTATTTTCTCCCCGTTTTCCAACGGTGTTATAAGGTCCCAAACAAAGTTACGTATCTTTTCATCTCCCCGATAGAATCTCAGACAATATAGCAAGATGACTCTGGCACAATCTTCGACGTCTATCTCTCTCCAGCCTCTTCTGAACTGGCTGTGCTGTAAAATCTCTTCCCAACGTCCCCAGCCAAATGTTAAAAGCCCTCTTTCCACTTTGAAACATTCACTTCGCGCCCAATTTCCATAAACTACTTCACCCTCCCTTGGAACATACTCGTCAAAGAATTTACGAGACCTTTTGCCGAATTTGTCTTTTCGTTTTTTACCTGAAGAATAAAAAAGAAGCTCAACATCAATATCCTCTTCCTTTCTTCTCGCAAGAATGCTTCTCTGTATAGAAGAGAATTAGAATAGCTTACCTCTGCCAGTCAACCCTCCTCCCATTTCGTCGTCACTGTTATCATCCGAACTATCAAGTTCGGACATATCAACGACGGATTCGTCGTGTCCGTATCGTTTGATCTGAGTTCTTCGTCTTGGCTCAGATATGACGAGATCGTCGTCTTCCTTCTTTTCTGTAGTATCAATTTCTGCTTTCTTAGCCCATTTCTTCCAGAAATCTGGATCATCGATGTTTATGTCTGTTCTGTTCGAAGAACAGGCAAAGCTAGCTTTGGAAAAGGTCGAGCCCTTCTCAGCCTCAATTGTAATTACCTGAGAGAAAGAATTTCGTGATTAATAAAAAGTAAGTCTCGTCTTTACCGCTGAATAATGTTTCCAGGGAATTTATATGCACCTGTGTTCTCCTCTCAAGAATAATGTCGATATCTTCTTCGCAGAATTTATCCCCGGCATTATCGTCGTCCATTATAGCTCCGTAAGCTCCTTTTTTAAGTAGATCTTCGATCTCCTTTTTCGTCAATTGCTTGTTGCCAGGATCTTTCCCTCCTTGACTAGTGTTCATTGATTGTAAAATAGCTTTGTCTAAACCGAGTTTCAAAGACGCTTTGTCAAACATTTCCCTCTCATATGTATTACGGCAAAGTAAACGATATACTTTGACCATTTTTTGTTGACCGATTCTGTGGCATCGAGCTTGCGCCTGTTAAATTAAATCACAATATCAGTTCTATCACCTTACTTATATTTAGAAAATAACAGAATTAGTATAAACATAGGTTCCCACCTGCAAATCATTCTGTGGATTCCAGTCGCTGTCGTATATAATTACTGTGTCAGCTGCTGTTAAATTAATTCCAAGTCCACCAGCCTTGGTGCAAAGTAAGAAAACGAATCTGTCCGAATCAGGCTTGCTATATCTATCGATAGCAGCTTGTCGAAGGTTCCCACGAATGCGTCCGTCGATTCTTTCGTATGGATATCTGTAACAGAATAGTAGATATCGTGTGTTTAGATAAGTTAGATTGAGAGTTTTCTTATTTCTAGATTGGCAACAGATTGATATCTCACTTTTTGTAGACGAGATAATCCTCTAGGAGATCCAAGCATTTGACCATCTGACTAAAAACAAGAACTCTATGTCCGCTGGCCTTCAATTTAGGCAATAGTTTGTCCATCAGTACCATTTTTCCAGAGCTATTAACTAAAGCGTGAAAATAACCCTCTGAATCTTCCTTGTCATTTCCTTGTTTATAATCTAACTGAATTTGATCCTCTGCACCGTTCAGCAAAAACGGATGTATGCAACACTTTCTTAGTTCCATCATAGTGTTCATTAGATTAGGAATGTTTGCCGACGTTGTTCCCTTAGATAGGAAAGAGAAATTTCGCTCCAGTATACCGCGGTAGTATTTTTTCTGTATATTAGTCAACTCGACCTGTAAATTTCGGAATCAATTAGACAAAAGTGTTGAAAAGTTTTGAATACATGATAAATTCGAACCCCTAGTACCTCAACGACGGTTTCCTCTTTTGGAGCTAAAGATTTTTCTACATCTTCTTTCAAACGTCTGAGCATCATGGGTTTAAGGAGAAGTTGTAGCTTGTGAACTTCTGTGTCGCTGCTCAAGTTGCCAAATTCTTTTAAAAATTGTTCGCTACTCGCGAATTGGATTGGTTCTAAGAAATTGAGAAGCGAAAATAGTTCGTTGACGTTGTTTTGCAACGGAGTACCGGACAGAAGTACTCTATGCTCTAAATTCAGCTGCCTTAGTCCCTCTAGTAGCTTACAATTCCTATTCTTGAGCCTGTGGGCTTCGTCTATGACACAGAGCCGCCAATTGTACCCTCGAAGTTCGTTGAAGTCGGTTATAATTATCTCAAACGTTGTTATAAGGACGTTAAATTTTATTAAATCTTTTATGGGCTGCCTTTTGTCGTTTTTATAATAAACCTCGTACTCTTGAAGCATGTTACGACTCGCCGCTCTGTAAGAACAACAAATAAATAAGTTGAAGACAAAATTTCAGCAATTTTTTTACAAGAAATGTTCCATTTTTCTTTCCTCTGACAAAAAAAATATAATGAGATAAACTCACGAGCCGTGGTAAACGACGACATTCATGTCCGTCCAGCCCTCGAATTCTCGCTGCCAATTGGGTATGGTTGATAGAGGTGCTATGATAAGGAAAGGCCCCCGTATTCCGTATTTGTAAACAGCTTCGACGAAGGTGAGAGATTGGATGGTTTTCCCCAAACCCATTTCGTCGGCAAGAATACAGTTGTGACTGTTATACCAAGAGAAAAGTAGCCAATTTAGACCCTCGAGTTGATAAGGTCGGAGGCTGTTGTTATTCTTGTATATCGGTGACTCGTCTAGCTTGTTCCAACCAGTCGCAGGAGGCTTTTTCTTCGGCTTTAAAAAAACAAATAAGATAAAAGAAAAATCGAAGAATATTTCAATCTGAAAACTATACAATAATTTTCTATCAAACATTCTCAAAGGTTTTCATACCTTCCACTGATCCTTCGGTGGGACCTTGTTAAATCTGTGAAATTGAGCAATTTTTTCAGGATCAACATCTTCTTCTAATTCCCAAGTAGAATCTTCGTACTGTAGAGAACGCCATTTGACAAGGAAGTGTCTCAAAGTTTCTCCCGTTGTTGGATCTGTGTGAGTTGCTTCGTCGAGTACTCTGTCAACCTCGACGAAATCTGGATTGAAGGGATCCTCTTCAGGCTGGAAAAAGAAAACAGCGCAGAATATAAGAACCTTGCTGAAAAGCCGTACATATCACATGATATAGAAATATTCATTTATACATACGTTTTCGAATATATTTGTATTCTGTGCCATCTTCTGTTTGAATCTCTTCAATTTTGCTTGAATTCTTTTATCCCCTTTGTAAAGTTCTTCTTCCGTTCGCCACTCGCAATGTAAGTAAGAGAAATTTCTGTACTTTACTAGATATTCTTCAACCTCAATGATCTGTGGCTTAACTTCAGCTGCGTCAGGATCAGAAGTTGTTGCTTCATCTTTAGTTTCCTTCTCCTCACCTTCGTTCACAGTCGCACTTTCTTCTTCCTTCACCTCAGGCTTTTCCTCACCTTCTTTCTTTTCATCTTCCACAGGTTTTTCATCAGGCTCTTTGGCCAAGTCTTTATTTTTGTCTGTTTCTTCTTCTGTTTCTTCTTCTTCTTTCTTTAATTCGGGTTCCTCGACTTCGTCTTCTTCCTTCTCCTCTTTTACCTCGTCATCTTCATCTTCTTCATCCTTTTCTGCTTCTGTCTCTACTTTCTCTTTTTCTTTCACTGTCTCCATCTCAGTCTCCTTTTCCGTTTTCTGTTCATTTTCATTTTCATTTTCATTTTCATTTTCATTTTCATTTTCAGTTTCTGTTTCCTTTTCAATTTCAACTTCATCTTCCTTTTCATTGTCTTTTTCTTTTTCCTTCACTTTGTCAACCTCCATCTCTGTCTCTGTCTCTATGTTTGCTTCTGCTTCTACTTCAACCTTTGCCACTGCCTCTGCTTCCTTCTCTAATTCTTCTTTACCCTCTTCAACTTTTTCTTTAGATTCCTCGTCAAGTTTCGCTACAGTTTCAGGGTCATTTTCACTCTTCTCAGTTGCCACCACTTCCTCGGCAGGTACTTCCACCTTAATCTCAGGCTTTACTTCTCGCTTTCCCATTCTCATAACCAGAATATGTTGCACAACCATAGAGTCTTCATCCATAGTATTCTAAAGAATAAATTCGAGGGATTAAAATTTTCGTGCAATCGCAATTACTTGGATTTCCAATCAATATTATTCTCATACTTACAATATATACAAAATTCGGTTTATTAGGACCAACTTCTCCGCCTTCAGTCTCCTTCTTAACAGCTGCTGGCTTAGAAACGCTGCTTCCATCAGCCTTCTTAGCTTGACTTTCCTGGGCAGGAACATCGTCATCGGAAAACCTGAGCATTACATCGTCGACGTATTTTTTTCTGTGTGTATTTCTCGCCGATCTCCTTTTATTAACATCATCAGCTTCTGGCGAAGGCGGAGGAGTAGTGGCCAGTTCTTCTCCATCAGAATCAGGTGCGATCCGACTTTTGCGTTTCCTAGAACTGATATCAAAGAAGAATTCTACAAATACTGCAAAAGTATTAACAGGAGATAAGAATATCATATAGAATCTATATTTCGGCCAAACTTTATCTCTGGAAGGGCAAGAAACTCACTTTGAACTCCTCGGTGTTCTACCGACACTGACTTTAGCCGCGGACCTCTTCCGACTGGCTGATTTCTTCTTCACCGGTGTGCTCACTTCAGGAGTTTCCTCAGGAACTTCGGGCTTCTTATCTTCTTCGGGAGCTTCTTCGGGCTCAGCTTTTTCCTCAGTATCCTCTTTAGACTCTGTGACAATGGGCTCTGTTGTAGAAGAATCGACTTGTTCCTGTTCGTCGTTAATCGCGGGTTCGCTTGGCTTGACTTCGGCATCTTGTACGACCCCTGAATCAGATACAACAGCTTCCTCGGGTTCAGGTGCAGGTTCTTCGTCGGCTGATTCTGATTGAGCAACTTTTCTAAAGGATAAAAATAGGGACATAAATAATCTGCACTCGGTTAAAGTAAAATATACTGTCTTACTTTCTGCCTCGCTTTGATCCCGGTTCCTTAGCCTCTTTCTTCTTCCTTCCTTTTGGAGATTTAGCTTCTTTTGGTGGCTTAGGTTCCTTTTTTGTCTTTGGCTCTTTCGGTTCTTTAGGTTCCTTAGGTTTCCGTGGTTTTCTCGGCGATCGAGCCTTCCTATTTTTATTCCACTCTTCTTCCATGTCACCAGAAGTTGGTTTAAGATCCTCGGAATCAGCTATACTATCAATAACATTACTGCTGTCTACCGGCGTGACGAGATTCTCTGACAAAGGTAGCTCAGGCTGGCTTGTTGGCTGCACTGTGATCGGCGCCGCGGCTTCTTTATCAGCTTTTTTCCGACTTTTCTTTGCTCTTGGGGCACCTTTACTCCTGCCTCTTCCAGTGGTGCTCGAAACCTAAGCAGAAAAGCACAAAACCATTAAATCCACGCTCACAAGACTCTCGATAAGATTATTCTCACCAAACTCGTAAATAATTACCTGAGGACTGTCTACAACAGCTGCGGTAAACATTGGAGTTTGTAGAATACACTGGGGTCCTCCGTTGCACTGATCTGTACTTTCGTGTTGCTGTAATGCCTGCAGCCTTTCTTGAAGACTGACAATTTTCTCCTGATTCTCAGAAGCCGGAGGCATGCAATAAAGTTCTTGCAATTGTTGTTGCAAGGCGGCTCTCTCCTGATGATGAGTAACAGGAGCGCAAGGATTGGCGAATGTAGTAGGAGCTACAGTAGGCGGTGGTGCAGTCTGCTGCATCCCGTACATAGCAGGAATAGTATTAGATCCGATAATATCTCCGCCGGCGTGATACTGTTGCCCAGATCCGACGATCATTTCGTTAGGATAAATGTTATTTGTTTTCTGAACGTTTGTATATTCCCCAAAACCTCCCGGTGGAACAGGATGAGGAGGATGTGTTGGCTGCGGGTTATTCAAAGCTACGTTAGTCTGGTGTGGAGGCATAACTACGTTCCCTGTCTGTCCAACAGTTGGCATCTGCTGAACACCCATAAGAGCAGGTGGCACTTGATTGGGCTGAGTTTGCATTTGTGGAGGTTGAATCTGGGCCTGCATTTGAGCCTGATGCTGTATTGGCAAAGGAACCAAGGGATTATTCGACGGCATCATATTTACTTGATGCTGAGGCTGTGCTTGAGTTTGAGGTGGCTGTCCCATGAGATTTTGTTGAGTTTGTTGACCCATCAGAGGTGGTGGTTGTCCCTGAGGCTGCTGACCCATTATAGGTTGAACCTGAGGTTGTTGGGAGTTTGGAATAAGTTGAGGCTGTTGCTGAGGCATAGTTTGGCTCGGTACTTGTTGACAAATTAGGGCTTGTTGTCCCTGTTGCTGTTGTTGCTGCGGAGGTTGATTCATGAGCGGAGGAGTAGCTCCGATCGACTGATGACAAGAAACGGTACTAACTTCAGCAGATTGTTCTGTAATTTTGCTGTCTGATACGTTGCTCTCTATATTAGGATAAGAACTAGGTCTCTGCGGTATCGTAGATTGCTGTACAACAGGAGACATAACTCCAGTGTCCATAACATTACCGCTAGTGCTTGAAGCCGGTAGACTTTGTACAGCTTCTATAGGCGCAGGTTTAATAGAAGGTACTTGTTCGCTGACTGAACTTGCAGATGTATTATTTTGCAGAGGAGTTTCCCCCACTTGATTGAGCATCTCAGATTTCTGTGTAGTAGATGTTTGGTCGGGACTACTTTCTGCCTCTTGTTTGGGAGGGTTATTTATACTTTGTGCGCTATCCGTTGAATCCCTTGTAGTTGTTTCAACAACGTTATTACCGTCCGATCCATTGACAGGAAACAAAGAAGAATTTGCTTCCGAATTAGGGGGTGGTTGAACTTCCATAACGCTTCTACCGTCATTAATATTCAAGTTTGGTCTGATTTGCTGCTGCTGTTGTTGTTGTTGTTGTTGTTGTTGTTGTTGCTGCTGTTGTTGTTGCTGTTGCTGCTGTTGTTGTTGTTGTTGCTGTTGCTGCTGCTGCTGTTGCGTCTGAGGCTGTGGTGGATGTGGCCACTGACTAGGCAGCGGCATTCTAGGCCCCATAACAGGGGACGTTGAATTTTGCAGCGGCTGTTGGGGGGATATAATATTTGCTGCATGAGGCATTAAAGGACGAGGTTGAAACTGGGTATAATCCTGACTCGTAACATTTGGATTAGGCACCGCGACTCCTGGTATAACCATCTGTTCTAGCGCCTGAAGAGTGCTTTGCTGCGAGGCAGCCGATGTATTCATATTCATAGAAGCTGGTGGACAAGGAGATACCGACATCGCGTTTGGCTGGTTCGGAGCCTGATGTGGCAACTGAGAAACATGAGGATGTGGCGAGAGCGTGCTGGGCTTTGCAGGAGACATTATAGGCCTCGGTGACATTTGTTGTTGAACCTGTAATTAACAATGGAAATTATTATACCAATTAACAGGTATTCAGAAATCAATTTCTGAGTGAAAATTAGAAGAAACCAAAGTACGTTTCTTTCGGCTGAAATCATATTTCTGTGATTTACTGCACTCCAAGCTTTGAAATTGAATGTAGATTGAAAAAGCTTTTATTTTTTTCAAACTATTGAATAATTAGTATGATATAATGGATCGAATGCGAGTTAATAATTCTATAACTTGGTCTAGTCTTGATTAATAATAATAAAACTACCAGAGTTTTGTAGTTTTTTCAAATCCACAAGAATTTGTTTTTTCTATCGATTGTAAGAATAGCAATTCAAAAGCAAATAAAAGAAAGCTAGTTTCAAACGTTAGAAGATAAAAAAACAAATTTTGCCTGTTTATACAATTAATCTCACACTTATAGTTAAATTTTTACCCAAAGAAGCATTACGGATGAAATAAAATTTTGAAAAATAAAATATCACAAACCGCAGGCGGCCGAGGCGACATCTGAGGTCTTGGAGACATTTGAGGTGACAATTGAGGAAAAGTAGCTCTGTACTGAGGGCTAGTAGCGTGTTTGGCAGTCCCAAACTGCGGCGCAGGTCCAGGATGTTGAGGCTGATTAAACATGGGTGTCGTATGGTGAGGATATTGCGGATCCATAGCTTGCTGTGGACCTGAATGCTGTGGATGTTGAGGATACTGATGAGTAGGATGAGTTTGATGAGAAGGAATATGATGCGGCATTCTCTGCGGTTGTGGCGGAGGTTGTTGTTGCTGTTGGGCATGCATAGCGCTAGAGAATCCTGTGTAGCCGGCAGAACTCTGATACATAGCGGCAGGATTAGCTTGCTGATAATGCTGCTGCTGCCCGACCATGTGTTGATAAACTCCCGCGGCTCCCGTCCCTTGCATACCCTGATGAGGGACTCCCATGCTTCCCATCATGCCTTGCTGCGCGTTAAAATGTTGCTGCTGTTGTTGCTGTTGTTGTTGCTGCTGCTGCTGTTGCTGAATCTTTTGATTCAAAGCAGCTTGATCCTGCTGGTGAGGATATTGAGGCATGTGCTGCCTGTATGTGGTAGGTTGAGGAGCCATCTGGTTATAATGTCTCTGAAGCTGAGGATAAGCTCCTCCGCCTGGCCAACCCTGCATTCCTGGATCCATTGACAAATTAGCTCGTGCCATAGGGTGTTGCTGTTCCATAGAATACATGTTGTCGGAATAACTTGGATATTGAGTTCCAGCTCCTGGATGAGGACCTCTGTGCTGCGGAGCCATGCTTCTAGCTTGATTCTGAAAGGCCCCTGGTACCATGGCTCGCTGAGGAGCGCCGGCGTCAAAGCCGGCTAGGTTTTGATTGAACATATTACGCTGTGTTGTATTTTGTAGTTGATTAGAGTTTCCGAATTCAGATCCACCGAACGACGTCAATTTTTGGAGAGGAGATTCTTGAGATATGCTGTACGGTTGGTTGATGTAATTCCCGCCTCCATTTGGACCTGGGTTTTGACCATCTCTTGATACTACCGACGCGTTTGGTGCAACTGATGGGTCAAAGTGGTCAGTCCCCCCAAGGTCAGGAAGAGCGTCGAGCATTGAACCACTGACATCTTCGCCAAATAGATCGTACGAGTCCATGTCTTTACGCTGCACTACTATTCGCCTCCGTCAAACGATCAAGAGGGAATTGTACTACGTTTACTATGGCCAGTAGTGTGCCCATTGTTAATATCGCTTCTCTATGCCTTCTGAAACAACACATTTACATTTACTCATAAATTATACATTTTTTACTCATCTTTCGTTACTATGTTAAAATGAAATTCACTATCAAACTTTTGGAACTTTATTACCGTACTTTGGGTCGTCGAGGATACGCGCTAATGGGGAAAAGCTATACGCTTATGTTCTTTATTTTCATAATCGCTATAACCTTTCCCCGTCAGAGAGCACCACTGTAGTTTGATGTTTCCAAAGTTTTCTGCAAGGTCTTGAATTTTAGTTAGCTATAGATTTTTTTTCCAATAATATAGATCGTAGATATGAGATTAGTTTAAACCTCGATTTGATTCGATGGCTGATAAATTCTGGATATTGTTGATGAACAGAACGCAATTCCAAAACTTGTCTTGGCCAATGTAGTATGAAATCAAAACTCACCTTGTCCAAAATAAATGAATAATTCAAACAAAATTGAATAATATTCAAACAATAAAATTTTTTAATTAAAGAACCAAAAATATTTGTTATACGAAACATAAGAGTTTAACGTTAAATTCGGATCAAGGCGTATTTTGGAATTGAATATCTCTCACGATACGTTAATAATTAAAGTGTAAATCATCTGCCTCTGAAAGTGATAAAAATTGGGGGAAAAAAAAAAAAAAAAAAAAAACTAATTCTACATTTACGGACATACGGACGTACATTGATACATATAGTATATCTATACCTCCGAAAAGAAACGCGCATACGTACCTACATACGTACGTAGATGAATAAATAATTTATCTTATCCATTTATACATTATTTTCTACTTAAATTAATCCATACATATATCGCGTTGTCGCGCTCATATGTGTGCGTGCGTGTGTTCGTATTCTCGTAAGTAATACCTGGGACATAATTCGCACACACGCGGGCGCAGTGAAAATTTCATATAATGAATACAATATGTGTTAAAATAAGAGAAAAAAAAAATAGAAAAAAAAAAAAAAAAAAAAAAAAAAAGGAAAAATAATTGAGAAATACGCAAAGGCATCAACTATGCACATACATGAAGACAAAGGCTACAGAGGTGCACGAGCACACACACGCACACACATTGGTGCGCGGAGAGTCGGCACATAGAATGTAGGTAGAAATTGGAAAGAATTGGGCGTCGATAGTGTAGCGTTTACATTATATGATGTATAATTAATATTACGGTACGAACCTGATGTAAAAATTGAGAATCCGTAGGTACGAATACAGATTCTGGTATTATTATAAAATACTAGCGATCGTAGTAATATTGTTAATATATAGGTCTAGTAGACGGGGGTGATGTGAGCGGCAAGTTTTCACGGGTATACACTTTTAATTAAATTCCTTTTCGTTCTTTTAACATTAAATACTAGAATTCGTTATTCGTTTTTCTTTCTTTTATTACTTTTATTATTATTATTATTATTATTATTATTATTATTATTATTATTATGATTATTGTGATTATGATTATGATTATTATTATTATTATTTTCTATATTTATACGTATATTATTTCGGTATGTCGCAAGCCGCGTTTATTAACTATACTACTTAATTCGAGCCATCGGCTTAATATGGCAAGTATTTATTAAATCTTACAGTCGAGGTAGACACGCGATTGATGTACAACGGGGTAACTGTACGAGCTCACCAAAGCCACTTTGTAAAAAAAACAACAGAACGTCGTCGGAACGTACGCCATTATCGCGAGATTTCCGCTTGGGCATCTGAAAGTCTCGAGTAGTGGCGACCGCACGAACGCTCGATATCCCAACGCGGCATCACTTTATTATAACTATTCACATATCGTTCGTTGCATCGAAAACATACTAACCGGTCACTTACTCATATAAGAGTTTACCAAAAAAAAGCGTCCCCCAAGACACAACCCGTCCTGCTTCCTATCCTCCTCTTATTATACTCGACTACTTTTTCCTAGCGGCGGTAGCACGGACCATCGAGGTGCGAGCGTGTCCATAGGCCCGAATCATTCTACATACATACATCGCTCGCTCTCTCTCTCTCCCTCTCTCTCTTTCTCTATCTTTATCTCTCTCGGTCTATAGCTCTCTTTTCCCCCTCCCCAAACCCCTATACTTTACTTACAAACCAGTACCGTATCTTGAAAATGTTAGTCTTTAAATTTTAACGCGAGGTTAAAATTCGAGAGAAACGACGAGAACGAGTGTATATTCGCTCGGAAGTATTACTTCCAGAATTAATTTATCTAGAAGTACTCGATCGATCGATGGAAAAATAAAGATTCTCAACTTTGTTTCGAAAAGAATTTAGTTTGTTTAATAAATCTCGTTGTCAATGATCTCTTCTCGGTACCTTCGCGAAAGGTTTGATTGTTACGGTACTGTAGTTTCGAGGGGGGGGAGCTATAAGTCTGTAGAACTCTAGAAGGATCACGTACATAGAAAATAATACCGTATATAAGGTATTTCGTATCGTGGTAAAGACGGACGAAGCAATTGGCGATCGCAAGGCGGGGCCCGAATTATACGAGAAAGAGAACCAATCAGATTTTACCTTATAAAGCGACATTGCACTGCAGGATACTTGATTAACCAATCGCGTCCTGTGATTCTCGACCGAGTGTATACCTTCGTATAATTGTCGTCGTATGCAGGCACGGTGTATGTGTATGTGTGTGGCGCATTATACGTATAAGCATATACGTATAGACACATTTTTAGGCTGTATGATATAGGTATACCTATATGTATATACATATAAATCGCAAGTTCATTTACACGCAAAGTAGTTAACGCCGGCTTTTGCAAAACCCGAGAGATGAAGAAGAATCTCTGTTATACATCGGTCGGGTTTACATCGAATTTCTAGAATCGATTTCCCCGGAACACTCGGGATTTTTAATGCCCCACATACTTTGAATATCATTTACCTTTTACTACGTATATACCTATACATATGTGTGTATATATATATATATATATATATATATATATATATATATACATGTACGATTGTAAGGAAATGCGATATATGTATATCGATCTACCCCGTATGATTATTTTTTTATATAGTGTATAGCTATATATTTATATTCGGCGAAAATTCTTCGCTATATAATTATTTATTATTCATTAAATCATTACTTATCTCACGATCAATCGATGTACGCAAACTCTTTACAGACTTAATATGTTATACTCATATACCTAGATGGTAAAATAAAATAAACACACGAAGCGAATTAATTACAGGTCGGAAATTTGCAAACGCAGCATTTCATTCAACCGCATAATAGAGATTATCATGCACAATTATTGTCAACTATCACGATCTACAAAGTTCTATTAATTGTCGAATAATATTTCCAGAAAATTTCACAAAACATTGATACCATGATTGTTTTAATATTAAATAGAATAATATCGATAATAACTGATTGTTGAGTAATCTGCGGTAATCTGTATAATATGTATATGGTGTAAGTTTTGACAGAAAAATGAAAATACTTTCTTCACTTTTTCTTTATCTTTCGTTATTTACTTGTATAATAAATGTGGATTAAAATAGTTATGTATATATATATATCATATATATATATCAATAGTTGTAAGTTGAATGTTGTGAAAATAGACGTTGCCTCGTGTTACCGTTAATTATAATAATAATAATAATAATAATAACAGCTGTAATAAGAGAATAAATAATTTAATCTCACTGACTGACCTCGTTCGAAGAAATTTATTGGTAAAATGTGGCATTGCACGATGATGTACAGCCTAGTTGTTTTTTTTTCTCTCTCTCTTTCTCTCTTTTTCTCTCTCTCTCTCTCTCTCTCTCTTTCAATCGTAAAAAGGTTGTGTGAATAATTTTTTTTTTTTTTTTTTTCGGCAAATAGTTGGTCCGTTCGCGAAACAACATATTATCACATTATATTGTATAAATAAAATTTATAAACGTATACATACACTTACAATAATACAATCCGGTCCCATTTTTTTTCCACATATTACAATTAAAACAATTGCACCAGTATTCGGTTAATCGTTATCTCAGTGTCCATTTTGTTTGGTTAATTACTAACAAGACGGCGGCACAGGCTGGCGGCAGTGCTGCCGCAGGTTATCCCAGCTCTCCGACCTGACATAATACCTATCTATGACGTTCACTCGATCTTTTTGAAACCGCGTGGAAATTTTAGATTTATTATTTATTTACTCATTGTGTATCAGCGTTTAGAGAATAAATAAACAACTTTCATTATCAAATGAAAATAAACGTACCGTCTCCTTTTATTTATCTTTATTTCTATCTTTTTTTTTCAGTACATTTCTACATTCCTATCTTCCACACTCTGTATTTAGTACGCCATGTATTATGTACATGTATACATGATGTACGTAGCATTCTTTATTTCGTTCACTCTTTCTTTCTCTCTCTCTCTCTCTCTCTCTCTCTCGTTCTTTCTCTTTCTCTATCTGTCTATCTATCTATCTGTCTGTCTGTCTCTCTTCTGCCGTTTCGTTCTCTGACGATTGAATTTTACAATACACTTTCTAAATAACCTGACATCAATATTGCAGAATATAATTTATCGTCATATATCATACATATCATCGTTTGCGACGATATATTTTATACATTATTATCAAATTTTATTTTATTTTTATTAGATTTTCATTTCATTTTATTTATCTAACGTATATATATTTATTCTTTCGTCTATAGAGATGCGAAGGAAATGACGTAGTTAGACTTTACCGTAGTCCAATATGGAGTCGTACGATCGTATCAACTTCCCATATACATAATGTAGAATAAATTTGTATATTAACGCTGCTAATTAATTTAATAAATAATTATACAATTACTTTGTAAAATAATAATTCTCTATTTCACGAAATACAACAACCGCGTGATTAAAATATATCGTCGTAAAAAATCTAACACTGGGTTCACGGCTGTCAAATTTCCCGCAATTTTTTTTATTATTTGATCAATAGCAGAATGATTTATAGATTTCGAGGTTAAACAAGTCTGTTTTGCGACGCGAAAAATCTTTTGTAGTCTTATAAATTCTATGACATTGATAAATGAAGGCTAAAAAATAAGATATTGGAGATAACTTGACGTTTGTTGTGCGCCAGTCGTCGTTGGCCAGTATCGTATAGTCTGCCATATTGTCTGTGGTATACAAGATTGTTAAATAATTTACCTCATTACAAACAATAATCATTCTCTATATCATATGGAAAGTTGAAATATCAAAAAGTGAATAATAAAGCAGTAGAATCTCCTGCTTATTAGTCAATCGTCAAATAGTTTGTGATAAGTGTGATAGAGAAATAAAATAGACAAAGGTAAGAACCTACGTTTACGTTTTTGACATATCATTTTTAACTATCTTCGTTACTCATCATCCTGCGATGTCAGGGGCGTTCGCACGTACATAGCGGTACAATTATTAATTAAAATTACTGCACAATTTAAGATGCGACATTGATACTTCTGTCGCCAAATATACTTCGAACGTATCGCCTTTATTGCTCCAAACATTTACGGATCAAAAATAACAAAGGAATTGAAATCAACGTTTAATCGCACCTGTGATTATAAACCATTATTATATTTTTACCGTATATTTTTTCAACCTAATCTCTTTGTCGCAAAGCTTCATTTTTCATTATTATTATTCTTTTTTGTTTTTTTGCCACACACATTTCATCATCAATTGTTAAACCGGTTTAGCAAACTCAATTATTTTTATACGATTGTGATGAAAAAATGGTATACTCAATGGACACCGCGATATCCCATTTTCAAAATAAACAAACATTCTATTCTTTTTTCACAAATAATTATTACCGTGGCAAATAGTTTGATCGTTTGCAACCCAAAGTCAATACTCGTTTCCTTTGGTCCTAATATCCAACTCTATTCCCTCCCTATTTTTCTAGAATCATTTGCAATAGCGGTACATTAATATCGGCTTTAATCTACAGGTACCAAGATGTCGGCAGGACCGTATAATTATTCGTATATATTTAAGTACATCATAATAGGTGATATGGGAGTGGGAAAATCATGCCTACTTCATCAATTTACTGAAAAAAAATGTGAGTATAGGTTTAATTAGCAACGAGAATCAATGGAAATAATTATATCCATCGATCTATTCTAACACAACTTATTTACTTGTGAATTTACAGTTATGGCGGATTGTCCGCACACAATCGGCGTTGAATTTGGTACAAGAATTATTGAGGTTGCCGGGCAGAAAATAAAACTACAAATATGGGATACCGCTGGGCAAGAACGGTTCAGAGCAGTAACTAGGTATATTAGTCGATCAATATCACGCTATAACTATAATATATGTAAACACCTGTTGTCCTTGATTAAGTTATTAGGAAATAATGTTTCTGTTAGAACTTATTTTTCACGAAATTTCGATTCATTTTACTTCTAAAGATCAACTCTTATCTATAAAACGCATGCATCACTAATATCAGAGCTTGTTTTTTAAGGAAATTTCCACTGTTATTCATTATATTCATACGTTTGAAATAATATTCTTCATTTACTCAGGTCATATTATCGTGGAGCAGCTGGAGCCTTGATGGTATACGACATCACGCGCCGATCAACTTACAATCATTTAAGCAGCTGGCTAACGGACACCAGGAATCTCACAAATCCAAGCACTGTGAGTGATCATTCGTAGATTGACTAGATTTTTTGTTTTCGAGGTGGATAAAACTGCATAAACCTATGAAACTATCTTCAAAAACTAATGAACAACTACCACTTAATTCCCAAATTTGAAAACTATCAATTCTCTGTTTCAGGTGATATTTTTGATTGGAAATAAATGTGATCTCGAGGCACAGCGCGACGTAACTTATGAAGAGGCTAAACAATTTGCCGACGAAAATGGCCTCATGTTTGTCGAAGCCAGTGCTAAAACGTTAGTTAACAATTTGATGAAACTTTTATTACGAAACGAAAACTTGAGACTAACAAACCATTTGTCTATCAATTTTTAACAGGGGTCATAACGTAGAGGAGGCATTTCTGGAGACTGCAAAGAAAATATTCCAAAGTATACAGGATGGCAGGTAAATGATGAATTTTTTAATCCGGAATAATTATAACCATGTAAAGTTAATATTTTGTCTTTAACGATGCATTATTCTCCCTTATTTTTCAGATTGGATCTCAATGCAGCAGAGTCTGGGGTACAGCATAATCCGAGCCAACCTGGTCGCACCAATTTGCAAGGAGTGTCTAGCGAACAACAAGGAGGAAAAGATACTTGCCCCTGCTAGACCATAGATTTCTGTATATAAGTCCACTAATTCATTAATATTAATGATGCGTATATTATTTACATTAATTATAGTAACTCGTCGTCCTGCTGGATCTTATCTTTTTTTTTTTCTCTCTTTTTAACAAAACTTTGAACAGCACAGAAAACGCACGTGGTGACTGAGAGGTGGTTTTGATTATGTTATCGAAAATTAGAATGACACATGTACGTACGAGATTCGACTTTTTTTCTGAATAATTTTTCCGACATTTGTTTGAAATGAAATAAAAAAAAGATGAAAAAAAAAAAAAGAAACAAACACAAAAAAACTTCGTTCATTCGTTGTACAAAAGCCTCTGAATAGAAATTCGGGCCTAAATACGAGATGCACGATATGTTTTGACTTCGGTAATATGATAATAATTGTTGGATAATCTCTCTGATAATAAAATCGAAGAACTTAGTCTCAAGATTTTAACGACAAAATTAATAATAGAATGAAACTTATTTGTCTCGCGTCTTTGGAGGGATTAAAAAAATTGATAAAGAAACGACAAAGTACTTTGTAAAACAGCTAAAATTTCGGCAAGTTATGCTTAGCCAATGTAGACGAAGAAGAAAAAAAAAAAAAATCAATAATCAATCATGTTTAAGCTACATTAGTAAACGCTCGTCTCGCACCCAACGATCTATAGTTACGTTTTCGTTTATATCTTACAGTATAATATAGTTTAAGTACCTAATATTTTTTTGTATAAATTAAAACTGCAGGATTTTTTATTTTTTTTATACATTTAATTTGAGGAAAAAAATTGGATTAAAATCTCCTGCTAATTGTTTCAAGATAAAAAATAATTTCCGATATAACTGAAGATCGACGCTTCGCGAGTTGGTAAAATAATAAATTGATAAACTGATTGGGAAACTTTTTTTTTTTTTTTTTTGTTTTTTTTTTTTACACTAATTTTTTTCACCGAAGAAGATGATAATATATAATAAATGGGTTTTCGAATTTTGAGTTTAATTTTCAAAAAATCTGGTTAAAGCTTTGACCTACTGTTAAAATTTATTACTTTGTAACGTTCCACTCCTTATCATTAGTATACAATTATAAATATATATATTATATGTACGATTATATATAAATCCAAATAGAGATTTGATATTAATACAGAGAGCCCACAGTTCTCGCGCATCTTAAATAAAAAAATACAATATTGATTCTATTTATTATAACAATGTTTATTCATTAAGTATCAGCGTAATTGATTATTATTATTATTATTATTATTATTAATATTATTATTATTATTATTATTATTATTATTATTATTATGAAAGTAAGTCATGTAAATAAAATTCTCCCGATATATAGCAGGTATACAGCTTTTCGAGTCTTGCTTTTTAATCAGTAGGTATATCGGATATATAAATGATATTAGTATTATTTTAAGTTAATGGAAGGTAAGAAAGTGTTAAAAAAAAAAAAAAAAAAAAAAAAAATAGAAAGATGAACAACATTTATTTTTCTTACTTACGAAGCAGATATCTTCCCACAATACGTGCAATATGATAACTTCGGTCTCATTTTTACAGCTAATACTTTCCTGGGGTTTCAGCTGTAGTATAGCTGTAACATGATTTAAGGTTAAAACGTTTCTTTTTATCGGTATTGACTTGTCTTGGGGTCGTGTAGAACAGCTATGTATATTAAATATGAATGTACTAAATCTACGAATTTAAAAATATAAAACCTGTTATTTATTTATCACTGTTTTTTTTTTGAGTTTTCGACAATTTTCAAATATCTTTTTGCCGCCGCGAGATGACTTCGACCATAGACGAACGGACGCGTGTGAATGTAAACTTGATTCAGATTTTCGGACTCATCACGGGCGTTGAGTTGATCCGTCAATAGATTGCCGACTAAAATAATAATAATAATAATAATAATAATCACCCGACGTAAACATGGCGAGTAAGAAAATTGTCTGTCTGCTTGGAAATCAGACTAAAATTTGCAAGATTAACGTTCCCGTTTTAACAACATCAATACGTAACAAAGCTTCTTGGGAACCCGTTGAAAAGGAAACTCACACTGGCCAGGTCGTCATTAAATTCAATTATTCCTTAGCCTTATGATTATGTTACGTAAATTAATGAGGTTATGTTGGTTCCGAGACGAGAATTAATAACCACATACAATTTTATTTTATTTTGTTAAGCTTTTTCCCTCTGTAGTCGAATTTTAACGAAAATTAACTAAACAATACACGTTGGATGCATCCCGAATAAAATTTGAATTATATGTTATTTAACTCTGATTCGAAATCCTAACCTAAAACAACGTCGTTTAATTTGATTTTTCATAATTCTAGAAATGGGACAAAGATGATTACAGACTAGTTCGATTCGTGGATAAGCCGAAACACGTAAATCCTAACTGGGCAATTGATTTGATAGCTGAAGTTCCTCCTACTCCTACAACCAAGAGAATCGTGGCTTGCGACGGCGGTGGCGGACCCACTGGTCATCCTAAAGTCTACATTAATGTGGTAAGACTGGTTTTAGAAGCTAAATCTTAGTTAGGCGTATAAACAATCAAAGATATGACGAAATAAATGATTATAAACAATGAGTTTGCAGAATAAGTATATCTAGGAATAATTCCATATAGGATAAACCTGGGAACCATTCTTGCGGATACTGTGGACTGAGATTCTACAAACAAGATGACCATCACTAAACAATACTCTTCGGAAGCTCATAGTGTTACTAAAATTCAGCAGAATTTATTGAAATAGTTCTATGTATCTATCTATTTATCTTATCGTTATTATTGTATGTATTTACAGGCGTATATCATTGAAATTATAACGACTTAATATTTAATATCTGTGTCTTGAATCCCTGATTTTATACTCTTTGATTTATTATTATTGAAATGAATGATAGCGCTTTTAATCTGCGAACGTAGTTATTTTTATTTATATTTTTCTCATCGAAAGTAGAGAAATAGAAAATACTAGTTATGGGCTCTACTCATTAGCTAGAAACTGAATGGTAACGCCATCTAGCGATTGAATTGACGAACTACTTTAGCAATAAACAATGGGGGTTGCAAATTAAAGGGCACGCTGTATGCGACACATTATTTTGATTATGATTCTGATATAACCTAAAATAATATAGATTTCTTTTTCTTTTTTTTTTTTTCAATTTTTTTAGAAAACTTGACGACTGATAGATTAGGGAACTCGAATGTAATACAGCGAGGCGAATTCGGTGTAAATATTTAGTAAAATATGTTTCTAACGTATCTCAAACACGTTAGTGTATAGTTAATTTGAGGTTATGCAGCCTTTGGAATGCTGTATTTATATATCTGTTATTTACCTACTTTTACACGTTGTTAGGATAGATTAATGAACATTTCAAAGAAAATGAGTCGAGCTTTTGGATTCTGTGACTTGTGCATCAATTCAGAAATCGCAGATAAAAAAACACTCCGTGAATTGCTTAATAAATTGTTCGAAAGTATGTGTGCAATTAACTTTCGTTGTTTATCATAGAACGAAAGAAAATTCTGTAAGAACTCGTTTCTCCTATTGATTAACTCTTATTCCTTTCTCTTACCAGTGGGATATTCAACGGTAGCTATCAACCAGACTGTAGAAGAAAATATTTTCGAAAGTGAAAAAAAAAACAAGAAAAAAACTGTCGAAAATGATGCCCCGGGCTTCGCTGTCCCAAATCCAGTAGATGTCCAAGAATTTGTTTCTGAATTTGCAGGAAAACTTCGTATCTTGAGTCGACTCACGTTTGTCTACGCTGACCCCACAAAGACGCATACTTTGGTAAAAAGAAAATGAATAGCCAGTAAAAACTGTGATTCTCATCATTTCTTTTCTCTGACAATTTTCACTATTCGCAGAATCAGTCGTTAAATTTGAGGAAATATGACTTGTATGCAGTTGTGCCAAAGACTCAGGCCGCCTTCCAGGTTCGTTGCTGATTTTTCAGGAATATATTATACAAATTTATCGATAACATTTAATTAATTTCTTTGATGTTTTTCAGTATGCCTGCTCTCAATTAACCACGGACATCATATCATTGAACAAAAGTTGCACGGGGATAAAACTAAGCAGAAAATTATACCTGCAGGCTGCAGAGAGAGGAATTCATTTCGAAATTCAATATTCCAACATCATCGATACTGCTAGCAGAAAATTTTCTATACATTATTCACATTTGTTTCATATGTTTGGGAAGAGCAAGGTCATTATTTTATTTCGTTCCAAGGTCAAGGAATCGATTAGATATTGTATAATTCTATAAGTTGAGAACTACCTAAATCCATGATGAAGTGGAATAGAAATAGTTTTTAGTTCGTAGTATTCTATAATTTCTATACAATATCTTGTGGGGTTTTCAATCAGGATAAGTTTTATAAGTTTTTTTAAGCTCCTATTTTTTCAGAACATCATCATAACTAGCGGAGCTTCGACCCCAAGCCAAATTAGAAGTCCTTATGATATAGTGAATCTGTATCCTTTGGCAAAATTTATCATGAATTTGTAAACTTGTTAGAAATTAGGCATGATTTTACATTTTAGAAACATTTTATTCCTTAATAAATTTCGTAATAGAGCTTCTATCTTGGGTTTAAACGAGACGAAAGCTAAAGCATCGATTCTTTCACAGAGTCGGTATTTAATATTAAAAGCAGGTTTGTTTGGCTCTTGTTAATGTTGAGAATAGTTATGAGCATTAGGAAAATGACTAATCCTCTGAAATATGTTTTGTCAATAATTTAGAAGGAAGACGGTACGGGAAAGCAGTCTTTCAAATCCAGTCTAATGTTACGAAAGAGAAAGAGGTGGAGATGGAGACAGAGGAAAACGAAGACAGTGATGATTGTACAAATCCGAAAAAACTCAAACTATAATTTTATAGAGAAGTTGATGTTTGAAATAAAATTTTTCAAGTTAAATCTATCTCGTTTGATTACTGAGAAATTTATAAATTTGGAAGACAATGAAAATGAAAATGAATAATTGATGGAATTGAACGGTGAAGACATATTGGTACTAGGTAGAGTTGGCTATATTTAAAAAGATAAAGATTTGTTACATAACCAGTATAGTATTTTGTTACACAATAATAGGTACTTATTTTTTGTTATACTAAGAGAGAAAATAATTTACATACTTAACGGTTGCTATTTTACAATCTGGTATACATATTATCTACGATCTACTTAATTATACAACTAATTGTAATTTAAATTAAATCTAGAGCCATCATGAATTTATAATTTATAATTTACACATTATTTATTAGATATCGAAATTCATCTGAACGCAATTACTATTATCCGTTTTTTTGTTGTTGTTTTTTTTTTTTTTTTTTTTTTCAATATATCGTTGAAAGAAGAAAAAGAATCTTTATACTTAGCCTACTGTATGTGTATGGGGAAATAATAATATTTGATAGATAGCGATACCTTCCACAGAAGAACACAGACTTGAAACTGTTTTTTTCTTTTCTTTTCAAACAGGTAAATAATAAAGAGAAAATAAAAAGTAACAATCTATTTTGCCACGAATTTACTCTGTTTTATTTATTTTTTTTTATTTTTTTTTTTTTTTATACTGTTATTATAATCGGAAGATGCAATCATCGAAGTATCAAATTATTTATAGAATATTCTCCTGCTGAACACCTTTTACTTCAGTCTTTGAAATAGGACACGACTCACATATTCATATTCCCTCAGTTGAGTTGCTTTATTATAGACGACAAAAAAGTTCGTCATACAATTATTGCAGTTAAAATTGAATCTTGAACTAAGATAAATTACGTCCATTCAATTTTAAATACAATTTAAATATCTCTCCACGAATAGCTACTAATTCACTAGATTTATCCGGACTAGTTTCATACATATACCTATTTTAAACTGTATAGTAGTTGAACGTTGAGTCGATGCTTAGAGAGAACGAGTTTTCTCAGACTCAAAACGTATTCTGTGTATATATAATACATAATAATATACAAATAATTATTAATTACAGATCGATAAAGGAGTATAAAAGTTTAAAGAAACTCAATCCATAGTCACAATTTCATTATAAAATTCCTTGGATATCGTGGTATTAGTAATAAAACGAACGAGAAAAAAACAAAACATTATCTACTTAAAATTAACTACAAGTGAGTCTAAGAAATCTCGCTTTCTTATATCGCATCGATTAATATTACTGAATTAATTAATCTGCGTTCAGCTGTGGCACCTTTGGGCAAGTAGCAATCAGCATAGTGTTTTAGTTTTATCGATTCTATAAGATTACACGACGACATTTCTTTAAACGATCTACGCACACCTATAGATCGTGCTATGATACAAAACATCAATCCTATAAAAAAAAATCGACGTATTCATATCGTTGGTAAGACACTAATTTTCATTCACCTCTGATTATGCTGACCGGTATTATTATTTGATCTCATATCATCCGAACCCTTAGTCTGATCACCAGATGAATCAGACATCGGCTCATCGCCGCTAGACAATATTCTTCCTGGCGAGGGACTGTCCACAGGTCGAAAAGAAAAACTCGGCGAGTCAGCACTGGACAAAGATTCCGGCGTTCCTACTGAGCTAATTGATCCCGGTAGCGGACTGGATATTCCTTCGATTCTGGTAAAGTAAAACATACGTCACTAATAGCTCCTCATCCTCTTTTACTTTCAACAAATACTATAATTCTCTTTACCTATTCGAGTGTGAAATAACTAAACTTGAAGTACGTTTAGCTGGGGGCTGCAAGTGCTGATCTCCGTTATTGTCGTCTAATTCAAACTTTCTCTTAACTGGTCCTAAACAACTCGCACGAATTGCTATCGGGCTGAGACTGCGCCTGTGAAAGAGACAATGAGTTTTAAATCTCTTGAAAATCTCTGCAAAGTTACATCGTCACAAGTGTTCATGTTTCAGCTAATTAGGAATTGAGATAAATTGAGATAAATTGAATAACTCGGGCCGCAAAATGACTTTACCTCGTAGCAAAAGCTTTCCTAGTAGGACTAGGCGACAGACTATTTTTCCAGTTAAATTGAATCCCAGGTGAGTAGCACTGCCTCTGACCAAGTCCAGACCTAGTAGGTGAAGGAGAAGAGCAAAGCGGAGGCCCAGTAGTGGATAAATTCAAACTGAGTTGATCAAAAGGTCGTTTGTTGTTCTGTTTTTCATTTTTGTTCCCCTGACTAGGCGATTCGCCGTCTGTAACAGTAAGCCCTTCCGCATCTAGCGTCAGGTCCTCGTAGGACTGAGATATCTGCATTGCGCTATGGATTTCTTTCTCATGTGCAGCTTCTCGTCCAGCTACATCAATGCATTCTTCCTGCCTCAGTTGACTAACTCTTGGAGTTAGACGAAGTACACCTCCGCCTCCAGGACTCTGCGATTGATTGAAAAATGAGTAAAACGATAATTCAAGATTGGGAAAAGAGGCGAGGTACTTTATCAAATGATCCAAGGACTAGAGTTCGGCATTTCGCTTGGATCTTTGTCGATATCTATCGTCTAGGTATAAAAAATAAATAGTTTTGGATATTCCATAGAGTTTAATGGTAGGCTACTTACGCTGGTACTGAAGCGCCTTGTTCTGGGAGAGTTTGAATAGACGTTAAAAGGCGATACAGCGTCTCTGAAATATCGATGGATTAAAAATAAGGCGATTGTTGTTGTTTCTATTGGTTTTTTATCGCCTACCTCGGAGCAGATGTTGACGTCGATGTAACAGACATAGTGGCGCTAATCTCGTTAATCATCGGAGCACTGCTGGATCGTTTTAAGGTGACTATGGGACAGTCAACATCCATGGCTGTGGCACTCTTGAGGACATTCATGTGCGCTTTTGTAGGCGGCGTCGATATAAAATAGGAACATTGGTGTTGATCGACACCGCGGTTAATTTCTATATTATTATAGGATTAAATATTTCTTATTTAAATATCATGAAGATTAGAAAAATTTATTCTTTTTAATATAGGGGGGTATAAAATTATTCAGTTAATGACAAGTGATTTATTTTATAACATGTGTTTGAGAACTATGATATTGCAGTGTTAATGCAAAACGGTATTTTAGTTTTATCGATTATATTATACTCGTTGAGGATTATATATTACTCTTTATTTAAATATCACACCGTTTTACACATCGAACCACTCGATTAATTATCAAAAAAGGATTTATCCAAGGGGACAGACGACTCCGGCATTCGTTTTGTCACAAATATCAACTTTGGAGCTCTGCGGTTCGATTGAGCGCTGAGAACTCCGTGAAAATAGGGGACCGGGATTTGAGGTTGTGATTGGACAAGTAATAACGTTTTTTATTCCACACAGGCTACGACTTTGGGGTGCCGTGGTTAGAGGTCTACGGTCCGTTGGATTTGCCCTCGGAGAAGGCCCCTCGCTTATACGGAGGTGCAGCAGTCATATTTGAAATTTTCTATTACGTATAATACGTTCTGTCGTACAAAGTCGTTACAAAGTGCAATCCACGGTGCAATTGAAGTTTTTTTTTTAAAATGAATTTATACATTAGAACAGTGAGTGCCGGGCATCATTTGTCTTATTCCATAATACGCGTCTCCGAATTGTTATTGTCAAATGTCAGCGTCGCGGTCGTTGGAAAATACAATCGCGCTAATACGTTGATATATTTTCCTATATCAGTTTGTTATCATTCGTAAGGATTGTCTAGAAAGAATTGGCGAAACTCTTAAATCTGTGAGGTATATCAAGCAACGTTAGTACGCAGGTTAGTTTATTAAAATTATTAGAAATTGTTATTGTAAATTGTTAAATATAATTCAAATCTACGCCTAACGCGGTAGCAACCGAACATACATATTTTTTTGTCGTCCGACGCGACGTGCCGGTCATGCCGGGTTCTCACCGACTCGGAACTTCGGACATGAACAAATGATTTTAATTCTCAGCAAAAATATTGAGGATTTGATTAGATTGAAGAAAAAAATCAAGGATATTTATCTTATCATTATTCGAGGTGAATAAATATAGCTATTTTATAATCCATTTCTCATCGGAAATGGGCAAGTCAAGCTCTGCTTTCACAGCCTCTGTTCATTTATCATAGTATTCATTTCGAATAATTCCCGGCACTTTGTCTGACTGTCTATATAGTTAGTCATTTGCTTTTATGCCTTGTTGAAAACAAAAAATTTCATCTCATTCCCGGCTTCTATACCGCAGATATATGGCGACCGTGACGTGTGAAGAGTAGATAATACATAGGTATAGATAGACTGTTGTGAAATTTTTTTTTTCTAATTAAAGTCATTTACTATTATTATTTCAGAGTCAACAGCAAATTGAGGACTACTATATCACCAGACTGGTTATCGAAATATGACAAACAATCTACGTTGAAGTCTTTGTATGTACATGAGACTGAAAGCTTTTGAGTGGTAATAATATTATTTTTAAATTACTATTATTTAGATCTTTAAATTTAAAGGCTCATGTCACATTATGTATTATTCGTTTACATTGTGGGGCGTTTCTTTTTTTCTTTCTTTATCTGTATTCAGATACATAATTCTTCAAGAATTCCAATCTACTTATCTCTACAATAATCATTGTTATTAGTTATTACATCTTTACTATCTTTTATCCATTTTTTTTTTTTTTTTCATTTCCCAATCTAATTTTATTGCAAACAAAGTTCGCAAAGTTTTTTTTTCGCTATTCTCTATCTGTCAATTCGTCAACTCATTCTTATCACTATACTAATTATTACGTTATATAGTTACTAAACTTGCAACTAAATTGATACCAAGGTTTTCTTCGTATCATCAATTCAAATTTCAAACTAATCATATGGACAAATTTCATCCATTGCTTTCAACTTTATTTCCTCATTATTACTAATAGCTTCAATTGTTTGGATATAACTTATTGCTTATTTCTATTCATTTACTATACCGTCATTTGCCTGGCTTTCATTTTTCTATTTGCTGCAGATTTTTGTTTGTCTTTTTTCTTCCATAAAGTGGGAAACATCTATCATATTACAGCTTTTAACAGCTTTTAATTTCCTATTTCAAATTTTATTCATCCTATCATTGACTGAATTACAATTCGGACATAAATTCTTAAACTTTTATTTCGGAACCGATCTCAATTTTCAATCATTTAAAAAGAAATCCGTGTATGTTGCAGCTCGTTTTACGTTGCTATCACAGATGCCATACATTCTGGTCAGGGGTAACCTTGCTTCATATAGTCACAGATATCCCTGGAGAGTACTTGTCTCAGGTCTCAAAGGTACTAAAATTATGTTCTCTTCTCAATCGCGGGTAGAGAGAGAGAGAGAGAGAGAGAAAATTGATCATATTAGTTTCAAATAGTTGGAATCTAGCTAAGTAATGAGCTTAAATTGAATAATAATTCGAGCTCTCTCTACCCCCTTGATTAAATTCCAACTCACAATGCCGAAACACATTCAAGATATTACGCATTCTCATCGTACAGCTTGTAGAAATTCATTTATAAATAGCAATATTTACCTCGCTACTCATTTTATATTGGATAGGTTTCAATTTTCTAGAAATTTTTTAAGCTCCTTTAATCAAAGATATCCTGTTCCTTTAAATTCACCGATATTTAATAATCTGATAATGAATCACCTGGAAGATTCTTTCTAATCTCTTAATTATTGCTCTATCATTATTATCATTATAGTAGGATAAATACAGGAGAGATAAGTTATCAGTGGATAACGTGACAAATGTTTAGTCTTGACTTATCGATTCTCAGAAATAACTGAGTGGCTATGTATGAATAGCTCATTTGTAAGAATTGGCTTGATTTCAGCTGCTGACATTGAACAGTTGACTAGATTCGCTTCTGGAGGATACTGCGACGATTCTACTATTGTTTATCTTCAACATCCCTGCGTTATTTTGACTGCTCTTGAAGTACTTGGATATAAAGTTGTCGCTTCTTCAAGTACCAGTGTCAAACAGGACTACAATGAATACATGTGGACTATGAGAAAGGATTTCGCTGAACCTGAACCAGAACCACCAATTAAACCTGGTGAGTTGATTTTATAGTTTTCATATCATTTTATTTCATTATATTTAAAATAATGATGAAGTTTTCTTTATTCTCTTTATTCTTGAATCACAACGAAATGAGATATGATTCTGTATAGAATTAAGACATTTTAAATACTTAATTATAAATTGTAGAAAAAAAAGTCTTGTTACATAATTTGAGGAAACGAATATTTTCATCTGAAAAATATAGATAAGGCTTTATTATTCAATACATTGGGTAGTACATATAGGGTTCGAACTACAATAATTGTACAGACGAACATTGTTTCGTTATTATCGATATTATTCATTATTCTTTAATTTTCATTTTCAATCTTTAAAGTACCCAGTTTTCGATTTTTTAGTATTAAATTCATTTTGTTTAGCATCTCTGAATTTGATCGTATACTATCAACACTATAAATTTCATTGATTAGGAATTTATTAAGGATCGTGTAAAATTGAAATAAAATTTAAAAATTGCGCGAATATAATTTCTACGATAATGAAACAACGAGGAATTCATCATTTTGGTCATTCCTTCAAATATTGGATTCGCGATTAGCGATTTCTCGTTTATGAATCACGTTTATCGAATACCAGTCCTCGATTTTCGGCTTTCTTTACCCCCCTCCATTCTCCGTATCGTAATCGTTGCGTATTTACACATAACGTATACATATACCTAATACCTATACGTATACGTATACGTGCGTCATGTATGCTGCGTGTCCGGTTTCGTAGATCAATGAAACACATACTATTATAATTTTATAGTATATAAAGAGATATACTAGTATATTGCGTTCGAGAGAATAAAATCTCTCTGAATAAGAAAACGGCAAATCATTTATACTGTGAAAAAAAAAAAAAGAAATCGTGCTTTCGGTGTCATTCTACGTATCTGACGTTTCGTGCAATCTATTTTAGGTTATGTATTCGTTGTTACTATATTATTACGTCAGTTAAAGTCGTTTTCATTCTCCTATACGTATAAATATTGATTATCATTTATTGAAATGATTGATTAGAGCGAAGAATTGAAAACGCTTTACTAATTGAGTTAGTGAAAAAAAAAAAAAAAAAAAAAGAAATTATAAAATATTTAATTCCAATAATTTAAAAGAAGAAAGAAAGTAATCGTATGCACGGTTGAAAAATGGTGAAAAAACGAGGAATCGTGTGGAATTATTTCAACAAAAAGGTAGACGGATCTCAAGTTATTGCATTTTGCAAATTCTGCGAACAATCTTACATTCAAAATGCTACACGTATGGAACGGCACATGGAGCGTTGTCAAAAATGCCCTGAAGACGTAAGGCAACAGTTTATACAAGCCGCTCACAGCAAGAAAAATAAAGGAAATGTTACTAGTATAAAGAAAAATGACTCCTGGCCTAATCAAGAGCCTTCGATAGAACAGAGCAATATCACAGACACAGAGCTAGAAGATTTGGACGAATGGGGATACAGAAATCAAATATACACGGACACAGTTGGCAGCAATATTCAACCTAACGTTGAACTGGTTATGCAGAGCGGAAATGCGCAATGGGCTAATCGAGATACCGAAATACAGAATAATGAATCTGGTAGCAATGCTGGGAACAGAGACTGGGAAGGAAATAGAGGTGCGACTGACGCTGCTGCGGCTGGTAAATTCTATTCTCCTTTAATGAAAATTGAAGATAATAATAAGATACAAGGAATTTTTATCGTTTTTCAATCGAATTTCACTCAAGTCTGGTTTTTAGCTGGATCACAAGACAGAGGAGCAAATCTTGAGAGAAGGGGATTTGCCACTAGGAGAATTTCACCTTGTTCTTTACTTGCTATGCGTTCGGCAGCCACACACTCTCCGCTACAGAGTAAAATATATCAGGAACAACTTTTGGAAAGGAGAGCTGCTAGACGTACCGCCGAACTTGAACTCAGAAGAAAGACTTTAGAGCTTGAAAGATTCCAGTGGGAATATGAGAGAGATAAAGCTCACAGCGAACTACGATGGGCCCATGAAACTAGAATGATGCAACTCAAGGAGGAAAGGGAACGACAAATTATCGATCAGAGTAGATCCAGGTTGCCTCATGTTATCTGACGCAGTTCTGTTGTCAGTCAAGTAAAAGAAAATACTCCGTAATACTTGTATGGAGAATTTTGTCAAGCGGCCAATATAATTTTTCATTTCATTCCATTTCATTTCATTTCATTAGTAAAGAGCTTTTACTTTACTCGGGCTGATATTATCCTCTAAAGTCTTGTTAGTATATTTATAAAAAGAACCGAACTGTAATTTAACGATGTAAAATAATAAAGTTCTCATTCTTATAATTCTTGTCATTTTCATTCTAAATCCTGTATTAAATTTTGGCAATTGGATATTTTTGTCAATTAAATGCAAAGATTACAGAGGTGGGATTTTAACGGTCTTTGTTTTTTCTTCTTCTCACATTCTAGAGCTGAAAGATAACGTCGTTTAGAATCTGTCTACTCAAAGAGATAGCAATGACTGAAGCCATGTCCGAGAAATTGGCTAGTATGATCAACACAGAAAACTATTCTTACATTGCTGTGAAAGCTTCGCCTTTCGCTGACGACTGCGCTGTTTTTGGTCTGTCACGGGAGGAGGCTCTCGCACTCACTACACGCTTTCCAAACTCTGGCCAAAATGTGATCAACGGCGTAACGGTCAGAGGTGACTATATAATGTCTTATTAAATCATCACGCGCTTTACATTGAAATCTTTTAACTTTTTAAGGAATATCCTTCCCTTCTTTATGTTCATTTTCAAATAAATCTTCGTAGTCAAATGTTTGTCAAATTAAAATAAAGATAACTTGATAGATAATTGATAATTGGAAAAAACCACGGACTAAATCGATCCATTTTTCTTTTTCTCTTAAGGACCACCACTTCCTGTTATAAACGTTTTGGCGCAGCTCGGTTACAAGGTTGTTTCTAGTACGGGTGAAGCGGAAATACTTTGGACCATGCAAAGGGAGATTTGAGCGTGATTCAAACACTTGTATTAGCCACTTACCTATATGATTAAGCACCGATTGCACAATGAATGTAAAACCACACCACAAGCCTTCTTATTCCAATGAATGTCTGCGTGAGAATATACCAGAAAGCTGAAAGTCTAAAATGTGTTGATGGAGAATCAACTTTGCATACGTTCGGCTTGGACCAAAACTAACTTAAGTAGAATTTGATGTTTTTAATGGTTGATAAATACTAAAGTACTAGGTATTTTATCGCTTCTTTATTGCGCACCAATTGCAACTTACTCTTTACTAGATCTATCTAACGTTTTATAGATAGTGTTCAAAATCATTATCCCATAGTTACAGCAGATTACTGGATGAAAAATTGTATTTTTTCAAAGACATGCATAATGTTGCAGTGGGCCTAGTCCAAGTAATCCTTGGGAGTGAGCTGACTGCAAAAAATACTTAAAATTATAAACAAAGAGTCAAAACTTAGGTAGTTACCATTTAATATATCTAAGAAGTACATTAATATTGATACATAACATAGCTTAAGGGGGGGGTAGGGTCTGTAGGCTGAAAAAATGACCATTTTTTATAATTTTTTTTCCGGCTAATAGCTGAATATTATTTATTTTCATAAACGGCTCCGGATAAAGTAACATGTTATCAATAAGTGGTATTTTTTTTTAGTCAAAATATTAAAAAATGAATGATTGGCAGCAGATTTCCGAAGACGCCGCGAAAAAAAGTTGGCTTTCCGTTGCCCTGATAACTCCTCACTGGATCATCCGAAATCAAAAAACCAGGAAATTTTGAAAACTATATGAATTTCCCCTGAAATTGACGGCACGGAATTTTTTGTAGGATTTTTTCTTAATTTTTGGAGGCACTTTGAAGTTAAAACAGCGATTTTCGGCGAAAAAAAAGGTCTAATTGTTATTGTAAAATCAATATTTATTGTAAATTTTGAAAAAACTCGATGTCAATGTCTGAAAAAGTAGATCAAGAATATGGGGTTAAATTTTCATAAGGATCGGTTCATTAGATTTCGAGATATCGCGGCAACGGACTTTGAAAAAGGTAGTTTCGAGATAAACGCGTTTAAAGTTTTCAAAGCGTTCAGCGCTCGAATTTCGAGATTTGAACATCAATAATCGAGTTTTTTATGTTGCATACTTACACATAGTATATATATATTATAGATGTATATATACATGTATAACACGAGCCAAATTGTATACAGTTACAAGGTAAAGGTTTCGGAACATAAACAATAGAGGCGGAGCAGCTGCCAGATGTTCCTCGGCTTACCTGCCGGCTCAGGCCGGCACTGAACAGAGCGCTCCGCTGTAAACATCACAACTCTCATAATTTTGCTCCGATCGCTTTGAAAATTTTACACACTATTCTTTAATGTCTATACTTTCATATGAGCAAATAAAAAAAAAATAAAAAATTTGAAATTTCAAGACCCTACCCCCCCCTTAAAGCTATGGTAAGGTACATCCTAGCCTGGGTCGTTATATTAATATTATATTACCAGAAAATCGAATCCCCAGATAATTTAACGACCTGAAATATTAGTAAATTCAACAATTTGTTATTACATTATGTTTCCAAGTTTATAACGAAAGTTTAACTGTACATTTAGCTGTTGTAGTTACTTAAATATACAATTTAACATTTATCATGAGAAAGGGAGGAAAAACTATTGATAGAAACTTGACAAGGGCACAATGATCAACGTTTTCAATTAAGTTTAAATTATGGTAGTCAAAGTACCTTTTAATGACACAATCAGTAGATGGTGAAAAACTGCATTAAACTAACTTTGAATGAAAAATTTATAACAATTGTTATACATAAATAATATCTTCATCCTCGGTTACCAAATACTGAAATATAACAAGTTACCTAAATAATTCTTACTATAAAGTCAATATCGTATGATACTGACGTATCGTTACTTCGCAATGTCTACCTGCGGATCCTTATGACTGGGGTATTATCACTCATTGGTAGCGTACCTGCTACTCAAATCCTGTATTCGATGTTTTTACGTCTCGTGTGATTGATATATGCTATATACTATATGTATAAATATCTTTAATTTATCATGCTGTAACAGTGAATTACTGTTTTTCAAATTATTTTATAAGCTGTCTTAGTTCTGTTTCTTCATTCTTCTTATCAAGTCTAATATTTAGTTTCTTTTGATTCGATTATTCCTTCTAGTTTATATAAATCCTAAATACCTACGTTGAAATACTTTTGTAATTAAATTACGGAGTTTGGAACGCGTCTAGTGAGCAGATATGCAAATATTGCGATTTTTCTTACAGACATCCTAGTATTATATACTTTTTACTTATTAAATATGACTGGCACAGTTTCAACTGATCTTGCCACAAACTGTGTATTATCCCACTTCTGTAATGTTAAACGTACATATTTTAGTTTCGTAAGGTGGAGGAAATAATTTTTCAAATCTATTACTTGGGATTATGGAATTTTTTTCGTTCAGAAAACTGGAAAAAGAGAAACAAAACTTATTAAACAAGTTTTCCAAACTCCTCATTCCAAAATAATAACAATTGTATTATCCCTGTATAAAAATCGTTAAATATAATAATATATGATACATTGACATACTTTTTTTTTTTGTAAATTCTTGAAATCCTAAATAATCATTATTGCATACTCAATTTTATTTTACATTGATTTCCAGGCGAATCAACATGTCGTACAATAATTGCGAAGGACACGCTTGCTCGACTGAGAGCTCCTCATCTGTTAGGCAAACTTTAGAGGAGATGGATTTTGAAAGAGGGATTTGGTACGCAGGTAAATAATTCGGTACTACTTTTGTTCATAAATATGATGAGTTTTTATTTATCGAGGGCAAAAAACTAAATAATAATTAACGATTTACAGCTCAACAAAACGATTCCGATAGAGTGGAAAATCTTCTGAGGAAAGGAACCCCTGTTGATAGAGAAGACCTGGCGGGATATACAGCCTTACATTACGCTTCTAGAAACGGTCATATTTCGTGCTGTAAAATACTGTTGGAAAATGGAGCTAATGTTAATGCTCAAACTCGGTCAGGAAAGGCTACAGCACTTCACAGAGCAGCTAGTCAAGGTCATATCAGTATTATTGAATTACTTCTGAGGGCTAAAGCGGATGCTAATATCAAAGATGCGGATGGATTCACGGCTCTCCATAGAGCGATCAAAGCTGAAGCTGTTACAGTTTGTCGGATATTAATTCCCAGGACTGATCTTCTAATTGGTGATAATCAAGGCAGGAGTTGTGTGCAATTAGCTGTTGAGAATGGAAACAAGGAGATAGTTGATTTAATTGAAGGAAATTAAATATGACTGAGTACGGATTTGGATTGAGTGGGAATTTGGTGTGTTATGATCATTTTGTTTTATAAGAATAGAAAGAAGTAGAGAAATGAATAAAGGAAGAATCATTTTTCTTTTTTCTTTTTTTTTTTTTTTTTTTTTCGAACTTATGAATTCAACTTGTGTGTTTGACAATAAAAAATTATTTGATATTACGATGTAGTAACGGGATACCGTAGTGATAACGACTGTAATAATATTAACGATTTTGTCGCAATTAATAATTCATAGACGTAGATAGAATGAAATTTATTAATAACAGTACAACAGAGTGGTAATTTTTTGTGGTCGATTATTCAATAGTGAAAAAGGAAAATCCAGCAACGGACTTTGTGGCATATGAACGAAGAAATTCCATAAAGGCAATTTCTATACATAGTAGAATGTTTCCTCGATTTTCGAAAAGATTACGATCTCCTCTACCTTTATGTTCGTCTGTTTTCGAACAACTATTGTTACCCGACAATATTTCACGACAATTTTGTTTTTCCGCTATTAAACTCGGGAGTCTTGTTTTTTTAGTCTAATTAACGTCTTTAAAAATATGTTTCTTTCTTTGACGTCAATCAATAGGATCTGATAAGTTGCGTTGATCAATTATTAATCAGTAATTAAAATCGTTCTAGCTGGTATCTAATCTTTGATACTTTTTATTTCGATTTTCCTTCAATTTTCTCTCGTGTTTGAAGTTGGAAGAAAAAAAAAAAGCAATATTAAATAACTAATTGAAAATGCCCCTCTAATTAATAATACAATCTGAAAGCTTAATAAATCATAATCGAGTCTGAGAAAATAATGTTCGTCTAGACTATCCTTTCCTCTAGACTTCATACTGTTACAACTGAAATTGCTACAACCGGTAAGTAAAAGTTCGCCTGTAGCTTATAGCATGCAGGTCCGTTTAGCGCCGCTCTTTGTCGTCCGCGCGCGAAATTCACAGTTATATTTATTAACTTGTAGAAGAGAGAGGTGGGGAAAAGGGGTAGAGGGGAGGTAAGGTAACACAGTCTTCCGTATTGTATAAACTATAAAGGAAAAAGTCAGGTGAATTTAAATCATTTATTAAAAATCTTTCGCGCGTCATCGTACATAGGTATAGGTAGGTAGGTATGTAGGTTCGTTAGAGCCGCATAGTATAATAATTGTATAACCGAGAATAACATCTATAATAATCTATTGTGAAAATAATATGAAATACAATCAACATGATTGAAAAATAATATCTTTCGACAACAGCCAGTTGTGGTTTATTTTTTATTTTTCATTTTTCATTTTCTCCGCACGACTATCATTCTGAAACCGAAACAATTCTAATCAGAATCTCGAAATCAACCTTCTCACTCTTACGATTAGTTAGAATCGGAACAAACATATTGATGTTATTTCATCGCATTGCTGTATTCAATAACTTCGTAATCGTCGCGCTATTGTCTTTTCGGTTGCATAATCTTTCTAAATTATAGTATACTTATGATAAAAATTCGAATAAATATTATAGGTAGGGATAAGAAAGAAGTGCAATAGTGGAATGAAACAGCCGAGAGATAGATGGATGCGAGGAAAGAAATAGGACGAAAGCATGTAGGTCGGTTAGTCTAGTTTTCTGCGGGACGAGTGATTGCCTGGTGCTGGCTTCTGCCCGTCTCCGCGTGCACCAGCGTGCACTTGGTCTTGATATTGAATCGTAGGATTTTACGATCGTTGGTTAGTATAGAGTTGGGTGTTCGACGTATCGCGAAAACCGCGGCCGCCGGAGCCCCACGTAAGATAAAGGTGCTGCCGTCTAGCGGATTAAACCGCTGTTCTGGTGTGCTTGCAGTTCATTGCGTTGAGTCAGTTGTTTAACGTAAACCCAAGTGGGTTTGCGTATCGACTACTAGTGTGCCCGGTTTTGTATACCGCTCGTATTTTAAACTGATTGTTTTGACTTTGTGTACACCCAAGTTTAGTTAAGTTTAGTTACCATGAAATCTAAGAGCGTTAATCGTGTTTGCCAATCAAATACTGAACAGCTATTTATCAACGCGACGTAAACAATCCCTTGGAAGAAAACTCTGTCGTTTATATATTAGTGTATAGTGTGTGTCGTGCTGTGCTGTGCTGCTCTGCTCTGCTCTGCTCTGAACTCCCACACGTCGGATAGTGAATACGTGTTTTATTATAATGTAAAAATTAAAAGGTAACATAATGAATATCGTGTTTTGTGTGTTACACCGTGTATTTTCACCTTGTTTATCAACCCACCGCGACTCCATCTCGGCGTCGCTACTCGCTAGAGATGCCCGTGGCCCCACGGGTCCGTGGTGACAATCGCGAAGCAATGTAACCCCCGTAGTGACGTCAGGTTATACCTAATCAACGTCGACACGCACACGTATTATAGATAGACGACGGTACGAACTGAGAGCGCGGGCGCGCGCGCCTATCTACGTTTATTATTGCATCCGTGGACTTCGGTAGTATCGCTCCTTGGTAATATTTAACAATATACGCGCAACATTCATTATCTGTATTTTGTGCTGGATAGGAGTAGCCGATAATATACAATTATTGTCTTACTATTCGATAATATCAAGATAGTGAGAATGTAGAAAATAAATAAAAGAAAGAAAAAAAAAAAAAACAAAACAACTCGACCAGTAGAGCCATCGTCTCATAGTTGCAAGAGTAAAGTGAAGTTGCAAGCAGTTAAGAAACAGTGAGACGGTATGGTTTGTGATCAGTTTTGATTACGAACAACTGTGGATATTTTCTATTTCTTTTCGTCTAGTATTACGTCGGCGAAAAATATAGGTTTTTTTTTTTTTTTAATTATTTTACCCTTCGATCGGCAGTGTCGAGGCGAGAAAAAGAGAAGGCGTAATTTTTACAACGCGGCTGCTGGTCTATCGCGAAAGTTGTTAGTTCGTGGTTCTTCGCGTCGTGTCTTCTTTCTACTGCGTTTATTATCTTGGTTCTTTATAGACGAAAAATTTTCTAGTTTAGAAAATTCGGTGTTTATACTCGCGACTCGCGGATGGACGAGATATCTAAAACCAGTTATTCGACGATCTTATTGAATACATCGCACGTGCAAACGGTCATGTATGTACACGTCCTCGATACATTCTCATAATTACCACTTTGGTTCGTTCGCGCGATCAACAAACCAGCCTAGCCTAGCCTTAGAAACGCAACCAACCTTGTAATCAAAACTTGTACAACATACATATACGTATTCTCGTAATCTAATAACCAGCTAAACTATCTACATAGTTATAATGTCGCGAATCTTAACTAATAGTAAGTCGAAACCGGGAAAGAAATTTGGTGTTATTCAACGCGTTGTAGTTGCCAAGGTTCTAAAATAATTATAACTTATACTTAACTATGAAATAAAAATGGAAAAAAAATTCAAGACCTGACAATCGGTTAATATTGAACGATGCGTTGAAAACAAAAGAATCTCGGTAATTGTTACTTAAGTAGTTTATTGAACATCGTATCACTGTTTTATTATTCATTATCTGTTAATATCTACCGCTTCTCATTCTCTTAGACGTTTTCTAACTGTGAATCAACGTCAGTGTCGCGTATTATAATATTATATTATAGTAATAGTAGTTGTTCTTCTCGTGTCAATATGCGACTTGATGATATGGTGATAAAACGAAAAGAAAAATAGAAATAAAAAAAGCTTATTTATAATAACTATATAACCTATAGGAACGATCGTTAAAAATACCCATAACTGACTATCAAATACTTCGAATCCGTAGTGCCAGGTAATAAATCTAGTGGTTATAGATTCCTAAAGTTTGGTAAATAATTTACTGTCTTTCTATCCCTCTCTCTTTCTTTCTCTCGCGCGCTCGGTTATCCCATTCCCAACGATCTCCATTCTTACCAAAGAGCTCAAAGAGTGAGTTAGTGGAGTGGAGTGATTCGTGCTTTTTGAGGTTAGGGTTACCAAATATTTCTTATATCTATTTTTTTTTTTTCTTATTTATTTTTTTCTTTACGTCGCTATATATTTTATGGAATATATATTATCGGTGTTAGCATCTCTTCGTCTTTTTACGCGTTTTTTTTTTTTTTTTTTTTTTTTTTTTTCAAACAGTCATTCTCCAAACCCCTTCGTCTTTAGTTTTGAGCTATTGTTCGTCGTCTAGTTGGGTTTAGTGCAGTTCAGTTCGGATCGTAGTTCTTTGTTTTTTATTTCCATTTTCTCAATTCGAGGTCCCGAAATTTTTCTCTTTTTCTCTATTTATTTATTTATTTATTTGTTCATTCATTCATCTCGCTTTAGCCTCTTGTCTAAGATTCTCGATCGTATTATACTACGTTACATACGTGCATATATATATGCGCCATACGAAATACGATAATTTTTCTATCATTAGCAACGATATATTAAATTATATTGAATTTTCTGTATTCAGATTTGGGTCGTCAACGACGCGAATATTAAATCTAGGTCGGATGTGACGTGTTTTCTCTGACCTCCACACCGTATTATATGTATGTATCTATACATACATAGGTATACATATGATATATATACACATGCGCATACCTATACTATACGTATTTAAAACATTTGATTCACGACGACGAAAACTACAACTAATACGACGATGATGAGATAATATTTATTGTTGTTTCGTTTCTTTTAATTATCATTATTATTACTATTATCATCATCACCAGTGGGGGGGTGGTGGTGTGTGTGTGTGGATTCTAAGAATTTAGTGAGTGGGGTGTATAATAACATTCTATCATATTATCTCGCGTGAAACGAATTTTTATGTAAATAATTAAACACAGTTCAAATAATAATTGAAACAATACAAATTTAAGAATAAAAAATAATATAAAAGAGAAAATATAACAAGTGTGTGAAACAACGGGATTTATAACATGTTTAACTATATGGTCTGTGCAGAGGCTGACTAAGTGATATTACATAGTGTTTGGTTTTATATAATAATATATATATATATATATTCAAATATATATTCATACTATATACGTGTAATAAATAATAACAATAAAAGAAGGAAAAAAAAAAAAAAAAAAAAAAAAAAGTTTGGTGAAAACTATAACAATTAGTTTAACCATAAAACAAATCTTCGAAGAAATATAAGTTTGTTTAAGTACAACCAGTGATCACGGATTTCTCTTCGCTTTATCATCTATCGCCTAACCTCGATGAGAGGAGGCACATGTCAATTGTTGCTGCTGAAAATGCAGGGTAAGAATTACTTTATTATTATTATTATTATTGTTATCATCATATATTATCCTGAATACAAGTTTGTATTAAATGATGTCATTCGTGATTTTTATACGCCATAATATCGATTTTATTTTATGTTTGACGATGTGGTTTCTCGATGTTATTTTTATTTTTTTATTTTTTCATTTATTCTTTTCTAACTACAAGATTCTATACCGCAGCTAAAAAATAAGTTTACTATATTATTTTATAGCTGTATAATATTCTTATCGGTTATAAATGATATCTTTGGAATACACTGCTTGAATAATATAGTACCGTAACCATACCATACCATCCTGCGTGCTTTAGTTTAGTTATAAGATGGATATAAGTTGTAACTCAAGTTATGCCAACGTGGCCCCACCGATACGTAGTATATACGATGATAATAATTATTCTCTCAAAGTCTTATCGACTCGCGATTATATTATATATCCATCTTGATCGTAGGCAGGTGTAAACCGATCGTTTTTAGATCTTGAAATAATCATAATAATAATAATAATAATAACAAAAAAAAATTAAAAAAAAAAAAACCTTCGAGAATTAATTAGTTTGAAATAATCTACTACCTTTTACATTTACCAGCATTTAGATTAGAATTTTTCATTTTTAATCATGATTTTATGAAATTGATAGCGATTAGTTTTTTCTTTTCCCATTTTTTTTTTTTTTTTAAGGACATGTTTCATTTTTCTGGGGGGGGGGGGGGGGGGGGATCTAGTTAATCCATCTTTGAACAACTGGGCTACCGAGTAAAGAAATATTGGTCATTTTTAAGAATACTTGACTGACACTCAATTCCAAGGTGATATTAACAAATTGACGAAAGACATGCCTTTCGGTTGTCTCGACGGTGCCAAGTTTCACTAATTTAGCTATATTGCCAAATCTCACATTTCTTAAATACGGAGGAAAAAGAAAAGCAAAACAACATGTGCAATGAAATTCCATACAATTCTTTCTCTTCGGTTTTCAAAATTAGATACCGTATAGCTAAATACTACTCTATCACCATTTCAATTATTCTTGACGATAATACGAGGATCATAAGTTCTTTTTTTCTTCTCTCTCTCTCTCTCTTCTTGGATAGGAACATTTGAGACCAGAACAAAAGTAGCATAAAACATTCAAATATATACCAGCAAAGTCTATTTTACTGTCCAAATGAAAATTTTCGAAAAAAAAAAAAAAAAAAAAAAAAAACTTCATAAATAAGTATAAAGAAAAATTTGAGTTTTTTTTTTTTTTTCAAAGTTTCTCCTATATTTATTTTTTATTTTTATAGGTTTATATTTGCTTCAATTAACGATTCCTGGCGAATGGCCAATTTTCTAATCGTATTGAGATTATTTGTTAACTGGGTCGAAGTCGTATGCTTAGCGTAGGTGAAGCATAAAAAGGAAAAAAAGAAAAAAAAAAAAAAAAAATACCAAACATACATACCTATATAAACTTCGGTCTCCACTTATCCCGAGTTTTTCTCTTTGTAGATATTCGACGTATTATACTCTTTACTAAAAAAATCGACGTTTCATACTTATTACTAATATGGTTCGAACGGAGCGATTCGATCGAACTAGGTAGGTAGTGCTCGGGCCGCGTGACATGTAGGTAATATGTTTCAATGCTAACGCGGAGAAAGTGGACCACAACTCGCGAGTAATAATCTCATTGTTGCGTAACTGCAGCAATAGCAGTAGCAGTATAATATATAAGTATAAGCTTATATATGTACGTAGTCGTTTACTCAATGTTGAGGGCGCACTTGAAACTGGACGAGAGACAAATTTAATCTGAGTTTAACATACTAAATGAAATGAAATAAGATTTCATTTTGAAATGACATACATATATGTATATTTGATGAATTTGTGATTTATCCATACTATATAGATGGTAGAACGTCGCGGCGTAGCGTATACATATGTCGAGTTTTAGATTTCCGCTTTTGTTAGATCTGGACTTCGCTCGCGGGCAAAGGCGACAAAGATAGTATAAAGAAATGTGATTCGATAGACTGCTGCCAGAGAGAGCCTTCTTGGGGCTTGATACTTTAAATAGAATTTAACGAACAGCTGACTAAAACGAGCTCTTAATTCACGTCTCTTTCTCTCTCTCTCTCTCTTTACAACTCGACGTTCCTATTCAAACACTATTTTTTTCACTACATTATTATTATTGTTATTTTTCGTTTTAATCAATAGCTATAATGATTCAACTCTCCATGCACGTACCTTCGCACATTTGTAATAAAATATACGTGAACTGGAAAAAAAAAAGAAAATAATTATAAAAAAAAAAAAAAAAAAAAAAGACAAGAAAAAAATCTCATATATAGCTTCAGGTCAAAATCAAGTTTAGTACCCACATCTATTTAAGTGACGTGAATTAAGAGGCGTCGATTTCATTTAGATTTTAGAAATCGTCCATCGCTCGCTCGCTCGTTCGCTCATTACGTCATAAATTTTAGTCTCTGAGTTGTAGTAAAACTAGCGGAGACTGACTCGCGGTAGCAAGAGCTCGCACGATCTGACCGATACTTTTTGCTAGCTAGTTCCCTCGCCTCGCCTCGCCTCGGTATCTCTATCTCTTTATCTCTCATTCTGACTAATTGCGAACTCCTTGCTGCCTAGAGCGGCATCACCTACCTCTACCAGGGTCAGATGCTGACTTACGACGCGAACTGTGCAGAGAGTGGGAGAAATGAAGGGATTCGAACGCGAAAAATGAATCTTCGATATACCTACTATCGTTGTTCAATAAAAATGGATCAATTTTCATTTATTTAAATGATGACGAGTTTTTTTTTTTTTCAAATTTATTTATTTATTTGACATTTCATTTTATTTCATGTATCTATACTATAATACAATAGATCGAGGAGAGATATAAATGTTGTATACATAGGAGTACATAAATGGAAAAGGAAACTTTGATAAAGATATATATATATGGAACAGAAGAGAAAAAAAAGAAATGAAGAATAATATGAAATGAATGCGAATATAATCGTATACTATATATTATACTATATTAATAAGTAAATGAAATAAAGAAAAATTTAGAGCAAGGCGATAACAAACGACCCCGTTATTAATAATTACTTTTATAACAAGTTTCTGAGATATATGTATACCTACTCTTTATGCTGCCACTGTTGTTGCTTTTGCTGCTGGACAAAATGATGGCGAGAGGAGGTTGTAACAGCTGCAGCTTCACAGTTCTTACGATAATAAAGAATAACACCTATACAAATTATAATATATCTTATACCGAAAACAAATATTTCATCAAATGTGACGCGCGCTGTTGCTTCTTCTTCGACGCTGTATCGAAATTTAACGAATAACATTTTCTGTATTTTTTACCTATACGTGTATATTAAATACCTGATCATCATCAGTCCAATTATTGCGAGTGAATCGCCATCGTATATATTACTATACGCACACTGTGCATTATCAGAATTTAAAATGACCTCGAAGTAGGATTTTGACACGTATATGTCTCCCTGTCGTCGTTGTTGCTTATATGCAACAGCAACCGCAACGAAGCTTATCATTCATATCATAAAACCACGCGACTGCAGACGCTTATCTTTAGGCAACTAATTATTATTTGTATATAAACAACCAGAGTGATTTAAGAAAAATATTATTCGTCCACAACCTACGCTAATATATATACGCGTCATCATACATCTTCGTACTTTTTTTTTTTTTTTTTTTTCATTTTCTTTTAATTTATTTATAATCACGATATTATACTCCGGCCGCGATTATGCGACGGGACATAAGGAACAAGTTTCCGGTCAACGTATGGATAATTATTTATTTATTTTCCTCAAACGTTCTTTAATCGTCTATCAATTTTCATTTTCTGATGTAGGGGTATACCTACCATTCGCTTTGCTATACATATAATACTCGAATCTTTTGCGGTATAATTACCTAAGTATACCTACAGCAGCAGTTTAAGGTATATATACATCACTACAATTCACACTAGTACTGCTGCAGTTGCGGTGTAACAGAATCAGCGAATTGAGATGCGGCATGCGGCCAAAGTTTCCGCGGGGGGCAGTGACTCTTGCAGCGGGGCATGCCTTAACCTTGACAACTGTTCTTAAATTAGGTTTACGTTCTGTTCGAACAAGTTTACGAGCTGAGTTGTTCAAACCGTTAAAATCTGCATCTGTACGAATTAAGAAAATTATCAAACGCAGGATTAGCCATAGCTTATTTATACATATGTAATTCCTTCATGTATATAATGTATATAATATATTATTTTAATACATATACGTGAAACTGTGTGCATGGGAAGTGGTTGTAGTTATATCTTTTTCTCTCTTCTTCTCCGTAATTAAAATTCAAAAGTATAATATAACATATATTTCTATTTTTTCATTACTTTTTAGACTCAGGTGTAGATAATTTGAAATTGAATGATGAGTATTCTGTTTTTTTTTTTTTTTTCTCTCTCTCTCATTTTTCTCTCATTTTTCTCTACTTTTCGTAAGCTGATTTTTAACTGACTTTCAACAGTGCGACATAATAATGATTATTATACTTATACATACATATTATATACCCTGTATGCATACACTATGTACGCGTATGTGACAACGATTCGTTTCGTTTACCGCAACTGATCGTGAGATAATGTGTTTCAAAGTACATACATACAACGTCGTTCCCAACGCCCGCCCGTTGCTCTTTTGAACCTTAGAAATTGCGACGCGATACTATTTCGTGTTATACTTTAATGGAAGTTATAGTGCGCAAGGAGCGGAATTACAAGTTACGTTTAATATGACATACGTATATACATACAAATGTAGAACAAAAAGAGCAAATTAAATAGAATATAAAAATCATACCTCTTTCTTCCTTTCTTAAATTTCATTTTTATTCAATATTTCGTACACGCTGATTGCCATAAAACGTCATTAAAGTATGCGAATTCATTCGCCCTGTAATCAATAAGTGATGACGACACAATTAACGTGAAAAAAAAAAAAAAAAAAAAATCAAATCGAAATTAAATTGAGATACAGAAATAATTGTGTCGTGGGATGATACATTTTTCATTTTTTTTTTTTTTTCTTTCTTTTTTTCTTCTTTCCGCGAAATACCGTTCTTTTATAGAAATAAACATGTATACCTACTAGGGTGTCCGTTATTTACCAATTTGTTTTTTTTTCTATGCAGCGCCCCCTTAATTTTTAGTTTAGTTTAGTGATCTAAAAAAAAACATCAGACGAAAATAAGCCCTTAATGTTCATATTAAATGGTGCCTCAAAGACGATACATTTTCCATTTAAATAACATGGGATTTTGTCACTTTTTACATTTAATTATTTTTTTTTCTGAGCAAATGAATATAAAGCAACAAAAGACATATATTCTTGTAGGAAATTAAACGCTGTACAAAAAAGATCTCTTATGATTTTTCGATAAATTAACTTTTTTCAAAGTTATTTAAGGTTAAAGTTGAACTTAAGTTATTTTTCAAATTTTTCCACTTTGACAGCAAAATTATTACCATTTAGATATAAATGAATTGTTTATATCGAAGAATAACTGGTTCTCACTGTGTTATATAAAAAATTACTAAAAAAAAAATATATATATTCATTTGCTCAGAAAAAAAATAATTAAATGTAAAAAGTGACAAAATCCCATGTTATTTAAATGTAAAATGTATCGTCTTTGAGGCACCATTTAATATGAATATTAAGGGCTTATTTTGGTCTGATGTTTTTTTCTAGATCATAAACTAAAAATTTAGGGGGCGCTGCAAAGAAAAAAAAAAAAAACAAATTGGTAAATAACGGACACCCTAATACCTACATATATATTTCTACTAGTGCGATATTTATTCGATATCTGTGTACGAGTCGTGCCTATGCGAGGTTTAACAAGCCGCGTTCAAATTAAAGTGACACAATCAAAGACGAGTTGAGAAGGCAGTTTTGTTTAGAAAGTTTGTTCGGAAGGTCGCACTGCTACTGCTCTTGCTCCTGCTGCCTACTGCGTGCTGCTTGCTGCTTGCTGCTTGCTGCTTGCTGCTGCGAGAATTCTAGATAATATTTTATTTATGCTTTGTCCAAGTGATCTATCATTCTAGAATTTTCGATGCCTGATTCTATTCTATATACGGTATACCTATTATTATAGCTGAACTTATACCTAAAATACTTGTTTAACGCTGAACGAGGTAATAATTTACACAATCATTTTTCAAATTTTTTTTTTTTTTTTTTTTTCCATCTTCATCTTTTCATCGATGGTTATCTAATTTTCTTTTATTTCGGTAATTTGAATAATCTAATAACTACGTAGTACTTCGTAACTCGCGCGTAGGTAGATAGGTATAGCTGTGGCAGGTAGATATTATACTCACACTACCATTGGTGGTTTAAAACTATCGATCAGAACAGATTTTGCATTCGCATTCGTATACACCGGAGTCTCGCTATTGATTAGGCCACTACCGTTTGACGTCATACCGACATACAGCAATATCCCCCGCCACGACGACCCTATACTTTATCGTATAACTACGAGATATCATCTCCTCGACGTGGTTACATAGTATATACTTACGTTAGTTTGTTCGTTGCGCAGACATTGACATACCTATAGAGAATTAGGCATAATATATACGCGTTAGAGATATGGAAAGAGCGAATTTAGTTTGAATTGTAATTCTTCTTTATTTGTCATTTCTTTAGAAATATACCTATAATTTATGAAGAATAATTTTCTCCTTCGTTCAATATTCGTCGAAAGATATTTAAATTATTATACACTTTCGTAATATATTTTCTCCCCATTAATTACAGGTAGATATACCTACAGGTATATAGGTAGGTATAGTAGAGCTGCGTTTAGGTATACCTGCATGGGTTTCTTCTATTTATTCTATTTCTTTCTTTTTAATTTTCAATTTTTAGGTCATGGCTAATCATATATAAGCCGACCTTCGTTCTTCCGACAATATCAAAATATATGTAAATAATTGAAAAATTATTATAGTTTTCACTTTTTAAATCAAGGACGAAATAATATCTAGCCAATTATCTGTATGGTTAACTCAGGAATTTAACGTATTCCTGTTACGCGTATACCTATAATACGTGATATGTATATATATAGATATATCAGCCCCGATTTTCTCGAAGAATTAAACATTTTTTCCGTATATTTCTTCAAATCTCTATCACATCTATCGGTATTTTTCAACTACGTCGGTTTATAATTCAAACCAGCATAGGTATATAGTGTAGCAGGAAACGTTGAAAGAAATTTGCGGTTGACCGGAAATGCGTCGAATATCTACGCCACGAAATGTTTTTGTGGTCCTTGCTTGTTGCAGCTGCAACAGCAATCAAGGTGATCGAAATATATGGTCGAAATTTAAATGCATTTTATAATTATTGCTGTATATATGTATATACTAAATATACATATACAGAGACGAGCGATTTCCAATTAATTTTCATACATATATGTATACTAAAAACATGTATACTTTGAGAAATGATTTTTTCTTTCTTCTATGGAGTTAAATGCATCGTCCACGATAGTTACTCTCTACACACATAGTATTACCCCCAACATGTATAGTATGTAGGTGTATTATACTATACTATCTATCGAATTCGTATCTCTTTCGTAAACAGAGAACAGCTGACAGTCAGTCGCGTCTAGTCTAGTATTTTTACTTTCGTCTGCGCTCGCTCGCTCGCTCGCTCACTCTCATATAGCAGACGCGAAACTCGCGTCACTATAAATCCACGCATGCGTCTCTAGGAACGGGGAACGACGACGACGACGATCCCGTGTTTCCCGACGCGCTATTAAACGCTGCATAGATTTTCGATAAATGAAAAGAAATTAATTATGCGCAAACGATTAATCAGTTTTTAGTTTTTACAGACTCATAATTTTCACTAATTTAGAATCTAGCATGTGAGATTCTATTTTCTAATACACAGGTATACGTATATTGTATGATGTTTGAAATTGGGATAAAAAGGAACTTCAATTTTTTTTTCATCGAAATAAACGAATTGAAAAAAAAAAGAAGAAGAAAAAAAAAAAACAATTAGATGAACGAAAATTCTGATGTGATGCAAGATCAAGAATTGGCGACGCAACCAAGACACTGTTTGATGCAGGACGCAGGCGTGGCGGGTTTGCCGACCTTGACCCCTGTTTATACTCTGACGCCTCTGCCCTTCGTAGACTGATCGATATTTTGTCCGCCTTTCCCTTCAAACATCCCCCCGCGATGGCAACCACCTATACCTACCTCTACACCCTGGAAAATCCCTCTTGCTTACTTGCTACGCGGCGCAACACTAGTGATGTATATCATGTATATGTATAGATATATATAGTTATATACTAAATTCAACTCTCCATCCTAATATCGATTTCTACCCCAGTCTCAAGCCTGAATTACGCATCGGGCAATAGCTGCCGCAGCACTAGGTCTTCCACGTTCTGATAACACGAGCTTGTTTTTTTTTTTTTTTTTTTCTTTTTTTCTTTTTTTCTTTTTTTCTTTTTTCTGACTAATTTTTTACACGAGACTAAAGACTTATTTCGTATAATATACGGGTAGGTATATCTACCTATAACTACCATCAACATGTGCCGAAATTTTATTCGTTCTTTTCTTCTTTTATTTCTATTTTTTCTCTTGCAGGAATTTCTTCGAATTAATAACTATTCTGGTAGATATATATTATGTACATATATATCTATGTATTAAAGATTTTATTGCACATGTATATGACATGTGGAAACACAATAAAAGGGGATACTTTTATCTCTGCAATATCCTTGTGTTTTTCTTATTTTTTTTTTTTTATTTTTTTTTTTTTTCTATTTTTCCTATATGTATATCCATACTTGTTGCACATACATACATACATATATATATATGCAAGAGTTGGTTTTTAGCATAAAAGAACCAATTTATTACTTTATTGTACCTATGTGTCGTCGAGGTTTGTTGCAACGTTTCAACAACCTGCATTTCTTAATACACCTTCGAAGGTGCGTGACGACCACGTCTACATCTGTTTTGACAATGAGAAAACTCTTGAATGTGTTATTATTCGACGATTACATACCTACATTGTATACCCTACGTATAGAAGAAATATATATTATATACCTACTGGTTTCCTTTTTTTTTTTTTTTTTTCCTTTCTTTTTTCTTTTTATTAATTATTTTTTTATGCACCGTATTATTCAAGGTCTTTTATGCGCGTAGGACGACGATCTTTATTTCGTTAACATGTACGTGTGTAAAATACACATCTTCTTTCTGTATAGCCGCATATGTTTATGTATATTCTTGGAAATTAGTAATTACACTCTCTTTCTTCGTTATTTCTTCCTTTCTCTTCTTTTTTCTTTTTTCCTCTTCTTTTCGCTACTCTTCTTTTATTCTCTCTTCTCTCTTCTCTTCTATTCTCTTCTCTTCTCTTCTCTTCTCTTCACAAGCCAAAGACGCATCGTTCACGGATTTATTATATTCTTCTTTGTTCACCGTCACAGAAACTATCACGATCCTTTGATACAGTTACACGCAGGTGTGTGTGTCCGTATGTATTTTCGGTATTTTTCTTTTCTTTTCTTTTTAATCGCGGAAAATGAAAGAAAAAAAAAAAAAAAAAAAAAAACGAGCTTGGATAATATCTCAAATCAATGGAAACATATTCTTTAATTAATTTTCCGTTATTCCACCTGCAGAGTCAGTGTCAAATCCGAGTAGCTATACCTACACAAGATATTAGGGAATATTACTAAGTATTGATTTTCGGTTACATTTATAACTTTCGAAATGAGTATTAACCTATCGCAGTGAGAACAAATAAACTATAATTTTGTTGCGCTATACGACTGGTAAACGCACATAGTATAGGTATACGGATCTCTCTTTTCTTCTGCACCCTTGTTCTTCTCATCAGGACCCTATATTTCTCGTAGTCAGCTATCTCCCCTCTGTAAGGCTCATTGTCAGTGTAGGAGGGTTTCCCCAGTATATATACTATATCTTGTGTAAACTTTAGTCGCTTAGACGTGTACGAAAACGACGAATACGTGTACCAGCCGGCGCGCTCAATCCACAAGTTTATATACGCAAGCAAGCGGGCAGACCAACTTGATTTTGGGGCAGGTCAGGTCGGTCCGTCCGTACGTCCGTCCGTCCGCCGCCCGCCTGTCCGTCCTTCCCTCTTCCCTCTTTCCCTCTTTCCCTCTTTCCCTCTTACTGCTGACGTACAGATCATGTTGCGTAGTTTTACTTAAACTTTGATGTTTAACACGTATAGTAGGGTGTAACAGTAATGTGTAGTGTAGCATTTGGTGAATTTTTATATTCACCTTTCGTTCCAACGAGGAGATTTTTTTTTATTTTTTCATTTTTTTTTTTACTCATATTCTCAATGAATATATGATTAGGGTACGATTTTCCATTTTAATCTGGGATTTGATTTATATGCTGAATCATCATCGTAGAATAAGATTCTTTTGATACTATACATAATACATAGTTTCGTACAGCTTTAATCTGTTCAACAGCCTAGAAGCTGAAGGTAGTAGGTCTGGGAAATTACATTACATGATACAGAGAAGAGAGGAGAAAGATTTCAAAACGTCATGATGTTCCACCGAATGATTATTTTGAAGAAAGTAAATTTTAGAAATTCTCTTGTGTAAGAAATTGAACAAATATTATATACATAGGTATATCTATTTATGGGTATATTTGAATTTATTTCAATATACGTTGTATAAGAACATACAAGTATAGTGGAAAATAAATTACGAGATTATAATAAATCAATAGATTGAGAAATGAATTTTTTTTTTTTTTTTTTTTTTTTTTGTGTGTGTGTGTTTATAGTCGATAAATATGCTCCGAATAATGATGATTTATTCATTATTTAGGTAAACAATACATCATCTGTGATATAGTATTCAGTGCTTTGTCAACGGAGAGGAAATTTACGTCTATATATCTATTACTTTTTTTTTTTTCTTTTTTTTTACATAAAACTTGCCGCTAAATTATTTATCAACTTATCCTTGGACTAGTTTTTCGCAACGTCCCCCTGCATACCGTAACGAAATAATATTTTAAAATAGAATAAAAGTTTAGATGAAAAGTATTATACAAAGAAAAAATACATAGTTTGGATTAACTTTTCGATATGCAAATAAGTGTAATGTCCTGTTTTTTTTTTTTTTTTCTTCTTCTTTCGTATGATAATATAAATAGATCGAATGCTGGATTATTGAAATAATTTTTCTCACACTTATATTATATACATAAATATATATACTATATAGTATAAAGATATAAAGATATGTCGAGATAATTCTATTTTAGACACCGGGTGTACATAACGCGATACCTAGACCAGCTTTGGAGCGGGCGGAAATCAACGTAACCTTCCAGCTCTTCGCCTCGCTGATTTTATCCAAGATGGCTGCGAGCCAGTAAAGAGGAGCGAATTAAAAAGCATATTTTATTTATTTTAATTTTATTTATTTAACATACATTTTCTCATTTTTTTTTTCTTTTTCTTTCTTTACACATCCTATATATTTCTTATTCTATTCAATTTTATAAAATATTCAAAGTATTTTAATAACATCGATTATTGTTATTATATTCATCATGATATCGTCTAGAATCTATGCATATATGACAGACGAATCAGAATAAGAAAAATATGATGATATGGTGGTGATGATACGTATAGAATTTACTTTTGAGGTATAAATGGAGAAAACGTGTGTGTATACGCATACAAATATATACATATATATATTATATATATATATATATATATAAGTATTATAATCGACCTCCTCCTCTCCTCGAGAGCATATTATAATATCGAGATATTTAATCTAACACACTACGTCAGGTGTTGACGATTCTAACGATCGTCAGGGACTCGTCGCCATTTTAGGACGGTGATCTAAGCCAAGTGATATACGACTGTCACTTGCGTTACCACAAAAACCGCACTACCAAGAGTCTAGTTTCAAAGGCTACGCTACTCGATTCGCGACATACCGCGGGGTACTACCCCTCTATTTTATATATTATATAGTAGTACTGTTCCCGATTTATTTCTTAAACCCTAATTTATTCGTTACCGCGCGATAGAGAGATAAAGTTGCAGCTGCAGCGTATGTCTATATGAATTATTTTCCAATTTTTTTTTTTTTTTTTTTTTATATCTATACCTTAATATAGGTATAATAGTATTGAGCTTTTATTTTTCTTACATATAGTAGTACTGCTGTTCGACTTATTAACATTATATCATATCGCTACGTCTGTATGTAGGTATAGAAAATAATATAACCGTGAAATCAAATCTCAGAGTCTTGTTATCAGCTGGTAAACTCATATAGAGGTCGCGATATTCATGTATATATATATATATATATATATATATGTTACGTATATACGTACTATACGCTATACACGGTCATTAGATTTGAGTAATATGTCAGTTTCGCTCGAGAAGTGATTGTGCAGTGTTGTATGTGTATCTACTAGGTAGTACGTAAATCGTCGTGTCGTCGTGTTGGCTGCTGCTGCTGCTGCTGCAGTTATTCGATTATGCATGATCGTTACGGTATGATTATTCCGGGGAAAATTTCCATTGTGGGAAAGAGTTTTCTCGACGAAATTATACAGTGAGTTTATAAATAAATCGTTATTGTAAATAATTTTCAACCAATTTTTCCAAAGATATTATATCTCTCTCTCTCTTCTTTTTAGTTAATTCATATTTACTCCAATAACTGCGAGAAAATACGTAGAATCAAAAACATACCGATGGACTCGTTTATTGAATTCGGTTCTTTTTCTTTCTTTCTTTCTGTTGGTCTTTTTACATATTTTCATATACTATTTATAATTAGTTTTTGCAATATGTTTCCTTGTCCGTATAATTCGTTGTATGCAGGTATAATGTACTCGAGGAATAATAGTGAAATATGCGGATCTACCGCATAATCAGATTTTCTTATCAGGTCTTTAATGTTACTAACGAAGGATCGAGGTTCTAACACACACTGCACGGATGTATGCAGTTGCGAGTTGATTGTTAATTTGTAGTCTCTTTTTTTTTTTTTTTTTTTCTTAAAATAAATTACACGGTCATCATTCATATAGGTTGAATATTTGTTTTTATTAATACATTTTTTTTTTTTTCTTCTCATTTTCTAAAGAAGATGAATCGTGCAACGAATCTTGTGTAACAAACTTCAATTTACTTTATCGTGGGTTAAAAGGTTAAGGTTAAGGTTAAGGTTATCACATTAACAACTTTATTTATATGTATACGCAAAAATAAAAATTTGCCATTTATTATTAAGACAATTTTTTTTTTTTTTTTTTTTTTTTGAAATTTTACATCATTATTATAGTATCATTTAGTTTCTATTCGATAAGATCATTAAAATCATCCTACGTATTCTTATAAGGATCAAAATCCTCGTTTTTTTTTTTTTTTTTTTTTTTTTTTTCAAGCCCGATAGTAGAGATTATACAAGATTCATTTATTATAGCTGCATATACCAGTACCTACTATATATATATATATATATGTAAGTAGACTCATACATCAAGTCACTTTAAATCTAAGATAAAAATTAATTTTTGAAAAATTTGCAAAACAAAGAAAAACAAGATAATGCAAAAAGTTTGGGAAAAATCAAAAATATAAATATTATACAATGTTCTGTAAAACGTACCACCCACTGGGTGGGTGAGGTGGAGGGTTGTTAATTACAGTTGTTAAGGCAAAAGGGAATTATTTTCCAACACCTGGTAACATACGCTAATTATTCATTATTATAATAGGTGTAACGACGTCTATACACCTTGTTAATGGCCGACTATGGTGTACGCGGACGCAGGCGCGCTGACTCAAGGCGTTTGCGTCCGTTGCACTTTCTTTATATTATCGCGGGCGCGAAAACAAGAGCGAGACAGGGAGAGAGAGAGAAACTGAGACTGCGAAACAGAGTAAAGAAAAGACAGAGGGAGAAAGAGGAGAGAGAGAGCGAGATAGAGATAGAGAGAGAGAGAGAGATGGGGGGGGCCGTGTGACGCAGTAGGTGTGTATATCAATAACGTGATTACGAAGTCCCAGCGGACGACGAAACTAGGAGGTTGGTTGGCTGGTGGTAATTCTCGGTTGCAAATTTTGCAGACCGGGGAACACCACCACCATTACCACTACCTGCATATGACCACGACTAATTCAGCTACAATTTTCGGGGTTCTTATCTTTCTATTATAATATATATATATCGCGACGAGAAAAAAAAAAAAAAAACTATCTCTACCAGGTGACGACGTACTGCAGATGCAGCAAACGTTTTGTTTAAATATCCGATATTCAACCGATGAATACTTCTTTTATTATTACCAAGGTCAAACCTTGAACGAGTCACGGAGGTCGTAGCACTCCGCAGATTCTCGATGATGAATATGTTTCCCCGTTTCGCCTCCTACTGCACTCATGCTACACTGCTATACCCATGTCCTGATGCAGTAGCCAGCATAACCACTCACTGACGAATTGGTGCAGTATACAGACTATCGCTCATATCTACGACAATTTTTTTTCTCTCGCGATATCAAAATTCCGTTTTTTTTTTTTTTTTTTTTTTTTTTTTCATTTTTTTCTTTCTTTTTTCCGTTCACTTATTCCAACGCTTTTGAACCTTTTCATTTCGTATATAGGCATGGAAATGTATTTTTTTTTTTTTTCGTCTCGTTTTATTACGTTTCTGTATCATGGGATAAGATGCGTAATTTAACATCATTTTATTTCATTTCATCTTATTTCATCTTATTTCATTTCATTTCATTTGTGACGTGTGTTACGGAGATACGTTACGTCATCGTGCGTGGTAACGCCGGGGACGCCAACCGTCGTCATGACGACGCGCCCCGGTTTACCTTGTATTTATCGGCCAGCCTCATTCTTCGTTAAGGTTCTAAGGAAATATCGGGTTTTCCTTGTTTCATAACAATTCTGTATAATAGATAATATTCGGCCACCTAACAACGACGTTGAAACTTATTCTTTTTTTTTTTTTTTTTTTTTTTTTCCAAGATTTTTCTCACTATTTTCTTCTCAATTTTATGGCCATTTTATTTATTTGTTTCCAACATTTTGCATTAAGGACGTAAAAGATTTATTCTATATGCGATTTTCGATGATATTTTCTAGGAATAGAGTTTTAAATTCGAAACTTTGTATATATAGGTACCTTATACACGAACTTTTGATTTTGTGCCATATGATTCTTGTAAATCGTGAACATGTGCAGGCTGGCAACTGTACCATATCTACCTCGACATCGTCGTTGAAATTTCGGAATTTTGTTTACTCTTATTTTCAAATTCGTGTAATTCATTTTTTTTTTTTTTTTTTTTTTTTTTTTTTTTTTTTTTTTTTTCATTTTATCAATTTCATTTTTTCTTCACGACTCGAAAGATGACTGTACTCGATCTTTAATACCCCAGAGTATTAAAACGATAAATATACAAAATAGAGAATCGTGTGTACTACTTTCCTTATTTCCTTCTCTCCTTCTCTTCTCGTTATTCTATATGTTATAGTACATATTTCCTGAAAATTATCAGCAATTTTACTGATTGTGATTGCGACTCTTATCACGAATTAGTTAATATATTCGAGATCAAATTTACCTCAATTTATACCGTAATTCGCAGTGGCCCTTATATGCGGTAGATTTGTTTGCTCGCTCGTTTATTCGTTTGATCAACGTACGTATGTATATAGTGTAATATGTGTGTAAGAACAACACGTAAAATACCACTTTTCTCTATAATACAACGTATATCAAAGTATAGTACATTTGAATATCTCTGTTCAATTTTAATATTCACTTTTTTTTTTCTTCTTCTTCTTTTTTTCTTACTTTACAAATGAACAAATTGATCAACCAGTTAATTAATTAGTTAATTCATCAATTAATTAATTAATTTCCGTGTCTACAATTATTCTGATTCGTTTGTCGTTCTTTCAAATTCTCTCATTAGTTTAAATCATTAATTTCTTTTTTTTTTTTTTTCCATTATACAAGCGGCCCGTTCTAACGCATTATTAAGTACAATGCCAATCTGTGTTATACTGCTAATATAAGATTTATGATAGTCATTCATGTCTCACTTGTTTTAATAATGATATTAATTATTATATAATTTTTTTTCTTCTTCTTTCCGATTCTTCTTTTCCGTGTATAATTAAAACTCGCGTATCGCGATTCTGACGATTATTATAATTATTTATTTCTAGATTTTAATTGGTTAATTACATCATATCTCGATGATTGTATCCGTTTTTGTTTCGTTTCCTTTTTTTTTTTTTTTTTTAACTTCATTTTATTTTATCTCATTTAATATCCTGCACCTTCTACCTCAGGTACCTATACTATGCTATTATACAGATAAGATCTCTAACGAAATTCAACATTTTTTGATAATCCATAGAATTTTTATTCCTCCCCTAGATATATATATAAAAGTGGCGATGAAATTTATTCCTATATGTAGTATATAAATTGGAATTAAATAGACAAATATATTAATCCACGAAGTGAATAAAGCAAATTGTTGCCCAACCCGTTCTTAATCAATTATATCATCATATATATCTCTCTCTCTCTCTCTCTTATTGCGGCGTAAAATGTAATAACGATAAGATTATTATTTATTATATATATATATAGTTTAGTCAAATTAATCATAACATAATGTACAATATTATACTTGGCTTATCTTTAAAATTATTTCTAAACTTTTGCTATACCTATGTATATACCGGTATAAACCTTTAACTATAATGCTGCAGGTATAAAAGTTTTCAAGATTCGCTCAACAGATATAATATTGATGATAAAGTAACAATAATCGCCGCTGTGATCGAATCGCTAACTGATATCAATGTATTAAATACCAGATACGAGCTTGTGAATAAAATAGCTCACCTTTTTTCTTTATACAATTATTATCATTACTAAAGCTTGGTGGAATCCTCCGAATTCAGCTCACAGAACAGCGACTACTAAAAGCTTATATAGAGGCTCAAGCTTAGAATATAGATTGTTATATTGTACATAATAATTGGAAATTTGTGATTTAATTCTTTTTTTTTTTTTTGTTTTTTTTTTTTTTCCGGACTGTTGTATTGTACGTATAATAAATATATAGTTATGGCTAATAATGATAATTTTCTAAAGAATTTGGTCAGCATGTCACGTTCATTGCCACAACACACGGGGGCCACTTTCACTCACTTCGCGTTCACCTTCACAGATCGAACAACGACGAGAATAAAAATGAAAGAGAGAGAAAAAAACACCTTTTCTAATCCGTTTGTATTATACTTGTATACACGTATTATATTTATGTATATTACGTTATATTTATAGGTATCAAAATTACTCATCTTCTCATAAAAGGATATAATATATACGCAGCTACCATATCATATAAACTCCCACTAATATAACCGCCGCGCGATATTGCCTAGTTCTGCTATTTTTATTTTTTTTTTTCCTTTTTTTCGTCTATTTTATTATTTTTTAATTTATCATAATTCTTAATATATTATGAAAGAAATTTTCGTTGTATTTACAGTCGTTGTCGCGTGTTCTGTTTTTTTTTTTTTTCGTATATTTTTTTTTTCCCCCCAAATGGTACGGTATATATGTATATATTAGCATAAGATAAAAAGCACAGAGGATGCTGTCGAAATCTGTGAAATTACGTATTTACTCGTATATATATGGATATATAAATATATATATATATAATATATATGTATAAGTATTTAGTATACATATACATACATCGATGTGTGTGTATGTCGCGTAGTCGATTGCTCACCTATGCATATCCACGCGCTGTTGAGTAACGAAAACAGTGACGTTGCCAGAAAGAAAACGGAAAGTCTGTACTTACTTGCTTACTTACTCACTAACTCACTTACTTACTTGCCTGCATGGTTAAAGTAGCTATACACCTTGGGGTGTGCGCAAAAACCACCGTTATCTTTCGGTGATTCAGCTGCGACAACCTCGGCCCAAACGTTGGAACTTGGGACCCAGCCTGTCGTCATTCCTTAGCTAGTTTATATATCTTCAGTTTTCTTATTCCTTATTTTTTAATTTTATGCATCATAATCGTATGATAATCGTATGGTAATGGTATCCATATAAAGCGCCGTGGCCCACTGCCCAACTATCTACTCGGTGTGCGTGTAGGTATAATTAACGATTTATAGAGTCAACGCGAGAGGCAGAAAAAACAATAAAAATAAAAATAAAATAAAACTTACAAGATATCTTAAAATAAATATCTCCTTGTTCTTCGGTATTTTTTTTTTTTTTTTTTTTTTTTTTTTTTTTAAATATATGTTTCGCGGTTGAATAGGAGATGAAATTGTCGAAAAATTTATCGACGCTAAATCGATTTAGTATTATTATTGTTGTGCAGCGTATATTATGTAGCCGCAGAAAGGGAGAAAGATAGATAGGGAAATAAAGGAAAGGGTAAAATAAACAGTAAGCTGCTGCTGTTGCATTGCTACTGCTACTGCTGCTGCTGCTGCTGCTGCTGTGCACCTCTACATATACGTAGAGAGTATCTGGTTGTGGGACGATGAGCCAGAGCCACCGTGTAGCGCGCATGTCCGCGTGTTATGCGATCGCCATGGCCCACTGACCTATATTACAACCCAGAGATCCCGCATGCGACGACAACATCGACGAATTAAACATACGAAGAAACCAACAAACTAACAGACTGTGTTATTTCACTACGAATTATATATCGCATGCCCTATGTGATAATCTATTGACTATAAAGTTAATCGCCCATTGTAATAAATCTTGAGAAATCTCATTCCTCGATTATCGATAGCCAAATTAGACGAGCGAAAAAATTACAAGCTAGGTACCTAATTCTCGTTTCTTCATCTCTTATACTCTTTCACTCCTGAGATATTATGATATTATGGTAAAAGACCAATTTCTGAAAGGTATACACGTGCCGCAATTGAATTATCATCTTCTCATCTTCTCAACTTTAATTCTTTATTACGATATAGTAGGTAATCGTCGTGTCCTTGTCAAACTAATATCACCGCTAAAATACATAACTCATTAGTCATTAGTCATTACCCACTCACGACTCCTTCCTCGGTATATAGGTACGAGGAATTGTTTTCTTAACTAACAACTAAGAATTAAGTGCGGTATAGAAGAGTCATCGTCCGGTAAATTTCACATATAATCACTATTTGCGCATTTTTGCTTATATGTGCCAATTAATGATACCAATTTAATTACAAACTGTCTCAATTTTTCGATAGACAATTTTTTCCCGATTTGTTTTTCAATTTGATTTTTTGTCTTTTTTCAGGCCTGGCCCGTGTGAATTACAGGACCCGTTGTGGGTCAAAATGAGTGCAGTCACTGGCAACATCACAAAGAAAAGAAAGAAATCAGATGCTAAGCCGCAGTCTCAGATGTAAGTTGTTCGTCAATAACCATTAAATGAATCGATCATTTAATTAGCAATTATTTTAATAGTCGAATAATGGTTTTTTTTTTTTTTTTTTTTTTTTTTTTTGCACTACATATTAATTATCGCCTCGATTATTTCTCTTCTTAGTAACAAGTGCCTTAATGAGAAGAGACGCAGGACCCAGGAGAACCTCTACATCGACGAGCTTGCCGAGCTGATCTCCGCCACGGACATGAGCTCTGGCAAGACTGATAAATGTCAAATTCTCCAGAAAACCGTAAATCAGGTAAAGATATGACTTTATGTTTTTTCACGTATACCTTTTTTCATGCATATTTGTCCGACTACCTATATGCATCAATTTTTATTCCCATCTATTTATTTTACTGAAGCGAGTGTAACTAATTTTTTCTCTTCCCTTATTTCATATTCTTCTTTCTTTGGATCGATTTAAACTCAGACGCAATTTCACTCCACGGTTATCGGCTCTTTGCATTCCATACATATTCTGCTCTCCATATATTGTAGTACTACTATACGTTTTATTTCTGTATATGTTTGCGTGCGTTATATCGGGGATAGAATTCAATCACCGATGTGAAATCGACGTATAGAAAATTATATATATTTTTTAAATTGGAGAGCGAAAGAATGAGAGATATTTGAATTTCAATATCTTTGTGAAATCGCGACTTTTTATACGTGAAATTAAAAAGAAGAACAGATATATATATATATATTATGTACTATATTTCGTTTGACAAAACTGAGAGAATAATTATTGAAATCGGGAAGAAAAAAAAAAAAAAAAAAAAAAAAAAAAAAAATGAATTTTTTTCCGCATCGTTCTTCGTTTTATAGTATGTATGCAAAATACCCCCGAGGGTAGATTGGCGAAAGTAATTTAGCTCACAAACGCCGTGGGTATAAAATTTTCGCGAAATCGTTCGTCCCTCGTAGAAAACACGGCGACTGCTGCTCTGCTACATCGCATAACATTTTGTCGGACTTCGTTAAGGAGTCACCGACTTTTCGAGGCCATACTTTAAATCATTGCGAATACTGCGCGATCTATTGATGGTGGAAAATATGATAGCAAGGACGTCGAGAGCAGCGTCATTTTTCGCGTATGCGTCGGTATTGCAGAGAGAATCATTCTCACTCTTTACAATTTTTTTTAAAATTTTAAAAATTTCAATTTTTTTTTCTATTTTTTATTTATTTCTTATTTATTTATTTATTTATTTTCGGGAGAAACACTCGTATCATTCATTCTTTCAATAATATCATTGATATAACTTTGTTGTTTTTATTCCATCACAGATTCGGCACATAAGACAACAAGAAGGCTCTAATAGTCATGCTGTACAACAAGGGGAAGTTTCCTCATCAAATCCTAACATATTATCTAACGATCAAGTTGGTCCCATTTTACTTGAGGTAATTGATTTTCATATTCATTGACAGATTATTATTAGCTAGCAGAAAGTAATCTCAAATTTCGTGATCAAATGATAATGAACGACTCAAAATTCATTCTCCCATTCTCCCATTCTCTATATATTGTGTATAATATTTCTACAGGCGTTAGATGGATTTTTATTCGTCGTAAATACCGAAGGGAGAGTCGAGTACGTTACGGATAATATATCCCAATATATTTCTTATACTAAAGACGATGTGTTTGGAAAAGATATATACAACATTATCCATCACGGAGATCATAATACTTTCATGCCAAGTTTGCTCCCGATGTCAACAGGTATAATTAACTTACCCAAGCCAAGATTTGCCCAATTTTCTTGGTTCATTTGTTTTATTAATTAAGGAAATTGTTCCCTCCTTTTCAGGGTTGACTAGCGAGCCTCAGTCACAGACGAGAAATCGAACATTTAATTGCCGCTTTCTTGTTAAGCCTCCCGATGATAAGGAAGAGACTATGGAAGAGAAGCAACAACGCGTATCCAAGTACGAAACTATGCAAATTTGTTCAGCCCTTCTTCCAAACAATACCGATCGCTTAGAGAGCGGTGACGTGTCCTCAGAATCATCAGAAGGACCCTGCATGATGTGCGTCGCACGGCGTATACCGCACAGTGAAAAACCAATAACGTCCATTAAACAATTCACTATTAAACTGGACACTTCCGGCAGGATTGTATCCGTAGATGGAGGCGGCTTGTCTCCTTACTATGCGAAATACATAAGCAAGGTGGTTTGCAGAATCCTTTTTATAGATTTTTATATTACGACCAAGTGAAGGTTTGTTGAAGTTAAGCTGACATTTCTTATTACAGGAAAGCCTCATCGGAATTAAAATACAAGACTTGTGCCATCCACACGATCTCAATACGCTAACTGTTCATTTGGATGATACAATTCAGTCTCGAGATAATACGAGTACCATTTATCGGCTGCGCGTCGAAGCCAACAAGTTCCTTAATGTTCAAACAAAGTCAAAACTATTTAAAGCTAATGTGATGAACGGAGAAAATGCTGACTTCGTTATGGTAACGCACTCCATCATTGGGTGAGTCTTCTTCAATATCAATTTCAACTATTTTATAAACGTGATATTGTTTTTGTTTTCTTTTTTTTTCCTTAGTGCTAAGAAATTTATTACTATAAAGAGAAGGAAGGGAGATTCTCTTATTTCATCCAATCATTGTTATTACGTTTCTTTTTCTTTTTTCATTCATCTAATCCTAATATTTTTTTTAACACAGCAAATAGTTCGGTTCGAAAATCTAAATTATTAACAACATAATATTTGAGCAAGGTTTTAACTGATTTTATTTACTCAATATCCTCAATTTCTTCGATGCTATGTGCGTTCATTTTCCTCCTCATTTTGTGCTCCGCTTACTGCAATAAAAAAAAAAAAAAAAAAAAAATGTTACTAGAGTTTGAAGAGGATCAAGTTGTCAGACTATCTGAAATTGTGTTCAAATTATTGCATGCCTTTGGAGGATGGATCCTCCTTCCTTTTTGCTTTTCGTTGTTTTTTTTTTTTTTTTTTCTCTCTTTTGTACACTTCTCTTCCCCCTTCTTCTATTCTCATTTTGTCGGTGTTGGAGATCTGGCCACTCTTGAAATACTATCCTGTCACAACTTGGAAATAGTTTTTCACACATCACTGGCATTTTGCTGTATCTAATTTATTTCTACTATACCCAATTTTCGATTTACCACGATGCACTAATTTTGCAAAAGACAATTCTTATTTTTTTTTTTTCTCTCTTCTGTTTCTCATAACAACAAGCAGAATAATTATCCTATTCAATTATTAGTTGAAAAAAGCATATTTTTATTAAAATTTTTGCAAATTTCTATTCACAATTTGAAGATTCGAGTATTCGTTAGAGTTCCGTTATTATTTCTACTCTTAACTTGGTATTAAAAAAAAAAAAAAAAAAAAAAAAAAAAAAAATCATAGGATTCTTATTCTGTGTGAATAATATCTTTCGTGACTATTGATCGGGGAGATCAATTCTTGCGAATGAAATTTAATCAAAAGTTTGTATAATTTAGTTATTTTCGACTCTGCAAAAAGTGTTGCGAATCATTCTGATTTTTTTATCATACACATAAACAAAGTACCCTAAAAAAGAGAATATACGCGACGATTGTTGCAGGTAGCTCGTTCTTGCAATCTACACTGTTTCACAAGCTGAGTTATCCAAATTCAGGATTTTATCTAACGAGATTACTAAAGCTCAGTACGAAGAGGTTGAAATTGATTGTAAATCCTAGATTATTTCGACTTTTAGCGCATCTGATAGGGAAAATTTATTCTTATATTTAAACTGGAGGATTGAATACAGAAAGGAGAGTAAAAATGATTTCGAGGTAATACGGATCTGAGTTTACTCGGTGAAAATGAAAATGGTCTTACATCGCATTGTAGAAAGTATCAAATCTAGAATCAGTAACTAATGTGACTTGTAAGTTTTTCGAAGTATTTACTTTTTCTTTGATAAGCCGTATATTATCTTGTAAAATAATAGTCCGATGACTGAACACACGGTGATAATAAAAAGGGGAATCTTATTGGAGATTATATCGCAGCTATCGAAACAGCCTAGATAACAAGAGGGAAGGTACCCATAGAAGTTAAAGTTCAAACTAAATAAATTTTTCTATTTTTCTTGTCCATGATAGGGACAATGAGTTAACGCCTATCGAGGGTGGTCAGCTTTCCAACAGCAAAACGTGCTCAGGACACTCTAGTAACCGTTGTACGAATAATAGTAATAATAATAATGGTAACAATAACAATAACGTCGGTGGTCCGTTGATGACCGGGACTCATCTTAACGGTCAATCTTGTGGCACCACTGGCCGGGGGCTGGCATTGGCGCGTGCACCGAACTTCTCCTCTTCGTCAAACTTGAATCTATGTAGTGCAAACGATTCGTGCAACCCGTTAACTTCGCTAATTACAACGAGTAATTCATTCAACCAATTTTCGGCGAATATGGACTTGGAATTTGAGCTATTTCCCAGTTCCAGTCCGTGGGATTACGAGGGAGGAACCAGCTGGGGAGACAGACCTGACTCGAGGGCAAGTGGGCGGACTAATTCCAGGCCCTCCTCGCAACCAGCGCCGGCATCTCCTAGCCCGCAAGGATCTTTCTCTGTAACTTCTGGTACCGCCGTTGGATCCCACTGCAGCCCGATGCGACCTTACAGCCCATCGTCTGTGCACACCAACAGATCGTTCAGTAATTCCTTCCCGTTCAGTCCGCTTCAGGATACGCAAATGCCCGCCGCTACTTCGGCAAATACAAACGGAGGCGGCGGAGGTTTGGCTAACAAAAGATTGGAGGAGAGCAAAGGGTGCCCGACAACTACGGCCAACAATTCTATAGAGATTAAGTCTAATCAACTTGGCAGTGCCGCCGCCCCGCCAGCCCCAGAAACACAGAACTGTGCTGTCTCGACGGAGTCTGGTAGACTCAGGAACCTTTTGACCAAGGGAGCCAATGCTAGCGACGAAAATCAAGACAATACCAACACCCTTTCTGACAACCAAAATAAACACAAGATACTGAAAGGACTGCTGAAGGAGGCCGACGACGACGATATTCATCATAATGATAATGACAAAGTTAGAACCACCAACAACTCCATGGCCAAATCTAGCAACGATCATTCCAAGACTTCGAGCGGGAATAATATGCTTTTGCAGGTAAATTTTCTTCAACATTATTCATTATTCATTATTCATTATTCATTATTCATTATTCATTATTCATATAATCTAAACGAGACTTTTTTGTAACTTGAAGGAATTTTGAGTATTTCTCTTTTTCTATTTGCCAATATTTGCCAATACGTATCAATCTATTCTAGCACTCTTTATTTTCTTACTTGTCCGTGATGTTAGAGAAAAAAGAAACTCTTTCTTCGTGTACATTAAATAGATGTCTATACTCATTGTCGTTACATGAAATCTATTGACTATTTATTGACGCTACTTTATTCACTTTCATACACGTTTAAAGTTATTAAATGACAAAAATGACGACGATGACTTGGAAGCCAAAGCCGGTTTAAAGAGGAGGAATGAACTTTTACAGCAGCTTCTAAAAGACCAGGACGAAGACAGAAAAATTCAAGATCCTCAGGTAAATTGGAAATCTGTTTTACTATCTTGAAAATATTATCTCGTATATCGTTCTCTAATTTCATTAGTCAATAAAATTTCTTTCTTATTTCATTCTAGAGTCGGGCAGATGATCCTCTATTGGAGAGTCTTGGATTCAAAACCCAGACGCCACCTCCGTCGCAATCGGGTGATCATGGAGGCCACGGAGGCCAGTCGCAAGTCGGTCAGAAAAGACCAGGCGAAGATGGGGACGAAAATTTGTCTGTTAAACGTACCATGGACGGATCCCACCAAGTCTCATCTTCGGGCAGTAATGTATCTTCGGTCGTGCCGCCCAGCAAGCTATGGGAGAAGAATAAAATGCTGGCATCTCTACTAGCTAAGCAACCGTCCCAACCCACGACTATACCACCTATACCCGACTCTATATTGACGGCAACTCCGCAGGTAAATTTAATCATCCAGATTCCTTGTGCCGATTATTGAGAAACCCGTAACGTCTCATTCATTATATCAATTATCCCACTTTTTTACCTTTCAGGATAAATTACCGCGCGTTAATCCAACACAAACAAAGTCTTGGTCGAGCGTGCAGACGGTCGTCAGTAATTCTGCTACAACGACCACCACATCTTCTCGTAGTCAGATCCATAATCAACCTCGACCAGTACCTCGCAGCCAACAGACTAATATATACATCAATGATCTATTGAATCAGGTTGGCATTAATAAATCCATTCGACTAATCAATCTGTATCTAGTTTCGTCCCTTTTTGTATCCAAATTCATCTAACATTTGCTCGGGTTTTCTTCTATAGTCTCAGAGACCTCCGATGGGCCCTTTGACTCAAGATTATGTAACAAGCGGTGGTGAATATCGTCGTCCTGGTATACAAATTGATCCAAATAACTGGGAAAATCTGTCGTCCGATCCTCTGCTTTCAGACATATTAGAGCAGTTTGTAGATTTAGTGCCGGACGAAACAATCACAGGTAATTCAACGACGGATCGAATGTTCGAAGGCAAAAAATTGTCGCAGTTTGGTAACAGTAAGCTTTATATTTGATAAAACTTTAAAAATTTATTCGATAGATCCAACGATCATAAATCTTTTAGACGTCATCGAAGCACCTCAGAATAACGCTCAGAATGAAAAAATTGCTGCTATTAACGCCATTCAGAAGCAATTGATGCAATGTGAAACTGCGGTGAATCCCACTTCTTCCACTATTACGATGCCTGGGACTCCGCCTTCGTATTCTACAGCGGTAAGTCGAAATCCATAGCTTCGCAATCCTAGTTGTAGCATTTTCAATCATACAACTATTGTCTTGAGTTTATATTCGTCTCGAAAATGAAAATTGAGTTCATTCATTTATAACTAATCGAATTTCAGTTGGGTAATACTCCTGTAACGTCTGGCCACAATTATCAACAGCCTCCGATGTACCAGCACCAGCAGAGGGCGAGATTCACTCTTCAGCAAAACTCTGGAAGACAGCAGACGCAGTTTCCCCATCTACAGTTGCAGCATCAACAGCAGAGAACTAAAATTCTTCAACAACAACAGCAGCAGCAACAGCAACAGCAACAACAGCTCAAGCAAAGACTGCTGCAACAACAGCAACAACAACAACTCCTTATACCGTCAAATGCTACGGCTACCGACCAAATATCAACAGATATTCATAACATTGATAGTTTAATGAACAACACAGTGGCGCCTAACGTTTCGTTGCAGGTAGATGATAAATTTTTTTCGTTTTTTTTTTTTTTTTTTTTTCAACATCTTTCAATTTTGAATACAATTTTTTCATCGATCCCCTTCGAATACGTATTTCGTTTATATTAATCTAGGCTCTTTCCGGTTTTCAGCGATCAACCGTCACTGACTCTCAGGTATCCCCGGGATACGGAGGATTATCCGTCCAGTTGCCTGCCTCGCATCGTCTTGGTCATTCGTACTCTCATCCTTCAACGTTACCTCAACAGTGAGTTAAGAGAGACCGTTTCCCTTCGATTGTTTGTTAGGCCTTGTTACCAATCATTTCAATTCCACTATTTCTAACAATTTCCAAAGGTACTTTTACGTCCGTGCAAGTGTAACAATATCCTGAAAATTCTTTCAGCTCCGTTGTTAACAGCAACTTTAATAACGGTCAACAAGTCTCTGCAACGTCAAGACTTTCCCCACATTCGCCTGCTGGAATTTTGTCATTTCCACATCCACAGTCGCTATCTCCTCGCGTTTCACAGGTAATTATAATATATCCGTGAAGTGTTGATTGTTTGAAAAAGGAAAAATAAAAATGTACATATAAACTAAGAGAGAATTTCTTTCCATAGGGAAATTATGGGAATGGACCAAGGATGTTTGTCAATACTGTTAGACCGCAGCAACAACAATCCGCGCCTCTGCAGCAACAGCAACAACGGTCCATGCCGTCACCTGGAACGCCTGCTTCGGCGCGACAATCTCCTTTCCCTGCAGATACTTTTCCACCACCACCTGCTTCGCCTACCGCAAGCCAATTTCCGTCTGTTACTAATACGGGAGCGGCTAATCCTTCGGGACAATACAGACTGCAGAGAACTACCTCGACACCTTCAGCAACTACTCAGTTGCCAGGTAATCTTTATGTCTTTATCATTCGTCAACACGAATTTCATCATTCACATTTTGTGTCAGAGAAATTTCATATTCATCTGATTTTTATCATATATAGATTTAAGATCGATCGAGAAGAAATGTCGTTTTTTTTACAGAAAGAAAAAAAAAAGCAAAAAAAAAAAAAAAAAAACAAACAAACTTACAATTATATTATCAGATACCCAGTCCTGTAAGAGTAGATCGTTTTCTCTTGAGCCACTTTTTTTTGATTACTAATCAAAATGTGGTATTGTGATCAGATCGGGACACCGGCAGGTAAGCTATCCTGATTTTGGACCTTGAGTGCGCGGTAAATGATCGAATTTACGCGATAAAAGCGCGAGAATTTATCACTATCTAATGTAGAATTGAACCGCGGTAGTTAATTTTTTAGTTTTTTTTTTTTTTTTTTTTTTTCAATTTTCTTGAATCATTTTATAAAACTAATTTTTTTGTTCGACTTATCTCGGGCGATACCCCATATCATATTAATTTTCGTGAAATTGCTGCAGGGAATTATATTCTATACCGTGTTGCACAACACATAATTTAACACAACTAGTCAACGTATAAACATACTTATATTGTTTGTGATAAAACCGAAAATGAAAAAAAAAAAAAAAAAGATACATATATATATTCAGAAAGTTTTGGGTAAGTATTTTGAAAATTAATCCCTAATCCATGTCTCTTACAATACATATCTCTCTCTCTGTCTCTATCTCTCTTTCTCTCTCTTTCTCTCCGCTCTTAATCGTGAATCGCTTTCGATATGAATCTTATCAGGGTCTCAAGCTGCATTATTGAAATGCCTGTTTTTTTTTGTTTTTTTTTTTAATTTTTTTTATCTGTTTTATCTTTTACTCATTTCAGCCGAGACAAAATTAAATTAAGCTCGACACCCTGAAATGTTTCATCTCTTTTATACATGAGAAAGATGACACCGCGTGTTAAAAATTGTCATCTTTCTTTTGATTTTTATGAAAAGAGTGTCAAAACAATTGGCATTATTAATATGGGAGAGCCTGTAGTATCGAGTGTTGGACTTAGTGACTGGTATATTTACCAGTGTCAAGAATTTTTTGAGAGAATATCACAGGTTCTACTATCTTTGGTCATTTTTTCGTTTCTTTGTTTTTCTCAAAGAACTGAACTGTGAGTGAATAATTATTTTGAAAAATGAAAAGCTGCTGATCTTGATGATATAATTTTGCATATAGTAAAGAGTAGTAGATGTCTGTCTGTTATTTGTAAATATAATTAATTAAGTTTATCCTAAAATGCAAGGAGCTAGATTTCGTTGATTTTGCAGGTGGGATGAGTTCGCCAAGGCATTATGGAGGAATGAATAAGGAGCAGCCTCTTCTATCGCCAAGTCACCCTCACTCAGGTTGCCCTTCGCAGCCATCCCACAACCAACACAATGTAACCAACACCCAACATCTATCGAACCAACAACACTCTTCTATGATTTATCACCCAAACAGCACACTCAACTCCGCTGACGTACAGAACAACCAATTCTGTTACGATCGAGCGTCCGTTTCACTCTATTCGTCGGGGCCTGGGGATACGTCGAACACCAGGCCTCTGCCTCCCAGCAATCCCAACAGTCACCAAATGGGTGGTAAGTCATGTGACCCTTTATGTCATGTGACCATTACTACATCGCCATACTACCTTGCCTCAGAAATTATCCAATCCTATTCCAATATTCACGCGTGCTTAACTCAGCTTTATGTCTTATGCCTTTTTGTTGCACTTGTATCAGGTCCCATTATACAAAAGAAAAAAAAGAGAAACAGCTTCTATCATTGCTTACAGCGAGGAAAAAAATTACCTTCCCTTTTTCTTTTTTGCTTTTTTTTACAGATCTTTACAGATCCCACTTCATTTTATACCTTATTAATACATAAAATAGTCTCTTGATCAATCAATCGGAAGGAATTTTGTTAAATGTTGCTGCATGGAGCTTTTTATTCCAATTTTTTTACCAACAGTCTTCTTCATTACCATTTCCACACTTTAGACTTTTTCTTTTTTTTTTCTACTTATATTCTACTAACATTTTAACTAAAATTATCTTCCAATACCATATGTAAATAACCACATACCTCCTCCCCCTACATATACTTGCATAAATAACGTCGGGCTCATTCAATTTCTCAATGTGTATAAATTGTCATGTGAATAAACAATTCTCAAACTGGGAATACGGCAAAGTTCAGTTCCAGATGCTGACCTCAGTTTAGGATGCATTGATGCAGCTTAGTAAAATGGTATCTCAACACTCGGTTAAGATTAAGAGCCTATGTAAAAGCAGTTTGGGAAATGTTTTTCAATATTTCTATGTACCAGCGATTCTCATCAATCACGGACATACTTGAGAATCGTTTCTTTTTCGTATAGTGAAAATAAAATAGAACAAGCAAGATAAGATGAAAGAGAGTTAATACAATCAATTTTTCACCCTCACGTATGTCCGTGGCACACGATTGTGTCTTTTTTGTAGAAAGAAAGAAAGAAAGAACGAAGAAAATGAAAAGAAAAGAAAAGAAAAAAAAAAAAAAAAAAAAACAATTTTATATCACATGTTTACAGCTTTCTCATTCATCCCATTCACCTCCATGTTCAATGTTTGTTTCATATGTTTATTTGTTAATCGTCAGGACGAATATATGTATATGTACACCACCCTGGGCACTGATTCTCGTTTAATAATAAATAACTTTATTTACTCTACATGTTAATAAGGGATCTTTATGTCTTTGGACCTATAAGAGGGGCACCTCTGCGATGCAGCTACAGGAAATCAAACATTCCTTTATTATCAAAAATGCATTGCATCATTTATTCTTTGGGAAGTAAAATCAGAACAATTATTTTATCAAGTTATGCTTTATTTCGGAATTCGACTATTTTACGATTGTTCTTTGATAAAAAGTAATATTTATTTGAACAGGTTTTTTTTTTTTTTTTTTTTTTTTTTTTTTACAAATATGTCTTGTGGAATTATATTTCTGCACTGTTTAATTTTTTTTCTTTTAAATAACTTAAGATTTTCTTTCGATGTCCAAAGATCTTTTTAACTTGAAGCTTTTTACTTAAGCTTTTTTCTTCTCCAAATATCATTGAAATGATGAAAAAAATATATTTTGTTATTCATCATTATCGATTAAATTTCACAGGCAATGCGGGAAGCGGCGGTACCATGACCTCAGAATTTGTTCGACAAGAGTTGAGAGCTATTGTCGGTGCTAGAACCCAACAACAACAACAACAGCAGAGGATACCTAACAACATCCAAAACAATTTATCTGGTCAAGTTTCTCAGGAAGAACTAGACGCCCTTGGTTTAACTTATGAGATGTCCTCCGCAGGTACGTTATCTTTTAATAAGAGAAGTACGTCACGTCACCGTACATAAGGTGTAGCTTTAATTAGGCTTAATATCTGTTAATATAAATGATATAATAATTTAGAGAAAAAAAAAAGACAAAAAAAAAAAAAAAAAACCCATGTAATTGTATGTTTAATTGTTGATTTTAAATTTGCCTGCTCGAAATTTTCTTAAACGAAAACGAAAAGTAGGTTTATAAAAAAAAAAAACAGTAGTTTTTCTTCATTAATTAAAACTATGTCGCGAATGATGCCAAAAAAGATTTCCCACTCACCCTTACTTGTCTTATCAGACGTTGCTTGCGTATTATAACTGTTCTACCATACCATACCATACCGTTACGTTACGTCACGTTATTAATTTAAGGAGGAATAATATGTGTATATATACATATACACACAATTTGGTGTTGGTCTTGTTATTCAGGATATATTAGTTTTATTTTCTGTGTCTTATCGCGAGTGGAGACTATTGGCGACCTATCAAATAGAAATGAGAGATCGTTTAATTATTGATTGTGATCAGTTAAATAATGATGTGAAAAGAAATAGAAAAAATTATGTAACATTTTTGATAAGGACTTGTACTCGACGTGGAATTAAGCTGCGTATAATGAAAAACAAACAATACAATACTAAACAGTTTTCTATCTCTGGCTGGAATGAAATTTTTCGGTATATTTAAATAATAAAACGCCTAACCAGACGATGTTCACGTATTTAAATGCGCACAATAGGCATCGTTTGTTTAAAAGACTATCGTAACGCGTGTGTTACAATGTCCCCACTAGGTGAGGCCGTGGTTAGCGATGGCCCCGCCAAAAGCTGGGCCATTGGGAGTGCTGGAAGTGCACCCTCTTCCTCCAGGGTAAGACCCTTCCGACAATTATTTTTCGTATTTTGATTTTGTATGCTCTCTGTATTCCCTCTTCGCTTGGCTTCAGATCTTATTGTGCACGATATGTTCATTAGTCTATACTGAGTATAAAGAGCTGTTTCTCGTTAAACTTCATTTACTAATTTCAAATTCATCGACATAAAGTTTCCAGTTTTATTCATGCTTTTTACACTCAGTCTAGTCTCGTAAAGTTTAGGTCGTAGCGACGTTGTTTCTTCTAGTTAACAGATCTAAATACTAAAGTATATCTACGAATATACACATAATACTTATTGGTATACTTGATATGTATACCTGAACTCCATATACATATATATATGGGGCATTCCAAGTGAAATCAGGGAGTGATCTCCCTCACCCCCTACGATTTTGAGCTGTCGTTTTTATTTCACTTCTATGTGACCCCAAATGAGCCCTGAATTTTTTTCGGATTTTTCCTCCCCCTCCTTGTCATCCTGCCATGCGTCTTTATTCGTTGATGCAAGAGAAAACAGAAACACCAGTTTTAAACGAATTTTTTTTTTTTTCATAAATTTGTCATCTAAAAACATTAATTTCTGTCATAATTAGAATATGGGCTGAAGCCTGCTGATATCCTTTTTCAATGATTTTCATTTTACAAAAATCCAAAATTCGCAAAATTTCGAATAAAAATGATCACACTTGTAATAAAAAAAAAAAAAAAAGAAAAACAAAACATTTCTTGCTAAAATTTGATATCTTGCTTAGTTAATAAGTCAATCATGGTGATTTTTTTTAGGTCATTATTAAACTAAGCATGATATCAAATTTTAGCAAGACATGTTTTGTTTTTCTTTTTTTTTTTTTTAAACTAGTGTTTCTGTTTTCTCTTGCATCAACGAATAAAGACGCATGGCAGGATGACAAGGAGAGGGAGGAAAAATCCGAAAAAAATTCAGGGCTCATTTGGGGTCACATAGGAGTGAAATAAAAACGACAGCTCAAAATCGTAGGGGGTGAGGGAGATCACTCTCTGATTTCACTTGGAAAGCCCCATATATAAATACATACATTACTAACTTTGTATCGGTAGTCAAATTATATGATTTTTTTTTTTCTATTGTGTTCCATTGAATACGCTTAACAATACTCTTTGCCAGAAATCAAATCGTCGATAATATCAGGGAGTTTTGAGCTTTGCTTTTCGATTTTGACTTCTGTGTTACACAGACGCTGCTACTAGTTATGCATCAGAAAATTCCTCAGGATGGTCCGTAATAATAATAATAATAAAGACTGAGTTTGTATTCTTCACTTATATTTCTGGCTCTAACAAAATTCCACTCATATTTAGCAAATCTTTTCTACAATTCATTCAACAAATGATTAGCGAGCGCAAGTGATGATTGTCTTGCACGTCTTATAAATAGTCTTGTAAAAGCACGTAGGATAATTTAGCATCATGTCACGCTATCTCTTTCAAATCTATCGTGATTAGCGTACTGTTAGTGATATTCTCTATGATCTTTTTCGACTAAATGTCTTCTGCCATTTGAAATTCTATCATCTTCATTTCCAGTATCTATTCTTGTTTGAGAATTATTATTATTTTTTTTTATATATACATATCGATACCCACGTTCTAATATGGCGTAACCCACATTTGGAAAATTGTTCAGGAGGCCATGAAAACGCTTCACTATTGCCATTGAGAAGATAGGATTTTACGGATTAGAATATTTATTTACAAATAATAGATCAACGATTTGACCGCTAAAACTTAAACATAAGCTGCACAACATTATTATCAATCAATTTTTCAAAAAAAAGTCAATTCCAATTGTTCAGAAGGCCATAAAAACGCTTCACTATTACCATTAAAAAGATAGTATCTTACGGATTAGAATATTTATTTAAAAATAGTAAATCAACGATTTGACCGCTAAAACTTAAACATAAGCTGCACAACATTATTATCATTCAATTTTTCAAAAAAAGTCAATTTCTGAAATTTTGTGGGTTACGACATATTAGAACGTTGGTATCGATATATATTAACATTACGAGGCAACAAAATGGGGAGTTGTGTTAACAACGTGAGATATCTAGTACACCTATAGAAAATATGAAATTAAAATACGTTATTCAGAAAATTGTCGTAATGATTTTATCAAATTTATTAGAAACTTTCTTCATTGAGAATATCTTACGAAAATGAATTATTCCTCTCCATTTTTTCCTTGCCTAGTGGGTGATGGTATCGAGAAGGTTTTAGCTATAATATAGTCGAATTACTGCAATCGTAAAGTTATTCAAATTTAAGACAATATAATGCTTCTTGAATTTTTTTTTTCTTCAGAGTAGATTGAACATTTCATTCAATTACGACAAACCCCTTAATTATAATATAGTTTTGTTCGCGAATATGTTTGTCAGAGCATGAAGAAAATTGCGTTTAAGATTGCCAGTAATATATGCTTAGCCATTGTTATTTGAAATGTGGTATTAGACTATTATAGATATTAGACAAGTAGAAAATGCAGTGGTTTTATTTCTTAGCTGAAGAGATAGAGGTAGAGAGAGAGAGAGAGAGAGAGAGAGAGAGAGAGAGAGAGAGAGAGAGAGAGAGAGAGAGAGAGAGAGAGAGGAGCATTTGATTGGATTCGTACCTTCCCAAATGTTTGTCAAATATCGAAACACCAAAACATCGTTAGGGCTTATAAATTTTAAATCAAAATTCTTACATTGGCCCCAAACTATTTACCAACGAATATGGGGACGAAATTTACCTAAGCAATAGTGTTCATTGCACAAATTTCAATTATTATAAGTGAAAGAATTAGCACAGATGCGCAAGATTGGTTGATAAATCTGGATAGAATTATTTTTATAATCAATGCAACTAACTATACATAATGTTGTTACTAATCAAAGACCGCAAATTAGCAGAGTTCATAATATTAGAAGAAAAGAAAGAAAAAAAAAAAAAAAAAAAACGGAAAAAATATAGCTTAACGATAAATAGAAACAGACAAACATTGAGTATGAGAATATTTTTATTAAGGTATTGTTAATAACATTACGATTCCATATGACTTGATTAATTTCAAGTAGTAAAATACAAAATTCTGCCTGAAATCTATCAAAAAAAAAAATTATTATTTTTTTCTTCTTTTGGAATATACATAGTTCTCTCAGTTGACGATTTACGTCTCTGCCGCAGAGCTCAGTTATAGTTTGAAGTTGAACATATCTAGTAAAATACTAACTAAGTAGAGGATTTTCATCTCACAATTCGAACTTATTTAATTAAAATTCTATCGCCAATTGACACATTGATCATTAACAGATTTCTCTGTTAACGTGTAACGCTTGGTAACAGATGAAGATGTTATGCTTTTGGTAGCCTAATAATACAACTATGAAAAATGACTTTAAAGTGTCTTTTAGAGCTTGTTTTCACGATTATTAGTGGTTTTTGCTTCTTTCTTTTCAATTTTTTTTTACATATTATATAACACAAAAACATTTATTACATATACAATATAATTGTACTTGTCTATCATTTCTATATCTCTATTATGAAGTATCGTTTGTAGTTGATTAATGTTAATGATTATCATTATTATTATTGTTACTATTATTATTATCATTTTGCTACATAGATTTTGTTTGATAAAGGAAAATTATTAAAAACTCTTCATTCTGCAACTGAGCTCGCCTGATATGATTTTTTAATAATAATAATGAAACATTAGGCTTACGATGAATATCTTTAGTCATGCATAAAGACAGTCATTTTGGGTTGATTTCAGACTACTATGGAGGAAGCGGCACGAGGTGATCCAAAGTCATCACTTCTACAGAAACTATTATCCGAGTGACTGCGGGCCACAACTTCGGAAAATAATAATATATATTTAATATGTATCTGAAGATATGTATATTGAAAGAAGAAAGAAAAACGAAAAAAAAAAAAAAAATTTAAAAATTGAAAAAAAAAAAGAAAAAAACAAAAAAAAAAAAAAAACAAGAAGGAGCCGCCGGCCCGCGCCGTGCATCATACACAAAACGTTATACGTAATGGATACTATTGTATTAGAAACCAATACACTACCACGGCAGTATGCAGATACGTATTTGCTGAATACTATAAAGAATAACATGGGACACAACCAAAGAAATCATATTAAACAAATAAATAAATAAACAAACAAAGAAAGAAACAAACCAACAAACAAATAAATAAACAAACAAACTGCATAGCCAACGAATTTATCGATAAAAAAAAAAAAAAAAAAAAAAAATTAGAGAAAAGAAATTACACATACTACCTACCTACCTAAAATACGAGATGCTATTGGTATTGGGGATTAGGATTGGGATTTGGGAATAAGAGGCACGCGTTTATTCATAAACGATGTTTCTTTATTTCTTTACTTTTTACTTGTATTATTAGCTTCTTCCATTTTCATTGAATATATTTTTAATCTTGAAGATGTGTGATCATTGAAAGAGAAAAAAAAATAAAAATAAAAATAAAATGATAAATGTGTATAAAAAGATTGTCCGATATGAATAAGTGTCACGTATTACTCTATATTGTGTTCGGTATCACTGAAAGAAACTACGTAGGTACCTCAAAGGTATACTTTAATATACCACTGGCTGTTGAACATAGAACTATTTATAGGTTTAATAATTGTACACAGAAAATAGAGCACTATCACGTTTTCTCTTAATTTAAAAATAAACATAACTTTCGACTATTATTATATATTGTATTATAAATAATATATTTGTGATTGTAAGAATCTGCAACCAAAATGTGACAAAGAATACTTGTTGTTGTTAATATGATTAATATTATTATTATTAATTATTATTATTAATTATTAATTATTATTATTATCATTACCAATATTATTGTTACGACTTATGATTACTATATTATTATTTTATTATTATTATTATTATTATTATTATTATTATTATTATTATTATTATTATTATTATTATTATTATTATTAACATTATTGAACATTTGGCATATGCATATTTCTATTCAATAGTGAGGGTACCTTTATATAAATATATAAGTATGGGGAATTCCACCTCAATTGGACATGCTTCATAGTACTACAATTCGATTGAAGGTGATTTTTGTTTTATAATTTGTACTACCGGAAATTACAACTACCCATATATATTTTCTTTCGTATTTTCTCGTCTTTTTTTTCATGATTTCGGGAATCTTGAAATCTTGGTATTCGAAATTAATACCACGAACTTTATCGCGTTACTTGTAGTTAATTTTCAAAAAATCTTTCAACAATTTTATAGATTGTTTTTTTTTTTTACACGCGAAAATTCATTTGGGTGAATTTAAATCTCGAGTGGACAGACTTATAGAAAGAAAAGAAAAAAAAAAAAAAAAAATGCTGAGAAAAAAGTAAAAATAAATAGATGAATAAAAGAACGGAAAATATGGTGAAGTTGTATTTGCCAATGGTACAAGTAATAGAAAAATTACGTTTATTCTAATTGTAAAAGTCTAAGGGACGTTGAGTCGAGATTGAATGTCGCATATATATTTGTGAAAAAAAGCAAGAAAAAAAAAAAAAAAAAAAAACAAAAAAAAAAAAAAAAAATAAATGAAAAATTGACCTTCTATTTTGCATAGCTCAGTAATTGATCACTATTCGGGTATATATCAGATGTGCACTAAATTACTTCTCAACGACATCTGTTGTTATATAAATAAAAAAAAGATAAAAATAAAAAAAAAAATAAAAATAAAAATAAAAGTAAATAAAAAATATATATAATTATATATATGTATATTATAAATATATATGTACCCCTATATGTGTGTATATCTATATATTTATATATATATGTGTATGTAATGAGTTATGTCACATAGGTAGATCGATCATATGTGCTTTCTAACGAGGAATAATTTTATAAATATAAATATAATATGGATGCATTATGTATATTTATTAATAATTTTTTCCTATATACAATACGACTACATATACTACGTACGATATTCTACGCACTTGTGTTGTACGTAAAATAAATAGTGAAGAGATATATTCTTTTTCTGAAAAAAAAAAAAAAAAAAAAAAAAAAAAAACTAAAAAAGACAAATTGTGGAAATCATTTTTCTCAAGAGGATTATTATTTCTATTTATCTTCTTGCAATGTTCTATTATTTTCTTCAAACTACTATCACTTATTATATGATGTAGTTTAAGTAGGTATGCTAAATTAACAAGGAAACAGATCTTCATGGATTATTTCGTAGCTAAGTATTTTTCTTATTTTTTCATTTCTTTTTTATTACAAACTCGCATAAAATGATGAGCGGGATTCTTTGGTAACGATTCAGCGTTACCTGAGTCATATAAAGACTGCCAGCTCACCTCTGGTAAAATGTGATCTGACTGAGGAAGCTTGGCGGTGCAAAGGGTATCTGTAATACCGACTGGAACTTAAAGTTCACGCCGCCGCGAACTGACTCGTGGGATAAATTCAGGTTAATATTAGTAGGAAAAATTAACTTCTGAAGCGATCCAGATTTCCGTTCGGGCGATAATGTATCGTAGAATCGCGCGAGTTGACACTCTGAAAGAGTTGTTGCACGAACGAACACCCGATAAATTCTGACTTCAATTTTCCTGTTATGGATTATTAATTATTATCTGCTCGCCGGCTCGCTAGGGCAAATATGGCTGCGCCTTATTATATGCAACCGTGAGTTATGAATCACAACAATGTCACGCGGGTTGTACGAGGTAAGGCGCATTGATCTTTGCGGCAAAAGTAGTTGGTGGGTTCAGCCGCGAGATAGCGATACCATTTGTCGCCCCACTGTTGCAACTTACCGACAAGGAGCACTGACCTGGGTTAATAGCATCTGTCACGGAGTCGGTGACCTCTGTGGTTGGCTATCTCTGAGGACAGGAAATGCCTGAGGAAGAAGAAGAAGAAGAAGAAGATGAAGAAGAAGAACTAAGAAGTGACCTCAGTGGCCCTCGTGTCGTCAATGAGTACGCATGGGGTGCGTTAACGAGACTCGATAGAAATATTTCGAACGCAACAATATTATAAAATTCGTCCTTCTTTGTAAAATTAATTATATCAAATAGGATGTTATCGTAGGACGGACGTAGTTAATTTCATGATAACTCCTATGCCAGGAAGCAAATAAAGATACTCGAACAATTTATATTTGATATTTATTTTTAAGAATCAATTACAATTTGCGAATTCCACATAACTTTGACAATGAATACGATTGTATCCGCAGCAATAAATTCTTAGATGTATGAATAATCGATTGCTTTGTTATCTTCCACTTTCCCCTCCTGGCAATTATTCATTTCAAATGAGAACAGTAGGGTATTTCTTTATTGGGTGACGTTAATGTCGGAGGTAACTTGGTTCAACGTTCGATTGTGTTTGAAATCGAATATCTCGGCGAAAAATGATCGCAGAGCAGATTTTAAAAACGGAATTTGAAGAGGACACTTTCATCTTTGAGATTGTAACAGGAGCCACCTGGGTCGCCATTATTACGCTGGCTGTGTGAGGTTAAATTTTGAATATTCATTTATTGGTTCAGAGGGTCATCTTCGAGTAGAGGTCGACCCCAAAAAAGACATTACATGCAATGTTCCAGTTGTGATTTGGAAAGAGGTGAATTTGGGCTTCAAAATCGTTTTTTAACAATCCTCCTACGATGAGTCATTGACCTCCGGCATTGAGTCAAACTTTTTCGGACGCTTTTTCGTTCAATGCCGCATAACTCGACGCAGAAAAATCGTAGAGCAAAAGTTAAAAACGAAATTTGAAGAGGAAATCGTAATCTTCAAAATGCTTATTCCCGAAATCCTAAAAAAAATCCTACCGTCCCATACAGCAGTTGGAAGTTGAACTTCAGTTTACCGATTCGCCATGAATTGCTTCAAAGTGGCGTAACTTGGAGACGGTTAGCTGTAGATTCGATTTAAAAAATGCATTTGGAAGATGAGATTTTGAGCTTGAAAATGCATTTTTGAACATTCGTCTAGCTTTATTCTTCTCGAAGTTATAGAACTTTTAAAAATGACAATATTTTGCAAAAACAAGAGTGGCCCGTTAATTTTTCCGATGAGTGTATTATTGGTCGGGATAATCAGAGACATTATTAGGACCCTTCGCGCGATTGTAGTATATACCTGTGCGTATTGCGTACTACTATTATACAGGGTGATTTTTTTTAATCGCCCCAGGCTGATATCTCCGAAACCAAGCAAGATACGGGAGAACACCTCAGACAAAACTTATAGGATATCGAGGGGGAAAGGATATGGTGCAATCATATCTTTTTTAGGTGGAGGCGCTGAGCTGTGGTGAAGGTCAACTTGGTTTTTTTGAATGGAATGGTAAAGTTTTCTTCACAAAATCTGAAAGAGCATCAGATTCTGCATCAAAAACACCTGACTAGATATTTTCTAAAGTTGATAGTTTATGAGATAAGAGCTGGGCGAGTTGAGTCAACAGAGGAAGTCCAAATTACCTGAATACCGTTTTCAAGTTTTCTCGAAAATGTCTGAGATACTTTTTTATGGAAGATAAAAATCACAAGTTGGTACAAACTGATTGAACCCAGAAATGACAGTAATGACGATAACATTATTGATAAAATTTATTGACCTCAACTTATTTGACCGTGATATCTAATCTTGACAACTCCAAGTAGAAAAGTATCTCAGACAGTTTCGAGAAAACATGAGAACAGTATTCAGGTAATTTGGATTTCCTCTTTTGATTCAACTTGCCCAGCTCTTATCTCACAAACCATCAACTTTAGAAAATATCTGGGCAGGTGTTTTTGATGCAGAATCTGATGTTCTTTCAGATTCTGTGAAGAAAACTTTACCATTCCATTTAAAAAAACCAAGTTGACCCTCACCATAGCTGAGCGCCTCCACCTACAAAAGATATGATTGCACCATATCCCTTCCCCCTCGATATCCTATAAGTTTTGTCTGAGGTGTTTTCCCGTATCTTGCTTAGTTTCAGAGATATCAGCCTGGGGCGATTAAAAAAAATCACCCTGTATATTATATCTCTCTATATAATGATAATAATAATGTGAAAGCACAAGTTCTATTATAGAGCTAATAATATAAAATATCTTTATTGTATCCTTGAAGTTACATTATAACAACGTTATTTATATTAATTTAGTTATTGATATATATATATATATCTATATATACTGTGAGTTTTTCTGGATGCGCACCATAGGGAACTGATACAACAATGCTTTTATTAGGAATGTCGCAGCCCATTGGCCACGCGAGTAACAAAAGTCGATCGTATGATTGTTCTATGTTGCATTTCCACAAAAACTCACAGTATATATATAATAATTCGCAGGCACTTTATAACAAGGTATTTGGCAGTCATGTTATTATTACAGGTATAATAATCTGATCAACAATATCATTTATGGCACAATATCGTCTCATTGCTACTAGTACAACACAGGCGTAGGTAAGTATATGAATTTTATATAAATTGTAATAGTAAATGTGGATAGAAAAAAAAAAAAACGGAAAAGAAAAAAAAAAAAAAGACTTTCTTTATACGGTCAACCTACACAGCCAACCTTTCTATATCTTTATTGAATTTATATAACTTAACTTTAATGACAAAAATTTTATATTTTATATTTTATACTTTATTTACACAAAGAATCTTGCGTCGTGCGGTTTTTATTTATTTATTTATTTATTTATTTATTTTTGTGTTAGAGATTTTCTTCCATTCCTTCTTACTTTCACCTCGATTTCATCAATTGACAGTGTCTCCTATTTACCCTGAGTGTTTTTTACATTCTGGTTAGCTCTTGAACCTCTACGACGATTAGGTTGTCTCCTTCGGAAATTGTAAGGTATACGTCTGCGATATCCTCCTGGTCTAACGCTTCCTGATGGTCCTCTGATCAACGGTCTTGGCGAAGACGTGGCATATGAATCTGGTCTATACGGATATCTTGGATTTTCAACTAGTGCTCGTGGTATTTCAGATTCGCGGGTTGGAGCAGGGTATCTTTCTCGCGGGATGTTTCCTCCCTCGGATCTAGAAATGGGTCTTCTGTCGACGATTTGACGGCGTAAACATACCGCGCATCTACTTATACGAGATGTTACATCAGTTTTCAAGGTTTCCGGTATCGGCTTCTTGAACATCAATCTATCCTCGATTGTAGCCAACCAGTAAGAGTACGCTGTTGTATAGTAGTTACATCTGCCCAAACTCTGACATTCTATGAATGGTCTTGCTCTGAATTCTTCGAGACACGATCCAGGCGATATCAACGATTGTCCGCCACCTGCTGCGCCGGCATCGGTGTGCTGATGAATAAAAAAATTATCAACATTTGTTCAGACTTTGTGAAGAAGATCAACAGGTAATAGGTAATAGGTATATCCTCATTTTACTCACCATTAGGAAACTGTACCCGATCCATAACTCGTCCCATCCACCAGGACAGGTCGGGGGTTGCATCGACTGACTGTGAACTGCTATCATTTTAGTTGGCGCTTCACAGACTGTGCATCTTGATATATATCTCCCAACATCAGGAGCCTGTATCGGGGTCATCATCAGTGGCATGTTTTCTGCTGTACTTAGCCAGTAACTGTAATCGTTTCGATTGGCGTAATCGCATACGTTGTTCAAGTTACAGAATAGGTACGGCTGTGTTGAGAATTTCCTAAGACAGCTTCCAGCGGCTCCTGAAAGATCATCATTCGTTAGTTTTCTAGCGAATATAATTAGGCAATTGACAATTGATCATCGATTATTGACGAGTTTCTTTTTTTTTTTTTCATTATTATTACCTAGATCTTGACCGTGTGGATTTCCGTTGCTCATTATGTGGAGGAGGGAGAAACCGTCCCATAATTTCACAGTGTTTGCTGGACATACGGGAACGAACTCGGTCTGAGAATGTCTGGTGAAGTAAAATCCTCGGCTCCTTGGTCCAGGAGGCTGCGGCGCGTCGTCACCACGCGGTCCCGGGAACCCTTTACGATTTCAAGGGGATTCATGTAGAACATTTCAACCTTTTGTTAACGAATTGTAATTTAGTTTATTCTTACGCACCTGGGCTACCCTGAGGACCATCGAATCCAGGAAGTCCATCTAAACCAATTCGGCCGATCGCACCGCGAGGTCCTTCGAGACCAGGGAGACCTTCGTCTCCTCGTTCCCCTCGACGACCTGGCCGACCGTATTCTCCAGCTTCTCCAGGGGCCCCCTTTTTGCCGGGGAAACCTGTTTTCAAAAATAATTAAGACACGACATTTTGAGGCTTCCTTAATAATCGAGTAAATATTTGATCAATTGGACTTATATTTTATTACCTGGCAGTCCTGGTTCTCCGTCATCACCTCGAATACCGGGCCAGATACGATTGCCGTAGAAGTTACGTCCCTGGTCTCCTTTCTCTCCCTAAGTAAGACCAAACAGTTTGATATTAAAAAAACAAATTTAAAGAAAGGAAAAACGTTCCTTGAATACCATATACATATACATATAGTATAAAAGAGGAGAAGAACACGTAGTCGAAGTATAAATTACCGATGCGCCTCCTAGTCCGGGAATTCCATCGAAACCAATCTCTCCGTCATCTCCTCTATCTCCTTTGATTCCTAGCACGCCGTCGAATCCAGCTCTTCCCGCATCACCCTGTTCACCTTTAGGCCCATTGCGACCAGACAATCCTGGCCAGCCTTTGTCACCAACTTGTCCTTTAGGACTACCTACAGAGAACCCGGGCTCTCCGCGGAATCCCTTTGGACCTCGTACCCCGTCGAAACCATTAAAGCCAGGTTTACCTGCTGGTCCCACGGGCCCATCATAACCGGGGAATCCTGCAAAGACGAGAAATGCATATAGTTTTTACTACGGGGAGTATATTAAATTGAATATTTTTATTGTCTTCATTCCAATTTACAATTTTATATATTCTCACTATATAACTTGATACATACCTATGTCTCCTGGCTCTCCCTTCGGTCCTTCGATTACGAGTCCTGGTCGGCCTGCAGACCCCTCAGCTCCGTCTCTGCCGTATTCACCAGGTGCTCCTTTCTGCCCTGGACGACCCGGCCATCCATCTTGTCCATCGCTTCCTGGTCTTCCTTGTTCCCCTTTTTCAGGGTACTGTCCGGGCAGACCTAATCACAAATTTCGTAATTAATAATCGACGTATTTTATTCCAGGTCAAATCGCGAGTATTTTTTTATTTTTTTATTTATTTTTATTTTTTTTTATCAAAGTTCTTATACCTCTCGGTCCTTGCCGTCCTTGATCTCCCTTATCTCCCTTATATCCGGCGAGTCCTGCGAAACCTCTCGGTCCTTGCAGTCCATAGTCTCCTTCGCGACCCTGCAGACAAAATCAACGAAAAATTTCTCGTTCAATTATATTGCTCAGAAAAATTGAATAACCAATTTTCTGTTGCACGAAAAATAGGAATGAACGAAGTTACCTTTGCTCCTGGCCATCCTGATAATCCTTCGTCTCCTTGCTCACCTTTGCGTCCAGTGAAACCGTCCATACCTGGATTTCCGGTGTCTCCCTTGTCTGCTGTGATGAATGCAACGAACCCTGGATCTCCCACGGGACCCTTTGGCCCCAGAGGTCCTTCAAACCCTGGCGCACCTCGAGGGCCTGAATCTCCAGGCAAGCCTAATGAGGGAAATGATTAATCGGGGAGTCTGTCGCCTTCGATTTCGATTTCATTCATTCAATTGTCACTAATTCATTAGTCACGTACCTGGACGCCCCATTTTTCCTGGCTCTCCTTCCAAGCCTCGATTTCCGCGCAAGCCAGTCAGGCCAGATGGTCCTGTCGTACCTTTCTGTCCCTTCAATCCGGAGAGTCCGTCATAACCGGTGTTTCCCGGCTGACCTTGAATACCAGAGTCTCCACGCTCGCCCTTGGGACCTACCGGACCTCTGTATCCCCGCTCACCCTGTTGAGGATTGAAATAGAAATTTCGGGGATTAACGGAAATCGGGAAAAAAATTAGTCTTTTGGTAGTTATATATAGGTATATCGCCAGGAGAATGCTCGAACTATCAATTCCCTCGTTCTTACCTTGATTCCATCAATTCCTGGACGACCGTAGAGCCCAGGCTCGCCAGGAATGCCTTTTTCACCTTCGAAACCAGAATACGAACGCCCAGTATCACCCGGGAATCCTGGACGCCCGTCAACTCCTGGTTGACCCGGAGACCCGATCATTCCTGGTGGAGCATCGTCACCGGTGTCACCCTGAGGGCCGCTGAAAGATGATTCTCCTGGTAAGCCGTCCAATCCAGGTTCTCCAAGATCTCCTATGACACCTTTCGGTCCATCTGGACCCTGCCATCCTGGCGATCCACTTGGACCAACGTCTCCTTTTATCCCCTTTGGCCCAACCACACCCGGCTCTCCTGGGACTCCATCAGAGCCCTTGAATCCGGGTGAACCTCTCAGTCCTGCGTCTCCTTCTTCTCCTGGTTCACCTGGCAACCCTCGAAGACCGATCATACCGGGGAAACCTGGTTTACCGCGATCACCATCTACTCCTGGAAAGCCTGCGGGCCCAATCTCTCCCTTCAGACCTTTCATTCCATCGAAGCCTGACGGTCCGTGTGCTCCTATTTGAAATTAATCATTGTTTAGTCAGTTGATCGAAGTTTAATAGGCGTTATTCTTTCTTCTCATAGACACTCCTTCACTTCAGTCTGTAATTACCTGGCAATCCTTTATCTCCGTATATTCCCATGTAACCAGAACGACCAGGTGCTCCAGCTCGACCACGGTATCCTTGAATACTGTTGCCTTCTTGCCCCTTCGATCCCTGTACCAAGAATTCTTATTGCGTCAATTTATATTCGTTTAGGTTCAGAATTTGTGATGTTTTTGATGTTTTTTCAATTTACCGGCAGACCTGGCTGGCCCTCGAATCCAGGCGCACCTTTGTCTCCTTTCATTCCTTTGGCACCAGGCTCTCCGGATCTTCCGGGACGACCATCGGGACCCGCATCACCGTACTCTCCTTTCTGTCCGGTAAATCCTCGCTCTCCAAACTCACCGTATGCTGTGGCCAAGCCAGGCTCACCTTGGTCTCCTTTTTGAGCTCTGGGAGCCTGTGATGGAAAGTGAATTATTTAAAAATGAAAAAGATATCACTAAAATAGAAAATCGAGATACTAATCCCTTCACAGCTCGACGAACAATCGTTCTTTATTCTCGGACGAATTTACTTACGGGTAAACCTGGAGGTCCTTGTAAACCTGATACTCCAGGCGCACCTCGGGGCCCTTGATCACCAGGCGCTCCAAAGTAGCCTTTCCACCCAGGAGGCCCTGCCTCAGAGATACCAGGGTAACCTTGTGGCCCTGAAGGCCCACGTACTCCTTCGTCACCATTCGGTCCTGGTAGACCCTTCAATCCGTCTTCACCTGAAAGTGTGTTTAAAGAAGGTTTGAAAATTATTCATTAACCAGATGTTTTACCAAGAGTTCACCTATCCTTTGACTTCTACACCTACACCGAACACTTACCCCTTTCGCCAGGCTCTCCTGGTAGACCGGGTTCCCCCTTCTCAAGAAGATTCAAACTATCAGCCCCCGAATTTCCGGGATCTCCTTTCGCACCTGTGTCTCCCACTTCTCCTGGCTGTCCACGAGAGCCGGGTGAACCTGGTTCTCCTGTCAGATATTCTTTGGGGGTTGGAGCATCATCTCCTCTCTCTCCTGGCGCACCGTTCCAACCGTTTATACCGTTACGTCCAGAAAGTCCTACCGGACCTAAGTCACCCTGAAACATCATAGAATTGAGTCATTCTTCGCTCTTGATCCAGACGATGGAAAGGATGGAAAATATAAAACGACGGAGTCGATTAATCCAAAATAATTTTCTACCTTATCCCCCTTTCGTCCTGGCGGTCCGGTGTCACCTGAAATACCTTTGTAGCCTATCGGTCCCGCAGGACCTTCGTCACCAGGGAATCCCTTGTCTCCTCGATTTCCGGGATCACTGTTTGTCAAACTATCAGGATGCCATTCTACCCTTCCTTGCTCTCCCTTCGGTCCCTCGCTACCCGGCATTCCAGAACGCCCGGCGGTACCTCGAATTCCTTTTGGTCCAATTGGGCCTGGGTATCCTGCACTTCCCTTGAATCCTCTGGGACCCGACAAGCCAGGAAGTCCTGCTGGACCTCTATATCCAACATAACCCGATTCTCCACGTTCTCCCTTGAAGCCGTCGAATCCTGTGGAATTTGAAAATTTGAAAATTTGAAAATTTGAAAATTTGAAAATCTTACAATACTATAGGTACCAAAGTGGGAAATATCTTCTAGGATTTATAACGCTGGATATTTATCTTGCCTGGTGTGCAGACGCCGCAATCATCTCCTCGTTCTCCTTTAGATCCTGGTAGCCCGTAGAAACCCGGCAATCCGTCGGGGCCAGGACCACCGGGAGGACCTGGTAATCCCTGTTCCCCTGGCGGCCCGTATTTCGATACACCTATACCAGGCGTTCCTTTCTGTCCTACGTTCAGAGAAACGAATAATTTCTGTTACTCGCAGTAGTCGTACGGATTAAAAATTCTGAATATATATTATAGATATATCTACTTAGTGAAATGCACATCCGCGAAAAACAATAGAGATCTATATAGGTATAATGCATAGAAAAATGAGATATCGCGATAATAACGAAATTAATTACCAATTTTATTTTTGTTCGACTTACCTCTTCTACCAGCTCTCCCAATTTCACCCTGCAGACCTGGCCGTCCATCTGATCCGGGCTGCCCGTTAATACCGGGCGGTCCCCTGACTGTAACTCCCGGCATTCCCTTTAATCCAACTGCTCCTGGAAGTCCAGGTGATCCCGGTTCTCCTGGGAAACCTCTTTGCCCCGGGGCTCCTGAAATATGAGCAAATATTGTGCAACTTATATTATACGTGGTGCTCGTCCACGTGGATCTTTTGTCACGGGTGTGATGTTTTGGAGCCTCTCTTAGGAAATAGTGAAAAACCTGAAAACGCTGATACTGCAGACTCGGATAGGTTCTAGCCTACCAGAGCTGCCTCCCTACAGACTTGGGATTTGCTTGACTATATCTCAGACTATAGATATTTGAAATTTTACAAAGATTTTGAGTCGACAGCCGCTTACAACTTAAGGTGTTAGTACTGAATACGTTACAACTTACAATTGATGGAAAAGAGTTGACGATTTCATTTTCCCCGATTAAATTCGTTTATCAACTTACCGTGATCTCCTCTGTCTCCTCTAACCGATGTACCATTTCGCCCACGTTCACCTGGCTCGCCCGGAGGTCCTGGTGGGCCTGTGGTTCCTATGTAGCCGACAACTCCTGGTTTTCCATCAAATCCTGGGGCTCCGGCGGGGCCAGGTTCACCTGGAAGGACAAAAAGAGTTTCGTTTTTAACGACGCATTCACATATATTTGATGTGCGGAAAAACGCAAACGAAAAAGACCTTTGCGTACCTTCTTCTCCTTGTATTCCAGCGCTTCCTGGAATTATTGCGCCAAGTTCTGGTATGTAACGTCCTGGCTCTCCTCCTACACCTTGAGCTCCTGGGCGACCGGCGTGACCGGGTTCGCCTCGTCCCCCCTATAGGTAATAAAAAATCCGAAGAAGAGACATTTAATGAAACCTTGAAAAATGAAAAGTATTCTACACTCTGGTGAAAAAGTTTGAAACTTACGTTGTACCCGTCTGCTCCTACCCTACCCTCGTATCCGGGTGCTCCCTTCACTCCCTTTTCACCGTCAGGTCCCGCGTCTCCTACGTTACCCTGCTTTCCTCTTGGTCCAATGGTGCCTTTCATGCCAGGCAGTCCTTTAACTCCTCGCAAACCGGAACGACCCTAGAAATTGACAAATGTCGCATCTTTTTCTTCTAACTGTATTGATGTGCACTGACGCGTCGAATGACTGTTCAAATTAATTAGGAATGGAATTAAAACTGACAGACTCGCGACTCGGGTTCGTTGACTCGAACGCTTTCGTCTGTTGTATTAATAGTACTCAATTGGTCAATTGGTCAATTTGAACATCGAACTTTAACACTAACCTTTGGACCGGTCTCACCCAGATCTCCTTTTCGGCCACGGTCACCATGGTCTCCTCGGACTCCAGGTTGCCCGGGACGCCCTTTTTGCGACGTGGTTTCGTTGGTTTTCGCGGATCGGTCGTCGAATGCATCTTCACCTGGCTCACCAGTGTCACCTTGGTCTCCCACGACACCAGGCACCCCGTAGACTGTGTTCCCTAAATCTCCTTGAAGACCCGGAAGTCCCGAATTTCCTTGCCATCCCTAGATCATATAAACAAACTACGGTATTGACTCCCGTCTATGTTAGGAAAAAAACTAACTTCATAGGAGGGACTTTTCACTCACAACGTCTCCGGTCCCTCCCGGCAGTCCGTAGCCACCACGAATACCTTTCACTCCCGTGGGACCCTGGATATTATAGAAAAACTCTATTAGTTGGCAAGAAGTTCGACGATTGAATACTTACTATATAAGTATTTCAATCCTCTTATATGCTTACCATGTATCCATCATTGCCAGCTATTCCTACTTGTCCTTTCACACCCTTAGAATTAATTCCTCCTTCACCAGCGTCACCCTCCAGTCCCTGGTCTCCCTCTGGACCAGGGTCACCTCGGCCACCCCGTGTTCCTGGGTATCCTGGAGATCCTGCTCTTCCGTCAGTCCCGTTGCAACCGTCGAGACCATCTGGTCCGGTTACACCTGGGGCTCCAGCTTGGCCCTGTTCAAGAGGATCGTTCGGAAGGTTTGGACTTAGATTTTGGGTCTTTTACTTTCAGTCTTCTAAAGAGCTTGGAGATATACTTACAGAGATTCCTGGAGCGCCTTGAAAACCACGGATTCCATCGTCCCCCTAAACAGACGTGGATTTAGAATAAGAACTTCCCTCGGATTGATTAATCGAGCTTCGATATTTATTTGATTCTTCTTCTTCGAAGAAGAAGAAGAAAAGAGTGTAGGGTATATAACATGTCTTAAATCTCGAGCCTTTCTTTATTTTTACATCTTTTAACGAAGTCTCGCATTTTTGAATACACGATTTATAATAACTGTGAATCAGGCCGAAGCGCAGGGCGAGTTTTAAATATTAATTACATAAATGAAACAAGTTAAGAATTTTACCGCCTCTTGGGAGGCCGAAAATTCGAGAACACCTGGGCCACTGAAACCGGTTGTGCAGAAATATTGCAGCGAAGAACTCGCCAAAGATCGTAAAAAAAAAAAAAAAAAAAAAAATTCATATTCTCTTCAGGCAGACGCGACATAGTTTGCCCGCAGGTATATACGCACACTTTAAGGCCGCCTTTTCTCTTCGTCTTTTTTCATTCTTCGAGCATTTTATTCCCGCGGCAATCATTTGATTATATCAATTTTTCGCTCGTATTTTGTTTCCGAATTAGATCATCTTCGGTTCTCTTTTTCCTCTTTCACAAACTCTAGAATCATCCATGGGAACCATTTCTAGGGGTAAATCTTGGGAAAACAACATGTGGTCCGCAGTCTCACGTTTTCGCAGTTCACGTGTATAATATAATCTGTGTATAAGTGAGGGAGGTCTGCAATGAGGCGGCAACGTAAAGTCAAGCAAAGAAAAGGAAAGGAAGAAGGAGGAGGAGAGGTCGTGGACCAGCTTAGCTAAACAATCTTAGCCTGATTTATTTTCCCACAAGTCGGCGAACGGGCGAACTGCGATAGACGCATGCACACAGGGTGTGTTTAGTTTCAATCTATCTTACTCAAATAAATTTCTAAAATTGTACCTGTGCATGTCTTTGATGTATTAGGTACAGTGGAAAAATAATCAATATTTAATCGGATAAATTACCTTTTATTTCAGATTTCTTATTTTCAAATCGAGGAAACGAGGTCTGCTTCATCGCAGATCCTCGTCACGCTGTCTCCAAGTAAAATTCGTAGATTGACGTAGGTGCGTCAAGACGCTCCCTACATGGAGTGAAAGTTTGTTTAAGAGCCTCCCGAGATGAATTTGTTTATTTTTTTTTATTTTTTTCACAAACCGTTCGATCCCGATAACATCTTATTGGATCGTTTTCGATACATCATTTTTGTCATTCATCATTCCAAGCTAATATATCCATTCCCTGCTCTCGGCCTCCGAGACTTATTTAGAAACTATGAATCACCCTGTATATTAAAATTCCACGAAGATCGTGGCGACCTGCACAAGCCTCGTATATATATTCTAGCAAAAAATCGAGTCGCCAGTGTGCAAACCTATTCTCACGGGATATCTTGCGGAGAGAATTGTTTCTGCCGCAGAGAGAAAAAAAAAAAAAAAAAAAATCCATAAAAAACTAATTCGAAAGATGACCAAATGAAAAAATTTTATTACGCGGTTGAAATCGTCTAGTTATATCCTTACACTTGGCTGTATAATATCTATATATCGAGGACTATACATAATAATAATCTCAAGCAAAGAATTCTTGCGGTCAGGAAGATTATACTATACTCTATAAGTATAGTTTGTGTATAGCGAGATATTTAGGGTCAGCAAATTTCTTTCTTGCCTTTATACTTTTCGCGCGATCTTGGGTTACAGAAACTGAGTCGTAGTCCAAGGGAAGAGTTTATAATCTCAAGATATATACTTGCAATGGCGTAATGTCATTTTAAAAACGGAGTTGAAACTTGTTTTTGGTTTTTACCTGTATACCTATAGTACTATCTACATCTTTGCGAGAAGAGGAACGCACGACAGATTTTTTAAGAGAGGAAAATAAGCTGTGGAACAAAAATTTCGAGTATCGAATGCAAAAAAAAAAAATAAATAAATAAATAAAAAAATGTAAATGCGTTCATTCCTACGGCATATTTTCACATGTACGTAGGTATATATATACTACCTACCATTACTTATCGTATCTCGTTCGCAGTGAGATACACGACGTGATAGTCAGACATACATTTCACATCCTGTCTGCACCGTTGCACTCGATGAAGCGAGAGCGCACATAGTTGTCAATGGGAAGTGCGTTATCTGGGGAAACTAGGGGCACGTGGCCTACCCAGCATCCCACTTGCCAGCGGTCCAGCGCATGCATATAATAATATACCGATTCCGTTTATTAACTTCTCGGGAAATGCGCATCTCTCGTTTCGATATCACGCATTCGCCCACGTACACAGCTGATTGTAATACGCAGCTATGAGAACACGTCCCATATACCAGCTGGTCCATTCATCAATACGAGACTCTGATGTGATTTTTGCAATGTAAACTTGTTCCCTTTTCTCATTTTTTTTTCTTCATTTTTTCACACATTACTTCGCCCAGATCCGTTGAATATCTTTCAAATTTATGATTTGCATGGAAAGAGGTTGAATAGATTCTGAATTCGCGTCCGATTAATCACCCCGGAAACTGCAGTGTCGGTTACGTGCGTTTCTTCATGGTCTCTTCACAGCTATCAGCATCGCGAACCGTACGAATGACGTTTCGAATAATTGTCAGAGATCTAACGTGTGGGAAGAATATGAGGAGGACGCGTTGAGAAACAGGATGTCAACAGCTGATACGTCGCACTTTGTACCCTTCGCAAGTTTCCTGATGTTCTTATTATTTATTTATTTATTTATTTATTTATTTGTTTATTTTTATTTTTATATACTACGCAGGCAGGAAGTAGGTACCTACTATATTATACGGGTGGAAAATCTTCCCATTATAAAATATCGCCTTCCAATCTATGAAAAAATAATTTTCATCGAACACAATGCTGCGGTAATCAGCCAGCTCCGGTATAATATGATGTGATGATTAAAATAATGTAGGTATATTATATAAACTATTTTCAGCACACGCGAAATCCATGCTCAAGGCGATTTTAATCAATCGAAATAAACCGCTGTGAATTGAAACGAGGCAAAGATCAATGTCAAATGCTGATGGGCATGCTAGTGCAGCAAAATAACTATATGAACCGCACACATAGAATATAATTATTTATATTCATCGCCTACGGCGAATTATACGGTTAACCCGAAACGCGGGGAATTGTGCCACCGCAACTCCTACAGTAATTGAACAGCCTTCGTAATAAAGTGCATTGTAACAAAGTCCCGGATTCACGCGTGTGTTGATTGCAATGAAACGAGAGGGTACATCTCGAATTTCTGTCATTTTTAAAAACGATTTTTCGCTCATCAGTCTCAACGAGGAATAATTGACTCGATAAAGATTTTCGCAGATGTTGAATCACGTAATTCGCGATTGTGTGATTGACATTTTTGAGCTCTGCCTCGCTCGGTATCGTCATTAAAAACAGTTACGTAATCGAATAATAATAATCTAGATCATAATTAAAGCCTGGTTTTGCTGCATAGTGCAAAAACGGATATTCAGTATACTTGAACTTTAACTGTCGCATTGCACCAGATCTCTCTGACATAAAGGGTAGAGTCTTTAGCCATGACGTCATGGCTCGATTACACATGCTCGTTGGCTTATTATATTAGCTTTGCAAAAAACCAAGAAGTAAAGAAACAAAAAAAAAAAAAAAAAATCATGCGAATCAGTTTTTTCGGATATCCTTGCCGAGGAAAAGTTCGCGGCAAGTTTAAGGAAATTAGCAAACAAATTTCTTTACCCGGTATCCCTTCTCGCCAGTGCCACCGTATTCGCCATTGGCTCCTTTCTCTCCTCTGTGACCTTGTGGACCTTGTGAACCATCGAATCCCGGAGGTCCCTCAATACCTTGATATCCATGAATTCCCGGGACACCAGGTTCTCCTTTTATCCCAGTGCAATTACACTTCCTTGAATTAGGTCCGTTATCGCATGTCTGAAAAAAAAGGTCGGAATTGATAAACGTTGCTATACGGATACGAGGTTTTTCTTATATAAAAGTAGGTGAAAAATAAACGCGTTTAGTTCTTAGCATCGATCTATCACCTATATAACGTTAGTACACGTATTTTGTCGCCTATTAAAGAAAAAAAAAAAAAAAAAAAAACGCGTAGGCGACCATTCTTCAAAGCCATATCAGCTTCGAGAAATGATGTAACTGAGCGAACAGCTCTTCCTATACCGGACATGACTTTCGTTCGCTTTACGCACTTTGTCAGAGCAAACAAATATATATCCAGCCTCTTTCTCAGCTCGAGTGTGTTCACATATGTGTGTAGGCAGTTTCAGTAGTGTTTTTTTTTTTTTTTTTTTTTTTTACTTCCTTTATGAAGTGACTGAAACCGCCTTTTACTTCGAGGTAACAATCCAATGCAGTATTTCTTTTCGAAGATTTTGGTTCCGTTATTAAATCATATGAAATGACCATACGGAATAAAGGTTGAGGAAATTATTCATGGGGCAAGGAGTCCGCAGCTTCGTTATCCTCGTTATATAGAGAGTAAGAGATTGCTAAGGATGCTTCTGCAGCCTCGTCAGCGAGCCATAAAAGTCTTTTGAATAAGATATACACATTTATATCCTGTCATGCAGTTGTGTATATTTCGCGATTACGTAATATTTTATGAGCGAGTGGCCTGGATGATGAGGCGTTGACCACACCACCATCTCGACTGACATAATTTCCTTATTACATATTTTATATTTCGCTATTTCATTATTCTATTATTTATTCGTTAATTTATGAATTAAAACTAAAATAATAGCTGGTGCAGAGAATTCCGATTATATGCGAAAGACAAGGTAAATGTCCACGTAAATGTCCACGTATCGAATTTGCTACTGCATATATGATTTGAATTGACGTTATACCAAGTCGAGAATGACTTGACCAAAGATAAAAAAGGAGAGAGAGAGAGAGAGAGAGAGAGAGAAGGAGCAAAGAGAATAGAAAGGATAAAGAAACGACACAAAGGAATAGAGAGAGAAATATCCTCTTCGTCTTTCTGCAGCCTGCACCGCTCCTTCTAACTCGCAGACTGCAATCTGCATGTATTGTTCAAACGACACCTTATCCCATGGCTCTATGGCGCCAAGCTGACTTTATCGGTAAACCATTATGTTACGAGGCTCAAGTCGACTCGACTCGACTGCACTTTAAAACATCACGTACCTAGGTATAGGAGATGAAATTATCAAATACGATGCCAGGTTGAAGCTTTTAACTCTTGAACGGTGAAAATTCTGCATTTTAATATCACCAACTCACAGTTTTCAGCAAGAGTATTTCTCCGAAAGTCTATACAGTGTAGGGTGTGAAAAAAAAAAAATTCAAACGCGCATCAACATGCCGGTAGATCATCTCAAATAGAATATCTCAGCCAAATATGAGCTCTTATTATTGATATTTGGCTGAGATATTCTATTTGAGATACTCTACCGAAATATTGATGCGCGTTTGAATTTTTTTTTGTTCTTGGCACACCCTAATACAGCTGGTTTGAAAAACTTTGAAACGAAGAACACCAGAGATCCAAGATTTCAAAAGCTTATTTAATCTAATTAAAATTAAGAATGTGGAGAGCGTTAACTCGCCTTGGAAACTTGAGATTCACGCACGTATTCATTCGGTGTTCATAATAACTTCGGTGGTCAGTACTGATCGTACATCGAAACCAATATAAATGGTCAAATTGCCCGTCTTGAAATTTACTTTTTGTAAAAAAAAAAAAAAGGTTCCAAAAACCTATCAATCATTCATGAAATCGAAGTTATATATGGATTGGAGTTGATATTAATTCCGTAAAGAGCGGTCTCGATTAGGATGAAATATTTTTTGTCTTCCTATCCTGAGAAATAGACCGAAATTCTTGGATCTTTGGTCTTTCAGGGGTCTGGAAATTTCGGAGTATTGGGCGGTCTGCACTCCGACCTTTCGGAATTTTAATCTCCTAAATTTCAACGTTTCGTCAACGGAGAAAGATTGAATTCTCTTATTCGAATTCACCATCCATTCGTCGGCTTGACCTCTTAGCCTCTTGACTCTTGCGCTTGATACTCCCTGATACGAAGAAGACCGTAATAACTAATAACGGGGTTAGGGTTTCGTAATCGAGATTAGACGAGGCCTCGTACACATGTATATATGTATATATATATATATATATATATAGAAATATAGATTTCTTGTCTCACTTTATACGTACAATTAAATAATCGTAGTACCAAAAGTCTATATCAGTTCAATGATTGAGCAATACATTGTGCCAAATGGCGAGACGTTTTCTTATCGGTATAAATGTATATACGGTTTAATCTGCGATTTAACTACGCCTATAATATACATAATTATGGACATTGACGTAATATTGCGTAGAATGATTTTTTAAGAAAAGCAATTCCCTCTCGCATTATCGCGATTGTACTTCGATCCTTGACCGCGGCAGGGCTATTATCGGAGCATTATAATGATAGAGATTCGATGGTGGTATATGGTGTAATAATTGAACGTGCGCAATAAATCTGGCAATGAGTAAACATTGATTCGACCGCGACCCGAGATAACGAATTGATGTACTAAGCTACCGAATTTATACTTCCGGAAGTAAAAAACGACCTCGAGTCTGGGGCCGAATTAGAAAAACAAATAGAAGTGAAAAAATAAATAAATAAAAATAGACTGAATATTATAATGAGAACTAAAAACAAAAATAAATTAGTACAGCTAATCATTGAAGTATTTAACGAGCGCAGATAGCGATGAGATATGATTTCTTAAATCTAAACAATTTTTCGTTTAATCGCGAAAATTAACGTTCTGCTACAATCTATAGATAAGCTTTGACATAATGGGAGAGGTGCAGAATAATCATTCTGACGCAAATCTTAGCGAAAAGAGAGTAAAAAATAAATAATTAAAATGAAATTGATAATAAATAGTTATCGTATTGCGTCAGTGTTCACGTGCGTCCCACGAAATCTTTCACGGAATTATTTCTGCCCTAAATATGATACGATTATTTTTACATTTTTATTTTACCGCTGAATATAGACTCGCTCGTTGTGCAAAATCTTCTTTATTATTTATATATGCGTATAATTTTCCTTATCGAATTGAACCGAGCGCGATAAACTTCAAGCTTGGTTCAATAATTTCGGTCGTTCTTTTTCTCTCCCTCTTTTGCTTTTTTCTTCTCTCTTGTTTCCAAATTAGTTTTTTTTTTTTCTTTTTTTTCTTTCTTTTCTTTTTCTCATCTATACTTCATGTTAATCAAATATTATGAATTCATACATTTATCTGATAAACGAATGAGAGAAAAATTGTGGCGAGGTCATATTCGCGGGGTTATCGTTCAGTAGTACACGTGTGTCCCTCGGCCATGGTCTGCTTTTTTTCTTCTTCTTCTTCTAGCCTTTTTTCTTTACTCTCATTTCCTAATCTAGAACGAATTTTGTTTACCTTCCGAACCAGCCATATATTGATAACTTGATATTATCTCGGTGCGTATAACTGTATAACTATAAATACGAAATCGTCCAATTATTATCGAAATTTAAACGAGACGTATCATTTTTTTTTTATCCCCTTCTTTTATTACTCTCTGCTCCAGTTATCAACGCGACTATACAAGATAAGAAAATTTAATTCTGCCCCAATTATTTGCTTCTTCTTCAAAAATTTTGCTCTACCTATTATATGTCTTTTCGTATAATTAGAAACATAATAATATATAATCCCAAAATTTCAAATCATATTCCGAACATTTTCTCGCCGAATCTGTTCTACGTAATACTGAACGGTCATCGGAAATAATTAACTGGAATTAACTTATACTCCCTCGCGCAATTGGATGAATAAAAATTCGTCGCGATAATTATATACTTGGAGAGAAAACTATAATTAACACAACCACCGATATAAGTCTCCCTGCAGCGGTTAAACTAAAAATAATTTATATATACGATAACTGCAGCGGGGTAGGTATTTGTGAATATTATTTTCTTTTAAATTTGCATCATCGATAAATAAAGAATATTCATGTATATCTGTGTACAAGTAACCAACGTATAACCATTCTTACCCCCAGAATGAAATTTTCTCCGTATTAATTTGATAACGATTCTTAAAATTAGTATCTCTTATTTAAATGCCATGTGATATTGAAATCGGATGATTGGAAATGACTCAATGCATTCAAGAGGCGTTCGTAGTGGCTGTATAATGATACTCGGTTTATTCATAATACCTAAAGCCATTGCGACCTTATAGATATAGTGAATGGAGGCGGCAGCCGGTATATATAGAAGATCGAATAGTGTACGTACGATTACATGTGATATTTCATGAATGAAAACCCGCGTGGGTTGCTTCTGATTGAACGACCAGCTGTTCAGGGCAGGGTTTCATGCCTGAATATGTATATGCGAGGTTACTAGACAATCGCCCTCGACTCTCGGTCGCTGTTGCCTCTTCTGCCGAGGCATCGAAGTCGCCTGATAAGCAATGCATATATATATATATGGTATATATGTAACTATATAGTATATAGTATGTATGTATCCAGATATAGGTATATACATGCGTTACTAATTAATTGATTAATTAATTGAAAAAAAAAAAAAAAAAGTAATAAGGCTAATTTTTGAATCGTTCATTAATTGAGGATGAAAGAAAATCGCGTGGGCTATTAATCGTATAGGGTTGTTATCTGCAGTTGTTCTGTTTCATCATTTTTCTTTTTTTTTTTTTTTTTTTTTTTTTCTTACAAGTCTGCGTTGTCCGGCATTCTGATATCTTATCTAGAAATAATGTTTAGATTTATAAATAACGATTTCACAACTAGCTAATTATAATAATTACGCGATGATACGATCCAGTTATTATAATACTCCGAAGCATAACGACTTATTTAACGCAATTACATCACCCGCAATTGGCGCCAATGTATAATAAGTGCGTCTGTGTTCACTACTCGTATATAACATACGTGTATGTAGGTATGTATATGTTTGTTTAACTTGCAGAATCGCGGTAAAATTATTTAGACTCTCGTACGTTACATATATATATATATATATATACCCACATATACACCAATTGCGTATATGCGGCTTGTCAAACGTTTAGAGATAAAAAGAAGAGATGACCTTTTTATTATTTATTTTTTTTTTTTTTTCATACTGGTCAGAGTCTAGCTCAAAATTACCAGATTACGATATTTATGATTGTTATTAGTTCGTGAGCCCATTAATCGGACCATATTGTTACATAATCGATTCGCGGTTACATATGATGACAAATCGAACCGACGATCGTTATAGAAGACTTAATTTTTGCTAATTTGTGAGAGATATAGAATCGAAGTTTTCGAACAAAAGGAATGATTATTTTTTCAGACGTACGTTTTCTTCACTAGAAGAAAATAGCGACTTTCCATTTCGCTACCATAGGGTAGGTATACTTCCTATATATAGGTCAGCTTCTCTCGCGGGTACTTTCCCTATAGTCTGTCCGAAAAAGTATCCACCACGTGCGTTGGCAGGTATCGCGCACGTGTGCTGCAGTCTACCCTCAGATAGAAGAATACGACAACGCCGGAGGGTATAAAAGTGAAATAATTTAAAGTGTGCATTCTCGCCACACTGATTTATTATTATATGAAGATAGCGAGGAGAGTCGAAGAGAGAGAGAGAGAGAAAAAAAAAAAAGAAATTGAATGAAAATTTGAAAATTTGAAAATTGTTAAAATCGTTAAAATTTTTCAGCTGTCATCGGCTGTTTGGATTAGAAAAAGTAGTATACCTAGGGTAATTCCGGGTGAGATGGCCATAGGGGAGAGATGGCCTTCGACGATATTTCTCAGCCTACTCGATATATTACACTTTCTATTTGGGGTAGATCGGTAGTAGTACTTTGTACGAAGCGATCTACTCTAAATAGGAAGTGTCATATATCGAATAGCATGAGAAATATCATCGAAGGCCATCTCTCCCCCATGGCCATCTCACCCGGAATTACCCTATATGCGTATACCTAATCAGAAATAGTTTTCATATTTGTGACCGATTTGAGCGAGGTCAAGGGTCGACCGTCAACCGTCAGGTGAAACGATAGTGTATGGTATATAGGTAGTAGCATATTATACACGCAGGTAAATATAGGTATATATATATATATATATATATATGTATATATAATATATAGGATGTGAGATAATAACTTACCACAGCATCGGTGTGAGTCAGGTGATCGTTAATAAGGAGTACGAAGACTGCGGTGACGATTATGAACCGGGTCGAATATTTGTACCTGGCAAAGGTATTCGACGACGGTGGGTAGGGCGTCATCGCTTTACCCTGCCGTCTGCAGATCGCGTTGTTCAGTATCGGTGGTCTTGGTTTTCTCGTTTGATGTACCGGGTAGGTAGGTAGGTGTGGTAGGTAGAACGATACGAGAACTAAACTGTATAAACGAACGGTCCAAGACTAGCGAAGCGCAACCCGCATCTTGCCTCGTTCGAAAGGGCTTCGCGGCTTGGGCTCCTCGTTGCTTTGCCACCGTGTTCGTAGCTTCCCGTCCTCCTCGCCGCCGCCTCCTCGCAAGAATCACACACCCCGTTATCCCCGCGCCCGGGCAATGCGCCAACGCTACGTCTCGAATCTATCACCGCGTACCCAGGTCCCGACTACAGCCTCCGGAGGTCCCGCGGCCGATCCGATCCTTACGCCTCCGCCAACGTCGTGTTTCGTATATCTCACAGGCTAAATAAGAACGAAACGCCGAACGGCCCCGGAGCGTCGTGCAACCGTAGCCTATATACGTACACGGGATTGTGATAGAAGATCCGCGTTTACATACATTAGTCGAGATTTTATTTATCACTGATATTTAAGCAATAATTCCTTCAGTCTCACCCACGGACCAGAGTTGACAAACCGATAAACCGATTGGTTTTTCTTATTTCTTATTATATTTAGTTTTTTTCTTCAAATATCATTATTTATACTCTTATTACTTATATATTCTTATTCCGCGGGATATCGAGGCGTCGCGAGCCGCGCGACTGCACTTACCGCACACGGCACGTATCTTTATCGTCCTTTTACTCGCGTAGGAACTTTAGTTTGCGTGGCTCGCTCTTCGCCTTTAACTTTAGTATACGAAGTACGCGGCTCCGCCTACACCTTGGGTAACTTGCAACTCGCGCACTACGATACGGAGATACCGCCCTGGATGGGGACGGTAGAACGGGTCCACGACGTCCGTCTCAACTGATTCTCTTCGCTTAACAGCGGTAGCAACTGCCCGATATTTTCTGTCGCTTATTCTTCTTCTTCGGTCTGTTGTGCTTAGTTAATAGACACGACGAGTGCACGACTTCCTAGACCCCGGCGAGGACTAGGGAGGTCGAAATGACCTGGTTAGGATTGCGGTGAGTTTATATTTCAAATTTATTTCAAATTTATTTCAAATTTATTCCCCTTTTAACACAATATTAACATTTTTTTTTGTTTAAACAATTTTTCAACATCAGACGGGTTTTTGCATTTTCTTACAACGAATTGGGATCACATTTGAAATTCGTCGTTTGCCAGTTTCTCTTTTTCCCCGTAGAACTAATCGGGCGATCGTCATAAGAGTTTCAAAAGTTTCTCAGTATTTTCGTTCCCCGACTTAAGTCTCTCAGAATTTTCTTCGACAGAAAGAAAAATCGGATTTTCATTTCAAAGTCTTCGGCAATATTTTCCAGGATCTCTTTTCCAATATGCATATACCATTGATGCCAATTAATTCGAGCGTGAACTTTCTCGTTGAGTAATTCGCGTAGATATCGATATTATTCTATAAATTTAAATCTGAGCACGTGCCTCGAAACTTGCGAACCGTTTATTAGCTACGTCAGAGATTACCATCTGATTTCAATTTTGAAAAGAGGGAACGGAAAAAAATGAAAAAAAAAAAAAAAAAAAAACAAACTTAACTATACTGAACGAAATAATGAAAATCCACCGAAAGAAGTTGTGTTCTGCATCGATAATTTCACTTTGATTCCCGTCTTAGCTGCAGACTCCAATATATTAATATTACCTAATCGAAATCTAAAATCATATATCGGCGTTCTTTCACATTTCGTTGATTTATTTTATTCATTAATTGTATTTCCAGAATCCTCGCATTCGCAGCGTGCCTGACAGTCATCGTCAGAGGGGTAAGTGCAGTCTTTAAACTATAGGCTATATCGTTATTAACTATCGTCAAATTTCATTCCCGTTATTCAATTCCTTAATAATTTTGACCGCTGCACTCTACGACTCGAATGATTTATCGTTTTATTCTACCCATCGTTGTTTCGCTATTACATATGGGGTCCAATTGATTGACCACGCGACTAGCGCTACACGTTTTCCGACTACTTTGTAAATTGTAGTACCACAATATACGCCTGTGTACCTGCAACCGAATACACAGGTGCGCATTGCCTGCAATCGCGCTCGCTGTACCATAACGTATCTTTTTTTTTTTTTTTTTTTTTTTTTTCATTAATTAAATTACGCGGCGATTATATCATCTTGAAATCAAAACAGACTAATTGCGTAACTGTAACAATAATAGGAATGAAAACGGAAGAGAGAGAGAGAGAGAGAGAAAAAAAAAACTATAAAATAAACAAATTTATAGATAAGCGGGAGTTTTTTCTTTTTCTTCTTCTTCATCTTTTTCTTTTTATTCTATTCCGCAATCGTATGTAATAATAGACGTGACAAAATTAGCGAAAAACGTTGCTATCTAGAAAATTAGGATACCTACATACATAATATAGGTATAGTATATATCTGCATGCATGTAGGTATGATGCGATATAAATTCGCGCATGAAATTAAGAGTCTGAGGCCAACTAGCGTTTGGCGAATGTCGAATGTTAAATACTGCAGATTCTCGTCCGCCTACAGAGTCTTGTTGGTGTGTTGGCCTGTCCAAGGCTCAACTCGCACTTACAAGTCCCACTACTTAGTGTACCATACATACATACATACATGCATATTATGACATGCATACATATACATACATACATACATACATACATACATACTGTAATCTCGCGAACTGCTTTAGCTTTGACGCGGGGGCGGCAAGGAGGCAAAGAGCACGAAGCTGGTGCAGCGGGGAGGACGAAGGAGTTACTCAGAACTGAAAATAGTCGCCGCAATTTTATGACTTCACTAACAGTTTACGACGCGATCTAATTAGTCAATTTTATAAACTAACTACGTTGATGGGACTAAATAAGTTGAGAATATGATAAGATTGGATGTTATTTGTATTTCTTCTTTCCACATATCATATCATATCATGAAATGTATGTAACATGTAATACAAAAAGTATTCCCTCCAAGTTCGCAGATCGTTTATGCATGTAACGTACAGTATCTTTGCACGATTTCTGAGAAGTACGCCCGATCATAATTATATGAGTTTATTTTGCAGTATATATGTATCACGTATATTAATATAATACAATTTTTTAATGCAATAATCGCGTCTGATTGCGTAAATGCGTATATGTATGTATTCACGAAATACGATAAAATAGGGACGTTATAACGATATATTGTTGAACCGTAACAAGAAGATATCTCATATCTGGAATAAGAAAATTGGGTTAGCTTCATTGGAGTATATATATGTACATATGTACTACATACATATACATACATACCATACATACATACGTACATATTACATACATTACACACATGCGTGATTGCGTATCACGCGATTATTATAACAACTTGTTCCAATTTTCGCGCCCGCGACATTCATAGATATGATAGAATAAAGATTTCAGATAATATTCGTGCTAATGAATGATATACTAATGTAACCCTTCTTATCTGGGTTACATTCCCCCTATCTATAAATAATGTTTAACAAACCTCGCGACTAGATATAATATTGTCTATATAGTCATCATACTCATCATACTCATCATACTCATCATGAATTAAAATCATCGAAAACCTTTATTAATTTTATCATTTATTCGAATTCTTCATATCTTTTTTCTTTCAATTTACATTTCACTTTATCATAAAGCATTCATTGTTTTGAAACTGCTCTCAATATTAACTGCACTCCCCTGTGGTCGAGGCTTTGTCAATCCAGAGATAGTTTATCTCTCGCACTTCCCGTCAGTCCATGTATGTACTTCACTCTGTAATTATTTAAAAGACCACTGATTTCAAGGAACAAGACTAAGATCGGAGCATTAATCATCCCTAGATTGAACTAGGCACTGTGTTGTTCAGATTTTTTTCAGCTTCGATTATCAAATTTTGGTAGTACAAGTGACAATCCGACACAGTACCGCTATACCTTTAGTTGGAGAAGCCACGCGAATGTACGTCATTCGATGTAACAACGCACCGTATTCGACAATTTATTATTAAGAGGGATCAAGCAATAATTAGAATATTAAAGAAGCCCAAGGCATTGATTTGCCAGGAGTTATTTTTATTAAACGATTTCTAATGATTTTAGCAAAATTATACAAGCGCGGGACGGAGACCAGACCCGGTGGTCCCAATAGCTCGAGGTGATATAGAGAAGCCGGTAGATTGGAGTGCGACAGACGATGATAGATACGACGAAACTGATCCGAATTACGTAGCTTACGATCCTTATGGACGTCCGTACTACCCGGAAGAAGGTTGGTCAACTATAAATGAAAATTGAAATAACAAGGTTATAGCTAATTTTCCATTAATTCACCTGAACAATTTCAGCTGATGCTGATGATGGAGAAGGTGATGAGGGTTGGACATCGGAGGGGGAATGGAATAGCACCTATGGTAGCGATCCCAGATACGACAGTGTACTAAGGGCACAATTGGAACAAGAGAGACAGAGAATTCTTGAGGCTCAAAATCGAGCTTATAGGGAACAGGGTTCTCGTGGTCAGGATGCCAGGACTGGAGATACCAATGTATCAGAGATTAGCAGTTCGGCTTCTAGGAGCGATCCCCGATACCAGGCTAGATTAGATCGTGCGCGGGCAGAAGCAGAGCGAAGAGCTCTTATTGCCAGAAGAGAGGAGGAAGCGCGTCTCCGTAATTCCGCCGCCGGAGATTCGTACAACTATAGAAACAACCCACGGCAAGATCCGAACAGAAGGTATCCTTACTCCGGTCAAGCCGGTATTCCCGTGGCTACTGGAAGTCAGGGTGCTTCGGGAAGTCAAGGAGCTCCAGGAAGTCAAGGATCCAGCGGTTCATACGGAAGTCAGACTAGTGGAAGTAACTACCCCAATTATAGACCAGGCGGTTCTTCAGCTGATGGAGGTTCGGGAAGTCAGGTCTCCGGCGGTTCATCATACGGAAGTCAGTCTGGTGAAAGTAACTACCCCAATTATAGACCAGCCGGTTCTTCAACTGGCAGAGACTCAGAAAATCAAGTGAACGGCAGTCCCTCTTACGGAGGACGTGGTGAATCGTCAGTTGGAAGTCAGTCTGGTGGAAGAAACTACCCTTACGATAGAACAGGTGGTTCTTCCACTGGCGGAGATTCTGGAAGTCAAGTAAGCGGCAGTTCCTCTTACGGAGGACGCGGTGAATCATCAGTCGGAGGTCAGTCGGGTGGAAGAAACTACCCTTACGATAGATCAAACGGAATATCAGGTAGTCAAGGAGGAAGCGAGTCTTCTCTCAACTCTTACGACAGATCGGGTGGAGTTTCTGGAAGCCCAGGATCATCAGAGGCTGGTGGACGAAGCGAGACTTCTTACACTACAATCAACGCAGGAGACAGAGACTCGTCGAGAAATTCTGGTTACCCGGGTAGTGCTGGACGCAGAGACGACGGAGACACTTATTACCCAAGCAGTTACGCCGCTATTCCTATACCTGGTGCAGCTTCTGGTAGAAATTGCACTTCAGGTTCTGGATGTTGCGTGGCTAAATGCTTCGCTGAGAAAGGATCGCGGGTGAGTTTAAAACTTCAAGATGCTATTCTATACACCTGGACAATAGGGGCTGATCTATGATGCTTAAATCGCGTTCGTTTGCTTCTTTTTTTTTTCACAGGGATTCCCTGGCGCACCGGGTGTTGCGGGGCCTATAGGTCAGCAAGGTTTTCCAGGACCGGAAGGTCTCATTGGATCGAAGGGTGAAAAGGGAGATACAGGTCTGCAAGGTCCTCGTGGTCCGAAGGGAGACAGAGTGAGTGAAATCGTCGAGAGCTGCAGAAAGTGCAGATTTCATTCATAATTTGCGTCCGAGTTCAGAGACTAAAAATTTCTGCGTTTCTCTATATCTTCTCAGGGTAAAATGGGAATGCCTGGATATCCTGGTATCAATGGTTTGCACGGAGTTCAAGGAGGCCCAGGAGCCCCTGGAGTAGCGGGTAAAGACGGTTGCAATGGAACTGACGTAAGTTTCAAACAATTATTAATAATATTATTGCGGGAATATTCGCAGTTGGTCTCTGTTTTTTAATGACAAAATTCTACGCCTCCGAAATTGACCTGTTTGAGGGAGAATGATAATTATTGATGATTAATATTAATGATAACGTAATCAGGGAGCTCCAGGCGTTCACGGTCTTAGCGGTGAACCTGGACCTCGTGGTTTGAGAGGAACGCCTGGAACCAAGGGTGACAAAGGTCAGCCAGCATACGCAGGACCCTTCGAGAAAGGAGAAAAGGGAGAACCGGGTCTTGACGGAGTTCCAGGACCCACTGGTTTGCCAGGAGTACAAGGAGACCTCGGATTCCCGGGACCGAAGGGCGACCGAGGGCCAGTCGTAAGTACAATTAGCCACGGAGGAATTATGAAAAATGTTGAGAAATCTGTTGAGGGGGTTTTAACTTTCGATCATTTCTCCCGCAGGGACCTGAAGGTCCGCAAGGATTTAAGGGCGAGAAAGGAAACACAGGGGTTGGATTCGAGGGACATAAAGGTGAGAAGGGGATGAAGGGAGACAAGGGAATTCCGGGAGTTTTCACCATCGTAGGAGCCACAGGATTATTGAACGGAACTACTGGACCAATAGGAGATCCTGGACCTAAGGGAGACAAGGTATAAATATATCGCTGCGAAATGAAGACTATAGGTGGCCCGGATGTGAACATTTTTATCCTCGTTATTCTAGGGCGACACTGGATTTGACGGACCTAAAGGTGAGCCTGGTTCCACAGGAGACGCTGGAACCAACGGCCCAGAAGGTTTTAGAGGAGAAAAGGGACTCCCTGGCCTACCCGGCGAACGCGTAAGTTGATTATTTTATATGAGTGCATTTCATCACACAGCCAGTGAGAAAAAAGATTTTCAATTCTTTGGAACATCACGTGTAGGGTAGAGACGGATTTTATGGACCGCCTGGGACGGCAGGACAAAAGGGAGACCAAGGTATGCGAGGACTCGATGGACTCGCAGGACGTCCAGGAACTAAAGGAGAGCAAGGATTCGACGGTCCTCCTGGAATCAACGGGATACCAGGGCCTCCTGGACCGCCTGGAGTGAGTGGACGATTTTTACTCGTTATTTGACTCGAATAAAACGAATAAAACTAAGAGAATTCACGAAAATCTATAACGTTTATTTATAGGGTGGTAAAGGCAGAGCTGGACCACAAGGACCTCGCGGACCCAAGGGATTCCCTGGGCCAACTGGGCCAAAGGGATTAGACGGTTATCCTGGTCGTGTCGGGCCAGTCGGACCCCAAGGTCTTCAGGGTGGTCCTGGATCACCTGGTAGATCAGGACCTGAAGGATTCCCTGGACCAAAGGGAGATAAGGGTGAAGCGGGAATGATGGGATTCACTGGAGAGCCTGGACCACGAGGTTTCGACGGAACTCCAGGACCAACTGGGCTTACCGGGGCGAAGGGTGAAAGAGGAAACTCCATACCCGTAAGTTGCGTTCTTTCTGTTTTCCTAAACAGCAAATTACTTCGCGAATCGCGAATCCGATAACTCTTCTTTCACGTATTGTTTTCACAATCTTAGGGAGCCGCAGGTATCGACGGAGCGCCAGGCAGAGACGGAGAAAAGGGTCAAAAGGGTCAGGAAGGTTTCCCAGGTCTGATGGGACCTGCCGGAGATTCCTTGGAAGGAATTCCCGGATCGCCAGGAGAAACTGGTGCTACCGGAGAGCCAGGAGCTCCTGGTCGAGATGGGATTCCGGGAGTTCCTGGAGAACCAGGTGCAAAGGGTGACGTTGGAGGTCGCTGCCAAGACTGCAGACCGGGTATAAATGGAGAAAAGGGTGACCGAGGTTATGATGGAGCACCAGGTAGTCCAGGCGCTCGTGGACCTACGGGCGAACGTGGATATCCGGGTGACAGCGGAGCCGATGGATTACCAGGACTGATCGGACCTCCCGGAGACAAGGCACGCGATACATAGAAAAAATATTCTAACTAAAAACATATTAATTCGAATTGAGAACGTATTTCCTTGATTTAATCAAAAAAACATTCAAGAAACTATAGTTTCTTAAAACAAGAAATCTTTTTCTTGAGACGAGGAATTTTTTTTTTTCTCGGTACAGTACATTCTCGGAGGATGAATTTTTGATTTTGAAATCAGACGGAAAAAATGATTAAGGTAATCCCGAATCATCTGCGATGTTTAATTGCTGATATTTACAGGGTGAAGATGGTATGGATGGATCACCGGGTCCGCAAGGTCAGCCAGGTCCCCCTGCATGGATAAAGGGTTCAGATTTGATTAAGGAAAAGGGAGATCAGGGACCCCGAGGTGAAAAAGGTGAGCGCGGACCTTGGGGCCCGCAAGGACCACAAGGAGAAAAGGGAAGAACCGGTCTCGAAGGTTTCCCAGGAGAGAAGGGAGTCATAGTGAGTAAATTGGCTAAATTTCTATGAAATATGAGTGTATGAAATGACGAAAAAAGTTCACTGAGAAAATGAACATTGCGTATTGTTTCAAGGGCGATCGAGGCTTCCCAGGATCCGATGGGGCTGCCGGAAGACCAGGAACTCCAGGCAGAAAGGGAGACAGTGGAATCAGCGTTAAAGGAGAGCCAGGATATCCCGGCACTCCCGGAGGCAGAGGAGATAAGGGGCAGCCCGGTTTAGTCGGTCAGAGAGGAGAGCGCGGTGAGCGAAAAAATCGTATAATAATTTAGCCGCTGTTTCGGGCCGTTTTAATCAGTCTCCTTATTTCAATGCAGGTGTATGTCCACCCTTGAGTCAAATTCTTAGGGACGGAGTCAGGGGCGAGAAGGGAGATAGAGGGCCGAAGGGTGAGCCTGGACCAGAGGGACAAGACGGATTCCCAGGGGACAAAGGGTTGCAAGGACTTCCTGTGAGTGTTGATCATCTAGTAATCTCCTGTGCTGACATTTGTCGTATTTTCGTCGTCATATCTTCGAGATATTACATTCTTCATACATTTACACTGAATACAGGGAGTTCAAGGAAATTTGGGAGCGATTGGGCCTCCAGGGCCTGTTGGTATTCGTGGTCTCACAGGACCTCGTGGTGAAAAGGGAGTGGAGGGGCCAATGGGATTCGTGGGAGACCCTGGTCGCGAGGGTCCTAGAGGATTCCCTGGTCAACCAGCTGCGAAGGGAGATAAGGGTGAAATCGGTATATCCGTTCAGGGTAACCCTGGTCCTCGTGGACCCGAAGGACCGAAAGGAGAACAAGGTCTGCCAGGACCGCCCGGGAAAGACGGACGAGCGGGAAATTCAGGACTGCCAGGTTATAACGGAGAAAGAGGAGACGAGGGAGTACCGGGATTGGCCGGTATTCCAGGAGCACCAGGACCTAAAGGAGACATTGGTCCCAGAGGACCTACAGGACCTGACGGAGTCGCTGGAACACCTGGCACCGATGGACCTAAAGGTGAGGGGCTCGAGACAATTGCGATTTCCTGAAATCGGCAGACCGTTATCTTCACGAAGCTTGAATTTATTCGAAACAATCCAAAGGATTTTTCAAAGATAGCATTGATCTCAATATTGATTGAAATCCTTAGGAGAGCCTGGCTTGCCAGGAGAATCTGGAAAACCTGGAATGCCGGGATTCCCCGGTGCCAAGGGTGACCAAGGAATGCTAGGTCCAGACGGTATCAAAGGTTACATTGGTCTCCGTGGTGCGCCAGGAATAAGTGGCCGCCCTGGTGCCCCTGGAACACCTGGTAGCAAGGGTGACATCGGGCCTCAAGGTCTTTATGGTTACCCTGGTATCCCGGGTATGGACGGACGGCCAGGACTCCCCGGACCATTTGGCGATAAGGGAGATACTGGACCAGCCGGTCCCCAAGGATTACCTGGTCCGATTGGACGCGAGGGACAAAAGGGAGACCGTGGTTTCCGCGGTTTAGACGTGAGTTGATTCTCTCATTGGGATCATCAGGAATAAATATATATAACTGTCGTGAATTTCGATAATTTCAGAGTTTGTTTCATCTGAAACTTTGGACAGTTACTAATTCGGCGCTTTTATTTCAGGGTAGAAAAGGAGAGGCAGGTCTGGTTTCAGAAAAGGGTCAAAAGGGAGATGCTGGTATGGCAGGATTAAGAGGACCCCAAGGATTGCCGGGACGCGACGGAGTCGACGGAGCCAAGGGAGATACTGGCAGAGACGGAGTTGGCATCGACGGTTTGCCAGGCGCCAAAGGAGATCCTGGACTGTCTGGTGAAGATGGATTCCCTGGATCACCAGGCGAAAAAGGTGACGCTGGACCGCCCGGACCACAGGGGCCGAAGGGTGACGTTGTGAGTAATGAATTATCCGTATTTAATTGGGCTAACATGAGTATATATAGCATTAAACGTGATAAAAATGCGCCTCGTGAGTCAGACATTAAATTTGTTAATAATATTAATTTAAGCCTCTAGCCTTATTTCGCATTCTTAAAAGTAAAATCTTATTACAGGGTTACCCCGGGGCTCCAGGACCGCCTGGAATGGATGGTCGAGATGGCTTTAACGGAGAAAAGGGAGACACTGGTTCGATAGGATTAATTGGTTTAACTGGCCTCGACGGAGAGAAAGGTTACCCCGGAAGGCCAGGGCTTGACGGTTTCAAGGGAGAACGTGGTCCACAAGGTAAATAACATTGACTTCTTTTTTTTTACAAATTTCATTCCCTACTCCAAAATCATTACTTTTCCGGTTTTTTTTTTTTTTCGATCAGGTCTCACCGGTTTGCCAGGTGTCGTTGGAGGATTCGGAGACAAGGGTAATCGTGGACCCCCAGGACCTGCGATGAACGTTAAAGGCGATAAAGGAGAGCCAGGACGCCCAGGCTACGACGGTATAAACGGAGAAAAGGGAGATCAAGGTATTTCAGGTCAGCCCGGAATCACTGGAGAAAAAGGTAATCAGGGACTAGCAGGGCCGGCCGGTATCGCTGGCGAGCCCGGTCTTCAAGGAGAGAAAGGTCAGTTTGAGACACAATTTTAAGTAACAGATATTCTTCTCGGCATCAGAAATTGGCTTCAATGTCTGTTCCTCGATTTCAAGGTGACGTTGGTTTGATCGGACCTGCCGGTCTACCTGGTCTTACGACCAGAGGTGAGAAGGGACTTCCTGGTTTACTTGGTAAAAATGGACGCGACGGAGCTCCCGGTACACCCGGAGACAAGGGTGACGCTGGATTCCCAGGACTTCCTGGATCTCCGGGAGCAATAGGTCCTCCCGGACCAATCGGGCCTCAAGGACTCAAGGGAGATCGTGGGGTGAGAGGATTCGACGGTGCTCCAGGACGCGAAGGACCAGAAGGAACAGCTGGTCTTCCCGGAATAACTGGCGACAGAGGAATCAAGGGAGATACCGGTCTTCCTGGAGCATACGGTGCACCAGGACAGAAGGGAGATCAAGGACCCCAAGGTAAGACCGAAATTCTATCCCTTATATTTCTTCGTTAATTTTTTATACGGATTTCGTTCATTTCATTCTATTTATTTATCGCGTTAAGGTGAGCCTGGATTCGACGGACAACCTGGATTAAAGGGAGACGTCGGAGTGTATGGATTAGAGGGTAGACCTGGTCTGCAAGGTGAAAAGGGAGACAAGGGCTTCCAGGGTCTCAGTGGATCACCTGGTTCACCTGGTTACATCGGTATCAAGGGAGAGCGAGGTGAGGATTGTCTCCAACCTCCACCAGGGCCTAAAGGAGATCGTGGTTACCCAGGTAATTAAAGGAACATTTAAAATAGAAGTAAAAAAGACGAGACCATCTGAATAACCTAATGCATTTCGCAGGACAAAACGGAGCCCCTGGTGCACCGGGAGAAAAGGGCGTCCAAGGACTAATAGGATTGGCCGGTTACGTTGGAGAAAAAGGAGATCGAGGCTTAGACGGAATTCCGGGTCCAGTTGGACCGCAAGGACCACCGGGTCCAATTGGTTTAACAGGACCACCAGGACTTCAAGGTGCTATAGGATTCTCTGGAGCTAAGGGAGACCAGGGAGCAGCTTGTCAAGCTACGCCCGATTACCTCACTGGTATTCTACTCGTAAGACACAGCCAGAGCGAAGTGATACCGACCTGTGAACCGGGACACATTAAGCTATGGGATGGATACAGTCTTCTATACTTGGACGGTAACGAAAGAGCGCATTCCCAGGATCTAGGTGAGTTTTTACGTCTTCATTATTCATGTTTCTTTTTCGAAATTCATTGATACTCCTTCGATCGTCTGCTTATAAAATATTTATCAATTTGTTGACCAGGTGTCGCCGGTTCTTGTATAAGAAAGTTCTCAACGATGCCCTTCCTTTTCTGTGACTTCAACAACGTGTGCAATTACGCTAGTCGCAATGACCGTTCATACTGGTTGTCCACCAACAGACCCATACCAATGATGCCTATCGAAGAAAATGCTATCGAAGAATACATCTCTAGGTAAACGGAAATCAGGAATCTTTCCCTTATTAAATTTCCTTGATTTTTTTCTTTTCAATTTGACGAGCTAATTTCGTTACAGATGCGTCGTCTGCGAGGTACCTGGCAACGTTATCGCAGTCCACAGTCAGTCACTCGGTATTCCAGAGTGTCCAAACGGTTGGTCCGATGTTTGGATCGGTTACAGTTTCGTGATGGTGAGTTCCGCGTCATATTTTTACACTTTATTCCAATTTCATTAATAATTGTTTGTTAATATATATATTTCATTTGTCGTTAAATTTAGCACACGGGAGCTGGAGCTCAAGGCGGTGGTCAGTCTTTGGCCAGTCCTGGCTCATGCCTGGAAGATTTCCGTGCGACACCATTCATAGAGTGTAATGGGGCGCGGGGTACTTGCCACTATTTCGCTAATAAGTTTAGTTTCTGGTTGGCGACGATCGAAGATTTCCAGCAGTTCCAACGGCCCGAGAAGCAGACATTGAAGGCAGGAAATCTCCGCGCGCGAATAAGTCGTTGCAAAGTTTGTATAAAAAATACGTAAGAGAAGAGCGCAATAAGAAAATCGAGAGAAAGAATATAAAAAATTTGGTAAAGAGAGTTAATCATAATACATAAATAATAATAATAATGATAAATGAATTACCGTAAATAGAGAGATGTTGGAAAGGTTCTATCTAGGCATAACGACTATATATATATATAATAATATATCATGTTCTTTGAAGAATCAGAAAATGAGGAAAAAAATGAAATAACATTAAAGCATGCATATATATAGAGGTATACTCTATAAATTGAAGAAAGAAATAAATGGATAAACTAATGACAACAAAAGCAAATATGTATATTTATATACATGTATAACTTTAATACTGCTATATATATATATATAGGATCAAAAAAGGGTTCGATCAAGATATTTTATACAATAATAATAATAATAATAATAATAATAATAATAATAATAATGATGATGATGATGATGATGATGATGGTGATGATATAATATATGTTTTACATGAGATACGAGAGAGAATTATTGTTTTATTCTGATTTGTTTTATAAATATTTGTCTGACGCTCTTTTTTGACCATATTAATATAGTATATCTCTCTAATATATAAATGATCTTTGTATACCATTCACACAGACCGCAAGACGTGCCTAGTATATTAAACTTTTTTTGATGTAAAAATAATATATATATTTATATATCGTATATATTATAATATATACGGAGAAGAATCTAAGTTTATTTACTTTATTTACTATTTTAATTCTGATACTACGGAGCACTGCCCATATTCAATATGGCTATTCACATATTGTATAATAATGATTAACGACTTAGCTTGGTAATAATTATGTGACACCAAATATATTTAAATAATAGGTATTTTGCTACATAATCAATAAAATTATACGTTTCACGATTCTCTCTCTCTCTTTTTTTCTTTTTCTTTCTATCGTTATTTCACATAATAATTATCTGTTATATCGTAACGATCGCCTCTATCAATTGCCATTTAAACTTCATTGAGTTCAATTCGTCGTCCTCTTCGTTCGCAATTAACGGATACTTTTAATCAGTCAACATTCTACCTCGTCAAGGCCATACGCAGGTTCATATCTTGTCGAAATTCTATAATTAGGAATAATATGCAGCCGGCTAAAGTCAAGAAATGAGAAGAATTAGGAGAAAAAGGAAGCAGCATATTATACGAGTTTCTTCGCTGTGATTATTGATTGCTCAACAAAAATTGTCCAATTTCGTTAACACATTTGTGGATTAACATGATTTCTATCCGATACTGTTATGTCAGAGTACCAGCTAGTGCCAAAGTAGGTATAAATAGGTATAATATCAAATATTTTATATATAGGTAATATATAATATTATATTATATGCTGCTGCTTATACTGCACTAAAAAAAAAAAAAAAAAAATAGTGCTGTTGAATTTACAACGCGAGTAGTAAGTATATCGACAGCACTTTTTTTGCAGTAGAAATTATCACGATTGTGATATGTGCCTGAAGTTCCGAACGTTCATTTGAACGAAAATTCAAAAATGGCAATCTTACCACGATTGTTAATCGACTAAAAATATCTATAAATTTGAGATACATTGAAGATCAAAGGTCAGTCATGGAGATTTCGAAATTTATAAATTTCGGGCCGTCAAATAAGTGTGATATAAGGTTTTTTCAGAAGTTTCGTTCAAATGAACGTTCGGAACTTCAGGCACATATTGTGATAACATTCACTCATATAGACATTGAAGGCCACTTTGCTCCGATATGGCCAATACTAGAATTGTGACAATTTCTACTGCAAAAAAGTGCTGTATTAAATATTATTAACTACTCACATGGTCAATTCGACAGCGTGTGTAGTGAAAAATATGTAAATAATATATGCAAATTCCTAACAAACGTCACTCTAATAATAAGAATAATCATTATTATAATGATAATGAAGAAGATAAGGATACGAATGACGCGGATAAACACTAGTTCATTAATAATACAACAGCAACAACAATCGGAGTAGGGATAATAAAAAGTCGATGTGCAATAACACTATAGCTCAAGTCTAGTGCTTTTCCATCGAATTGGATTGGAAGATGATGGCCATCGTGAGAAAATTTCGAAGAACGAATTTTCCTTTCATTTCCATTATTCGTTCATCGAAATAAAAACGATTCCCCGAAGTAAAATATTCCTACCCTTGCATAATATTATACCTTGCGATGCTTCGAATATGGAGCAAGAACTTGAAAATGCTCTCTGCTTCTTCATTACGTACTTCTACTTCTACAGTTCTACTTCTACATTCACATTATAGTATGTACCTATATATATATATGCGTAGTAAATACGTCGTACTACATAAGCTTTATAGAAGCATTTACTTCCGGCTTGAAGTATAACATACTCTAGTTTTTCACCACGTTCAGGCACCTGCTCTGTTTTTGATGAAATTATTTTCCCACGAAAAATACCCAACTGATTTTGACGAATAACTGTGAGCCTAATTTTCACGGTACTATGTTATACATAATATATAGTATATGGAGCTCGCCGATAATATGGTTGGACTGGATGAATTGAAACTTGAAATTTGCATAGGTAGAGAAATAAGAAAAGAAAATTAAAAAAAAAAAAAAAAAAGGAAAAGCCTTACCGGAACCCCAAAGTCTTGCTTTTTGTCATTTGCTTTTTCGTTTTTATTCAAAAGACTGAAACTATCGGCTTGGTAGGTATATACATGAATTAATTGATGACCTTTAAAGTTTAAAAATCTATAAATCTGGTTGAATCCAGATAAACAACATTCCTTTTTGTCGAATGATGCTGTGCTACGTGAAACGAGAAACTGTGATCTTTCTACCTTCACCGTATATATCTCGAGTCAGGCCGCTTCGAGTCCGTATACTTATGTGTTTTAGATTTTGACTAGATCGCGCGAATCCGATGGTGTAGATATCAGGTTCGTCACGATCCGTATTTAAACGCGGATTTTATATCTGCGTATCAGAAATCTCTCGTGAGCCTTTGATACTCACGGTGAATTTATTATGGAAAGAGGTGCGGAGTCGTCCGGCCAATCCGGTTTTATTCATTCCGCGTTAAAACTTACATACCGCGCATGCATGTTTACCTAGCTGAATTCTTTGGCTTAGTTATCGAGCAGCCGACCACCCGTTATAACCACTTTGACATTTTCTTTTAATAGGAAAAAACAAAGCCTTCATTTTATTGTGACAATGTTCAGAACCCCTAATCGCAATTGGTGGAAAGTCGAAGCATCTGATATAGCGAAAAATACTCACAATCCTATCAGATCGATCGTTGAGAACATCGTCACTGAACCAAATCCTAACAAGTTGATGATAGCTTTGTCTATTGGTGAGTTTTCACTTTTCTCATTTCTCATTCGTCTTTTACTTTCGATTCGATCTGATACTCTGCGTCGTGCGTAAAGTGTATCGGAAAGTGAACAAAATTCGACATTCACTGCTATAGGAAATTTTTGACGGAATCAAGTACGTGCGAAAAATGGTCTCGTACTTAAATAGACATTTTCTCGTCCTCAGGTGACCCGACAACATTTGGCAATCTCAAACCAGCTCGTGAGGCAATCGAAGCTATCAAAGAGAGCGTTGAATCGGAACTTTACAACGGTTACGCTCCGAGCACTGGTATAATTTTATTAACAACGATTAAAACCTTAATTATTGAACGAACGGATTTTTTTAACGAATCTTTCTTATCCTCAATCTCCCATATATATACCTATACGTTGTTGGGAATAAAAAAAATTCTGCTCAATGTCCATCGGAACGTTCGAGAAATTACGGACAGTTGAAGCGAAAGTGTCGGGAGGCTGCGCCATATAATTAACTTTTTAAGAAAAAGGACTGGATTCTTAGAGCTAGATTTCTTATAAACATATTCTGCATTTTTTAATTCCTAATTAAGATTTTTGGTCTGTTTTTTTTTTTTTTTCTCCGCTATCGAAGGATATCAAATGGCTCGTGAAGCTGTCGCTGAGTACAGTTCGAATGAATTTGTTAAAATCGATGCTAAGGTGAGAGACCGTCGATAATAACTAAACGTTCAATCGAACAACAGGGGGCCTTGGGCCTTTGGAGTGTTGTAGTTTTTTTTTTTTCTCTAAAAACCGACGTATTGCAGGACGTCATACTCTGCAGCGGATGTTCATGCGCTTTAGATATTTGCATCACGGCTCTGGCTCGACCCGGACAAAATATACTCATTCCAAGACCCGGATTTTCGATTTATCGAACTCTAGCCGAAGGCCTTGGAATTATCGTTAAATCTTACAACCTCAGAGTGAGTCTTTCGCCAAATTAAATTGACCACAACGATAAGCGATGAATAATCGAGGATTCTTTCGGTTTAGCCTGAGTATGGATGGGAGATAAACCTGGACGACTTAGAGGCACAGATAGACGAGGATACGGCAGCTATAATAATAAACAATCCCTCAAATCCTTGCGGTTCAGTTTTCAGTCGCGATCACCTCGCGGATTTACTAGAAGTCGCGGCTCGCTATTACGTCCCAATAATAGCCGATGAAATTTACGAACACATGGTGAGTGTTATGGACTAAAGAAGACCCCCGGATTCCCTAAAACTCGTTTTTTATTTCTCAGGTTTTTCCTGGCCGATCTTTTCACTCGTTGGCATCGTTGTCCATTGAGGTTCCCATACTATCTTGCAGTGGCCTTACCAAGAGGTAATCAATCTCAATTTCCTATTCCAAGTAGGTAATTCTCTTTAACTCAGCTCATCCCCAAATGTTACAGATTCTTGGTGCCAGGATGGAGAATGGGGTGGATAATAATACACGACAGACAAAATATTTTGGACAAAGAGGTGAATCAGTCTTATCTTCATTAACATTTCTTTTAATCCACACATTTGTTCACACAATTTGTCGATCTTCGTAGATTCGCAAAGGGCTCCAGTCTCTGAGCCAAAGGATAATCGGCAGCAACACGATTGTCCAGGGCGCTTTACCAGCGATTTTGCGAAACACACCTAAAAAGTTTTACGACGATGTCATAGAGACATTATACGTAAGTATGGCCTGTTAGCTGCTGGTCGAGTAATACATACTAAATACAGGTGCATTATACTCGCTATAGTACAGGAAAATTTACCCCGACGAGTAAAACTTTTCCCGAGTGCTCGTGTAACCCTCTTAAGGGAAGCCTTATACATACTTTCCCTAAAGCTATTTTTTTTTTTTTTTTTTTTTTTTTTTTTTTTGTCTTCCCGTCTTTTTGTTTCCTTTTTTTTCCTTACCTCGCGCGAGACGAAAAAAGCTCTTCCTGATGCAGAGTGGCCTGATAAATAATCAACTTCCTAAATCGGCTTATCCCGCGATTATGAGGAGACTAAATTATCATAGAAATTTTCTCACAATATATAATTTTACTTATTCATCGCCGTTTTAGGAACACTCCAGACTAGCCTATAGCTACATATCAAAGATACCAGGCCTGAAGCCAATCATGCCTGACGGTGCCATGTACATGATGGTAGGTGTATCCAATCTCATCAGTAATTGTATATCACCTTCACCCATTCTCTCTCTCTCTCTCTCCTCTTCTCTGTCCCTCATCCCCAAAAGCACTCCTCGAGTATTAATTGATCCAATTATTATTGACCCGGTTAATGAACCGATTCGCAGGTTTACATCGACCTAACATGCTTCACGGAGTTCAAATCTGACCTGGAGTTTGTACAGTGTATGTTGATGGAGGAATCAGTCTTCTGTCTACCTGGACAGGTGAGTTTTATTTTTCTTATCCATAAAACAACGGTTTCCACATACGTCTTATTTATTTATATTTATTCATTTACTTATTATTTATTTATTTATCCGAACTACAGTGCTTCGACTATCCATCGTACATACGATTGGTAATAACAGTGCCAAAAGATATGCTGATAGAAGCTTGTCTGAGGATTCAGGACTTCTGTGAAAGACACCACTGCAAGACATCGCAGACAATAAACGAGCTCGAACGTATAGAGATAAAGTATTGATTAATGATAATTAATTAATAATATTTCACTTATATATATAATATAGGTATATATTATATATACGACATACGGCTACTAGTTTTATAGTGTAAATATCGATGCTTCCACCAAATAATAATAAAATCACGTTTTCGAATAAATGAAATGATCGAGGGGGCTAGATCATTTTTCAATATCCATGAATAGAGTACTTGAATTACTAGTGGATACTAGTGGATACTCATTTTTACTTTCATATTCGACTGTACTACTCTATAGTGTTTGTACTCTACTACACCAGCCTCGATCCTTTGTATCCGAACGTTGTGTAGAACTTATTACCGCATACCTACATACATTATAATCCATAATGCACGGGGTCGACTGCGCCAGTTACGGACCAACTGCCACACAAACATCTCGCGTCAGGTTTATATATTTCTATAGGTATAGGAAAAGTATATACATTGCCATATACGTATATATGCTAACACATACGTAGCATACGTACGGACGTGGTGAAAATGAGAAACACAATAATATTCGCTAGGCTACGCAAGGAGAAAAACAGAGAGAAAGAAAAGGAACAAAAAAAAAAAAAAAAAAATTGCCGCCTACAATCGTCTACGATATAATGCAGTACACATACCACTAGGAAGGTATATCGATTCACATATCTATACGTATAAGTATGGGAGATTCCTAAAACGGTTTATACACCTTTCATCAGTTTTTATTACATATCTCAGAGTTCCCCGTCTGGGTAAAACGTCTATATGCAATAATACCGGTACTTTAATGAATGAAAAAGCTGTCGTATAGTTTTTTTGTAAATTTTTACGGAATGCCCTATATACGAATACACACGGTTCACCTGAATTTTACTCTCCTTATACCCTTTTTCTCAGCGTCACCCCCGCCTTAATACAGCGGTGCACGTACGCGGAGGTATGTGGTGTTGCATACCGTAAGGCGTATGGAGATATGAAGAGAGCGTAGCTCCGAGACGTTTAACTTTGCATACTACGTGGGCAGGTACTTATGTAAACAAGAGTGTGTCGACTGACGTGCTCTTCGGCTTAACCTACGGGCTCAACGTAAGCCAATTTGTAGCAGTACCGAAAATCTCATATTTCGAATCGACCCTCTCGCGTTCAAGCGCGCTCAACGACCTTTGCACCGTCGTGATATATCAGCAAAGAACGTTTAGTCTATAATATCTTCTCTCCGGGGGGATGAGGAGCGTTGAATTTTGATTTTAGAAATTTAGAAAAAAATCTGGCCACTCATTTCAACCCCGTTTTTTTTTTTTTTCATCAATATTTAATACAAAATGCTCTCCGGAATTTCCGGATATATATTCAAAACGATGTAAAGAAAAAAGAGTGGCTCATTTTTGTCGGTAAAATGAATTCAAGCCAGTGATTGAAATTGAAATTAGAGTCTGACTCAGACTGACAATGAGTAATAATGTATTGCCTACTAGGCAATGATAAGTAGTAGCAATTTCGTCATTTGTTTAACAACCCGTAATTTGTAAAAGAATTTTTTTTTTTTTCAACTGTTGTAAAGATTAGTGGTTCATTGAAGCGTCTCCCACTCGCGTGAATATCTACTGATTCGAAACGGAAATTTTCACGGAGAGTGAAAAAATAAAAAATAAAGAGGAATCTTTAAATATTTAGAGACAGTACAAATTTCTTTTTTTTTTTTCCTCCTGTTTTTTTTTTTTCCGTCAGACGGTGGTTTTCCCCCTCGTTCGCTGCAGGGATGAATTATGTAAAACCAGGAGGCGCGCTAGCAGGAAGGATTTACCATCCCACCTGAGCGAATCTCGCAGGATCGTATCTAGCGGTGAAATTCAGATTGCGATAACTTGCGGGGAATGAGAAGTATGGAAATTGTGAGTCGGGCCGGGGTGAAAAAGTCAGCGATCTTTGACTCGCATATAATATGTAGCAACAATTATCATTGATGTAACTAAATGTTGTTCAAACTCATATTCTCGATATATTTCCGTTGATTAAGTCGGCAATTTGTTCATAACCGAGTTTATCTTTGATTTGCATAGTAGGTCAAGCGCTCGCGCGATAACTACGAGCTCGTTTAATTAACAGTTGATATTATTCATTACATAATATAGAGACGTATTTTGGTATTTTATTGTTGGTTCTTCTACTGTTTTCTACTTCATTCGTTTCGGTGATATATTAGTAAAAATTACTCATCCATTATATTCTTTCTCGATTTATACGAAGATCTATAGTACATACCCTACCTAAGTAAGTATACTATACGCGAAATACTTTGGCAAGCAGTCGGTCGGTAACCCGTCTTGTGACAATAGACAATAGGCGTCGCGACGTCCAGACGGCGTCTCGTATCCACCTTTGCAGATTTTAGGTAGAAGGTAGCTACACGTCATAGGTTCGGTTCTATTATACAATGATCTATGTCTATATATTATATACAGATACACACACACACACACACACACACCTATGCAATTAGGTATAGGTACTACTTATACATTACAATACATACATTATAATGTATGTTTAAACGATTTCCGTCTACGGTCTATATAATTGATCCTGTGTAGTACCTGCAACCATAAGTATACATGATGAAATATAATAGAATCGTATAAGATCGATTTGTTAATAAAACCCACGATAATGGGATAGGAAATTTTATAACGACTGTTTTTTGCCGACCCAACTTGAAAAGAGATCTTATATTTCTGCGTATGATATTTATTGCGCATAATATGATTTTTAGGTGAGAGTTCAATCGTAATCAATGGTATGGGTTATCAACGTTCGAGAAGTTACTATATCTAACGGAGAAGCAGAGTTCGTATAAAAGTCTCTGGAATTAATCACCGAATATACAGGGTGACCCAGAAGTCTCGCACCTCCCGGAAGAGGCAGGTGGTTCCTTATCGACTTCTGAGACGCGCGTCAATCAGAGCGTCTCTCTGGTCAACTGCCACATACAGTTTCAGCGGTTCAGGTCGTCCGTTCCATAGTTATCGGCCGTCTAGGTCAACCGCACCATAGTTTTAACGGTCCAGGTCATATTCGCCACATAGTTACGGTCATAGCTGAGAGACGCTCTGATTAGTCAATTACGATTTTTAATAACTCGAGAACCGTTGGCCTTAGAGAGTTTTCGCAAAGAAACTTTCGTCTCCGAATTCGATAAGGAACCTGCCTGTTTCGGGAAATGCGATAGTTCTGGGTCACCCTGTATAAAACTTGAGGTTCCATTGAGAAAAAAACGGAAAGATATCGAAAATTAATGGAAAAAATGTAGGAAATGAGAAGTTCCTACAAATCTTCTGAAAGATCCCGTGCAGAAATTTGACCAGTTTGCCAGACTTCTGGCCAGCGCCAGTCGTGGGTTTTCTGACCAGAGCAAGCTGGGCAAAGCCGGACCTGGTACTGGCCAGATACTACTGGCCAGAGCAAACTCGGCCAAGCCGGACTTGGTGCTGGCCAGCATTTTCTTGGATTTACCGGCCAGAGTGAACTCGGCAAAGCCAGACTTGGTGCTGGCCAGCATTCTCTTGAATTTACTCGCCACAGCGAACTCGGTAAAGTGGGTAAAGCCGGACGTGGTGCTGGCCAGCATTCTCTTGGATTTACTGGCCAGAGTGAACTCGGCAAAGCCGGACTTGGTGCTGGCCAGCATTCTCTTGAATTTACTCGCCACAGCGAACTCGGTAAAGTGGGTAAAGCCGGACGTGGTGCTGGCCAGCATTCTCTTGGATTTACTGGCCAGAGTGAACTCGGCAAAGCCGGACTTGGTGCTGGCCAGCATTCTCTTGAATTTACTCGCCACAGCGAACTCGGTAAAGTGGGTAAAGCCGGACTTGGTGCTGGCCAGCATTCTCTTGCATTTACTGGCCAGAGTGAACTCGGCAAAGCCGGACTTGGTACTGGCCAGGTTGCTTTTAAATTTACTTGCCAGAGTGCCAGTTAACACGCCGTATAATATTATGGACCCCGTATCATAAAATAATGATGTCGCCTTGAAACTGGTCAATCATGATACTGATTGGTGAGATTGAAATGTCTATTAGCTCTTAGTTTGACAGCTTGATCATAAGTTTCAACAAATAGGAAAATATGAGACCAATTATCATGGGGTAGTTTGGCGTAGTAGGTAGAGCGTGCGACTAGTAATACAGCGAATGCGAGCGGACTTGGGTTCAAATCACGGTTAGGTCAAAAAATCGGATGGCGTTTTTCTTAGCGAACTGGCAATGCTTGTTGATATACGTGGAGAGTTATATAATGTGAAATTGAATATTCACACATACGTGTGTTTTTTTGGGTTTTTTTCCACACTAGGAACAGGGTTTCGCGTCTAGAAACTAACGAGTTTACGAGCCAGAAACAAGCGAGTTTCTGGCCAGAAACTAGCGAGTTTACTGGCCAGAAAGTCGTCAGTTTGCCAGGTCAGGTACTGGACAACTTTGCGTTACATGCCTAGTCCGGAACTCGGCAGTTGTCCAGCCCATTAACTGGCCAGAAACCAGCAAAACTGGGCTGGATCTGACGAGCGCCATTTTTCAATTTCTGCACGGGATGAAGAGTAAAGGATAGTAAACAGGTACGTTGTAAAACTGTTGAAAATGAATGAGAAAGGATGAATAGTTAGGGACGGAAAGTAAGGGTGGCGGATAACAGCGTGACTCTAGCGACAGCGACTACTGCGGGGGTGAACGCGGTACGGTGACCCCTGGGGCTACGAATACGATTCGGACTCGGTTCGGGTGTGCCGCGAACGTGGGGTAGTCGGCGCGCGCGGCTCGGCGCGTCGCGTCGCGTAGCACCCCATCTGCTGGTACGGAAGAAGGGGCGCGTTGAGGGTGAGGGTGAGGGTGAGGGTGAGGGTGAGGGTGGGTATAGGGCGTCGAGTGAAGCAAGCCGGGAAAGCCGCGGGTACGGGGCTGCCTAGCGAGGGCGTCGAGGGCCAGGGGAGAGCGTCCGCCGCGCAGAATAGCGCCTCGAGTTTTACTCCAACGATCTGGGGGCCGCCCGTTTAGGTAGCGTGTGACCTGCGCCCCAGAGCCATAGCTAGAATCGCGCGAGGCTGCGCGCACTGCACTACTAAGCAGAGGACCGTGCCGCACGTATAGTACCGGCATTTACGTTAAGGTATAAACTCCGAAAAGTGTAAACTAATAAATACGAAATTTGAACAAACGGGGCTAAAATTTCGTCTGGTTATATCTGTGGTGCAGGTGCGGGTTTCAGGTGAATGATAATATTGATAATTCCACTTTTAAAAGGGTCATATTCGATACACAGGAATAAATATATAGGGAGAATTTTTTAAAACCAGACATACTGTGACTGTGCTTTTGGATAATTTATTCATTCTTCAAGTTCTTCTACTATACCTATACACCAGGGTGGAGAGGTGAGAATCATACTTACAACACCATCGATAACTAATAAATAAACACCTGTATTCAAACTGTATTCAAACTGATAACCTGTATCGCGAATTATGTCTTGTTTGTATCGCGCAGGTATAATATAGCGCTCGATGTTTCACCCCAAATTCACTTAAATATTTTTTCAACTTCCTTCTGAAAACCAAACGGATGTTGTGTGTGTGTGTGTGTGTGTTTTTTTTTTTTTTTTTTTTTTCTTCTTGTTTTCCGTTTTGGTATCGAACCCCGAGCGTCGTGATGCGTCCCTATAAGTCATATACGCTATACGTTTGGGTTATTTTCGTTGTACATTTTTCACGGCGGTATACGCGACCGTCGTGGTTGTTTTAGCCCTAAAAACGCGGAATGCGTCAACCGAATGATATTGGAGCGAGCGAGAGAGGAAAAAGGAAAAGAAAAGGAAGGAAAGGAAAGAAAGTGAATGAAAAAATTCGGGCGAGGCGGTATTGTAATTGCCGGGCGTTTAGCGGAAACTATTTCATTCGTATATGTATATATATATCGAGGAATCTTGGAACGTATTCTATATTCTGCTATACGGAGCCTAAAAACAGGCTGACCTTTCACCTGACATCTATGGGCACGTCGTCTTACGTCTTTTGAGCAGGTCCCTACTTCTACACCCCCCAAACACGTTATTGATTTTCCTCAAGTAAGGAAGTCACGGTACGCCCTTTAGGGTTTCCCCTCTGCTACGCAGCCACCCGCCTTGCTTCAACCCAACAACCGTAACGTCGAACGACAACGCTTTTTCATATTTTATGTATACTACGTCATTTACGCGATCGTTATATATTATATTCGACACAATTTTAAGCACATTTCATATACATATATCCTATATATAATATGTATTTCTACGTTGTATTTATCTTTCGGAAAATTTTTCAACGTATTCAGTCCCGCGATTTTAGATCCGCTGTTTACTCTCGCTCCTCATGTCTAGTACATTTCGAGTTATTCATATTTCCGTGCAACAGAGCCCAACCCATATAGGCTTAGATAAGAGGATCGCGTGTTTCACAACGATTCGAAAAGTAGCGTAAAACTATTATTGGCTTGCATTTTCTCGGAAGAAAATATCAATATTTCAATATCATACACGCGACAATAATTACGATTTATCTTATCGTAATATTAACGCCGTTTCATACGAATCACCGTTCATCTTGTACACAGTACGATATTATTTCTATCCCCTTCATTCGGTTATACCTTGTCGACAGACAAAAAATCAAAATCAAAATCAAAATCAAAATCAAAATCAAAATCTGAACAAAAAAAATTTTTCGTATTCATTCTCGAATCCTTTGATCTCCCCGGGTTCTTCCAACAAACTAATTAGCATTTCAACCGGTGATCTAGGTCATCCAGTCTCCGGGATATTATACGAGCAGGTATTCGCTAGTTGTCCTATAACTCGAGCGAAATGAATTATTTTCGAAACCGTATACTGATTGAGAAAACTCTCATTCAGACAGATATATAATCGGGGGAATTGATACCTGGATCGAAAATCAAAGTTTATAAATAAAACTATGCGTGTGCGAGGGGCGAGAGTTGCAGGTGAGTTTGGGGGAATTTAGGGAATTTAGTAACTGGTTGTTCTGTCGATCCTAACTTTGATTCGATTTCATACCCTCCTACCCGATCGTTTGTCCGCGTCTCTTTGATTTAGTATATATATAATATCGTCTATCTCATAGCTGCGGCGTACTATAGTATAAACGATATTCATTTGTCTAGGGGATGATTTTATCGACCCTCCCAAATCCCGGTCGAGAAATGTTCAATAAAAACATTAGATCTCAGTAATATAAGTTGGAACAATTTTGTTGACGGTACAAATTGAAATAGTGCAGAGAATTTATTCTATTTACCGTGGTTCGTGCACTCGGTGCACTCGGTGCACTGCAGCAGTCAGACTTCGTTCGTTCGTTTGATCTTATAGGACCCCGAGGCGTTTGGAAATGTCTAAAAAAAAAAAAAAAGTTTTTTTTTTTTTTTTCTTTTTACCGATGAAACGAGCCGAAAGTATAATTTTCTTAGGAATCATACGCGATTACCTCAAACTCTCAAAGGCTTGCCTGAGCTTGCAGCGTTCAATCGTTGACATAAAAGCTATACTTTTATAATATCCCATTAAAACCTAGTTCGTTTGTGGAGCATATGTTAGCTTCCTGTGACTAGATTGACTCGATTTGTATACGAAAATAAATAAAAATTTTATACAATTCCATGGATATGAATATCGAGTGGTCAATGGAATAATTATTTCCTTCCCTTTATTTGTCTATACCAGAAGATTATCGCGCTCGTGTGAAATAGATTCCGAAAAACGAACCCTATATGGATGTTTGATTTATAGATTTAACATAAAATTTGGTATTAAGAAAATTGGATATATGTCTCGAGAGAGATTAAATATTCATACAAACTGTCCGAGGGTATAATACCGAGTCGGGAAATAAAATGATTGATTTGAATTCTGGAGGGAGGATATTCCGCGGTTCAAAACGCCATTATAGATCTTATACTTCGTTTTATAAAGGAGATGAAGATTTATCTTAAATTTCACCTCCGACCCCCTCTCGCGTTTTTTCCTCACAATTTGTATATCTCGTATTTATTGTTCTCGTTCTCCTAGCTGTTCCACTCAAATCGACGGATTGAAATCCGATTGGAATGATGAGCCGAATGAAATACAAGCCTTTCAATAGAACTAGAATTCGAGTCTTCTCATATTATTATATGGTCATAGCTCGGTAACCGTTTATTTTTTGGAATAATTCTTCAAGTAAATGTTACGAAACTCGATCATCCCCGTCTTTTATCCCTGTGAAATATTTTCGCCAAATCAACGGGATAGAAGTTGTTCGATATTTACTCTCGCGATTTGTGAATTTCGGAGTAATTAAGCCTGGAATATACCTCGTTTTTATATATCGCTCAGTTTTCGAGCGACTATATGGAGTCGGTATACAGTAAACACAGGAAACAGGAACTACGCCGTGACATACGCGCAATTTTACTCGTTCTATTTCCGGCAAGCGCCGCCACCGAACACAGAGAAGATCGTAGACACCGGAAGTGATCGGCGATCCTTGTAGATAATTGTTGATATGAAATATTAATTTTCATTTTATATCGCTGGATCTGTGGAATTTTCATATTTTTCCTGCGTTTTTTCAAACAACGTTCATTCGAATTTCGTAAAATTTGTCGGTATCAACCTGTTTCCGTTCTAAATAGTATAGAGAAAATTCTCTCGACCAAATTACACCACGGAGTGTAGCAATCGTTGTACTATTTTAGTCCCTCGTCTGTCTCGTCGCGCTTTCTCGAGGGTGAGCGAGCGTCGCGACGCGAGGCGACGTTTGGGTAAGCCAAGCCTAGACCCATGGCTTAGGGTATAGACAGTAGACAACCTCCTTCCATGTTGGAAGAAATTTTTTTTTTTTTTTTCGTAACCTTTCTTACGAGATATTTTGAGAATTGTAAAGAAAAGTTTGTGGGCGTTTGATTGATCGACGATAAAATGCCTGTTATCTAATAGAAGTTTGATGGCTCGATACTCCAGGGGTTTTGAAAAATGATAATCCGCGTTCTATTATCGGCACGGATAAAAAGGTTCGACAAATTTTGAACAAGGGAAAATGGAAAATTTTGGAAAAAATTATATCACAAATATATTTTGAGAACCACTGGTGTATAGATCGTCGAGCAAGGTGTCAGGGCCGAGATCCAGGGGCCATTGAACTGTTTTTATTTTTTTTTGGCAACCCCTCATTCTCGCCGTCTGAATGAAACCGTGATGCAAATATAACGATCGAGTAATCTTTAAATATCACGTCAGCTATCGGGCGAGTTGAAAATAACTCCAGACGAAAATTGTAGTAAACTTTACGCCGAATCCAACGATATATGATAAATTAGTGTTACGATAATTTAGCCACGTTTTAGAGCCTCTCAAAGTTGCGACATACATTCTGCTGTTTTTTTTTTTTTTTTCAACGCGATCTGACATGCATTCAGATTGCCCAACGTATTAGGACTATTGAATTTCATTATTAATTGTAAAATAACGAAGAAGAAACACGATTCTTTTTCACTACAGGGAGATGGACTACATTTACCCTCTGAAACGGTCCACGTTACTCCCTCATGTCTGCCGCCCCTGTTCGCGGCTCAAATCGATAACTGGCTTCGCACAGCAGCTCAAAGTATACCATAGACTTACCTTGTTTGAGTCTGTCTCTCCGCTATCGACTCGGAAGAAAAATAATTGAGGATTTTTTTTTTCTCGGGACAGGGCCGTGGGAGAAACAAGAATAAAAATAAAAGATATAAGATGAAAGAAATAGGGAACGGGAAATAAGAAACGACGTACGTAGGAATTTTTCTATAGGTACAAGGATTCGTCCTCTTCCACGATCAATACTTACGGGAGGAAATTTTTTTCGACACGACATATACGAGTGAAGAACATCGAAGAACTCTCGCAGGGTTCGACGCCCTTTCTTCAGCATCCATAAATCGATATCAAGAATCATACGACGGAATTGTTTCGTCGTAGTTTCATTTTATATTTCATAATATAATTTTCGTTATTCAAACCGCGATATTGGTATTTATATAATATACAGGCTATACGGTCATAAACGGGCCTCCAGACTGAGGCGAGTTCGCGAACAACTAGGGTGTCATTTATGACCTAATCTAAATTCACTTCTTCTTCTCAGCCTTCACTGTATAATGGAATTCTTAATTTCAAACTTTTTCAGTACCCGTCTACCTACCGCCCCGCGCCGGTCAAAACTACCTCCGTAATTGCGTCGATGCGTCCGTATAAGTTGATCTTCCCTTCATTTAATTCAAATTGATTCCAAATTAATTCAAACTGATCTCTTTTCATTTTTAAAAATACACAGCCTTTTCAATCTCCTATATAATATAGTATAAAATATCGGTCATATTTATTGTATCCGATGTATTGCGCCTGGTCCAATCCATTTGTGACTCAAAGATCGCCCTAGCTCGTGATCTCGACGGGGGGTGGAAAATGCATCAAATCGAACCCTCGGATTATACGCTGCAGCATCCCTGAGCTTCGTATCCCGCTGTTCTTCGAACATTCGGTCATTCGACTAACAAAGAAAATACTAGGCGTAGAATCGAGAGTCGTATTTCGAAGAAATGAAATAATATTACCACGTTAGTTACACTCGTTAACGTTAACGCCTTGCGGTTTTTACTCTGCGTCATCTTATTCTCTCTCGAGCATTAACGAGCCTTCAAGACTCACTACTGTGTCTTGTGTTAGCCACGGCCTTTATTATACTTAATTTCAGACGAATGTTAGAGATACCTATACCGGTCCCCGATATATTATATATATGATGTAATGTAAAATAACGCGCGAGATGAATGAGAAGAAAAAAAATTATAGAAAGTTTATTCGCCGATTTCCTTGACTATTTCTATACCTAAATAGCTATTATACCGAAAGGTCAGGGACTTTTTGAGATTCGGATAAATTATTATTAAGCACATATGATTATGTCTTCTATCGATTAATATATCCGCACCTATAACCTATATAGGTATAGGTCCCTATATATACGCGTTTGAAACACAATTGTTGGAAATTTATTTTTCAACTAACCGTAAAAATAATATCTATGAAACTGAGTTTAATTAACGCTTAGAATGAAACACTCATCGTGCATTGTAGAGAGTCTAGAGAGTCTGGGAATTAAACGTACTTTTAACACAATTTTAATTAAACGATTCAATCATCTCGTGTCTGCAGGCTAAAAATTCAAACCACCGGTGACGATCATGTCTGGACCAAAGAAAATATATTCCGTCAAATTTCTTCTTCTTCTTCTTCTTCTTCTTCTTCTTTTTCCTTTTCTTCTTCTTAATCTCCTCTTTCTTATTCTTTGGCGGTTTATATTTTTCATTTTTATTACATTTACGACTCCTTAAACCATGGGGGTATAAGAAGGTAGTCGTCTGCCAACACACCTTCGCGATCGTACGGGTGGTTATATAATATATAGTTATAGGTATACATATCTGTATATACATTCGCAGTTGGATCGCCGGGTTGAACCTTTCATTGATTTTTTTACTGCCCGGGAAGTATACGGGACAGCTGTGGTTAGCTACGGAGTAGTGAATTTCAGCATGGTGTAAAAGTGTGGGTTTCGTTCGTGCATTAGATATACATACCTAAATATGCACGCCGGTTCTATTGCCCGCGATAACTTCCGGTCTGACTTTAAACCGCGCTAACTGCAGTACAGCGGGAAGTTGCGAAACGTTTCATTCACATAGCCTGCAGTACGCACAAAACAATGTGACATCGAACTTTTCTCGCGGTTTATCAGATCGTGAATTAATATACTTATTCCTTGAGAAAATGAAAGAACAGCCAAGATTTTAACTCCACATTCGGGATCTTGCGAATCTCTCCTCAAATCCCAGACGAGGTTTCATCCACTATTGATGATACCTGCACTCGCTGGGATGGAGTGTATTAGGTGTAATTTATGATTCCCAATCCTAATCAACGTTGTAACAGACAAGAATAAATAATCTAGTAGCAGTTAGCTGGCGTGGGCGAAAATTGATGCCCAGTGATTACGGTTTGCACGCTTACGCTTTAGTCTACCGCGTATAATATCGCCATATAGGTGGGCAGGTGAGCTCTGCAGTTAATCGGGAAACGCTATAATCAGTCGATGAATGTGAATGAAAAGAAAGAAAGTAAAAAAAAAAAAAAAAAAAAGAACAAGAATTTTTACTTTTTAATTTATTCGTGTGACGCTAATTGCTCGACATTTTTTGGCACAGTAAAAATGAATGTAGGTACATACGTAAACTTGTGTGCGTAGTTTAATGATGTAACAAATTTCCTAACTAGATGGGCGGCTATAGTATATAGTAAAGTACATTATATATTGCATAGCCGGTGAATAAACCGAATAGGATAATTGAAATGAGCTTAATTCACGTCACGCTAATTTATTTCACATTCTGCACCCATAACGAATTCAGTAACTTGTATAACTATAAAAAGGAATGAAAAATGAAAAATGAAAACTGAAAACTGAAAAAAGGATTCTGGTTATTTGCTAAGCTACTTTCACCCTCTACTGCGTCATGTTATAAAAGACCATTTATGAAACGATATTTGATATCCGATTCCGCCTTTTTCGCGTTACAGATTTCAGCACCGTCAGCCACCCGTTTTTCACTCTCTTTTTCTCGTTTTCTCTTTCTCCTTTCTTCTGTATTCTCTTTTCTCTATACGTACTGTGTAACGTATAACGTATAACGTGTAACGCGTATAAACGGAAACGAGCCAAACGAGACGTTGTTACGCTCTTCATTTATCTGCACCCGCTTTTTCTCTCTTTATCTCTTCATCATTCTCTCTCTCTCCCTCTCTCGTTGTCGCGGCTTAACAATGAATGAAAGAAGAAAGAATTAAAGAGAGGAATTTTAAACAGACAAAGAGAGGGGAGCCAATGGTACAAATCCTGTCAACCCGTTGTCATAATATTTATCATTTAAACCGGCCGGCACCACTTTTTTTCTACACCCTTCCAGAATCCCTTTTCCTTTTTTTATTCTCTTTTCTCGAATGAACATTCTTTCAAACAGAGACAAAAATTAGACAATAATTTCAGACGAGTTAGGTATTACTAGCTAATCCCGTTCTATATCCTACCATCGAGGACCACGATCGGAATATCATTTTTAATACACTGGGAGATACTCTTGACAAGTGGGTAGGGTATATTTGATCAAGAGTGAAGAGCCGGGTACCCCGTATCGTTTTTCATTACCGAGTACCAGCGGTTAAGACCAGAACTGAAAGTAGTTATTTAATATGTTTCAAGAAGAAGGATTAGGTGTCGTATTTCTCAACGGCTTGACCTTACACAACCGTCTTCCTGCACCTTTTTACACATACTATATATTAAACTAGAATCCTACACAAATATAGTACGGATAGAGAGTAGTAATACCAGCATCTGTTCTCATCATGATAATTATTACCATTATTATTATTATTATTATTATTATTATTATTATTACGATTGCTCTTTTACATATTATTTTTATTTTAGTTTTTTTTTTTTTTTTTCTTCTTCTTCTTCTGTTTCATCTTTTTTCTTTTTCTCCTCATTCATTCATCTCGTAAATCTCCCTGCTTAACACTTGAAGAGGAGAACAGAACCGCTGCCTTGCATCCGGTCCCCTCATATATATATATATATATATACTTGTATATATATACTTGTATGTATATATACACATATTATAATACACATATACCGTCAGATCCAACGAAGGGCCGAGTGTTATCGTATTAAATAAATTGTGAATAACAATGGTAGATTTTCTACCCGCCCAGACTCATTTCCGGTCAGAAATTCACTCGACGCTTATTGATGTATGTAGCCGTATAGTACCTACGCGATACACTATATCAGATTGCAGAACACGCCGGGTCGGTCTTATCTTATATTTTATATCCAATTTTTGTTTCAATTTTTTGAAGAATAAGGAAAAGAGAGAGAGAGAGAGAGAGAGAAGAAAAAAGTGTTTCGAAATCCTTTTCCCCTTGTATACAAATATCGATTCAAAGAAACTATAGAAATTCGTTCTTTCCCCTCACCCTAAATTTTCGCGCACCCGGTCCTCAGACGTTTTCTCTTTGTTGCTAGTTCGTTGCTACGATGTCTGAGTGCAAAATGCCATATGTGGTATTCTGCACTTGTGCGTCATTGTTCTCGCGCATGGTATATTATAGTGAGGGAATTCGCGACCCTGAAACGATGATATATATATATATATATATATATATATTAGGAAATGGAAATTCAATGTTTAGTTTTGAAAAATACATGCGATTTCCCATTTAAAACTTCGACTGTCGTGGAGGCCGGGTTAATATTAATATGAAGGGCTTAAACTTGGCAAGCATTTTTTCTGATTTATTTGGAACCGATTTAGGACTATCGTCGACAAAAATTCGAACATACCCCAAATAAGGACCACCCTAATATATATATATATAAGGAATATAAGAAATCGACGCCGATTGAACGATCTCTGGGTCTTTTTCTCCATGTTTCAGATAAAACCGCGACTCATGCTTTAGTAAAGGAAATAAACCGATCGAAGAAAGGGGCTTATGCAAGATGTGGCGCTCAATAACCAGCGCGTTACTTCTTCTCCTCTGTCTAACCTCGGCGAGGGCGAAGGTGTCCGTCTTACCCCACGACGTTTACCCAGGCTTTGAAGTAAAACAGCTCCATGGCGGGGGTAGAGAACTATCAAATTTCCGACTACTCGAGACTGGATTTTCCAAATTTTTTACCGTACTTAAAAACGGGGTAGTTATGACTACCTCGGATCTAACGCCGCTGATGAACCGACCCATTAATCTAATAGTTCTTCAAGAAATGGGAAACAGAACCGAGACCCACGATCTTCACCTCTACGTGCTGGACAGAAAAAATATGCTCACATTCTCCCACGGGCATTTGGGCGACGGTGAAGTCCCGGAGAACGCACCCGCCGAGACTCTTGTTCATGGATTTCCAGTGTTACACGCGTCAGGAAATTTTCCTGTTCATTATAAAATTCTGCCGGATATCGGCGACAAGCCTTTCATCCTTATGGACAGCAGGACTGGCGATACGGGGCATAATTTAACCCTGAGAAGTGCGGGCCAGGGGGTACGAGTGGTGACCTCACGTCCGCTCGACAGAGAGAAGAAGCAGAGTTACACAGTGGTCATACATGCATCGGACTCAGATTTTATAAGCAGGTCAAAGATCACCGGGCGAGTTACGGTAGTGGACGATAACGATAACAGTCCCGAATTTGAACAGGAGATTTACAGGTTTGTTATAAAACCGACAAACCTCGGTGCTTCGCCGACAGACGCGGTTGCCGAATGGAAGAGATTTTCTACAATCGGCAGAGTAAAAGCGACCGATTTGGACGGGGACAAAATCGCCTATAAATTAGTAGCTCCTAGTAATCTCGTCGTTATCGTACCGCAAACCGGTGAGATATTGCTAACCGGTGATCCTCAGAGTTCTTTGGAAGAGGATATGGAGATCGAGTTGATGATAGACGCTCACGATGTCAGAACACCGAGTAGAACGAGCGAGAAACCGGCAAAGGTCCTACTGCAGTTTGTCACATCGGAACCGATCGAGGAAGAACTGCATCGTATTGAGAAGAGAAGAGTCACCAGGGCGGTCAGACCTACTAAAAGGGTCGAATTCACCGAAGCAAACGGCGATGTTGAAGGTAAAGTCGCTTTCCAATTGGAAAAGGAAACCGAGAGGGAAACGTTCAAGATCAAAGACGAGAACCAGTGGGTTACTATCGAGTCCAACGGATCCGTAAAGGTACGACAGAAGTGGGACTACGAAGAACTTGGACCGGAGAAGACCATCGACTTCTGGGTCACCATTAATAATGCAGGTATTGGAGGTCAGTATTACTTATACTCGGCCTGCAGATCCTAATTCATCTATATATCTCCCATATGTTTTAAATTGTTTTAATTTTTGAAGGATGGTGCTTCAAACATTACAACCCCCTGTGTCGGTTCACACATGGTACTTGGTATTCGGTATTTTTTATTTTCACAGCTTTCGTTCTTCTTTATACTATAATAGCGTGGATTGTTTATATACGCTTTGCTACGCATTCGTAACCATAATCTTTCCTCATCCCATGAGATATAGGGTTTTCAAATATCGAGAAATTCGTATTTCTCTTCGTATGGTTTACTAGTAGGTAACTATATATACGTTGAACCCAGTTCTATTTTGCTTCGGAAAATTAATCTGAGAGTTTTAAAACGATTCTTGAAATTAGGGGGTCAATTCCTAGTCCATACAATCAGAAATTCGATTATTCTTCGCCTGTGCCTAATATAATACCGTTTTAAACACTATACTAATATCTTTTCTTATTCATTTCCGGCAACCGCAGCACTGCGATGTAAGTATAAATGTCCATTTTCTTTTCACTATCGCAGCTTCTATAATACTGTTGCTCTGAGGCTTACATATATGTGCATAATGATTATGAACTGGCTAGTTATATATATCTACCGATCACTGAGATGTTCCGTTCATTCCAGATACCGATAACCAGCGAGTCATCATTCACGTAAAAGACGTAAATGACGAATCACCGAGGTTCATCAATAGGCCATTGCCAATGCAGGCTGTGGTCCAACTAAACGCTCCACCAAACACCCCTGTGTTCACGTTGCAAGCCAGAGACCCAGACACGGATCACAATATCCATTATTTCATCGTCAGAGATCGAAGTAAGTAGAAAAAGCAAACACAAGAAGAGCAACTGAAATCATTTCAAATTTCAACTATAATTTTGTATCGTCTTCATTGTTTCCTCTCTTTCGTAGCTGGGGGTCGTTTCGAAGTCGACGAAAGATCAGGAGTCGTTAGAACGCGTGGAACGGATCTATTTCAACTCGACATGGAATACGTTCTTTACGTAAAGGCCGAGGATCAAAACGGCCGGGTCGACGATAGGCGATACCAGTCCACACCCGAAGAACGACTTTCCATAGTCGGTGGAAAACGTGCTCCTCAGTTCTACCTGCCTTCATACGAGGCGGAGATACCGGAGAACCAGAAGAAGGACTCTGAGTAAGCGAGTCACAGAGTTTATCACATACAAATTAATTGTATAAAAATTAACGAATAATACTTACGACGATAAGCTAACGATCATTCGACCGCTCTTTTCACAGCATAATATCTGTGAAGGCGAAGTCTTTCGCTGACAGAGAGATACGTTATACATTAAAAGCCCAGGGACAAGGAGCAGGAACTTTTAACATCGGGCCAACATCTGGGATTGTAAAATTAGCCAAGGAATTAGACTTTGAAGATCTCAGACAGCCACATGTCTACTCCCTCATAGTAACGGCTACCGAAGACTCTGGTGGATTTTCTACATCAGTTGAGGTTCGAGATTGATTTTCTGCTCGTTATACACCGCAACTAACTAACACTACTATATGAGTGTATTTCCCTAATAATTAATTTTGCTATATTCGTTTACAGCTAACGATTCGAGTCTCCGACGTAAACGACAACGCTCCTAAATTCGAGCTGCCTGATTACCAGGCCCACAACGTCGACGAGGATATTCCCCTCGGTACAAGTATCCTCAAAGTAAAAGCCATGGACTCTGACTCTGGTACGAATGCAGAAATCGAATATCTCGTCTCCGACGATCACTTCAGCGTTGATTCGAGTGGGATTATTGTTAACAACAAGCAGCTAGACGCAGACAACAATAATGCATATTACGAATTCGTAGTAACAGCTAAGGACAAAGGTGATTTACTGTAACTCTCTATTCTCTATATTATTATTTGAGCAAATTTGAGTAATAATTCACAATTCATGAATCGTAGGCGAACCTTCGAAAACTGGAACTGCTACTGTGCGGATATATACGAAGAATAAAAACGACGAAGAGCCGAAGTTTTCACAGCAAGTCTACACCCCAAACGTGGACGAGAATGCTGGACCGAATACTTTGGTCACTACTGTCGTCGCCTCGGACAAAGACGGGGATACAGTGAGGTTCGGTTTTGTTGGAGGTGGTACCTCGGCGGGTCAATTTGTCATTGAAGAAATAACCGGGGTCATTAGACTCCACGGTAAAGCGATATCACTGGATCGCGACAAGTACGAATTGAACGTTACTGCCCTTGACGATGGGGCTTGTTGTCTAAACGGTGATTCTACCATCCATACAAGCACCGCTGTCGTCGTTGTATTCATCACCGATGTTAACGATAATAAGCCGGTTTTCAAAGACTGTGGTACATATTCGCCAAAGGTTGAGGAAGGCGCGCCTAATGGTAGTCCAGTTATCAAAGTCCAGGCAACAGACGAAGATAAAGGCGTCAATGGACAGGTGAAATACTCCATTGTCCAACAACCCAATCAGAAGGGTACCAAATTTACTGTCGACGAAGAAACTGGCGAAGTTTCTACCAACAAGGTACGTATGGGAGTTTTGGGGACACTTGTTGATATTTTTACGACATTTGTAACATTTTTTCGAAGCGATGTATAGTGTATACCATATATCAATGACTAGGGTATAAATTGGAGAAATTTATTAATGAAACGCTCTCAGGGGGAGACTGTTTCATGGAATTGGAGAATTTCAAGGTTTCCTGCAGAAATTACCGATTCTACATCTATATATTTGTACCTACAGCGCATTTCCTTGCAACCAAATACCCAACTGCACAAAACCTGAACTCTATGGCTTCTGTTTAACGAAGTGCGACTCTTTTCTGGGGTTTCCTCGGGCTTCCTGCCTCCCTTCGTCGTCTGCCTTTACTTACAATTGCCTATAATCGACTTATAGTCGCCAACGTGCGAGCAATAAGAATGAGTTTTAATTCTGTATATCCATCAGGTATTCGACCGAGAAGGAGATGACGGAAAGTTTGTATCGGTAACGGTGAAGGCTACCGATCAGGGCGAACCGTCGTTAGAAGGTGTCTGTTCCTTTACAGTTGAGATAACAGACGTTAACGATAACCCACCGTTGTTCGATCGACAGGTAATGTCCAGATTATTATTCATAAACGATATACGATTATAAACGATGAGATAATTGACGAAAAGATTGGTGATATTTTCGATTTTTACGATTTTTTCAGAAATACGTTGAGAATGTTAAACAAGACGCTAGTATTGGGACAAATATATTGAGGGTATCGGCGTCGGATGAAGATGCCGATAATAACGGTGCTATTGTTTACACTTTAACTGCTCCAACGAATCCCCTCGATCTTGAGTATTTCGAAATACAACCAGAGTCTGGTTGGATCGTACTGAGGAAACCACTCGACGTGAGTATTTGATCATGATTTTATTTCATTCATTGAATATTATATTACATTATATTATACCATTATATACATTATATATATATAAATATATTATCTTTACCGACGATTATGATCTCTTATATTTAATTGTGTGAGTATAAATATACATGTGAATCGATTTATGGAATTTGCTTACGACTATATTGATTGACGACTATAAATATAACAACAACTATTACGATAATATACTAAACTTTCGTTTTACTCTATCTCTTGTCTGTATGTATAATATTAATAACATTTCACTGACATTCATTCCAATAATAACAAATCTATAGTTTGCGAATTTAAGCGAATTTCAAAAATTGGCAGACTTCAGTGTAGATATTTTGTTAATTAACATGTATATACGTATATAATATCTACAAATATGCACGGAATTAAAAGGGCGAGAAACTTGAAACTTTCGGATACGTAAATATATTTCTTCATTCTTTTTATTCTCTTTTTATTTTATTTTTTTAATTTTTTTTTTTTTTTTTTTTTTTTTTTTTTATTATTAATTATTATATACTTTAACAGAATTTGAAAGCATTTTCACTCGAAAAGACTGAAGAAATTTAATCAGTTGGAGGTTTCTTAGTTTCTAATATATAATTCAGTGGATATTAAATTGTGTGTATATAGATATAGATATACATATATATATATATATATGTATATATAATATCTAATATATATATATATACAATTTATTACTTGTGTGTGTACACCTTATGCCGAGATTTTACATTTGCGTTTAATACCTTTCAATACGTTTTGATAACACGAATTATTTAGTTGCTAATAATTAATTTGAAGGAAAAAAAAAAGAAAAGAAAACCAATATATATATATATATACATATATATATATATATATATATATATACTAACATTTTAATCAATTATTTAACCACTAATATATATATATATATATATATATATATATGCAACAACATAAGTTTCCTTTGTACGGCACTTGTCTAGATAATTATTCTTATATTGATATGCACAATGTGTTCACTATGGTACTTAGCTATGCCTGATTTCCTTTAAATGCTTCACGTACCTGAATAATATATATATATATTATACAAATATGCATTAAAAGAAAATTCTATTTTGGGTAATTTTTTTTTTTTTTTTTTTTTTTTTTTTTCTTTTCTTTTTGTCTTTTTGAGAGAGAATTTTTTCAACAAAAATTCACTGCAATATGAAAAAGAATTTTAACAAAAAAGAAGAAAAAAAAGAAAATAAAATAACTAATTGTGAAAACTGAAAAATGAAAAGATGAACGAATACAGAATTCAAAGCTAAATATCTAGTGACTGTTCATATCGGATATTTTAACATATATATATTTTTTTCCATTTAATAAAAATAGTTATTCCTTGAACAACAAAAACAAAAACATGTACATTATTATTTATATGTATATAATATAGACACACGCGTATATAATATTTATATACCCGTAAAAAAAAAAAAAGAAAAGAAAAACATGTTTTATTACATGTGTGCACGCGTGTGTATATATGTATACGTCTATATTAATAATCGATACAATTAACGTACTGTACGTTCACGCGTGTCGACGACGTACATGCTGTGTTTCTCTTTGTTGTTTGTTTGTTTGATTCTTTTTCTTTTTTTTTCAAAATATATATGTATATATATACATACATATATATATACATATATTTTTTATTTTTTTTTTTTTGTATCTTCGATGTCCTACTATTTGAACATGTACATGTTTTGGGACTGTTGATTAATATAAATGTTTTTCAAAAGGGAAGTGATGTTTTTTAAACTTCCAGGAGGAGGTGGGAACGACATTTTTTGAGCCCCACGAGTATGGTGTACTTCATCTGCTACGCATTTTGTGGTGCATCAGACATAAACATTTTTTGAACATGTTTGCATATTTTATATGAATGTGTTTTTGATTCCTTTACAGGAAAGGATCTCTCGCTCGATCTCTAGCAAAAAAAAAAAAAAAAAAAAACTGTCTCTAATATCTCGGTGTTTATTTCCATATAACATATATACATATATTATATTAACAAGATACGAGATTTTTATTTTTTTTTTCAAAAAAGAAAAAAACAAAAAAAAAAAAAAACACCGCTGATGAGAGAATATTTGTAGAACCTAAGATTCTTGTCCGAGGTGTGACATTTTTTCTTCTGTGATTGGGGCAGCATACAGCTGTTTTAACCATACATAAAAAAAAAAAAAAAAAAAAAAAAAAAAAAGATAACAATATTAGTAACGATCCGAAAAGAACAAAACAAAAAAAAAAGAGAACAAAAAGAACAAAAAAATAGAACGCAGATAACGTCCATCGGTTTTTGAGTGTCGTTAACGAAATACCAAAGAGGGGTCGTCATATTTTTACCTTTACCCGTTTCCCGATGCCTCTTTATATAATGCATTTCTGCTTGCATGAGAAAAAAAAATGCCTGCATTTCTTAATTTTGTATAAAAACTAATTTGATATTCTTATTGTTTATGTTTGTGTTTATTGCACCATTTACTTTCTTCGGATTTGACGATGACAAAAAGGGCTGTTTTCCAGTAAGTAGGAATTTCTTGTGTTTGATTCCATGATCATTTGCTCAGAAATATATTTTTACATTCTACGATTATTATTATTATATACCTATATACTTTGTGGAAATGTTCTATAAATTATTTATAATTTATTGATTTTTTTTTTTTTTTTTTTTCTTCTTCTTCTTTTGGTTTTGGTTTCTGATCGAATTCATTCAATTTTAATGACGAAAGAAAAAACAAAAAAAAATCAAAATGAACAAACAGATACATATATACACATCGTACACCCGTGCGTGTATATATATATATATTTGTATGATTGACGCTCGTAGGTATCCGCCAGGTCGTAATACATGATATCCTCGTAGCCACATCTGCACATTACCGTATATTATACAGTTATATATATGTATATGTACATAGGTATATATACTACCACCTATATATATACATATATATTGTAATGTACAAACTTTGGTTATCGCACATTTTTTTTTTTTCCTTTTTTTTTTTTTCTTTGAATATATTATTATTAAAATACTAATGAGAAAAAGATAATCAAGAAAAAGCCACGTAATAATTGACGATGATTGTTGTACAATATTTTCTTGTAAGTGTTTGGGAAAATGGAAAAAAAAAATACGAAAATAAGGGAGGAAACGCTTGCTTATCGATATATTTGTTTCTTAGAGAAAAAAAAGTATAAAAAAAAAAAAAAAAAAAAAAAAAAAAAGAGCTGTATAGCCTGATCGTTGATTATTTATTGTGTATTATTAATATAATATTATTAATGCTCTTTAAATGTTCCAGAAGTTGTTTAAAAAAGAACAATCGACACTATTAACGATTTTCCGGATACCTATATACCTGCGCCTATATTGTACATATATATATACATATATAGGGTTCGCGGTTAAATTAATAATTCAATTCAATTGATTTTCATTAATATTCTGACGAAATCTTTTCCATAGCTCATTATTTATTTTATTTCATTTATTTATTTATTTATTTATTTATTTATTTATTTATTTGATTTCCGACAGTATATTGCAACAGACAGAGTGATTAGGGATAATTAATCCGCGGCGTCGATCAATCGGAGTATAAATAATTATACTTGTCGTATTTTTTGTGAAAAAAAAAAAAAAAAAAAAAAAAAAAAACAGAACAAAAAATACGCTGTATAATTTATTGTGTACCAAATCGATTGACTACAAATCGCGGTATATTAGAAGATGAAAGAAGTAAGAAAGGGGAAAAAAAAAGAAAGAAAAAAAAAAAAAAAAAAAAAAGAGAACTTGGTTCGCATTTGACATTGATTTGTATTATTTGTTACGATACCCAAATACCCTGTATCTTGACGGCCCATGTTTTGCCAATAGCGAGACAGGTATCGCCTGAGAGTGCGGGCATCCGACAGAGGGACGCCGCCCTCGTATGCAGACGTGGACGTTGAGTTAGACGTCGTAGACAGAAACAATAAACCTCCTCTGTGGGATATGAGTGTATACGGCCCCATTCACATCAAAGAAAATGTCACAGTGGGTACAATAGTGACGTCTGTAAAAGCCAGGTTTGTATGCCATGCCAAAGCATAGATTAAGCTCGGCGTGTGCGCGTGACGTAGCCAGACAGCGAGACATACCGGCACCGGAGAAAGATATATTGGGCCCTTATCTCTCCTTCTCTATCTGTCTCCTCTCTCTCTCTATCGCGAGATACGCTCCATATAAATATGTATGTGTGTGTATGTATATATATATGTGTATACATATATACATGTACATATATCTACACACACACACACACATGTGTATAAATATATAGATTTACGAATATATATCTATAATATATAATTATATGAACACGCAACACACACACACACACACAGACATATATAATATACAGAATATAGGCAGAGATCTCTACGGCGATATATACATATATAGGTATTGGATACGGCAATATTGGGACCTGTCGTCTCATCCAGCTCAGCCTCCAGCTGCGTCCACTCCAGTATTCGACGTCTGATTTAAAACCGCAATAATAAAAATAAAAAAAAAAAAAAAGGAAGAAAAAAAAAGAATAAATCAATAAAAAAAAAAAAAAACAAAAAAACTAATATGCCAGGAATAATGAAGCGTACTAACGTCGGTCTTTCTTTTTTTCTTTTCTATTAACGTTTTTGGCATAGCGTGAGACGTACAAGCTGGAGGCCATGGCAGAAGACAAAGGTTACCCGCCCTTGTCGCGAACAGTGGAGGTACAAATTGACGTTGTGGATCGTGCGAACAATCCACCTGTATGGGACCACGTAGTGTATGGTCCAATCTTCTGTAAAGAGAACACGGCCGTTGGGGCTAAAGTTGTGTCTGTTAAAGCCAGGTCTGTCAACTGTTAATGATCCGTGCAGCTGCACGACCGCCCTGCACGCAATCGTGGGAATTTGTTTTATATATATTATATATATGCACGTTACGTTGAACCCCACACACTTAATGCACGTCTCTTGGTGTGTGGCTGTTCACTGGACCTGCCTTACTCTTATTACGCCTCCCATCCCCTCGTTTAATTACGTACATCATAATAACGGGGTTGATTCGGTTCTAACAGACCATACATATATGATATATATATATATGCACATATATGTATAGAGTTAACCTACTCCTACAGTATACAGGGTGCAGCGGGATCATTTTTAATCATCTTTTTCTCTTCATTTATCTATCTTAAATTACCTCAATCTTTCATTTATTTCATCCGTTCAATCGACTCCCAACAATGCCAAACATTCACTTCGCACGATTTCCGATCGAAAGAAAAATTAGCACTTACGGAGATTTCGAAAACCCTTCGAGTTCCTGTGTAAAACGAATTTACTCATATAGTTTCGCTTATATCGGGCGGTTTAAATATGGGCAAAACATTTCCAGGTCAAACTTTTGGTCTCGATTATAATCACAATGTGGAAAAATCTAATATAGAAGCCGCTTGAAATTTTTCGAAATAATGAAAATCTAAAAGAAATATCGCTGCCATCGGTGATTTATGATTAAAATCATCAAGTCCTTTAGATACTTTTATTTCGAATATTATATATAATGTAGGATATCACTTTTTTTCTTTTTTTTTTTTTTTTTCTTTCACTTTCTTTCTTTATACAGAATTTTGATTTTTCTTTCTATTTTTTTTTTTTCTTTTTTTTTTCTCTCTCTCTCTTCTACATAGTTTTTGTAATAGTTTATATTATATACATATATACACATATGTATATAATATACTTTGGTGTTGTTTATGGACACGATATGTTACGTGACATATATATATATAGGTAAAAATCATATCCCTTGTCTATTATCTTATTGATTTATTTTTTTGTTGAAACTCACGTCCCACTAGTTCGTGTTGTTGTTAGTAATAATGTAATCGTAAAAACAATAAATATTATATGTATGCCGTAAAATATTTTTGGGCATGCTTGACTATAGTTGCTTTTTTATTAAAATCGTTTTTTGCCATTTTTTAACATATATATACATATATATTTCGTAATACATTACGAGATCGGTTTTTTTTTTTCATTACAATATAATATTCTTATCCACAATATATACCATATACTTATAGTATATATTATACTTATACATATATATTTATCATCTCTGATAATTATGATATATATAACATTACTATACATCCCCTGATCGGTACAGAGGTAGTATACTGTATGAGTTGCAGCTCGGTTGCATACAACGATATCAAATAGTTTATCCGTTATTACTATACGAGCCAAGCTCATAATACAATTGAATAGCTACAATAATTAATGAAAATATTAGTCAGCTTATCAAATCCACGCATCACATAAGATAACAATATTCATATTCATATTCATATTATAACAATATAATATAATATTGGCCGAGATTCGGCAGGGTGTTGGTGTGCTGTTACATAAGTTTTACAAGAAAAAATAAATAAATAATAAGAAATGGTAATAGAGTATCAAACAAGTTGTTTCTTTTTTTTTTTTTTTATATATATATATATTCATTTATTTAATTAATTGTCTTTTAAATATTATTCTTTATTGGCATATTAATGAAATTATCAATATAGAACAGAAACGAGAACAGAAAATATATATACCCATATAGAAAAAAAAAGAAAGAAAAAAAAAAAAAGGGGAAGAAGGAAGTATAATAAATAAAATTGGAATTCTAAAAAGTTGAAATAAATTAATAACTTTTCTAATTAATATACGGAATAACGTATATATATACTGTATTTGTTTTATTTGACACGTTTTACCAGCTGCTTAATTGTATGTAATTATTTATTACGCAGACGTGTTAATGGTTCTGGATAAAACAAAATTTCAATTTAACGAGAGTGTATACGTATAGATTCTATAATAGTATAGAAACAGAGTCGTTGACAATTTTCATTCGGGCATATTATAGAGCGTGCCTATACGCATATCAGATTATGACGTCCTAAATTCGTTTAGATATAAAAAATTTCGAAGAATCATAAAAAGAAAAATGATGAAAATGATTCATAGCACGTTTTGGTTTTTGACATGGGCTAATAATATCTTCTAATACCACGGCGCACTTTGAATAATGAAAATCACCTGCAATTACATATATAGTAATGATAAATTAACGAATGAAACCTTTTTATTCAGAGAAACTCTTTTTTTTTTTTTTTTTCCTTTTTTCGCTCATTTTTTTTCATTTTTTTGATGAATTTTCTCTTACGAGAAAAATTCTTCTGGCATCGCTTTGAGCTGAATTAGAAACGTTATTAGTCACGCTTACGCGTAAACGCTGAATAAAATCATTATATTTAAATAAACAATATATACTTATACTACCAGGCAGGGGATAAGGGAGTGGATAGAAAAAAAAAAAAAGAAAGAAAAGAAAAAAGTTATTAATTACCATAATACCCGGAAAAAAAAAAACTCTTATAATTTTTTGGTTGTTCATAATTATAATTATAATATCATTATTATTATTATTATTATTATTGATATTATTATTATTATTATTATTATTATTACTATGATTGTTGAATAAATTAGCAACAGACAACAAAAAAAGAAAAGAAAATTAAGAAAAAACGTTAGATGTTATAGATTATTGTAATAATTTTATTCTCATTTATTATTTGCATGAAAGAATTATATTATAAATTTTTTTCTTTCAATTTTTTTTTTTTTTTTTTTCTTCTTCTTCTTTTATTATCGTTGAATACCTTGAATATATAAATATTAGCTCATTATTATTACCATTACCATTATCATTATTATTATGATTGGAATTATGAAGAAAAAAGAATTTTTTTTTTTTTTTCTTTTTTTCTTTGTTACTTTAGCCATTTTATATTATTATTATATATATATACCTAATACATATATACATATATATATATATATATATTATATATATATATTATTAAATTAGAAGAATTTCTTCATGGATAATTTTCAGATCTAAATTTAATAATGAATATTTTTATTCAGCTCCGGCATCGAGGGAAATCCAACTGTATTTTATCGTCTAATGCCAGGATCTACAGCCCAAACGAACAAATTTCACACATTCTATCTTCAGCAAAGAGCAGACAAGGGTTTCACATGGGCTGATATTAAAGTTAATCATCCATTAGATTATGAGAGTATAAAGGAATACAATCTCACGATACGTGTAGAGGTACGGTCATTGTTATAAGATACATTTCGGAAATTAAGAAGAAAAAAAAAAAAAAAAAAAAAAAAAAAAAAAATAGGGAAAATCTCAGTCCCCGAAATCTGCAGTAAATCGAAATGTCGGAAAAAAATTGTTTTGCAGAACAACGGAGCTCAGCAGCTAGCCTCAGAAGCAACGGTTTACATAATGCTCGAAGATGTCAACGACGAGATCCCACTGTTCACCGAACGTGAACAGGAAACCGTGCTCGAAGGTGAACCAATCGGTACTAAAGTTACGCAAGTTAACGCGATCGACAAGGATGGAACGTTCCCGAATAACGAGGTGAAGATTTTATACCTTCCTCCCCCTTATAGACTGCAAGGGAGCGATACTCAAAAACGTGTCCGCTTATATAAGTTGTAATATAATCAAAAAACAAAAAAAAAAAAAAATCAAATTCAGGTCACCTATTACGTTGTCGAAAGCGACCGAAACGAGGGAAAGGATTTTTTCGAAATAAATCAACAATCCGGCGAAGTGTTCACCAAGATTGTATTCGATCGTGAAAAGCAGGGTGCTTACGCTCTCGAGGTTGAAGCACGGGACGGTGCCCCATCCGCGAGACCGAACAGCAATGGACTACCGAATTCTGGTGAGTCAATTATTATTATTATTATTATTATTATTATTATTATTTATAATTAAATATATTTTCGTGAAAATTTCATCGAATATTTTATGTACTTTTTCTTCACAACTATATCGTCATTTCTCGTTCATTATAGATTTAATATTATCGCGTAATATATAATTACAACGGTGCACTAATTATAATATAACGTCCTAGAATTATCCGCGAGAGTTTAATACATGATATATAGGCGTATTAATTTATTGCGATTTCCCCTGAGTTTCAAACGAGAGCGTGAAATATATCTTGCGAAGAGTTTTTCCAGATAAAAATTTGTGCCTATAATACCATATATATATCTCTCGAAAGATTAGAGCCGAGAGATAGATACGTTCTTTTAACGTCATCACTCGCTTTAATGAAGCGTTTCTCTTTTACCCAACGATTATAATCGCGCTGTATAGGTATATAGACATAAACTACGACCCTGTATATAGTGGAGGAGAAAGAGAGATGAAAAAAGAGAGAAGAAAAAGGAAAGAGGAAAAAAAAAGTATATATATGTTCACCGATGAAAGCCTTGCGGGGATGTTTTAAGGGGGTGAGTTTTCTCCCGCTGAGAATCTGGAAACAGATTTCATGTATAGGTATAGATATAATATATTATACCTATACTATACAGGGTGATCCAGAATGCGGTACTTTCCTTACACCGATGGATTCCTTGTAAAAATCTAAGACCTCGAACGGACGAAACTATAACTTTTTTGACTTACACGGTCCCAGCGGTTGACGAAAAGTATCGATGTGCGGTCTTTTCTCGAAGGGCGTGAGACGCTCTGTCGTTCGATAACAAATTCATACCCCTAGGACTAATAAATCGCGAGATATGAGCAGACAAAGAGACTTTCATCTCAAAATCGACCTCAAACGGACGCAAGATCCTTCGATTCACCTTTGAATCTATATAGTTCGGATCCACGAAAGGTATCGATGTCCGGTCTTTTCTCGAAGGGCGTGAGACGCTCTGTCGTTTGATATCGCAAATTCATATACCCCTAGGACCGTCGCGACGCAAGATATGAGCTAAGAAAGAGACTCTGGTCCCAAAATCGACCTCAACCGGACGCAAGATTTCTTGATCACTCCTTACACGATCTCAGATTGACGAAAAGTATCGATGTGCGGTCTTTATCTTTTTTTTTTTAAAGGGATTTGGAAAAAAAAGGGTTCAATCCAGGATTTGATGTGATAAAATTTTGTATAACTCATTGATTCGGTAGTTCTTGATTAATTCGCAGTACAGTTGATCCTTGAAACTATTAGTGTGTAGTTGAAAATATTCGCTGCAGTATTTTTACAGCTGAAAAACCTCGAAATAGTCAAACGCAGAAAAGTCGAACAGTCTTGTATCTGCCCTCGTAATTGGCTTACTTTCAACGCGGCTCCTGTACCTGAAAACGGCTTCGCTTTCGACATTTTAGGATGAATAATATTGGTCTTAGATTTTCACGAGGAATCAGCCGGTGTAATTAAAGTAACCGCATTCTGGATCACTCGGTATATACATTATTTATTTTTTTTTCTCCCTTCTTGATCTTTCATTTCGCTCTTTTCGTACGGAATTTTTTTTTTTTTTTTTTTTCAACAAATCTGACGAACGAGAATACAACGAAAATGGAGATAAAGGACAAAAAAAAAAAAAAAAACAAGAACAGAAAGAAACGAAACATGTTACGGCACACATACATTACATCCGCCTGGGGCGTAATTCGTTTTATACGTATTGGTATCTCGACGATAGATATAGGTACCTATATTATACTATACAGGGTGACCCAAGACCCCCGGACCGGAAGGAATGGGTGAATTCCTCGTTGGATTTTGAGACGAAATTTCCTTTTCGAAAACTTCGTCCGATCAGCGGTGTCCAAGTTATTAAAGATAAAGAGTAGCCAATCAGCGGCTCGCTTTAGGTCCGTGCCAGTGCCGGGTCAATAGTGAACGGCGGGCAGGGCCCGTGGTTTATTTTACATTTGGCTACTTTCTTCTTCACTTTACGATCGACGCGTATTATTATTATTATTATTATTATTATTATTTTTTTTTTTTTTTTTCTACCGGACCGTAGTTCTACGTGTCCAGGTTGACCGGACCGTAGTTTTCCGTGTCCAGGTCGACCGCACCGTAGTTTTCGGTGTCCAGGTCGACCGCACCGTAGTTTTCCGTGTCCAGGTCGATCGCACCGTACAAATTCATGAATTTTCAATCCCAACATTACCAAAAACACGTGATTTGATTAGTATTTCAGAGAGACAAAAAAAAAATGATGATGACGATGATGATGATAATGATAATGATACGACCATGGGATTGAAAATTCATGAATTTGTACGGTGCGGTCGACCTGGACACGGAAAACTACGGTGCGGTCGACCTGGACACCGAAAACTACGGTGCGGTCGACCTGGACACGGAAAACTACGGTCCGGTCAACCTGGACACGTAGAACTACGGTCCGGTAGAAAAAAAAAAAAAAATCAAAGTAATAATAATAATAATAATAATAATAATAATAATAATAATAATAATAATAATAATAATAATAATAATAATAATACGCGTCGATCGTAAAGTGAAGAAGAAAGTAGCCAAATGTAAAATAAACCACGGGCCCTGCCCGCCGTTCACTATTGACCCGGCACTGGCACGGACCTAAAGCGAGGCGCTGATTGGCTACTCTTTATCTTTAATAACTTGGACACCGTTGATCGGACGAAGTTTTCGAAAAGGAAATTTCGTCTCAAAATCCAACGAGGAATTCACCCATTCCTTCCGGTCCGGGGGTCTTGGGTCACCCTGTATAATGGGTAGAAAAGAATGAACGAATAATATGAAAAATTTGTTCTTGTTTAAATATTATTCAATCGAGCGTTAAGACAGGTATAGAAATAAAATGAATTGTGGGGTAAAAATGAAAGGGTTAAGTTCTGGCAATATAACAGCGAGGATAAAAATCTAGACTAAAAGGTTTTCGACATCCCCCTTCGCAGGCGGTGGATATGATATAGATTCCAGGTTCGCGAACGTGTATAGGTGTAGGTAATTGTGTCTCGTTTTTTACACCCTTTGCCCCCTTTCATCGCGATAGTTTTATATCGTTTTCGCCCTTGTTTTAGCCTTGTATTATTTATCCGACATCGCAGCTATACCGCGGGATATCGGTATAGGTGTGTGATAATACATACGTGGGTTGACACGATGTATTGACTAAAAGCGAATTCTGCGCTGACTGATTCTTCGCGCTTGCGTCGTTCGCGGATTATTATACATATACCAAGATTTTCGCTGGACGCTCAGTAGAATTTCATCTCTCATCTGACGCGAGCGATTCTCTATCTCTATCTACCAAGGCTAGAATATCACCGTCATATATACAAATAAATAAATAAATATATATATATATTTATATTTATATAAATATCTATATATATATATATATATATATATATATATATATAAATAATAATATATACATACATAGGTATATATGTATATATATATATATATATATATAAATATATAGATGTATAAAATATTATTTTTTATTTCAACCAAAATGTTTGTCGTAAGAAATTTTCAAAAATTATATATCAACGCGTTGTATCGCGTACATTTACAAATTTTAAATCACCGCCTTATCGAATGCCGATAAAAAAATAAAAATAAAAAAAAAAAAAAAAGACAAAAGTTATAACAATAATTAAATAATATTAATTCGTCTATATTATAATTTTATTACATGAATTTAAATTGTTATTATTATCATCGAGGATTTATGATATCTACAAATGGAATAAACTCTGATAAATATTCGAAATATTCATCGATAAATAAACCCCCGATTATTATCGAAATTTTCATTAAATTATTCATTCGAATAATCTGCAATTGCTGCTTATGTGATGAATGTGATTTAATGGTTGATCCGCTCAAATTGTTCTGGGTTATAACCAACAGCACTTATTTGGGTACGTCTCTTCATTTACAATACGACGATTTTTATAACGCATTTCTTTTTGTTCCATTATTTTTTCCTTCATTTTTTTTTTTTTCCTCTATTAATACTATATTACTCTAATTATTTCAATATTTCACACCTGTATTATAATATAATCCTTGTGAATTATGAATAATTCTCCTAATTCTGAAACGGGTTTTACTTTTCATCCCTGTAGTATTTTTTATTCAGAAAAAAATGAATAAAAAAAAAAAAAAAAAATCAGAGATAACTTTGACCGTTCAAACTTTTTCGATTTAGTCATACAAGATGGATTTTAATTTTTGATCACTTCTCGGGGGACTATACCCAGTTTCATCGTTATTATAAGTATACCCGTAGATTGGACGTGAGAGGAAAGGAGAAAAAAAAACATTTATTCCAGTACGCATGTATACCAAAGTAAATAAATGAATAAATAAATAAATAAATAAAATTATATATGATCAATTAATGAAATTAATTAGACGGTCGGAAAAAATGAACTCTACTCGCGATAGGTTCTATACCGATAAAATCTGATAGTATTGAAATTTGAAACGACGTCGATTAAAAACGTTACGGGAATAAATGGAGTGCGAAAGAAATTAGAAACAAAAAGAAAAAAAAAAAAAAAAAATGAAAAAATCGTAATCGGAATTGCATTTTGTTTACGGATCATTTTTCATCCTCGATCCCGACACACATATATGGATATCTCTTTCTCTCTCTCTCTCTTTACATTTATACCGCACATTTCTCTCGTAATTTTGCGCGACGGTGTATATACACCACTATAACACCGACAGTGATTGATTAAACGGAAAAGCTCTTCATCTATTTTCCGTTTGACGTATACAATAATTAGCTCATGGGGTTTCGAATTACAGTCGCGTTCCATACAATGGATCCGCGAACGAGACTCGAACCGACCCACTGACATCGAAACCAATTTGGTAATCATTTGTTAACGTTTTCATGTGATCTTCATTCACCACAACCATCATCATTGTTATCATTATTATTATTTATTTTTTATTATTATTATTATTGTACCTATCAAATAATAATTAGCGTTAAAACGTCGCAGCGCGTAACCCTCTGGTTTTATCACCTATATACACATACACAATACACATACTCCTCCCTCCATATGCGGTATATCGCTAAACCAAAACGCATTTGGCATTTGAATTAAACGCAATTGAATTAAAAGACAAAAAAACTGTAAACTGAATACGAAAAAAAAAAAAAAAAAAAAATTCATATCTGATCAGAAAGCTTCGAATTTATAGAAAATTTCATTTCCTTCATCAACCCGGGGCGACTTTAATCGACAGATAAGTCATCGCACGTCAACGCACTAATAGCGACCCCTCGGTCCTCGTTTAACGTTAATTGAACCGTTATTATTGTCGTTTGTAGAGGCCGGGGCAAAGTGAGCACCTCGGTTGAGAATTGATGACAAAAAAAAAAAAAAAAAAAAGAAAAGAATTTTTTTCTCTCCCACAAAAATCGTTTTCATCGAAAAATATTGTTTGACAAAAAAAAAAAAAATCAGTGGTTCCCACTTTGAACCGGTATCTCTCCCCTGTGGGTAATCATTTAGCGATAATTTAACGATTTTATATCTGTTTAGTTTTTATTTTTCTGACAATTATGTTTTATTTTTTAAACGTTTCGCGTCTCTAATGCCATAAAGGTATGTTATATTACTATATGCGGTTATGGACTAAAACCAAAAAGGCACACAGTCTTCTAATATATATAAATATCCACTTCAAGTTGTTCTAATGCGATTGACCGAAAAAAAAAAAAAAATGATTTTTTTTTTACCTTATTGGCATCAGAAAACAAGTCTAGGAGGAAATATTTTCCGAACGGTGTTTTGCGCATGCATATTATATTATATAGTGTAACGGACGAGAAGGGTTGAATCAAGGCTTTTGTTCAACTTGTGGATTTACGCGTTCTCTAGCTATAGGTAATAGCTGTTACGGCCCGCGAAATACTACGGTGCCCATTAAATCTGACAGCTCTTTTACAAGCCCCTATTGTCCGCCTTGGACGGCTTACGAACCTGCTTATATAATCTTGTATATATCGGTATACCTATTATACCCTATACGTATTTAGCTTTAATTAATTAGCTGCATACATTATCTTCCGACTCCCCTTTATTAGGCTTTTAATACCATTTTTCCCTCCCTTTCTTTTCGCTCTTTCACTCGAGTACCGCGTTTCGAAACGTTGAATCTAACCACAGGAATAATCATCGTATAATCAGATTTTCATTTATGAATATGGAGTAGATATATAGGTAACTATTTAGTATACGCTTTTATTTCACTCTGTCTGTCAGCTTAATTTTTCCTTATTTTATTATTATTAAATTTATAATTGAACCGCGTTTAGTATAGATCTACTTGATAGTATAGATAAAATACCTGAATACCTGAAAGCTATTGCTGTTGTATTACAGTTCAAGGTTTCCTTTTCACCAGCTTTTCACCAGGTATACAGTATACCGCTTCTGTACCCTAATTAGTTCGGAATCGTCGGAAATATGAAACAAAGTTGAACGCGTATCGAACTGATCTCAAGAAAAAGACTAAAAACTCTTTCGTCTAATTATAGCTGCTATTCTTCCTTTATTGCCAATTAAGGTACGTTGGTAATGATTAGGGCTAAATTTATCCCAACTCCATGGGGGTTTTAAACCTTGTACCAAGTTTAAGCACTCGATTTTCGTTCGATGAAAATTTATCGATTAAAAGTTTTCGAATAAGAAGAAGAAGAAGAAGAAGAAGAAGAAGAAGAAGAAGAAGAAGAAGAAGATGAAAAATTGAGTTATTCACAACAAGTGAATTATAATATGAATTATAAACATTTGTCCAAAGAATTTCCCTCGGGTAATTAATTACGTATTCAAATTGAACTAAATTGACGGTAGAGAATTTTTCAATTTTCATTCACTTTGTAGGTACGAACGCGTAAAGCTGGTTTTTTAAATGCAATTAGGTACGTTTGCTGCTGCAAAACTCTGCGACAACTTTTCTTTGCTTTTATATCCTCTCGTCTAGCACCCATACATACATACATACGTACATAGAAATATACAGATATATATAGGTGTGAATACCTAGTTTATTTAATTTCTAAAGTAAAGAAAATAAGTCTTGTGCCAGAGTGGTGGTAAGCTGGTGTACCGTGGTGCTGCGGAATCGAGCGGCTAAGAAATACTCCGCCTTTATTTCCACACGAGAAATTCTAATCCCGATACGTATATCCGTGAAGAAAAAGCAACGGATCGTATATACGAATCGAGTTTCTCCTTTTCATCCTAAAAATTCTTTTCTGTACTACTTTTCGACTCGTATAGAAAAGGTATATTGATATCGATCAAGAGATTGCCTCAGCTGGCATCACTCCAAGACGCCCCTTCAGAATCTCTACGAAGTTAAAAGAAAACAGACAAACAAATAAATAGATAAATTAATTAATCAATGAATGAACATTCATTTGAAAAATTGATTCCTCACGTCACGTTATTTCGGTTCAACCATTTCCCTCTTTTTTTTTTTTTTATTTATTTATTTTTTTTTTCCCCCTCCCTTTTTGGAAAATAGAATCTAGCATTTGATGAAATTAGGACGCCTTAGGCATCGGGAGGGATCCGTAGAACCGGGTTTCGCTAAGAACAACTATTCGATTATCTCCAGTGTTTCTGGCGTCTCATTATACCGGGTTTGACGTCGGTTCTTCGTATATGACGGCTTTCTGAAAGCCCCGAGCAAAACTTAGCAAATTTTGAAAGGGATCGAGTTTGTAGTCCCGCGCTTCAGGGCGCGGTCACGGGGTAAGGAGGCAGCGGTTTCGTGCGCGGCGCCGCGACGAGCTTCATCGATCTACTTTCCTCCTGCCCCAGTAACGCGTTTTACTCCTCCGGATCCTCGACCACCACTAACATCGCGACAACCACACAGATTTCGCACAACCCGCGAAAACAAAGAGCGAACTTGTATAATAATTCCCACACCACTTAGCGACCCTCGATTAATTTTATTTCACGCTGGTATATATATACCGTTGCTTTTTCTCGAAAGAGTAAACGAAGAAATCCTCCTTTCATTTTTAATTGCCTCCCTCATTCGTTTCATTCATTTCTTTATTCACTCATTTATTTATTTATTTATTTATTTATTTATTTTTGGAGTCATTCGAGCTTCTGCCTTCCCTCGCGGCTTGAAGGATCAGATAATTTCCCAAACCCCCATCAACACGTTGTGTATCTTTATATATACATATACATATATGCGACTAAAGTTTACCCATTTAACAATAAGCGAACTTGTCGTATAATCTGGCAAATTTTCCAACGCTATCTCGGCACGACCAGCCGCGAAGGGCATAGATAGACACTGGCTATACCTACCCCTGTTGCGGGTATACAATAACTAGTAATACAGTAAAATTTTCGCCCGTAAATTACGCCCCGTAATTCCTAATTCTAGGATTGGCTTGGGTCGAGGAAGGATAGGGTCGAAGGGTCGAGATATGAAAATTAATTAAACTTTGAAATATCGTCGAGCGTATAGATGCTGTTATAGGTACCTATACCTATACCTATACCCACTATAAATAACTCGACGACGTGTTCAATTGATGTTACAGTTACCAAATTCATACGCATTGGTATCGCCGACAAAAACGACAATCCACCTTATTTCGACAAAGCTTTGTACGAGGCAGAAGTCGACGAAAATGAAGACATCCAACACACGGTTCTCACAGTCACCGCCAAAGATCACGACGAGTGTGAGTCTATATAGGGATGATTTTTTTTTTTTTTTTTTTTTTTTTTTTTTTTTATTTATTTAGATCAATTTTTCGACCATCATATATCATTCTGCGTTTTTAGCCTCCCGTATTCGATACGAGATCACAAGCGGTAACATAGGGGGTGCCTTTGCTGTGAAAAATATGACAGGGGCGATATACGTCGCTGGGGCGCTCGATTACGAGACGAGAAAAAGGGTGAGTGATTAACGCCGGGTGGTTTCGTTCAAGTTATTCATTCCTATATGCGATGGTCATTTTTATTTAACAGTACGAATTGCGACTAGCCGCGTCTGACAACTTGAAAGAAAATTATACCACGGTTGTTATACACGTCAAAGACGTGAACGACAATCCTCCTGTATTCGAACGCCCGACGTACAGAACCCAGATCACGGAAGAAGACGATAGAAATTTACCGAAGCGAGTTTTGCAGGTAAAATAAAAAGAAACGCGAACTAGTCCCCAAGAATCATCACTCATTGCCCCCATCTGTCATTTAAGGTAACCGCTACAGACGGGGATAAAGACAGGCCTCAAAACATCGTATATTTCCTAACTGGCCAGGGTATCGACCCGGACAATCCAGCGAACAGTAAATTCGACATTAATCGTACCACCGGGGAAATATTCGTATTGAAGGTAAAAACACTCGCAGCCACTTTGAAATTTTCCATCGAAAACGAGACTCCGTTATTTTTTTTCATTCCGATTTATAGCCGCTAGACAGAGATCAGCCGAACGGTAGACCCCAATGGCGATTCACAGTATTCGCACAAGACGAGGGTGGCGAGGGACTCGTAGGTTACGCCGACGTCCAGGTAAACCTGAAAGACATAAACGACAACGCGCCAATATTTCCGCAAGGGGTTTACTTCGGCAACGTTACGGAAAACGGAACTGCGGGTAGGTTTCTCATGTTCATAAAAGTTTTTTTTAATAAATTCCGTTTCTTTCCTCTTACTCCTTGGTGTTTTTTTTTTTTTTTCTCTCTCTCTCTTCTTCTTCAAATCACCAGGAATGGTCGTAATGACCATGACGGCTGTCGACTACGACGATCCCAGCGAGGGAACGAACGCCAAGCTGCTTTATTCGATCGAGAAAAATGTCATTGAAGAAGAAACCGGCTCTCCTATATTCGAGATCGAGTCTGAAACCGGAGTAATTAAAACTGCTGTGTGCTGTTTGGACAGAGAAAGGACCCCCGATTATTCTATACAAGTTGTGGCAATGGATGGAGGAGGGTTGAAGGGTAAGTATATACAAATATATCCGTTTTTTAATTCGCCCAAACGAATCTTGGTACACTGTAAAAAATAAGGGTAAATTTAACTGTCACATGAGTAGGTAATTTTACATCATGTAAACTGGAAATCAGTTTTATCTACCCACTGGTCTTTTACAACCGATCGTCTACCCAAATACTCGTTTTTCACTACCCAAGGATACGTAATTTTCGCATACTGACAGATGAATTTTGGTGCTGAACAGTAAATTCACCATTTGGGTATACGTTTTGGCTTAACTTACCCAGAGTGGTAAAATTATCTATCCGCATTACCGATCAAATTATCTTTGTGAGGCGCTCACGGACTAATATTGCGGCCGGTGATATAAAATTAACTGTCATGTAAAAAAAAAAAAAAAATCGGAATTTCACCTCCTGGTCATATGGGGTGAAACGGCGGAGGAAATAAAATCAGAAAATTATTTTTTCAATGCAAAAAGTCCAAAAAATTCTAAAAAAATTCTGAAAAATTGAAATGAACGTAATAGTACTCCTGAAAACTTATATTCATCAGACAACCCATAAAGATGAGATTTTATGATTTTCAAAAGCGATAAAGGATTAATAGTGATATTTTCCTTCACAAAAAAAATCATCGAATCTAATTTTTTGGGGGTCGTCTCATGAATAGAAGTTTTTAGGAGTACTATTACGTTTTCCAAATTATTTCGTACTCCGTTTGGTCCCGCAGGTTCACAGTCTCCTAAAAAAAAAAAAAAAAAAAAAAAAAAAAATGTTGATAGCTGGAACGCAATATCGTGGAAACACCCGCGTATACGTTTTGGCCTTACCCAGAGTGGTAAAATTATCTATTCGCAGTACCGATCTAATTATCTGTGTGGACACGCCTGCGGCCGGGCGGCGTTGAACGCGCTTCAATTAGCCATTGTTTTTCCATGAAAAAACAAGTGTAATTTTGTTAATTTTTCTGACGTGCCGAGAATTTTCCGAACAGAAGTTCAATAAGTGATATAAATAGGCTAGAATTTATCCGGAACTAGGACTTGGGAGAGTTCATCTAACATCGGCCTCGCCGGATAATTGAAGCATTTATACGTATATAATATACAATTAAGGTATGTAATATTAATTGACATAACGCTTGGGGTTATACGAGTAGCAATGTGTTAAAAGATTTTATTTTTATTCGGTCATTCTACATGATAATGCCCATCTAAAAGATTGTCGTATTTAAATCGTATACCCTTCTTGAATAGGGCTATCTATGACATCAAGGCAGCTGAAACTACAAAGAGCAGTAGCAGGGTGGAGAGAAGAAAATCGGCGAAAGGGACCACGTCAAAAAATCCACCAACCATTTCCCCACAATTCAAAACACTTCGGATTTCGATGATTATCGTAGCTTGTGGAGTATCTACATGAGGGTATTTCGAGCGAATATTCATGAGGTTAAAGTTCGTAACGTTAACGCAATAAAATATTTGCAAACAAATTCTTAAATTCAAGGCTTGAACGTTTCAACAGGAAGGCGCATGATTTCTCGAATTGAGTGAAACATGTGCATTTCGCGTATTCTACAATTCTAACAACATTAATTAATCACGAAATATTACATTTTTTCCGATCATTCTGTTGCGTTAAGGTTACGAACATTGGCATACCTCATGAATACTCTCGGTATATACTCAACGACTACCGAATAAAGGTAGCATTTATTTTATAGTTAACGTCTTAGGTTCAGTGTGCGTATCTGTACAAAAAAAAAAAAAAAAAATTTATCAAAATAATATACTAAAGAAAAAAATCTTTAAAAACAAAAAAAAAAAAAAAAAATATCAAAATACTATACAAAAAAAAAAAAAAAAAAAATTATTGTTAAAATTAATATTAATATTGATATTGTTAATATTGTTAATATTGTTTAATATTGTGACTTAAAAGGTAGCACCATGAAAATTTAAAAAAAAGTCAATCCGACACACCCTAATATATATATATATATATTTCTAATAAAACTGTATATTGTATACAATATGTATATATATATTTCTAATAAAACTGTTGAAAACGCAATATCAATAGTACACCCTTTTTATTGTTCTAAGAGCAAATCTGTTAATGTAGGTAGTTCAAATCACCTATCACGCAGATTAAATTTTCACCCATAGGTAGGCATATTCGCCTATTCTGACTAGAAATCGATTTTATTCACTTCGGAGGTATTTTTACCCTTCAACGAGGATAATCTTGCTTCATCCCCCCACACACTACATAAATTTATCTACCCAAAAAATTATAAAATTGCATACCCATGGGTATGCATATTTCGCTACCCCGACCAAGTAACAGAGCGTTGCACCACCCACACAGGTAAATTTACCCTTCAAATTTTTTACAGTGTACAAGATTTTTTTTTTCTCTATTTTATTATTCAGGTACGGGGACAGCGTCGATACGCGTCAAAGACATAAACGACATGCCTCCCCAGTTCACTAAGGACGAATGGTTCACAGAGGTCGATGAAACTGATGGATCTAATTTACCGGAAATGCCCATTTTAACTGTCACCGTTCACGACGAGGACGAGACGAACAAGTTCCAGTACAAGGTACAGGAACAAAATTAATCGATTATAATAACGGGCAGCATAAGGTTTGAGGGTGATTAAAATTCTGAAATTCTGAAATTCTACATTCGTATCCTCCACAGGTGATAGAAAACAGCGGATATGGTGCTGACAAATTTACAATGGTCAGAAATAACGACGGTACAGGATCCCTGAAGATAGTCCAGCCCTTGGACTACGAAGATTTGCTGCAAAGCAACGGTTTCCGTTTTAGAATCCAAGTGAACGATAAGGTGAGGTATTATCGTTGTTCGAAAATTGAGAAAATTACTACCGAATGAGGTTTTTCTTATTTTTTTTATATTTCTCAAGGGCGAAGATAACGACAACGACAAATATCACGTCGCCTATTCTTGGGTCGTGGTCAAGCTGCGTGATATAAACGACAACAAGCCCCAGTTCGAGAGATCAAACGTCGAGGTATCCGTATACGAGAACGCGGAGATCGGTAAAAGCCTCGAGACTTTCAAAGCCACGGATCCGGACCAGGGAGGAAAGAGCAAAGTATATTACACGATAGATCGTAGCTCGGATCGAAAGAGGCAATTCTCTATCGACGAGGATGGGACCGTATCGATTCAGCGAAGTCTCGACCGGGAGGAAACACCCAGACATCAGGTAAGCTGTGGATTCACAAATGATTTATTAGAGCCGGTTTTCATCTTTTCACGATTTTCTCTTCTAACAGGTGAAAATTCTCGCGATCGATGACGGCATACCGCCGAAAACAGCGACTGCTACTCTGACCGTTATAGTACAAGACATAAACGACAATCCTCCGACTTTCCTGAAGGACTATAGACCCGTCGTTCCCGAACACGTTCAGCCGAAAAAAGTCGTTGAAATTTTGGCCACCGATGACGATGATAGATCCAAGAGCAACGGACCTCCGTTCACCTTCAGGATGGACCCCAACGCTGATGACGTTATAAAAGCTTCTTTCAAAGTCGAGAGTGACAACAGTGAGTTATATATTAACGCATCGTAGAATTTTTGTTCACTGTTAGTCTTTTTCGCCATTTTCACGTTTGTCTTGTATTTTTACGAAACGCAGTTATATTACACATGCATGTGTTTTTGTCGAGTACTACAAACTGCTTCAATTATTCCTACGCCTTGCACTCATATTTTATTTTACTTTGTATTGTTTCCTTTTATTTGTTTCACTAACATATAACGTCGTATTTTGCTTATTGCCCGAAAATAAACATTTTTATTTTATTTTTATCGACATGTGTGTGTCTCTGTGTGTGTGAATTTATTTTTTCCACCCTTCCAGGTCAAACTCTAATCCAATTTGACCAATTTGTCAATGAATTAATTTTTCGTTCATTTCTAACGACTCGACTGAATCTCTATATAAATGTTCTTTCTTTTTATTAATTCGAAATATCGTCGGTCGTATCTTATGCGAATACCAAAAGTTCTTCCTATCGAAAAGGCTTTAATTCCCAATCGAAAATTAAAATCCTGACTCGTTGTACCCATACAGAGGGAGCAAACGGCGATGGGATGGCAATAGTATCGTCGTTGAGATCATTCGACAGAGAACAGCAAAAGGAGTATTTAATACCGATAGTAATAAAGGATTCTGGGAACCCACATATGTCGGGTACATCGACGTTGACTGTAGTAATCGGCGACGTTAACGACAACAAGATGCAGCCAGGAGCGAAGGAGATATTCGTCTACAACTACGCAGTGCGTATGATGAAAAATAAAAATGAAATAAAACCGAATATAGCTAGGTAATATAGAGTTTGACGGAAAAGTCTTGAATGATGTTATTATCTATCGATTACAGGGACAATCTCCCGACACTGACATCGGCAGGGTATTCGTATTCGATTTAGACGACTGGGATTTACCGGACAAGAAATTTTACTGGGAAGGTTTAGAACACGCGCAATTCAAACTCAACGATGAGTCCGGTATGATTTCTATGAAGTCCGGTACTCACGATGGGAAATACAATCTACGGTTCAAAGTATACGATAGAAAACACACGCAGACCGATGTTCCGGCAAATGTTACCGTCACTGTTAAAAGCATACCCCATGAAGCAGTTCTGAACTCTGGCTCGGTAAGAATATCCGGCATTACCGATGAGGACTTTATTCGCATTTGGAATTACAAGGTGAGTAAAATGCCTCGGAAATGGATTTTTATTTTATTTTATTTTTTTTTTTTTCTTTCCGCAAATATTTCATCCTCTTTCTTCGTCTTAAAGACCCACGGACTTTCGAAAAGCAAGTCTGAATTATTCCGCGACAAACTAGCCGATTTATTGAACATCGGAAAAGAGAATGTCGACGTGTTCAGCGTTCAACTTCGACGAAAACACCCGCCTCTAACTGACGTAAGATTCGCAGCCCACGGATCTCCGTATTACAAACCAGTGAGATTAAACGGAATCGTATTAATGCATCGAGAAGAGGTGAGCTTCTGATGATGCGAGTAAAATCTTTTCAATCAACCGAAAATCCATAAAATTTTTCGCAATTTTATTCAGATCGAAAAGGACGTTGGTATAAATATAACTATGGTTGGAATAGACGAATGTTTTTACGAAAATCAAATGTGCGAGGGAAGCTGCACCAACACACTCGACATCAGTAATTTACCGTACATGGTTAACGCCAATAGAACTTCTCTGGTTGGCGTAAGAGTCGACGTTATTGCCGAGTGCACTTGCGGTGCTCGTAATTTCAGTAAAACCGAATCCTGCAGGAACAGTCCTTGCTACAACGGCGGACGTTGTGTCGAGGGACGCTTCGGACTTTCGTAAGCATTAATTTAACCCTCCCTTTTCGTTTTTCGATCACCTATATATACTATTTTTCGTCTATTTATTTATTTATTCATTTATTCATTCATTTATTTACGACAGTTGCCAATGTCCCGCTGGATACAACGGCCCCAGGTGCCAACAGACAGCTCGAAGTTTCCGAGGTAATGGATGGGCTTGGTATCCGGCACTGGAAATGTGCGACAATAGCCATATGAGCTTTGAATTTATTACGAGGAAGTCTGACGGGCTGCTTTTATACAATGGACCCATTGTCCCGCCTGAATCTGACGAAGTTATGGTCTCAGGTTTGTGAAGAATCGATATTATACTCGTAACGTCTGTCTCTTCTTTTCATTATAATTTATAATACTTTCATATCAATTTCTTTCCGATAATACCAGACTTCATTTCCGTCGAATTGGAACGCGGCTATCCGAGATTGTTGATCGACTTCGGCTCTGGAACCTTGGAATTGAAGGTAAAAACTAAACGGACGTTGGACGACGGTGAATGGCACAGGCTAGACGTGTTCTGGGATACAGAGGTGAGAATAAGACCAGCTGAAATTAAAACTATCAGAGCTTTTGACCGAGAAATTTGACGAGAAAAGAGATTAACCCATTTTTCAGAACGTTAAGCTGATCGTCGATTACTGCAAGTCGGCTGAAATATCCGAAAGAGAAGATGGAACGCTTCCAGAGTTCGACGACACGAGTTGTCAAGCCCAGGGCATCGTCCCTCCGTTCAATGAATATCTAAACGTGAACGCACCTCTTCAAATCGGCGGTTTATACGTCGAACAATTCGACCCAGCCCATTACAAGTGGAAATACATGCCAGTAGGAAAGGGATTCGACGGTTGCATAAAGAACCTATTCCACAACAGCAAACTGTACGATCTAGCACACCCGGGACTTTCCAGAAACAGTGTGGCGGGCTGTCCGCAAACTGACGAAATATGCAACCATCAAGAAGCTACTTTCAGGTGCTGGGAACACGGCACTTGTGTTGGAAGCTTCTCGGAAGCTAGGTGCCAGTGCAATCCTGGATGGACTGGACCAGGGTGCATGACTCCGACGATACCGACCACTTTCAAACCGCAGAGCTACGTTAAATACGCGCTCTCATTCGAGCCAGACAAATACTCCACTCAGATTCAACTCAGATTTAGGACCAGGGAAGTTCATGGGGAATTGTTCAGAGTTAGTGATCAGCATAACAGAGAATACGGGATTCTGGAGGTGAGTACTATATATTTACGAGAATTGAATTACTGCCGAAAAATTACTCCGAAGACCACATTTTCACGTCTCTTTACAGGTCAAAGACAGCCGGCTACATTTTAGGTACAATTTGAACAGTCTTAGGACCGAGGAGCGGGACATATGGTTGACTTCCATATCCGTTGACGATGGTCAGTGGCACACGGTCAGGGTGTCGCGGTACGGATCTGCGGCGACTCTGGAATTAGACGGCGGCGAAGGGCGGAGGTTCAATGAGACCTTTTCGTTCGAGGGTCACCAGTGGCTTGTCGTCGACAAACAAGAAGGGGTTTACGCGGGTGGTAAAGCCGAGTACACGGGCGTCAGAACCTTCGAGGTTTACGCCGATTACCAAAAAGGTAATCCATCGTAATATCTGCAAGCTTAACGAAGAAGCTGCAGATCCTTCTTCGCACGATTTTATTCATCTCTTTATCTCAGGATGCCTGGACGACATCAGACTCGAAGGCAAACATCTACCGCTACCACCAGCTATGAATGGCACCCAATGGGGCCAGGCTACGATGGCTAGGAACCTCGAGAGACATTGTCCTTCGAACAAACCATGCTCGAACGTGATTTGCCCGGTACCATTCGAGTGTGTAGATTTATGGAACGACTACGAATGCACGTGAGTGTAAATGACCGGAAAAATCGCGTCTATATTACGCATCAGTTCCCATATTTCTATATATTTGACTATGATTCAGATGCGGAGAAGGAAGGGTTCCCTCGCCGGACAATAAAGACTGCCTGGACAAAAACGAGTGCATTGACTACCCCTGTCTAAACGGTGGCAAATGTATCAACCAGGACCCTAGGCTAAGATACAGATGCGTATGTCCAGACGGTTTCTGGGGTGAAAATTGCGAGCTCGTCCAGGAGGGACAGACATTAAAACTCAGCATGGGAGCTCTCGCTGCAATCCTAGTCTGCCTGCTAATTATTCTCGGTAAGTTGACGATTGGATGATTATTCAGTTGAATCGGGCGTGTAACGTGTTATCGATTCTTCTTACTCTTTTAGTTCTCGTTCTCGTATTCGTTGTTTATAATCGGAGAAGAGAATCGCACATAAAATATCCCGGCCCGGATGACGACGTGAGAGAAAATATCATAAATTACGACGACGAGGGGGGCGGAGAGGACGATATGACAGCATTCGATATCACACCTTTGCAGATACCGATCGGTGGTCCGTTGCCCGAAATGACGGGAAAATTACCAACGTGTAAAATAGCTTGTGAGTTTGTCAAAATTTTATTCACAAATCACAATATTATAATTCACCAATAATATGAACAAGATCTGAATCGCAATTTCTCCTCTCACCTTGGCATTTCTTCATTTACTTAATTTTTCCTCAGACCCGTTGGGACCAGAGCCAAACGTAGGTATGTTCATAGAAGATCATAAGAAGAGGGCGGACAGTGACCCCAACGCACCACCCTTCGACGATTTACGAAATTATGCCTACGAGGGTGGCGGAAGTACAGCTGGTTCGCTGTCGTCTCTCGCGTCGGGTAAGAATAATCCATATGACTAATTAGTACCTATAGAAAAATAGTTATAGCATTAATTAGGTAGATAATTCGATACTTTTTTCTTTTCATTTTTTTTTTTTTTTTTTTTTCCATTTTTCGTAATGTTTCAGGCACGGACGACGAGCAACACGAATACGAATATTTGGGCGCCTGGGGTCCGAGGTTCGACAAACTTGCCGATATGTATGGTCCGACAGAAGAAAGCGAGGAGGAAGAAGAGAATTGAATGAGATTGAGCAAAGAGAGAGAAAGAGAGGTGCGGAATGTAAGGTCAGAAATTGAAAATGTTAATCGGGGGATAGGGGGGAAGGGGAATAAAACAGGAAAGTGAAGAGCAACAAACTACAAAGACACTATATAATATACAATAAAATACGACGGTTTGTAAGATATATAATGAATTACCTGCGCATCAAGGTAAATATTATTAATAATAATAATAATAATAATAATGATAATGATAAATGATAAATGAATAATAATAATAATAATAATAATAATAATAATAATAATAAAAATAATAATAATAATAATGATAAATGAGTAATGAGTAATGAATAAATAAATGAATAAATAATAACACAACTTCCTCGGAAGATATGAATAATTGTTTCATATTTTTCCCTGTGTTTGTATAATGTATAGAGTGCAGATGCATCGATCGATATATTGACATTAAATTGATATTAATTGATGATCTCGTTGAATGTAAATTATATAAAATAAATAATAGAACCAATATAATTATGAGGAGTAAAGAAGAATGAACGAATTGGAAGAAAATGAGATATGAAAAACGTCCCTTGACGAGAAATGGGGGGGTAGGGGGGGGGGGGGGGGGAGAAAAATAAATAAATAAATAATTATTATTGGAAACGAGATGAAACGATATTAATATAATTATATAAGTTATAACCAATAGCACCAGCAACCAACTGAATGAAATATAATGAAAGAGAAACAAAAAGAACAACAAATAAAAGGAAGAATCGATAGTGTTGTATAAACAAAGTGCTGCGCTGTATCTATAATAAAGAGCTATGCTATGAAACGTGATCATATACGATTTACCAGTTATATGTATATCACGGTGTAAAACCATCTATATAATTCATTCCTCAGCTCCAGGCTGCAGAGTCCCACGATTTCTACTATGAAATATCAAGTTATTAAGCAAAAATCACACAGATTAAGTATACATTTAATATAATAGTAATAATAATAATAATAATAAATAATAAATAATAATGATAAATTAAATTAATTAATTAATTATCAATCTTAGGACGTTTCTTATACAAGGAAAGGTCGCGGACTAAGTAAGCATTAGTAGTTTATTATGTATACCGACGCACGAACCATGCAATAATTTTAATTCACTATAAAAAAGAAAAAAAAAAAAAAAAAAAAAAAAAAAAAAAATGAAAAAAATAAATAAATATGTTATACAAATATATACTATACATACATGTGTATATGTATGTGTATATATATTATATATATATAGTCACTCTTTATACTTGACATGGAGTTTTATATATATTATATATTATCATTATATTATTATGATTATGATATGAAATGAAATTATGATAGTAATTGATTTTATTTTATTGCCTTAATTATTCTGACTTTATTATATAATATATATATATATATATATATATATATATTATATACATAATAATATATTATATTATCATATACGAAGAGCTAGAGAAGCGCTACTCGTGAAAATCAACGTTTCTTATATCTTTCGTATTGCATTCGTCTTTTTCTGATTTAATTTTTTTTTTTTTTTTTCTTTTTTTTTTTCGTTTCTCATTTTTCATTCATTTTTCATTGCTCAATGAAATGATATCTGTATATTTACTTGCATTAATATGGCAAATCTCTCTGGTCGTTGGCGTTGCTCGCGTATAACTGCAGGGGGTATGATACTGTATGGGGTACTACGTCTTCGATCTGCCATAATATAGATTATTATACTATATATTATTGTATGGTATATATAGGTATATATACATATGTATACTATATATATATATTATATATAGAGTGAAAAAACAAAAAAACCAACAAGCGAACGAACGAAAACCAAAAAGAAACTGAAAATAAAAATAAATATAAAAAATTAATAAATAAATAAAAAAAAAAAAAAACAAGAAAAAAAAATGGGAGAAAAAAAACCAACCTAATGCGTGGGATTAAAGTGCGATAAATGCTGCGGGAGTTCTAATATATATTATAAAATTAAGAAAGTCTGAAAGAGTCGTTAGCAAGTACACATGTGTATAATTAATATAATAATTAAAAATAATTACAATATAATATATATTATATATACATACAAACGGGATGATGTTTATTACTAAGTATATGTGTGCATATATATATATTATATATATATAAATATATATATATATACTCACATATGATATTTATTTAAACACTTAGTCAATTCTTTTATTCTTTGCTCTCTTTTTTCTTCTATCAATCATTTTTGATTTTATTTTTATTCGTTCACACAATTATTTAGCCACGCGCGTTTATTAATTATTATGAAAAGATTAATTCAAACATCTTATATACTCTGCGATATACCTATATGTTTCCATTATATCGATCTATCGTAGATTCTTATGTCAGAATGTTTAATGTATAAGCTTGTATTTAAATTTCCACTAAAATTGACTGATTTGTAAAATTCTTAACGGAATGTTAATAGTCAATTTAATATTTAGGAATCAGCGACAAGTATCCGTATAAGAATTTAAATGTACGTACTATTTACCTTATATTATATACAAGAAAAAAAAAAAAAAAAAAAAAAAAAAAAAAAAACTACAATTATTATTACATATTATTATTATATGTTTATAAATTATTTGTGATATTATTTATGAATTATATATATATATATATATACATATATATGTACCATTCATTAATTATTTTTTAATTTCTTTTCTCTTCTTCTTAATTTCTCCTTCTTTTTTTTCTTCAATTTGCTATTACATGTATTATATAATATATAGGAGTATATATAAAGCAGTGCAGACGCAGTATTCTAGAGACTGGCATTAGGAAATGAGAGAAAAAAACCAACAAAAAATAATTAAAAAAAAAAAAAAAAAAACGAAAAAAAAAAACAAAAAAAAAAACTAAATAAAATTATTATTAAATTTCGTTTATTAAGTACATCTGTATATCGACTTGTGTGTGCAGTGGCATTGGATGAAAAAAAAAAAAAAAAATACTCACATCGTTGCGTATTTAGATAATTATTATTATAAATAATTATTATTATAAATAATTATTATTATAAATAATTAGTCAATCGTTATATTATACCGATTATTTTTTAGCAAGTTCATATGGCTCGGCTCTTAACTGAATCCTCATTTAGTATAAAAAAAAAAAAAAAAAATCATTATATAAAAGCATTGTAAATATTATATGCCTCGAATGATATTCCCTCCCATCTTCGTATATATATACTAACTTTTTTTTTCTATTTAAATCTCTCATCCTTATAACACGGAATAAATATCCTGTTCTATATTTAATTAATTCACGAATCATTCCTTCTTTGATCGAAACATTTATTCATTTAATTGAATATTTAATTATTTAATTATTTATTTATTTATTTATTTATTTATTTATTCAGCTTTTTTCGATACTTTTATACCCGCTGCTGCTGTTGCTGCTGCTAATGCTACTGCTGCCATAAATAAATGGGCTTAATATGCGCGCAAAGCTTATGATTAATTATATATATATATATATATATATATATGGTATATATATACATACGTGAATTTATGATATATTACATTAAATGCAAAAGACTGAATGATAACGCGTTTTCTATCTCGCTAATTATATTTAAATACATATACGAAAAATCTTACCGTTATACAGAATTAACCAATGATTAATTAATTAAATTTGAAACAATTTTAGTCAACTATATGCAGAGAAAAAAATGAGAAAAAACAACAACATATCCGAAAATCTAAAAAATCGTCGTTTAACTATATATTCTTCGTTATAGAATTCAAAGTGGTAAATATTATTATTATATTCAATTATAAGAATCAGATTACATAAATACAATAAAAATAAATAGCAGATATCCGAAAATCGACCATAAATTATTATACTTATATTGAATGTAGTCCAGAATAGCTCGAGAAAATTATATCCCATATATACGCGAATATATATAAAATTGCAATAAATTAAATATTCAGCCGACGCGAGAAGCATTGTTTTTCTAAACTCTAATAACGAATGATGAATATAATTAATAATAATAATATAATTAATAATAATAATAATAATAGCATAAAAGCTTCAATTAATTAACGACTCTGTTAACGATCAACGTCAAATGCTTTCGCACGGCCTAATTAATTACATTTTCAGGATTTCGCATAATATAATATACTGCAAGAGCTGAGCCCAATATAATATATAATATGTTATAGTCATTATTATAATTATAATAAGTATATAATTACTCTAATTATTGTAAAATACTGCCACTGAACACATCTCATTAGTACAATTACTATATATATTATATATATACATACATACATCAATATATATGTATATATATATATATATATAATATAATATCTATATGGTTTAATCAACATGTATGATTATTATTTTCATTATTATCATTATTATTATTATTATTATTATCAATATCATTACCGCTATCATCTATAACATTTGTACTTTAAATTTCAGTTGAGAACAAAATGAATGCCTTCTTTTTAATAAAAAGGAAAAATAAAATGAAGTATATAACTAGTTCAACGAAAGCATTAGTTTCATTCTCATCCATCGTATATAATATATACATATATATAATTATATAACATATTACAATTGACAAAAGGGAAAGAAAAATAGAAATTTCAAAGTACGACTGACTATACAGACTACAAAAAAAAAAAAAAAAAAAAAAAAAAAAAAACGATGTTCACTTTCGAAATTCGACAACTTATATATATAGGTATGGTATATAAAAGGTTAGTTAGCATTTTTTTCTTTTTTTCTTAGAGAAAATCATATACCTTATATTATGTCTAGGTATATACGCATATAATACACACCTAAGGTTTACTGACCGTATAATATATGACCACATTTTTCTGTTCTTTCGTAAGCCTCGATGGCACTAGGTACTTTGTACTCGAATTAAGTAAATTGCCAGGAAGAATTAGGCGCGATTACATTCTGGATAATAGAAAGAAGAAGAAGAAAAAAAAAAAAAAAACAGCGTAAGAAATCTGAGGTGAAAGGGTATAACACATAATATAGTAATGGTCTGGCTTAATGCGATTTTTAAACGAGACGTGAATTTGCGAAATATACATTATGAATATTACATTCGTGTTTGTGGTTTCAGATGGGTAATTGGGAAAAGAGTAGGGTATAGGTATGTATACTCGGTATAATGAATATTTTATACAGAAATACAGAAATACAGTATGGTATTTATTTTTATAAGAAAAAATACAAAATTTCACATCTTTACAGGGCTGGTATATAATATATACCTATATAGTTATAGGTATAATATAATACTATTAACTAATATCTTAAAAATTAACTACGAGGTATATAGATATATCTACTATCGGTCTATATATATATATATATATATAAGATTAATAATCTAACTGCGTCTATATACGGGTATAGTATATGTGATAATTGAAATTATAATCATTGAAAGAAAAAAAGAAAATAGGTATACTACATACATACATGATCGCGTATATACGGTTAGTGGTATATAAATAATTAATACAAAACGAGTTAAAAATAATAATAATAATAATAATAATAATATTAATGATAATAATTTAGGTCAGTAATTTTGGGCAATTTATTCAGGCGGCCAATTCCAATGATAATAATTCCTCATGTTCCTCCTTAATCCATAAAACTTCGGCGAAAAAATAATAATAAAAAAAAAAAAAAAGAAAAAAAAAAAAAAAACGAACAAAAAAGCTTAGACAGCATCGTAAATTTATAAACGTATTCCTGGGTTACGAGAGGCCACAAAGTTTAGAAGCTCGTCGCTGTCCTCACATACGAACGGTTTCACGTGGTGACAAGCAACGTCGTGCCACTTTATACCGTCGTTGTAGAAGTTGTTCAAAATCGACAAACACGACTCGTCGTTTCCCTTTAATTGGAACAAAAAAATAATTAAATAATCAATCAGTCTGACGATAAAATTTGTATTTGTTTCATCACATATATAGTTTATAACGAATTCTCTCATTACCTGTGCAGCCTCGCGGTTATCTGGCTGGGGTTGCGCGTATCCACCGGTAGCACTCCAGTCTCCCGAATTTCTCTGAGTTGTGGGACCGATTTTAGCTCCGGAACCAGACCAGAACCATCCGTTTATATTCTGGGGCTGAAGATCGGCTCTGTCGCAACCGTTGAAGTTGCATTTGCGACCGGAAGTCCATATGTACTTGATGTTTCCTGATTTATATGAAAAAGGTAATTATAGCAAAGTTTGGGAAAACAATATTTGGAATATTTGGAATGGGACTAGTCCCGTTATAGGTTCGAGCAGAAGTGATTCGCGCAGTTTATTATCGTCGACCGGAAAGCCTATAATCGGTATAACGCAATAATAATATACGCTGCTTGTTTATACGACGTAGTCATTACTTCTGAGGTATATACAGGCAGGGTGCAGTATAGCGATCTTAATACAGGTTGATGATGATTATTATTATTACAAAACAGACAATGGTTGAGCCTTTCGCAAGTTTTTTTATATACGAGGATTACGACGACAACGACGACAACGAAGACGTGCATTAATCGCGCAAAGTTTGACTATAATACAGTTTAATTATATCCAAGGGGCAAGGAGGTGATGAAGATATAGTTGTGCAATACAGCAGGAGGTGTAAAAGAGAATAGAAAAATGGCCTGTTCCTATATAGATGCTCGTTGCTAATGATGATGATGATGAAGGAAATATTTCCGACGCGGTTCAACGACCTGAAATTCGTTTATTAACACGATCTACAGATCTAATACGTTCACTGGAATACTACCACGGTTTCTACTCTCTTGACCCTAAGAACATTCTCTTATACAAATTTATCGCTCCGCGGACTTTCATATCAAAGCGTTATATTATTCATCCCGGCATTTCACTCCCATTATTGTAAAATACCTTCTGGATTGACGTATATGTATACTACGTACGTATACTACATACGTATATTTCGTTACATAAATGTATTTGAACAACGATTTTGCACGATCCCTTATTCTGCAGTCCGCAAACTTACGTAATGGTTAATATTACACCTGCAATCTGCAGTAGCTGCTCATTGAAAACCAGGACGATTCTCTTACATCATAGCCTGCAGGTTCTTGTACTGTTGAATTCCGGTTTACCATGTACTGGTTGAAGCTGCAGTACGTAGCTACCTAACTACATACATAATTCACTAGTCTATAAGATGTATTGCATCGTTTATTAGCCTGCACCGAGTTGCAACTAAGTCAGCGAGTCTTCGAGTCTCGCGGAACAAAAAAATCCGCCTTGTTATACATTTTTCTTTTTTTCTTTTCTGTTTTTTCCAATCGTTTCCGTGCTTTTTAGTTTACTGGTAGTTATATACGAGTATTACTATCGGTACAGACAATAATAAGAGACGGGGTCACAGCATCGGCGATAATCAAGTGAAAGCGGGTTGCTCCCAATTCTCTGCATTCTGTACATATATATACCTATAGGTATAATATACTCTGAACGTTAGCTCGGTACTTTTACCTCTCGCGATCCTCTGCTTAACGAATTCATTCTCTTGCGGTGTTTCCAGGGAAACTGCGTCCATGCAATGACGTCTGCATATATTTCTTGCGTCTAACCAATCCACCTCCAAACCTCTTGTAGGCTGATGCTCCCAGCTAAAGAAATACGAGTGAGCTACTCCCCTAGCGTCTCTATATGTCGAGTGACGGACACCTGGAAAATAGAAAATCGTTTGAAACAGTTAGTAAGTAAGTGGCTGTATAGTTTAACCATATAAATTCGAGTTTTCCCTTCATCTCGTCATTCTGCAATTATAGATATTAGATATATATAATATATATACTCACGATTGGCACAGCTACGCGGATCTGGCAGAGCCAAACGACGTTGGCCCGCGACAGCCACGATGCCAAAAAACAACAGGTAGATCGCCCTAGACATTTCTTTGGCCTGTAATCGGAATAGAAAAATCAAGAATGAAAAACAAAATTGAATCGAGAGATCTGAGTAAAGTTTATAGAATCCAGGTGATGTAAATTGGCGTTGTCAAGAGTATTTCTGAATTTGGTAAGAGCACATCCTCAAGTTGACGAGTGAGTATAATTCCTTGATCTTAATTCATCAAAGTATGACTACATGGCCAAAGTACGTGAGACAACTTCTGCTTCCAAGGTGATGTTGTCTGCATCGGTTCGAAGGCTATATATAGCGAGTATATAAGGTATATGATCGTCTCCGGCTTTTCGTCCTTGCCACAGATTTCAATCCCGGAGACGAACGCAGATCGGCTGCACTTTGCACTAGATTTACGCTATTGATTGGTTCATATTTAACCGCAAGTATAGAAAAAAAGGAAAGAATCTATCGAAAGATTCTTCGACTAGGTAAAAGAATACATTTTTTTTTTTTTTTATTATTATTTCTTTCATTCATCTTCTTGAAATTCACGTCAACTCCTGATGTAGAATATAGGAACAGAGGTTGAACAACTTTGAACTAGGTACTCTCTCTTTAGCTTATATTCAATCGCGGACTAATCTAGCATAACAATCGATCGCCAATGCACTTTATAGGTCGCTTACTCATGCACGCAACGGGTATATCTATACGCGGGATAGTCATACGGGTTTTACGGTACGGGGGTGTACAGTCTAGTATAGTTGAACGATTGCAGAGAGTGAAATAACTTTCGAAACAAAATAATGCGTTTCACTTCCTCCGCGTTACTTTAAATCGGTCCAAATCAATGATTATTAATTATTATACTCATATAGAATTGCCGAGTTATGCCTGATCGTCGTTTGCATTATCCGCAAGAAAATAAGGATAATCTATTGAGTAATCATTTACTCGTATTTAAATATGCCTACGTAATTCGCAAATTATGAATTTAATTTCACTCATATTATACCTATATATTATACCTATATACTCGCGAGAAAGAGAGAGCGCGTAATCATTAAGTATCTCACCATTTAAAACACAAATTGCTTCTTGGCTGCATTTAGACAAATCTCTCATTGATCTTTGCTATACGAAGCGTGAAAAAACGAATAAAATTAGGTGTTTAACCGCGTACAAGCATATAAAACAAATTCTTTCTATAAGTATTTTATTATATAAGATATACCCTATATCCTTCGTACTTTTCATTATTACTACTTCTTATGTATACCATCCCGGGAGTCTTTAGAAATCGGCAGATGTTCACCGGGCTGTTATTTCGTGTTTCTTAAACCGATAGAATAATCCTATACCGTAATGGGATCAGCCTGGAGAGTAGTATCATGCCAGAGAAGGCAACTTTCACGCAGATAATCGTATCCAATTGATAAATATGTAATGTATATTTAGACTTCTAATTACCACGACCCAAATTCAACATATATATGTATACCTACTATATAAATCTTATGGGAACAGGGGATATAAAATTTCCCTAAAACGACGATAAACGTCGAACGTTTATTAGCTATTCGCGAACATCTCTCACGGCTTTAATTTTTTCTATCGATCGTATTATACCGTCAACCGTATGCTTAGAAGACTCGTAATCGAATTACATATAGACGAATTTAAAATGAGCAGTGATAAGGAAACTGCGTTTGATATATTCTGCTCGTAAGAAACGCTCCGCGACTTCGCGAGTGGGTATATACCAGACTTTCATGAGTTCAGATGATCTACCGGAATACCGCGATGCGAGCCAACATTGATTACGGTATTTCCGACTGGTAACGGACTTACAAGGGCACCAGGTCACAAGGTTTACCAAGAGACTTATAAGACGAAGGATAACAATGCCGTGGCGAATATTTGACACCTTAACGAATCTCGGCATATTATGATGAATAATATAATAATTGAAAACCGCAGGGGAATCAGTATATTATATCCACAATAAAATGCTAAAATATTTCGCCTAATTTTCTCATTTTTTCACGTCTCACGTTTATGGGTGAGGAATTTTTACACGAGTCACCATGTACCGGTTTAATTCGCGCGTTCGTTGGCCCACGTTTTATGCCTATTACTCTTCTCTGTCTTTCTCTGGCCCAGATCAGAGCGATATTCGAATGGCCCGGATTATTATTACAAGTATTATACCCACATGTCTTGGTGCGGTTTGAACATCGGGCAAAGAACCTCGGCCTTAAGCCCGCGGCGTTATTTGTCTGCATATCAAGTCGATTTATGTATATACTCTAACCGTGAGGATCATTATTTTTATCTGCGTAATTACTCGTATAATAATAGGCGTATCCTTTGTAGAGAGACACACTTTCTCGCCGAATGAACACCCGGTATAGCCACGACATTTTGTATACTTGAATGAATCGCGTCGTGAATTGAACTCAATTTTATTTTATTTCATTCGATTTTACCGTATCGCTTCTACCCAGTTCTATGTACCATTTTACACTCGAATCGGTAACCGGACGGTTTCTTGGTAACGAACCATGCTCCGCGAAAAGAACTGTGCCTTGGCCTGACCCATTCACTGGCATCCTCAATGATCGCACTTTTTCATTCAGACCGTTTCAGGTCTGAATTTCTTTTCAATCTTCTTCAATCTGCTATATTAGTATATATAATATACACATATATATAATATATATATATACATATACCTATATTCTACCCTGTTATTTTTCGTATTCATTCCTAATTGGTGAATATAGAATTATCTTTCTCTCGAACTTCGAACTTTAATTGAACAATTAAATACCGTTTTCCGATGCAGCTGCGTTTCAACATTTCTGCGGTCTATTTGTATCTACTGCACTCTGACAGACATAACGATTTTAATTACCTACATAGAAAGTTGGAGCGACAGAATTAATCTACGTTATGTCATGACGTAAATGATTGTAACTTTTTCTCGTCTTTATGTCGCGTGTATCTTTTTTTTCATTTCATATCGTTTCGTTTCGTTTCGTTTCGTTTCGTTTCGTTTCGTTTCTGTGCAAGTAACCCGCGCCTAAGTTAAGTGCAGCTTTTCCAACTCTCGCAAATTTATATTCTATACGTTGACGACAGGTGACAAACCATGCACACGTGATGCGGAAACTAAAAATGTAAATGATGAAAAGAATTCATTCTACTTTCTTCGAATTAGGATCGAGCTGCGCCTGTATATACTATAGTATAGTATATACTTATCACATCTGCCTGCGTTTCTCTTTTTCTACAATCTCAAACAAACAAGTTGATAATAAATTTAGCATCTATATATTTTTATGCAAATTTAAACCCATTGAGTTTGATTCTTATTTCTGCAGCGGATGAAAACAGTGTCATCTTCCTTCTAGCCAACATACTTATATATCAGCCTGCGGGCTTAGCCCACAAAAATTGAATTTAAAATCATATATATACCGTTACATAGCGTATAGGTATGTCTTGACCAACCTTGGATCTACATATCGTGTCCGCACTTCTTTCCTAAAGATATTCGATATATTCGGTATTTTAGATTCCTCAAGAAAACCGGTGACAGGATATTATCATTAGTGTCGTCAAGAAATTTTGTCTCTTTTTCTTCAACAGATGAAAATAGATTATGAAGTGCAGCTATATTTCAAGATTCATATTCTCTGAAACTGAATTGCTCAAAAATTGGAATGCAGGTGATTGTAGAAGACTATAAGTATAACTAAAAGAAAATCCTTTCCTTCATTTCTTATTCTTTCTTCTTTTCTTTCGCCGCATAATTAACGGCTTAAAAGCGCGGAAAAAAACTGTGCTAGATTTCACGATGCGCACGTTGCGGTCGTGCCCCTCGAGTCTTGACAATACCATTTCAGATCTCTCAATATAAGAAATCTGTGCAGACGTATATATATATATATATATATATATATATATTATATACCTATACTGCAGGTCTCCGAACCCGTTACATGGCCGCAGTACTATATTATTTTACCCGCGTAGTCACAATCGAGTAGTGATTCCATCTCGAGAGAATTCATATTGGAATTTAATTGAGAAATTTAATTCAAATCATCTAAATATTTATGGTGACATTGGGCTCCGATTAGATCAGAGATGTGTTCATGCTGACTAGCGCTTGACTCATTCATTAATTCCAAGCGGTACGCGTAACATTGAAATTCTGATGGAATCACGAATCGATCATTTTGGAATATTGGACATTTCAGCATATTGATTGATAATAAAATACTATAAATCCTTATAGAAAATGGTGCGACTTACCTTTTTCGAAGTTCGAAATACCGCGGAGTTTCTTAGCTATAGGTACACGTTCGAAGGACGTCGCAAACGAAGAATAGGAGATGAAACGAACTGACGCTTCAGACAACGAGGAGCTAGTATATACGCGGCCCACATTCACGACTGCTACGAGTAACCCAAATAACTCCCACCACGTACATATTCCTCTTCAGTTACCTCGTTCAGGTCTTTCGATATGTGCAGCAGCCTTCTTTATTCCGCTGACCGTAACTTCGAACTATAATATACTTATACGTCTATTATTTCGTAGTCAGAGATTATTATGTCGATTGCATATCGATAAAATCCGAAAAGGAACCGGCCCTCCACGATTTATTCTTATAAAGTATACTAAATTCTCATCTATGAGAATAATTCACGTACCCCTAGCCATCAATAAACTTATACATGCCTTAGTATATGGAAACGAGCCCTTCCCTTTGCTGAAACCCCTACCAGAAAGGCCGAGTGTCATCATCAAATGAGAGGCATAATATTCAATCTATCTCCTCTCACTGGCCGCAAGTGAGGTCTTAATATTTTGCAATAATTATTACATGGACACCCCTATTGCAATTCGGCCTCGAATGATCTGCGACGCCACGTGAGAGGATTTCGGTAAAACGATAGAATGGATTTCCCTAATTTTATGCATTATTAAATTTTGACTGACGATTTATTATATAGCTGTTGCATTTAGCTTTTTAGCTTCACGCTTAAAAGCTATACGCAACAATTTTATATTACACCGATGATGACGTTATCTGTATATATAATGTGTATGTATGTATGGGTCTATACACAGAGAATGTTTGATTTCTCGAAAAAATGTCTGATTATGAAGACGTTATAGTTGATCAGTCGCAATTCATTCCCTCGCAATTATCTTTCGTCTTATTTGTTTGTGGAGTCGGTATCTTATTCCTGCAGCTTCATTACCTAACTTGGAATTTTTAAATCCCGCAGCATAGTATCACGGCAGAATGCACCAGGCTTGGGAGATACGCATACTCCTCTTCGCGGACCTTTCACTTCAACTTTCTCACGTGATTATATTTTTAACTGCATATATATATATATGTGTGTGTGTGTGTGTGTATGTATGTGAGAATCAGGAACAAGTGACATTTAAGCGAATTTCATAGCCACTACACTTCGCAATTAATTCCATTACTACTAGTTCGATGACCGTAAATACTATAATATATACAAAACTATAAGGAATAAACATTAATTTATAGTTTGTTATTTATTTTCCGGTATATGGTTGCGTTTACGTATATGTATGTACTACATAAATTCATTTCATTAAAATAATTCGCAATCTTGCGAATAAATTGTTCGAATATCATCATAATTACGAAGGTATAAAATGTGACTGGTCATTTTATCTATTGATCATGATTCGAAGGTTCGCGGATCTATTAAATGGTTGAATGTTACTTTCAAATGGATTTCCAAGATCAAGCTACGTATTTCATAACAGTAGAGATCCCTGTGCAGCATCTTCGACTCTGCGCCTAAACGCCGCAACCGAACGTACGCTACTATACAATTAAGTCATAAAGTCTGACCGAGCCATATTTTGAGGATGCAATCTTTATGGAAATCTCAGACGGGACGGGAATTAGAGGAATAGTGGTAAATATCGAAAATCGGAGCAATTCATTTTTATTATGTGTCCGGTGATTTATTACTGTAGCATCCATACAAGACATAATATAAACCATCATTTCTATTACAATAATATAATAGCTAATATAATCAATTTTATGTATCTAGCTATTCTGACCTCGCTTCGCTCGGTTTGACCGCGGTTTTTGGCCTAGACACATAAAATTGTATATATGTCGTACGGTCCATAAAGTATTTTCCGACGAATTTGAGTTCATAATCCGAGCCGAAGGCGAGTGACATAATGTACTATTACAACGACTGAGTTCGATCTACGCAATCGTTCGTTGCAATTGGAAAATAATCCTTGCTGGATTATTCGAAATAACAGACTAGAAAAATCTCTATCCGTCAATGAGGGCGTTGTCTAATTTTTGACAACTTCTTTGCGCTCGGAGTATTTCTATCGAGATGGCTGTCAGACGTATCGCGTTAGTACGCAACCCCCGTGCGAACCCTTTGACGCCCGGAGGGCCATTGACTCGACGACAGGTGCCCCTACTCAAAGCCAAGGTCGGTGCGCGGCCTTGCCCTGCTAGACTGACTCCGTATATACTTTTAGCAAGCAAACAAATTTAATTTATTTTATTATCGATGCAATCGTTTGGGAATTATTTGGGATAGTTTAGGAAACGATAATTGGTCTGTCATTCATGAGAATATAATATTGGGCATACAGTTTAGCATACTCGATTAGGTGCGGTCGCAAAATTTTAAGTAATCTGAAAGTGCATTAATTCTAATTTCCCACTGATTCTATATGATTTGTAAGTTGTGCTGCCTAACGCTTGATTGAGAAAAAAAAAAAAAAAAAAAATCGTAGGAAGAGGAAAGTGAAAATAACGAAGCAATTGATTATTGGTATTATCAGAGGAATTTATTGCTGTTGTATCGATACAATATTCATTGTTGAAGTTATGTATGTACAGGAATTTGTGATTGTTTCTCAAAAATAAATCTCTGTGATTGTAGTTTATTTCAATTGCTTTAATTCTATTCGTTTAGATACCTATATAATGCAAACATAAATGCAATAAAAAAAAACCAGTAATTCTTTTCAACTTCTTCGCATTATTTCTACGCGCCACTATCTTTCATTGTATCAATGAATCTAACACAATACATCATTTGCCACGCCTCCAAGAATATAAAGGAAGGGTCGTAGTTTTTTTTGTCCGCATATTTGTGCAGCACCACTATCTTTTCATTCATATACGGGCGCTTCTCAGAAAAGGTAGTAATTTTTTTATCCGCATATTTGTGCAGCACCACTATCTTACCATTCGTTCATTCATACGCGACCAGCGCTCTCTATGTATCAATGGAGTAGTTGCTGCTGAGGGAGGGGCTATCAGAACTAGCGATGTGTACAAACGAACGAACAATTAAAAGAACAACTCAAACTAAGAATTATTAAACGTTATTCGGTTAGAAAAATTTTAATTCGAAAATCCACCTGGTACCGGCATTCTTCGAAGTTCGAGCCTTCGAGCCAGTCATTAAGAATTCATCGACGAAATATACCCCGGTGAAACTGAAACACCCTTTATGAGCAGTCTGCGCCCGAACAGCGCAACTCAACGGACATTATAGACTGTTATAGACACATAAAGTAAAGCTGTGACGCCGTTAACCGTTTGCGATTCTGAGCCGTCTTCAACGTGACTTAACCCTCAACCTAAAACTTAAGTGTCGATTGTTTGCAGAAAAAAAGAAGAATGGTAAGAATGCAGTAATATTTCAACTCACAATCAATAAAACCTCATAAGAGGAACAATGGAATAGTTTAGCCCGTTTAGCCCGATTATTGCGACACCTAACCTGAAAATCTGAATTCTTTTCTACAGCACGGTCGTGTCAAAGTACGAACCACCGCGGAGCAAGAAGAATTGAAGAAAATCGAGAGGGCTAAAAAGGTTCTTCAATACAGAGCCGGCATTGATCTGATTTTCAAAAAGGTTGTATAATATTTTGCTGCTATTGCTACAAAGCTGCGTATCAAATTATTCATTTTATCTATCTTCTGCGTATTTGTTAGAGGAAAGAGGGAATATTCGACGAAGAAGTACTCCTCGTTACTGAGCAAATGGTTTTGAAAAATCCCGATATTTATACCTTGTGGAATGTTAGGAGAGAAGCCTTCGGCGCTATTAAATGGTAGCTAACAATTTTCTATCTTTTACTAAAACTCCTACCCTTGGAATAATTTATATTTCAATAAACACAGAGTATTTATCATCTAGGAACGACGGAGACTACGCCGAACAATTGAAGAAGGAATTAACTCTAACCGAATACTGCTTACGAGCTAATCCAAAATCTTACAGCGTCTGGCATCAGCGATGTTGGGTCAACGATCATTTGCCTGAGCCTGACTGGGAGACGGAATTATCGCTGTGTTCTAAATGCCTGAATCTTGACGAAAGAAATTGTAAGCAACGCTCGAAAGTATCTAGAGATAATTCACATGCGTAGATCACATTTATTATCAAAGATTTATTCAAGTATGAATGATACATTTGACTTACAATTGGTAATCGTCATTTATTAGCTTATTGAAGATTACATTACTATGTGTTGACTTGTCTAAATGACTTTGTAAATACTTTTTGGTGGAAATTCATGCTCATTTTATATCTAGTTCACTGCTGGGACTACAGGCAATACGTCGTGAGGAAGGCTGGTGTTTCTGTGGACGAGGAATTCAACTTTTCAACAACTAAAATTGAAAGTAATTTCTCAAACTACTCATCATGGCATTATCGGAGTCTTTTGTTACCCAAAATCTTTCCCGATGAAACCGGAGAACTTCCTATAAATCAGGATAAACATACAGAAGGTGATTCTCAGAGTTGATTAACTGTTCACATTATATTAAACATCTAAGAATAGTCTCAGTCAAGGAAATATCATTTCTGAATATTTCTTTTAGTTCTAATTAACAAAGGACTAGATTCTCGGTTAACCGAGTCACAAACAAGTCAAGGAATTATTATTTCACGATCATGTAATCACCCCCCGCATGACTGACAATCTTGATTAAATTTTTATCTCTACTCTTCAGAACTGGATCTTGTGATGAACGCTACTTTCACCGATCCGAATGATACCAGCGCCTGGTTTTATCAAAGATGGTTACTAAACGAGAGACGAACATCGCGTCAAACATTGTGGAGAATAAAAATGACTGTAGATAGAGTTATGATTGCTTTCAATAAGGAAGTTTCTTTGAACAAAGATAACACGGTGCTAAAAATAGACGATAATTTTATTGAAATAGAGTTCAAATCTCATAATGATAAGAAATTTGAACTGTTGTGGATCGGGAAGCTTTCACAAGACGCTGTTAACTTGAAGAGAAAAAGTATAGTCGAATTAATTCACAATGGAACTAGTTATAAAATCGAATGGTCTTCAAACGACGATTATTGGCTTTATAAAAGCGATTTACCTCGCGAACGTAAACGTAGTATCAAGCAATTCGGTATACAGTTAGATAATTATAAACAACTTGCCCAAATTGAACCTAATAATAAATGGGCATTGCTTACTGGAATTATTCTCATGAAGAATATTGATCCAGTTGAATTCCACGATACGATACTGAAAGATTTATCGGACCTGGCGCGTATCGACAAACTCCGGACACGATACTACAGCGATTTGCGTAAGTTTCGATTTCACTTGAATTACTCAATTTCATTCTGCATTTTTAATGTGAAAAGAAATGAATACGAAGTCAATTCCCGAATTATAATTGTTCCCTTCGTCTTTCAGGCAGCAAATACACAATAGACTTCATCCTAGATAATTCCCGTGACGAAAGTGGCGTTGAGCTTACAAATTCAAGAGTGGATTTGTCCTGTATGGATCTAACAACACTTTACAAGGAGCAGTACTTCAGCTTCGCCGAAGAGATACACCTCGCAGGAAATCAGCTTGGTAATTCGCTCCACAAATTCCGCGCGTTTCAGTCCTGTGTTAAACTGTCTCTGTCAAGTAACGGGATAAAGTCTGTTCGGCAATTCCCAACACTCGAATCCCTTAGGTTTTTATCTCTTAGAAATAACGATTTGACCGATGTAGATGAGATAGTCGATTTAGTACGACGGAATTGTTTAACTGAATTAGATCTACGCGATAATCCACTCTCCACGTCAAATAATGTTGTTACCCAGTTGGCTACAGTTTCTCCTTCGCTAAAAGTGTTTTTTGATGTATAATATCAATTGATTGTTATATCGGTAATTAGGTGATTAGGTCATTTGTCATCATTGGAAACTTTCGCTGTCAATTCTCACAATCAATCAAATGATTTTTACATCGAAAGCTCGAATAATTCGGTAAGACAAAAAAATTGCTGTTTATATGAATAAGTTTATACTATGTTTACAATGCCTTTATTATTGCCAAGCGCTTGAGTTGAGGCTTCTTTGATATACAATTTGTTCTTCAACAATGAATACCTATATACCCATCATACATACGGGAAATATACTTGACTCCCTTGTGAAATTGTCCCCAATGAATAGAGAATAGGAAATTTAGAGATCTATGAATTGAAGAGTTTCATTTGTATCTCTTTACAACAACTAGACGTATATAATAATGGATTATTTTAATGTTCACGCGGCAAAATTACGTTGTTAAAATATTATTGTAACCGAAAACCATGGAAAATAATAACTCTGTTCTTTATTCGTATGGCGGTCTGAAAAATAAAAATAAACAGCAAGCTGTTCTTAACGTGAGACCACACCAAGAATATAAAAATGATATGCATTAAAGATTGTACTTCGCACGCTATTGAATATAATTCCCTATGTATATAGGTATGTAATATCGTCACGACGATCAGTTTAAAGAGTAAATTAATAGTTATAGTATAGCCTAATTAAAGTTATAGCTAATTTCCGAACTTGAAAAGTATGTTGTTTTCAGTGATATACGTAATGTATTATACGGATTACGATCACATCTACATGTATCGAGATTGTTTATTCAATAAACGTGTATTATTATAGTGAATTGGCCCATTCCTCGAAGAACATCCTTGAGAATTGAGATCGTGAATAATCAATTGTTGAATCATTTTCCACTGTCCTTTCCTTGCCTGTAAGCATTGCGAAAATAATTTGGCCGCAAGCATGGGAACGCCTCACGATATGCAATCTCCAGTTCTGGATCAAAGGAATGACACGCGGGTTGCACACATCGAGCGATACCGACGTTATTGGCAGAAAATGGTTCGACAATGCGACCGTGAGATGGAGATACAATTCGTCGTCCCGCGCTAACAAGGAGCACTGACCTGGGGTAATAGCACCTGTCACGGCCCACGGGGTCAGTGGCCCTCGTGGCGTCAATGAGTACGCATGGGGTGCGTTAACGAGCCTCTATAGAAATATTCCGAACGCAATAATATTATGACACTCGTCCTGCTTTATACGATTGTATCAATGCTGCAGCAATAAATTATATAAGATATATGAATAATCGATTGCTTTGTTATTTTCCAATTTCCCCTCCTTGCAATTATTCATTTCAAATGTGAACAGTAGGGAATTTTAGGTTTAATCGGGTTTAATGCAGTTTCAGCTGCTAGAAAATTTGCGAACACCTCCTCGGGTCAGATGTTCGTCTGATACCAGGAGCAATTTATGAGTTAAAATTTCTAAAACTCTGAAAATAGCTACTACCTTAATTATACATAAAGACGTGCATGAGGACACGTATGCATGTCTATATCTATACACTACTCCTTTCCCCCTCCAAAAATTTCAGAATACCTCCTCGGGTCAGATGTTCTCCTGATACCAGGAGCAATTTTTGAGTTAAGATTTCTAAAACTCTGAAAATCGCTAGAAGCTTAATTACGTATAAAGACGTGCATGAGGACACGTATGCATGCCTACATCGATACACTATATAATACTAAAACGATTTTTCGGAAAAATAATAGAAAAAAATGTAGAAAAAAAGTCGAAAAAAAAGTCGAAAAAAAAGATAAAAAAAACTTCCAATTTGGTACTAAATTTACTTCTAAATTTGTAGATTTTTTTTGCCTTTTTTTTTTTGTCTTACTAACTTAATTATATATAGAGACGTGCACGAGGACACGTATGCATGCCTACATCTATACACTACTTCTTTCCCCCTCCAAAAATTTCAGAACACCTCCTCGGGTCAGATGTTCTCCTGATACCAGGAGCAATTTTTGAGTTAAAATTTCTAAAACTCTGAAAATCGCTACTAACTTAATCATACATAAAGACTAGCATGAGGACACGTATGCATGCCCACATCTATACGCTACTTCTTTCCCCCTCCAAAAATTTCAGAACACCTCCTCGGGTCAGATGTTCTCCTGATACCAGGAGCAATTTTTGAGTTAAAATTTCTAAAACTCTGAAAATCGCTACTAACTTAATCATACATAAAGACTAGCATGACGACACGTATGCATGCCCACATCTATACACTACTTCTTTCCCCCTCCAAAAATTTTAGAACACCTCCTCGGGTCAGATGTTCTCCTGATACCAGGAGCAATTTTTAAGTTAAAATTTTTAAAACTCTGAAAATCGCTACTAACTTAATCATACATAAAGACTAGCATGAGGACACGTATGCATGCCCACATCTATACACTACTTCTTTCCCCCTCCAAAAATTTCAGAACACCTCCTCGGGTCAGATGTTCTCCTGATACCAGGAGCAATTTTTGAGTTAAAATTTCTAAAACTCTGAAAATCGCTACTAACTTAATCATACATAAAGACTAGCATGAGGACACGTATGCATGCCTACATCTATACACTACTTCTTTCCCCCTCGAAAAATTTCAGAACACCTCCTCTAGTCAGATGTTCTCCTGATACCAGGAGAAATTTTCGACTTAAAATTTCGCCGACTCCGGAAATCGCTAATAATTTAATTATAATAAAGACTAAAAGATAAATAAATTGAAATTGAATTGAAATTAAATCGAAAAGACAAAAAAAAAACTTCTCATCTGAAACGAATAATCGCATGGAGAGGAAAGTGAAAAATAACGAAGCGATTGATTATCATGGTATTTCTGGTAATTTATTGCTGTAGCATCAATACATGTTACTCATTGGTAACGTTATGAACAAATTGTAATTGTTTCCGAAAAATATCTCAAATAAATGTACGTGCCTCATTACAGCGCTCTCAAGTCAGAAATCACATTCTAGTGCAGTTTTCTGGTGCATTTTCGGAGTGATTTTTCTGACAGTTGATACCTTTTTTCCGGAGTGATACTGCACTACTACTCCTTTCCCCCAGCAGAAATTTCAGCACACCTCCACGGGTCGGATGTTCTGATACCAGGAGCATTTTTCGACTTGTAATTTCTGTAATTTCGAAAATCGCCAACAATTTCTTAATATTAAGACGTGCATGAAGCCAGGTATATGCATTATGCATGCGTATATCTATACACTACCTTTTTTCGAAAACGAACGTTTGCCAGGCTGGCAGTCGTGCCTTTTGTTTGAAAAGATGATATAAGGACATAATGTGAACTAAAAACTATCAACTGTAGTATTCATATTAGTAAAGATGTATCATGTATTTTCGTAAACATACTAATAATAATTATTAAATAATAAATCACATATCAGAAATGGGTTATTACTTTTTATTCATGACATTCGCCGCAATATGCTAACAGTAAAATACGACCCAAGTCTTACCTAATTATCATTATTATTATAAGGGTACTTAATAAATATATATCAAGTATTAATGTAGTTTGGTTTTTATATAAAAACATAATATATACAGACATGGATAAATTGAAAAAACATCACTTGATACGTTTGATCACGATAAAAATTAGGGATCGTTACATAAGGGGGGGGGGGGGGGGGGGGGGGTGTATAATTATTAATTATTAGTAAGCACGTGGTGTTACAACTCTGCAGCGTACGCGAACACTTCCGTAAATCGTAATTTCATTTTCATGATTTTATTTATTTATTTATTTATAATAATAATAATAATTATAATAATTATAATTATCTCAGGTAGATATTATATCGGCTCGCTAATAATATTATTTCTTCTTTTAAAAATATAAATATCAAGCAAAGCAGCTTTTTCTGTTTTTTTTTTCCATTTTCTTGTTTTTTTTTTTTTTTTCATGGTAATTTTTTTTATTTTTTAAAGTTATTTTTTTTTCTAATTCGAATATTATCTTATTCTCAGTTAACAAATCGTTTTCTTCCAAATTATTCGTTTATTCTATCTTATTTCATCTCATTATTTATTTGTTTCTTTATTTATTTGTTTATTTATTTATTTATTTATTTATTTATTTATTTATTTATTTATGACATTCGCATCGATACTCTTAATATTAGTGACTATATTGTTATATCTTGGTTGCTGCTACTGTAGTTATAAATCAAACATAGCGAACACACCTAAAACTTGACCTTTTTTACGTCTTATATTTTAATCAATATTGTCATTACGGACAGTTTCTTTTACTCTCAACGCTACTTTACTTTTTAATACAGCATATAGATTTCGATAAATGCGTGCCTGATGTAGAATATTCTTTTTTTTTTCCCTCAAATGCTTCTTCAATTTAATCATAATGAATTGGATTCAATTTTTTGTCGAAAGCAATTATTCCAAATCGCGATTCAATGATAAGATTAAAAATCGATATGTTGTTTGAATTATTGTTCTTTTTTCCCAAAATGAAAAGTTATTGCCGTATTTTCTTTTCCAAAGTCTAAAGATCTGCAAAGTCTTCCGTGTGGGAAGAGAAAAAAACAAAACCGCTCAAAAAGTCTGGTAATGCCAAATTGTTTAAACTAACGAAAATAATACCTACGTATTTTATGTACCGATATTCGAATTATCTTTCTAAAAGCAATAATTAAATATTCAGTATTTTCTTTGTTATATTATGTATGTATGTGTGTATATATATATATATATAATATACTTCACCGCTATCTTAAAAACTACATGATTTTTTAATTTTTCTTCAATAACGTTGTTTTTTTTTTTTTTTTTTTTTTTTCCATAGGGTTCTTTTTGTATATCAAAGATTTTCGTTAGTGAAAGATAGTTCGATAAACACTAGGATCAAAATAGTGAGATAACGGAAAAAAAAATACAACTCAATGCTGCCTCAAGAGAAGATATTCAAATCTATGGCACGATATATAGTTGTTTTATCAATTAACTAATTGCTAGAAAATCTTTTCTTTTTTAATAATCACTCGTCACGTATGTATACAAGGCCTCCTTTCTTCCCTTGACACAGCATTCAATGATTATTTTTATTATCTATGTATGTAGTTCTAATACCCCTTTTTGCTAAAACTTTTTTTTAATTAATCACATATAGACGACGAATTATATCCACCTTGATGAACAAAATATTGATCGAAATTACACTTTAGTAAGCTGATAGCTATTTATAAATTTCAATAAATCACTTACCAATTTATGTAATAACTAGCAATATTTCATTAACTATCTAATATGACCTCGGAATTATTACCTCAGACAATCCTATCCCCTTATTTTCATCATTCACAACATTTCAGATAATAATGTCTTTTCCTAAAGTTCATAATAAGAAGAAAAAAAAGAAAACATATAGTGTGTAGAGAGATAAATCTAGAGACAGTGATCCAGCCCCCTTTAAACCCTTTGTTCAGACTTAAGATAGTTTTTTTTTTTTTTTTTTTTTTTTTCAATTACTATTATTATTATTATTATTATTATTATTATTATTATTATTATTGTTATTATTATTGTTATTATTATTATTATGATTATTATTATTATTATAACTATTCAATCAAATCATGCATCATGATGAATATATATAATATTTAAAGGAGGGATAGTGTCGCTAGATTTTTTTTTTTTTTTTTTTTTTGTTTTCTTTAAATAAATATAATAATCACGGTTGTGTATAAATCGTGAAGCAAAAAAATTATTTTGATAAAGAATATAAAAAAAAATGAATCATCAAACTAGTATAATTAATTTTGATATAAAAGTAGGTAAATATGGTCTTTGGATAAATAGAGCATGAAATAATACGATCTTAAATTTTAACTTTTATTTTACTTCTTATCTCTTTTTGCTTTCGATCGTTTCAGCCCAAAGTTCGGAATAGGTCTTTTCTTTTTCATTTGATCATGCTGAATTAAAATAAGTTAAAAGTATATGTATGTATAATGAAAGTAAACGTTTTGTATAAAAAAAAAAAAAAAATTTATACCAAAAAGCATAAAAGCAAAAAGAAAAAGAATTTTAGAAAACGACTTTCGACAATCTGTGAAGTTAGAACTATATGAGTCCAACTATAAAGTCTACTACTATAAAGTCGGACTTTACGGCCGTGGAGCGAACAGTTTTTTTGTAACACTGTTTTAGATACACGCGTCCGTAAAGCACGCACTTTACGGACACGTGTACCAAAAACAGTGTTACAAAATCCACAGAGCAAATAGTCAAATAAATGTTGTTAGTTGTTTTGTTTTCTTGAATTATTTTCAAAATCATTATTCGAATGCAGATTAATTTTTCTCGCAATAGTTATCACATTCCGTCGTTATTCAAAGCGTTTATCTTGCATTAAAAGAAAAAAGAAAGAAGAAAGAAGAAAACAAGCTTGAATAAAATAAATCATCAATATTGTAAATCTAAAACAATTTGTGACTCGATAATTCGTTTCCAAAAAAATTTGTATAAAAAAAAAAAAAAAAAAAAAAAAAATTAGAGAGTAATTTCATCGCAGGTCGACCAGTCACACAGTTCAATTGTGTAATACAGCAGTGTTTACATAATTACGTCGTGTTCAAAGAGAAGAAGACAAAATTGTTATGAAATATTGATGACAAATCATATTTCTATTACGGACACCAATATTGTTTGACCATTAATACAATCGGTACAGACTAGAAAAAAAAATATATATATAAGTGAAATTGTAATCTATGCCTGTTATCCGTAGTAAACTTTATATAGGCATATAGTACTATATAAAGTATACCTATATAAAGTATATTAAAGATTGTAATAAGAATGATGAAATTGTTTGAAACTGTATTAATTTACTAATAATTATCAATTGAATGATTGTGAATAGTGTGAGTACCGATTGGATATCCATTTTATAAAAAATTGACTAATAACGGAACTTTAGATTGTATTAATATTTAATATGGGCTTGTATTAAACGAGTAACTGTGAACAACAGCGGGCGTATTTAGTAGTAGTACAATCTTACGCATAACACATAGATGTGTAATAACTATATGACCAGTGCCATATCCTTCTTGTTGGGAAGATTGACTTTTTTTCCTTGCCACAAACTGTTGTGTATCGTAAACGCATCAATTGTTACTGTCAAGTGCTTTGTATGCACCTGCGAGAAGCACTTCCCTCCAGAATTGTATCTGAAAAATTGATGAGATCATTAGATTTAAAATAATTCCACGCCGAAACTCTGAGACCAGAATGTATTTTGTGATGTATTGCAAATGAATAAAGAAATTACTTGAAAAATTTGTCGAACATTCTGTCGTTGACCTGTTTCGGTCCTGTCCCGTAGAGTTTAGAAACTTCTTCCTTGTCGGGACAGTATGAATAAAGAGCTCTAAACTGGCAGCCTGCATCTCTGAACAAAATGAGAAAGTGCTTGCTTTCCGATCTCGATATTTCATCCAGTACCCTTCGTTTTGCTTCCCTATTCACCGTGCCAGGGAATACACAATATTCTACAGCATTCAACATTATTCCTCTATTTGACTTAGTTGTAGGTTGCTTGTATAATCGTGGACCTAAGAAAAAATACGAATATTCATTAGTTTTGATGAGATTTCCAACAGTTTCTTGCCACCGGTTGTAATTTCTCACCGTTATAATCCATCATTGAACTAGGAGTACTGCTAATATCACTGCTTCCATCGTCGAACATCCTTCGTTTGGTCATAAGGCCTGGAGGAAGAGATCCGGGGCCAGACGGCGATGGTAGATGCCTCATGCTGCCCATTCCTGGACTCGGTGCTCGCCTAGGTGGTGTAGCCCGCCCCAATCCGCTGTCCGTATCTGTGTACCGATACATCATACTGTCTTGATCACTACTCGAACCTGTGAACGCAAGCCTTAATATTTGAAGATGGAATCGCAAGAGCAAATAAAACTGACGACAAGAGACCAAGTTACGATTTATACTTTGAAATTTACACTTTGAAAATGAAATTATTCATATACAGCTTTCAATATTCACCGGATTCTCGATTCATCCGTGTATATAATATATAATATATAATATATAGTAACATATAATATATAATATAATATATATGCAAACTGTACGAAAACAGTTAGTCACAAGTGAGACGATTCTTTTTCAGATAGTCTTTTTATTTGAAATAATAATATCCATCTTCATTGCAGCTTGCATCGTTCAGAAATAGTATTTACAATACAAAAACACAGTGGGACAATGTTTACATAATTTCTAAAGCAAGTTTAGTTGATGAGTAGTTCTAATGAGAATTTTCTTATATCACAATTATATCCTCATACCCATTATTACACATTTAGTCTTGATGATAAGCTGATGAGACTGATCACGTCTATTACACTTTTCTATCAAACTACGTTATTCAATTAGTAACTTTAGGCCCACGATTGATTTTCTGTTTGAATCCATTATCCGATCCAATCGAGTCCAGCCTCGTAAACTTTCTATATCTAATGAGAAGATATAAACTTTTAACTCTGAACAATCAATCTTTATGACCAGTATTCACTCATTAGTTCCACAAATATTCGATACTTTGATAATAAATAAATAACTGTTCATTTTGTTGATTATTCAACTATTGAGCAACTATTGTACTATTGAGGATCAAGTTTCAGCAATGCGAATGAGCTAGGAAATATACTAGCGCCAATCGGACTGACGAAAATAAAAATAATTTACGTCGAATCGCTAAGTGTATTTTTTACCTCGCAAGCATAAACTGATGTTACAGATTAGTTTTTTTACTATGAATATATTGTCCCTTTTACTAGTATAATTATTAATACCTGAAACAAAATTTGTATATAAAACTAACAAACAAATTACGACAAACTTAAAGCATGACAAAATATATTTACGATAAAGGACCTAATTCTGCGAGAGACAACGAGCGATAGACCGGAACCATTGGCCTTAATCTGAAATATAATTATTATACGAGAACCCATAACCAGTGATGTACAACGACAAAGCCCAACAAGCCTCAATTTTATTCTGAACCACAGCTACGCTAGCAAACAAGGTATCCTCCTGTAACTATGGTCAAAGTCTCACTATAGGTACCATGTAACAGAAGAACTTTTGTTACAAGTAATCCTTTTTGTTAAATCTTGTGCGTAAAACAAATCTGGGAAAAGTTAGAATTTATGGAATAACTCGAAAGTTTATACCGGAATAGGAATACCGTCACCGTTACCATTACCATTGCCATTGCCATTGCCGGTGAATTCTTATTGAGAATGGAATTATAGTTAGTAATGAGACTTTGGCGAGGAATAAAAATACATAGTGCGCTTGGTGTGTTTTTTAACTGAATTATAAATATATATATATATATATATATGTGTGTGTGTGTATGACTGCCACCTGTGCATTATTAGGTAATTATTTTATTTACCTGACACCATGCAACTACGACGTGTATGTATAATAGCGTAATAATTATACGGTGTAAAGGAGATATAATAAATTGTTGCACGATAGAGAAAATAGGGGGATAAACGTATGTATTCCAATTCACTGGTTTCTCCTTACCACACAAATTCATCAACGAATTAGACTTTCTTCCCTTAAAGTTTTGGTAAGTCGGGTATTTAGGCCTGCCTCTAACTTGTTGCTGAGGCTCCTGCGCATCTGTAATAACGTAACGGTTTCCGTTTTTACACCGAGGGAGACGGTACACAAGTACAGCCAATAATAATATTGTGGGAAATGTTTTGGAAATGTTTTGGAAATACATTTCTCCTTATTATTTTTTTCTTTCTTTTCTCGTAAATGTACTATTATTAGACGCTAATTTACAGGCCATTCTCATCAACATATTTATGTAAAATAACTGAGGGTAAAAATCGGTGCAGTATTGTGCATACAACAACTTACTCGGTTGCATATCTTTCCAACTGAACAATATCAAATTAATCTACAGGCGCTACTACTCAATAACAATAATGATAATTCGGTACCCGTAATAACCATACACAATCGTCGATATATAATGAATAAGGGATTACTTAAAGGTGCTATTTTTTCATGTACATGGTCGATCCTCAATACGATGTAGAATTCCTGAAACAGCTCTACTTTCATAATACCAAGAGTGGAGAAATATAAACGTTATATTTATTTACGCATTCCTGAGGGAACCCGGACTTACTGAACTTACCTCTTGATGTTTTGTAAGAACCTCTACGTCCAAGTTGAGTAACGCTTCGACAAGGGGAAGACCCTCTTCCGTCATCTGGCGAATCTACGGAAGATACTAAAAAAATAGGTCGATGCTATTACGACGGGTTGTTATAGTGTCAATTTCACTTCAACTATTAGACTAGATTGGTATTATCTACGTGAACAATAATGGTAATTTATAACTGCGCGTCAAACCATGCTCAATAATAAAACTGAATTTATAATTCAAGGTGAAAATAAAAGTAAAAATTAAGTACAACAAACAACTCAACAAAATCTGTATTGTTTATGAGGTGATCTGCCAATCTTTGGGCATTTCAAAAATCACGTTTCAAAATAGATAACTGCTTCAATATCAAGTACTGGAGTATAAATGTCATCGATTTTAGTCAAGTTGTTGGCGGTGTAATGTTTTACGAGTGAGAACAGAGGATTGAGAAAGTGTGTGTACTGCGTACCCCTAAGGCTGCCACCTCGATAGAGGGGACCTGAGCGACGATCGTCAAGGTGAGCGGCAGTAAGACTGTCCTGAGAGCCACGATAGTAGTCCCGTCTCATCGTTGGAGATATCAGCGACGCTATGGTAAGTGTGTTAGTGCACAACAACTTCATTGCTGAGTTTTCTATCATAATCTAGTTCATTTCTTCATAGCAAGACAGAGATCTGCATTCTATTTTAATGAAACTGTACGACGATAGTGATCTAATGACTAACTACCTAATTGAACTACTTGTTACAAAATTTCTTAAAAATCTCTAGTCTTTTTTCTTTCTTCAATTATGTCAATGATAAGTTTGTGTTTGATGAATGCGGCATAGATGGATAAATAAATAAATAAATAAATAAATAAATAAATAATAATTATTGCATTAATGTTTAGGTGCGATGTATAACGGATTGAAAGAAAACTAGTATAGTCAAGAAAACATCGAGCCTGTGAACATGGAGCGTTATAAAAAAAAAAAAAGTGTCAACGAAGAAATTCGTTTACAGAAAAAAAAAAAAAAAAAAAAAATATGCAACAATTACTAAACAAAAACTGCTTCAGTTTCAAGTTTGTCATGCAGTAAACGGTGCACTTGCGACATCAATTTATGTTACAACAAAGTAGTTAAGACATGGGATAATTTTCTTCTCTTCTTTTTTTTTGTTTTTACATCATTGGGCATCTGTTTGATCATTGAAAGCAAGCAGTCGCTCAAAACTTGATATTGAGTTAAAAAAATGTATAGTAAGACATGAAATTGTTATCTACTAAAAATCAATTTCGACCAAAGTATCGAAGAGAAACATCGTGAATTACGATGATTTGCTTATTTTCAATGACATTGAAAGATGAGAATAGGAACTAACAACACCTGACACTGACGAATAGTTTTCGATCGAACTTACCAGTGCTGAGATTAGAAGAAGATCCTTTTTTCCCTCTGCTTGGTGTAAGAGCACCAGAATCTAGATCGGCACCTGCGTCTACGTGAATTGTTTTTGGCCGAGGACGACTGGGGGCAGTTTTGTTGCGCAGCTTTGTTGGCTTTATTGCATTCAGTAGTTCTTTGTCGATGATTTTACCCTGAAATTGAAAGTACACAGTTGGACATAAAAATCTGAAGCGAGTTCGAAGATTGCTTTGAAACGCTTTAACTTTCACTCTTTACATTAGTACCTCTTTTTCCGCTTCTTCAATTGCCTTTTTAAGCTTATATTGTTCTAGTATAGCGGCTCTCTTCTGTCTCTCCTCATCCTTTTTCCTCGCCCTTTCCTCCATCTTTAATTTTTCTTGTTCTTTTCGTGTTTGTGCCTCAGCTTCTTTCTTTTCCTTCAATTCCTCCTGCTGTTGTCGTCGCTGAAGCGAAAGCAGCATTATTCGTTCCTTTTTCTTCTCCATTTCGTCAAGAGAGTTCTGTAGACACAAGAAGTAGTTGAAAACTCCAAGCGAATCAAACGGAGATTCAAAATACCTAGTTGAATAAAAGATTCCAAATAAACACCAAGGCCAAGACCATACAAGCGCTCACCGGATCGGGATTGGCTAATTGAGTTCCAATGACGAGGCCAATTCCGCTTCCCTGTCTGTTAGCTGCACTGCTATCACTTTGTTGTCTATCCCTCTGTCGCTCCCGTTCCATTTCTCGTTGCATATCCCTGTCCCTAATTTCCTGCCGCTGTTGTTCCCTTTCCTCAGCCTGACGGAGCCTTTCTCTTTCCAAATCTCTCTGTGCCTCGAGTTGTCGTTGTCTGTCAGCAGCACTGGCTGGTGGAGACTCAGGCCTAACGGTGAAGTCTTCCTGTTCGATGTAAGAGGAAACTGTTCTCTCCTATTTACAGAATGAAATACAGCGTTAAAATTCGACCATGTCTTGGACTTTCCACAAAGACATATTCTAACTAGGAATTTACCTTCTTTGGAGAAGCTCTCTTCAGTCCTAAAGCAGGCTTAGGCTTTTTGGGTGCGTCGTTGTCAAAAGATATGTAGAATCCCTTCTCTCCAGGATCAGCTGGATCAAATGTCGACACTTCGGGATTAGACAATGGCGGCGAAGCTGATTCACGCAGCGACGTATGAGGCTGAAACGAGTTTCTAGATATCGACGGCCGAGTTGGGGACGGTTTTCTGTATGTTCTGTTACCGGATGTAATATTCAAGCCTCTGATTCCGTGGGGAAGGTCTTCGTCGTTACCTGAGGACATTAATTGCGGATTTGAACAATGTCAATCCTCAAAAACTTCTTAGCTTCTGGCACACTCACCAATAAACGATATATTCTGAGGCTCCATGTCGTCGACGGACGGGGCAGGAACAGGAGTGTGTAATACCGGTGGTTGGCGTTTCTCCGTTGGACTTTCACATGTTATCGGTATGTGATGCACCGTCGGTCTTTTTGGCTCAGGATTTTCACTCATTAGTTGGCTGATTCTGTGCACCTGTAAATCCAAAGGTGAATCTTTCAAGAATCTAAATTCCCAGAAAGTAATAGCACCCAACTTTCTTCGAAGAATAAAAAGGAGTCGAAATGTATCGAATGAGAAAGCTCCCAGTTACATAAATAGACAGCTAGTAGTTGGCAGATATTATTCTGAGTCACGTTTTGTTTATAAGTAATCAATCGCACGTAAGAGATTCGTTGGTAATAATCAAAATTAAACACTGGCAATGATTAAAATTGTTTGATTTAGAATTTGATTTAGAACGGACTGAATTATGAGATATTTATCTGCTAGCTGTAACTAGAAAAGCTGACAGTTGTTCGATGGTGAAAAAATCGGCACACACCTCGTTACTAAAACTATGAGAGCTCGCGGTGGCAGTAGAATAGAAAAGATACATGTTATTTAAATAAATAAATGTATCACGTAGGATATCGAGCTGTCCTGGACCAAGCCGTAGGTGTATCGGGTATTAGAATGTCTGTATGGGAAGACTCTACCATGTTGGGAGTCAACACGATGTCTATAAACGTAAATTACGTCACCAACTGGTTCTCAACACAACATATACAATCCTGTTATGTAGGTTCTTGGTGGGGGAAGGCGTATTCACATTTTTACCATAGTAAGTTGATACAAATCGGACTTTCAAGTACTGTTATTTCCAGCTATAGACACCCGCCAGCTCATTGATAGTCAGAGTAGTTGAATAAGGTGCTTCGTGTTATGAATTAATTTCAGATAAACTGCCAAAACTTAGAACTTGAAACCAGAGCAAATGGATCTTATTAGATCGAGGATTAATCATTACTAAATTAACTGAACTATAGAATTCACGAATTCAGCTACTCATCTCATAATCACCAATTCTTTCATTTCATAATCATACTCACCGCGTTACGATGTTGAGGGCTAGCAGACGAGGGAGGCATTTGATTGAAGAGCGTCGCAGGTGTGGGATACGCAGAACCAGGACGACTCATTTGGCTGTTGCAAAGGCTGTGATCTCCGCCATTGAGATACCTTTGATCTGGCGGTGTTTCGTGAAGAACAAATCCTTTTGGCTGAGAAGGAGGAGTAGCCCACGTCCGGGTGTCTTGATAAAGTCTTGGATCTTGTTGGTAAGCTGAAAGAGAGACAAGTTTATGGCGTAAAAATCCAGATTTCGGAAACAAAATAAAGATAAAAAGAAAAAGCGATAAAAAAGAAAAAAAAAAACGATTATAAACACGTTTCTCAATCTATTGTGAGGATAATTGATACCTGGAGGCTGTGGGCTGTATCGAAGATCCACAGGCTGCTGATAACCGGCTGCAGCCATTTCATTAGCTAAACTTTCCGGTGGTAAAGGCTGCCCCCATGTTCGTCTCTGCGATTGGGAGTGATCGTGTAAATAAAACTGTGACTGTTGTGGATCCTGGATTCTAGTCGGTATAGAATTCATTGGTGGTATCGCGTAATTCTGTGAATGAAATCGTTGGTGAAAGTCATACGCCCAATTATTGTTATTCCAGACTTTTAGAGGAGCCGATAATCGAGGAAAGAATATAGATTATTCGCTTGGCACGAAAAACTGTCTAGATATTCAATATATTGTTTATTCTAATTACCTGCATGTGTTGTTGACTCAAGCTTTTCAACTGTTGAAGTTGTTGCTGCATCTGTTGCTGATGTTGGCTCATTAAATGCTGTTGTTGAATTTGATTCTGTTGATTAGCTAGCCGCTGTATATCCGCCTGGATGTCGCTGAGACTGCTATTCATTCTGTGAATAGTAGATATAATTCATTTAGATTTTTAACCCGGATGAAAGCTTGATAATAAATATACTAACTGCGTTATAGACTCGTGGTATTGATCCAAATCCATATTCTCAATGTCTGGTGTGCGCCGTGTTTCAATGAATGGTGCACTGCCATCCTGTTCGAGCCATTTGTGTTCCACATCTCGTACATCTTCGCTAATTTCCTAATTTGTCAAAGAAACAATCGGCTTTAAGACAAACTGGTGAACAGCAGTTATTATAGCACAAGTTTTGAATCCCAAAGTTTCACGTTCTTGTACACCTACAGGGTATACTTCTAGCTTTCTGTTTGAAATCCCTTTTGCCAGCCGGTTACGGTCTCCACATTCTTTCCCTCATTCGATTGCGATTTCTATGTATTCATATTGTTGTTTTGAATAAAATAACAATACAATATAATAACATTTATTGTCATTCCCTAAATTTACCTCAATCCCTCGGCCGATACTTTGTGTCTAGAATATTTTCGATTTGGGACTGAACTGATCTGCCTAATAGAGTTTTCCTTATTTTTCGTTTCTTTCTCAAATACTTTCTTAGCTTGGTTTTCAATGAAACTACCGCTGTTCTTCTGTGTTTCCATATCTACTGTACCTCTCGAACAAAGAATCAAATCTTCGGCTTGATTTTCCTCAATGATTTCGTCAAAAAGCTCAATATTGCTATTCCGATGAAATATTGGCGAAAGCCTTTCGTCTCCCGATGCAATCAATTGACTCTCATCGACCTCAGGGCTCTTGTTGAACTCTTTCACCACACTTTCCTCGGAATTTATAACATCGAGACACTTCAGGTCGATATCACTAATAGCTGGCAAACTATTGTCACTAACTATCACAAAGCTGATTGAATCCGCAGATTCTTGAGTAGAATCAACATGCTCATTGAATAGCCCTGTTTCTATCTCAGTAAAGTTAAAAGGTGAAGTTGTCTTGAATGGGGCGAGAAAATTTTTGTAGTAATCAAACTTGGAGTTGTTATACTTGGTGAGTTTAGACCGAGGCTTTATATTTTCGGATATTTTAAACCGTTCCACAGTTTCAGTGATGTATTCTCCTTCTAAAGGTTCGTAAACTGATTCTCTTGTACTGTTACTGTCGGTAACGGACAAGTAAATAGATCCCCGAGAATTCACAGAACCGTACAAAGTCTCTATCGAACCATTCGACTCATCTGTACCAGGAGAGTCGGACCGATAAACTAATTCAATCTGATTTGTTTTCACTGAAGAATTTGACGGGGAATTTAGGACACAGTCTTTATTTTGAGAATCTAATTTAACTGGGACTAAAAAGGATAGCAAAAAAAGTATATTGTCAATCGCGTGACTGAACATTTTTCTATATAATTTTGATGTTGAAACCTAAAAGTAATTAATAAAAGTGTGACATTATGACGCAGGACCTTCGTTTGTCTATTTATATCAGAGCCAACTCCTTTGATTCTGATTCTAATCTATCTAATGGAAAAGAAACGAATGATTTCATCGTTTGATTGGGATAAGTGATAACTGATATTATGAGTGTGCTAATACTTAATTCGATGCTAAATGTATAACGCGTACCTGTAGATGTACAATTTTCGTAATAATAAAAAAAGAACCTGTTCAACATATGAGACGAGTATATTGGTGGAGAAATTCCACAGACAATTCTCCATGTTTTATTTATTTCTTAAAGAACTTTCTGGTAGGGTAAATGACACGCAGTCGAGCCAGTCACTTTATACAGATTCATATTCATCCCATTGTTTGATCAATATTATCATATCTTACGTAACTAAGTGAGATTTTCATATTGCCCATATTATATATTTGAAGATACATTCAAAACTGATCCGCAGAGATTTAAGATTGAGTATATAAACAAAGTAATAAATTACTTAACGAGTAAGGAAGAACATTATTTTTGGATCGACGAAAACATCTCATAAATTTACAAGACAATAACGTCAGCCACAATGCTAGTCGTTGCAGAATAGAAACCAGCAAGAATCTACAAATATGTAGATTGTTAACATAAAGCGATATATTGCTGGATTCTTCTGGCAAATAAAGACAATCTTCAAGTTAGATGAGATCATTATGTGTATATCTAATGCCTGAACGTGTCGATGAGTTACATATACTAGAGAAACTGACAAGTTAAACTTTAACTTTAAGTTAATTAAACTTTAAAAAACCATCACCAATAAAGAAATAGGTACAATTAAGGGATTGGAGCTACAGATAAATTATCACAACTCTATTCATGCTCGTTAAATAATAGCACTACTAAGATAGCGGCTGATCTAATTTTTTGCAAGTCTCTCTGCCTCAAGAATAAAGTATTAGAAAAATTTGGAATCACATTGGTGATGAAAAACATTGGCGATTGAAAATTTATAAAGACATATTTTGTAAAAAACCAAAAGTGAGAAAGGACAATTTGGAAAAAGCATATGAGTTTAAAAGCATAAATGGAACAGTATAGAAAAATGCATGGGTATGTACAGTAGCGAGACAGCCGCTATAGACTAGAGCATACCTTGAGCGAAAAAGGCCGTTGAGGTTTTTCTTGAGAAGAATGATGAATGGGTACGAGATGTGTCTCTGTACTGCTTGCAGGGGTGGTCCCTATATTTCCTGAAGTTATGGGGCTGGGGGGAACAGATTCCACGGGACTTTCCCCCCCCGAAGTTGACGACGAGGGGGATTTTACCTTACCCTGTAACCAGCCCAACCAGTGTGCCTTGTTAGGTACAAACGCCTCCACCACACACCAAACACCTTTTTCGCATCCGTGGCCAATGTTATTCTTTCATTCTATCGGCGAACATTACTAGCAAATGCCCATCGAAATAAAATTGCAAAAACTAATACTTGCCGAATGAATGATCTTTCTCTAAATTCAACAAATATTATCATACAAACGGAAGGTTTCTTCAACTTAAGATAGATTTTTCTCAATATAATAAGCAAGCTGCTTGCAAAGCTATATGCAGACATCTTTTTTTACTTATACATGGCCTCGGCGCTGATTAAAACGGTAGACAAAACATTTTTCATCATGCATACTAGCACCAACAGATTTTTGACGTGAGTAACAATTTTTTGAATGGTGTCTGTGATATATATATATACATATATATACACATATAGATACATATAGATTCAAATAGATACATTGAATTTGACAATAAACATATAAAACTGTGCGACAAATGGTACGAATGTGAAGATATGAATGAGATGAGGGCGTGTATTGTAATGAAAGAAGTACAAGGAGTTTGAAACTCTCGCATCTAATAATAATAGAAAGAAAGAAAAAATGAGATTCATTCACTGTATGAATGTTTGAAAAATTCATAAGCTTGCATTCTGCGATGCATGCAGGTACTGATAAGAACAGCAGGGGTATTTATGGGAAAAGCACGATGGAAATTCATTAAAAACTGTATGGAAAAAAAAACAAAAAAAACGAGAAAGTAAATAGAACACATGGAAGATTGTGATCACAATGCAGATCTGACTATCAACGACTACAATACCCATGTATACAAGTTGGTCGTTCTATTCGCAACATTAATTAAGACAAAGAACAGGTGCGATGGACTTGAAATCATCTTGTTTTATGTTTATAAGTAGTATATCTCTCAACCGCGAGATATAACTCTTGTAAAATTCTTCCAGTAGTTCAAACTAGTCATTAAACTCAAAGTATGATGTATTACCTTGGTAACTGCTTGCAAAAATGCAGCTTTGCCAACTTTCTGTCTCTGTCTAGACATGACGACTTCCATTTTTCGTTTTTCGTTCTCTATGTGGCGTCGTTTTTCTTCTAGTTTCATTCTTATGTTGTTCAATTGCGATGCCATGACTCCATTGCCCCCGTTTTCATCTAAAGACGAGAAATAAGAAGCAAAATTATTGACTTCAATCACAAGCCAATTCCAACAGATTCAAAGTCACAGAAATTACCGGCAGCATTAGTCTCGGCTTGTAGCATCTGCTGATTACTTTGCTGTTGCCACGTAGTGGTGTTGGGAAGTGCAGCAAAAGTTGTTTTTTTTTCAGTCGAACTACTGCCGTTATTTTGAATTTGTTTTTTGGCTGTAACGTTGGCGGTTTTCTTTAATACATTTTCCTCCTTTTCTTGATTAGAATAAGTGAAATTGATCACTTTATCAGTGGCTTGTCTACCGAGCTGAGCAAAACTTGCTAATTTCGAAGTATTCCCGTCCAAATTACTACTATCGTTGGAGTTTTCATTGGAATGTAGAATATTTTTCAACGCAATATTGTTCAGACTGGAATTAGACGTCTGTCGTTTTAGTCTAGGTGGTTCATCGGCGCTGTAACCATTGTCCGATAATATCAGTTGAACTCCGCTACCGTAAACATCTTGGACACTAGACCGTGCCGGAAGTGTTGGTTCGGTAACATTATGCCGACCTACATGGCCTCCGACTTCTTTGTCTGGATTCCTTCCAAAGTTATGAAGATTGTCCTATAAAGGGGATCGTAATATCATCTATAATAATGCTGTGACGCCCGAAAGAGTAAAAATAATCAATGGATGAATTTTTAGCCACCTGAGATCCTCCGAAATTCTCAATTGTGAGCTGAGAGTCATCCGTGACACTGTTTCTTCGTGAACGTCTGCCTGCGTAAGAACTACGCCTCTGATCCTCCCAATTACTTGGTCGACCAGCGGCTTCCGCTCTAGCTGCAACTTTGTCATCCGCTACTGAGCTCAGAGTAGGAACTCCCTTGCCTCTGTGGACGACGAAACTATCGTCGCTTCCCGCTCTCCTGTTAAGAAATCGGTATCAATTTTCATCGTGAGTCTACAATGTGCGATAAGTATGGGATAATTTGGCATTTGCACAATTACCTGTCTTCGTAAGAATGACTTTCCATTGTTTGTTGCAAGGATTGTGATTTTTTGACAGAACTAGAAGACGGCGTTTTTGTTACTGGAAATTAATAAGAAGAGATCAGAAGTTGTTTTGGTATTTGAAGATTTGAGATCGATAGTTCGAGATAGACTGTATCTTTTTTCACCCAAGTATTGTATATCTAGTATTTATTTTTCTTTCTATAACAAACATGCAATTTTTTCTATCGCGCACGAAGTACGTACGTAATTAATTAACTGAACTAAAGTTTCAGAATGAACAATGAAAAAAAGACGACTCGGTAACTGTTGGGCAAATCGTTGTTACAGTAGAGTGTGTCGCATATCTGAAAACTTGTTGAAAACAAGAGAAGAAAAGGAAAATAAATTAAAGTAAAGAAATGAAATGAAAAGAAACATAGAACACATGAATAATTGGAAAAATATACAGAAATTAGGGGTAAGAAATCGTTGCGAAACAATCAGACGAAACAAAACATGAAGTGTATATTGTACAAGACTATATCTGTACACTCCTTCTTTGAATATTAGGAATTTAGACAAAAACCGCATGCAAAATGATTCAGACAATACAAAAGCCAATCGGTCAGCAAGCTGTGGAGGAGATTCTCATCCCAGTTAGCTTGATATTGAACCAATTTTGACCTACGTGCATATAGCGTTAAATTTCTATGCTCATCTCTGATATTATGCAGACTATTATTGTTACCAAGCAGTGCACCTAGATTCTTTCACCGATGCCTTAGGCTTAGGCTTAGTCTTAACTACAAAAAGCATGTGAATTTTCAACTTTAGTTGAATAATATAGGATAGAAAATATCACGCCGCAGTTAAAACTTAGCCTTGATCTTAGCCAGAAATAAGATCAGGATAGTATATACTATATATTTTCCGCCGAGTAAATTGAAGTTAAATTAAAAAAATAAAATAAAAAAAAAATAAATAAAAAACGACAGGAAAAGATCTATGTGATAATCATCGTCGGGTATCTTTTGTACCTGTAAAGCCTGGAGCGGATACGGAGAGGTTGCTTCGTAGGTCAGGTATCGGAGCTATAGACTGAGGCAGACTGCGTTTATGAGCTACTCCGTGGCTATTGCGTGGGCAAACTGGACCCATCGCAGCACCAAATTCATAGGTTGTGATGAAAGAGGAATGCAGATAGCGTTGTTGATCAAGCATCAAGAAGTTACGCCATAGAGAAATATTATTTTATGCAATTATTATAGGTAGGTAAGTAGGTACTGGGTAGGTACGTAGGGTAGGTAGGTAGGTAGGTAGGTAGGTAGATAGGTAGGTAGATAGGTAGATAGGTGTTTATGTACTTTTAACAGTATTAGCTGATATCTTTCTACCAATTGAGTCGTGCTTTTAGAAGATAAATGAAATAATCATCTTCAGTTGTTACAGGTAAAAATAAAACTTCTAATTATTCATTTAATCATCAAGGTCAGAGTATGCCCGTAATTAGATACTTATTCTATGTGTGTGTATTGACACCGATAAGAAGCGTGATACTATTAAAACTGCAGGCAATTCATCGACAAGATTGAAAATGAGCTTTAGAAAAAAAGAAAAAATTGGATGGAATGAATTGGTAGAAATTCTTTGTCACGGACAATAATTGCCTTCAGTTTGAACAGTGAATAGTAAATAAATATAAGATTAAAAAAAGAATCATATAACGATTAAGAAGATTGATGTAATTTGTGCAACAACCATCACCAAGCACGGAAGCTGTCGCCGAAAGTAGGCAATATCATCACCTAAACCGTGTCTGAATTATAGATTATGTATTCTCAAAATATGACAAAGCCAAATGTGCTGTTTATATACCGTTTGAATATTGTGAATCCCTTTCATCGCCGGGATAACGAACACATTTTACAGGATGAATCTCTAGCACGTTGTACAGATCGGCAAGAAAAACGATCAGGTTTTGTTTCATGGAGCTGTAAGAAATCAGAAATGAACAGTTTCGATGTAATTTCACGCATCTAATCATCTGGTATATTAATTTTTAGTAGTTTAGGCGTATTTGGATTTACCCTCTCATGTAAGTGACGTCTTCGCTTTGCATGTGAAAAATTGAATAAGGTAAGCATCTTGTGCAGAACACCTGGACCAACAAAAGATTGTGTAGAGCATCGGCAACGGATAATCTTCTGGATATTCTTATATCTTTCCAATTGAGTTCTTCGGGACAATAAAAGGCCACCACAGCAGCTAGTCCGACGCCGTCGCAGAGGGACTGGAAATCATTGGCTGGCGGTAAGTCAGGGATTCGAGATTTATCCCCAGCCCCATCTTCCAGTTGAATTTTAGCTACTAGAGCTCTAGAGGCTTGCCTTATCCACAACAAAAGCCCTTGCTCGTGATCAGTCGGAACTTCCAAATTAATTTGCGGATTGAACCGTCTTATCGCAGCGACTACACAGTCGCCAGTTACTACTTCTTTCGCATAAAGCACCATCAAACCTTCTATCACAGCCATATGAGCCGACTGAAAATAAAATTCGTTAAAAATGTTTTAGGTCAACAGTTTTATGCTTATTTATGAGGAGAGTTTGGTCTTTGATTATAATTTCCATGTTTTGGATAAATTTTAAATTTGGCTGGACTGAGGTAGTGCTCTTTATAGATCGGTACAGAGATCCGGCTGAATTATGAAATGGATAGATAGAATTTTTTTGGATTTTCGAAGTACAAGTGTTGACTTGTTGCTTTTTTCTTTAGATACAAACCATTTTAAGCGGTGAATTTTGTATGAGGATAGTTTCTGTGAGCTGACTATTGTTGGGCTCGGAAACAAATACTCCTTTTCTGGCAAGGGCTTGCAAAATTCCCAGATGATTTTGATTGTGGTAATTTGGATCAGAGTAGATATTGGCCAACGCCAAACAGTATAACTCGGCATTTGAAAGCGAGTGGACTATCTGCGGCTTCAAGTGCTCTTGATCCTGTAAATTGAAAGAATATTTGAAGTAAGGGAACAAATTATGATTGATCAACATTTTGACTTGACGAACCTAACGATAAGTGTGCAATATAAATAATTATGAAAAATTCAAGGTAAGTCAAATGACAATGAAGAAATCTAGTCTCCCTCATTTCCTATTAAGTTTATGCGATAGCACTTGAGCTGCAAACTTGATTTTCAAACAATTTATATCATCACAATCAATAAATTATGACCGATCGAATGAATTTATTCCATTCGTTAATATTTTTTTTATGGATATAAAATAGACGAATTTTAATTATACCTCGTGATCGCGATAGTAAGGCTCCCTAAGGTTGTCTGGCACATTGTTGTTGTATGCCTTGGAGAGCAGCCACTTCACGGAGGCACGCTGTTTGGCCTGGAATAAAGAAATTAAAAAAAAAAAAAAAAAAAAAAAAAAAAAAAATGATGTGATTAGTGCGATGAATAATTCTCTTTGTAAAATCGTAAATAAATAATCAAATGATAATATTTGCCTCTCAAGATACAGGGATCAGGAATGATTCCTAAGAAGAGGGATCAGAGATTATAATTATCTACTATAGCACCTAAAATATCGGATTACCTATAGGTAGGTATACAAGACGTGTTTGCTTTTCTCTCGAGGATCGCGATAACAAAATCGGAGAATTCCTATTCCCGATATGATATTCGGTTAATTTGACAATGTATCAGAAAATCGAATGCATATTCAAATTTTCCCACCAGTCATTGATGAAAATCACAAATTCTTCAGACTCGTTAGAGAATTGCGAAATTTCAAAATCGGAGGAACATATTTTATCCTTCATACTATATAATTTATTTTTAGTCTACAAAAGTGCAGGCATAATTGTTGAGAAAAAAAAAAAGTGTGAAAAAAAAGTTGATAATGAAATTCAGGTATATAGGTATTTGTTACGCGTACTAATAATAGTAGAAAATATTGTCATCAAAGGATAACTACTGCTGCATTACACGATGGTCGTCGTCACCCTGGCCTGGTTTCTGGGATTGTCAATATGACGTAATTCTATTGTATGTATGTGTACATGTATTTATTTATGTATGTATAAGTACTAGTGATTCGGATTTTATGACTATGTATTGCACCTATAATACGTACATATATTATGTAGATATACATAAAATTAAGTTCATACCTATGTAAAAAAAAAAACTATATATACATGTATATATATATAGGTATATATATATATATATATATCTATATACACTCGCAATTACATCCAACACATAAAATAATTCATCGTTATTATACACATATGTATAGTATATACACCTATATACGCATATACGTTAATAAAATCGCCACCGTTTGATATAAATTTAGACTCTGACTACTTGCTCACATATAAACACGTCAGCCTCTATCTCGCATTGTGTATAAAATATAGGTATATGTATATATACTATATAAGTTTTTATTTTTTACTCCCCTGAATAAATCATTCTATTACATACTACATAGATTTCAATTTCTATAAAATGTAGATGAAATTTACCCCTTTTTTTTTTTTTTTTTTGTTCTCTACTTCCATTCTATATGTACTTTGCGGTTTATTCTCTCTATAAAGTTCACAGACGTGTCAAGTTCGCGTCTTTTCTTTTATATATCATACACATAGTATAGATACTGTGATGAACAACGGTCTCAAGTATCATCTCTCGCTATTCTACAGGCTATCGTTACAACAGCTTGAAAATTCGAATAAGGGGTTGAATTTCTGGGGGCATAAAGGGCTGCTCCGTATAGACTCGTGCTTTGACATCGAATTGGACAATGATTGGAAGGTCCGAATTGTAAAAGTTCGAAACGATCGAAATTCCGAATTCGTTTTACACAATTTCGAATTTACCGAAAAGTCCAAGTTTAAAAGATTTAAGTTCCAAAAGGGTGGAATGCGAACAGCTAAAAATTCAGGAAATTCAGGAAATCCAGACCTCCTAAGGGGTGAGGATCTGAAAATTTCTAATACGGATCTCGAATCTTTAGCTTTCGGAATGTCGAACCTTCGGTGTTCTTCGTTTCAAACTTCCGGGGAAATACCCTTTCTAAGAACTGTATGAGTCGGTAATATTCGAATTCGGAATTCTGAAATAACGATAAATATATAGTGTACAATTACAAATTGATTTCCAGGAAAAACCTCCGACCCAAATCGAATCAGTATGCTATACCAAGTATAGAGATGAAATGGAGGCTGATTTAGATGATCGTTGATGCCAAGCATGCGTCTGTGAACCGTTGGCCTCGAAAACTAATCACACTCCGTACTAACTTGTAAAGCAGGAAGTAAAGAACTAGGTAACTGCAGTTTGTATGTATATTATATATACGTACCTACCTACCTACCGAGTATGGCAAGAAAAAACGAATGAAAGAAAAGGAGAATGAAAAACATATAAGTATAAGATTTTTCCCGATCTTAAGTAAATCCGATTAGTATATAGTAGCAGTCAATTGTGGATTAGGTATAATTTCAAGTATAGGTATATTTGATTGTTATATCGTGTAAAATATAGGTATAAATATATAATATATGAGGCATATAATATGTAGAATGGATTTTAGTTTTTTTGTATAACGTGAGAATTATTGGCCGTAAATATTCTTACAAAATAAGCTTCTTATAGGTATAGTAGGTATATTATTTCGATGTACGACATATATTATGTAGTACTATATATATATATTATATAGGTAACATAATAACGATTCGTACCGATAATTGTTCTATACGCTTGTTTCCTATCCTGTAAACACGAATCCCATTACATATAGTACATATTATATATTATACCTATATTGTTATAATAATATAGGTATATAAGTTTGTCTTCTGATCTATCGTGCACGCGATCTAATCGATTATTCTATAGATATTATAGAAGAGATATTTGAAATTTATTCAAATCCCTGCACCGCAGGGAATAATAATATAGATTACATAAGAAACTTGATTTCTTGAATAAATTTATAAAACACGTGAAAATTGATATGGGTAGTCTTTAATTTTCTGTTTCATTTTCTTCACATAATTAATATTGCAAGCTTCAGATCCACAGTTGCGGAAATTTTATAGTCATTACTTATTAGAAACTAGTAGATAAATTATTTTGTACAAATTGACACGTGCAGATAGTCGTATATAGTTAGGTGTATACCTATACAGGTATATAATGTTTGTGTTTTCACATAGGGCAAAACTGGCACGCGGCACGGCGTTAGACTCTTTATGGAACACCGTACACGCGGATACTATAGGATATATGTTATAATGTAAAAGGAAATGGTTGATCTCTCTCTTCATGGGTCATTGACTTGTACTCGATTCTCGATTTCAACTTTACGACGATTTATATCTGAAAAGAAAGAATATAATCCTCCAATTCTCTCTCTCCACTCACTCTCTCTGCTGTAGAGTATCATGGTCGTCTCGGTCTCGGAGCCGGGTTCGCGAGTTCCGAATTTCAATATTAACAGTCTCAATTTTCAGAAAGGGTATTTCTCCGAAAAGTCTACCTACATAGCCGATTTGAATAACTTTCAAACGAAGAACACCGAAGGTTAAAAACTCCGAAAGCTCAAGATGGGAAAGGCCAAGCCTCGGAAATTTGGAATTCGCGTCTAGTAACTCGGGCTGTATATTGTTCGTATCGGAATTATCAATAGGTAAGCGGTCAAATTATTTGTCTTGGGATTTACTTTTTGAAAGAAAAAAATAAATATTTCAAAATCCTATCCAATTGTATTCGTGACGTCGAAGTTATCGATTGAAGTATTTTCGGAAATTTTCGGATTTTTGGTCTTTCGGGATTTTCATCTTCTATAGACTTGATAGTTTCTGACAATTTGTCACCGCGGTACCTCCGACGAATTCGGAATTCGGAATCCGGAATGTTTGAAAGTTTTATAAAATTCGTAACTTCGAGCCGGCTCTTTCGTCTCGACCCAGAAGAATATGAATGATTAGAAACAAATAAGCAAAAACACGTTCAGTATCCTATTTCTTGTCAGAATAAATAAAGCGCTTCTCTATTATCGTTTCAACTTTTTCCAATCATCTATATGTAACTTATATATTATAGTACTAGAATTAGGAATATAGGTTTATACTAGAATAATCATTTCCTTCAATATAACGTGATTTATGTTTCTTTGATAAAAAGTTTTCATTAGTTTTTTCTCTATTAGGGACTATAGATGAGACATTAAAGTATAAGACATAAGAATGAAAAGAAAAAGAAAATTGATCGGTCTAAAACGCTCGCGTTGATTCGTTGATCTAAAATTCCGATCGATCTTTGATCTCGTCGCTAAAGTCAGCCGAGCGTAAATTCAGTTTAAAATTAAGTATAGATATACTTACGTAGGTATATTATAGTTAGTTTTTCTCAAGAATAAAAATGGCGGATTTTATACTATACTTTTATATTAATTAAATCAATGAATCGCATATATAATATATATACTATAGTGTAGTATTCATGCATATATCCGGGCTCGCAGGACGAAATAGAATGAAATATTGGGAAAGAAATTTCTTCTTTTAATTAAAAAAATAAATTCGCGTCTTTATATCTCGTCGTTTATATTATGTGTCATTCTTATTGTATAGTAAATAAAACGGAATAACTATATATATACCTATATAATATGAGAACGCAAGAATGTCTAATTTATTCGCGTAATATAGTTAATGAAAATATATACAACAGCTGGTTATGAATAATAACGATCTATGGTATAACCTTGAGAGTTAGAATCGCGCAGGTAAATGGGTTTGTATATATAGATATATAGGATATCCATATATATACGTATACATATACTTGTATAGGTAGGTGGCAAACTAAATAAAATCTAAAAGAAGGAAGGGCGATATATTTATATATGGACTGAACGAAATAGAAATGGCGGAAATATATACTATGTAATCAATTAATTACGAATTAGATTTACGACATTTTTGTCCTCGGTATTTGCTTTTATAGGCAAACTATCAGCGATCACTCAACTAATATAGTAGCTACATATACTTATATATAGAGTGTATATAGAACCCACGTTTTTCTGCGATTCTTATATACCTACCTACATATATAAATATAATGAAGGAAACGATATGGAGTTTAGGAGAAAAAAGAGAAACTAAAAACAGCGATCAGTTCTCTCAAAACGTTTAGTCTTTTATCTTTTCATAGTTCTTCTGTATATATTTGCTATAGAATGCCAATACGCACATACTATAGGTGTACCAAAAACGGCAAACAACGAATTGACAAAAGGTATGAGAGTAGAAAAAAAAAAAAATATGTATAATAAGGTATACTTTCGTTTCAAATTTGAAGCGACGCGACGTTTTATAATATATAGATTATTATAGATAGATAGATTATTTATAGATTTATAGGTACAATAAATAATGTTTATTCAAGATTATTTATCGTCAAATTATTGAATCGGTTTATGACAGATGAGATGTTTAGATTCAATATCCCAAATAGTTGGTTTTTCAAAAACTTTTTGGTGCAAGAGTTTAAAGAATAAAAAAACGATCAAAGTTTATACAAAATTTCGAAGAAGTCATTGTCTGTATAAAAAATTGTAATTTTAGGTAACAAATAAAAATGAACAATAAAATAAATTGGTCTTGTTCGCACCTTTCTTTCAATCTTTCTTTTTTCATTATTTTTTTGCTCTCTCTTCCCTCTCTCTTTCTCTGTATAATAAAAAAAGAAAAATGCATGAAATGATATTCATGTAAGACTTGGAGCGAAGATTGTGACCCACAATTTATAATCCAAGTAAAATATATTTTATATAAATTATACATTGCAGAGAAAATTCCTACTCTTGAATCTCTCTAATTATTCCGTAAAGAAAATGAAAGAGAGAAAAAGAAAATATTACAAATAAAAATATAATTATCATATAGACGAAAAATGGAAAGAAATTTTTTTTCTCATTAGTTCCCTTTTTTTGTTCCAAATCCTCCGTAACAGATTTTGCAACATAGGTTATTCGGTTGTTGTTCACTTATTGCCGCTCGATAATCGTATGAAGAGGCCGGAGACACGGCTCAAAGTACATACTTGTGATCGTATAATCTAAAGGAGATGATGCCTTATACGATTAGCTCAGCTGTGTTAGACAATCGAGAGATTTAGGTGACTGACCATGCATGAAAGATCGGGAAACTACGCTCGAATCATAATATACCTATACAGGCAATAACGTATATATGTATATAGATAATCATCAAATACATAATTATATATGCATAATATACGTACCTATATACGTATATACAAGAACTATAATCGTACTTGAAAATCCATTAGAAATAAATTCCTGTATTATATATAATATATATATATATATGTAATTTTTCTAGAAAAAAAAGCAAATTTTTTTTTTCTCTGCACATGATTTTTTCGCAGTTTCAAAAAGAAATTCATATCACTTATCTCAAAGTCTGGATATACCTATATGTAGTATTATTAATTTATGAATGCGTGTAGGTAGTATATATATATATAATATATATGTAATATGTATATAGTACAACTATATACCTATATATATATATTATACAGCCTTGAGGTAAAAGACTTTCGAAATTAAGATTGGGAGGTATATTCATATACCTGTGATGTATGATTATAATATATGTGCGTACACATATGTAGGTACGCGTTAATATTGCATGCATATTTAGACGGGAATCGCAGAAGCGTTTGCCCACGCGTGAAATAAATAAATAGTTAAATAAATAAATAAATAAATACATACATACATAGGTACATACATACCTACGTATGTAGCTATAGGATATTTTGGTTCGTGCGCGAAACTGTTAAATATAGGTGAACCCGTCGGGAGTATAAAGTACAGGTATGTATATACCTATGGGAGTAAAGTTATAAGCAAGGAAGTAAGTGAGTAAGTAAGTAAGTGAGGAGCAAGGAGGCGTGCGATCAGCAAGCACCGATTCTTAGCGCAGTACATAAAAGGCTTGGTTCGAGAACGTGATGAGAAAAATAAATGAATGAGAGAATATTTGTCGGCTTATAGGTATACTCAAATATGTAACCACCACAGTGATGACACGACATAAGCTGGCATCATCGTTAACGAAATGATATATATATATATATATCTAACCCGCGATATATTCCCGAGATCCAAGAAAAGAGATGAGAAGAGGAGAGGAGAGGAGAGGAGAGGAGAGGAGAGGAGAGGAGAAAAGAAGGCGTAAATTTTGGCCAGACGAAACGAAGCAGTCGCGTTAAATCGACGATAAATTTACTATTAAGAAACCGAAAATCGCCCACTATAGGTACTCTAAATCTATAGTATAACTATAAGAGCAATTAGTCAGAGACAATTGATTATCGTTTTTATAGACGCACGAGAGAAAAATAAAAGTATAAAAGAACTGGAAATTCTTGAAATATTTTTCTCTCTTCTCTTTTCGTTGAAACCATATCATTCTTCATCCACGTTCTTCTTTCGACTTACCAAAATGAGCCTAAGTATCCAAATCATTAAATCTGCACCGTGGCACTTTTAACATAACACAAGACCTCCTTTACTAGATGAAAAATAATTGGAAATAAGTCCAAAGGTAATTATGCGATGTTTAAACATTTCAATAAGAGAAATATACTGTGACGTATAGCCTCTACGCATAGGTATATATGTCCATCCGAGTGAGATGTAGGTGAAGAACTAACAAAAGCTCGTATAAAACTAACTAACTTGTGTGTATATATGTACAGAAGTACAAGTACAAGTTAAGTATTATATATATATATATATCTATATCTATATCTATATACAACAATGAAAAGCAGCAGCTATAGCGAGCGAGGAAGAGGAAAATGCGAGAAACGGGAGAAGTAGGAGTATAAAAGGGTAGGATAGAGATAATCAGTGAGGCAGACAAGCCAAGCGCAGTAAGGATAGACGTGTTGCTTTAGCTTTAGCTTTGGCGAACGGTTAGTTTCGTGCACCAGGAACTCGCACTGTTTCGTATGTAGATCATAGTCGATCACGGTCTGTCGAGTACACTAAGTGTCTGACAACTATAACTCGAGAGTTTGTTACTCTCCTGCACCTGTGATAATTCTCGGATAATTCTTTTTCTTTTTTTTTTTTTTTTCTCTTTTTTTTTTGTGTCTTAACGTTAGGTATGAAGAATTAAATTTGCTAATCAGTGGAGTAGGTATAATATATACCTATACTTGTTAAGTGTTAATATAGCTATACGTTGTGTACATAAATGTGTATGTATGAAATATTTTATTACCGCAGAATATGATTTTATTTAGTAGAATTACTTGGCCTATAATTGGACTGGTAAAAAGAAGAAAATGAAAAAGAAAGAAAAATTTAAGAGCTGAATTAATTAACATTGATTATTTCGATTAATTATATTATCATGTATTTTTGATTTACAAATTAGTCTTATCCCCGCAATAATCTATCAACAAACAATATACCGATATAGTACGCTTATGCTCAAAGAATAATATTAGAGAACGTATATTAGAGCGTAATTCAAGCCAAGTTATATTAATTAGTTAATTGACAATTAGCCTGCAGCACTCTGCAGTGCACAGGCACCGAGCTCGAGGATTATATCTATCGTCAAGACACAGCTTTTAGTTGTACCTACATACCTACATACATATACATATTATACATATATAGGTATATACCTAAATGAATATTTATATCGTATTTATATGAAAATTGATGCATATTGTCAAAAAAGAACTTCATAATTATATATTCATTTATATTTTATGTAACATAAATACCTATAGGTATACCTATGTAGGTGTATGATATACGTTATTTATTTTTTCTCAATTATATAATAAAATAACGACTGAATAAAATTCTAACTTATATATTATTACATACAAAGTTGGCCTGATATGCAAATAATTAATGATACCCGAAGTCGACCTACTCGCTTTTTATAATATACAGGTGTCAGGTAGGTATGTACCTATACATGTGCTGCTTCAGAGAGAGGAGGTGAAGAAAAAATCAGTAAGTATACCTGAAGAGGGTAAAGAGTTTGAGAACCAGACGATCGGTCGATCACCGCCTGCCTATCCACCTACCTATACCTATACCTATATACTGCAGGAATTTTCAACGATATCACCTGGCTTTGTAATTTTACGACTTTCGTAGCTTTCGCTGTCGAATTATAGGTGAGCGACAGAAGAGAATCATTCAATTTGCAAGAAATGAACAAAAAATGGTAAAAGAATTTCGAAATTCAGGTATACCTACATCTATATCATGCATAGCCGAAAATATTGTCAATAAGAAGTAGAGAAATATATCAAGGTGAAAAAATAAGAAGAAATAAGAATATGACTACTAATCAATCGGATACGACGAAAGTAAAGTTTGATTCCACTTTGGGTGTATATATATGTACCTACCTATATATATATATATATATATATATGTATAAAGGAAGGGCGAGTTATACATATAGGTATAGGTTTATCATGTAGATTATATATATGGGCCATCTAATTACTTCGCGAATACCACTTTTCTAGGGTGTGGCTTTATTCTGTACCTATATCCCGTGCAAATGAAACTGCGACACGCACAATATTCCACAGGGTCGAGGTATTATAACGGTATATTTTTTTTATTTTTTTTATTTATTTTTTTTTTTTTTTCAGAATATAAAATAATGAGAAAAATATTTTCTGTGAAAACGATAGAAATGAATGAATGAAATTGATTAATAATATAACTCGAATATAACAGTGAAGCTAAGAGGTTTCCTTTGTCGTGCCGACCCTAAAATTAGAATTACGTAATTTCTGGAATAAGCAGCGGGATAGGTAGAGGTAGGTTTGATTCTGCATTTGGAAACTGGGCCACAAGATAATTATAATTATCACTGCAACCTCTCGGAGAGACACCGAGGGCGTGCCAACGACCCTTTCTCAGAGAAACGTACTAACAAAGTGTGTATATATATATATATATGGACATGAATGTAGGCAAATAAAATTTACCTCATTTGAAAATGAGAAAAAAAAAAAAAAAAATAGAAATTTAATGAAATGAAGAAATAATGAATACTAAAAGCACGAAAAGTAGAAATTCTTGGATAGAAAAAAGGGTACGTGTGCAGAGACATATGCCTTTCTCAAACAAGTTAGTATTCCGGAAGTTGGGGAGGAAGAATTCCTCACTCTGTAAAAGTAAGTCTAATAATACATATACCTATACCTATACCTATACCTACTATATACTCGCATAGAAACTTGCAGCAGACCCGGGGGGCCGGAACCACACACGAATGAATGAACGAATAAATGAATGAGTCTGCGAATTATGTGTTTCATATATATAATGAGAAGAAAAGATCTTGCGTCTAAAAACTCTGAAAAGAATCGAAACTTTTCTATGCTTGTTATCCTTTTATCGAATGAGATTGAGAAAGGGAATCGATTTCCACATCGAAGAAATCGACTTTTTCTTGTTGATAAAAAAAAAAAAAAAAAAGAAATAGTAAAATTCTGAAATTCGTATTTCGAAGAAGCTAGCAGAATATTCGTTATTGAAAATGACGTGGGTGATGCAACATAAGAACGAACTCTGACCAATCTGGTCATCGCACGAAATAGCAGTCCGGATTTAAAATCCTAAACGAGTATAAGAGGGCTTTAATCAGGTTTTTAAATTCCGCACACCCCACACGTACGTAGGTAGATGGATAGATAGATTACCTAGGTAATTCTTCACATACACTGCACCCACGTGTCGACGGATTAAAATAACGCATTGAAGGATTTCGATTATAATTTTATAATAAATTTCCTAAAACTTTCTACATGTATCTCGAAATAATATACGCAGTTGAGATTAGCTATGATAATAGTTTGCTTGGAAAAAAAAAAAAAAAAAATGTTACAAAAAAATATCATCCAAAATAAAGATCCGTATAAAAATGTAGAATTTTTTTTTTTCTTATCTCCTTGTATATTTTTTCCCCCAATTTTCGTCTCGCGACAACTTTCTTTTATTCGAGCCTTTATTTATTACCTAACTACCGTGACACCAGCCACCAACCTATCCACCTACACATTTCACGTGGGCTGCAGCCTAGAGATCACAAACCAGGGTATTTCCATTGCGTATTAACAGACACGTATACCTATACAGTACACACACACACATGTTTCCCACGCATTCTTTAACGCGGCATGGACGCGTCGAGAACGCGACTTCAATATACCGCGAGGATAATGAAATACTTATTCAATAAAATTAAAAAAATAAAAAAACAGAAGAGAAGAAAGAAGAAAATTACTAATTGGTTATATTTTTTCTCAAATAAATATAAAAAAAGAAAAACACTTCGATGCATTTTTGTTTTTTCTCAGATTTTTGATCTCGTCGAGAGTCAATCAGAAATGGAAAAACAGAAGAAGAGAAGAACACTTATGATATGAATGAGAGTATAATATCGCTACAAAGAACGAAAGCATTGTATGGTAATTAGGACCGAGTTGTGTTCGGTACAGACATTACGTACTAGGAAGGGCGGCCCTGTTTCCTTCGGACAAAATTCGAGACTTCCTCGATTGCTTGACGGTCGCATATTTATCGAGCGGAAGTGAATGACTGCAACAGCAGCAGCAGCAGCAGCAACAGCAGGGAGTGACTGGCCCAAAAGGATTCAATTACTAGTCTCCCATGTGTCTTTTCGTTATTATATTTAAAGTCATTTAATCGATTTGTCTATATATCTATCAGCATAGAAAATGGTTCGTTGTTTTTATTTCAATTTTTTCATGTATCGAAGGATATCCAAGGAAGAAATTTTCGCAGAATTTAAATCAATAAATCTCGTATACATATACGAAAAGCAAATAATCACAATTACAATTACAGTGCAGTTTTATCAACGATTCTACATCCGAACTCCACACCGCACCTTGTTTCTAAATATCTTATCAGTATTATCGCGAAAGAACGTGGATCATAAAAATACCTAGATCAACTATGTAAACCCGAGCTGATAACGTCCCGATCAAGAGTTCAGAATGCGGAAATATATAGCTAAATGAATACATAGTTCAATACACTAAATCGAATATGATTGAAAAGCCTCTGAAACGAAAATCGAAAGATCTAATACTCCGCGAGTTCAAATCGATGTAAGATAATATCAGAGCACGTGGAGCTGGTACTACTACGATATTTCAAAATCAGCTGCTTCCGAACTAACTAGCGCAGAAAACACGTGGGTGCTTTTTTGAATAGCTGATAAAAAATCAGCTGGCCGCATTTTTTTTTTTTTTTTCTTTTTCGTAAAAAAAAAAATCAAAAATATTATAATAATTAGCAATTTTTTGTCCATACTACGAAAAACAGAAAGAAAACGAGTCTAATTCCTTCACAAAGTCTTGAATTCTTACACATTAGTAATTAAGAATGAACACGTACACAGATTAGAGACTAGCCAGAGTAAACAACCGAATTCCCCGTACATATCTACATGCATAGTACTACTATGTATAGTACCTACGGGAAAAGAAAAATAAGAGGGGAGTCATTTGTGCAGTGCTGACAATCAAATGAGAAAGACTACACCGGAAGTGTAGTTAGATGTACAGTTAGGTATTATAACATGTCCATAAATGATGAGTGGCCGATATCTCTTTTCAAATAAAGAAAGTGGTAAACAAAAAAAAAAAAAAAAAAAAAAAAAAAAGAAAGATAGATATAGGTATAGAAAATCATGAGCGTTGGTTGGAGTATTTAACCACGAGGAGATATTTCATTTTTGCTTATTTTCGTTTTCTTCATTTTTTCTATCGTTCTCTTTTTTTTTTTTTTTTTCTCTCTCCCTGAATATTAATTATGATAAAAAAAAAAAAGAAAAAACTCACGTAAGTTGTGGTCACGCTGGTTCCCCTCACCATATCTCTAGTCTCTGGATTTTGATTTCTATCCACAATACCAACAACAGCTAGTCCAGAATTCACGGTCATAACTTCACTAGCCATTTTTCAAATTTTTTTCGGAAGGTAATAATCGCGATGATTTTTTAGCGACGCGACGCAACGCAACGCCACGCGAATTATTGGAAATAAAAAAGAAAGAAAAAAAAAAAAAAAAAACAGAAATAAAGGAGAAAATGCTAAAGATACATGACCGACTTTTCAACATGGGAAACAACAACTACGTAGGTATCCTTTCTTCCTTCTCTTGGAATATTATCACAACTCACTTCTGTGAGAATCGAGGCAGAATGTAATATACTGTACATTATTCATACAGCAATGAATTAAAAAGTCGAACTAGGTATGTGTGCAAGGTTTCTTAGGTGGGTGTAAGAAGAGAGTTAGTTAGACTCGGTATTGCTGCAGGGGTATTCGGACAGGTATATGAGAGAAAACAGTGTGCTTCTTTATCAGCTTTCACTTAAGAATTCTCTCAAGTAGCCAGAAGCAACAAGCAACATAATGCAAACTGCCTGCTGTCCTTCACTCACTCACTCACTATTATCGTAATCAACAATAATTTAAGGATTTAAGAAACAAGAAAATTAACACTTTCCTATTATAATTACTATTCAACAGCTAGAAGTTTAATCTGATATTTTCTCGAAAGCCGAATTTTTAATCAATTCAGAATTCAGAAGATCACGGATTCGGTTGATTTATCGATCACGACTGGGAGACGAAATTTTTAATTAAAAAGTACTATTAACCGCGGAGATTATGTTATTCAACCTGTTTATAGCTTCAAAATTATTCACACGTGTCTCGTAATAGTATAACGTCGTAATACCGCGTGATAAAAATGAAGAAAAAACGAAAAAGTAAATAAAACACAACGTCAATGTGGGACCGTTCCCGTCCGCAACACGTTGTCAACGAATCAACTACCTAACACTAACTAACGTAAGAACGAGGGAGCAGAAAAGTAACAGACTTGTTTGCCGTTCGTTTCATGAGTGGAGTGAGTCAGCTGACTCCAGATAGTGCTGCCTACTCTTTCGCCTCGTCTACACCTTGATTTTCAATGAACTGAACATTACATTACATTGCATTACATCAGGTTACGTACTTACATTCATCGTCTCGTCGGGGAACGCGTGGGTGCGGGGGGACAAAATTCTGGTTTTACCATACGGTAAAACAGGGATCGAAATCTATTATGTCGAACCGTGACAAGAAAAAACGAGTGAATCATTTTACGATTGATGGAGATATGAATTTTTTACGTGTCGAATTTCCACGTCATTATTATTCACCCCATATTTTCTACATCAGAGTTTTAAATAAATAAAATGACGACTACTAGAATATTTTCTATAGACGGTTATAAGAGCACCGAGTTGTAGAATAGATGAGAATCAGTGGTCAAGAAGAGGTGAGGCTAAATATAGTATTAAGGTGACGGATCCATATTGAGTTTATTATAGTCTATTGTTTGAAAATGAAGACCACCTCCTTTCTGGGATATATATTTCTGTTTTCAATATTGGAATGAAGGAAAAAAATAAAAGCAAGGTATTTTGTTGTCTCAATTAGATCTGAAATTGATATCTTAGAAGATTTGTTAGACTTACCAAACGAGTTTCAGAAGAATCTGAAGAGGGTTCAGAGGGTTCGTTATTAGCCTGGTATCTTTGATCGGCGTTAAATCCAGCAGTATTGAGTTTACTTCGTCGATCTTCTCCCATGTTACGATCCATTGTTTCGAAAACATCTACTATAGATATATCTGGCACTGTTACACTAGCACTTAAACTAGCACTAGCACTATCACTGTACTCCGAACAAGAGTCAGAGTTAGAGAATAAATCTTTGACGTTAATCTCCTGGTCCAGCTCCCGCTGCTGCTGTTCTTCTTCGTCTCCGTCTCCTCTTTCAACAATTTGTACAATACTCGATGGTTTACTTGCTGAAGGGGAGAACAGACGAGAAATTGCATTCCACATCCAGTTAACACTGCATTCCGAATCACAAGAACCGAAAAAAATTAAAAATATAATAAAGAAATTATAATTATAAAATTTGTACAGAAAAACCAAACAAATAAAATAAAATCAAATTGTCATTATCATATTTTGTTTTTTCTCTTCCAACCACGAACGACAGAGAAGACGAAAAAAAGGAGAAGATTAAGAATAATAACACTTGCTTTTAGTCAATTTTCTTATTTCGCATCTATTTTTATAAACTCGAATAACAAGATGAGTTTACGATCGCAGCAGAAATCTCGAACGTAATTCCGCCGTAATATTAAATGAACAATACATACACGGGATTTGAGATTTTAAATATTGAAGCTATATGATAGGCGCGATCTGGTACTTGGAGAATGATTCACCCTGTCGTTCATAGATTTTTTTTCTATTCTTCTCTCTTTCTCATCTTCTTCGCGATGTTATAGTACGATGAATATATATACCTGAATACGTAAGAGTGAGAGAGAAAGAGAAAGAGAGAGAGAGAGAGAGAGAGAGAGAGAGAGAGAGAGAGAGAGAGAGAGAGAGAAAGAGAGAGAGAGAGAGCTTATAACGATACGGTGTATCTAGTATATAGTTATTGAAAGAAATAATTAAACGAATAAATAAATAAGCGAATAAATTGGCGAATTATTTTCGTTGGATGTAAATCGTTGACAGGAGGAATAAGAATATGGTGACTGAAATAACGTCGTGAAGTATATGAGTGGTAGAGTACTATAGGTATATATGTAAGTGACAACTAGATCGAGAGAAAATATTGGGTGATATAAATGAAAGAGATTTCTATACCGCTGTTATTTCTTCAGACATTCGTAGATTATTGTTTCAATACATTTATTCACCATGTATTTAGGAAAAGTATATCCAATCCACATAATATATACCTACATACAAGAAGAGAGACACAGAGAGTAGAATCTAGGTAGGTAGGTAGGTAGGTAGGTTTTCAGTCAGAGAAGACGCTCTGCACGATCTATAATTCCTTATTTTCTTGATGATTCGTCGATGGATCGATGACACTTTATCACCGACACTTATTTACGTTTCACGGGTCCAAACCTATCGGTCTATTATCTAACACGAATGAGAACCATTTTACTGAAAATCCAGTATAACTCTACACGTTTGCTAATCATAATGAATACCTCCATTTCCCTACATATCAGTGACGACGACTCGCGAGTCGCGACTTTCGACATTCGACATTCGATTTATAAACGAGAATAAAGTGATTCGAGATGTGAAGCGCTTGCGCTATCGAAATTCAACTACGTGATTATAGTCGCGCCACCTATCTTATTGCCCACAAACTACGCGGCTTAGATACATGAAATCATCAACATTTACCGACCGCTAAATTGTTTAAAATTAGTTGCTACCTCGAATCACAGATGTCGATAAGAGGCTCGTCTTGTCGATATGAGGAGGCGGCGTATTTGAAGGAAACTTTTCTAATTCTTCATAATTTCAGGAAAAGTGTATTATTTATCGTATTGTTTTAAAATTGGATTTAGACATTCAAATTAATAGGCATATTTCTCGTTAATTTTAAATCTCGTCAATGAGACGACGTGATACTACTACAATGTTACAATGTTACAATGTTACAATGTTACATGTATGAAAGGGAATGAAATTGATGTGTATACTAGATATTATTGTATTAAAAATAGTTAAATACCTAATTCACTTTCTCGTCACACGGTTTATTATAATTATTTACAATTTTATATAGTATTTATATTCATTATTTACATCGTCGTTGTGAAAAATTATACGATATTACAGATTTATAAAAACTGTTCTCATTGATTTATTGCCATTATACACTTTGTTGATAAGACAAAATGTTCTTTCGAAACATTTCTTCTCTTCGGAGTAACAATTAGTCTAAACTATTCTGTGATACCGCGATTTTAGGGCTGTTGATTTTTAATTAAAATTTTTCACTAAGCTGATCGTTGTGTAATAATTATGATAATCGATTTATTATGTATATATATCACATCAGTCTTGGGAAAGACTATGTGTGTATTTTTATGCAATCAATTATTATTTACTGGAATAAAATTTATCAATATTTATTGCCTTTATATTGTGTAATATACCTGTACCTCCCTAGATAACTATAATATAATAATAACGTAATAACGTAATATATGGCAATATGATATTTTCGTCAAATGTAATTACGGCAAGTTTGAATAAGTTTATAGGTATAGACGTAAATGCAGCTACTGCCGATACATAATATCCACGTCGATGTATAAGAGAACGAGAACGAGAACGAGAACGAGAATAGAATAGAATAGAAGAGAGAGAGAGAGAGAAGACGATGTATTTCAGGCAATTTAAAATCGTACGATAATTTTCGAGAAAAATAAGTAAAACAGTTTGAAAAAATATGAATATGATATTCAAACTTCTTGCGGCTATTTGTATAATTGCATAATATAATGTATGTATTTGTATCATGTATGTATGAATGTAGGTGTGTATAATAGGTATAGGTATATATACGACTCGACGAGATGAAAATATAATCAGTGACAACCGCAACTTTTGACTACCATATTTTTATATTTTTTAAGAATAACGTTACTGTCGTCCAAAAAATACAACACCGATATAGGAGAAAGTTTCGTCGGCGCGCAACAAGGCTTCGGTACTTTTCCCGGATTAACGAGATGCACTAACGTCTGCACTATTGCATGGTTGGTTGCATTCATGTGGGCGTTTAGTGGAAAGTTACATTCGCCACTACAGTAATAAGCGTCGTAACCGTCAGGTGCTATTATCCAGTCCTAGGAAGAGAAAGAAAAAACAAAATTTCATTATAAAAACCATTTTTCATTCATTCTATTCATTTGTCTGTGGCTGTTGCAAAATGCAACGTCACAATATATATATATATAACGTATTATTTTTATTCACCTGCCACTGTAGGTCCCTGAAGCTCACGTAAAGGGTTTGAATTTTACACGTTCTTGCATTGGATTGAATGGAAGGGTCTGTGTAAGAAAAACGGAATAAAAAGTCGATTATTGAACAACTTGTACACCAATTTATTAATGGCAGAAGAAATATCCCGATTAATATTCTTACCGGTATAAGGATTACTTCTGTAGTCGAGGCTGGAAGAGTCGCTCTTCTTCCGTCTTTTCGCGTCTCTTTTTTCCCTTACTTTGGCTTCTCGAATACCAGAGCTTTTGAAGAATCCAGCCATAAACGGCTGCTTATCAGCATCACCTTTCGAACCCACGATTCCAATATCCTCGGGCCTTAGTTCGTGAACTGAATCGAATAAAGGCCAATTTCATTTGCATGGTTCTGCTGTTTTTTTTTTTTTTTTTTTTTTTTTTTTTTTATCTTGAAATAAAAACTTTGTTGTATAATTATTAATTATAACTATCCGTGTGTGCAGATATTCTGTTTATTAGAACGGCATGCAGGCATAACAGACAAGTTGTAGGACTGGATTGGATTATTAATAGCCAACCTTCATGAATATTTACTATTTATGTATCTCGAGATACATACATATAGGTACTACCCATATATTTATATCTATCCAACGATCTATCTATCGATCTATGATCGAAGCCATTCACTTCGACGTTAACACGGACAGACAGCTCCTGGCCACAATTTTCCAAATAACTATAATTATCCAACGAACATAAGAAGAAGCTAAGCAACTTCTGTAGCTACACACATCCATAATACGCGACTCATGTGTATATATATGTATATCGTCATCGTGACAAGATTATTATAATAATCTGTTGTTAACTGGACAATGAAATTGATAAAAAAAAATTAAAAAATTACGATCGTTGTTGCGTTTATATATATAAATGTTGTGCTTCTTTCTTTTCATCTTCTTCTCTCCCAGTTTTTCTGAATCGATCAGAATATCGGATAAAATAATTCATCTTTATCGGAGTCAGAGCGATTCGAGAAAGCTGGTATAAATTGACTTGAGTATACCTATAATATTATGTTTATCTGTGTCGAACAGATAGGAATGTGGGCTAGTTTATAGGTAACGATTACAAATCTGTATTACGGCGATTTTGTCTATACGGAGATAAAATTTATGTGTATATACATATGTGAAATAAATACAAGCTCGTCGATTTTTCTCTTAAACGGAAAATTTTCTGTACGCATATATGTATGTATGCAAGTCGGAACTCGGAATGAAATAAAAGTTAGGTATATTGTAATTGTCTGAGAGAGAAGGGGAGAGACAAGTGAACACGGAGGTATGTAATAATAAATGGAATTCAAGTTATAACAGCTCTATAATGTCTCACGATTAAAACGATCAAGTTATAGCCGTTGTATATTCATATACGTTAATAAGTTTCTGGTTTAGCGCCGCGCCTAGATCAACAGTTGGAGTTCGTCTCTCCTCAGCTCTTTACTTTGGTACTTCCAGCCTCACGTTCCTCCTCCTCTACCACGCACAACCGGTTTAACTTTAGATCATTCAATATAAAACACAGGATCGACTTTACGTACAGAATATTATATCTCTATATAATACCTATATACCTATATATACGCGTATAGCTGCAGGTAATAGTTATACCCTATACATACTGCAACGCGCAGATAAATTTCAGTCAAATATCTAGTGTTTTTATTTCATAAATATCAAATTTCGAATTAATTCATCAATTCAATTTGGGGCGAAAAATTTTACGAAGAATCGCCGGTTTCTAATGTATCTAATAAAAAAAAAAAATAAAAAAAAATAAAAAAAACACAACATCTCACGGTACAGTAACATTGCGAGGAATTGTTGAAAACAAATCATTTCGATTCGAATTCGATTCAATTTTTCCGCACGAATTTCATATCCACATTTTTTTTTTTTTTTTTTTTTTTTCCCCTCATTCTTTTTACCTAAATTTAGGATCGTTGTTTTTTTTCAACCGCACGCACGCTTCTCTACTCATAGACTTCATAGGTATAATATTTAAACGCACTAACGAAGGAATGAAGATATAGTTACATAGAACTAATAATATTATACCTATTTCGCCCAGCTGACCAGAGTATGATCGGTTATATTTAGACATCGATCACAAGAATCTAAAGGCAAACGAAGTATACTCGGGTATTCGGTATTAGGTATACCTATATATATATATATACCTTACGATATGTTATTATACATATTATACATCTTTTCATAGAACACTATCAATCAGTCGTCATTACATAATAACAGATTGAAGAGTTTCCCTAATTCTTCTTTTTCTATCATTTCTTAAAATTCATTAAAACACGTATAAGAAATTTGCATTTAATCGAACTCACCAGACCGATCCGCAGGATGTACGGATAAATATAATCCTCGATTAGCTTCAGGATTGTTAACCCAGTGCTGAAGAGGCTCGCTAACATTTAGAGTCAACCAGCCTTCTCGACCGGTTGAAGTGTTCGTCGAATCAACGTACTGCAATTCTCGTTCCCTGAATTCGTTATCAATATTATTATTATTATTATTGCTATTATATTTTGAAAAAATGCGAAAGAGAATTTCTCAATTTTCGAAATTAATTTGTCATTCAGATCATTTGCATGAGCAAAGGAGTCGCCTCTCACGTCTCTGGGTTTTCTAAATGCCTATAAAGAGCGAGTGACTATACGTCGCCTCGGTTGATCTCCTTTTGGCTAATTTACCCAATTACGGAATAGCGTTTCCTGTCTCGGTAGTTTAACAGTCATACCAGCTCGCATTAACGTTTCTTTTATATTTATTCACTAAACATACGTAGGTTCTTCTTTCTTTTTCATTGTACAAATAAAACGTCAATTAGATACTATATCATAGCTTTAAATATACGAAATATATATATATATATATATGTGTAGTTCGACGTGAAAGACAAGAAATTAAATAAAAATCCGGATACCCTAAAATTCTTGTGTTTCAGACCAAGGGTTCCCTGGCTAATTAGGGTCAGACTTTCAAGAACTGAGAAGGTGAAAAATGAAGAGGCTAATCCGAGAGAACCTGAATAAGTTGAGAATTACACGAAATGTGAAAAAAAGAAAAAAAGATATTTGTTCTCTTTTCTTACCCGTCCTCGGTTCGAAGTACTCGATAAGCCGTCACTACGTAAGATCCACGTTTTTTTTTATTCTTCAAATCCGAGCTTTGGTAAAGACGCAGTTCTGCTCCTATTATGGATTCTCCAGGCGGTACTTCCGACACGTCGAACCATAGGCGTTTACCACGTTCGTGACGAACTCCGGCAACGTGATGATCTGAAACGCGGTTTAGGGTATAGGTATCCGTTTAGATCTCCTCACTGTATACCCAAGTTTCTCTTTTTCACGGTTAAAAAAGTTATTCGTACATATAGGAGAATAATGAAACCAGCGTTATTCGCTTTCGTAGATTTATTTCTCCAAATGAAGATGAGTCAATTTAGGTATAGTCTAAATTCCTAGAGGGACTACGGAACTGCCCAGCAGGTAAGAAGCAGGTAAAAAATTTCTCAACGTTAGGGTTCGGACCCGCAATTCTTGAGGCAAGATTTAGTAGAGACTCATTAGACTTTGGTTTTAGTATATAGATGGTTAGAAGAAAGCTATACTCATTTGAAAAATATTCAGACCACCCCGAAGACGCGATCCATATGATGCGGCTTGGAAAATTTTGGAATTTTGTCAAATACAGGGAAAGGAAAGACAAGGTATAAGATAATCGTGCATAAAAAAATGACATCGGGAAGACGAAGAATTAAATTTTCCAAGATTATGTATACTAATAGATAATTAGAGAAGTTGTTGGGTATATGTTATAATGTATGTACGGGTATATACGTATACGACGGCGAGTATATTTATTTTTCTACTATAAAGAGAATTCCCTCAAGGCGTTATTCAACGATTTCCCTTGATTATGGTTATGAGTAGGTATACAGGTGTGGAACGGAAGAAAGAAATTTCTCTGATTTTCTCTGTACAAAACTGTATCAAATAATAGTCCAGGAATTTTAGCACCGAAAATGGGTTCGCTCCGCAAAAAATCCTGATAATTGGTTTTTCGATTGGATTATGTCAGAGGGTGTCCCCTAAGTGTAAAACCAAGTTTGTGTCGTCCGAAACCGCGAGCGTTAGCCGCTATCTTGAAAAACGCCTTTTTGCAAATATCTCGGAAACGGTGAGTTTTACGTTAAAAATTGTGAGGACCTTTTTTGTAGAGAATAAAATTCCCTATATTTTTTATTCGAAACTTTTTTCTCTATTGTTAATATTTGCCGAGATATAGTCGATTAAAAAAAACCAAATTTTTGTTTTTGGAAAATATCTCGATAATTTGTGGAAATACGAAAAAAAAATGTAAAAATTGGTTTGTTCGATCGAATATATCTCGGCAAATATTAACAATAGAGAAAAAAGGTTCAAATAAAAAATATAGGGAACTTTATCCTCTACAAAAAATCTCCTCACAATTTTTAACGTAAAACTCACCGTTTCCGAAATATTTGCAAAAAGGCGTTTTTCAAGATAGCGGCTAACGCTCGCGGTTTCGGACGACACAAACTTGGTTTCATACTTAGGGGACACTCTTTGACATAATGCAATCGAAAAATCAATTATCAGGATTTTTTGCGGAGCGAATGTCTAAAAATCCTGGACTATAATAGTATACAGGATTTTACCAGACTCATTTTTCACCTATTGGGAAGATTTATTTCTTTATTTATTAGATTTTTATTTAACGATGAAGAATTGATGAAAATCAACGCAAGGGGAAATAATTTCCTAATCATATAAGTTAATATCGCGACAAGGATTGAATGATTCTAAAAATTTATCAAGACACGATCATGTATTATATAATAATCTTGGATTTCGTATAGCGTATTACAGAATATGACAAATTCTTGAGTTTTTATAAAAAAAAAAAAAAAAAAAAAAAAAAAAGAACCACATAATCGAACGCTGACGTCGAAAGACGATCGAAGCAGCCCAGTCATCATATTATTAAAACCGATCAACTCATCGCGTAATGGAAAATTTTTCGCGGGAAGATTGAAAGAAATTTTTTTTTTTTTCAACCTTATAAATTAATAAAAATCGTGTATAATTATATAAAAATAGTTGTCGAATCTCGAGGATCTGTGAAACTTTCTCAAATTTCTGGCTAATTATTCAGAAATCTTCTGAAAAAAAAAAAAAACTCGACTATGTTTTCAGAATTATTTTCAGGTGTTTTAATTGTCCTCCTCAGAAATCGTTGGATATTATGAAAATAAATCGAAATTGAACTCACTGTGGGCAGCAAAGCTCATGATAACATCGCTCTGATCGATAGCTCTGAGATCTTGCCCGCTAAGATCAAATTGTCCGCTATCTTCTTGACCGTTTTGATTTTTCGGTGTAGAAGAAACATTGTCCTCTAGGGTTCCTTCGCCGAGAGTATTTCTGTATATATCGAGTAAAAATTTGGGCGCAGATCGTTTGACCTGTGGTGGATGTTCCACGTTTCCTCGCGGTCTATCTGGCAGTCCTAAAAGGTTTAGTATCTCGTTTTCAACCTCGCGTCTTTCACGCTGCGTAACCACGCGGTGTATAACAGTTTGGTCGAGTCCGTTATCGACGTAAAGTCCGCTAAGACGTCCCTCGGATTCTCCGATTTTAACGATCGGCAATAACAAAAACGAGCTAACATAAAACGCCGATAAAAATCGTCTAACTAAATCGAACACAGGCCTCCACGTCTTCATCGTGGGGTCGTACAGGTCTCGCAGCCCTGCAGACGCGGCTACGCCTCCACTGTTATCACATTAAATAGAAAAGTGAAGAAAACAGAGTTTCAGGAAACAAAATGATTCAGAATCGTTATTATTATTGTTACTGTTATTGTTATTGTTATTGTTATTGTACTTGTTCGATCTTCGGCGAATTATTATTCAGATTCTGTTTATTTTTCGAAAACGCGCACAATGCAGCAGTGTGTCTTTTGTATTTAATTATTAAATTTCGTTTCTCCTTATACTTGTTCTTGGTTTTGATCTTTGATCTTTTACTCTTTTTTTTTTTTTAACGTCTCTATTTTTTCTCTCGCGATAACAACTCTGGACCGTCAGCAACGTTTCCTCGTTCGTTCACCATTTAATTCCTCGTGATCACTCCGCAGGCAATGCCAGTGCCAGTCTGCTTGTCTGGCCCGATCGCCAACCTGCCTCTCCGTATAACTTCTCGCAAGGCCTAAGACCAGTGCCGGATCAAGCTAACAACGGATCCCTATACCTCTGTCTCCGCTATAGTATCGTTCCTCTAATTCTATGTTGACATAAAATTATACAAATTTAGTTGTAATTTATCAAAGTCTTCCATTTTTTTCTTTCTTTCTTTCTTTCTTTCCACCTCGTCTCATTGATTACCAACGATTAATATATGAATCTGCTGCAGAATAAATAAATTTCGTCCAAAAAATTCGCTCATCCATCTGTATATTTTCTTTTCTCATTTCCGCGAGAAAAACAGTTCGTAGAAATAATTGTTGATAAAATAAACGAAAAGAGAAAAAAAAAAAAACGTTCCTGTTTTGAAATTATTACGGCCCTGTCGACTGGAGAGTCCGCGATGTGTAGTACATACATATCAACGTATATGAAAGACAAATACCACTCGTATACCTATACATATACAGGAGGACGAGAAGATTCTCCTGCCGAAGAAGTCCGTGCTGCAGCAAGCAACAGACGAAGAGATGAGAAATAGAGGGGCGAAAGATGAAGGTATATGGAGAGAGTGAATGATGAAGCTACGAAGCGAAAAGTTTATACGAGGCAAAGAGGTGGGAGCCAGTAGGTAGGTAGGTATGTATGAGGAGGAGCACCGTGTGCTCACGTGTAAGAAATAACAAATACGATAAATAAGAAGAAATATAAGGTATATAAAGTCAGTAAGAGAAATATAAACGCCCGCAGGCAAATTCCCCGCGACTATACGAGTCTCGTATACATATAACCATCCGTAATATGTAATATGTATAAGTCAAGTTAAACGCTGCGATAGATCGAACTATAGTATATCCATAATATCTGCGGGTATTACAAATATTTGAGAATCGTTAAAACACGCGGCTCCCGAAGTATTCAGCCGAAATTAAGATGCGCTTATTTATCTAAAATCTTGTCTATATATATATATATATATATATATAGACAAGATAAATATATATATATATATATATATAGGTATACACATATAGGTATATACATAGATTTGATATTAACGAGGTAATAAATATATCTCTTTGACTTTACTGAACACAACGCGTGTATATTATTACCCGACTATATTATATCGCGCCGCCGTAAAGTCTGCCAATAATTTTCTTCTATCTGTGTATTTGTTTATTTATTTGTTCACTCATCCACTCATCCTCAACGGCATTTGTACGACTCGTTTTAACATCAACATCAACATCATCATACGAACTAATGCCACCGGACTGTTTGCCTTGCTCTGCCTTGCCTTTCCTTCGCTCTCGCGCCCAACGACACACAAAAATGTTAAAAATTATTTAGACCGGTTTTACTTGACCCGTTCATCGTTGACTACTGTTTATTTTTATTGTTTCGTCATCCACAGGGTTCTCGAATATTACTTTGAGTTTTTGAATACTAAATTCCCGAAAACTTTTTATTTTCGAAGATAAAAAAAAGTTTTATTACTCTTTCCTTTTCGTCGGAATTTTCTTATCATTATTGTAATTGAAAAATCACTGGAAATGTCTGGTGCCAGGAAATTTTTAAATAATTCAACATATGATTCAGAATAATCAATCGAATGTATGAAAACTTTGTTTCATTCTTATTTGTTCCAGGTAGTAATTAAATTGAAGAAAAATATTAGGTACTTACCATCAGAAAAGAAATCCGCATAGGACACAAACAAAACGGAACGGTAAAGGTTTTTGGAAAACATTATTTTCCATAGATAAATTAATCTTCCATATTTATGTGTATTTTATTTGCCGTTTATTGAATAAAACTCGTCTTAAATCTGGCTTATTCTTTTTCTTTTCTATTTCATATTCCATCGTCAATAGAAATGAAAAATTTGTAATTGAATGAATGATGAAAAATACGTTTTGAAAATTAAGAAAAATGCTAACTTTGTTATTATTTATTGATTTGATTAATTAATTAATTAATTACTTAATTGATTAATGGTTATTATCATTTCGTTTTAATGATTTTATTACGCTTATATTGCTTACAGTAATAATTAGCTTACTTCTTAATAAACAGATGATAAAATGATGATTTAAATCAACTTTAAGGGCTTCACTTTGCCTGATACCGTATGTTTTTCACTTAACATACTTTTCCATGAATTTACGATGAAACTCGCTTCTCAAAGAGTCGTTTATGAACACATCTCTCTTTTTCTCTGGCTCTGAACGCGCACAATTTTTAAAAACCACATCGTCGTCCCAACGCCTCCTAACTTTCATATCCGTGCGTCCAGGCTGAGCCGCGTAATTCAACAACGGATTACCTGACAAAATATTCTCCATTCTAATACGCTCTTCTTCTTGTCTTTTCTCTATTTCCTGAATATCAAAAAAGAAATAAATCTTATTAGTCTTCTAATCTAAAAATAATCTAATACAAGAGTTAAAAAAAGGAAATTAACGAAATTTAAAAAAAGAATCTCCAAAAGAGTTTGAAAAATTACTCTTTTTTTTTTTTTTTACTTTTTTTGCTTGTTCAGCTGCTCTTTCTTTCTTTATGCGTTGAAGTTCGGCTAATAAAGCGACAGTGTCATCTTGGTCGCTATCAGAGTCAGATTCGTCTTCGTCCAAAGGATCGTCGGCGTCTAAACTTGCCGCTGGTACTTGATCGATCTTTTGTCTTTTAGCCGCTATCGCCGAAGCTTCGCGATTTGCTGGTTCTATCATACGTCGGTTAGAAGTCTTGTCTTTTTCCCGCTCGCGTTCATCCAAATCCTTGCGGAAATCACGGCTACGCAATTCCTCGGTGGTTCCTTGGCCATATTCTCTACGAATTGAAGAAAAAATAATTGAGAGTTCAAGTTAGGTTAGGTTGTCGAGTTTCGATGCGTAATAAAAATACTACATGCATGTATTTGAAATGACGGTAACTAATGCGTGAAGTAAAAAAAAAGTGATATTACTTGCCTGTATTTGAGTTTCGTGTGACCCGGTAAATCCCTGCTCGAATATTGCTTAGATATAGCGCTAAGATCCTTTTCTCCGCGTCCTTGGCCACCGCGGGCTGGCTCAAAGGTCGGCCTCGCAGCTGTTGTCATTATAAGACAAAGAAACTACGAGGATAATTCAAAAGATACGAACCACTTGTTTCTATAAATTTTGCTACACGATAATTATCAATTGCTATGTTGTTTAATTATTTATTCATCAGCTACACGGGGACGATCAGGGACGATTCGTTTCGTGTAATATTTTGACAGATTCTCTACCGCAAACTACACAGAATACGAACAGACGATGAACCACGATGAAAATTTGAACGACGAACTCAATTCGCACAATCGTAAACTACGAAAAACATGAACAGACGGTAAACTCGAGTGATTCTTAAATTTCTCGAGTTGCTCTAGCGGCAAGATCCCGCTCTACCATATCATTGTAGAAGAGAGAGAAAACAAAGAAATATATAAGAATAGAAAAGGCGGGTTGGCAAGAATCAACATCGATCAACATGGCGCCCGTTGACAGTACTCCGGCGAGTAACATGGCTGGTTTTGAATTAATATGTTCGTTAAAATCGAACGATTTAATACCGGTTCATAAATATAAATCGTCAAATACCGGTCTGACCGTAATTATAGCTGAGGTTGACGGCCCGGTTGTGAACGGCTACTTCTGTTTGGGTACGTTTAAAAGGCCTGCACAAATCTAACCTCACTTTGCTTAGTTTATTTTCCTTTTTTTTTCATTTCACGATCAGCCATATTCTCCCTCCCACATATTTCTCGGACCTCTACTGTCATTATTTTCACGTCGCAAATATCTACAAATAATAAATAAACAATTAATAATTAACAATGAATGAAAAACCGAACAAATTTCATTCAATATTTTTCGCTTTTTTCGCGATTTATTATTCAAGCTACGGAGGCGTACGACGATGACGGTCTACCCCACACCTTGGAACACCTCATCTTTTTGGGCAGCGAAAAATATCCTTACAAAGGTGTCCTAGACTTGTTAGCCAACAGATGTTTGGCTTCTGGTACAAACGCATGGACGGATACCGACCATACTTGTTATACTATGACAACCGCTGGCAGCGAAGGATTCCTTTCTTTATTGCCAATATTTCTCGAGCATATCCTATACCCCACTTTGACGGTGAGAACAAAGCGGTCGAATTATCGCTGTGTCTCCTATATCTTGTTCTTTTCATTTGAGTATCAGATCCCAGCTGAATAATTGGGATCGCAGAGGTAGAAGATTTGAGTGATATTCTTATATGTTGGTATCTTCATTTCAAGGATTCTGGATTTATAACCGAGGTTCATCATGTGACTGGAGAAGGCGAGGACGCCGGTGTAGTTTACTGCGAAATGCAGGGCAGGGAGAATAGCGGGGAATCTTTGGCACATATTGCATTAACTAGAGCTATTTATCCCGGACGTTGTGGATACAAGTCTGAAACTGCAGGTATATTAAATATAATAAGTCTAGGGTGTAGGTCTACTACTTTGAGAAAAGTTCTGACCCAGATACTGAACTCTGACTCTTTTTCCCCAGGTATTATGAAGAACCTGAGAGAAAGCACTAACAACGATAAAGTCAGAAAATATCACAAGGAATTCTACAGGCCTGAAAATTTGACCGTTATTATAACTGGTCAGGTGAAACACGCGGATGTTTTCAAGGCTCTACAACCACTCGAGCAAAAGATAATCTCGAAGGCGAGTAGCCATTCTTGTAGAAATTCTTTTAGAAATAATATTCCGATAAAAGAACAAAAAACTGTAACTTTGTGTTTATCGATTAAAAAAATATCTTTCAACTCGCATGAAATAATAATTTTATTTTTCTACTTTTCAGGGGGATAGAGGACCTTATACAAGGCCTTGGCAGAGTGCGGTGCCACCTTTGACCGAGAGTGTAGATACCGACGTATATTATCCGTGTGACGACGAGGATAATGGTTTGGTATTCGCAGGCTGGCGGGGGCCTTCGGCAGTTACGGAATTGTACGATTTAACGGGTTGTTCTATACTGTTGAAATACTTGACCGATAATTCGGTTAGCCCATTGCAGAAAGAGTTTGTTGAAATAAACGACCCTTATGCAAGTAAAGTCGGTTATTCATTGGCCGAAAATTCCGAGGCGATGTTATACTTGACTTTTGAAAATGTACCTAAAGCAAAGATACCTCTGGTCAAAGACCACCTTGTTAATATATTAAACAATCTTGCTAACGAGAGTAACGGAATAGATATGAAAAGGCTAACCACCGTGATACATAGACACATGCTAGAGACTTTGAGCAACTTGGAAAACAGTCCACACGACTCTGTGGCGTTCATGGTTATCGGAGATCTTCTTTATGGGCGAAATAAAGAAGACGTAAGTCAAAGTCTTGCCTAGTTTCAAGCAGAAATCCAAAGGAGTATCGAGTTATGGTAAAAAAAAAAAACTTTTCTCATGTGTTCAAAATATAGCTGAACAACAGATTGAACCAAATAGAAGACCTCAAGAAGCTCGGACAGGAACCTGCGTCATACTGGATCAATCTGTTGAAGAAATTCTTGATCGAAGCACCCATCGTAGTTGTGAGGGGATTTCCTAGCCAGGAAAAGCAGCTAGAGATGGGAGTTAGCGAGAGAAAGAGAGTCGAGCAGCAAATAGCGACTTTGGGTAAAGAGGGCCTACAAAATAAAGAGCAGGAGTTACAGGAGGCGATGACTCTGAACGAGGTAAAGCTGAGGGAGAATAATTGTTCCGTTTTCATAATGTTACAATTACTATAAAGAACTGGTTTTTTTTTTTTCCATCATTTCAGAGGCCCATTCCGGACGAGATGTTAACATCAGTCCCTATCCCTAGCACAGACTCGATAAACTTTCATCACATAAAAAGTTATACCTCAGATACTGCCGAGCAGCATCCGAAATTGAACGTCAACAATTTGCCCTTGTTTACATACCTCGATCACGTCAATACAAACTTTGTCTATGTAAGTCGGAATGCTAACAGAATGATAAAAAAGAGAAAATAAAACGAAAGAGACTTGTCTAATTTTCAGATGTTTGTGATCATGGATACCTCTGGAATATCGAGGGAGCTAAGGCCATACATTCCGCTGCTTCTGGAAGCAATATTAGAATGTCCGGTGAAAAGAGGCGATACTTTGATTCCCTATGAACAAGTAGTTGCAGAACTTGAAGGAGACACTATAGCGACCAGCACTAGAATAGGGTTCGATAGTACCGCCAGATTTTCATGCGGAGCTTATAGCCACAGCGCTAATTTCATGTTGCAAGTAAGCTGAAGAATCGATGAGCTTTTTGGGTACCTGTTTAAAAAACTGTTACTTCATTGGGTGACCTATGTTCTAGCTTGAGCCAGCGAAATACGCCAAAGGAATTCAGTGGATCAGGGAACTTCTTTACGAAACTGAACTCACTCCGGAAAGGTTGCGAATCATTGCTGCTAAGATAGTTAACGACGTTGCGCAGGTAAAGAGAAAGGGAAACAAGGTCGTCGGGGATCTTATGAAAGGCCTTATCTACAGTAAAGGTAAGTGGAAAATATGTTCTTATTTTATTTTCATATGTGGTTTTGTTGCAAGATTGAATTTAATGATATACATTCATTACAGACAGTAATCACTTCACATCGAGCATGTTGCGCCAGCATAAGTTCCTTGGGCAGATGATAGAGCGTTTAAATGATGTCAAAACGCAGAAAGAAGTATTGGAAGAGATTGAATCGGTGAGAAAACTATTGACCACACCGAAGAACATGGTCTTATACATGGCAGTTAATGTGGATAAGCTGGCCGCTCATATCCCGGAAATTTACGAACCTTGGGACGTCTTGTTACCCGAAAAAAGCCTTTCTTCTAAGTCCAAGTACGCCGGAGAAAACGTCCTTAAATCTTTAAACCAAAACGTCTCTAAACATCTTTTAAATCAAAATCAAAAATGCCAGTCAATTGATTTCACTTTTGTATTCACACAGATTAAACGTCACTCAAGATTGGGCTCTAATGATACCACCCGTTGACGAACCAACTAGTAGCTGCGTTACTGGTCTCGGATGCATAGAATCCGCATTCTTCTGTCAATGCAGTTCTTCTGTTAAAGATTTCCAGAGCCCTGATCTCGCCCCGTTACTAGTATTTCTACAATACCTAACACAGCTTGAGGTGAGACGATTCAGAGAAAATTTACTTCTTCGAAATCGAATATCTTTTGGCTACTAATTAATTGATTTTGGTTCAGGGTCCAATGTGGAGGCAAATTAGAGGCCAGGGTTTGTCCTACGGATACAATATATACCCGAGACCAAACGAGGGGCTTTTATACCTGACCTTTTACAGAGCTACAAACATAGTGGCTGCTTATAAGGAGGCGAAATCTATAGTGGTAACAATAATTATAAGATTATGGAACAACATGAATGGGGATGAAATTTACCACCGATTATTTTATTCCAGGAGAATCAATTGGCGGGTGCTAAATGGGAACAGGCTTTATTCGAGTCTGCCAAGTCTTCGTTGATATTCGAAATAATAGAGAGAGAAAAGAGCGTGGGAGACATGGTGGCTCAGTCTCTTTTATCCTATTTTAAAAACGTTTCGCACGACTATAACAGACGCATGGTACAATACATATCGGCAGTTACTGTTGAGGATATGAGCCGCATCGGGCCTAAATATATTAAGCCATTATTTGACCCTAAGAAATGTAAAACAACGATCGTATGCCATCCTTCGAAAGCGACCGAGATAGCCGAGGGTTTTACTGAGTGAGTTGCAAAGACACATAAAAGATTCGAAGATTGATGAATTGATTAGATAGAAAAAGAAGAAGAATAATACTTTTGGTATATTAATTTGTGTTTCAGGTTCAATCACGATTTGAAGGTTTACAACGCGCTGGAAGAGAGTTATCTCAATGTTTGGTAGACCGATGAATATAAAATGACCAAGCTGGCTGCGGCTTTTGCTTGTTATTTTCACTGATTCACGTTCATCGTTGCCCTTGGAAATACGAAAAAGTGAAGAAAATAAAATGCAAAACAAACATCTATTTACTGCTTTATTATAATGATATTAAATGTTTTACGTTGTAATTGCTGGTCAAAGTTCATTATGTATGATAATCAAGCTGCTGCCTGCCTGTGTTTCAAATATCATGTGGTTCATTCAAATAAACGAGGAAATAGCTTTATAATACATACGCAAATGTATCATTATTTCTATTGTTATTATTATTATTTCTATTACTATTATTATATTATTATTATGATTATTATTATTATTATTATTATTATTATTATTATCATTATCATTATTATTATTATTATTATTATTATTATTATTGCCGACGGAGATTTGTTCAGATATTATATTTTGTGGGTTTTTTTTTTTTTTTTTTTTTTTTCTCATAAATCGGATAAAAACATGTAATAGCATAATTAATTCATTCGCATCTAAATAGTGATCCAACGATATAAATATATTATGATGTATGAATATTGTAGTGTTTGAAATGAAACGTTTCATTTTTTTTTATTTTTTATTTTTTTTTCAATACTAAATTAAATAAATCTATATCCTTCAAAATCTCAAATTCTATGTGTATACAGTCGTTATTACTATTCTCCTTTTTTCTAAGATCCTGAAAAAAATTGTAGAGCATAAAAATATCGAGAGTGAACAATAAATATCTAATCGTGACGATAGAGATGGATGAGAAAGGGAATGTAAATAAGTATGGATATGGAAATAATTTTTTTCGAATCACTGAGTATACTGTTATAAAACGTTTTATTGCGTTAATTTTTTGTACAGCAGATTACTAGTATTTTGAACTACAATTTAAGGATATTATAAAAGAATCACCGGATTTTGTCTTTATGTAGTTCTCATCTATACCGATGAAAAAGCAGCATATTTTAGCTTTGCGTTTCAGGTGTTTTTATGACTTTTGTGTCTAGAGTTGAAAAAAAAAAAAAAAAAAAATCGCGGTTACGACGTTCTGTCTTTACCTTTTTCCTTTATTTTTCTTATACATTGTAATGGAAGAACGACGTATTCACCCAACATACGACCTTTTGCTTTTACATAGTGGATCTCGTAATTTTCCATTGATCTATACGTTTGGATTATTTTTAGAGCGAATGGCGTGAAAAAAAACAAACTATACGACCTTTTGCCACTTAAATTACGTTTTTGCCGCTTACGACCTTATGCCATTAGACACGCGATATATAAACATATCGTAATTAAAATTCAAAAATTCGAATTTACATTATACTAGTTATTATAGTAAATATAGGTATACGACGTTATTATTTGATGAACGCGGTTCGCTGAACTATAGTTACCTATATGTGAAATTTGCTCTCTATAACTAAATTCGATTAAATATTTATTATAGTATATATTGTAACGCAGTTTTTTATTAGGCGAGGAAAACCTAAATTTTACTCCGCTGCAATTCGGCACTCTTCCGTGTTAATTATTAAACTTACTGAATGTTGGGCGCCAGACGCTCCTGCGTCATTTCGATACGATACCATAAGACAAATTAAATAAAGCCAAAAATCTACGGGAATGCGACGAGCGATAACTCGACTTGCTCAGATAACAAAGCCTTGGATAGAGGGGCAGAGGGGTACACCATAAAAACAATATTATTTCATTGAGAATATTTGAGAGCACATCAATCAATTATTTATTAATTGCATCAGATAATAAAGCGAGATCAGTACAGAATTATAAGTTTTATACGACAGTTTGTTACGATAGACTCATTATTCACGATAGAATTTACTTGATTACGATACGATTGACTCGAGGATGTGTCAGAGTTGACTCGATATAAAACTAATTATTTAGACTCCAGACTTGGTATCACAGAGCGATACATCGTACCCAAATGCAAAGTTATTCATAACCCATCCTTAAATCAACGTACTAAGCTTGAAATATTAAATTATGAAAATCAGTAACAAACTCTACAGATTCCCTATCAATTAATTAGCTACGCTTAGCTATTCGATTTACGATATAATTCGAGATCTACTGCTAAATAGAGACCCACACGGTCATTCGAAAGACGCGAATCACAAGTTCAACGATAACAGATTAATTCGGAATATTATTGGATCTTTAACTAAATTCTGACGATACTAGATCGATAATTACGATACTAAATTATCCAAAAGACATTAACTTTACTGAACCGTACTTGATTTTACAGACGGTAATAAATTATATAACAGACCGTACTCAATGAGATTGACTCAATATTAACAGACTTAATTATAACAAAATAAACTATAACAAACTAAACTATAATAAACTATACAATAACGCGAGGCTAAGCCTACGCGGCTATTTTCGCTCATGCAGGGTACCTACTCCAGGAAAGGTAATTTTCTACAGTATTTCATGCACAATATTATTCTAACATATTAAATCAGCAATATAAGCCATACGAGAAGTGATAAGCAATTATCAATCAATATTAGGCAATAAACATGAGGTTGAAGTTCGTAACGTTAACGCAACAAAATATTCGCCACAAAATTCTCAAATTCAAGGCTCGAACGTTTCAAACGTATTAAGAACGGTGCATAATTCCTAAAATTGTGTGAAACATGTGTATCTCGCATAATTTACAATTCTAACAACATTTGAATCACGAAATATTGCATTTCTTCAACGAATATTCTGTTAAGTTAACGTTACGAACTTCAACCTCATCAATAAACAATAAATTATAGCCAAAAAGCACTCAAAGATCTACGTAACTCAGCCAGACTCGAGGTTGTTCGATAAATTAACAGACTAAATACGAAAGACGAGCTTCATAGCTCAATAGACAAATTAATTATTCATACTTTTATCAGAACGACCTCGTGTCTTCACAGAAAGAATTACCTTGCAGATTAGTGAGATCACGTGTCATATCGATAGTTGTTTTATACGGGTTGAAAAATAAAAATAAATCTAAATTTTTTTCAAAATTGAACTAGCTCTAGCTAAATATATTAGCTAAATATATTAGCTCTAGCTAAAACAAAGTTGACTTTTTAAATTTGGTGAAAGGTCATCTTGGTAGAGAATTTAATTCCTTGCAAAACCATCCCAGGTAGCAATTTTCAAAAAGTCATCCAAAAGCTATCTAAAGGATGCCTAATGTCCGTCTGGAAGTTAACTATAAGTTGTCAAGTGTCTGGAAGTTATCTTTCAGGAAGGTCGTTTAGCTTTAAGGCATCTTCCAGACGGACATTAGGCATCCTTTAGATAGCTTTTGTATGACTTATTGAAAATTGCTACCTGGGATACCAAGGTTTTATTTTTATCTGTTATATTTAATTGTTTTTAAAAAGAAAACTAGCGGAAAAAAAAAGTTTTTCATCGAAAATTCTTATTTTTGCGAGCGCTAACTGAAAAATGAAGATAGAGGGCTGAAATTTTGCAACAATTTTTTTTTTTTTTTTTTTTTTTTTCGTGACCGACAACATAATTTTCATATGGGACCGAAAAAAAAAAAGTCGTTTTATTTGGCACAGTCTATTATATATTAACTGCTCACAATTTATTGAAGTCAGACTTAAGGTTGTAAATTTTGAAATGTAGTGAAGCCACCCTTTTATGAACTCAATAATTTTTCAGATAAAAAAAAAAAAAAAAACGCTGTGGCTATTGCATCATTGCGAAAAAAAATAATTGTGGTACCATTAGACTGACCACTATCCACAGAACATCTCTGTTATAATCTCAAAAATACCGTTAGCCAATGTAGGTTTGTCAATACAGCATATCAACACTCACTCACAGAATCTTCATATGTTTTTTTTTTTTTTTTTCCCCAATCTTATATGGAAAACAGTGGATCCACATAACAGAAACTCCTACATGGATCTAAACGAACCTTTGAACAAGATATATTGCTTGCTTAACCTTGTAGAATATAAAAACTAGCCTAGCTTAACTATAATCAATACGTAAATCCTAAATACGTATACGTAAATACTCAGAAATCATATACAGAGGTAACCGCGTGACTTAATCTCCTGACACCGTAGCCAATCAGAGTAGCTGTATGAATTTTGAATTCGAAACGCAAACTGACAACCGCCAGTACTCAGTAGTCAAGTGTGTGCTGTCGGCGAGACAAGTTGAACTCGTAAAGTAAAAAAGAAAAGAATTGATTAGTTTCGTTTTCGGCCGTTATTCGACTGATTAAAAGAAAAAAAAAAAAAAAAAAAAAAAAAGTTCCATTTCCGTTAATGATATGGCTTCCAACACAACAGGATCAGACAATGTAAAAGTAGCGATTCAAGTCAGACCTCTCATCCAACGTGAAAAGGACGAGAATCGGTCCATAAAATGGGAGATTCAAGAAAATCGGATACATTGTACCGATCCGCATTTTATACGGCGCCCCGAATATTCTCACGTTTTCGGTAAAAATTCAATAATCAGTTACTCCCATTATTATAGAGATATGACTCCGAAATCTTTACAAGCTAACTTGGAAATAAAATTTTTCTTTTACGCGATCTGATTTGCTGCAGCTTCCATTTTTCAATCCTTCTTATTCTAGACATTATCGCCAGAACCCATCGCTTCAATTTCATTAAATGAATCTCTTTCTTATACCATCTTCGTTCTACAAGAGGGGAAAGAAAAGAGAGGATGAAAAAAAATGAGAAAAAAAATTTACCCATAGTATATTGTGTATCAAGGAGGCAAAATAGGTCTTCTAATGCCGAGCGTATATTTGCAATACGAGTCGTAGACGAGTCGTAGACGAAATAAATTAGCATATGGGGACGCAGCGCTGTACAGCTATGCAATCGTACAATTCGGAGCTTATGAAATGTGAGTAAAATAAAATAGAATCTAATCTAAAATAAAATAAAATCTATATCCTTCAAAATCTCAAATTCTATGTGTATACAGTAGGGTGTTTCACTTTTTTTTTTTTTTTTTTTTTTTTCGGGATCTCACTCCCTCAAAGTGAGTGAAAGCGCTTCTGAAGTGAAAAAAAACTAGATTCTAAGTTAGATTACAAACTAGTTTAACCCTTTGAGGGGCACATTTTTCTATTGAACAAATTTTCAAAGTCATAGGTCCATATAAAGAGTGCAAAAATGGATTAGAAAAGTTAAGTAAACTCAAATGAAGCAGGTGGGACGTATACGTCCCACTGCCCCTCAAAGGGTTAAGAAGGGTAAAATCGAATTTCGATCGGGCCACCCCTTAAAGTGGTTCGAAATAATTAAAAAAAAATGTTCAATTTTTTCAATTTTTTTCGTCCATATTTACCCACCCCTAGAAAACCTTACTATTTCCTATAAGACAAGCATTGATTTTTTCAGTTTTTTAATCAAAAATGCGTACTGGGTCTGAAAAGAATCGTAAAAAAATTTCTGAAAAAGCAAAATGGAGGTGAATTCGTCCACTTTTCAAAATTTCAATTTACATTAGCGATCAGACTTTACCGAAGCATTTTACGTGAAATCGGAGGAATAGGGAGATGAAAATTATTTCGGGTTTTCATAGAATTGATGAAATCACACATGTGAGTATATTTGGAAATAGTTGTACTACGTTTTCGCATATATTTGTGTATCTTTTTTTTTCTGTGTGAGCACTGACCTATTACCACGCCTGTTAGCTCATTCTTTCGATACAGTTGGCAGATTATGAAAACAATAACAGACGACCGACTTTGGCGTTTGACCAGATTAGCTAGGTGTGCGTAGATAATGAGACTGTATGCGTTGTTTTTCGGCTTTGGAAAGGGGATGACAAAGGTCGAGCGGTTTCTATTCCGTTACCTTTGATTAGTCACCGTTAAGATGGAATCGTAAGTGGATCAAATTTTAAAAGCTAGCAATTAATTTGTTGTCATACATTTTAATTTATATCCGTTTATAGGTAAAGTGTTATAAATTGTTTTCTTCTATTTCAGTCTTGCAAATTTTCAAGCCGAACAAGAGGGGTGGAGCACCTCTATGCTCCACACCAGAATAAAGCTGCTGCAATCGCAGCTGGAATTAAAAGACGTGAGTCAAATTATATTTATTAATAACGTACAGGGTCACAGCTTAGCCGAGTTGAGGAGGTTCGAGCGAATCTCAAGTAAAACGAATATTCCTGGTTCAAGATTTGAAACTATAATAATATAGTATAAATATTTATCTGAATGAATACTTTTTGGAGTAAATTCTAAAAATTTGAAAACGATCCACCATCTAGTTTCTTAGAAGAATATAGTTTTTCAAGGTTCTGATATATACCCATACTCTTATGGCTGACAAGCTACCGTCATGACTTTTTTTTTTTTATTATTATTATCAATATCAATCCGCCAAGTTTGAGGAATAACAAACCGCATGTAATAAACTTGAATACTTATAAAATATTATAACATATCGACAATAGCCATACCGTTACCGTTGTAATTAATTAAATAATTAAAGTTATGAACTTCATTATTTTTAATCTCGTTTATCGAAAGTAATACATAGTATATATATTTTACCGAAAGTTTGGCAACGTCGCGGAAGCAGCTGCGAGAACAGAGAAAGATAGAGAAATACAATGAAAAAGAGAGACGGGATGAGAAATTAATTTTTCGCGCATTATAACATTATTTTTCCATTTTGCTACATTTTTTTCACAAATGTTTCCCTCTATATCTGCAATGCATGTTCATTGTTCATCCAAATGTCTCATACATAATATACGCATACACGTTTATACGAAAACACACTAGCGCACTGTCGCCACATCTTTATTATCGCAAACCATATGAGCGATATGAGTAAAAAATAACGAAGTCATTTCATTTTTCACTTTCTTTTATTGAATAAGTAACAATTATCAATTTATAAATTCGTTATATTATTCTAAATAAAAATAATGAATGTTCATAACTTTGAGAAGAATTGAGTACGCGAGTATATTCTTCACTTATATAGTCTACGAGAAACATGCCTAAAGAGGTTTGAGAAGTGTGCTTTGAAATGAAAAATGCAGTTAAAGTTTTTCAAAAAATCAAAGGTTCCGTGGATTTCCCCTGCATATATCTGCACCGATCTCTAACTCGAAAATCACTCGGCCGAGTTCTTTACATCCACAACTTCACATTCAATATTAATAATGTGTTCTTTCTTCTAATTTTTTTCAGGACGTAATAGCTGCGCAGGCCGCGAGGATTGCCGAGCAGGCGGAAACCATACAAAAATTGTAAGTTTCTAAATTCGGAATAACAATTTTGTGGTATTTCATTTTAATAATTTGGCTGTCTGTTATTTGTGTTACAGACATTTGTATATACAAAAAATTAAAAAAAAGAAGGAGGTGGTGGAGGTGGCGGAGGAGAAGGAGGTGGAGGTGGTGGCGGCAGCGGCAGCGACGAAGGAGCCCGACCTATTGGCGGTGCCACCTGCCGCTGAGAAGTCGGGAACCAAGAGGACCCCGGAGTAAGTAAAGCCTCAATTAACCTCCCTCCGAGCGATGTCTATAATAACTGAAGTTGAACTAATATTTCGTATAATATTTCACGATAATATCACCTGGTACAACTGTTAGATCATGAAAACAATAACAGACGACTGACTCCGACGTTTGACGAGATTAGCTAGGTATGAGACTGAGACTGTAGAGATAAGAGACTTAGCTAGATAATGAGACTGTATGGGTGGTTTTTGGAGTGGGGGTGACGCAGGTAAAGCGGTTTCTTTTCCGTTAGCTTCATTTACTCGACCTTCAAATATCGAAGTAAGTACACATCGAATAGGATGTTCAAATTAGTATCTCGTTTGATCAATTCAGTATCGTTCTAAATTGTTCTACATTTTTGTCTGTTTTTAATAGTATCATGGACGAAATAAAAGAAACCGAAATACTACGTGCGCTTCTCCGAGAACAGATAGTGAGTCAGGTTTTATTTAACAATAACCTCCAGGGTGTGAATAAATTATTACATATTTATATGAGGCTACGGTCCTTCAATAGGAGATGAGCCAAAGGTTTAAAAAAAATAAAAAATTATATATTTATATTTAAATTCTTTTACTTGTTTTCCAGAAAAAAAATCGACGGCTGGAAAAAGAAATTGAAGAGCTGTAAGTTTCTCAATATAAAATAATAACTTTGATGTATGTCATGGTAGAAACGTAATTTTCTGTTATTTCTGTTCCAGGAGACAGCAGCTTGCGGCGGCTCGTTTAGAGGTGAAGGTGGAGGTGGCGGAGGTGGCGGAGGTGAAGACGGAGGTGGCGGAGGTGAAGGAGGAGGTGGCGGAGGTGGAGGTGGCAGAGGTAGGGGCGGCGGCGGCGACCCTAAATCCCAGACCTCAACCTGTTGAGGTGAATTCACCCATGTAAGTAAAACAGCAATTATTAACTTATATTCGGGGATACACCTGCAAAATAATTTTTTTTCGAATCACTGGGTATATACTGTCATAGAACGCTTTATTGCGTTAATTTTGTGTACAACAAATTACTATAGTATTTTGAAGTACAATTTAGGGATATAAATGAATATCCGGATTTTGTCTTTATATGTACTGCCGTGCTATAGCACAGAAGTGTTAACTTGCAATTTTACATTTGTATATACAAAAAATTAAAAAAAAGAAGGAGGTGGTGGAGGTGGCGGAGGAGAAGGAGGTGGAGGTGGTGGCGGCAGCGGCAGCGACGAAGGAGCCCGACCTATTGGCGGTGCCACCTGCCGCTGGGAAGTCGGGAACCAAGAGGACCCCGGAGTAAGTAAAGCCTCAATTAACCTCCCTCCGAGCGATGTCTATAATAACTGAAGTTGAACTAATATTTCGTATAATATTTCACGATAATATCACCTCATTAAATATTTTTGATTTCGCCATACTGTTCTGACCTATTCAAACGGGCATATCTTTACATTGGTGAAGAAAAGTTTTGAAGAGGTCAATAAGTCTACTTGTATCGTATTTTCCGATAATTTCTGAATATTCTTGAATTTCTTGACTTTTCAATGTTTCTCATCTGTTCGAAGATTGATTATATATATATGTTTTGATACGCTCTCATTAGTGCTTTATATGAATTTTGAATAACGAAAATTTCATCTCAATTTAACCCTGCGCCGGCAACGTGGGTCTTTTAAGCCTTAAAATTTAAGGCACAGTCGTTATTACAGTTACGAACGTCTTTTCAACATTTTCGCTCAAATTTAAGGCCATAAAATGAACAAAAAAAAGAATCAGACCTTTTGCACTGTAGATATAGGTTCTAAAGGCCCTCGAAGGTAAACGTGAATTTTTTCAGATTTTTAGTAGCGCTATAAAGGATTAAAAACCACGACTGGCCTTGAAAGACCCAGGTTGCCGACGGAGTTTATGAAATTACACGTTGCCCGCGCAGGGTTCAAGATTTTAGCTTCAAATATCAAAGTTTTAAAAGAGTTTGGCTCACTTTTTTTTTTTTTTATCATTTCGTGATGAATTATTGTTTGTTTTTACAATAAAAAAAGTCAATTTGAGAAATCACCGACACCCTAGCCTACATTTCCAAGGGTGCCTAGGGCCTAAGAGGATCCCAAAACGGCGCTACCTCCTCCAATATAACTTCATGATGACAAAATATTTTTTTTTTCGGCATAGGCATTGAAAAGTCACTTTTTGACGCCTGTTTTCGATCCACAAAGTGTCACTTTATACGGTTGGTTTCAGAACTACCCTATAAAGTCTTTATACAGCAGTCTGGATGCGCAGTTCGAAGTGCGCATTCCAAAGCTGCCGTATAAAGTCTTTATACGGCAGTTTCGATGCGCGGTTCGAAGTGCGCGACAGATCGCACCATAACCCCACTCTTCGTCTAGTGAATCTTAAGGTGCTTTCCTAGGGAATTCCACCAGTCCTGAAAACATCGTGAAAAAATGTGATATTAAACGGAATATCTCTGCCTGGGCACCGAAATCAATGAAACAAAATACGTCGCGCAATTCTATGTGCGACTCCGAACATGTACAGCCCAAAAAATGTTCGTTTTGCGCGAAAATAGAGAAGATATCCATGAAAAACGTATTGTTACGGAATGATTTTCATGTGAAACTCGGAAGTTTTTACTGGCACTAGCAGCGCGCCAATAACCGCCGATGGACGGCTGAGAAATTACGAATAGAATCACCACTCCGAGCTCTGTGGCTGGAACACGCGGAATGGTGGAGGAGTCACGGACAATTCGAAAAGAATTATTGTAATAGCCCTATATCCAACAAGTAGATAATCTCGAGCATCGAGAATAGAACACTCGAGTGTCCAGATTATCTTCCTGTTGCCCTCTCACCTGTGATCGTACTTTATCCATCCAAGAGATGGTCGCAGATAAGCGTAATATATCTTTTCAGAAATATGCTGTTTTGTTACGATCCGCTCGTGACAGGCGATGGAGACAATTTAAGGATAGCCAGGGTAATGGACGATGTCTTCAAGGCCATAGTGACCATGAATCCTAGTGCTGCGCCCGCTCAACGATCAGTGAGTAGAGAAACGTATTTTCGATTTATCATATTCTTGGTCATGTTAATATTGTGGTGCAGTATGGTACCAGACCGTGCCGAAAAAAAAAAAAAAAAAAAAAAAAAAATCACAAGTTCAAATGTAAAATCATAAACTTGTGTCGATGGACCGCAAAAAACCAAAAATTCAAATGTTTAACAGTTTCTAAAAAAAAAAAAAAAAATTCTCAAACATTGCGTCAAATTTGAAACTTTGAAGTGGTGTCCCCCCTTGAACCGTATATAGCCCTGGTAAATACTGGGTGCAGGCTAGCGCATTTAACGCGTGGAGCTTTCGGCGCTTGGCAGCAATTAGCTCTAAGCGAAACTCCATCGAAAATAATTCGCGAATACAAAACGACTTTCATATTTCCAGGGAAGCTGCCATTGGACGACCGTGCGTCCTTGGAGCCAGGCAAATATGTGAGCGACGAATGCATCAAAAGATACGTCCAACATTTGCAGACAGATGTGTGGCCGGAGTATCGTTTTTATTCTACGGAGTATGACGTTATTCTCCCCAGCATCTGCTCAAACCTGCAAACGCATGCGCCGTCTCTGAAATTGAGCAAAAAATGGACATTTTTCATCTACAATGTTGCGTGAGTATACCGAGTTATATACACCCAGGGGTGCGATTCCATAACTTTTATCACTGCTATCACTTTCGATAAATAAATAGATCTTCGATAAATAGATAGATCTATCTATTTATCTCCAGTAAATAGATAGATCTATCTATTTATCGAAAGTGATAGCAGTGATAAAAGTTATGGAATCGCACCCCTGTTTTTTGGGCCTCTAAACCAGACGACTGCCTTATGGTAACTCGACTACCGGAAAAAAAAGTATGAACACTTACAATTAGCAATACATTTGACAACTGATCGATTTCAACACATGCGAAAAATTAGATGAGGATCTAATCGTGTAAATTCAATGTATCAATAAGTCATTTTGCTATGCGTAATAATAGAGCCACCACGTGCCCATTCACTGGATATAGAGGTTAGATTGCCATACCGGTGAATAACCACATCTATTTCTAATGTATTAATGTATTTTTTTTGTGTGTGACAAACACGAGTGCTAAGATGTAGGGCCCCTGGCGCTATCTCTGCACTATCCTGCGCTCATTCCGAAGTCACGTGGTTCAACATCCCCTCAAAACAACAGACGCTTTGTTGAACACACGTTCATATCGTGTTGTACGATAAATTTAACACTACTAGTACTCCATACGCGTGAGTTTTAACTTTCGAATCGGCAATGCGAACGCAATATTATTACAACAGCCAGGGGCGTCGTTACGTTTTTTTCCGAGGTATGGAATTTTTATCAAGCTAGGGTGGGAGGGGGGGGGGGGGGGGGGGGGGGGGGTAGTGGCTGACTGAAAACGTAAATATTAAACCACGAATTCCTGAACCCACAAACACCATCGAGAGCAAATGAACCAGATAACCCACCCACACTACGCACGGACAACGCGTGGGTTAGGTGTTTAGCATCCGAGTTTTCCATTAATTTTTTTTTATAAAAATTTTCACTGTTGATCTGAGGTGTGGAATTCCACACCTCGAAAAAACGAGCTATGGTCGCGACCATAGCCACCATACCGGTAACGACGCCCCTGACAACAGCCGCTTGTTTAGTTTCACGAAAAACTGATCGTACCGTCACCTGACATTCGCCTGTGTATAATTGATTACAATCTTTCGCCAGTAGTCCCCCGTCAATCTCGGCTGAGCGCGTAACACGATAAACCGAATCCGAATCTGAATCAAGATTTAATGACAATTTTCTTATTTTCTACTAGGGCGGCGAAACACTGGATGCTTTGTTTCACATATTTTGACGAAAAGGATCAAAAACGGTGAGTAGTATTTGCATAGTCGATGCCCAATATGAATTTTTCAACTCCCGCGAGTTTGTCATGAAAATCATGCCGTAGCAACAATACGTATTGTTACGGAATGATTTTCATGTTAAACTCGGAAGTTTTTACTGGCACTAGCAGCGCGCCAATAACCGCCGATGGACGGCTGAGAAATTACGAATAGAATCACCACTCCGAGCTCTGTGGCTGGAACACGCGGAATGGTGGGGGAGTCACGGACAATTCGAAAAGAATTATTGTAATAGCCCTATATCCAACAAGTAGATAATCTCGAGCATCGAGAATAGAACACTCGAGTGTCCAGATTATCTTCCTGTTGCCCTCTCACCTGTGATCGTACTTTATCCATCCAAGAGATGGTCGCAGATAAGCGTAATATATCTTTTCAGAAATATGCTGTTCTGTTACGATCCGCTCGTGACAGGCGATGGGGATAATTTAAGGATCGCCAGGGTGATGGACGACGTATTCAAGGCCATACTGACGATGAATCCTCGTGCTGCGCCCGCTCAACGATCAGTGAGTAGAGAAACGTATTTTCGATTTATCATATTCTTGGTCATGTTAATATTGTGGTGCAGTATGGTACCAGACCGTGCCGAAAAAAAAAAAAAAAAAAAAAAAATCGACAATTCTTGTTTCGGTTTACACAACCCGAAACTATAGTTTACTCCGTCCTCACAGATTTCGAGATGACGCATCGGATATTTGTCTCTGTTATTCCATCGGAGCGTAAATAAAGAATTACTTTCAATCAAACAGCAAATATCCTTGTTTGAAATAATGAAATATACTCCAAACTCATATGTAGCAAATATAATGTGCTCTCTTAAAATGAATCAGTGGAATTTCACTGATTTACCAGTGGATCTCACTGATTGCCCAGTGAAATCTCACTGATTCAACCAGTAAACATAGAAGTGGGGATAATTCACTGATTCAACCAGTGAATTCCACTGTTTAAACCAGTGAGTTTTACTGGTGAATCAGAACCACTCAGAACATAACCAATATAATTATACCTACGCGCATGCGCGCGCACAGCTGATCGAGGTTCACTGGTTAAATCAGTGAACCCGGACTCACTGGTTGAATCAGTGAAATGCCACTGATTCATTTTAAGAGAGTGGTAAACTGCAGTCTTGGTAGAGCAAACCGAAATGATAAAAATTATTAGGATTCCGTGAAGAAATGTAATTTTATCATCAATGCGATGTGATATCAATCGATGTGGAGAAAAATTTCGTAACAATGGATGTATATTGTATGGGGTATTCCATGCCAACTCACCAAGGTTTTTGCTTGAAATTTTTTTTTTTTTTTCTGGTCGATACTCGCGTATGTTTTTGTACTAGCTGAAAAGAGTGTCCATAATTGATTTCAGATTCTCTCCTCAAACCGCTCAAAAGTGATGTCGTTTTTTGAAAATCGGCCTTTCCGTTCATGTGTAAAGAAAAAAAAGTTTTTCATCGAAAATTCTTATTTTTGCGAGCGCTAACTGAAAAATGAAGATAGAGGGCTGAAATTTTGCAACAATTTTTTTTTTTTTTTTTTTTTTTTCGTGACCGACAACATAATTTTCATATGGGACCGAAAAAAAAAAAAGTCGTTTTATTTGGCACAGTCTATTATATATTAACTGCTCACAATTTATTGAAGTCAGACTTAAGGTTGTAAATTTTGAAATGTAGTGAAGCCACCCTTTTATGAACTCAATAATTTTTCAGATAAAAAAAAAAAAAAATGCTGTGGCTATTGCATCATTGCAAAAAAAAATAATTGTGGTACCATTAGACTGACCACTATCCACAGAACATCTCTGTTATAATCTCAAAAATACCGTTAGCCAATGTAGGTTTGTCAATACAGCATATCAACACTCACTCACAGAATCAGCATGTTTTTTTTTTTTTTTTCCCCAATCTTATATGGAAAACAGTGGATCAACATAACAGAAACTCCTACATGGATCTAAACGAACCTTTGAACTGTGAACAAGATATATTGCTTGCTTGACCTTGTAGAATACAAAAACTAGCCTAACTTAACTATATAATCAATACGTAAATCCTAAATCATCGCTATACCATATTTCAATACTCAGAAATCATATACAGAGGTAACCGCGTGACTTAATTCCCTGACACCGTAGCCAATCAGAGTAGCTGTATGAAGTTTGAATTTGGAACGCAAACTGACAACCACCAGTAGTCAAGTGTGTGCTGTTGGGGAGTAAGGAGCTGATGTGCTGTGGATTCAGCGTATAAAGTAAAAAAAGAGAATAAAGATTGAAACGGACATAAAAATGAACCCTTCAAATGTGTCAAACAATATTACAGTAGCAATTAAAGTGAGACCCCTCATCAAACAGGAAAAGGACCAGAATCTATCGACGCAATGGGAGGTTTAAGGAAACCGCATACATTGTACCGATCCGAATATTAAACGGCGTGGCGAATATTCTCACGTTTTCGGTAAAAATTCAATAATCAGTGACTCCCATTATTATAGAGATATGACTTAATCCTTAATCCTTCTTATTCTAGACATTATCGCCAGAACCCATCGCTTCAATTTCATTAAATAAATCTCTTTCTTATACCATCTTCGTTCTACAAGAGGGGAAAGAAAAGAGAGGATGAAAAAAAATGAGAAATAAAATTTAACCAAATATTTTATTTCACTCATTATTTTACTTGGAAATTAAGAAAAAAATCTTTCAGACCACGTATTCGATACGGAAAAAAAAACTGCCGATGTCTACCAACGTATGGTGAGACCAATGGTGGAGGCAGCTGTGAATGCCATTAACGGCACCATTATAGGATACGGCCAGACCACGTCCGGCAAAACATATACCATGATTGGCACGACGGATGAGCCAGGGATTATACCCCTGGCCGTTCAAGATTTGTTTGATGTCATCGGTCGTAATACGACCCGTGATTTTACGTTACGGTAAATTATCAACGTCTATAATTATTAATTTAGAATATTGGGCTGATTTTATTCAATACTTGATCATATATAAAACAAAACGCTAGTCGTTGTTATTAGCGACAGAATTTGGCTACTTTGTATTTACTAGGAAATTCGATTATCAACATCAAAGTAAAGTTAGTAATCAAGAAATTGGGATAAAATATTTGAATGGAAGTGCTAGACTGCAAACAACACAAAAATTATGATTATTTATGTTGTTTTCAGAGTAGCATACCTAGAAAATTATAAAACAAAGGTAATCGATCTTCTCAATACGAACATTACGGAATTGATGATAATGGAAGACAAAAATAAGAAATCCGTACACGTGCCATGCGTGGAGGTGGTGGGAAAATCCCCAGAACATATATTAAACATTTTAGAGTTGGGGAATAAAAAACGAAAAGTGAGAAAAACCTCGTTGAATCACCGGAGCAGCAGAAGCCACACGATTTTCAGAATTGTAAATATATGCATAAATATACTGATATTCATTCAATTATCAACTATCTAATTTTTGCATAGCTCTTATAATACTTTTAGAACATTTAGAAATTAAATAATTTAATAATATGGAAACAAATGACGCAGATATCTACAACGCTATCGCAAAACCTATGGTAGACGCAGCCGTTAACGCATATAACGGCACAATAATTGCATACGGCCAGACCACGTCCGGCAAAACGTATACTATGATTGGCACGACGGATGAGCCAGGGATTATACCCCTGGCCGTTCAAGATTTGTTTGATGTCATCGGTCGTAATACGACCCGTGATTTTACGTTACGGTAAATTATCAACGTCTATAATTATTAATTTAGAATATTGGGCTGATTTTATTCAATACTTGATCATATATAAAACAAAACGCTAGTCGTTGTTATTAGCGACAGAATTTGGCTACTTTGTATTTACTAGGAAATTCGATTATCAACATCAAAGTAAAGTTAGTAATCAAGAAATTGGGATAAAATATTTGAATGGAAGTGCTAGACTGCAAACAACACAAAAATTATGATTATTTATGTTGTTTTCAGAGTATCATACCTCGAAAATTATAAAACCAAAATAATTGATCTTTTAAAAACGGGAGCCACGGATGTGGCGATAATGGAGGACGCAGCTAAAAATGTGCATGTACCATGCGTCAAAGTGGATGTGAAATCCCCAACGCATGCAATGCGGGTGTTAAATGCAGGCACGAAAAAAAAAAAGATTTTTTCCACTATGATGAATAAAACCAGCAGCAGGAGCCACACCATCTTTGGCATTGTAAATATGCATAAATATACTGATATTCATTCAATTAATAACTATATAATTTTTGCATAGCTCTTATAATACTTTTAGAACATTTACAAAAATTAAAAAACTAAACTTTTCTTTCGCAGAATCTAATCCGATATTTAAAATTCTTTTATTTATAGACCATTCAGAGCGTCAGTTTAGAAGAGGATCAACCAGTGCAGATCTCCCAGCTAAACTTCGTTGATTTAGCAGGATCAGAACGACCAGGACAAATGGGAGCAACTGGTGATCGATTCGACGAAGGAAAATATATCAATAAGTCTCTATCGACGTTGGGATCGGTCATCAGGCAGCTCAGTGAATCCCAAGAATACACAAATTTCCGGGATTCCAAATTAACCAGGCTTTTAAAACCCTCATTGGGTGGCAATGCCATGACAACTTTAATATGCACAGTCACTCCCACAGCTGTCACCGAAACGCAATTGACACTAGAGTGAGTATAGGCCTGAATTAGATGAATTTATGATCTAGAAAAATTCTCTATTCTTCGTGATTCATATGTTTCAAAGGGATGTAGCTTCATACCACACTTGCAGAACAATCAACATGTTGTGTGAAAGAAATAAGAAGAGTGTGAGACGTGTTATTATTCACTCTTATAGTTGAGCGCAGCAATCACTGCTATGGTTGATGTCGCAGTTGGATTAAAAACAAGTGTAAACATAATAATTTCATTCTGTAATACCGGCATGTGTCTTTTGATTATAGTTTTGCATCCAGATTCCAGATCCAGATACATCCAAAATTATGCCCAACGAAGCCCAAGGGAGTAGGCAAATAGCGCAACTAAGCGCAGATGTTGAGGTAAGTTGGCAAAATTTTGATTAGGAAAGATCAGACATTTTTACACGAAAAACACGTTTGATCAAATTCTTTTTTTCGCGATAGAGATGGGATAAAAATTCGAATGTAAAAGTCAATGTGCTCAAAGTTGAAAGACTAATCAGCGCGTCTCTCCTGAACGGTAAGGCTTAGAGGTCTAAAACTTGGTGGATTTTTACATCTCAATACACACTATGAGATATCAAAATTGCAGACAAATCGAAATTTTGATCCCGGATCGTTTGCCTATAATTGGTGGAATTCCCCATATATATACAGTGCAACCTCTCAATAGTGCCGCTCATGGGCTCCCCTGCTTTGAAATGAAAAATGCAGTTAAAGTTTTTCAAAAAATCAAAGGTTCCGTGGATTTCCCCTGCATATATCTGCACCGATCTCTAACTCGAAAATCACTCGGCCGAGCTGTGACACCTAATTTCTTTACATCCACAACTTCACATTCAATATTAATAATGTGTTCTTTCTTCTAATTTTTTTCAGGACAAAATAGCTGCGCAGGCCGCGAGGATCGCCGAGCAGGAGACAACCATACAAAAATTGTAAGTTTCTAAATTCGGAATAACAATTTTGTGGTATTTCATTTTAATAATTTGGCTGTCTGTTATTTGTGTTACAGACATTTGTATATACAAAAAATTAAAAAAAAGAAGGAGGTGGTGGAGGTGGCGGAGGAGAAGGAGGTGGTGGAAGTGGCGGAGGAGAAGGAGGTGGACGTGGTGGCGGCAGCGGCAGCGACGAAGGAGCCCGACCTATTGGCGGTGCCACCTGCCGCTGAGAAGTCGGGAACCAAGAGGACCCCGGAGTAAGTAAAGCCTCAATTAAGATCCGTTAAGCTGGCAAGGCCAATACAGCACAACGAATTAAAACTAATTTATTAATTAGTCGCTTATTAATCGCTATTTAATTGCGAAAAAAAAATTTTTTTCGCTCAAGCCATTTTCGAAAAAATCGCGGCAGATCCAGCTTAACATTAAGCTGGCCAGGCCATGTCGATAACACCGAAATAATGCAGCAGGAGAAAAAAATTGGCGATGCAAGATTTATTCGCTTATTAATCGCTGTCGATTAGGACCCCAAACACTTTTCCAAAATCATCCCCTAGCCAGATATTCCACCCCCAGGGTTGAAAATGCAATAAATCTTTCAAATGTGCAAAATTCTGGAATATATTCAACCTAGGAATTATTCGCTAATTAATCGCAATCGATTCGGACCAGTAAACTTTTTTCAAAGTCATCCCCCCTCCGGAGATTCCACCCCCTGTGACCCAAACGTAACACGCTATGTGGGGACTTCGAATTTTCGAGTTTTCATACTCTAGGAATTATTCGCTAATTAATCGCAATCGATTCGGATCAGTGAACTTTTCTCAAAGTCATCCCCCCTACAGATATTCTACCCCCTGAGACCCAAACTCAACACGCCATATGGGGACTTCGAATTTTCAAGTTTTCATACTCCAGGAATTATTATTATTATTGAATTATTATTAAACTTGAAAATTCGAAGTCCCCATATGGCGTGTTGCGTTTGAGTCTCAGGGGGTAGAATCTCCGGAGGGGGGATGATTTTGAAAAACATTTAATAATCCGAATCGGTTGCGATTAATTAGCGAATAATTCCTAGAGTTTGAAAACTTGAAAATTCGAAGTAGTCACATGGCGTGTTGCGTTTGAGTCTCAGGGGGTGGAATCTCCGGAGGGGGGGATGACATTGAAAAAAGTTTACTGGTCCGAATCGATTGCGATTAATAATAATAATAATAATAATAATAATTCCTGGAGTATGAAAACTTGAAAATTCGAAGTCCTCACATGGCGTGTTGCGTTTGAGTCTCAGGGGGTAGAATCTCCGGAGGGGGGGATGATTTTGAAAAACGTTTACTAATCCGGATCGGTTGCGATTAATTAACGAATAATTCCTAGAGTATGAAAACTCGAAAATTCGAAGTCCCCACATGGCGTGTTACGTTTGGGTCTCAGGGGGTGGAATCTCCGGAGGGGGGATGATTTTGAAAAACGTTTAATAATCCGAATCGGTTGCGATTAATTAGCGAATAATTCCTAGAGTTTGAAAACTTGAAAATTCGAAGTAGTCACATGGCGTGTTGCGTTTGAGTCTCAGGGGGTAGAATCTCCGGAGAGGGGATGATTTTGAAAAACGTTTACTAATCCGGATCGGTTGCGATTAATAATAATAATAATAATAATAATAATAATAATTCCTGGGGTATGAAAACTTGAAAATTCGAAGTCCCCATATGGCGTGTTGAGTTTGGGTCTCAGGGGGTAGAATATCTGTAGGGGGGATGACTTTGAGAAAAGTTCACTGATCCGAATCGATTGCGATTAATTAGCGAATAATTCCTAGAGTATGAAAACTCGAAAATTCGAAGTCCCCACATAGCGTGTTACGTTTGGGTCACAGGGGGTGGAATCTCCGGAGGGGGGATGACTTTGAAAAAAGTTTACTGGTCCGAATCGATTGCGATTAATTAGCGAATAATTCCTAGGTTGAATATATTCCAGAATTTTGCACATTTGAAAGATTTATTGCGTTTTCAACCCTGGGGGTGGAATATCTGGCTAGGGGATGATTTTGGAAAAGTGTTTGGGGTCCTAATCGACAGCGATTAATAAGCGAATAAATCTTGCATCGCCAATTTTTTTCTCCTGCTGCATTATTTCGGTGTTATCGACATGGCCTGGCCAGCTTAATGTTAAGCTGGATCTGCCGCGATTTTTTCGAAAATGGCTTGAGCGAAAAAAATTTTTTTTTCGCAATTAAATAGCGATTAATAAGCGACTAATTAATAAATTAGTTTTAATTCGTTGTGCTGTATTGGCCTTGCCAGCTTAACGGATCTCCTCAATTAACCTCCCTCCGAGCGATGTCTATAATAACTGAAGTTGAACTAATATTTCGTATAATATTTCACGATAATATCACCTCATTAAATATTGTTGATTTCGCCATACTGTTCTGACCTATTCAAACGGGCATATCTTTACATTGGTGAAGAAAAGTTTTGAAGAGGTCAATAAGTCTACTTGTATCGTATTTTCCGATAATTTCTGAATATTCTTGAATTTCTTGACTTTTCAATGTTTCTCATCTGTTCGAAGATTGATTATATATATATATATGTTTTGATACGCTCTCATTAGTGCTTTATATGAATTTTGAATAACGAAAATTTCATCTCAATTTAACCCTGCGCCGGCAACGTGGGTCTTTTAAGCCTTAAAATTTAAGGCACAGTCGTTATTACAGTTACGAACGTCTTTTCAACATTTTCGCTCAAATTTAAGGCCATAAAATGAACAAAAAAAAGAATCAGACCTTTTGCACTGTAGATATAGGTTCTAAAGGCCCTCGAAGGTAAACGTGAATTTTTTCAGATTTTTAGTAGCGCTACAAAGGATTAAAAACCGCGACTGGCCTTGAAAGACCCAGGTTGCCGACGGAGTTTATGAAATTACACGTTGCCCGCGCAGGGTTAAAGATTTTAGCTTCAAATATCAAAGTTTTAAAAGAGTTTGGCTCACTTTTTTTTTTTTTATTATTTCGTGATGAATTATTGTTTGTTTTTACAACAAAAAAAGTCAATTTGAGAAATCACCGACACCCTAGCCTACATTTCCAAGGGTGCCTAGGGCCTAAGAGGATCCCAAAACGGCGCTGCTTCCTCCAATATAACTTCATGATGACAAAATATTTTTGATTATCGATCATTCTTTATGTTTGCTCATTTATTCGTATTTACTTTACAGACGGCGAACATTCACCGAGGCCGAGGACCTCAGGGCCATCAAGTTGCTGCACGAACAAAAAAGCATAAACGAGGCGAAGGGGATAGTGGTCTGGCGGAAATACTGCGCCACCCCTGTAAGTGTTATTTACTCATAATCATTAATTAGGATTAGAGCGAGGTAGGAGTTTTCTCAGGAATTATTTTAAACCCCGCTCAAACATAGATCATATTGAAACTGACAACTTTTCCTCGTGAGCCAAAAAAAGTTGACGTCTGTGAAAAAAGATATTCTACTACAAAATTTTCCGGTTTTCCCATGTAACGCTGTGTAAATTCTAGTGATTTCGAGATTTTTCTCGAATCTTCGAAAAATTTCCAGATTTTCTTTGAAAAATTTTCAATAAACACGCGGAACAGTTGAAACAATTATTGAGAATTTTTTAAAGAAAATCGTGAGTACATTTTTCGAGAATTCGAGAAAAATCTCGAAATCACAAGAATTTACATACAGCGTTAGGTGTATGGAGAGACCGGAAAATTTTGCTTTAATGAGTTGATGAATGATGCTAGAATGATGAAAAAGAATATCCGGATTTTTACTTTTTTTTTTTTTTTTTTTTTGAAAAAACAAAAACGAAACGAAACGATTGATTGACTATAGAGTTAAAACAAAAGAGTGGAAATAATTCCACCTGAAAAAATTTACGTATGATATTAATATTATAAAAAAAATATATTAACTACTTTTCGGCAATCTATTACAGGGGTTAAAATTTTTCTTCATAACAACTCTACATATCATTATTGCATTGCCACACATGAATATTATCCGTAGAAATAAATTAATTGCTGTAACACTTCGATGAAGTCTCTAATACGTTAATTTTTTTATTTCTTTTTTCCGTTCCATATTATCGTGTAGCATACTTTCTAACCTTCGCAATATAATAACTTGAAATATTAACTCGACACATAGCCGGAGGTAGATTATTAAAGAAGAGTCAAACGAACAAAAAAAGAACATAAGTAACAGCATTTTTCTTAAAGTTTATCCGATACGATTAATAGAAGTTATAAACAAAAATTAGCATATGGGGACGCAGCGCTGTGCAGCTACACAATCGTGCAATTCGGAGATTATGAAATGTGAGTAAAATAAAATAGAATTATCAATTATAGATTAATCAATGATAGATTTTTTTTTACTCTGCTATTTAGTGAAAAAAAGTTTGATCCAAATAGAAAATTAGATTGATTCACGTGTATTAATTATAATATCTGGTAAGGTGTTGAAGAGTGGAAAATAACAAGGAGTATCATACAATCGCAAATTGAGGCTGAAGAGAATGAGAAGAACGCATTAGAAAAGGAAGTCAAAAGAATGAAGTATCGCATAAGCCAGTTAAACGAAAGTCTGGCCAAAAAATCTGCGGCGAAAAACGACTTCGATACAACGATTCAAGAAATAGAATCCGCGTACACTCAGGTGACCATATAAATAAGAGATGAGAAATTGGTAGGGAAAAACTAGAGGGAGGGAGGCACAGCAACGCTTTGTAGCGGCGTAGTCGTACACACGTATATGACACACGGAACGAGGAGGACAGTCACCCACTGAAAGTTTTCTCTAGAGAGGGGTTACCGAAGCATGCGCGGTGTATGCTCAGCGCGCTCAGACTTTTGGCTTGGACTGTGGGTGGTGAACTACCTTAATTTGTCCTTGACTTTACTCAGCTTGACGTCATCATTGTATGCGATAACCATATCATCAACGTATAATATAACAATTATCATATGGTTCTCACCTATGTCATAATACAAACAAGGTTCAGTCTTCGATGCACTCAGATTTGAATCTCTAAGTATTTTATCTATTTTTAAGTTCCATGTTCTACTAGCTTGTTTTAAGCCGTATAATGATCTTTTCAATAAACAGACTTGATTGCACTTTTCAATTTTTTCTAACATATCTTTAGCTTTTATATGAATGTTGTTGTATCTATCATTCTTTATCATACACTCTAAAAATGACTTTAGAAAACTTGGTATTTTCATATAAACCTTTTCATTCAAATCACCGTGTAGAAAAGCACTTGTTATGTCTAGCTGGTTTATTTTGAGACCAAATTGAGCCGCAAGAGCAATTAATGTTCTAAATGACTCTAATCTCACAACGGGGGAAAAGGTTTGAAAGTAATCTACACCAAAAACCTGTCCAAAACCTCTTGCTACCAATCTAGCTTTTCTAGTTTTAACGTTGCCGTCAATATCAGTTTTGTTGCTTAATACTAATTTAGAGTCTATAATATTGCCTTCTTTAGGTCGATCCACGATATCAAACGTGTCATTTTTTATTATTTGTCCTATTTCATCACAGATTGAGGTTTTCCACTCTTCACTATGCTTTCCATTTAAAGCTTCTTGATAATCAATACTTGCAAAATTTGCTTGTTCAGCAAATACATCATCGACTAGCTCGTTATCGTTTTGAATGATTGTTTTATCATTTTCTTCTTCTTCTTCACTTTCATCTTGATCCTTATTTTGTTGATTGACTTGGTTTTGCACCCTTTCCTGTGATTGATCAAGTTGATTAGGTACCTGTCGTCCAAAATCTGCAGACTGACTGCGTTCACGAAGCAACAAAACATCTCTTGATTCTCGACAATTAGATGCTGAATTATATCTCTTCTTTGGTCGTCCAGGTTTACCTGTCTTTATCAATCTTGGTCTACCTGGTAACCGTTCTTCTGTTTCTGTAGTTTGATTTTCATTTCTTCAAGGACTATTTTTATCTTGATCTTCTGGTATTGATAAATCGATCTCGATATCATAAAGTGTTTTAAAAATCTCACTTTGATTCTTGCCATACGTTATGTCATCTGTAGTTTTATCTTAATTCTTCGAAGCTGTTAAATTTTCTTCTATAACTTTTATATCTCTTGTTATGACCACTTTTCTCTTTTTTGGTATCCAGACTCTATAAGCTTTGTTTTCTTCTGAGTATCTAACCAATCTACCTTCGTAGGCTCTATCTGCTAGCTTATTTTTCTGTGATTTATCTAAAACGAATACAGTGCTCCCTCGCTAATTTTAACCTCTCTAACATTTTACCTCTCCGCCGTCGGAGGGAAGTAGGCTCCCCCACTATGGCCTGGTCGTTTGGTTCGGCGCATAACGATGCGCAGTAACCACGTCACAACCTCAACAAACCTGTGGTTTTCTAGTAAGTCAGCTGTCAGCTATTTCCCCTCAGCTCCCCGTGCACACATCATAAACTACGCCCATGGACATAGTGGGGGACCTCACTAATATTCTCTATACCCCGGATCCGTGAAAATTAGTGAGGGAGCACTGTACTTTTGCACCAAATGTTTTGAAGTATCTTAAGCTTGGTTTTTTTTCCATACCACTTTTCATGAGAAATGTCACCATCTAAACCCATGGTTGGACATCTATTCCTGATATAATTCGCTGTCATTAGTGCTTCTCCCCAAAATGACAGCTAAACCTGAATCAGCCAACATGCATCTCACTGCTTCAACCAGAACTCTGTTTTTCCTCTCTGCTAACCCGTTCTGTTCAGGAGTTCTCGGAGCTGATAATCTTCTTTGTATACCTGCAGATATTAAATGATTATCCATCTTTTCATTACAGTATTCCTTGCCATTGTCTGACTGTAAAGCTTTGATTCTATTTCCAAAATGATTTTCTGCCATGGTTTTAAATTGCAAAAATTTATCATAAACCTCACTCTTATTTTTCATCAAATATACCATGCAATAACGAGAATAATTGTCAATAAATGTCACCTAATATCTTGCACCTCCAATAGTTGATACGTTGAACGGACCACATACATCAGAATGTATTATTTGTAGAGGTTCTTTACACCTTTCACTAGAGCGTTTAAAAGGGCTTTTTGTCAGCTTACCTATAGCACAAATATCACAATTTAGAATTGACTCGTTAGCACTAAATTTTATATCACTGGTTTCAAACATAACCTTTTTAAGACTTTTTTAATTCAGATGAGCCATCCTGTTATGCCATAACTTCAAAAGGGAATTTTCTTCATTTTCACTCACATGTTGAGCGACTTCATCTTCATTCTTTCTCAAATAGTAAAGATTACCTATTCTGTCAGCAATCAATTTCACCTTTTTGGTTTCTTTATCTCTCACTATAGCAATGTTTTTATCAAAAGTCACTGTATTATCTTTATCCACAATTTTAGAAACTGATAAAAGGTTTGACCTTAAATCTAGCACATACAAAGCATTTTCTAGCTTTATATTTCTGTCCTCATTATCCGTACTGACCTTTAATTTAATAACACCTTTACCTTTTATATTAGTAGATCCATTGTTAGCTAAATTCAAATTTTCATTTGTGTCTAATAAGCAATCAAAATTCTTACTGTCTTTACACAAGTGCGCGGTACAACCACTATCTAGAATCCATTTGTTATCACCTTTATTAGAGTCGTTGCACTTATTTGAATCGCTAACAAAAGCGAAGAAAGCATCATCTTCATTTTCATCTTGTGCCACATTAGCGTCTTGACTGTTACTGTTATTATTCACTGGATTCTTTGATTTACAGTGCGGAGCTATATGTCCCCTTATCTTACATGTGTAACAAGTCATATTGGAAAACTTATTATGACTTTTTGTTCTAAAAGCATTTTTAAAACTTGACCTATTGCTGTAGTTTTGATTTTTATCTCTCCGAAAATTCTGACCAGACATTGATGCTGCCATTGCAGTTGAGGGCTCCGAATTTGAACTTCTGGCGTGAAATTCCTCAAAAATTTTTACTTCAAGTGCCTCAGCCTTGGGCAACTCATCTCTTGTTTCTATGGCACATCTAAAATTTTCAAATGTAGCTGGTAAACTATATAACATCATAATTGAGAACAAATCTTCATTGATTTCAACATCTAAGTCAGCCAGTTTATCTCTAATCTCAAAAAACTTATTCAGATGAACCGTGGCGTCATCGCCTTCGTTCATTTTTTTTAGTGTAAGCTGCTTTAATGGAGTAGCTTTTCTCGCTGGACCTTTGGACGCATAAGCGCTTTCCAGCTTTACCGATACTTACCGTGAGGTATTACATGTTTTCAATTGAGATAACTGACTAGGACTTACACACAAAATGATGTCTGCCTTTGCCTTAGCATCATTCATTACCCACTCTGTACCTGCGTTTGGGTTTTGAGCAGTATTCTCAGGCTTTACTAATGTGCCGTTTACATACTGCCAGAAATCGTTTTTAACAAGTACTGCTTCCATCTGCATACGCCACGTTTCATAATTGTCTTTTTCTAAAATTGAATACGAGTTACACTGTTCATTGTTCTCGCAATTTCCACGCCTCGTGGCAACCTAACCTGTACAAGGAATCCGGCGAACTAATCACTGTCTACTTTAATAACTGTTGGAGCTCTGGGCCCATAACCTATTAAATTATAAGGCGGATAACTAATAACCGCTAACAGGTTAAATAAGTTGACTCACATATCACTTATAAATGCATCTTTATTTAATATTATCGAAGCTACACGAGGCGAGCTCCATGAGCTGCATTGAACTAACGTGCGCCATTTAGTGCGCGCGTATTGCGCAAGTATATTTGCGCGGGTATATTTGAAGTCTCGCATTGTAGTCTTAGTCGTAACTTCAACAATTATTATTACTATTATCATTATTATTATTATTATCATTATTATTATTATTATCATTATTATTATTATTATTATTATTATTATTATTATTGCCGACGTAGATTTGTTCAGATATTATATTTTGTATTTTTTTTTTTTTTTGTGTTTTTTTTTCATAAATCGGATAAAAACATGTAATAGCATAATTAATTAATCCGCATCTAAATAGTGATCCAACGATATAAATATATTATGATGTATGAATATTATACAGGGTGTCCCAGAACTAAGTGCAATAAATGATAGGGGTAATAGAGGGGCTCGCAGCTGAATAAATTGACCTAAAGAACATGCGGTCTCCGGGTCCGCGTTCGCGAGATACGACCGGTTAAAAAATCGCGTTGAGCGCCGGTATGAAGGCAACCGCGGACACAACAGGCAGCGGTTATCAGTCTTTTTGATAAGCACGATTTTTCTGATGCGATTCATAACACTTTTGAATTCGAAAATTTTAAACAAAAACACTTTCGACAATATGACCTATATTTGAGCGAAGTTTGAAAAAAATTCATAAGAAAACTCCTACCTTGCTCTATATACCTTAAGAATTATTTTGTAATGTACATACTTTATAGAGCCGTACGATTTATCAATATAGTTGATAGTAAGACACGAGTTTTCGTTTTTGTCTATTATGACGTTTAAAAATGGACCTGTTTTTGTACGATAAACTTGTAGCATATCGTGATCACCTGGGGAACGTGCGTCATTGCAGGAAAATAGCCACCGGCAAAATGAGGTAATAAATGAAAATCCGAACCGAATAATAAGGTATAAGTTTATATTTCAACTTTGCGTGAATGCACTCTTTTTAAGAAATACAATAGAATAAGTTGAAAATAAGAAAACGGAACCAGCTATACGTCAATTCATATTAAAATAAAATCCACCTCGAATTGTTCATTTCCAAAATTCATTCCATTGAATGAAAAAAAAGGATCAGGCACAGTTGAGGATAAAGAAAATTCTCATTATACATTTGATATACAACTGAACGCATAAAAAATAATTGGAGACTTTGTGTCGGGATCACGGGAAAGATAGGATCTGAATGCGTAGGTAGATTAATTAGTTGTGTTAATCAATTACCGGTATCCTATAACGCTTTATTGCTCTGTCCCCGATGGTCGCCGATTGACGTATGCGGATATTTCGCAGGATTCTGAAAAGAGACGGAGAACAAAACATTATTGAATAAACTCCAATTTAATATTCATTATACGATATGGTAGGAGCAATTTTATCATGCCTGTGGATGGTTGTAATGGTTGTAATAATGAAAGTCAAAACAATTATATTTGTCGCTGACTTCAGATAATAGATTATTCGCCTCGGTTTCCGGAGTATGCGTTTGAAAATTGAAACCATTTGAAACGATTGATTGACTAGAGTTAAAACAAAAGAGTGGAAATAATTCCACCTGAAAAAATTTACGTATGATATTAATATTATAAAAAAATATATTACCTACCTACTTTTCGGCAATCTTTTGCAGGGGTTAAAAATTTTCGTCATAATAACTCAACATCGTTATTGAATTGCCATACATGAATATTATCCGTAGAAATAAATTAATTGCTGTAACACTTCGATGAATTCTCTAATACGTTAATTTTTTTATTTCTTTTTTCCGTTCCATATTATCGTGTAGCATACTTTCTAACCTTCGCAATATAATAAATTGAAATATTAACTCGACACATAGCCGGAGGTAGATTATTAAAGAAGAGTCAAACGAACAAAAAAAGAACATAAGTAACAGCATTTTTCTTAAAGTTTATCCGATACGATTAATAGAAGTTATAAAAAAAAATTAGCATATGGGGACGCAGCGCTGTACAGCTATGCAATCGTACAATTCGGAGCTTATGAAATGTGAGTAAAATAAAATAGAATTATCAATTATAGATTAATCAATAATAGATTTTTTTTTTTTTTTTTTTTACTCTGCTATTGGTGAAAAAAGTTTGATCCGAGTAGAAAATTAGATTGATTCACGTGTATTATAATATCTGGTAAGGTGTTGAAGAGTTGAAAATAACCCGGAATAATATACAGTCACAAATCGAGACTGAAGACGATGAGAAAAACACGTTACAAAAGGAAGTCGAAAGAATGACGTATCGTATAAGTCAGTTGAACGAAAGTCTGGCCAAAAAATCTGCGGCGAAAAACGACTACGAAAGAACGATCCAAGAAACAGAATCCGCGTACACTAAGGTGACCATATAAATAAGAGAGGAGAAATAGTACATTACGATACGAATCCGGTAAAACTTTTTCCACACGGCGTGCGCAAAGTTCAATTTTTCGCACGTTTCGCGTGCATAAAATTCAACTTAGCGTGCGCTGTGTTGAAAAATCAAGTTCGATACACGTGCGAAAGATGATTCTCGACTCGTGTGATTATCACCCTCGCTTCGCTCGGGCGAAAAACTTCACACTCGTCCGGGAATCAACACTTCCGCACTAGTATCGAAAAGTACTATTTCCGACGAGTGTATGAGGTTGCAGCACTAGCCGAAAGCGAGTTTTGCAATCACACGAGATCAGAAGAAGTTTTTTCGTCGAGTAACTATTGTACAAAATTCTATACTTTAGGAGGTGTGAAAATGGGGGTTTTAGCCACGCGAAGCGAAGCGTGGCTAAAACGTCCAAAATCACACTGAGTGAAGTTAAACAAAATTGATAAAAAAATTGAGAATTCCAACGCAACTAATCGAAACAACTGTTTTATTTAAAGAACATTATTATTATTATTATTTTTTTTTTCTTGTTGTTGTTGCGTCATTCACTTCTAATTTTATTCCTTTTTTAATGAATGATATTATATAGTATAATTATAGCCGATTGACGAAGGTTGAATATATTTCCGATATCATACATATATTATCTCATCTAGATTTATAGTTTTGACAATTTTACTGTGGTATATTTGTACATATTGGGGGACAAAGCTAATGCAGACGACTTTCGAGAATTATTATACGTTCTACGTAGTTTATAAAATCGCAATTATTTTATAATCGTATTTATGTTATTAGCCAGATCTGACTTTCCGGGATTTCGTGTATAAACTGAAAGATATATTACGACCGTGAAACTGTATATTTAAATCTTAAAATAATGTGGTTCCAGGTAAAAATCGCTTCCTGCAGCTATACATATATCGGGCGGCAAAATAAAAGAGAAAAAGAATACAGTTCGATATCCAATCACTCGATTTAAATTATGTATGCAGATATGATATGATCATTTCTATTGATATTGAATTCCAGATCCTCGAGAGTTCTCAGCTTCTTTTAAATATGGTCAAGAGAGAAGCCACTTGTCTCGATCAAACCCTCAACGCCGTGGAAAGGGGTGGAGAAAGAGTTTAGCCAAAATGAAAGAAGAAGAATTAAGAAACATCGAACAACAAGAAGGAAAACGAAACTAACATTTTGTATGTACCATGAGAGGAAAATAACGTTGCTGAACGAAAAAATACTATTTATATAACGCGATCTTTTTTGCTTACAACGATCATCTTGTGGCTAAGCCGTCTGATACCATATACCTATATATATATATACCTATATCACGTTTTGTATAGTAATAAATTCGAAAGTTGAATAAATCTTCCATGTTTTTCAGTTTAATTTTTTTTAATTGTTTTTTAATCATTTGATAAATAGACCGCGATATAATTATTTCCAGGTAGATATTATTATTATATTCATGGTTCTTTCTCGCGTGCAATTCTAATGACGTGAGGCTCCATGGAGCCTCTCCGTTCGTCCATCCATTAGTCCGTTTCTCCTTCTCGCATTTAACCTACTCAAATAATGTAACACCCGCATGTATCCGGACAATATGAATTACGATTTTAGAATTCTGGAGTTTCTTTTTCCGGAGCAAAATATCCCCCAAAGAAATGAAAATAAAAATTAGAAGACACGTGCGAGTTGAGCCTGTTTCAGTAAAAATGTTATACTTTTTCTCACCATTTTCCTTGGATATGAAATGACTCTTCAATTTCCTTTGTCTATTCTGTTTTATCGAACCTTATATATATTGCTTATTACTGCGGTAATACAAATTTTCGCTATTATGCAGTCACGCTCAAGAGGTGCAACGTGCAAGCTAGCGAAGAATCGGTCTTTCCGCGGTCATTCAACCGTGTGAGATCGTACTATACCTATATGGTGTGCATATACCTGTCCTCGATATTCACTGTGCGTAGAATACCGAGTCCCGGTGCAAACACCTGTTCTAATTTTTCTACCTATACAGTAATTTGAAAGCCTGAAAATACACACAAATCGAAAAAGCATCGCTATATAGGTTTGATCACGATACGATACGTGAAAATAATTAGACGCTGATCTTCAGCAAAAGCTATACGTATATATAATATATATAATATATATATATATACACTCGAAGCTCGAGCTTTATGTGTGCCTTGAACCCGCGAACTCCTTGCCTTTCACAACTTGTATTATAAATAGGTGAGTAAGTACGTATGTATATGTATATGTATATGTATATGTATATGTATATGTATATGTATATGCATATGTATATGTATATGTATATGTATGTACCTAGGTACTGCAATTAACACAGGATGGAAGATCCGGCGTTACAATCGCGAGGAGGTTCTTTGTTCTCGTTTTTTATACACTTATTTTTCTTTTCTCTTCTGTTCTTTTCTCTTTTCTCATTTTCAACTCATACAGACGTAGGTACACGTACACACGTTCAAGTTTACGTATGCTATACCTATACTGTTATACTTGTCGGTCAGTAGGTCGTCACGTGAAACGTACCTTACTTCAGACCCTCGACCCTCGATCATCATTGCGACGAACAAACATTGATCTGCGATAAATCAAAAACCGACGTATAATTACCTAATCGTCGATTTTATCGTAGACACAAAATTATCGCATTTACGGAAAAGATCTTGACTTTAATATAAATGAGAAGAAACAAATTCACAGATTTTATTGTTATACATACGTATATTATATATAGTATTTTCTTTTGTTATATTTGAATTACGTTTGTATACAGTGCGATTCTGTGGAAAATTACGCGCCTAAGAATTAGGCTAACGGGAATTATTATTTGCCACGAAATAAATAAAACCCAATCGTCGATGTTTGATCAGCTCAATTCAGGCGTTTCCCGTTAGCCTACCTTTTAGGCGCGTGCATAGTCTCCATATGGGCGCGTGATTTTCCACAGAATCTCTCTGTACAATCATATTGAGCAATCGATTAACGAGATGATTTCTTCTGGCAATGAGACCACCATATACGCGCTCCATATACCTATAAGTAGATACAATGTAGAAGATACGTGCGTGTATTTTAATTTTACTTAGGTATCCTTGGTCCATTTTTAAAGCAGCTGCTATCATAGTATATACCTATATGGTTGTAGCTGGTAAGGTATAAGGCGTGTGTGTGTGCGTGTGCGTGTGTGTGTGTGTGTGTGTGTATGTGTGTAACGTATCATGAGTAAAGTATCAAGGAGAATACTATAGGTAGTATACACCGCATATCCTAATATACATGATATGTGACATATGTGATATGATACTACTTACGGAATTTTAATACTCTACATTTAAAAACCCATTTTTCCCCTTCTTTTTATGTATATACTATAATTATTTAACGAAATATAATATATTTTTGACCTAGTTTACCATAAGATTTAAATCGTTGCGGTGATCAATGGTCGATGGATAAATCAATTTATAATGTATTCAAGGAAAAATTAGATAATAATAAAAATCGTTTTGATGATTAAATTCTTCTCGATACATATAGTAGGTACATACATACCGTCAGTTTCGGTATACATATACTTATATTGGGGGTATTTGTGATTAGTTCAAAATTAAATAATTATCTAATTTAAAGTAATAGGTAATCAATCGTTCATTTCTCATTGAAAAATTTTTGTTCGTCAATGTAAAAATTTCTCCATCACGAGACACCATCTGAGAAAGGAAATGAACGATTATTCGTCGGGTAGCTGATAAAATGATTAATAAGAGAAAAAATGACAAAGAACGAGAAAATCCCATGAATAAATGGAAAAAGTATAAAGTGATTTTTGCACGGTTTAAAAGAATCGGAAAATTTTTGTTTGTGTCTGAATTTTAGTTTGCGGGGGTGTGCAGAACTTATGATTTAATCAGACCGCTGCCAAAAACTCCTTGCGCATACACTTTCAACTCAAAGGATTGACATTTTTTTTCAATACACATACTACCATAACCCAAATTTTGATGCAGGGAATTTTAGATTGGATTTTTTTTAGTAATTTGAAAAATGAAAAAATCGTTTTTGTCCAAATATCACCAAAGTCTCCCCTTATAATGTAATCTCTCTTGTTTCCGTTCCAGTATATCAGAATAAACAATCAAGTCTAATAACTGAGCGGGACTAGTGATTAAATCAAATTAACTAAAGTGACGTTAATAAGAGACAGCGACGCGGAAGACTTGATTTGAATTTTAAATTGGATCGTATATCTCTCGTTGTCGTCTTATATATTAAATTATATTTAACAAAGTTACGTGCTCCTCCACATGCATGTAGTATAATGTGTATATATATAACAGTCACATGATTACTTGCTATACGTTTTAAGAATAATTTCCCGTATAAAAATGACGGGTCGAAAAAGATCAAACAAATTAAATGTATATCGTCAAAGTTCGGCAAATGATTTGAAATTATACAGGGTGGTCCATTTAACGTGAGCATTTCAAATATCTCAGTTGCTTGTGGAGTTACGAATAAAATTTTTAGAGATAATCTACTTGATTTCGAGAAGCTGATATAGTGGTGGTAAATTCATTTTTGCCAGGGTCATAGTTTTTGCGTTCTCAAGATCATCGATGGTTTTTCTAACGGAATCGTGTATTTTGTTTTTTTTTTTTTTTTTTTTTCATGACGCTGTAGCTGACATCAAGACGATCCAACGACGTAGGATGTCATGACCTTGAAATGATTTTTTACCCAAAAATCCGAAGATATCCGAATAATGAAATTGAATTTTTTATCAGCCCCTCGAAATCAAGTAGATTATCTCTAAAAATTTTATTCGTATCTGAGATGCTCACGTTAAATGGACCACCCTGTATACATACCTATAGACTCTAATTTACATTATATATATCATTTTACGTCGGTTTCAAATATACTACATATAAAATGATTTATTGCTTTCTTCTCCTCCTTTATTCATACGTTAATAATTTAATAAAAGCTGTAGATTTTTTTTTATTCTCAATCAAGCATGAAAAGATTTTTTTTTAACTGGTAATTTTCCACCCATAAACTCACATATTCATAATATCATATACATATAAGTATATATTATATAGGTAGGTATATGGACTGCAGCAGAAACATCCTGCATTTCATGAAGAAGAAAAATAAGAAAGATAAGAGAAAAAAAACAGAAAAAAAAAAGATTGGAAGAACGAAACGAGTATAATATATAATTATTCCAGTTCTTGACGCACCTGGTGCAGTTTAACATAAACAATATACATTATATATGTGTGTACATACGTAAATATGTATTGTTCATGGCCATAAAGCTATAACCGGCAAGAAGAACATTTCGAGGAATTCCAAAAACAACATTTGATCCGTTATTATTTATGTAACTATAATAACTATATATACGATTTATGGTATCTCAACTCAATCTTTTCGCCACGCGCGGTGACACAATAACCTATACAAGAATATATTAGACATTAGCATTCGGCAGGCTATTATACTGCGAAAGAAACTATAGGTATGTAGTACTTATACTTATGTACTTATACCTATATAATTATTTTCATATAAAGACTGAATAAGTGAACGGTGCTTAATTCTGCCTACTCATGATCAACAAGTTCATTAGATACAGCAACGAGAAAATTGTGTGTACGCGTAGGCATGCACGTAGGTAAGTGCATCTAACTGGGTAGGATTTCTCGTAATAATTCATTATAAACTACCTATGGAGATATGTAGTACATACATGTAGGTATGCAGGGTATAGTAAGGTCAAGGTTAGATTAAAGGGAGAGAGACAGAGAGAGAGAGAGTGGGAAAAAAAGCGAATTTTCGTAACCGCGAAATTATGCTGAAAACTCCGAAAGTCCAGACCCCCGAAGGCCCAAAGATCCAAAAATTTCGGTCTATAGGTGGCTCAGGATGTGCAAAAAAAAAGATACTTCATTCTCTACCCGAGACCCTCCTTTATACGGAAACCGATATGCGCTTCATTCGATAACTTCGATGTCATGTATAATATATATTGTTGATAGGATTCTCAAACATTTTTTCCGATACTATCAATAGAGCCCGAGTTATTGAACACTGAATGAATGAATACATGCATGAACTTCAAGTTCTGAAGGTTTGGCCTTCTGGATCATATATTCAGCTTTCGGAATTTTTTGACGCCGGTGTTCATCGTTCCAAAGTTTTGTTAGATCGGCTATGTAGACTTCCGGGAATACCCTTTAAAGAAACTATATACGGGTCGTTAATATTCAAATATTCAAATGCTTCAAATTCTCAATTAAAATCTCTGTAAAATGGAAAATAAAAATGAGCAAACAAAATTGTCCTCTTAGTTCTTACAGATTGACTTATTGAATTAATGGGACCGCGTGTTGCGCGGGAGAAAATTCGAACAACGTAGGTATGCTAGATATGGGTATATAATATATACTTATTACTTACGATATGATACAATATGATACTTGCAATTCATTTCTCGTTGACCACAAGTGAGAAAATTATTCTAGTTTCTAGTTTCTAATTTCTCGTATGGAAATCATGTTATTTTCTATTCAACTCCCTCACGAAGATCACCGCGCCGATAATAATGTAGATGTAAAAATAATAGTTGCATAATAATTTTCCTCTGCACAGTATAAGGTATATAACACGTGTGTTTCTAAAAAGGCCAAGAAGTTTACCGCATAGAATTACTACGACTATACGATTGATTTATTGACTATACCTTTCAATATCCTGTCATTTTTCGACTGTATATATATATTATACCTTCATCTGGTATACGTATTTTATCATACGTTGTTACACCGCATAGGCAGATAAATACGTAGCTATACGTATATCGGGTTCTTCGGGAAGCGTTAACTAGGCGTCGACGACGTCCGGCATCGTTAATGACTTATAACGTGACGTTGATTATACTGATTACGAAAGGGCGTCATAAGCTAGTCGCAACTACGAACTCATAGCTCGCAACGTGTCAAGGCAAAAGAAAAACGAAAAAATAAAAAAATAAACAACCATATAAAACCATAAAAATTAGGCAAGTTATGCGAATCTATGTGTCATATATTTATGTATTATATTATAGGTATATATGTACGAAATCCACGTAACATATACGAATGTAAATCAACAAATCCTATTTCCATAAATTATTAGCAGGTACTCTCGACCTCGAGGTACAAATAGTAAATACACGAATAATATTTCAATTATAAGCAAAAGCTAATGAAACTATTTAGCATTTGCGTTAAAAGCATTGGCAAAATAATATTCACAACAAATTTCAGCAAGTGATTCCTATATACTATAAACTTTTTGTTCAAAACTGATGATTGCATATATAGGTATATATGTACATATATGTATATACAAGGTAAGATTTTCAAAGTGCTACAATAGCTAATAACATTTTATTTCGCTATTTAAGAAAATTACGATGACCTTGATATGCCTCAGGTGCCTCAATCCATTGAAATTTCATACTCCCCAGATAGAGCCGACCTTCATGCCATTAATTTTTCGTATATTGTTTTTTTCAATACCTCGGACCATTCTCGAGTTATTCGCTTGTGACACTTCAAAAAGCTCACCCTGTATGCGTATACTAGTCAAACCGAAAGTCAAACCATATACTTCAAACTAATTACTAATTTTTATTGGTATATACATATAATATATAGGGTGATTCAGAATTCGTGACGAATATCTTGAGGGGTTAATCGTTGTCAAAATTAGGATCGAAAGTTCCTCAGCCATTTTTGCGAAAAATGAGTTTTTTTTCTTGGAACCATAACACAATTTTTTTCTAACATATTCGACCAGATAAGAACCTTTCACCGAAAAATCTCTTCAATATTAAAAAAAAATAATAATTGGCATCATTTGGGATTCTTCAAAATTGACCAATGATATGAAGAGAGAAAAAAATTGTTGAAAAACAAATCGTTTTTCGTAAGAATTTTGGTTCCATGTATAGTATTATATAGTATATATACCTAGGTATGTAAAAAGGCACGAATTGGCCGTTAACTGTGGGTATCTTTCTGAAATTATATATATCAGTATAGGTACTGATTGCCATTTTAATTATTGTTATACGGCATAATTTAGGAATACGGATCGCATAAGACGGGATGAACTAATTTGTCAATCAATTTGCCTATCGGCAAAATATAAATGATACCTACTGACTTGAGTTTAGATAAAATATGTATAAGAAAAAAAATAATAGACAAACACCCAGATAGCAATCTTATAGTGTGATACAATAATTTAGCACGCAATATATCATGATGATATTTTATCGAAAAGTAGAAATTAAAAATACTCGTTATAACCTTCTTGTATATACTATTTATAACGATAATCGTCTATCAATTCTGTAATTTTACAAGTCATATCTTTCGCTTGACGTTCGTCTAGCCGCCTCTTTGGTACAATGGCAATACACAGTTTCTTTCTCTTTATCTAAAAGAACGAAATTTAAACACAGTATACATGTGCTGTATAGTATACCGCACGTATCCTGATCAATCTGAATAAATAAGTGTTACTAATATATCATGTCAAAGATATCATTGATGGATAAGCGAATTAGCCAGGATAAGTAGAACTGATGGAAACTTGCCATCTCAAATGGCTATGCGGATACATATGGAGGGAGCTGGCTATTCGTTCTCTGACTAACTAAAGTGTGTGCCCACAGTTTGTTGTATAGTCCGGAGTAGGCCGTACACGTACGCCAGAGAAGAAGTTATTATAAGGTAGTTTTATTCGTGGAGAAGAAAAATTAACCTCAACATAGAATTCAATTTGTATACCATTTCGTTTCAATTAATGATGATTATTGTTTATCGTGATCAGTGACCATAGAAGTAGCTGTATAGGTGTAGTAGACCGCGGATAAAGAAGATAAAATTACAATTCGTAAATAAAAGTAAAGAAATAAGAAATGTGAAATTGTGATTTTAATTGGAAAAGAAAAAAAAAAAAAAAAGAAAAAATTACAGGTATAATAATTGAAGGGCCGGATCGAATAACGACTTCCACGCTCCTGCCAGTCGGACAAGCTCCTGAAAGTATGCAATCGGCGCTGAGCGATAAGCATACTTTTAGGATTAAAAAAACATTAACAAATCTTATACTTGTACAAAACTGTCAGCGAGAAAGTTGTTCATAATGGTTCGAAGTATATGTTTGGTAAGTTACAATAATTTTCATACTATATTTTCGCAAATATGAGAAGTTACAGGCCATGGCCATGGCAACGGCTGCCATGTTGCTGTCAGTCAACGGAAAAGCGTCGTTTCACAGGTGCGTTTTGCATCGCCTCAAACGCATCGGATATCAACTATAGATATATGCCGTCGCGGACTTTTTTGTATAGAATTTAACGCTCTACAAAAAAGGTCCAGTCAAGTTATGGTCTATCTGGCTTCGTTTAAGTAGCGTTCGGCGCGAAAGGTACAGAAATGTGTTTGGTTCGAGATTTTTTCGGATTTTTAATTTTTTTATTCAAAAACGAGTGAAAATTAGATGTCACAAACGGTAGGGTATATTATTCTCATCTATCGCTACATTGGAGTATTTTTTTCAAGCCTTCCACAATTAGTGTAATTTGAAACCCTAAAATTGCATAAAGTGACTGGTCCATAGTCGGCACAAACGAAGCCGGCACTCTAACTTCTCATATTTCCGAAGATATAGTATGAAAATTATTGTAACTTACCAAACATATACTTTGAACCATTATGAACAACTTTCTCGCTGACAGTTTCGTATAAGTGTAAGATTTGTTAATGTCTTTTTAATCCTAAAAGTTTGCTCCGCGCTCAGCGGCGATTGCATACATTCAGGGGCTTGTCCGACTGGCACGAGCGTGGAAGTCGTTATTCGATCCGGCCCTTCAATTATTGTCAATTTGGGTCCTGCGAATTATCAGAATTTGAAACACATTGTTATGTACTCGAACGTAAAAATGGAAAAAAATTGTATAAAAAGAGATTAAAAAAAACAGTTGAAATTATTGCATATACGGTTGTTTTTTTTTTTTTCTTCTTCTTCTTCTTCTTCTTCTTCTTCTTCTTCTTCTTCTTCTTCTTCTTCTTCAATCGACCATATTTGCGTACATACTATACAGTTACTGCAGTGTTTTGCATACTATATTCAACAGGCTTAAGTTTAGGCATATTACGAAAGTGAATGATTGATCGAAATTAGGTATTTAAATAAATTTTGGACGAAGTTTGGTTCACCTTGAAATTTCTTGTTTTCTTTCGTTTTTTACGAAGTGTATATTACAGTATACATGGACGAGATAATTAAACTGTATAAAAAGTTATGATAAATAATAAAATAATAAGACAACACATACTGCAGCTGCGGTGTATAATTAAATGTAGTTTCGTTTAACCCGTTTCGAAGTGCAGGAGATATTACGATATAGAGTCGCTGGTTGATAAATATATATATAAGAATTTTGAACATTCCCCACGCGATCTATAATCGTTGATACAGGATGTCGGATTCAATACCGAAGACTCCTACCGCAGCTCCAAAAAATGGAACGAAAAACAGCACTCCGCCAACAATTTTTCCAAACTTGGTACCCGGCAAGGATAGGGTAAGCAGTATATAAATATTAAATATACATATAAATACGTTATGTATCTATATATATATATATATATATATGTATAATGTATAATGTATATAATACGTGTATGAAAGAAGATGTATTTCACAGTTTGAAGAAAGAAAATAGAAAACGAATAAATGAATAAAATATTGGAAAATCTTTGGAATTTGAATTTTTTTTTTTTTTTTTTTTTTCTTCCGAAAATCTCAATCGATCGGTGAACTTGAAATTTGACATTTTTTCGAGCAATATCAGTTGAAACCTAAATCTGATGAAATTGCATTGAGTTTTATTTACTGATTTTGATTCAGATTCTAATATTTTCAACGATGATAGCTCTTTTCTAAAAAAAATACATATAGGTATGCATATATACATTTGCATATACCGACTGACAACAAACTGCAGCGACTGAAGGTCAGAAATGAGCTTTGATTCTGATTCGAAACCAAACGACAGCAGCACCTGTTACAGCTTATTGATTAAAAACCGTAAACGACGTTGAATACCTTCTAGTCCCGTTATTTTTCTCTATGATTATACATGAAAACGAAGTAAAAAATAATTCACCTATATATATAATATGCGATTTACGTGAGAATCGGATTCGGTCTAAACAAATAGGGTATATAGTGTACCTCAATGGATACATAAAAGTCATTATCGAATTCCGATTAATAATCTAAAAAAAAAAAAAACAACAGCAAAAAAAAAAATACCATACATATGATCAGATCGCTGTTCAAAATTTGAAAAGTGAACAAAATCAAGAAATTCATAATTTTTCAACGAATTATATACATACATAGTGTGGCTGTATTAGGTATATATATATATATATATAATATATATATATATTTCATCCGAGAAATTAAAGTGTTTTCAAAACGAAGTTTGCGAAAATGCCCGAAACGTCTATCGGCAATTTTTCACAGTTTGTTTTCAAATAACAGACGTAGAAGTATCTGCAGCTACGCTGTGACAGCGAGGTACATAAGTGTATAACAAGGAACATGCGACAAGAAAATACGAGTTATTCCGGTCTGATAGTCTCGAAGAATACTTCGTGATTACAGTAAACCCGTTTTTTTCTCTCTCGTTCCCCATATCGTCGACAATTATTTCGGTCGAATCTACTCGTTAAATTCATAACTATATAACTATATGAAGAAATGGTTCATTTTTTTCACGTTTAAAATCTTCATTTCATTCATATTCGATAACAATTTATTTATTTATTTTATTCATACAATTGGGTAAGACTGAATAGAATTGAATAGAATTAATTTAGGACGTGGGTGAGTGAGTTAACGAGTAAATAATATGGAGTATGTACTGGAATATAAGGTGCAGTTCAAACTGCTGCTGCAGTGTAGCGTGTGAATTTCAATTAACTTAAAAGCTTAACATTGTTAACGTTTGATCTAGGCGAAGTATACGATGGATGTAGGTATATAAGCTGGTCTTAAGATAGAGGGACAAATTAGCAACAGTTAAATAATGAGGAATAAAAAAAAAAAAAGGAAAAAAAAATATTTAGAGAACCTCAATTAAGCGTGAGATCGCGTTAGAAATTTCACGATGTAGAATATAGCTCGTATATGAAATTCCTATGTACAACAAAAAGGTAAAAGACTATATAATATATAACTGAACTGAACTGAAGAGGAAGGAAGAGAAACGTGGGGTTTTCTATCTTATGCTGTAGTATTGCAAAAAAAAAAAAATGTATTTCGTAATCAGTATAGTATCTAACGTTATTATTATTATTATTATTATTATTATTATTATTATTATACCTATGCATTAAAAATGCCCAGATTTGGTCTCACTTTATAGATTTGAATTGCAAGAGTTTCTAATTTTGTATATAGGTATATGGATGCATACATATAATACTATCTTATAAACGTAGGGAAACCGTGAAAGTTCATATTATATCTAATACTTATACCTATATCGCGTGTACAGTTATTTACCTAACATAAAACTTCACGCTTTCCGCGTATGATTTTACCCATGCGGTAGAGGTACCTATACCTACGTACTTCATCATCTGCATACGGTATACATCGACACCTGAACCCTAAACCTATAGATCTCAAACGACTGGAGAAATGGAATCTTTTGATGGTATAAGGTATAAATTCATTTTTTTTTTTTTTTTCTTTAGAAATCTTGCAACATTACATCACAAGACTTTGAGTCAAAATATTATGTACGTTTCCTATCTTTTTTCTCCCCCTATTCAAATGATTATAATAATCAAGATTCGCGGCACAATATTAACGATCAAAATTCAGTCCAGATACGGCAGAGATGTATGCACCTATATATGGAGTAAATCTTCGAAAAATTGATAAATCCTTCTATCTATACAATCCGCAGCTGTGCACTATTCTTCTAGAATTTACAGCCCCGACCCGTTCTCAGAATATATTCAGTTACGTAGATATTTTGGTTACCAAATTTTCCAAACTGAATTCTAAGAATAAATTATAATGAATCAACAAACAAAAAAAAAAAAAAAAAAAAAAAAACTTCCCACTCTCTAATAGCCAACATTTGATGTAATAATAACAATAATGATTAGGTACACCCGTCATAAAATTAAGGTAAAGAATATATAGTACATATTTTTTTTTTTACATATTTCCTCTCTTTTTGATCAATTTTCGTTTCTGTACTATTATAATGAGATGTTCTTTCTGATAATGAGTAAAGAATAAATAAATAAAAAAATAAAAAAAAAACCCTTTAAACTTGAAATATAGGACAACGTAGAACGTAAAAGATTTGTACGTGTGCGCAGGACGTGGAACGGGGCGAGGTCACATCGTCGTCTCCCCACATCGTATCGGAGGTCGGCGTCGACTCGAGTGTCTCGGTAGTTTCCCCACCGCTTTCGTCCACCTCACGTGTCGGCAGCGAGATGGGGGGCCGGCGTAGAACAGTCGTGAGTCTGCTGCGTCGGTTTACGTTTGCGATGTTAATCCTCGGCGTTATTGTCGCTGCATCTACGGCTGTTTGGTTATTTATGGGTCCTATGTTCTTTCTACAACTTGTTATCGTCGCTACGATAGCCTATTTTGCATCCGGTGGAAGACTACGGTGGTTTTATGTTGCGATCAGAACATTACCGAGAGATTTAACGTGAGTATTACAATATTACTTATCATACCTTTTTATACTATACATATAATATATCTATATATATATATATATATATATATATATATATATATATATATATATATATATATATATATATATATACATACATTACATGTACATTATAATTTACCCGTACAATATATACCTACACTATTATTTCATAAATTTATTCTTTCATTTCTTGTTTATTCAGGGATTAAAAGTGATTGACTGAAAGACAAGAACAATGCTCACTTAGTGGACTGTTTCTTTTTTTATACCTTTATGTATGGTTTCGAAGGATTTTTTCATTTCTTTTATACAGTGTAGTATAGTTTCGTATAGTGCAGTATAGCAGAGTACCTATAGCATAGCATATAGCATAGAGAATGTATCATACTTTCTCCGGTCGAGTGTATAGCGATGTATGAATAATTTATCATCGTGTATGCATATATATATATATATATATATATCTGTACCGTTATGCACATATTAACATAGAAAAAAGAAGAAAAAAAAAAAAGGAATATAAAAAATAAGAGAATAAATAAGAATCAGGTCAGACCGGACGATTTTTTTTTTTTTTCACCAATGGATATCCGTTGATGAGAGGAAGGAACAACCTATGTAGGTATACAGCCTAGTATAGATTCTACTTACGATGCGGTTTAGTGTTTCGATTTAATCTTGAAACGTGGGTTTTACGAGGGGTTTTAAGCAGGGATACGAGGAAATTATACACGATAGACAAAAGCGAGGGGCTCTTTTGTTTGAAATTTTGATGAACTGACGTCATGCGACCTCGATAAATAAATTAAAAAAAAAAGGCCAAAAAAAAAAGCAACTAAACCTCGCAATTGCTGTTTACGTAAGGAATATTCCGACCGGAATTAATTCAAAAACATTAATGACGCGATGTTTTTGGATCTCTTTTCTCTCTTCATCAATATCTTTCTTTCTCGCATTGTACATATTATTACTGTTATTGTTCACCTGCGCGCTGCAGCGTTTCGTCACAACCAACATACCTATACAATATGTTAACGCACAATGTGCTGCATTAACGTACCTTATGCACTTTGGATTGATGATTCACTCTAATACGGTCATTAAATTGATTCGAACAGAAATTTGATTTTTTTTATTGCTTTTCCATTGAATATGTAGGTACATATTATAATTATGATATTTGAAAAAATTACGAAATTTAGTAAATAAGAGATTGCGAGATTGTAAAAAAAACTTGTTGATATCTTGTTTCGAATTTTCTTTTTCATACCGAATTGAGGATTTAACGTTTAATATGTTTGCGTAAATAAATGTCCGCTTTAGCCTGTATATACGTAATTAATAAGATTCAGACAGAAGACCTCTCGTTTGTGGTAATGATTTTTTTGTGTTCTTTTTTTTTTCTTTACTTTTATGTCTGTGTTTGAATCACTTGTGGGTTTTGTTACGTTAAATAAAGAAGTAAAAATGCGATGATGATGATGATGATAATAATAATAATAATAATTATTGTTATTGTTATTATTATAAAAAATATGTACAAGTCGACGGACCGGGCGGTACTTGTTGCATTCAACGTTCCTGTGCTACGGGCACGTGGCGTTTAATGTATGCGACCTTAGTTAACACTGTATATGTTTAAAACTTTGACTTTTAATATTATACCCGATGACTCGGCGTGATTTCTATGTACTAGAATGAGAATATCGTCGAATTTTATCTATATGCAAATAATTCGTGCCATGAATCGTTACTTTTTATTAAAGTCGTTATCCCCCCCCCCAGTTTTCGATAGGTATAGAAATTAGAAGATTGAAAAAATTGAAAGAAATATTTCGTCCCAAAGAGTGTTATAGGTATAATTAAATTATCGTTTAAACAGGGCAATCGTTAGATACATAAAGCTGTTATGGTCAAGTCGATGCAACGAAAAAAAAAATCGAAGTGTAGCAGATGTCTTCGCCCAACATGTTGCTAAACATCCGAATAAAACTTGTTTCGTATTCGAAGATCAGGAATGGACTTTCCAACAGGTGCTATATTATATATTCGAAATTGTAATATACTATTATTAATAATAATAAAATTCAGATGATAATCAATTCATTTTTATCTTCAGATCGAAGACTTGAGCAATAAAATAGCAACGGTATTTAAGACACACGGTTACCGAAAAGGAGATGCCGTTGCATTGCTTTTAGAAAATCGTCCCGAATTCGTTGCGATTTGGCTTGGATTGAGTAAACTTGGTGTTATCATTCCGTTGATAAATACAAATCTTAGAAAGTCATCGCTTTTGCATAGTATCAACGTTGCCGATTGTCAGGCACTTATATACGGAGCCGAATTAGGCGACGGTGAGTCGGAGAATGAAAATTGAAAAATAGTTTCGAAAAAAAAAAGAAGCAGAAAATGACTAATAATTATTTGCTTCTTTCAGCCGTTAAGGATATAGCGTCTTCCCTAAACGCAAAGGTGGCGTTGTACAGATTCTCCGATAAACCTAATTCAACGTCTGATGGATTAAAGGAAAAGGACCTAGCCGCTATTCTTGTAGACGCGCCTACCACACCACCTCTTGTACGAGATAAAGGTGGATACGGTGATAAACTATTATACATTTATACTAGCGGTACAACGGGACTACCGAAGGCTGCGGTGATCACAAATTCCAGGCAAGAGAATTAAAAAAATTACTGAACATATTCGCACGCGAATTAAAATTAAGCCGAAATAATTTTATTTACGATGAATTTCGCGTGATAATACAAAAATTCACTAAAATAACATACAAAAAAAGTTTAGGTTTTTTTTTTCTGTCGTTTTTGGTGGAATTACATTCTTATATAATCTTATATAATATTATATAATATCCGAATTCCGGGTGAATAAAATATAAAAATTAAGACGAGAAAACGTTGTGCAATGACGGAACAGTTCAACCGAGGGGTGAATCACGGGGGAGATTTGGTGTACAACATGCAGGAGATGTTTAGGAAATATTGAGAAATAAAGGGAGATAAAAGGAGATAAGTGCTGGGAGATGTTCGGAAATGACCGAAAATCTTGGAAAATCTTGAAAAATCTTGAAAAATCAAAGAAATGTTATCAAAATGTAGGGGGAGATGTTGGGAGATGGGAGATGTGGTGTACGTGTTTCTGCCTCGTGATTTACCCCTCGAGTTCAACGTATTTGATCGCGCAGAGACGGATAATCTACCGCATGACTGCATGACCTCTCGACGACGATCGACACATTTATTTATCAAAAAAAAATTTCGTCTTTTTTTCTACGATTTAAGAATTTACAAATATTTCTACACATACGAAGATTCAGCGTCTAATCAATTATCTCTTGCGTTTTAGTACACACCTCTAGCAACCAAATAGATTAATATTAGTTGTGCAATACGTGTACGAGGTACGAAAATTTGTCAACGTCATTATAATCCGTTGATTATTATTTATTAATAATTAGTCGTCGGAGGTGTTATTTGAATGAATAGAATAATTTATAAATGTGAATATAAAATGATTTGTCCTCACCGGAAGTTAGTTATCCATTTAGTATTCTCGTGCATAATCCAAGTTTTATTAATCCATAGGTATCTCTTCATCGCCAGTGGTATACATTATGTGGCTGGATTTCGGAACAGTGATAAATTCTACACTCCACTACCCCTATATCATACCGCGGGTGGTATTATGTCTATAGGTCAAGCTTTGTTACACGGATCTACCGTTGTTATTAGAAAAAAATTCTCAGCTAGCGCCTATTTCGCCGATTGCGCTAAATATCGATGCACGGTGAGTTGAGTATAGAAATCATCAACGTTGCATTCTATTCATTTATATTTATTTATATTTATTTATATTCATTTATTTGTTCATGTTATTCATTTGTTATTCATTTGTTATTCATTTGTTATTCATTTGTTATTCACTGTATTATAATATGTATAGCATCGACAGTTTTACCCGATATATTACTTCCCGCTTTTTGTTTTCTTTTATTCAAATGCATGTAGAGATTTTCTTAGTTGAAATAAGATCGCGATCGGTAACCGTACGCGAGTATCGAATGTTACGCAAGCTGCGGTTTTGATATATACATACGTATTTATATTATCACCTGTATCGGACTTACACTATAATATCTTGAGATAATTCACACGTTACGTTCACCATATTCACATTTATGTTTTATTTGGTAGACATTAATCACCACGTCGGGATATCTATAACACCGAGAACACTTTTCTATACGAGATATCGGTCTTATCTGTTTTTGTATTCACGCGTATTCAATAATACGAATCTGCATGCTTGCCTATATTCGGGTTTTGAGACGCGCGGCACTTCACGTTATCGCGCAAAAACAGAATCGAAATTTCGGTTTGAATATCGCTATCAAGTATATAATATAATTATATATATGTATAATAGGGTGGTCGTTAAAAATTTAATTTTTTCAAGCGCCCCCTAAAAAGTTTCCTTTTCGTGTAAAAACATGAGGGACATTTGTTTTGTCTAACAAAAAATTGAAAAAACACCACGCAAAACGATCGAAGTTTTTGTTTTGATGAATCTGCAGTTTTTTGGAAATATCTCAGGAAATATGCAGATTTGACTAAAACCGGCGTAGAAAAAAAAAAAAAAAAAAAAAATTAATGATTTTGAAAAAAATGTTGAAAAAGAAAAGAATTGAGAATCGAATAGAGAAACTATGTCGTTGTTGTCGTTGTTGTTGTTATTATTACTATTTTTATTATTATTATTATTATTATTATTATATTTATTATTATTATTATTATTATCAAGAAGCACTTGTTATCATTACGATAATAATTAAATTCACGTCAAGAATGTACAACGACACTGCACTGACGTGAATCTACTTCATTTCAAAACAAACGAAACTCGTCAAGCGCGGCCAGTTAGCGTACTATCGTATCACAACAACTGACGATCGTGCGGAAAACTTTACCGCACAACGAACTACGATTATATCATTTTTGAGGATATTTCAAGCTAATAAAATGGCTAAGCTGATTAATTCATTTATGTTTTAAACATTATCAGCTGGCTTTATTGGCAAACAATATACTTTCCTCTATCGAATAGATATCTGAATCATTTTGATGTATTTACCCGCGATTAATCGATCACTGTCATCACCGTCACTCTCACATTTTCATTCACCGTTATCGGGATTTTCGGGTAATTACAAAGTCTACAAACGAAACTCTTTGTTAGATTATTAATTTGTCAACGTAGCTACGCGTAAACAGCACTTGAAAAGTAACCCGATTCGTAACAACCAACGGTTAAAGGTTGAGCAGAACTGATGTACTAAAGGCCGCGTGCCTTTTATGCTACTGCTACTGCGCACAGCGGCAGCGGCAGCGGTTCATACGTTCTGCATAAAAACTAGTTCGCTTTATTTTGAGCTTTATGTTACTGTACTTTATGTTGTCTTTTGATGTTCATTTTTACTACCTGATTGAGAATAAAAACAAAAATCGTCTTAGTTATAATAAAAGAGAAGATTTAATTCACGTTATTTTCACTTCAACCACAATGAACGATACCTCGAAGATTCAAATTCCACATACGCAGGTCTCGGAAGATGGCAGCACCGCGCGGCGCGTATCGAAAGAAATTTAATTTCTGACTGCAAGCATTTTTCTTAGAAACCTAACCGTGTTTGAAATTTTTTTTATAAAATATTATGACGTGATCACGATGATCAAAAATTTCACTCGGATAAACTTCCGGTAATAATGAGTACTATGCTAATATTTTTACATATTATGTTTGCATGTGTATTATTATGTATAGTATATTTTGTAACAACTGATCCGCGTCAAGGTGGCCCAATATATCGGTGAAATGTGTCGCTACATACTGGCCACACCAGAAAGACCAGAAGACAAACAGCACAACGTGAGAGTAGTATTTGGCAACGGACTAAGGCCTCAAATCTGGGAACCGTTCGTAAACCGATTCAAAATATCGCAAGTTTCCGAATTCTACGGAGCTACCGAAGGCAACGCAAATATAGGTACACTATTATCAAGATCGGTATTCCTTCTGATCTTCATTCCCTTTTCTTACGTTCTGTTTATCCATTTAATCACTCATTTATCTATTTACTCAATCATTCCATTAATTGCTCCTCAAAATCGATAATTATAATCAATAATCGATCACTGCGGTTACAGTAAACATCGACAATACCGTTGGAGCGATTGGTTTCGTATCGAGAATCATCCCAGCGGTTTATCCAATATCAATCATCAAAGTAGACGCTACCGGGGAGCCAATAAGAAACGCTAAAGGACTATGCATGACCTGTGAACCAAGTGAGAAATCGATTTCTTCTTTTACGTATTAGAAACTAATCTTTTTTTTAATTTTTTTGTTTGTTTTCTTTTCGTTCTTATATTTCAGCTCAAAGAATCGCACAAGTTATTATATTCCGTTCTCGAAAATCCTCTTTTCTTCTTACAGACGAACCTGGTGTATTCATCGGCAAAATTTTACCTAACAATCCAACGAGGGCGTTCTTGGGATACGTCGACACGAAGGCATCCAAAAGCAAAGTTGTTCACGACGTATTTTCCAGAGGTGATTCTGCGTTCATTTCTGGTGAGTTTGATCAGATATACACGGATAGATTGAGAAACTAAAAAGTATTTACCACCAATTTAATCGGAATTTATTATGAAAGATTTGAATGAACTAAGAAAACACGAGAAATTCAATAAAATTCCTCAAAATTTTGTCGAAAAAACCTCAATTGTACAGAGAAACACAAAGAATGTAATTAAATTTCTTCAAATGTGATCTAAAACAAACAAATGAACAAATGAACTGGAAAACGAAGAGAAAAGGTTGAATGAGTTTCGTTCTCGTCTTCATACATTCATTCATTTATTTATCAACTTATTTATTTTTCAGGGGATATCTTAGTAGCCGACGAGTTTGGGTATCTCTTTTTCAAAGATCGAACTGGGGATACATTCAGATGGAAAGGTGAGAATGTTTCAACATCAGAAGTCGAGGCTGTTGTCAGTAATCTTGCTAACTACAAGGACTGTGTTGTCTACGGAGTTGAGGTGAGAGGAATAACAATTTAGAATCTGAATCTGGTAAAATTTTCTGTCTTCGTAAACAGCATAATAAAGCTTCTTGGGTTCATTTTGGTGATACAAAATACTCAAATCAATCTACTTTTCTAATCTTTGATGATAACAGAACTGTAAATAAACCTTTTGATGGTAATCACAGGTTCATGGATCTGAGGGTAGAGCCGGAATGGCAGCAATCTATGATCCAGATGATACGTTGAATCTAGAACAGTTGATCGTGGGGATAAAGGAACATTTGCCGTCCTACGCTAGACCCCAGTTTATCAGAGCTTTAAGGAAAATTGATCTTACCGGTAAGTAACTGTCGAAAAAATATCTATGAATCTCATTCACATTTTATGGAATAAGTAAAGATTTGGGATTAAATTGGAGAAAAAGGATTAAAAAAAAAAATTCATTTCATCGAACGTACATATAAGATAAATGAAGACAGGGACGTGATTTGATGTTTTATGTATTCTCTCTTACTCTCATCTCTAGGCACGTTTAAGCTGAAGAAAAAAGATCTACAAGACGAAGGATACGACCCTTCAAAAGTTCAGGATAAAATATATTACTTGGATCCGAAATCTAGTTACAAATCTCTTACGCCCGAAGCATACGATCAAATTCAGCAAGGAAAAATTCGTTTGTAACGAGTACATGAGGGTCGTTTGGAAATAGACAAAGTTATTCGGTTTTTCGAAGTGTCGATAAATTGGAAAAGATTGAAAATACCGTTCTAAAAGTCGTGATAGTAACTGTTAATGAATTAACGTAAATGATATAATCATTTCGTTGTAAAAGGAGAACAAAATAGAAAACTACAAACGGGCAAAAGTATCGTTTATGGCATTTTATATAATAATATGAGAGCTGAAAACTTGATCCGAAATATCTAGCATAATACGTAGATTCGTTTTCAATTCGATATTTTTATTGTTCTTCATTTCTTATAGTAATGCGCATGATTAACTTCTATTTCTTTTTTCTTGTTTCGAAGAAGTTGGCATAAAAAAACGAACGCGCAAACATTTAGTCCTTAGCCCCTTCATCAAAAACGCACAAGGAGTTAATATCCAGTTGGAATTGAAATTCTATGATACATACCTACATTGTTAAGAAAATTTATATCAAAAACGCAATGTGCTACGACTGACTTAGAAAAAAATAAATTAATAATATAACCGTTATGGCGTCTTGGAGGATGATTTTATCTATAAAAATATTGTATTATTTGTTTCATTGCGGTTCTGGATTGTAATTTGGCGACGATTTATTGTGTACGTAAATATAACTCTATCCTACATCGTTTCGATATCAGTTTAATCTAGATGCGATTCGCATTTATATCTTCAAACACTTCTGGCAATGCTTTAATATTATTATTATTATTTTTAATATTATTAATAATAATAATAATAATAATAATAATAATAATAATAATATTGTTGATGTTATTATTAAAATTTATACGTATTATTATATAATGATAATAATAATAATAATAATAATAATATTGTATATCAATAAGACCTACAAGGTAACATAGTTCCAATTTATATTTAAAAAAATGTTATTATCGCAACGTTCCAAGGTGTATGTTAATAATTTACGGCTACAACTACTATTTAGCAAAGATTGTTATTTGTTATTTTTTTAGAATAAATGAAAAAAAAAATTACTATTCTTATAAATCTACCTATCCATAACTCATCTCAATAAAATAACCTTCACAGTTATGATATATAAACTTATATACGCGTTAATAAATTTATTGATATATTTTTCATACATATTTTTATTGCAAAAAAAGATTTCTCAATTTATTCCTCATCTTTGTCTTTCAGTCTTGTTCAAATTTCCCGGATCGGTCCAGCCCCCCCGGCCCGACTATCATTCGTACCAACGCTGAAATGTTTTTCCAAGGTGTTCCCATATTATTTTCCTCCTTGCGCTTTTTTTTTTTTTATACTTATCAGTTATCATTAATTACTATTGGCTTGCCGTTGATTTGAGGAAATGCATTTACTTTTCATACTTTGGTAGAATCAAACACTGTTAAATAACGCGTGATTTGGTTCGTTTCTGTTAGTTTGGTTTGAATCGTTTGAATAAACTTTGTCTCTCTTCAAATAACACCCGTCAATGCAGCCAACAGTAACTGCGTACAGCGCTGACGCGCGCATTCGGTTAAACAAAGGAAATAAAAGTATTCCGGCATTCTATTGCCTGCACCAACCAAAGCACTAACCTTCCGGAATTTCCTTATAATATTCATAGTTTCGTTGTAACATCCTCATTCCTCAGTCGCTCTTCAAAGTTCAAGTCTCAACACGTGTCAAACCTATGCCTACGGGTATGTTTCGGATTAAAACTGTAGTGTCCTATTCTTCAGGTGTTTAACTCACTGTTTAAAATATATACGTAAAAGGTAAATTTCAAATATTCAATACAAAAAGATATCACAGTCGATAAAATCCTCCGTGCAAGAGAAAATAATAATATATAATAGACGTATACTTTTTATTTATGTAAGATATTCATTTACACCGTTACACACGTTACAATGAAAATCATTGGAACTCCTGACAATGAAATCTCACTTCAACACGGACTTTCGCACGACCTGTGCAAGTGCAAGTGCATTGTATGGCACACGCATTGTCGTGCATATGCATATGTTATTTCCGCGATATACATATTACATACTCACATTAGATCTGGATGCACGGAATTACAGATCGTATATATATTACCATATTTAGTTAGTATAGTAGTATACAACAAAATAGTAGTATAGACAATCGGTACACGATTCGCGTCGCGCTAAATATTTATTAGTTATTACCCTCTTGTTTTTCGCCGTATTTCTGACACGTGGTCGCATTATGGTTGCATAGGTATACATAAATCCATAAATCCATACATACGCACATCCACACATCACACGTCCGACCGCTTTGATGCAGGGCTTGCACATGTAATTAAGATAAACGTGGCTTACGCGCAGTTTGCAGGAAATTTACAATATTAATGTTATAAATGCGGATTTTCTTTTACTTTATAATGAATGTGCAATTTGGATATCTATGTAACATCAAAATATAATAATTAATAGTAGATGGAATTTGCAGTTGAATCACACGCAGGTATAATCAAAAATCATGACATTGCATAGTATATTAATATAACTTATTAGTATCGCTACGTTCTGCTTAAACTAACAGTTATAATTTTTTCGTTATCTCCTCATTATTCGACTACTATATTATGACAGGCACGTCATCAATTTCCTCTTCTTATACTACCTAGTATATGCATTGCTATGGTGTCAAGTCATAGTAAGGCACCGGATATTATAATCGCCTGAGACCGTCTCTTTTTATCTATCATAAATGACATACATATATATACCTATAATATTGTTGTGTGCCGATATAGGTATAATACCCTAATGGCTAATATATAAAGCGCGGGAAATATTGTAATAACTAAATTTTTGCGTATTCAAGCTATATAAAATAATAACGATGTGTGACATTATCTGTGAAATAGAGTTGCATCGCGCTGTGTTTAGAACGTGTTAATTATAAACGTAATAAAATACGGTATAATATAGTATTCTGTTCGATAGCGGGGAGTTGAAAACCAGCCAAAGTCCATCAACGATTGCGAGAATTTTATTTACAGGGGTCGCTCGTAGTGATTAAAGAGAGAAAAAACACTGCGGAACAAAACAACCTTTACAATGTATCCATTATCTCTCTCTCTCTCTCTCTCTCTCTCTCTCTCTCTTGTATAACGAATTCATATACTATAGTACTTACATTACATATTACCTATATGGAAAATATAATTTGCTGAAACAATAAAGATGTATCAAGTCGTCGCTAAATAATCCCATCATTAAGGTAGTTGTTCGCCCAGATATAGTTTGTGCTATTGCTTACTCACTCACTCGCTATTGTTTGCTCTCTCACTCACTATCGCCTACCTCGCTTTCACTCATGACTTTATCCGACTCGATGACTCAATTATTATCAATATCTGAAAAACTATGCGGTAAATAATTTCCGAGTTTTTCAGCATAATAGTAAATATATCATTCTAATTGATGTCAGTTTTTCAAGAAGATGGTAATATCCCTTCAATACAATAATAGTAAAATTTGTTAATTTCCGACGGTTTTCCTTTACGCTCCTATGCTGCATGTACAGAAAGGATCATTTTTAATGGCAAATATCTCACGTTTGGGACGGTCAATTGTTTCTAGTTTTCACTCACACGTAGATGCCACATTTATTGAGCTGTGGTTTAATTTTCAGATTTTTCTTGTTAAATACGATTTCCCGAACAACTACCTTAATCAACCAGTAACAATTCAGTACAAGGTTCATATTCTAACGAGACGTCGGACGTGTGTACATAAACAGTTATTACAGTAGATTCTGGTTACAGTAGTAGATATTGAGAATCATAGTGGAGCAGAGTTAATTATTTTTCGAGACACCTTGGAACGGTATATGAAATTAGAAACTATAGGTATGTGCAGAATCATTACAATAATTCATCTTGTTGTATGGATATAGCTAATGTCGCGCTTGAAAATTGTTAAACCTCTCGTTTGTCGTGTATAGTTTCGGTTTTGAAAAAAATTAGTTCTACGTGCAGTTGGGTTTGATGACTTCTGGAGAATCATACCGTTTAGCTCATTTATTATACCCTCTGTATCTAACGAGTGAGTCAGATGTGATTCGCGCACGCAAATATATACCCACACGCACACGCCTGTATAATAATGTATATATAATATACATTATTATAACTACATTATACAGAGAAACCAAGTCGAAGAAGAAATGAAAAATAACATACAACAACAAAAATGTATATTGCAACAAGACCGTCTCGTCAACAAACATATATTATATATATATATATATATATATATATATATATATATATATATAAGAACGTTTAATCAGATTAAAAAAAAAAAAAAAAAAAGGCCAAATAACCTAAGAAGATAAATCTCTATAAAGAAGTTACACGCGTATACATGTCTTGCACAAATAGCACTATTTCATATTTTGTATATCGATAAGATTGGAATTCTATTTTTCACCAGCCGAGTAATATCGTAGTTAGCGACATACATACAGTCCAAGAACGAAAACAACAATAATGTTTGTTAATATTATGTGTATATATGTATATTATATACAATTGTCTTATATATCTTTAAATAAATTTAGTTGTATTTCTCTCCCCCCCCCCCCCCCCCCCGTATTACCACCTACCTACGTGGATATAAACGTAGGTATATAGGTATATAGGTATATCGGGCCTTTGGCGCATGCGCGAATCGTTAAGAATTACGCACCCTCTGTGTTATACAGCCGCGTATACACCTAGTGGGATAGAGGTGATCCCCGTTTCGCGGCGCAATCGTAGTTGTGCACCTGGCAACCCCCCCGTTCTGTTGTTTCAGGGAGCCAGACGTACCGTACGGTAGGTAGGCAGGGTAGCGTGGCTCGCCGCCGTACCTAAAGGATGGACGTCAGATTCATAGTTTTGGTGATTGCGCTCGTTGGCCTGATGGCTGCGGGCGTTGGATCTCGTGTTCAGGGTCCTGCAGCTCGGATTGCTCAGCTAGCATTTGCCGCGGCTCTTTTACCCCTCATTTATCACTACCACAGGAGGATCTACGTCATACTTAAGACTCTGCCTCGTGATATTAAGTGAGTGAATTATTATTTATTTTTTATTCGATCCACTGTATCAATCATCCCTTACTTAGTATATGTATAGATATATGTATGTATCTTGCTTTAATCAAGTTTCACTTTCTTCTTTTAATCATTCTATTTCGCATAGTAAGTACTATGTTCGTTTCCTCGAATCGTTTTACATCGCTGCGCAGGATATATAAATTCTATATATATATATTTATATGTATTACGTTTCTGTAACCGGCCCGACTTATAATAGTTATAACTTTAAATTACGTTCGTTATCTCGGTCGTTTTTCTCTTTATCTGCAATATTCTCGTAATTTAAAGTCGTTCCAATTAAATGTCTACAAGTCAACATTGCGAGTATCCCATAGTTTGAGGGTATTTCTTGCTTTTTCATGTGGTTCTCCGGAAAGATTTACACATTTTTTTGCCAATTTATTCCTTCATCTTTCTTTCCTCTTTTATATTTTATTCTTTTTACAGTGCTAATCGTTACTAATGCGTATAATATAAAGAGGAAAATGGCTTGTTAGGGTATTAGCGTTCTAGCTCCTATACTATACACGCTACACATAATACGTATATAAAGACACGAGTGTGTATTCTTGAACTCTGCTCGGCTCCCCGCCTCGACGATCGATATTCACTAAAATTTTGATGCGTGACGGTGGTGATGGTCGAGGAAGATAATCGATTTGGAAACTTTGAGAATACATATATATATGTATATTTATACATATATATATATATATATATATATATATATATATATATATGTATATATGTATATAGATTCCGGTCGAAATCCACTCAAAATTAAAACATGCCGTACCTGCTACATATTAATTACTCTACAGTATCCGTCCGTTTATTATCAATCATGATGAAGGATAAACAATATATAATTACACGAAAATTGTATACCTAGAATGACATTTATTTATTTTCTCTCGAATTCTTATCGATAATCGTGTTATTACGTGAAAGATTGTACGCCGCGTGAAGGGGTGCAAATAATAAGAGGCCAGCGGGAGGTTTATAGCCGCCGACTGTTGAAGAAGCCGTAAGAGTTCGTTACCGTACGTAGTACATACATACATGCATAGATAAGTTTTAACATGTCTCTTTTGCGTATATACAAGTAGCGCTAATGTAAACGAAGAATCGATGAGTTTCCGGTATATTTTCTGTATAGTATATATGTATTGATATGGTATACACACATACCTATGTATAGTAGTACATAATAGCGTAATATGTCGCATTAGTTAAAGCGTCAAACTATTATAAACCGCGCAAAGAGGCCTGTGTATAGGTATCTACATAAGTATAATAACCGCAGCAGTATTAACCGCTGCAGCTATAGGCTGAGCTGTGTGACCTGGTTTTGTTTGTTTTATACATACACACGTATATAATGTGTATACATGAACGATTTTGTTATATAACACAAATATATATATATATATATATATGTATTTTATTAATATCCCATTACCCGAAACTCATGGAATATAAGAATCAATTGGTGTGAGAAGTAATAAGAAAAAAGAAAGAACCCAGCTGTTTCAAGTTTCTAGAACGATAATCAAAAAGAAATTCATTTTATCGTATTCACATGGGTATAAAACACACACACGCGCGCGCGTGCGTACACACACACACACACACACAGTTGAGTGAAGCATTGATAAGATAGAAGGCCACGTTTGTTGATATACTTGATATTTTCATTTCTATATCAAATACGTTGGTGTTTATTGGAAAATGAATTTTTAAGTGATCAGTATAGTATACCCATAGGTATATGATCGTTATTGTAGAACTGTTAAAGAATCAATTGACAATTACCCTAATACGTATGTTTGAATATTTCATACTATATGAACAGATGGTTCGGTCTCACGAAACTTCTCCCCTATTTCGGGCATTACCTAGTCTGTGTCGCAATTGTCGAAGCTGAAATGACATGACAATAACTACTATGTATAAAGTCATCAGATATATGTATTTTTAGCAAGGCGAAACACGGGAAATCAATCGACGATTTTTTTTCGATTCCATTTGTAAATCCAAAGATTTTACCATTTTATATGCTGGGGAGGGTCTACTTGATTTTTACCGACTCCGTCTTTGTCTTGAATTTCGCCGAAACGGGGCTATCAATCGACTTGTCCTTTTGGCCGCCGATGTTTGACGAGTGATGAGTTTGAATTGGTACGTTTGATCGGATCAAATCGGATTTTTTTCTTTTTTTTTATCGAAAAGTGTGGGCGTGCCATTTATTTCGACTTATATCACAGCCTACGCATCACAAATGCAAAATCGGCCTGTTTAGCCCGATTCTATATGGAATTCCGAACAAAACCATCCAAAAACAACTCTGTTTTCGAAAACGATGAAGGGGCATAACGTATTCCACGATTGGGACCGGCAAGTAACACAAAATCGTAAAAAAAATGAAAAAAAATCCCGATTTTATGAAATCAAACGTACCAGTTTGAACTCATTACTCGTCAAACATCGGCTGTCAAAAGTGAAATGAAATTATTTTCGTCAGTGTTCAGAGCTTGATTCGGAAATTTCAGAAAAAGAAACTAAAACGGTTCAAGCTAGGTATATAGTTTTCAAACAATCGGGAAGAAATGAATTCGCAATTTTCCGACGAGTCTTCACGTGATTTTCACCTAGAAAATCGAATCTAAATTTTTCGCAGCCTTCGGAATAAGTAAAAAAAGAAAGAAAAAAAAATATGTAATTTTGGATCTGGAAAGCTGAAAAAATTTTCCCAAATTTTAAACCATAAATTTCTATGTCGAATTTCATGCAAAATAAATATTTATTCGTTTTTTATTAATAAATTTCAGGTTTTTATATCGTTATGTAAATGCAGACATTGAGACGAAGGGTTTTGTTAGAAACAACACCACCGTCCTCAAGATATTCTCAGAACGTGCTAATCTCTATCCCAACAAGCCATGTTTTATTTTCGATGGTCGGATTTGGACAAACGCAGATGTAAGTATGAGCAGAATGAATTCAATGCTTTTGCGAACGATTTCGTAAGAACGTAAATTTTATCGAAACTTGATGAAAAGGAAACTTCCAAGTATGATTTGATCTTTATCTAGAACTTGAATAATCCACCATTTGAAATTTCATTGACAAACAGATAGAGAAACTCAGCAATCAGATAGCCTCGGTTTTCCAAAACGCTGGATATGTAAAAGGAGATGCTGTAGCATTGATGATGCATAACAGGCCTGAGTTTGTAGCTACGTGGCTAGGATTGGGAAAATTAGGCGTAATAACGGCTCTGATTAACACAAACCTGCGTATGCAGCCTCTGAAGCATTGTTTGTCAGCAGCAGAAGTCAAGGGAATTATTTATACCAGGGAAGTAGCCTCAGGTGTGTTTCTGCAACTTCTATGCAGTAATTGAGTCTATTTTTGAAAAGATATGAAAGAAAAAAATTACAATAGCCAGAAGGTGATTGAAGAGGTCGTTGTCAAGATAAGCAAATAACTTGGACCTATTTCTTCTCAGCGATAAACGAAATCGCCGATACCATCGGGGGAGTCGAAAGATATGAATGGGGAAGTTCGCAGGGGGAAGAATCTAACAGTGCTAAAAACATTGACAAACTTCTGGCCGAGGCTAGCACTCAGCCACCTGTTGTAGACCAAATACCTGGCTACAGAGACAATTTACTATACATTTATACCAGCGGTACGACTGGGCTACCTAAAGCTGCTGTTATGCCACACTCGAGGTACAATTTCACTTTGTTTCTTCACTTCCCACACTTATGATACTAAAATATGCTACAGTTGTTAGAGAAGCCAACGAGCCACAGCAAAAGATCGTCAAAAACATGAAAACAGCAGCGTTTGTTGTCCATACACAGTTTAATATTTTCTCAGCTGCATTTAGAAACGCGATTAGATCAATTTTGATGCTCTGCAGCTCATTCTGATCACACAATCTCGGTCTTTGGTTCCTGGGAATTGCAATGTCCAAAAACGGGCACAGTTTTCAATCATTTTTCTAGATTCTGGACATTCTTTGTACCACATTTCTCATCAATTGATTTTCTCTCTATTTTTGTCCACTCTACGCGTCACCCCATATATACATACGTGTCTACAAATGATTTATTAATGAGTATTGAGTAACTAATGTAGGTCGGCTCTGCCTTTACCGTAAAATACTACCGTCTACAACCCTAAGATCCATATTTTACTACAGAGTCCGGCTAAAGATGTCAACGAAAGTAAAAGACAGAAAACGGGATGTACCGTACTTTCTCAAAATGATGAGTCTCTCATTGCCCCTTTTATTGAAACTTCCTTCAATAACGCGAGGAGAATTTTTCTTTAACAACGAATTACCCAACATTTCACTGAACATTGTCCACGACACAATATACACTATCTCTAATCCTCTCAGAGAGACCCCACAACTTTATGAGAATGAGATTACAAACGGGTATATAACTCAACCATCGGCGACTCTTTATTTTACCTTCAAAGGCCGCAGAGTTTTGTTAATTCTGAGCTAAAAGTGCATAAAATTTGATCCTCTGTTGCCGAAAATTATACTATTCCTACCTATCTCTAATCTTCATTATCTATTCTTACTCACGTATTTTCAGATACCTCCTGATTACCATGGCAACTTATCACATGCTTGGCCTCAGAGCTAACAGCGACATTATGTACAATCCACTTCCGCTCTATCATACAGCAGGTGGAATAGTCGGGACTGGATGTGCGCTGGTCAAAGGAATCCCCAGCGTATTGAGAGCCAAATTTTCTGTCTCTGCTTATTGGACGGATTGCATCAAGTACAATTGTACAGTGAGTAATGTTCCTAGTTTCTATCGTCCATCTTTCTATAAAGAAGAAAGATTCAATCGTTGATTTCCGTCTGCTTTCAGCTAGCGCAATACATCGGGGAGATGTGCCGCTACTTATTATCAGCTCCAGAGCGACCAGAAGACAATGCTCATTCCGTCAGGCTGATGGTCGGTAATGGAATGAGATCCCAGCTTTGGCAAGAGTTTGTCAATCGATTCAAGATCGAGCAAATAACCGAAGTTTACGGATCTAGCGAAGGAAATGCGAATATTGGTAAAAATTAATCCAATCATATGAAATACGTGAATTTATATGAAGAGCTTTGTGAAACCTGACCATTTTTACTTCATTATTATTATAATTACAGTCAATGTCGACAATCAGGTCGGAGCTGTCGGTTTCGTTCCATTGATATTACCAAAGTCTCTGCACCCGGTAGCACTGATCAGAGTCACTGCCGACACTTGCGAGCCCATCAGAGGACCCGACGGACTTTGTATACGGGCAAAAACAAGTGAGGCAAATGAAATATTTCTCGCCCATTTATTCAACTCCGTCAATAACTTCGTTTATTCATGAATCCGATTATTAATTATTAACGATTGGTTACAGACGAGCCAGGGATGTTCATAGGACTGATAAAGCAGGGAAATGCGTCGAGAGAGTTCAACGGATATCTAGATAAAGAGGCGTCTAGGAATAAGACTATAGAAAACGTATTCAGCAGAGGAGACAGAGCGTTTTTGTCTGGTAATTAATATAACGCCGAGGCGGCATGCACAGGATTCTCTGCAATCTCCTCTGTTTTTTTTATATTCCCCCTATTTTGCAGGCGATATTCTGGTCCAGGACGAGTACGGATACTTCTACTTCAAGGACAGGACTGGGGACACTTACAGATGGAAAGGAGAAAATGTAGCGACCGCAGAGGTAGAAGGAGTCGTCAGCAACGTTGCTGGACACAGAGATGCAACAGTTTACGGCGTCCAGGTGGGTCTCTGCTTATTTTTGAATATTAAATGAATATAAAAGGATTGATTACTTTGTTTCTATGATTATCCAGGTGCCGGGAATGGAGGGAAAGGCAGGAATGGCGGCGATAGTAGATCCTGATAGTCTGCTGGACTTCAAAGCGTTAGCCGAAGGCCTTGATAAGGCTCTACCGTCTTACGCTAGGCCAATATTTCTGCGCATCGTGAAGGAGCTTGAAATGACTGGTACATTTAAACTGAAGAAGATTAATCTGCAAAAAGAGGGATTCGACCCTAACAAAATACAGGACAAAGTGTACTTCAGATCTGGGAACAAAGAGTATGTCGAAGTTACGCCTGAGCTATACGAGGAGATTATCTCTGGTACTGCCAAGTTATAAGGCATAGTATTCTTTGGTTTTTACAATAATTGCGTCGAGGATGCCTGTAAAAAGAAATGAATCAACTACAAATGAATAAATTAAAAAATTAAAAAAAAAAAAAAAAAAAAAACAGTGAAACGAGGAACGTAAGAGGGAGAATTATAAATAGGGACGGTAATGAAGTAATACATAAATAATGAATAAATAAATGAGTAAATAAATGAATAATTAAATGAATAAATAAATCAAAACTTATGCTGATTATAATAAACTGTAGCATTTTCATTACGTATTTAAAGAAAACAAAAAAAGTGGAATCCGCTAACTCACGCTGTAACAAGAGTTGTTATGACACTATGAGAGAAGAAGAAAAAAAAAACAAAGAATAATGATTAATGAATGAATAAAATTAGGGTACAAAAATCTGATCTCAACTCTGGATCGTTTAGATATTATAGTGTAGAGTATAGGCATATATTATATTATAACGTTCAAAAGATGAAGGAAAAAAAAAAAGAAAAGAAAACTAAATTTCATTCAGCTCAAAGTTACGTACCATCGATTGTATTTCACAGTAAATTGAAACCTGTTGGATAGATTATAGATATGTAAAATTAACGGGTCGAGGATGGATAATTAATTGGTAAACGTTATCATTATTTTCTTTCGTTGATTATGATCGTTATAAAAGCAAAAACAAAAAAAAAAAAAAAAAAAAAAATTCCTATTTATTATTAATAGCTGATTAGCTGGTATAAGCACACAGAAGTCAACGTTTATAATAGGTCAAGGCTTTACTATTTATTATTGATTATTGAAGCATTGAATTAATCAGTACCTACGGGATATTAAGCAGTCAATGCCTGTAATAAGGAGAAAGACAAATAACATCGTAATTATGCTTATTAAACATGAAGAGAAAGGAATAATATCATCTCTTTGATCGTTCGAGCATTATGATAATCATTTTTACACATAATATCGTGTGTTCTTGCGGTACATATGTATACGTATACGCGTAAATACCTGCATACCTGCATACACCTGTAACGTATACCGAAAATACTAGTCTTTAGCGCTGTACTAAAATTATTACGTTGACTGCAATGATTATTAATTATTATTATTATTATTATTATTATCATCATTATTATTAATAATAATAATTTTAAAATCTATTGCATTTTTCATAGGCATATTGATAAAAAAACTCTATGTTACTAGTAGGGGGATATAATATAATATAATATAACATAATATAATATAATATAATATAATATAACATAACATAATATAATATAATATAATATGATATAATGTAAAAGATCATAAATTATTTAATACTTATACTATATATTTCCTTCAGGTCTCATGTTTGATAATAATCATTGTTATTTTTGTTGTTTTATTTGATTTTATTTTCATTATACGAGCGGCAGTGGGGAAAAAAACTATGTATTTCCAAAAAGCTGTCTGTAGAAAGAAAAAAAAAAGCAACAACTTTGTGTACTTATTGTTAGTTTTTATTTATAATTATGTATATGACCATGAGAAGTGACAAGGATTTTATTGAGTTTGAAAACGTCCATCCGAGCAGATCAATTAATAAACTAGGTAGTTGAATTTTTCTAATCACATGTATAAGAAATGTCGAAGGAAGACATTCGGCTTGAATTGACGTAGCTGAACAATTTGAGGAAAGTTTTATCTAGATAATTTGCAAATATACAGTTTATTACATTTAAACTGCTCAAAATCTGTATCTGCATTTATATATACATATTAAATATAAACATTACATGATAGTTATAAACGCTGTATATCGTAATAATAGCACTATAATATCGCGTTTTTTTTTTTAGACAATTATCAAGTAGATGGGTGATTATGGTGATATCGACTGATCAGCTCTATTTCCTCATTTTTCTCTCATTGCTTTCCCTTACTATTATGTTGAATGATAATAAAAAGGAGGAAAAAAAAAAAAATTGAGAATGAGGCAATATCCGATGTTTCTATTCAGGTATTAGGGAAATTATTGAATATTAGACAATTTAAATATAATGTACGATTTTTATTGCATGCGCAGTTTGTAATATGTATATAGTTATATTGCTCGGGTCAGAATTCAATAACAAATTATTATTATATTTTTGTTCTTTTTACATTACATGTTATAAGGTACAATAATGACAATTTAACATAGTAGCAGGATAATATATTCATACATAGAATGAAAGTGACTAATTGAAGATTCATTTGGAATAATAATAACAATCCAAGACACTGATTTATGTTTTGAATCTAATGCTAAATTGAAACGTTTATACAGTCAATATTCAACCGATAGCGTTGCATAATAGGTAAAATAAATAAATATCATATAGTGAATAAACGAAAACTGTGTAACGTGCCTTGTAGGCGATTAGCTATGAAGTCAGTTGAAAATTGATTACATTAAATCAGATTGATGTATCTTATAATTTGTAAGCTATTATATATATATAATCACATCGGGAAGAGGGCGAAAAAGTTGGTTCAATTTAAATTACCCGATTATTCATCGCTGACTGTACCTACTGTTGTATGCAAGGTAAACGGCGGAACTTGCGAATGACGAGTACTGATCGTTTTGTTGGATGTAAATAAATACAGTTGAAACACACAGATTATACTATCTAACAATAATTCATTATTTATAATACTTTTCAATATTTATTTCTCTTAGTTGGTCATTTTTCTATATTTTTCTCTTTCTCTTATCTCTCTCTCTCTCTCTCTCTCTCTCTCTCTCTCTCTCTCTCTACTTTTCCTTGTCCATTCCAAGTCTTGGCTCTTGGTATACCTATTCCGAAAGACCCCCTCGACCTTTAAAAGACAATGACGCGATGATTCTCTTTATATTTTATAAAGTAATGACAATAATTTATCATCATAATCCTGTTATAATGCCCCTTCAAACTAATTATAGTATAAAAATCAGAATTTATTGCACATAAAATGACACAGCAAATAATAATTTTTGAATAATTATGCTATCGAATTATATAACATACTATTTGGGTAGCGAAATTGATAAATTATAGTATATATAGTTCAACGCTATATGGAATGTTTGAGTTGATCGATAATTAATCATTGCACAATAATCCTAGCTACAAAAATAGCTCTAGAGATGGTTGCATGTAGGCGCTACACTACTGTCTGATAAACTAAATGGAATGAATCATTGTTCGAGAGGCTTTGTAATAAACTTAAATTAGACTTGATAGCGATTGGATATAAGTTTATTTTTAATGACCAACTTGCAAAATATCTGCCAAATCATTATTAATTGATCTAAATTTGCAAGCATTTACCTGGTTTTGAAAATAAGAAACATATTCAATAGTCCAATTGTTTGAAAAACAAATTATATCAACGGTATTTCCTTCTGTTTATGACATTATGACATTATGATTTGATCATGATTTTATTTTTTTGTGACAATGTTTAATTCACATCGTTGGAAGCATTTTTCATCAGGAAATTACTATAATTTCATTTCATTTGATTTCTTTTTTTCTTTCTACTCCTTTTTATATACAAACTAAGCAATAATGTCAGATTTTCTTTTATACAGTAATATATCGCTGGACAATAATTAAATTGAATATATTCATTCTTTATCAGCCGATACCGATTTCTCTCCGACTTTCGATACGACAAAGAATGAATGGGAAAAATGATGCAATCAGTGAATAGAATTCAGAAGTATTATTTGGCTATTCTATTTCGGTTCGTTTTGAAACCCATCGCTGCCGCAGAGCTATGATGATTAGATTGTTTCATGATCTATATGCCTATGCGATTGACCGCAAGATACGATACAATGAGAAATGCTTTGACTGGAATAACGTTTGTTTTATTTTCATATCTTGTTTTATTACCGTTGCAATTAAGAGTCCTTGTGGCTGACAATCTCACTTAATGTATGTATTTGCAGATGGATTCTTCGCAGCTTTATATATACTGTATGTAAATGAATCTTGTTGCTATTCAGTCCGACTATCAACTCGGTGGTATCGCTTTTGCTGTTTGGCCAATTCCCAAGTTTGGACGATTTCCAAACCACGACATTTTCCACTCCAATGTTTCCTGCAGCAGCTTCTCTTCCTCGGGAGAAAAGTGGAGGAGAGTTGCTACAGCTCTGGTCAAATGCAGGGCCTGAAATAGCAAGAGAGATGTATAAAATGAATGATCAACGGCATTCCATTCTTACAAATTACAATCGGACTTTCTAAATTCGAAACCCTTTTTGGATACCCCGAAAATTTGATTACCTCGTATTCTCTGCTCGTTAGGAATTTAATGAGGACGTGCTTCAAATATTTGAAGTTGACGTCTTCTTCCCTGGAATTGCTTTGACGTGGAGTTACAGTTTTTGTTGAACTTGGACTTATCACTGCTGTTGCAGTAGCAATCGGTTCTGGGTCGCTGTCCAACGACGACGAGGGGATTCTCAGCTCTCGTTGAAGGGTTTTTTTCATATCGGTGAGTCGTTGTTGCAGAACTTTGATTGTCTGAAATAAAATGGGGCCATTGTATAACTTATTGTATCGGAGAATTCCACAACACGAAAGGAATCTTCTATTTCACCTTAGTTTTCTCGTTTAGTTGATCTTCTAAATCCGATATACTGGTCTTCAAAACTTTCTCATTGCCCTCGGCCTCTTCTTTATTGTGTTCGACACCTTCCAGCTCTTCAATTCTCAGCCTAGTCTGTTCTAACTGTGTCTCAGATTTCTCCAGCTCGCTGTTAGCGGTGTTGACAGTTTTTTCCAAGCCTTCGACCCGGCTGTGAAGCTCATTGTTTTCGCTTTCTTGTCGCCTACATTCTTGTCTGGCTATTTCAACGTCTTGAGAAACTTGTGCGTTTCTAAGCAAGGCCACATCCTTTTCTTCCCTCTCTTTTTCCAGCGATACGCGCAGCTTGGCAGTAGTTGTTCTCTCAGTCTCTAGAGTTTCCCTTAATCTGGCCACTTCCAGATGCAATGAAGCATTGTTCGATCTCTCACCATCCAGAGACAGTTTTAGTTGGGCTATTTCAGTAGTAGTTATGGAGAGCCTTGTCGAGGCATCTCGCAGATCCTTTTTTAGCTGTTTTATTTCTTTAGAAGAAGATTCCTGTGAACATCGTTATTTTGTTAAGCGTTATCATTGCAGAATAGTAGTTGAAAATTGGCCTCTTTTGATATTTATTTCAATTCTGCGTTGGGCAAGAAGCTTCGAACTTAGAGTATGAAGAAGTAAATTCCTTTTGAAGTAATTTAAATGCAACGAAAACAGAGTCGTTTCTCTATTTTCTGTTTTCCATATCTAGAGAAATATTGTCACTATCCTAGTCATGATCGATGGTGGATGAAACTACGTGCAACGAAAGACGAATGTACAAGAAAACGTAACTAAAATTATGTGTGTATCTATTTCTGCGTGTTAGTATGAGAGGTATTTACAGTAATTTATCGGGGTAAAAATATCCGTTTAGAACTAGATTGGCAAAAGTATAATTACATAGCTCTCATTGACAAGCCCTATGAATATGCGATGTGTATATGAACAGAGAGAAGGACAAAAAAAAAAAAAAAATAGTTGAAGCGACGGAAGGGAAATTTGGAATTAGGGAAGTAAGAAGCAAAAATAATGACCAATGAAATTCAATATTTTATTTGTTTCTTTATTAGCTTTTTCTTAATTTTTAAAACTTTTATTCCATAAATAAAGTGTACATAGAATATTTTCAATACACAAAACGTTTTCTCTGATGATTTAGCGTAATAGATAGATAGATAGATAGATAGATAGATAGATATTAGGTAGGTAGGTAGGTAGGTATTGTGTTTATGTAATTAACATATTGAATAATGTTGAAGAATATATAAGATATTTGATCCCATTCATTGATAATTGTCATGCGATAAGTAAATCTTCATTCAAAATAAGCTGAACTATGTATCTATGGTATTGGCGATTATTGGCGATTTTAGTAAATTGCCAACGCATGCATAGAATTAAAGATAAACGAAACGTAATAGGGATAACTTGAAAAACAAAAACTTTGGCTAGCAATCGAGAATAATAATTGTGCGTATAAAGCATTTGAAACTGAAACATGCAAATAACATAATTATTTTGTCTAAATACTACCAGCTGCTTTGGAAATAGCTTAATAACACGTACAATAATCATTCGGGATTAATGAGGAGCAAATATTAATTTGTGCATTCGATAGCTACCGCGCTTTGTTAATATAATAATTGAAAAATTCAAGTCGACCAACAATGCCTGCTGATACGCGTCACAGAAAGAGCAATTCTTCTCTACATGCATTGTGACGAAAGAACATTCAAAGTACGTTAGGTTTAACATGAAAATGAACTTTGAACAAATATAGAGAAAAGAAAATCTTCCAATTATCTACTGTGCTCGTTGCGTGCATCGTCACTCCGTATTGTGAAAACTCACAATTTCACGCTTAAACTCTTCGACCTCGTCATCGACGCTGGCTCGGAGCTCTTTCAGTTCCGTAGCCATCTCGTCGATGTCTTCAGCCATGCGTAAAAGCTTGGAATCTTTAGTTTGCATTACTATTTTGTTCACCTCAATCTCTGCTTCGAGTTGTTTAACTTTTGACTGAAGTTCTTCTTTCTCCTGCTCTACTCTCCTTCTCTCCAATCCTTCCTCACCGGCTTGTCTACTGAGTCTTCCGACCTGGGTTTCCAGGCTTGAGATCTTTCCCGACCAGCTGGTTTTTATGTCAGATAAATGGAGGTGGGCTTCCTCCAATTTCCGTTCTAGCAAAGTTCTCTCTCGCATTAAATCTGCCACACGCTCATCAATCGTTTGGTCATTCGTCTCTAGAGACACTCTTTGCTCTAGTACAAATACTTTGTCTTTAAGATGACGTACTTCTTCCTCAGTTTGTGCCAGTTGACTAGATAATTGGGCTCTTTCTCGCTGCGTCGAATGTCGCAGTGTCTCCATTTCATCCTGAAAATAGTTTACTCATTAAGCGATGAGACCGTTTCATCCATTCCTGTTTAGTATATTCGCCCTCTCAAATATACATCATTTCACCGTTAAAGTCTAGAGATAAGACCAGAAAAGTAAGAAGATTAATCCCAAAGAAACCATCTAAGAATGTTAATTTCCAACCGATAGTCCAGGTCAACTCTTTGATCGCATAGGTTGGCGCTGCATATTTATTAGTTACTAACTAGGTAATATAATGACTGTTAAATTAAGAAATATAAATCCACACCGAAAATCTAATTCAGCAGAGAGACAAGAAGGATTAATGAAATAGCTACAGGAGAATATAAGCTAAGCTTCAAAAACGTACCTCTAACAGCGGCGGTAGCAGCAGGGATTAGCAGGCATACTGCATAATCTGTTTCTCTGTGACGATAGTGATCAAAGTTTTCGAATTCCTTATTTTTAGTTGTAAAACTATTTTCACAACTTGAGAATATTATTTCTTTACTTCATGTATTACCTACGCCGAATTCCGGATTGTATTGTTCTTTTTTTTTCCAATTGTTTCACTCGGTTTTAAATAAGAATAATTTCAGTAAATACTTATCATGCTGGTTTCAGAAAAACTAATGTATCCAACGTAGCAAATAAGCGAGTCTTTTGTTAGATTTAGATAAAAGTATGTTTTACCTACTAGCAACAGCCTAGAGACTCGCACCTTCCAACTTACGCAACAAATATATCGGCCATCAAGGTCCCAATATTTAGAAACGCAGTGAGGTAGATGTAAAGTAGGATTCATACAAAGTCCGGAATTGTGTGTTTGATAGAAATAAAGATTAAAAATAGATAAAACAAACGAGTACAAAAATAAGAGTGTGGAATTTCGTTGAAAATATTGCAGTAACTCTTCACAAAACAAAAAGCATCAAACAGTGGATAGTTTTCTGTGATAAATTTATGGCGGATAGAATAATTCATTGCTGAAATAACTATAAAGTGGGACTAATTATAATGATAACAATTGTAAGCCCAAAGTAAAGAATAACAAATTGTGGGTTTATTACTGAAAGAACACTCCTGGCTTGTTTTACACGACGAGTAAATTTATCCAGACTATAAAGCATCAAGCTGTGGGTATATTTCGTATGATTATATTCATTTATGTATAAAAGTATCTCAGATAATTAACTATGCAAATCTTTTGGCAAACGTTCTGTCATAATTCCTTTCCGTCGCGTTAGATGTTACAAACACCTGCGAAACAAACTACATTTGCTTAAGATTCAGTCACTGATCTGCGGCGTCGGTTGAACAGAAATTAGAGAAATTAGAGATTTTACGATCATAAAATGACAAGAGCTGGAATTTTTCTAGTCAAATTTGTTCAATCATTTATTAGATTTCCTTATATCTTATAAGAAAAGTGAAAATAACGCATTCAAAACTCTCTTTTTACTCACCTGTACGTTGTTCAACTCGTCCTCGTAACGTCTCAGTCTTGATACTTCGGTCTTTAGACTCTCGACCTCAGCTGTTGCATTTTTTAAGTGATGTACCTTTTCTTCAACCTCTTGCTCCTTTGCCAGTAGCTGAAAATAGATATCGAACAATTGTCAGCCAGGTTTATCAGTTGTATAGCTTTATTGGCTATCGAGATGTCCAGAAATTATAATCTCTGATATTCTCACGACTCTAGCCATTCTGAAATCGCCTCGTTTACTAGTTGGTAAATTTTTGAGAAAAGGGCAGATATTGCCCGGAGATGTAATTATTAATAAGGTACTAGTTCCAAATTCCACTCGAAAGTCGTTGAATACTCTTTCATAATTTTTCGAGATTTCAGATTCATTGGAAATAGACTACCTAATTGAAGACTTTTCAAGCGAATGATCTCAGAACAGGACATAAAAATAGCATATTCTCTGTTTACCCGACATTCCTGATGCCTGAATAAAGTCTGTAATATGTAAAACCCTGAATCGTATGGATATCATCGGGGTGGTGGTTGAAAGATAACGTTTTGCCCCCCCTCAAAATCAACTCTAAACAAATGCACAGCAGCATTCTCGTAGACTAATTTCTGAGAATTTCACATTTTTAGGCCCATCATTAGTCCCACCATAAAATAATAACCGATGAGACCGCGAGTCGAAGCGCATTTTAAATTGGAAAAGTTCATACTCTGTGATCAAGGGTCAAGCGTTGAAATGAAAATATGAAAGAATTACAGGATTAGTTTTGATTTGTTCGGAGTAGATTTGGGAGTTTGAAGTTGAAAGTTTATTTTTCATCCCAACTTAACGACCACCCTAATGAATATATACAGGAAATTCAAGTGGATTAATGAAAATTCGTGAATATTCTCAGTCTTGATCGAAAGATCCATTATCCAGCCAGTGAAATTCTACAGTCAACAAGCAACCTACGAGATGTTTAATCTTTGCCATTTCCTGGGTTTGAAATCCTTCCAATTGTTCGGCATCTTCTTGAAAACTGTAGAGCTTCTTTTTGTACTCTGCGAAAAAAAGAATTTGGTCAGATCTAACATACCTATTAACAGAATGTTTTTAATTAATAAACAAGGCAACGATATAAACTGCAGTTTAAATGAAGTTTATGTTCCCAAATTTTTGCAGTACAAAAGTTTGAAGCTTGGATCGATGTTATTCGATTGCCCACGAGATGCGACGAATAATATTTGAAAGAAAACATTGTTCCAAGCTACAATCCGAGTTACTCGTGCGAATCTTTTCATCTTGGAAGTGTATTTTACCTTCCGCATTTCTCAGGGCAAGTTCAGTGACCCTTTTAGCATCCTCGGCCTTTTTTCTATCATCCTCAAGTTTAGATTTCTCTTTATCATGTTTGTCGAATATTTTTTTCCACTCCCTTTCCCTTTCCTGTAATCTAACCTTCCACTCTTCATCTTTCTTCTCTATTCTTTTCATCAGCTCTGTTTCTCTCTTCAACAATCTCCTCCTCCATTCGTCTTCCCTGTTCTCAAATCTCTTTACATCTTTAGCCGAAAGCTGCATTCCGTCGCTCAACTTATACTCAAAACTATTCTCTCGCTTCAACTGTATAGACGGTGTCGGGGAGATGGTATTGTCCTCTCTAAATCCATCCAAAGATAGCATAGAACCACTTATGCTACTCGTGGAACCAGTCTGCAATGAAAAACGATTATTTTTATCGGTCAATTATTCTCATCAATAATAATTATGATAAATGATGAAAAAATCGTTCACCTGCGAGGTATGTTTGTTACCGACGTTTCTAACGTTTCCAGCTTTTCTCACAACCGTTGAAACGTCACTCCCGGTTTCTTCGCGTATTTTATTCTTCAAACCGGCGAACATTTTGCTTTTATTTCCGAATGATCAATCTTCAACAATATTTAGGTCGAGTATAATGAAAATTTGACATGTAGTATCCAGTCCGCCGTCTGCTTCTGTCAACGTCACTGTGTTAACACGGTTGATGACTGTCTCTCTGACGGACTGCGTCTATCCGTGTGTTGCTGTTGTATTATTATCGCTATCTATCTAGTGGACAGTTGTTTCCAATTTTTCTATAGGCAAATAAAACGCGATTGAAAATTATCAGAAATATTGCGAAATATTGGGAAATATGTAGAGAAGTTCATTTCTCCGTTCACCTATCGACAGCGATCTATTTATCGTTAAAAGTTAAAACTCAAACTATCTATTATCTTCCTTTCGAGGGCGCTATACGTATCGCTGCAGCCATTACTGATCACGTAATTCTCCATTATTATCAATCCAGGTTAACCACTTCTTGGTAAAGAAGTCTGTCTCTTCGAACTGTGCCGGGAGATTTGGAGATGTTTGGTAATTTGTTCATATCAAATTCATATTAGCGACGATGTTCGTTAGGCAGAGCGTTATCAGACAGCATATTATTACGTAGATAAATTTAAATGCCAGTGTATTCGATAGACTGAATATCAAAAGACCGAGTACAAGTTTGATAGCTACTTCGAGAGATTCGTGCATGTTGGTAACAGTGAATTTTATCATCGAACCTAACCTAACCTAACCTAACCCTTTCAGCCTGTATCGCCTGTATATTCCAATCTACTACACGAAGTACGCTGTACGAACACGATTCTATACGTTCTCTATACCAATGAAAACAGCTGGCCCTTACCGCCTCTGGCGGAAGCATTTACAACCTAATATCTTCTTTCAAATGTTTCTTTTCGAGTTTTCGGTTAAAAAATGAACGCCGTGAGAGAGACCTAGAGAGGTGAACAGAGGTGAATGAGTTGTGAAGGAGTTGCGAAGTGATTGTGAGTTTTGTTGATAACGTTTACGGGATATTAAGCGTTAAACCCTGTGATAAGCCTTTCGTCAATATGATTAGCGAATACCCAGATGACACTGAACAGTCCATCAACTATTTTGACACGTGAGTTGACACGAGAGGTTTTCTTCATTACGATTAAGACACTTCTTCGGCCAAAGCCCCTGCAGTCAGAATCTATTTTAGAAGAAACAAAGTCACAGATTAACAGCACCTATATGCAATCTTGCATTAGAATTTATTAAACATTACAGATATTCACGGATAGATATGAATTATTGTCGTTTTTCCGAAGAGCACGGATAAGCCCGTAAATATTGATAGTTTCACATTTTGGATCAATCGTTATGTCGAATAACAGATATACTATCCCGTCGTATCCCGTATTAGATATTTTATATTTATGAATTTTCACGCCCAGTTTCCCGCCACCGGTCAGCCAGGGTGAAAAGAGGGTTGCACGTCAGTAGGCGCACCCCTGATTGTTATTCGCTATTACTTCAGATCGTTATCGGGTTCCGATATTAAGTAATATATGAAGCTGATATTATTTACGTCGATCACATGTATTTCTTGACTACATGAAAACTGTCCCCACAATATACTATATAGTATATACTTCGATATAAGTATTACCATGTCCGAATTAAGTATACCCAGGTACCCAGGTATTGCTTACGTCCGCCCTCGAACGACCCGCATACATGATTTTTTTCCGATTTTTTTCTTGTCAATTTTCACTTCAGTTCTTTACCTACTGGACTCTTGACACGAACTAAATTACGTATCCAAGTACAATATTGTATATCATCATATGCATAATGCATATATATACACCATGCTATACACCATATCTCGAAAATCTCTATAAAGCATATAGGGGCGCCTGCAGGGATTATAGCATATAATATTACGCAATTAGATCACGGAGCGTCGATATTATCCAACGAAATTTCATATCTATCGAGGAAATATCAAGTTGCGAGAAAGAAAAAAAATTATCATCTATCCAGTTGTTTTTTTTTTTTTTTTTTTTTTTTTCTCTCTTTATTTTCATTATTTTTACTATTTGAAATTTAATTTTTATTTATTGTCATCCATTTATTTGTCATTTTTATAATTTTTGACAACGAAACATAATCATTACAATTTTTCTAAATTCTTACAAAACTATAAAACTGTTCAAAATATTGACAATGACCACGAATCTATATTGTTAAATATAGACCTGTGCAGCGGTCTAAGCAGGTCCAAGTAAGTAAATTACGAAAACTTAATACCTGATGAGGCGTGCGAAAAAGGGGAATTTGTTCTCGCCCTTTTTCTCGGTACAAAATTATACTATGGGTGAATATATGTATACTGTTTATTCTATGTATAATATGTACATAATACCGATTAGTATACGCGAAGAAGTTCCGGATAATTAATCCCCGGAATACGATGCAGGGCGGCTTTTGTCCTGAAAAATAACGGTCAAGTAGTACATACATATACATGACATAGGTAGGTATATCCCGAAATCCTGGAATTTCCGAAACAATGCATAATACTGAAAGTGACGCCTTTATTTTCTGACTGGTCATTTAGCGTGAAAAAGGGGAAACGAAATTTCATCATTATCATAATTGTTGTAACTTTGAATAGAAAATAGTGTAGGTATACACACTTAATATACACGTGATTTGAGAAATAAACGTTTCAAAACTACAAGAGAGAAAGAAAACAGAAGAACGTGTTTCCCATTCCGTGGATCAACAGATGTAACGCACGTGTGTCCAAGTTCTTCTATAGTTTTCCTGCCCCGACTACGCTATATAGACACTATATTTTGTTAGACATATATGTATCTATATAGAGGAAGGAAGTTCATATATATACTACATACATCGTATACATACACACATTATATAGTTTGTACAGTATACCTATATAATATACATATTACCACGTTTTTGCGTAACACGACGAAAAGAGTTCTCTATATACGTCATAATATATGTATGTATATATATATATATATAATATATATATATATGTATTAGACCGGTTCAAAAAAATCGACTATTCTTTTTTTTTTTTCAATTTTCGCATTGAAATACTTTCGGAGGGGTGAAAAAAGATGCCTGTTAAAAGCGGAGCTCTTAATATTAAGATTTAGAGGTCGCTCATCGCGGATTTCTATTTTCCATTTAAATAGCATAGGAATTTTATTTTTTTTTCTTCAGAATTTCGTAGCTCACAAACCAATGAACAAATCCAAATGACTCTTACATATTTTGATAGGGGATTGAACACTCTAAAAAATGTATCTATCATTGTGGAAAAAAAATCACAAAAAAAAATAGTTAACTCAACTATAAATTGAAATTTGAGCTTGAATAACTTTGGAAGGAGTCAATTTATCAAAAAATGATAAGGGAAGCTTTTTGTAGAGTGTTCAATTTCCTATGAAAATATGTTTGAGTCATTTTGATTTGTTCATTGGTTTGTGAGCTACAAAATTAGTAAAAAAAAAAAAAAAAATTTCCTATGCTATTCAAATGGAAAATAGAAATCCGCGATGAGCGACCTCTAAATCTTAATATTAAGAGCTCCGCTTTTAACAGGCATCTTTTTTCAGCCCCCCGAAAGTATTTCAATGCGAAAATTGAAAGAAAAAGAATAGTCGATTTTTTTGAACCGGTCTAATATATATAGTATTTTTCTTTTCTCCTCTTTTCTCGTCAACGTCCCTGCATTTGAATGAATTGGCGGTTTATACAATACATTGCATATAATATATCGACAAGTATCGAAAATTTGAGTGATAATCACATATCGACATTTCTTTTTCATTTCTCCACATTTTCTCCATTTTTTTTCTTTCCCTTGTAGTTACGTGACTTTTCTATTTAGCTAACGATACTTTTTTCGACAACACCGCAGTGTCACAGAAATCGCGTAATCAGAGCTGAAAGGTCACCCCGCGTCTTACGATTAATCGACGCGTCTTTGCCTCCCCATACGCCGCAGAATAGACTGAACGTTCATTCGGTTTCAAATCCACGATGTTAATTTGTTGAAAAAAAAAAAAAAAGCAGACTGCAATTATCTATATTTCTCTCGTATTCCGATTCTCTACCGAGTGTATATATTTTAGAATTCAGTTCAACTCCAAGTATGTAAGTATAATACATATTCTGAATAGACAATTGTAAGGCTCGGATAGCGTTTTTTAATTGAATGAAAGGAACACGAAAAAAAAAAGACAGAAACTGTTGATTTAAATCTCCAAACATATTATGTGTATACTTGATGTTTTAAGAAATCCCTTTTTACAACCTTTGACTAATTTCTAACGTATGATTCAGTTTCAATTCCACCCCCTTTACGTATTCCGCGTAAATAATATACAAAATGCCAAAATGCACGTGTACATAATATATAGTGCATAGGTATGTGAATGCAATGCATACGGTGTAACTTATTCGTATAATAAGGTTTAAACCATGATTGCGGAGGGCGCGACAGAGGCGCTCTGCTGTAGTAGGTATATATATCGGGATTCTGGTGGAGCAGTCAAAGTTGAACTCAGTTCTCGTCGAGACACCAAGTGGTGAGGTCGTACGTTTGTAACAGCGAATGTCAGCCTCGTGATTCGTGATCGACACAATGAGATAAACGGGTGTATTTGACAGTAGATTTTTTTTTTTTTTTCATTCTTCTTTATTTCTTTCCTTATCGGCTCTCCGCCTTGAATTAGTAATAATTGTGCAGAGTGCAGTCTCTGACTGAAGTCGCAACGTTTCATACGTATAGATACGTCGAACGATAATATGTGATATGTGCTCGGCTCTCCGCAGTCTATATTAAATACAAGATGGGATACATCGGACCGTTTAATAATAATAGATTGTTAATCTCATCGAAATATTGTTTTATTACAGTAGATTTTTACTGAAACAACCTTGTCGTTCTACATCTTTTTCTTCATCTCTTTGTCATATTAATAAGTTATATAAATAACAAGTTCTTATTATTATTCTTATAATAATCGTTACTCTATCATCACTTCATCACAATCATCACACATTAACGAAGTGTAAAACTCTGGCTGTATAGTCGTTCGACATCAACATAGTGAACTTTGACACTGTAATATATCGTCGATGAGTTCTTTCGTATAATAAATAGCTTCGACAACGTCGCTTTATTATTACTTACATATTACGATATATTTCACCTAAAATCAGTCGAAGTGGGTTGGTATTAAACAGCTGCCAAAACGACATACTAGTAGTTTGTTTAATTGACTGTAAAAGTATCGTTTCTGCAAAGAAATTCGTTACAGTGACTTCAGTGCGCCAAAGAAAATATTTCAAAGCCAAATAATTAGTCGAATAGAAATAAGGTTGGGAACAGTGGGAACAGTATTAACATTTAGAACGTATATGTGGGTAGTATAGTTTGAAGAAAGAAATAAGAACACAGTGGCAGTTTGATTATTTCAAACAACGTGGAAATGTCGTTTTTTAATGGATATGCAACCTACAATGGTCAAACTCACGGCTCTACGTCCCCGACTAGAAACAGTGTTTGGGGTAGTCCTCAAAGCCCGTTTCGAAGGTAAGGAATAAACGAAAAAAAAAAACAAAAAAAAAAAAAAAACAAAAAGACAATCGAGGATTATTTGATGATATTATTATCTTATGGTTTCTTTTTTCGTGCTTTAATTTTTTCTCCATAAATTGTATTGTCATCAGTACTACCTACATATTATGAGAAACGAAGTTGATGTCATAAATATCCCGTACACACATGCAGATATTTTAATATACTATGTACTTGTAGTACTAGGTTGTACCTGAATTTATTAATATTCGCAAAGATAGTGTAGGCTAATTGTTTAACAGGCATTTAACGCTGCAGTTTAACCCCATGTTAATTGATAAGGCCTCCTTACTACGCCAGTAGTAATGACTACTGTTACAATTTACATTCATAATATGTCGGACAAACTTTTGACAAACTCTTCTCTTCTTTATGCATATACAAAATGTGTATCATGGTGCGATTCGCAAACGTCGTAGGTGATATAACAATTTATGCAGGCCGCAGGTGAAAGGGTAGAATGGAAAAAGCCACAGAAGAGTAAGAGAAGCAAAAACCGGAGACCAAAGAATTTATTTTTCACTGAAACTAATGAATCATCCTCTCGAACTCATAGACGCAGGATCGTGTCAAGTCTTTGGGTATAAAACTACTATCGGTATCCATCCGGACTGATTGTTCGCCTTGGAATGTCCATGATTTGTTGTCACTTGTCAGAGTCACTTGGTGATCGATGCATATATCACGGACAGCTGATTATATTTTGAAGCGAAAACTTTACATGGCCAACCTTGCTCGAAAATTGAATCGAAATTTCCTCTACCAATTTTTATCCGGAATGCCGAGATCTTGTGTTATAATTTATACGGTGAATAATTATTAATTATACCAATGAGGCGCCTGTTTGTTTGGCGCGCGCGCTTGCCTGCGTGCGTGCCCGGTGGCTAGCGGTGACGCGCTAGACATACACGCGCCCGTTGATATAAATCGCGCCTCATTGGCTATTGTTCGATTAATTAATGATATTATAACACGAAATCTAGGCATTTTGATGGATATTAGTGAAGGAAATTCCGATCCCATTTTTGACGAAGATTGACCTTGTAAAAAGTTCGGGACACCCCGTATATACGTGTAAACGGTGTTTCTCTATGTATTCTTGAAGTCATGCCGTGCCCGTGATTTCCCGATTTCCCGATTTCCCGATTTCCCATCGGAGTTGAAAAAATCAATCATGATTTTAAAAAATTCGGGGGAAAAACACGAGTACGGCCATCGCCTTAACAGACATGTTTTAGGTATTTACTGGCGTTATATTCTTCCCATTATTTTTCTTATCTCTGGGTATATACAATATATCTCTTTCTCCATTTCTTGCACACATACGACTCTTCTTTGCTTGCTTAAGACGGTTAAAGCTCTCAAATATATCTATATTTACTCATAGTCATGACAATCATTATGATTCAGACCACCTAAACAACAATATAATTACCATATTTTTCTCTCCACTCTCTACTGCCCAAAACACCCACCTTTGTATTACTATAATATACAATCGTTTGTCTTCACTTCGTCACTTGGGTTTGTGTCTTGTGTTATTTTCATTAATCTCTTTGTTGTTTAGTTATTATTTTGAAAATTTGTTAATCAATTTGTATGGAGCGATTTATTTTCTATAGCATAGTCGCGTGCGGTAATTTATGTGTTACAGTGTAGCTCAAAAATAAAAACGCTTCAAGCGTCTTATATCAACAATTTGATGAGAAAAATTAATTGCAAAGTAAAAAATGAAAAGTGAAATGTCAATTAGTTAAATTAAATTGTTGTTTAGAGACAATAGATCGATCGATTCTAGTTTCCTCTTTCGATGTTTGGTAAAAAAAAAAAAAAAATTCCTAATGATTACTTACCCGCTTTCTTAAACGTGCATATTATTATGATTATTTATACGTAAACATGTTTGACGATGACGTAATAATCTGACGTCACTGTATAGACGCGAAAAGGTTCTGCATCGTCAGAATCAGAACCAGAGCAGAGTAGAAAATCAATACTTCCCTGAAAGAGAGCAGCAGAGGGGAGCAATGGACCACGCTCCGCGGTTGCTCTTGAAAATGAAACGTAATGTAAGAAGAAAGAGATTTTTTTCACCTCGCGCTCTTTAGTAATGATAGAAACGTTTTTTTTTTTTTTTTTTTTTTTTCAAGGACTGCTTCATGATCCATCGATTGATGTTTGTTTATTGATTTTATCACGGTCCACGTAGTAGAATAGTATTTCAATAAATTTTCTTCATTCTCAATTTTTTCAATTTCGATGCAGTTTCTTTTTTCTCCGATAAGTTCTTCGGAAACGGGAAAATGAAAGTGATAGGAAATCGACATTTTTGACAGATGTATAATATGTAACTCTGGGCTTCTACTACAGGAATTCGAAGTGAAATATGTATAGACGTACATGCGTAGTGCATACGTAAATGATGTACGTGAAGAGATAAAGACCGGAAAGATACATCGTCGTCGTGTTCGAACTGTAAATAATATCTTTGTTTTATTTTCACATTAGAAAAAGCTAGAAGAAATTTTCTTTCAGTTCATCATCCTCTGTCAGACTACTATAGGTAGTATATTACAATATACCACGCGTGCTGCGGTAGTCGCAAAAAGTCAAGTTTATTAGTTATAGTTCACAATAAAAGTTCACATTTTTTATTGAAAATAATCATAATTCTTCGCAATTTTAATTAACGAACGAAAATCTTCGAAATAAATTTTGATCGTAGTTATTCCAATTATCTTTTTTTTTTTTTTTTTTTTTATTTCTACTTTTTATTTGTAATTTTACCTCATCTGATTATTGCTCCGCTGATTCTGGCAGCAAGTTAATGATGAACCGTGTTTTTTTTTTTTTTTTTTTTTTTTTTTTTTTTTTTTTTTTTTAACCATTATCTTATTTCCCCGCTGGATCTATGTATACCTTCTCATACCTAGTACGAGGGCATCTGTATAGTGTTTGGTTCTATTTTCGACTGCTTGGTTACCGTGCGTCGCGTGTAACGTCGCGGCGCCCCCGTGTGTCTTTTCGTATATCTTCGTCTCCCTCCTAAATGATCTCGCACCCAAATAGCCCAGCGGGAGATTCTAAGAACTAGTCTCGATTGGGAATGGATTAAATTAAGCCTTCTATTAGTTAGGAACGATCATTCATAATAATTATCATTTTTTTTTCAATTGTTTCATCGCCTTTTTTTCCTCTTTCATACTCTTCGGTTTCTTATTTCGGCAATAATTAATTGTAACACGGAGAGCCTTCCAATTTTTTTTCTTTCTGTTCTTGGTTTTTTTTTTTTTCCCTCCACTTCTAAACCACAACTCGTCACGCTGCGACGATAATTAACAACTATTATTAGATCGAATGACGTCAGACCGTCAGAGCTTGTTTATAAACTAAAGTTTAACATTACGTTGCTGGACCAGGGGACCAGATCAAATAACAAACTGAAGGACTCATTTTTCCGAAATACTGATCTAATTCGAAGTAGAAAAGAAATTCAACCGCAGAAACGAGATCTTGAAATATATCTCGTTCGCTGTATATGGTCCAAAAACTTGTTTTTAAAATGAAAATAATTCAGAAGAAAGATACGTCGTTTCCCCGTTTCACAATCTTCTCGTATACTATACATACTACAGTTTACTACGTATTCTGGCGTCTTTCCAATTATTTCTTTCTTTCTTTTCTATAATACTAAGGTAAAAAGAGAATTTGGCAAGCTGCCAGCAACTAATATGAGATGTAGGATTATAATCTACTCCCACAAATTTCTGAATTAATCGAAAGTGCGAAGATTTATAAAACTGAGGAAGGAAGGAAGGAAGGAAAGAAAGATAAGGAATAAAAAGATGATAATGTACAGATCTTGTATTTAATTATTAATATTAATTTCACTCCATTTTTTTACATGATTTGATCACGTTGTCGACGTGTCTATAGTATCTTCAGCTTATACCCAGTGCCGAACTAGCCAGGTAGCAAGAGTCAGCAAATGCTACGGGCCCCGCGCTTTGGGGGGCCTCGCGCCTTCAATTTTATGAACTTTTGACGGAAAATTCATTAGAATCGTGCTTTCCAAATGTAGAGATAGTGTTGCGCATTTACTTGAGTTTGACGATCACCATAACTGCAGCGGAGAACGTTCTTTTTCAACATTGAAGCGCATTAAAAATGAGTTAAGGTCCGTCCCTAGTCGCCCACCTCCTTTTGGGCGAAATGTGTCACATCTCGATTATTATCAGAGCCCAGGCATCGGAGACGGAAAAATAAAATGCACAGTGCCAATTCAAATTGAATTCCGAACACATCCGTCCAGAAACATGTTCGTTTCATGCGAAAATAGAGTCTACAGATTGTTTTTACGTAATTCGAATGTCAATTTCCTCGGCGAATTACGTATACAAACATAGACAATCTGTAGACTCTATTTTCGCATGAAACTAACATTTTTTTTGTTGGACGTATGTGTTCGGAATTGAATCCAAATTGGCGCCGTTTATGTTTTATGTTTATGTTTATGTTTTTTTTTCCGTTTTCGACGCCTGGGCTCGGATAATAATCGAAATGTGACACATTTCGACCAAAGGGAAGTGGGCGACTAGGGATGGGCCTTGAGGAACACAATAGGACAAGAACGTCTGAATGACCTCACTTTAATGAACATAGAAAATGATTCACTTAGAAATATTGATTTGACTAGTGTTATCTCTAAATTTGTCTACATTAAATCACGAAAGGTTTTTTTTTTTTTTTTTTGTAAATGTGCTGTTTTATTTTATATCCCAAACTGTAATACCTGAAGCAAACCAAGGGCCTCTTGTTCGCATTTGCTACAGGCCCCGTGCTGTCTTAATCCGGCACTGCTTGTACCTACTATTATATATCAGCGATGCAGACATTTCGTAACAAGATTATTTCAACGCTTTTGAACCGTGGACGAGATATTTTTGGGATTAATTGCCCCCCCACCCATATTGAAGAAGGGAAGCTTTAGATTCGTTATTTTAACCTGATTTTGAGAAATAATTACTCCGCATCAATGTATACTATAATACCTATATAATATTATACTATGTATAATCAAAGAATAGTTTCTTTATTTTCTTGTTTACTTAGATTAAAATTTTTTTTTCTTTTTTGCTAAACGCTGAAGTGTTCGGAGAAAAACAGACTATGAAAAAAAGAAAGAACATGGAGGAAGAAATACATACAACAACAAATGATCGTAATAACTGTTTATTATCTTCATAACAATCTACGTGTTAGAATGTTGACGATTTTACACGCCCCATTAATAACTCTCAATTTATTTGTTTCTATTCGCTTATCATTTTCTGTATATTTTATTACACCATGGCTACCTCACAGGGAAGGATTAGAGATGTGTGAATAGATGTGATCCCATAGGTTTAAGAATTGAGAAGTCAGAAGATATCTGTTGACCAGTGCTGGATTTAACGTGCACGAGGGGCCTGGGGCCACGCACATTTTTCGGGGCTATGAACAAGACTAGTTATTTACAAAAATTGGGTTGCAATTGGCAAACGCGAACAAATGGTATACTATGTCTTGTGTCTTGTCTTATCTTTAAGTTGGTCACGGTTCATTTGCCTATAATTTATATACCTTATACATTCTTATTCGTCGATATAACGTTAACTGGTACTGTAGTTGTTCGCAACGTCCCTAGTTAGTGTTACGAGCAGTAGTACTTCCTTTGGACATAACCACTCTGGATAAAGAAGAATAAGTGTATATGTACTTACTTCCTGTACGATACAATATATAAGATACATACGTACGATATCACGTATGGATATTTTGGTAGGGTGTTTGTTCACCCGTCTAGCTGCAGCAGCGGTATTGGGATTGTCACTTTGCAGTGAGACGTCTGGTGGCGTAAAATCAAAGTAGTACAACCAGGCTCGACAGGCTGTGTGACAGATTGTCAGTGATTTTTACGTATTGTTCCGAGTATAAGTCGACATCTAATTCTAAGCTTTGATGGCAGAAATTTCGTTTGGAGACTGAATATAACTAGTCGACTTCTACAAAGAAATTGTCATTCATATTTTGATTTATATTTAATCGTCGTAACTGTTTCGATCTTTCTGTTTCACGCGATTTTTGTTGCTAAAAACCTCGACCTATACTCAAAACAACACTGTATTTGTCAGTGAGACGCCTGGTGGCATAAAATCACACTAGTACAACCAGGCTTTACAGGCTGTGTGACGTCGTGAGGACATATCCCAATAACGATAGCTTGTTGAATGGGTATATGATATCGTAAATTATCATTAGGTATTATGCTGCCCCGCATTATTAGTTGGGGATGTTGAAAGGATTAATGTCTTCATTTCATATTGTTGTTTCTACGAATATTTTTTATCTCGCTCTTGAGTCGATTCCCCAATTCCCACCCAATTCGACTTGTTCTAAAGACATTGGACTGAACGCGTGCTGAACGGTGCTATCAAACGGAATATCTCTAACCGGGCACCGAAAACGGGAAAAAGGGCTACGTCGCGCAATTCCATTGGCGATCTCGAACACATACGTCTCAAAACATGTTCGTTTCACGCTAAAATAGAGAAATGCCGAACGAGCATTTTTTTTTTTTTTTTTTTGACGTATGTGTTCGGAATTGAATTTGAATTTGCGCAGCGTTGGCCTTTTTTTTTTTTGCGTTTTCGACGCCTGGGCCCGGATAATAATCTAAATGTGTCTCCCCCCGCCAAAAGTGGATTAAAAACAAACAAAAAAAAAAAAAGATTCAATGATACCGGGAATTTAATTTTTCAATTGCCGATACAAAAGTTCAAATGAAACTAGGTATACCGACAAATTGAATTATTATTTCATTCTAATTCTTTTATTGCGCGAAATATCCGCCTGCTGACATGCAACTCTTGTTACTTAAATTTGACCTGTTGCTCGTATGCAGGCCGGCAAGAAAAATTGCATACTGTATTTGAGCCGTTCTCTAGAAAAACGGCTTGAGTCGATTTAGGTGGTTTTTTAAATTTATGAATTATCATGTCGTTGCACGTCTCTATTATGTGCTTGTGAAGTTTTAAGCAATCAAAACAAATGAATCAGTTCACAAATAGTCGGCTAGAAGCCATCAGTCCGCGCAATTCCCGATGTAAGAAAAGGAAAATTCTTTATTCTGCACCAGTTTGGAAATGTATTAGGTAAAAACCAACCATACGTATTGAATATACTCGACAATAAATTATCAATTACCTTCAAAATCATTGAATATATATTACTTTTGTACACCTATATATACATATTAGGTAAACATACATCAAAGATATTTAAGAAAACTTTCAAACAAACTAAGGCTAATAATTATGTTGTAAGTATATAATAATATGATATACCTATACCGCGTTCGAAAATAACTTTTCGACGGTTTTCTATGCTCGGCAACTACCTATTTTCAGAAGAATACATTTCCTGTCGCGGTAAAACGTCAAAGGGTCGAATATGTGTAGCCCTTTCTTCTATAGTATATAACAGATTTTTATTTCGCCTTTCACGATTGTTTATACTTTAACATACTTGGTTTTACTTTTCTTCTTCACACAGTATGGTATATAACAAAGTAAATGTATTTAAATTCCATTTCTATTTTCTCAAATTTATTTTTGACTACCTTTTTATTTATTTATAGCACGAACCTGACTCTCCAGGATATCACCATAGACCATACGCTACCTTGTGTAAATGGTAAGTACATACGATTTTTAAATCACTCTTTTATCCTATAAATTAGAGATTTCATGAATACAGCATCACCTCAATAATCGGGGAGATACAGAGGGAGAGAGAGAGAGAAGAGAGGGTCAGAATAAATGGGAAAAGACGAAAAAAAATATTTTATTGGCTTCCGTGCATTTTGAGTTCGGGGTTGAAAGGAGACTACAACCTGCAATCACGACTTTCGTGTTTATAGGTAGATTTATTCATGTAATTATATATGTTTTTATAATTGCCGCTCTCAATCGTGGAAATCGCGAAAATTACCACAAAATCGTGGAATACGTCTTGCCCCTTCATCGTTTTCGAAAACAAATATGTTTTTGGATGGTTGTGTTCGGAATTCCATATAGGTAGAATCGGGCTACAGAGGCCGATTTTGCATTTTTGATGCATAGGTTGTGATATAAGTCGAAATAAATGGCACGCCGACACTTTTCGACAAAAGAAGACAAAAAAAATCCCGATTTTATCCGATCAAACGTACCAGTTCGAACTCATTACTCGTCAAACATCGGCTGCCAAAAGGACAAGTCGATTGACAGCCACGTTTCGGAGAAATACGAGAAATAGACGGGGTCGGTAAAAATCGAGTAGACCCCCCCCCCCAAAGACTAACCATTTACGATATGGCCCAAAGAAAAAAAAAATCGATTTTCTTTCGACACAGTCTAGTATGTGTGTGTAGGTATGTATGTAGACTTGATGCGTCTACCTTAGTGACCGCAGACACTAACAAACAACTTTACCTTAAATCTGTCTCGGATTTTCTACCTCTGGGTATGCACTCCTCGTAACTTGTGTCTAAATATAATTATGTATATAACGCGATAGGTGGTAGGTTGGGTCCAAGTATTTAGACATATAATATATTATACAGGGTGAGTCTTTCCTGGTATCGAATGAGGGAGGGGCTCATCAGCACAAACGCTCCGCCCCTTTCTATTCATACTGGTTAAAATCATCAGTTTTGACGGTGCGTAAAAATAAAAGTAGGGTTTCTCTATACATACGACGATGATAAGTATGAACAGAAAAGGGCGGAGCATTTGCGCTGATGAGCCCCTCCCTCATTCGATACCAGGGAAGACTCAGTCTGTATATATATCGTAGTCGTGTAGACGGATTTAAGATAAAAGGGTGGAAAGCACAAATATTTATTTATGTAAATATACCGTTGACAAAAGGGTAAAGAAAAAAAAATAAGATGAATCAATTCTGAGATAAAAATTTCATTTTCTTCATATAATTTTCCAAACATGAATTCAATCGAAAACACTTGAATATTAATGATTATTTTCCATCATTTTTCAAATTTCGAAGCCTTGAAGCCTCTGGAAAAAAACGCATCCTAAATTCATATCTGCGAATGTGGAGATGCAGGTAATATAGGTATGTATACAATACACATAGCAAGTGGTGCAGTCTATTGGCTCGCTGCTGCTGCGGCTGCTGCATCGAGCTAAGACCTGAGACTTATTTTTAGATGACACATTTAAGCTGAAAAAAGGACGGCTTTTCTTTTTATTTTCTTTCCATTTTCTTTTTTCACCTTCTTCTTCGTCTACGGACTAGCTTGATTTTTCCGTTATGCACAGATCCGTGTTATTATACTGCAGCGCAAAACCTTTACTATAAAATGAAACGGATGTGTATATGCAATGATCTTGGGTTTTGGGTCGTCTATTATTAAATCACTAACACGGAAATTAATTGAACAAATTGTATTTTATTTCATCTCACGACCGAGCGTATACAAAGTATGGATAGGTGATGTTCGTTTGGTAGTCCAAGTATAGTACTATAAGTAATAAGGTCTTGTGTGAATATTGTGGTGTATAGACTATAGTGTGTAGCAGTCGCGCTACATATAGGTAGTATACATATGTAATGAATTAGCGCCTCAGATGTTACCAAACACAAAGTTTTCATCGGCCCTACAAGATGAGAAAAAAGAAAAAAAAAAAAAGAATGTGAAAGAGTAACAATAAAAAACTCAATTGAATAATTAATTGGTTGATTAAATCATTCATTCATTCATTCATTCATTCATTCATTGCACTGCAGCGATTTTGTATGCATATAGTCTTCGTGTATTGGTTTGTGCTTTTTCCTCATATATTCATTCTATTATATTATTTTTTTGATTTTTGATTTTTGATTTTTAACTTTTCATTTCTCATTATCTTTTTTCACGGCATCATTTTGAACTGGCGACGTTAACGGTGCTTCGTTTTATAAATAGACAAAATGTTGGACCACGGGGCGACGCCTTTCGGCTTTTTGGCAGTTGTTATAGTTGCCAGTTGCCACCAGCGATCTTTACGAGATAGGTACATATACATATACATATATATATATATATATATATATATATGTATACACATACACACATATTTATATACTACATATACTAAATAGTATATATACTTACTATCGCTTTTCTCAACGGCGTTGCGTTGGTTTATATGCGTACCCCTTACCCAGGGACGACTGCAGAAGATGAACCCGCCAACTCACGATTACCTCCGCAGACCTTCTGTCGCGGGGTAAGGAAGCTGGGACAGCGATTTAAGTTATTGCACCTTTTAATCATGCTATTTTGAATATCATATCCGGTATAATATATAAAACGAAAAATCTCCACACCGCGTCGAATCAAAAATAAGATAGAAAGAGAAATGAAATGAAAGAAAATAAAATAAACGGAACTGAAATTTCAACAAGAATAAGGATTAGAATTTTTTTTCCTTCACATCCGCATTAGAGGATTTTATTTATTATTGGATAAAGGAAGACGATCAATCGGAAGAATAAATTGGGATATATAACAGTGCGATTCTGTGGAAAATCACGCGCCTATAAGAATACTCTAACGGGAATTATTATTTCTCACGAAATAAATCAAACCCAATCGTCGATAATTGATCTGCTCAATTCAGGCGTTTCCCGTTAGCCTATGCTTTTTAGCCGCGTGATTTTGAACAGAATCTCTCTATAAGCTTATACTCTCGGGGTCGTTTCGATCAGGCTATATATAAAAAAATAATTGGCAATTGATCAAGATTATTGTTTCGTTTGAGGACAATTCAAGCGAACGCGAATAAACACAATTGCGTATAGTCGAGTAGCTCACCTATACGCGGAAAATTGTTTAATATAATAATTAAAATATAGCATAGAACGAATACGGAAGGAGGATCAACGAGAATCACAATGAAATTGTCATTTTGTTTTCGCTTTCCTAAAAATCGATCGAGCTAAAAATTACTATAATTCTCTTTGATAACTATGAAATATTTCATGTATTTCACATACCTATTTCATTATTTAATTCATTATTTTTTCTTGCAATCGTTTGACAATAAAGAAATATGTAAATAATTCACTTACCGAACATTGCATATAGGTTGGATATAGGTTTTTCTGCCGTCTATACACAGTTATACGTATGCGATACAGCAATCTTTTGCAATCTTTGAGATCACAGAACCAGAGTAGAGTAGTAGGTACACCAGTATTCGCAGTCGCTTCTCTGAAGCCAAGTGTATTGGGAGTTGTAAATTAAGCGACGACGTCCCCGTAGTCGTCGTCGCCGGAATAAAAAATAAAAATTATGTAGCTAAATTTTAGTAAATCATATATATTTTTTTTTCTTTCTCTTTTTTCTTTTTCTTTTGTTTCTTGCCATCTATCTTCCTCTATTTTTCTTTTTGTCGGAAATTGTTCTAATGACCCAGGCAATTTTCCTTTATTGGTGATCAGTAGCTGCAGGGAATGGGATGTGGTAAATCAAGGATCGCACAACTAGACATCGACGACAAGCCAATTAGGATTGAAGTAATGTTTGGTAATGAGAAAAGTTCTCGGTGATTAACACACGGCGGGGGGGGGGGGGGGGGGGGGGGGAAGATACATTTCAGTGATTTAGAAAAACGCGTTTTTATTACACACTATGTATAAAGTTTTACACACATGATAAACCTGGATTCCTATTTACCTGAAATGGATATTGAGGGCACGAGATGATGTGGTCTGCTTTGGCATTACATGCACACAGTATACTTGCAGAAGTACATAGAATGGAAAAAAATATTTAAAAAATTACGTACCGAAGCCTTTCACCCGTGGGATAGAGTGTTTGTTTGTTTGCTGGTGATTTTTTTTCCTCTTTTTCTCTCTTTTCTTTCAACAAAGGAACACTCGCGAATTTTCGACATCGAAATTTGATAACAGTTTCTCTGATCTGTTGCGCAGCCTGCAGCTGCTGTGTCCGGTGTGGTGAGGATATAAGATTATAGTGAATTATTATTTAATAGAAGAAAAATGCTTGGGGGACAGATAGTTATAATTAAATTGATCATATGCAATTTGAAAATATCATGAAATTTATGGATCAAAATAATTGGGGACACCAACCAGCCTTCGGCGACAATCTAGCGAATTATACTGTCCGCCCACAAAAGATCATACTTTTGACTCGTTTAATCTCTTCTCTTTTATTCGCTTTATCAAGTATCAAGATAAGTGAGAGCGTCAAATGTGTATCTTTCATTGGAGAGTAGATGGAGGAAGAAAAAAAGTACAGGAAGAATAAATCGTCTCTTGTCGACTGATTAAAATTTATTCTTATGTGGTTTTACTTCAGGTTTTTTTCCTTCTTTTCCTTCTTTTCCTTCTTTTCCTTCTTTTCCTTCTTTTCCCGCGAAAAGAATGTAGACCCCGATCTACGCAGTAGTAAAAATTTAAAATAGAATCGAACAACACAAAATTATTTCAAAACTTCGTTATACGCAAAAGACATTTGGGCTTCTGCCAATATCGTGAAAGCTCGTAATTTTACGATTCGCATTACGTTCAAACATAATACCTTCTTGTTTCTTTTTTTTCAGACTTATTTTTATCATCAAATTGAATTATACTAGCATCTGCTGGCCTTTCGGTTAATTACCGACCTTTCAGTAACTTGCGCTTTCCTTTCGACCAAAAATTCATTTAATTTCGAGCCAAAGTTAATTGAGAAAGTAATATGAATAAAGAAATTGTTAATTATCTATGGAAAGAAATGGGAGGAAAATAAATCGAATTTATTTCCTTTTTTTACAGATCATATAAAATCCTAAAATATTTCCACCCTCATTTTCCTGATTTAGAATGAAAAAAAAAAAAAAAAAAGAAAAGCAAAACGGCCAACCCATAATTATTACAATCGATATAAATAACGAGCAAGAAGAAAGAGTCATTGGAAATTTTTACACACATGACATGATTAATGGAATCGCGTAATTTTTTTCCTACCTCGAGACAAATTATGCAACTAAGAAACAAGAAACTAGGAGAGCTGATCAATTAGGATAAAATTTCGGCAGTCGCGTATAAAAAAAAAAGAAAAAAAAAAAAAAAAATACACCACCGACCCCCCATCATACACACATACACGGATACACACAGAAACTTAATCTAATTAATAAATAAACTGAATAAACTAATGGACGAACTGAAATATGTGCTTCGGGTTTGACGAGAAAATGAACGTCACACTTACATGTGTGTTTCTTCAATTATATTTCCATAATTTCTCACTCTTTTCATTGTTTATAAATCTATAAATTGGTACGGAAACTCAAGGTGATTCTCCTGCTCAGGATATGACTCAAGCTTTTCTTGGGAAATGGCCTGATAGGGATTCCCGTTTATTCATCAAACAAAACTGATAAGACACTATGCAGAGTAAGATAACAGAACGATTACCCAGTCCGTTTATCTTACATCTTTTTCCAATTTCGCTGACCCCAGAATCTAATTAACTTCTGCTGTAATTAGGCTCTGTTTTTATCTTCTTTCACAGGCACGAACGCCAGATCCCCGGGAAATGCAACCGCCAATTGCACGGCTGCTATAGGCTCCGTTAGGGGGGCTCCAGGAATCATTCAAGGGACAGGCGGCAGAACAATGAAGGAGTACGAGGATCAGCTCGGAGTGCTGAAGAAGGAAAACTTCAATCTCAAACTGCGGATTTATTTCCTCGAAGAACGGATGGGCATTACTTCTGCAGATGAAGACGCGATCAAGAAGAATATAGAACTAAAGGTAAAGTTTCTTTAAAGCTTCAACGACTCTTGAGCTTAGTCATTACTTTTTTTTCGTCTACTTTTATAGGTCGAGGTCGAATCATTGAGGAAGGAGCTCATCCAGAAACAGGATCTCCTCAGCCAAGCAGCTAAAGCCTTTGAGCTAATTGAAGAACAGAAAGAAGCTTCGACGCGCAGTCAAACTCAATATCAGCAATCGCTGGACATGGAGAAGGAGAGAATTGCCGAACTTGAACGAGGTGAATGTTTATTTGGGCTTGAATTGAATATGGCTGATAAGACTACGAGGAATTTATACCTGGTGGGAGATTGAGAGCGTTCGGAGTGAACAGAGAACAATTATTTATACATTAGTCAGTGAACTACAGTTTCCTTACATTTTTTTTTTTTTTTTCCCACCCTTTTGCCCGCAGAGCTCGAAGAGTACAAAGACAAACTTAGAGTGACTTCGACGTACTATGATGAGGCATTTGGTATCACGCCAGAACAGTCCTTGGCGAATAAAGAGAAATTACATCAAATGGAAGAACTTGTGGCTGCTCAGGAAGCGGAGGTAAGCTAACATGAATCAACATTTTATTACCTTCAGGACGAACGTCACAAAAAAGGCGTACGATGTACGTACGCTTGGCGTGTTTGATTCTGACCGGTATGAAGTGGGTACCACAGTCTCCTGTCTCCTTCTATCCTTGATAGTTACGTAGAGAAGGAAAGAGACGGAAGACCAACTTGAGGTGGGGCCAAATTCATACCGGTCAGAATCAAACACGCTTGGTGTACATAGAAAATTGCAGCCGTTGCTTTTAGAATACTTTTTCCTCCTCCCATTATCCTCTTTCGAAATAATCCTTGTTTTTCAGAATTGAAGCACTTGATTTTCATTCTGCAGACAAGCCCAGCCTTTTCTTATGATTATTCTTGCCAAATTTAAGGAAAACTATAAGCAGGAATTACTAATTCCAGACTCAATTAATCATTGACAGCGGGACTCTGTTATAATTATATTTTATTTGTTATCTGAGCCCATTTCCCCTTCACCACAGGAAGTCCTGCGTCACCTATCAGATCATTGTACATTCAGTCGGTTACTCAGTGAGTTAGATTCTTGTAATTCTTTTGCGAAACGTTTGCGAGAACAAATATAACTTATTATTAGAAGAGAAAGTTTAGATTGAAAATAAGAAAGAACGACTTGAATCTTCCTTAATTTCGAAAATATTCAGTCAATTTTACTTGTATATACATATTCAAAGTGTATTGTATTATGGTCGGCAAGTTCGTTATGCCTTCTGCTTTCTTAGCTGGTAACAAGTACAGATATGAATAATAGTTCTCTTGCCAGTGTGTTTACAAAAGATAGTCAGAGGTCAAAGGTGATAAGTGGGGATTTTCTCAGTGGCTTAGAAATCTGGAAAAATGCCAGCTCACATGTCCCTTAGTGCAGATATGGATTTCTTGAGCGAAACGTGTGCCTGAAAGACCTGTGTATATTAATTCTGAAAAATTCACATCACTTTCAAAATAATTATAGATAAAAAAAGTGATCTACAATAATCTCTTTGTCATACGTGTCCGTAAAGTATGCGCTTTAGAGACTATTCTGAGTCCGTAAAGTGTACTTTACGGACAGGTACCAAAAAATATTGTTCGCTCCATGTGGCCCTAAAGTCGGATTTATCGGACCGAGTGGGGATTGCGCATCCTAAGACCGGCGCAGCCCCCGCAAAGTGCGACTTTAGGGCCTAGGACCGAAAACTGTTATTGAACCACATTTCATTGTATTAGTAAAATTTCGTCCTGTTTTATGAAGCAAAAAACAAAAGTTCTTTGTTTTTCATTCTCCTAAAAGGTGAAGCAAATAACTAGCAGCCTTGAGGAGGAGCGGAGCTGGGCTTTAGAGTTGGAAGTTGAACGGGATCAGTTGAAAGAGCGTTTGGAGTCTGAGATTCAGCTTAAAGAAGTTTGGGCGGATGAGAAAAACCACGAGATCGATCAGCTGAGGGAAAGAGTCAGACAGTTAGAAGAGCAAGCTTTCAAGTGGGAAACTGTTTCCCAACAACACAAAAGCGAGTTATCAGAAAAGGACAGAATTATTAAAGAAAAAAGCATCCTATTGGACGAAAAACTACGGGCCTATGAGGAGCTCAATAACGACTGCGAGAAGAAGAAGAAACAAGTCGATTCTTTGCGGGCTTCTGTCAAGGCGAGGGACGACGCTCTGATAGAACTCAACAACAAACATAAATCTCTTCTGTCTCAAGTAGGTCAAGTCTTTATAAAAATGATTGACTTATTGGCTGGTATCAATAAAACGAAGTAGATGCTAATGCTTGAGCAGATGCTTCGGATTCGGCGTAGATACTTCAGATGCGTAGCATGCTTTCGCTTCCGTAGTACCTACTCCTATGTGCGTAGTAGGTGCTTCGTACATAGGAGTTAATACTAGTGTTTCGTAGTACCTACTCCTAGCTCGAAGTAGGTACTCCGTTTTTGAGCCGGGCGTAGTATCTACTACAGTTTGAGTGAAGCTGCTGTCCGAGCAACTTCGCAGACGAGCTACTTCGCTAAATAAGTGGAAATGGCCGCTTTTATGAATATTAGACGACGGATAAAAGTTTATAATAATCGGAGGGAATATGACGAACACGTGTACCGCAACTTGATGTTCGGTATTTTATATCCAGAAATTATTTTATACTACTACTAATAGTAGTTTACTATAGTAGTCTACTATAGTATAGATACTACAGTATTGAAGCAAATGCTTCTTAGGAGTAGCAGATACTTCACTCGCGTAGCATGTACTACAGGAGGGAAGCATCTACTACGCAAGTGAAGTATTTACTACGAGGTGAAGTATTGACCCCTACATGCTTCGTAGTAGATGCTAATACTTGAAGCATTAGTATCTACTTCGTTTTATTGATACCAGCCATTATATTTCATTCGATCGACAAAATTTATTTTCTTTCTAGTTTGAAAACAATTCTCTCAAACTGAGAAGTTGTTCGCCACCAAGTAGTCCGTCGACGTTAAACTCCGTAGATGATTGTCACGTGCAAACTATGGGTCAACGATCAAGTTGCGTCAAAAGTCCAGGAAGAAGTAAAAATAACCCTCTAGACTGGATGATGGACACTGAAAGATCTTCGAGGCAGAGTTCGCAGCTACAGAGAAGCAGCTCTAAGGACTTTAGAGATTTGGCCAAAGTAAGTGGTACAAGGTGAAAGGTGTAAGAAGTGGATTTGGAATTTCATTTACCAATTCCGTGATTATTCATTTTCAGGAAATGGAGGAAAGAGACCAAGAGATTAAGAGGCAAGAAGAAGCAAAAAAGCAGCTCACCCTCAAGCTTTGTAATGCTCAAAAATCCACAGAGGCTGCTGAACAAAGAGTGAAAAAACTCACCGACGATCATGAAAAGGCTCTTAAAACTATTCAACACTTTCTACAAAGGCAGGAACAGTTCGAGGACAAATTGTTGAAGAAAGATCGCAAGATTATGGAACTCGAAGTCGAATTAAGCAGACCGCGGGGTCAGGATAGCACGAAATCTAGCCGCAGAGGACCTCAAGCGAGACGAGATCTCAACACTGAGATGGCCGATGATCCGGAGCGGGATCAGTGCAATCAGGTCTTTAGAAAATCTTTTATTATCGTTTACTTAATGTTTCTAGATTCCTAGGAGCAGATTTAACCAGCGAAACTCGTATTTTGCTTCTTTTAAGAATTCCGAGTTATATATTACGATGGACTAATGCCATGAGGTCGTAAGCGCCAAATTTTTTATTTTTTTTTCCCATACCTATATAAAACGCATCTATACATCGACATTCGTCGAGAAAATGTATTTTGAAATTTTTTTTTTTTTTTTTGCGCTCACGACTTATGGCATTAGTCCATCGATATATGATCATAGTTTTCAGTATTTTAAATCTGCTCGTAGATAAGGATGTAGAAGTATTCAACGATTGGCAAGTTCTCATACGGATAGACAAATGATTTGACAAATAGTGCTTGCATAGTTCTGTAGTTAGTACAGTTCTTTTTTTTTCTCCATTTCTTTCAGAGTCACTGATTACATTTCTTCTTCTTCTTCTTCTTCTTCTTCTTCTTCTTCTCTGCTATCTTCTGCCGCTTCTATCACTGCGTATATATTGAATTTGCATGCTATTAAGGGGATATGAGAAGCGAGTTATAACACCTCGAATTTTCGGCAGCCCGTTTCTCAGCTAAAACATATCCGATTGATGTGAAATTGATAGCAGTGACGCAGGAAAAGTGCACGGAGGGCATGACGCTCTTGGATTTTCGAAAATGAAAACAAGATTCACAGATTTTTATCAAAAGTGCTCTGTAACTAATAATCGTTGATGCTGACGTTGTACTTTATAAATATGAAAACACCCGAAACACTATCGATTTTCGAAAATCTAAGAGTGTCATGCCCTCCGTGCACTTTTTCTGCGTCACTGATATCAATTTCACATCGATCGGATGTGTTTTAGCTGGGAAATTCGAGGTGTATAACACGCCTTTCATATCCCCTCAGCAAAAAAAACCGCCTCTCTTTGTTTTATGCGAAATTTTATGGATCTTGTTTGAGATACTTACCACTACACAGAGAATATACCTTAGGTACAACGCGAGCTGATTATTTTAAAAAAAAATCACTATACTTTGAAGAGACATTAGAGATTGGATGATTTTAAAGAGATGAGCGAATAACCAACTATAAAATCTTTGCGTCTTCTGTTGCTCACTTTTGTCTAAATTAAATCTCTCAAACTCATTTACTGTACATAAAAATGATAGATTAAAGCCAATTGAAACAGAGTATTTGTGTGGTTCTGATTTTTTTCCTCACTGTTCTTTTGTGATTGTAAAAAATTATTCTATATCCTCAATTCACGTTTATCTGTATCACCGCTGTTGTTGTCTGTGTGTTATCTTCGTTAGTAAAACTATTACAGTTTCCCCTCTTAGGAATATTGCCACTTTAGTTTGGAGGCTTTTTTTTTTTTATTGAAAACTCAGTAGCCATTCAATTATTTGTATACTTATGTTGTAGAAGAAATGTGCAAGCTTAGCTAATATCGCGTTAACTTAGCAAATACTCTACTTCTGGAATCCGGAGATAGGCTATAGCTAAAAACGTAAAGAGACGCCTACCTTCTAATAATAGAAGTCAACTGCTCGTTTGGTCTGCTCCATGCTGCTGGCTTTTGAAACTCACTTTAGTCAGCCAGCAGCAGTAACTCCTAGTTCATTCTCGTTAAATGAGATACATGTTTGATCAGCTAGAATGTGATAGTATCGATCATTTGAATTTGATAAACAAACTATTGCCTAATTATTTCTGCGTGTTTTCTTCATGCCAATACGTTATGAAGTGACTAAGCAAACGTTTTGTACAAGATTTTCAATGAAACATCAATAGAGAGATCAATAGAGTAATATTCAATCCCAACGCCGCTTTGCTTCTCTCAGTTGTAAAATAAACGATACAATAATGTTCTCCTGTCTGTGTGCTTCGGTCAGAATGGAGGTAGGTGAAGAGAAAAGAAGATAAAATAGCGTCTTTCTGTCTTTCTGTCTTGAAGCTCAATCCTTTTCTTACATATCAAAGCTTCTAACTCTTGAAAAATTGTTGTAAATTAAAATATCATCGTATTTTCGGTCGATGGACAACGAATTGAAAAATTAGTCGCTAGGAGGGATTTTTGTTAGCTGAAGTAGAAGCTAGCGTTGATGTTTATTTACTCTGATTTACCGGTACAGAAATAGGCTTGTCATAGCGCATTGTACATGGGCGGGGAGGGTAGAAGAGGGAATGAAGAATGAATTGAAAGAAGTCGAATGCATCAATTATTGTCGGCTTGGTGCAAATCAATTTTGAATGTATTCTAAAGTCCTAAAATCTTCCAGGAACCAGTTATTGTTACGCTTGTACCACCGAGACGTTGGCCAAAGAAAACTAAGAATTAAATGATAAAATCTAGTCTCTCCAACTAATCGCTATTTCCTAATGCATGTTTGATTGTAATTTTTTGTTCAATTTGTAAATGAATTACGTTAATAAAGTTTCTTGAACAATTTATAGAATTACTTTTGTCGAGTTTTGAGTTTTATTCATTGACGGGGAATACTTTGTTTTCTTTCTACAGCAACGCTTCGAGGAAATGGAGAGTAAGATCAACGATCTTAGAGTACAAATTGATACTATCAAAGCTGAGAAAAACAGACTCGAGATCCAGATTCAAGCTGAGTCGGTGGTAAGTTGTTGAATTCGTATGTTTGTTTGAAGATCCAATTGTTCTCTTCGACTGAAATATTTTTTACTTTTTTTTCTTCATATTATCAGGAAGTACAGGAGCAGCTGAAACACAGAGAACAGAGAATAGAGTATTTGGAATCTGAGAGAAAAACGATGCGGTTGGAGTTATCGGAGAAGGCTGTCGAACTAAATCAAATGAGGGAAGCCTACAATCAAGCAAGCTTTAAAATAGAAGAAAGTGAAACTAGCGAGTTGGGAGATGAAGATAATCTGCGAAAGGAACTGTTGCTGAAAAATTCAGCTATCGAAGAGAGGGACCAAAAGATAGAGCAACTGTCAAAAGAATTACAAATCAGAACTCAGAACTTACAAAAACTTGTAAACACAGAATTGTGGAGCAAGAATAAAGAGATTGCCAAATTGCACAATCACATGACTGCTACCCAGAGTCACGAAAGAACGAGGAACAGGTCTGAACTCGCGGTTGAAAATTCTGGATTCCAAATGACCACTTTGATCAAGGAACTTCTGGACATCGGAATACAAGTTAAAATTGTAAACGACGTTGTGAAAATAAATTTCCTAAACGAGACAGAGTCAGTGGATTTGAGAACGACAAACAATTACATTCAGAAACTTTTGGGACAGAGAAACGAGCTCGAAAAGGAAATAGATTATCTCAAATGGCTGAAATTAATTTCAAAGCCAGATATAACCAACGAGATTGAAAGTTCTGGGTCAGAATCAGAGAGAGCGAGGAAATACTGCGAGCTTTTGAGAACACATTTGAAAGAGCTGGTCAGATTCATGAAAGAAATGTTGAAACGGGCTAATTATTCCGAATCGATTAGCAAGGAGCATAAAAAGATGGTCCTGGACGTGTTTTTGGACTCGAAAATTTTACCCGACAATTTAATACATGCTCTTGAGGATACACCCCGCGGTAATGCCGTTGGAAATCATTCTGGTACATGTCATTTGGCCGAGCGATGCCTCGCTGATGGGGTAGGGAAAAAAAGCAACTCGGAAAACCTTCTGAATGTCAATAAAAATCAAAACTCTACTCAGTCAGACTCTGAAGCTTTTTCAGAACCTGATAGAACAGTTTCCCTGGCTAGAATTGGCCTCCAAGAATCTCAGCATAAATCTATGAACAAACAGAGATTCTCCAAGTACACAAAGACGTTCAGCGATTCTGAAGATTCTGTGGATTATGTTCCGTATCACAAGACATACCAGAATGATTTAAACGACTTGGACACACAGGCCACAGGCCATATTCAGGAACTGAAAGAAACTAATAATCTACTCTACACAGAACTAAATGCTCTCAGAAACGAACTTACGAGGAAAACTTTGTTCGATGATGTAAGTATCTAGTTTTTATACAGTTCTGTTCTGGTAACTTTAACTCCAGCTCCTCCCATTTTGACCCAGTTGTATTTTATCCAAACCTTTTCCTGCACTATTTATAACTTTATTGAGCAATAAATTCTTCTATTATTATCTTGACATCTTTTCAGCTGATATAGTATACCGATGCTTGATATTGAATCCAAAGTCTCAAGAATCAAAAGTTTCATTATTTGTACTAAAAAATTGATGCTTCGATTATTTTCTTACATCTCATATTTAACTCCTCAGATCTCAAAGCCCCTCTTCTTACTTCTCGATTTCTTTTCACAGAGATTCGATGAGAAGTTAGCGCCTTTGATAGTCAAGTTGGAACGTTCGCAAGGATTCTGCGAAAAGCTACAAGCATCGCTTGAAAAACGAATACACGAGTGTCAGACGATAAGAAGAGAAAGTAAACAGAACAGCATACGAAAGGCACAGTTGGAAAAGAAGATCACCGACGTTGAAAACATGGCAGTTGAATTGACCAAGCAGAAAGCCGAGCTTTTACAGGCCAAAGAAAATGCTGAGAGACAAACTTGCGAGATGCTGACTTCGCTGAACAAGGAAAATGATTTGGTAATTATTTATTTCAATATAAAAATGGGATTCATGCCCAAATATAATTGTGACGTTTGTACTATATAGTAACTATTATGTCCTCCGTTTTATAGCTAAGAACGAAGATTAAGAAAATGGAGGAAGAAATGGAAGAAGCTAGGAAGAACTTGGCGATTACCACTACAGAAATGGATCAACTGACCCTTTCTCACTCCCAGATCCTCGTAGAGAATACAAAATTGACTAACGAGAAGCTCAGGCTGGAACAAGATGCGAGAAAGAACGACAGTCGATATGAGATCGCGCTTCGATCTCTGCACGAAAAATTCACCAAAGAGGTAAGCACCTCTATGTTTTTTATGAATAAGAAGTTAGTACCAAAGGAAGGAGAGTCCGAACGAACAAGATATTCATCGTTCTTATCTTAGTTTTGTTCTTCCCAATTTTCAGATATCAGACCTGAATCATACAAACGAGTCTCACAGATTGAGAATGCAGGAATTGGAAATTGTGAACAAAGAATTACGAAGACACGTTGTTGCCTGTGAAGCGAGTGATTCTGCACCAAGCTCAAGCGGCGTATCATCTATCCCGACTGATACAACTATCAAACAAAGCTGCGACGATATAATCCAAGAATATCATTCTTATAATGTAAGTTTTTTGGATCGGTTACTCTAAACTAATTCTGAATTACGTTACATTTACTTTTTACTCATATGTCTTTGTTTATAGGGATCTCAGTATTGGCTACCAATAAATTACCCAAGTCTTACGGGTCGCAGTAAATCTAGCTGTTCCCCGGACTTGGGTATTGAAAGTGATGCAGCTCTGACTACAACTCGGCCTCTGAAAGATACGTTGAAAATAACTGAATCCATGACAAATCTCCTCAGCGAGGATGAGAACTGTAATAACGGTAGAGAACTTAGAGACTTGGATAGCGAGAGCCCGCTGCCGACAGAAGGTGATGTTTTATCGAATAGTTGTTTAAGGTCTTGGGATAAAAAAAAAAAATATAAAAAAAAAAAATAGTCAATTAAGAAATGTGATTATTTGAGAGTTGTCTTCTATGCAGATTGAAGTAGTGTTTTATCATTAAATTTACTTTGTTTAATCATCTCATTCTTACTTTTATAGGTGGGCATAACTATAGTATGTATTCTGAACAGTTAAGTTCAACGTTACGCTTTTGGCACTCACACTTATTACTTTTGCCCTAATTATTTGAAAACTATATTTATTCGATAATAAATTATTGCCGATGGCTTGAGTCAATTTTTGCTATGCATTCAATAGTCTTGTTATAAATCTCTGTGAGCTAATGAATTGTTGAATAAGTATAGCTTGTTTTTCAATCACGTTAAATCTTATTTGTGTACATTTATTATAGATTATTCGCATGAATATTACTATCTAGTCAATCATATTCATAATAATACTTCGAATTTAGAAAGATGTATTGATGAAATCTAATTTTTCCACACGTCAAGTCAAGACTGGTTACTTGAAATATGAAATTGAAAAAGATTCGCCCTCGGCATGAATATATCATGAGAGGGTCATCCAATGGATGTTAAGGCAGAAAATGAGTCTTTAAATCATCTATATCATATATATCGCCTATAATTTCTCAGTTTGTAATGTTCAATGCATAGAATGAACTTGAATTGCTTTCAATTCGAATAAATATAAATACCCATTATCAATCATTGCTAACATCATCGGATAGCGTCTGAAAACTGATAATATCACTCAATAACAATTTTCGCAAAATGAAAAAAACATTATGCTTATATTAGCAATCAAATAAGCTTAGCTAGCCAGATAAGAAGTAACACTTGAATGTTGAACGAGTTCGTATCATATATTAAAATACCGAATGGAATTGAGTAAAATGAATATTTTCTTCATGCTTAGGTCTGAACGAGATGGAAGTGTTGAAGCAGGAAAACGAGGCACTGAAGAGACGACTCATGAAAACGAGAAGAGCATTGGAGGACACCTTTCAGCACCTCTCAGCGTCGAATAAGAATAAAAAAAATGTTGAAAAAGCAATTACAAAGCAGCTGATGATCACGAAAACTATACTAAAGAAAACAAGAACATACGAAGAACCATTCGATAACTAAACAATTGGAAATTGATTATGAAAAACTACAAAAGCGTGTGTATGTAATATGTCGCCGTTATTTATTAATATGTATTATTGTTTGCTAAAACTTGCAATGGCAGTAGTTTATTTTTTTCTCAAACCAAAGCGACTGACATGAATGATTATTATTACAACGTATGTTGTACTCAAAACAAGGAGATATTTTCTTATCGCCAGTATTAGGGGCAAGTGTGTTTTCTATATATATATTATATATATAATATATATTATATATTAGGGTGATTCAAAAAAAAAAAATTTTTCTTTTTTCCTTTCACTAACAGGCTCAAAAGTTTCATTTAGGTCAAAAAGTATGCCTGTTAAAATATGAGCTCTTAATATTAATATTAAGAGTGGGCGCATCGCACTTTTAGATTTTCCATAAGAATAACATGGGATAAATCATTCTTGCTTCTTCTGATTTTGATAACTAGCAAATGATATGTCACACAGTGAATCTACAGACATATTTTTGTAGAGAATTGAACGCTCTACAAAAAAGTTCCGAGTTATTTTCCAATAAGTCCACTCGTTCAAAAGTTATTCAAGGTCAAAGTTTAATTTATTTTAATTGATTTTAATGTTAATTTTTTCAAGTTTAATTTTTTTATTTTTTTGTATTTTTCGTTTTTTATTTTCCAACCAAAACATGTCTGTAGATTCTTTGTGTGACGTATCATTTGCTAGTTATAAGAATCAGAAGAGGCAAAAATAATTTATCCCATGTTATTCTTATGGAAAATCGAAAAGTGCGATGCGCCCACTCTTAATATTAATATCAAGAGCTCATATTTTAACAGGCATACTTTTTGACCTAAATGAAACTTTTGAGCCTGTTGGTGAAAGAAGAAAAAAATTTTTTTTTTTTTTTTGAATCACCCTAATATATATATATATATGGGTATATATATATGTATATATATGTATGAATTTATGTATATCCATATATCTATATCTATATATATATATATATATATATATATATATATATATATATATATATATATATATATATATATATATATATATATATATATAAAAGAAACTTTGTGATTTTGTGTATGATGTGGTGTACATTGAGACTTGTAAATAGATATTTTTCTCAAATTGGTTAAATTAGATAACTTTCGTAATAATTGAAAAAAAAAAAAAAAAAGTTGTGTGATCGCTTGCCGCTAAAGCGCGTGGCTAACAAAGATTCATACATAGATATACTTCTGTATATAGTTATTATATACAGATATATACATGCATATATATCATCATGAATCATCTGTAAATAGAACACAAAATAAAATATATTCATGATTGCGATTCATAACTCTCGTGTGAAAATTAATTAATCTTCTGAAATCTTTACCTATATAGAATTGAACGAATTTTCAAATTGATTGCCGCCTATGCCGTCTATCCAATGTTCTTGCGATTATACCTATCACTATGCTGTATTCAGCAGCTGGGTGAATAGACCTGAAGGTCCGAATCATTTCGATTATCTCGACCAATAAGGTCTCTTATTTGTTCCATCTCGTTGTATTTGGTGGAGAAGACTAGCAAAAATTATGACATTGAAGTCTGCATCGTTGGTAGTGGTGAACTGCCTTAATGTACCTATTGATAATGAATTGTGTGAGATTACTTGGGTACTTGCATATCATGCGAATATGCCTACTGAGTATGCAAGTGCCCAAGTACGTAAGTGCAAGTGTGCATATGGGCGAGTTGAGACACGGCAGATAACTCATGTATCTTGTATGTTATTGTTTTTTTTTTGTCAATTGAGTCACACGTCACGCGTCGTCAATATGGTTGGCTCGTGTTGTTCACGGATTTCGGCAAGCTTAATTCTGCCCCCGCTCCCGTGTTTACCTTATTACCGGCACTACCCACGACGCCAGTCTGTTTTCGGACCAGGCGCTGAGCGGACGTTTCGCCGGTCGCGATACTCGGTGTACAGATCAATGAATTTCTATTTCTATGTGGTATTTGATATAGTCAAATTTACAAATTCATCTAAAACCCAAGAAAATTGGAACGTTAAGAATAAATCACTGGTACATAGCTTGTGGATAGAAGCCGATATCCAATCAAAAAGACAGAGAAGAAGAAGAAAAAGGTCAACGAACTCGGAGCTCATCTCTTCGTACATTCGCTTGTACTGAACTGTAACTGCACTCGAGTTATTATTAACTTTAATCAAGATAATGAAAATGACGTTGTTCTGATCGATCTAGGTATATCGTGGGGATGTAACTCGTGCAACTCGTGTATCTTGCGCGTAGAGTGTGTTATTGTTTTTCGCCGATTTTTTTTTGTTTGTTATCTATTCGCCAATTGCTGGCTCGTGTTGTTTACGGATTTCAGCAAGCCTACGCTCCCGTGCACTATGAACTACGTCAGTCGGCTGAGCAGACGTTTCGCCGGTCGCGAGACTTTTGGTGTATAGATCAACGAATTTCTTTTCGAGTACACATCGTCAAATTTACAAATTCTTCAAAAACCCAACAAAATGAGAACATGAAAAATAAAATACCGATACATAGCTTCGGGATGGAAGCAGATATCCAATAAAAAGGACAAAGAAGACGAAGAAGAAAGGTCAACGAATTTGTGCTAATCTTTTCGTACATTCGCCATACGAAACTGTAACTGCACTCGAGTTATACCGTATTTCACCCGAAAACCCAATTGTTTGAATTTTTGTGCGGTAGTTTTTATAGTATTACATGGATGTAGAAGTTGTGTATCTAGATCGATGGACCATGTATTCCAGCGACAGCTGTCGCTGCTGCTTTGACAGACTACAACTACGGACTCATCGTACAGGCTGTTCTAGGGCACCATCGAGGTATGGGATAGTTGTTTTTTTTTTTTCTAGCGGTATTCGTTATTAAATCTTATAGATCACAGTTTCCACAGATAACTAACGGGTATAGTCACACCTCTGATTCGAACAGTGCCGACCAGTCATTCATCTCGTCTAACTTTGAGCTGCTCCTATTCGATCGTTGTGTCGATATAATTAGACTCCTGATTCGTTTGTCGGGACATACGAATCTTGGGAAGGGAGGCTGATATTTTTTTGCGACGCACCACGATCTGTGAGATATGCCATTGCTACATCACAGGTTTTTTCACCGGTGAACGTTCGGGGATAAGATGCTACTCCACCTCATTGATATCAGGTAACGTGTATTTTCCCCATTTTAATTCTCAAATGATTTAGCAATTTATGAAGTCTGTATACGTGACCGAGACTTGAATCCTGAGATCCAGATAAAGATGAACAATAGAAATACAATTGATATTATAGAAGATCAATGAGATGTATGACATTGAAACTAGAGATTTCATCGAGTATCTGTTTACATCAGTAATAATATCGAGTCCACTCAGATATCGACATGAAAAAAAATCAACTGTACGTATAGTTTCGATCATGCAATGCAAAGACTACAAGCAGCACGACATATAAAATGACACGCTATGAAATAAAATGAAATGAAACGAAATAACACGAACACAAACGTCGACCAACGAAAGAATTAAGTCGAAATGAAATCAGGAACACGTGAATGAGAAATAAGATTAGAAAACTTGCCGCACGAACAACAGTGGCCCTGTTGAACCGGTTTGAAGGAGCACGAGCCCTGAATACATTTATTATACAATTATTATCACTCATGATCGACCCGATATTATATTATAATGGTAATTTTTGGTCTTTGTTCCTCTGTGAACTAGCTTTCTATAAAAATATGAAATTGGTCCACAGGATGGTAGCTGGCGAGCCGGGGAATGGATTTGTTTACCGCAGCGTCGAACGACCAGAATATCTCGGAAAATTCTTCCAGAGAAAGGACCCAACATTTTCTTCAAGATGCCGCACCACAAGGACAGCGTGGGAATGTCGCCGACTGCTTCAGCGAACTAGTTTAATTAGAGTATAGAGTATATATACTATATAGTATCTAGTATACTATACAGTATATGATGCGTATCTATAATGTGAATGGCATATAGTATATTTGTTATAGTATATAGTTTACATAATTTTGTGCCCTCCGCACTGTCATAAATGTAACGTTATTATACTTGACATAACATGTTATGTAAAGTATAGTAACATACCCAGAGTAATATCCAGAATGATGCAATTAATTCAATTCAATTTCAATTTATTTATATATTATTGTTATACAATTACATCGTAATATTTCCAATAGGCATGAATTCACATTATAGATAGGTACATATTAGACTTCGTACGTAGTATAAAATTGTATGATTAATGTAATTAGGTCATAAAATAGAGCTCCCGAATCGATTATCAAATTATTATATTTTTTGCGTGTGTACCATATGTACATACGGCGGCCTTGCCTCCCTGGTGGGGCGGCAGGAGGGGGTGGGGGGTTTTTTTTATCCCCCATCCCCTCCGCGCCCCCCCAGGGGGCAAGGCCGCATTTTTTTTTGATCGCGACCGCGGTTTGATTCTTTAGTATTAGTATGATGATTATTATTATTATTATTATTTTTTTTTTTTTTTTTTTTTTTTAATTTTTTTTTATTATTATTTTTTTTTTTTTTTTATTATTATTATTATTTTTTTTTTTTTAATTTTTTTTTATTATTATTTTTTTTTTATTATTATTATTATTTTTTTTATTATTATTATTATTTTTTTTTTTTTTTTTTTTTTTTTAAATTTTTTTTTATTATTATTATTATTTTTTTTTTATTATTATTATTATTATTTTTTCAATTATTTTTATTGTTATTATTATTATTATTATTTTTTTTAAATTATTATTATTATTATTATTATTATTATTATTATTATTATTATTATTACGTAGTCGTAGCTCGTATTTGTAAGAATTTTTGATTTGTAATAATCTCGATGGCAGGAGGAGGAGGAAGGGGGAGGAAGTGGGAGGGTGGGTGGCATCCTCCTTCCTCATTCATTCCTTCCGTCGTTAGTTTAATTGTTATCATTGCATTTATGAGTAGAAATGAGTAGGTATTATTCATGGCGGAAGGGGGAGGAAGTGGGAGGGTGGGCGGCTTCCTCCTTCCTCTTTTATTTCTTCCATTGTTAGTTAAACCGTTATCATTGCGTTTATGAGTAGATAAATAGTTGACAGTTGATTTTGTAATATACATATTGTGCACAAATCATAGATGCCCGACAGTTTTTGCGACGAATTTCGAAAAAGTAATTCAGGATTTCTTGATTTTCCCATAGTTCCATCAATTTTGGTGATTCAAAAGCATTGAAATCTAATAACGTGCGTCTTTTGGTTGGATAATAGATGTTCGCGGGCTTGAATATGCATGTCTACGTCTTGCAGCCTGATAATCGACGATAAATTTTCTTTGTCTGATTATTATTGTTATCGAAATCCGTGTTGAAAATAATGACTCTGTTCTCTATTCGTATTGCGGTCTTAAGAATAAAATCAAAAAGCTCTCCGTTCATATTGAGACCGATATGTAAATTATATGCGTCAAACATTGTACGTAACATGCTGTTAGTTATACTTTCATATGTAATTGTATGTATTGTCGTCGCAACGATTAGTTTAAAGTATAATATAAGTTAATGTACAGCCTAATTATAATTGGGATTTTGCATCAAAATTTTTTTTCATTTTTTGGGGGTGCATAATGTAGAGTAAGCCAAAATAATGAGGTCGTATTTTTTCTTTTTTCTTAAAAATGATAATTGCTCATTTTATAGGCAATTGAATTTCACTAATTTTGATATATATAGATATAGATATATCTTAACATGGGTGACGTCATATTGTTGTAGTTTTCAATCTGTTATATCAACGGCAATTTTGGTTGAATCGAAAAAATAAAAAATACGTCCCAAATGGTTTTTCAAAAACTACTAGAATATGTAATAAAAAAAAGTCATGCAAAATCCCAATTTTAGCTAATTTCCGAACTTGTAAAATCAAAAATATTCAGTTGTCAGTTATATACGTAATATATTACACGTTTTACGATACATCTACAATTGTTCATTGAATTGAATAATCATGTATCAAGATCGTGCATCCAATAAACATGTATTATCACAGTAAATTGGCGCATTCTTCAATTACTATCATCCATCGAGATCGTCAATAATAATCAATTGTTGAATTATTTTCCCCTTCACAGCAATAACACGCGGGTTGCACACATCGAGCGATACCCACGTTATCGGCCGAAAATAGTTTGACGATGCGACCGCGAGGACAGGGAGCACTGACCTGGGGTAATAGCATCTGTCACGGGGTCAGGGACCTCAGTGGGCAGTGGCCCTCGTGGCGTCAACGAGTAAGCATGGGGTCGCGTAAACAAGACTCGCAATAATTTGTTGACTGACAATAATGCCTGATTTATGCAGCGCCGTAACTTGACTTAATTTAAGAATCGACCAATCAGGAGGCTCGATTCACCTGGCGCGTGGCTAAAGCAGCCTCCTGATTGGTCAATCTTTGAATTAAGTTAAGTTAAGGCACTGCGTAAACCAGGCATAACACTCGCAATAATATTATAACACTTGTCCTCCTTTGTAAAATGAATTATATTGAGTAGGATCTTATTCTAATACGGACCTGGTTTATTTTATGATAACTCACACGTCAGGAAGCTAATAATATAGATACTCGAACAATTTATATTTGATATTTATATTTATTTTTTAATAATCAATTACAATTTTTCGAGAGAGCCACTAGCATCACTAGAAATAAAAATCTACCACTACCTAAGATTAATAAAACGATCGGGCGCAAAAGTAGTCTCCTGACTGCTACTAAGGCTTTTAATATGCTACCAAACGCTTTAAAAATCCTAACTAATAAAAGAGCTTCTGTCAAACGCACATTATGTTCATGGATTAGGACCCACTTGCAATAAACCATTTCTGTGGTATTTTAATATGTTAACTGTAATCTTTTTTATGTGTATATGTATATATGTTATTATCTATTTCGGTATATTTGTGTAGTCCATTTATCTATTTTGTATTATGTTTTTGTAGTCTATTCTAGTAAGTTTTCTACTGATAGAGGCCCATGCACAGGCGACTTAGTTCGTCTCTATGGGAGTCTGCTTTGAGAATCTAAGTTACTCTCACTGTATTCTAAATCTCTTAATAAATAAATAAATAAATAAATAAATAAATTTATGAATTCTACATAACTTTGACGATACACTCTCTTATATAAATACAGCAGAAACTGTAGACAATTGGGTAGGTAATAACGTCATTGGTGGAAGAATAAGAAACGTGTTCTGTATATACTGAACGGGAAGTTCCGTATTTATTATCCACATTGATCAGGCTGACCTTTAGCTTTAGCCTTTATTTTTATTTTTTACTTGAATCACCGCGGTTCAAATAGTATACATGAATATAGTTTATAACGAAAGCTGTGTGGTGGCGCCACTCTCGGACTTTGTCCGTCGGTGTTCCTAAACGCAGTCAAACATTACCAATAAGCAATAAAGTTCACTATCGACATTCAAATAAACCCGCCTCTGATTTTAAGCTAGTGCGCATGCGCGGGCTGTGTTAAAGTAACTAGTGCGCATGCGCGAGTCTTTCTACTCCGTCGAGTTCGCACTTCGCAATCGCAGGTGATCAGAGCTGTGAACTAGACGTGTGTTACAGTGTAAGAAGATAATCCAGCAAGAAGAAGAATAAGAAGACGATCACATGTCTCAAAGTGATCTACTTAAACTCGAACAGTTGAATAATCGCGTAAATCTTCTTCGAGATATTAAAAATACGCGAATATTTGTTAATGAACAAAAGCCGGCTACTATAATCCGACGGTTTAAGAACCCAAAAATCGCGGATGTGTTAGATAAAAGTCGATTAAAAAAAAATAGCGCTCTGAATAACACGTTTCGCGTAAAGCCGGATTTGCTAAATTGACCGTAAACAATAAAAATATCCCATTAATATGAAGAAAGAAAATTTCAACAACGAAAAAACGAGTAACTGGAAGATCTGGAAATTCAACCGCGTGGCTAGCTGAACGATCAGAAAACCAAATCCAGGTTTAGCCGACTTTGCGAATTGGATTTGAAGAGACTGAGAGGCCCAGAGAACAATCGCCACGCGTTTAGAAAAAGAAAAAGTGATAAAAATAATTTATTTAAACCACAAAATAAGCAGCTGATATATCGAACAAAGTAAAAACTGCGTTCGAAATTGAATCGCAACCACGAGGTTGCATCTAGAGACACTGAAAATTCCTCTCATTAAAATGTGAAGACTTTATTAATTTCAGTTCTTTCTATGAAAATGACTAGTAATGGAGTGAAAAAAGTGTCTGGGTTCGGGAAAAGTGATATCAGAAACTATAGTGTGGTGAGGAAAAAGTGTGGACATTTCATCGCGGCGTGAAAATCAGTTAAGGCGACAAAGAAAAAATTCAAATATGTAAGTTCAGCGGCGAGACGATCACCGAGAACGAACGAAAGCAGTCGGTAAAGAAGGACACACCGAGAGCAGTCGGTAAGGTAGGAACTACAGTGGCGCTACCGACCTCAAGTGTATCGGCCTAAAGTAGGACACTGCAACAGCGACTAAGTGACATCACACACATCACATCAGTCAGTGTTGAGTGAATAATACGTTCAAGTGAAAAACGGGACAATGAACAGATAATAAAGGACAGTGATGGAAGTATAGTGCTTTTGTCAGCTTTTGTGGTGAAGTTTGAACATACGTGTAGTGCTTTTGTGGTGAAGTTTGAACACGAGTATAGGAGCCATATCGTGTGTCTAATGGCATAAGGTCGTAAGCGCCAAAAAATTATTTTTTTTGCGCATATGCCCAAAAGATGTGATATTGCATGAAAAAGATTTTGCCACCAAAAAAACGAATTTTTTTTTTTTTTTGGCGCTTACGACCTTATGTTATTAGACACGCGATATATAACAGAAGCTTTTGAAGGAGCGTCGACTTTCCAACTACTATACCGAATCGGAATCAGTGTTGCCAGATTAGGGTTTTTCCCCCTAGATTTAGGGTCTTTTTTGTCGGTTTAGGGGGCAAACAGGGGGAAAAATTATTTAGGGTATTTTTTAGGGGTTTTCCTGGGTCCATTCGGGAACTGTTTTTTTGCGGGTTTATCGACTTTTTAACCGATGAACAATAGAGAAACGACTATAATTACTGCGTAGCACGCATTAAGGTAGGCTAATAAATGTACGGACATTTATATATGAACAAATTTTTTTATCGGGAATGAATATTATGTATTTAACAGCCTTCATTGTCGCATAAAACTAATTAAAATATGTCATACGTGTTGATATGTAGCCACATAGAGACTGGAATCGTTCAAATACTAGGTCATTACGATACAAAAAAGTGGGAGTGGGGAGTTAGGGTTTTTTTAGGGGTAAATGAATTCAGTTTAGGGGGACGACGCACGGACCATCTGGCAACACTGATCGGAATTTAAATTCGTTTCATCACGCGCGCCAGAGGATAGTCGAATACAATTGTAAGGTAATTAATATGAATAATACGATGTAATTGAGTTTATACCTTGTTTCTTATTTATCTCTGAATTAATCAAATTATAACATTGACATCGACATAGCATATAAATTAAACAATATAATTAGTATTCTTTTATTTTTTTATTTATTAAATATTTTTTTAAATATTGTTGTAACAACTAAAAGTCACTCAAAAATCTTAAATAATTATATTAAATATTCACATTTTCTATAGTTTATATTATAATTATATAATATCGATGTAAACAAACACATATTATATGACCTTGATTGTATAAGAGGTTGAGAATTTGAGGGTCACTAACTGAGTAGCATTATTAGCATAGCTCTCATACCTATTAAAGGTGACAGCCTATAGTTTAGTCTACAGTCAATTAGTTGATTTTTAAGATTTTTCTTTCTTTTTTTTTTCTCTTCACTTTGATGTTATTATGGATTTAATTACAATTATAATTAATTATGCACAGAATATATCCGACCGCCTGCCACATCTTAGATCTTATCAGACTTACTTACACAAATTGCAATTGACAAGATCAAATTATTTTTTTTTCTGTATGAAATTTCGAGTATTACGTTTATAAGCAATTTTTCGGACAAATATCAGAGTTAAAATTGATAAAAACAAAGAAATCAAATTATTTTTTCAAGACTCAGAGAATCAGTGTATTTTTAAATATACACGGAGAAAAAAAGATAGCAATCAGTCCTATAAATATATAAGTAAAACGAAAACCAGTTCCGCGATTATGATATTTATTACTGCCCAGCATAGTAAAAATCGTCAAAAATGTATTAACAAGTACTAAAATGTAGTAAAAAGTTTCAAAAAATTTAGTATTTTTTACGAAACTGGTCTTGACGTTTTCGTTTTACTATATTTTATAAGACTTATATTGCTATCTTTTTTTCTCCGTGTAGAAATCATTGATTTTATTATTATTAATAATTAGGTTTCTATACATTTATATTAAACAATTGGTAGGGCTCATTTTTATAAAACTATGGTTTTTCAAAATTCGTTTATTAGGTTGGGATTAATTAATTAATTAATTAATTAATTTATTAACGTCATTTCCGTTCACAGCCATTCGAAAATAAAAAGATAAAAACAAAAACATTCAATATAATTGAAATGAAAATAGTTTTATTAATTTTAAATAATTGATATAATTTTTTTTTTTTTTTTTCCTAACCAATTTTATTATTCTTCATCTGTTTTTTTCTAATTTTAAGTAAAATTTACAATATCCTACTGCTTCGAAATACTTAATGAACTACTTTTAAACTGTGATTAATCCTTTCTTTGCCTGCAACAACAATATTATAACAATATGCTTATTCAATAGTACACTCTGGATTTTAAACATTATTATAAACATATATTCACACAGCTAATGCATTTATTGCATTCTTCACGATTGACCAAAGTTTGAATTTTTTTTTTTTTTTTTTTTGTTTATTTAATAATCAATAAAAGGTTACCTAATGAGCACAGCGGCATCCTTGTAGACGAATTTCTGAGCATTTCAAACTTTCGGTATACAAGTTCGGCATTCGCTTACGGGTTTTTCATGCAGTTCCGTGTTGGCGTAGGTTGATATTTCCGGCGATATCTGGAATCAACAAAATGACAAATTGATCATCCCATATACCGATTCGGGGGCGGTATATGCATGCTGTATATATGCATTCTTCACGATTGACCCTAGTTTGAATTTTTTTTTTGTTTATTTATTAATCAATAAAAGGTTACCTAATGAGCACAGCGGCATCCTTAGACGAATTTCTGAGCTTTTCAAACTTTCGGTATACAAGTTCGGCATTCACTTACCGGCTTTTCAAGCGGATGAATAAATGTGTCGTCTTTGTTTCGTATCACTTTCGGCGTTATCTGAAATCAACGAAATGACAAATTGATCATCCCATATACCAACTCGGGGGCGGTATATGCATGCGGTATATGCATTCTTCACGATTGGCCCTAGTTTGAATTTTTTTTTTGTTTATTTATTAATCAATAAAAGGTTACCTAATGAGCACAGCGGCATCCTTAGACGAATTTCTGAGCATTTTAAACTTTCGGTATGCAAGTTCGGCGTTCACTTACCGGCTTTTGTAGTAGATCAAAAGTGTTCTTGCCGACCACTTCCGGCGTTATCTGGAATCAACAAAATGACAAATTGATCATCCCATATACCGACTCGGGGGCGGTATATGCATTCTTCACGATTGACCCTAGTTTGAATTTTTTTTTGTTTATTCATTAATCAATAAAAGGTTACCTAATGAGCACAGCGGCATCCTTAGACGAATTTCTGAGCATTTTGAACTTTCGGTATGCAAGTTCGGCGTTCACTTACCGGCTTTTGGAGTAGATCGGCTGCGGGAGAACACTTCCCGACCACTTCCGGCGTTATCTGGAATCAACAAAATGACAAATTGATCATCCCATATACCGACTCGGGGGCGGTATATGCATGCGGTATATGCATTCTTCACGATTGACCCTAGTTTGAATTTTTTTTTTGTTTATTCATTAATCAATAAAAGGTTACCTAATGAGCACAGCGGCATCCTTAGACGAATTTCTGAGCTTTTCAAACCTTCGGTATACAAGTTCGGCATTCACTTACTGGCTTTTGAAGCAGACGAGCTGTGCGTCGTCCCTTCCTACCACTTCCGGCGTTATCTGGAATCAACAAAATGACAAATTGATCATCCCATATACCGACTCGGGGGCGGTATATGCATGCGGTATATGCATTCTTCACGATTAACCCTAGTTTGAATTTTTTTTTGTTTATTTATTAATCAATAAAAGGTTACCTAATGAGCACAGAAAGGAAAGTCTAAACAGTGTTGAAAGTCTTTACAGGAAGTAAAGACGGTGAAAAAAAAAGTACCAGAAATTCACAGGGTAGGGCTCACTTTGCGCAGCTCCCCCTTACCTATACGTACATAAATAATCTAACATACTCACGAGGTAAAAGTTCCTTCGTGCCCCTTTTTCGGCTAGCCGACGGTGTACTGTTATCTGAAAGATCATCCGACCAAATTAATAACACAGTAGGAAACTCTAAGACGTATGGGTAAGAGTAGGGCAAAGTGGTGGGCCCCCTGAGAAAGTAAAGACAGTGAAAAAAAAAGTACCAGAAATTCACAGGGTAGGGCTCACTTTGCGCAGCTCCCCCTTACCTATACGTACATAAATAATCTAACATACTCACGAGGTAAAAGTTCTTTCGAGCCCCTTTTGCGGCTAGCAGACGGTGTGCTGTTATCTGAAAGATCATCCGACCAAGTTGATAACACAGTAGGAAACTCTAAGACGTATGGGTAAGAGTAGGGCAAAGTGGGCCCCCTGAGAAAGTAAAGACAGTGAAAAAAAAAGTACCAGAAATTCACAGGGTAGGGCTCACTTTGCGCAGCTCCCCCTTACCTATACGTACATAAATAATCTAACATACTCACGAGGTGAAAGTTCTTTGCTGCCCCTTTTCTGGCTAGCCGACGGTGTACTGTTAGAAAGTACTTGCCCCTTTATATGTTCTTTATTCCGCCGATGTGACATTTCTTGCCACATGGTGGTACTGATACATTGTAAGCCTCGGTTCTGTGCCAAAGAGATGAAAATAGAAATAGAGTTCAATAAGAGCATGTCCTACCCTTCCTTCGTGCCCCTTTTTCGGCTAGCCGACGGTGTACTGTTATCTGAAAGATCATCCGACCAAATTAATAACACAGTAGGAAACTCTAAGACGTATGGGTAAGAGTAGGGCAAAGTGGTGGGCCCCCTGAGAAAGTAAAGACAGTGAAAAAAAAAGTACCAGAAATTCACAGGGTAGGGCTCACTTTGCGCAGCTCCCCCTTACCTATACGTACATAAATAATCTAACATACTCACGAGGTGAAAGTTCTTTGCTGCCCCTTTTCTGGCTAGCCGACGGTGTACTGTTATCTGAAAGATCATCCGACCAAGTTGATAACACAGTATGAAACTTCAAGACGCATACTCAGAAGAACATGCATAATGTACTAGGTATATGCTAACACGGACTTTCCGCCAACCTTTGTGGTTTGCGCACTTTCTGTTCACCCACTTCAACGATATGAGTAATTTAAGGGGGGAGTCTGGCATTTCAATGACTTTTTTCAAGATTTTTTTCTCGTAGTAAACTTCATTCATTAATTTCAAACTTTTAATACATAAAAACGTAGGTTATTCAAGGTGATACACAATTTATTTTTTTTTTTAATCTTTACGGTAAATCTTGCTGGTATGGCCGTGTGAAGTCACCCCTGCTTGAGTCTGGCTGACATGATATCTCAACTCTGGACGATCCGAAATAGGAAAAGTTACGAAATTAGTGAAATATGAACTTGTCGCTGTCGTCCGAGCGAGAATTATTTACGTACGATAGCAAAAAACAAAATGGTGGACTTTTGAAGTCTTCGATCATTTTCTTTCAACCTAAATTGTTTAAACAATGGATATATAATGAAAATTTATAAAATTGGTTTCTACGAAAGCCATACAAGTGTCAAATAAGCCAATCAAACTTCAGCTTGACAGGTGTAATAGTTTTTTTTCTAGAATGTCAGCCAGGTCAAAAAACGTTGTTTCGAGAAAAACGCGATTATAACCTATATACGACCTTCCTACACAAAATGTTACCATCAGTGTTGCCAGGATGAGCTATCTATCCGACCCAAATAGTAGTTGCTATAGCAATTCCACATATATTTACTACAAGAATCTGTACAATTTAGAAAATCGAATTTAAAAAAAAAAAAGAGCCAGACCCCCCCCCCCTTAATGAGAAATATATTTCAATCCACGTCACCCGATATGTTTATTTGAATATTACAACCGACATTACTTACGGACATTATTCTCCGTCTGACTGGTATCATGTGGTGTTTCCTAAAAAGTAACAGATATACACATATTAGACTGATATTAGTAATTTTGCATTTTATTGCATATAATATATCGCGAACAAACTAACTCACAGGAATTCGCTCGCGGGTGTCCAAGATTCTGCGCACAACTGTGCGCATATCTTCCCTGCCACGCGTTTCTATGTAATGTTTAATTTCGCCCTCAGAGATGAGCCCGTCGTTTATCTGTAAATTTTGAAATGAAAAACGCGCAAGACATTTTGCTACAGGACCGGTTCTATTTTATTATATTCTATTCTATACAAGTCAGAATTTTGCAGCTTACCTCGTTCCAAAAAATTATTCGGTACGACACGTACAGCGCACAATTATTATTGGTGGCATTTTGCTGCACGCATCGCCGCCTAGCCTGCAAGGGATACGAAATCAATTACGTAAGGAACAATAAAAATTAGTCGAACATAAATTGGATATATTTCACACTTACCGTTACGTATCGTTTTTTATCATTTATCGTGTGGTTTATATACCACTGGGCCAAGTCGATGTTATCCCGATGCTCGGTATACTTTAAATTGGAATCGTAGATGGTGATGCACCTAAACATAGAAGTACCTATATATCTAACCGGCTATAATAAAATGTTATTTGTCGATGCATTATTATGTTTTAGCTTATAGATACTCACGATTTGAGAAGGGGCTCAATCAATCGAGTCGAGTCAGTTAATTTCAATTTCTTTGGCCTGACGTTTCGGCAGTGATGTGCTGCCCTCATCAGAGGCTATTTATTAAAAAATTATAAAAATATTACAAAAAAATACAAAAAAGGTCAATGATTGACTAACATATTAAGGTGGTTCTTTACCTACAGTCCCACTAGACGTGGGTTTCAGAGTAGATTTTGAATACTTCTCGATGGTGAAAAAATTTGAAAAAAATCAAGCATGTAGAAGATCCTCGGGAGATTGCTTTTGCATAATAATAATTTGAAAAAGTTATTAACAAATTGATGGAAAAAAGAACTGTTCAAGAAATTAGCCGATGACCCAACTTTTTTTTTAGGTGAAAATTATTTTTCAATTTTTCTGAATACGCATGAATTTTTTCAGAATTTTGTTAACTTTTTGAAAATTGCGTTTTGTCAGGTATGAAAACTACTGACCTGATTTTAATGTATCATGCAATTAGTTCCTTGACTTTTGGTAGTTTAATTCTTCAGTATTAATATGTTAGTCAATCATTGACCTTTTTTGTAATTCTTTGTAATATTTTTATAATTTTTTGATAACTAGCCTCTGATGAGGGCAGCACATCACTGCCGAAACGTCAGGCTAAAGAAATTGAAATTAACTGACTCGACTCGATTGATTGAGCCCCTTCTCAAATAAGTACCAGTTCGAGTGATAGCTTCACGATGAGAGATACTCACGATTCATTTACGACCGCCAAGAACCAATGTTCGCTGCAAAAAAAAATCCGTTATGAGAAATGAAAGATAATATCAATCAAGTATACAAAATATCAACTCTGAATGAATGTGAACATACTCTAAACAGACGGGCACGCCGACCATCCCTCTTTTTGCGACGTTAGAAAGTATTTGCCCCTTTATATGTTCTTTATTCCGCCGATGTGACATTTCTTGCCACATGGTGGTACTGATACATTGTAAGCCTCGGTTCTGTGCCAAAGAGATGAAAATAGAAATAGAGTTCAATAATAGCATTTCCTACCCTTCCTTCGTGCCCCTTTTTCGGCTAGCCGACGGTGTACTGTTATCTGAAAGATCATCCGACCAAATTAATAACACAGTAGGAAACTCTAAGACGTATGGGTAAGAGTAGGGCAAAGTGGTGGGCCCCCTGAGAAAGTAAAGACAGTGAAAAAAAAAGTACCAGAAATTCACAGGGTAGGGCTCACTTTGCGCAGCTCCGCCTTACCTATACGTACATAAATAATCTAACATACTCACGAGGTGAAAGTTCTTTGCTGCCCCTTTTCTGGCTAGCCGACGGTGTACTGTTATCTGAAAGATCATCCGACCAAGTTGATAACACAGTATGAAACTTCAAGACGCATACTCAGAAGAACATGAATAATGTACTAGGTCTTGCTAACACGGACTTTCCGCCAACCTTTGTGGTTTGCGCACTTTCTGTTCACCCACTTTAACGATATGAGTAATTTAAGGGGGGAGTCTGGCATTTCAATGACTTTTTTCAAGATTTTTTTCTCGTAGTAAACTTCATTCATTAATTTCAAACTTTTAATACATAAAAACGTAGGTTATTCAAGGTGATACACAATTTTTTTTTTTTTTTCATCTTTACGGTAAATCTTGCTGGTATGGCCGTGTGAAGTCACCCCTGCTTGAGTCTGGCTGACATGATATCTCAACTCTGGACGATCCGAAATAGGAAAAGTTACGAAATTAGTGAAATATGAACTTGTCGCTGTCGTCCGAGCGAGAATTATTTACGTACGATAGCAGAAAACAAAATGGTGGACTTTTGAAGTCTTCGATCATTTTCTTTCAACCTAAATTGTTTAAACAATGGATATATAATGAAAATTTATAAAATTGGTTTCTACGAAAGCCATACAAGTGTCAAATAAGTCAATCAAACTTCAGCTTGACAGGTGTAATAGTTTTTTTTCTAGAATGTCAGCCAGGTCAAAAAACGTTGTTTCGAGAAAAACGCGATTATAACCTATATACGACCTTCCTACACAAAATGTTACCATCAGTGTTGCCAGGATGAGCTATCTATCCGACCCAAATAGTAGTTGCTATAGCAATTCCACATATATTTACTACAAGAATCTGTACAATTTAGAAAATTGAATTTAAAAAAAAAAGAGCCAGACCCCCCCCCCCCCCCCCCCCCCCCCCCCTTAATGAGAAATATATTTCAATCCACGTCACCCGATATGTTTATTTGAATATTACAACCGACATTACTTACGGACATTATTCTCCGTATGACTGGTATCATGTCGTGTTTCCTAAAAAGTAACAGATATACACATATTAGACTGATATTAGTAATTTTGCATTTTATTGCATACAATATATCGCGAACAAACTAACTCACAGGAATTTGATTGCGGGTGTCCAAGATTCTGCGCACAACTGTGCGCATATCTTCTCTGCCGCGTGTTTCTATATAATGACGAATTTCGCCCTCGGAGATGAGCCCGTCGTTTATCTGTAAATTTTGAAATGAAAAACGCGCAAGACATTTTGCTACAGGACCGGTTCTATTTTATTATATTCTATTCTATACAAGTCAGAATTTTGCAGCTTACCTCGTTCCAAAAAATTATGCGGTACGACACATATAGCGCACAATTATTGTTGGTGGCATTCTGCTGCATGCATCGCCGCCTAGCCTGCAAGGGATACGAAATCAATTACGTAAGGAACAATAAAAATTAGTCGAACATAAATTGGATATATTTCACACTTACCGTTACGTGTCGTTTTTTATCATTGATGGTGTGGTTAATATGCCACTTGGCGAAGTCAATATTGTCCCGATCCTCCGTATACTTTAAATTTGAATCATAAATGGTGATGCACCTAAACATAGAAGTACCTATATATCTAACCGGCTATAATAAAATGTTATTTGTCGATGCATTATTATGTTTTAGCTTATAGATACTCACGATTCATCCAGGACCGCCAAGAACCAATGTTTGCTGCACAAAAAAATCCGTTATGAAAAATGAAAGATAATATATCAATCAAGTATGCAAAATATCAACTCTGAATGAATGTGAACATACTCTAAACAGATGGGCACGCCGACCATCCCACTTTCCGCGACGATGGATAATGCCTTGGTCTTAATACGAATTTTATTGCGGCGATGAAACATTTGTTGCCACGTCGTGGTGCTCACGCACTTGAGGCCTCGGTTCTGTGCCAAAGCGATGAAAATAGAAATATAGTTCAATAAGAGCATGTCCTACCCTTACGGAAAAAAAAAACGTCAAATTGAAGGGGTAAATTCGCACCCGCGAAGTTTTGGGGGTTGACCATGAAAACTCAGGGCTTACCCTGTATTTAGGGGTGAAATTTTGGGGTTTACAATGAAAACTTAAGGTTCACCCTGTATTTGGCGGTAAAATTTGGGGGTCAACCCTGAGTTTTCATGATAAACCTCCAAAACTTCAGGGGTGCGAGTTTACCCCTTAAATTTGAGGGTTTTTTCCGGAAGGCTACACTCAGAGAAAAAAACAGTCAGGTTAACTACAAAATGACAGTTAAATAGCGCTTCAACTATATATTATTTTGTTTTCATAACAATAATATATAGTTATGATAAAAATCTAAAAATAGTTGAATTCACTACTTCTAGATAAATGAATTTTAAAAATATATTTATTTATATTTATATAAATATAAATATAAACATTGATATAGTATTTATCGCCATGTTTTGTAGACATCAGTTGTAACTTCGGACTTGTATATATACGAAGCGTAGTCCTAGTTTGGTGCTAGTGGGAGCGAAGCGCTGCGTAGTGAGCGTGAAGTGAAATTCAACTCAACTGTTTATTCAATTTTTTTAGTTACGTCATCAATTTTAGGTTGCTAAAAAGTTTTTGCTGTAATACGTACTACAATAACTAGTACTAGCAATTATTTTCAAATAGTTAACTTTTTTTAGTTAATATCACTATCGACTTTTCTCTGAGTGTAGTCCTACCTTCACCGGCAAAAAAAAAACTCAGAAACGATGATCAAAAATGACACACAATAGATTTATTCGATGATTAGGGACGAATAGGTCCGATCCAGACGCGAGATTTGTCGGAATCGAGAAAAATTAATTTTTTATATTCGTCGCAAGTGTGGCCGTGTCACTTATTTTCATTCTTAGACCATATAGGATGGACTGAGCATTGAAGTAGTGGGGGTGTTGCCGAGTAACCCATAAGCGCTACTCCCGTTAGGGACTATTGCTTCCTTGTCCGACGAACAATTCCGTATCGTGCGTTCACGTCTGTCCTTTTCTCATTACCCAGCAACAACCTTACAATGCTTCAGCATAGGCAATGCTCAGTCCATCCTGTATGGTCCAAGTTTTCACTGATATATATTGTGACGTGGATTTTTATTAGTCCTCGGACTAGACCGGATAGCTAGGCTGAGAATCGTCCACTCGACAATTGGCCAACGAAAATTAAGTATGAAAACAAGATGCTGGGCGCCAGGCGTATAATCGCCACTTTCTGAAAATCTAAATAAATACAAACTACAGGTACTTGAGCGCCGGCTAGCGTCAGTACCGCGGAGAGGGGTAGGGATTAATTGAAGGATAAGCGAAGCGTATTAACGACTTGATGAATTTGAATTTAATAACAAAAATAGAATTTATTCAAGAAAAATGGACGTATCAAAAAAAAAAAAAAAAAAAAAAAAAATAGCAATAGTAATACTGGTACTCGGGGGTATAAATCGACTACAGGTCTTGTATAGGCGACCTGGCCACGTTTGGCGAATTTTACAAATCAGACTACTAGCTTCCACGTAGGAGAGCAATAACAAACAAAAACCATGGAAAAATAAATGACTCGTCAAATCAAGTCCTCGCGGGACAATAACTAACTAAATCACTAATTTACTAAATATTTGCTACAAGCAGAATTAATAGCTAATTAGTAACAATCTTATTATAATGACTAATTATGGACTACTCAGTCTTACGTCGTTGCACGACGATTAGCTCGTCTCCGAGAGACGAAGTCTCTCGTTATAGGATCGCTCAGATGAGCTTATTATATTTACAGACTATTTACAGATTTTTCTACAGCTAATTTAAACTAACTCTGCGGATTTTACGGAATTTTATTATCTACGAAAGTTAAATGATGAACCCTAAACTCTAACGCGAAAAATAACAAAGGCTCTCGGCTAAGCCTCGAGCTACGTCTCTCCCCGCAGGAGGAATAGAGAGAGCGACACTGACCGACTCGCGCTGTCTATGTCGTACTCGTGTACTACAGGTACGAACTCAACAAAATTATTAATTACGCGAATATTTTCTACAAAATGAAGACTCGAAGTACAAAATCTAAGGCAAAGGGACACTGGTGACGGCCTACCCTTCGGAGATCGGCTTAATTCGATCCCAATGATACTAATTAGCCTCGTGGCTGGATCTTTGGCAAGATGGCAGACAGCCGTTGCCGAATTCGAATTATCCTGAGTAAGAATAGCTAACGCTTACCGTCTTCCAGCCAAGCTACCAAGCAACCCCGTTCAAGACCGTAGTCCATCTTCGGAGACGATATAGGGCTTCCCCGAATTCTCTCGATCCACCCACACTCACTCGAAATAAACTCTATTCTTTACTCAGACAAAAACCCACGGGGTTCGAAGGTAAACTATAATTATCAGGTATCATGGCTAATCTACTAGTCGCAAGAAATTCACACACACATGTGCTAGGTACGCTAGTCTAACGCAGAGTGGCTAGACCGCATGGCGCCGTTACTCAGCGCCCTCATTAGGCGGTCGACAATTGATTTCCCATCGACCGAAAGATCCCTAGATGCGCTACGCGCGAATATTCGAAATCCACCACGGTGGTTGAAGCTCATTACATCAGAGGAGCACGGGTTGCAGGCTCTTCTATAAGGCGGCGGGAATCTCTTCCGTCACCGATATCCCTCGTTGCAGAATGCCCTCGGCATTCCCCCGTGTCCTCTATCTCGGCGTTGGAGGTAGCTCTGCAATAGCTAGCCTCCTGAGCTTTTAGGTGGCGTTATACGTTGACAGGGATCCTTCCGGTCGTTATTAACCTGGAAATAAAATTATAAAATTATAAAATCAGGACTATATAAAGCGGATACACCCGCAAATCTGTCTACGTCACTCGTCTATCGTACTATCTCATCTATCGGACCCAGATCGTCTATTCAGATAGATCGAATATTCTCATCTATCGCATCTCGAGTATTATTATATTATTGTGAAATATTGTAAAGTTTCTATAAAATAGTGTTGTGTTATCTGATTGAGCAACTCAAGGTAAGGTCTTGATTCTTTCTGTGAAGGCACGGGGTCGTTCTGATAAAAGTATGGTTAATTAATTTGGTTATTGAGCTAAGAAGCTCGTTTTTGTCTATTGAGCTAAGAAGCTCGTCTTTCGTCTTTAGTCTGTTAATTTATCGAACAACCTCGAGTCTGGCTGAGTTACGTAGATCTTTCAGTGCTTTTTGGCGATAATATATTGCTTATTGCTTATTGTTGATTATTGATTGCTTAACGCTTCTCGTATGGCTTATGTTGCTGATTTAATATGTTAAAATCATATTGTGCATGAAATGCTGTAGAAAATTACCTTTCCTGAAGTACCCTGAGCGAAGATAGCCGCGAAGGCTTAGCCTCGCGTTATAGTATATAGTTTTTTTTATAGTTTAGTTCGTTATAGTTTATTTTGTTAGAATTAAGTCTGTTATCATTGAGTAAAGTACGGTCACTTTTATATAATTTATTACCGTCTGTAAAATCAAACGAAAACTCTTATGATTTTAATCTGGTAGGTCGTTTGAATTCAGCTACGATCGAATTTTTAATTTATTTTCAGTTTAATCAGACTTGAGCTCTCGGCCAGACTTATTATACTATATGATTGAAGTTATATTTTTATTTCAGAAAGGTTTACAAAAGATTTAAATTAATATAGGTTCCGGGTGCTAATTAATTGAATTAATTAATATTCGAAAGCTTCGAGAAATTAACTTTGAATTATTTCTTTGTTCAAAAGGATGTTTCTCTCTTGAAAACTTTCATAGAACTGGATCTTGTCTTTTTAACAACGAAGATAACAAAATTTCTTTTATTTGGAAAAAATATTTAAAACTCTAGTAAATTCTCTGTCCTCTTTTCTGCCTGGATGATAACGAAGACGTTCTGTCCTCCTGTTCCCCGACTCTATTATCTGACGTCATCATCCAATTGATCGTTTATCTATCGGGTGATGTTCTTGGTCGCTGTCCCTGATTTGATATTTGAATAGAGAATTGAATTACATTCAATTATTAAGGACTACATTTCCCTTCCACAAATACCTACTTGAAGAATTCAATAACTCTTTTTCTCAGTGTAGTTAAGTTGGTCAAGTGCCGTATTTACTAGGTCAGGCGTAGTGCCATATTTTAAGAGACTCATCATGAGCATAATCATGTATTATTACGATTCTTCTGTAAAGCCTATAGCAGCATGCAGATATAAATATACCTTGAATTCTGCTCTATATCGACGCCACTTTTACAAAAAGTAGCACGTTTCGGATTTCGCTACGATTTCCAATTATTGAAACGTGCCTGTCTTCGTAAGAAGCGTCGATATGATATTCTAAGAGCACATGCGAAACGACAAAAAAAAACGGACAGAAATTTGACTAATAATCTTCTACTCGCGTCACTGGCTCAGCTATCGTTTCATTCAAAAACTTGAAAGAGGATACCACATTGGTAATATTACGTGGAATCGAATGTAAGGGTGTGGGTGTGGAGAAATTATGTGTCATGGCTCGGTCAAGTGATTTCACATCTCGAAATCGGTGAAGACCTTTAAAAACTTTCCACTTTAAAGTTTGTAAAACTGTATTTTTCAACGGCACATACATGCCATCGAATATTTCTCGTTGAACTATATCGTCAATCAATATAAAAAGTGAAATTTATGCTATTTTCCGTTTCAGTATTTTTTATGCTATTATACTGTACGACGACCTTGCACCAGGCTTACCAGGTTTGATCGGAATGTGGTCTCATCCAGATTGATCTTTAACAGAAATTCATACGGTATGTTCCTTCGAGTACATATAGGCAGAGTTTGGCACGTCAATACTATGGATAACTGTTGCTCTTGTTCGTTGATCCTAAAATTTGAATATCTAATGTAATTGTACATTCATATATAAGGGTGAAGTCTCTAGGACGTTTGAATACCGAGGAAAATGTGTAGTAAAATCCAACTGTACTTTACAGTCATTTAACTAGTTCCAGACTCCATCTGGATTTCTTTAAGCTCAACTTTTCCATTTGTTGTAAGTTTGTGTAGGTAGAATAAACAGAAATACTTAATATTACTGCGAACGTTAGAACATTTCACACACGTCTAGGCATAAGTCTTAATAAATTGTGCCAAGATCTGTTATTTTGTTAGACTTGCAAACATAGTCCATCCTCCAATGTCACATTCCGCGACCAATGTAATCGATACGTGTAGCCACAGGAGCTTATTGCGAAATATCCGGATATACAGCTGAAAGCGGATATGTACAACTCCAAGTACGAGTCCAGGGCAAAGTTTCACTTGTTGTCCGGCAATTCGCTGAAGAAGAGCTTTGATGCGAAGTCTATTTCAAAAGAAATTAACTCGAAGCACCGCTGCGTCTAGCATTTGGTGGATTCCTGCAAATCGCACTTTATCGTGATTAACCTTCGCTCCGTAATTTGAAGGCTTCCAACAAATGGAATCTTGTGAGGCACTGAAGATGGGGCGTTTATATGCATGAAGGGCATCGAATTATCAGTACCTGCTTCCGACAATTCGAGAAAAAAAATCGATCAACGCATGTCATTGAATGGCTTTTTTCGTGTTGGCTGATCGACGGTCAACTCTTCGATTACCAAGCCATGAAAGTTGGTTGAAAATATCTATTCATGGTCGGAAGGAAACCTTCTGCTCCTCTACATGATTCGATATACGGGAGTTTCCGGCTTGTGTTTTGGAATTTGTCTGGCAACTTCGCCCACGACTAGTTCCGGCATTCACCGCTACGTCTATTGCTTCAAGATGGACATCTCTGCAAAACTTGAGAACGCTACCTCATTTTCTGCTGGTGATATGTACCGCCGGCATTAAGTCTCTTCCGACGCTATCTTACTGCCATCTTTGACGGACATAGATTTCCTAGACCAGGAAACGTTGCAGAGTCCTGACGAGGAACACCTTCGCCAATATTGTCTCATGGCTTTCACCTTTCTCACCTGAAGTAACAATCATCAACCGATGCAGCTGCTGCCGTCGTCAAGTTCAAGTTCTGAATTAAAAGTATTGGATCTTGCAAAGAGGAACACTCATCTCAAGCATCGACCGTTGACTGCCTGAGAATAAACGGGCAATGTCATTGTCAGTCATACACCGTTCAAGAGAATGCCCGAATTCCACGGCGTATTCCTTATTCCGCAAGTCTATTCCGATTAACAAGACAATTCGAGTTTCCTTACTCCAGGGAATTCAATTCTAATCGGATTCGGACTCACCATCGTCCACCACAATGCTTCCTGCAACAAACACCGCACAACGGAAGTACTTATGATGGATTCCTGAACGGATGTAAACTTGCATATTAACCGCAATCACAGTTTGAAGATCCACCCTCCAGAAGAATGAACATTATCGCCTCCTATGTGCTCCAATCGCCCTGGCTCATGCGCTGCACGTATCGGTTCTCAAATCTCGACTTGTATTTCAGAATGATGAATGTGATTTCTATCCAATGCCTTAGCTCGCTTAGGCTAATCGCTAATGTCTGGACTGGGACAAAATTTATATTCCTTCCTTGGCTAGGAGACAAAATATAGAAAGGACCAAAGTCAAATAGACCACCCAAAATGGTGGTAGAAAAAAAATATGACATCCTCGTTCAAATCGCGACATAATTAGAGCACGATTTCTTCGAGTGCTCCATTCAGCTGTGGTGTTTTCTATACGAAGGTTTATAATTAGAAATAAGATTCACGTTGATTTCGCATTCAAAAAGCTAAAAATTTTCATTCGTACTAATTGTAACTACTACTTCTTTCATACGTGTATTCATACCAGCTGAAATTACTTATATTCAGACAGAAAATCACTAGACTAAGATTGCAGGATTGGATAAAACAAGAGCCCAAGTCGAATACATAGCGTTTCCAAAATATTCATAATATGTATAATGTAGTAGGTATGTATACGTTTAGAAAGAATTAGATTCGAATTTTCATTAACCCTCTATCTCTGTCCAACGGAATTAAATCGAAACTGGCGACTGTTTCATCCATACCTTAAATTGAAGCGTGATTCGATTTGTTAGACTTGATAAATTAGATCTAGATATAAAAATGGCCAAAAAAAAATCGTACAAAGAAGCGAAACAATCGCAAAAAAAAAGGAAGGCAAAAAAAAAAGAATGCAAAAAAAAAAAAAGAATGGAAAAAAAAAAAAAATTTGAATCAGAAAACTAGAGAAAAAAAAATGCAAAAAAAAAAAAAAAAAAAAAAAAAAAAAAAAAAAAAAAATACTAAAAAAAAAAAGGAAGAAGATGAAAAGACTGAAAACGGCTGAAAAAAATACAATCACTACACGGAGAGAATTTTGCTGGTAGAGATTGCCATACTGTCTGGTGGCGGTGAGCCATACTAGAAATTGCACGAAATTTGATACAAAGTATAGGAAAAAGTATGAGGAAAATCGTTGATATACCAATGTTTATATTATTGTTTTCAATATTCGTGAGACTTTTTACTATACTTTATATCAATTTTCGTGCAATGTCTAGTATGGCTCACCGCCACCAGACAGTATGGCAATCTCTACCAGCAAAATTCTCTCCGTGTAATGGCCGGTTTCACCAACGTCGAATAACTTGTTATTCACAGAATAACGCTATTCATTGAATAATTGAATAAAAGTCGCAAATACAATGTAAAATAGCCTCTTGTTTTCAATGAATAATATCTATGAATCTATGAATGAAGTTATTCATCGTCGGTGAAACCGGCTATAATACACATAGAAGAATATAATAGAAACAGATATGGGAAATAGATAATAGATAATAAACGATTCGGGAATCTAGAGAGATTGATCTGAAATTAGGGTAATATGTCCTATTAATTAATTATTGAATGTCTATAATATTGATTGATTGATTACTTAATTGGAAGAACAATTTATAATTATTCAAAAAATAACAAGGTAGCCTTGTATTTATAATTCATATTATATTATTTTGATAGAGTTCGTCTATAAGGTGAATTTATTTTTAGTAAGTTATTGTACTGAATTAACACTTTGGCTTCAAGTTTATATTGTTAATGCTAGTTGAATTTTTTAGTTTGTATTGAGATTTAATTACTATCTTATAGATAATCTAGACTATCTAACATATGAAACGCCTATTTCGAATATCGGCCATGTGGAAAAAAAATAGTATATTGTGTATCTGGGGGGGGAATGGCCATTTCGAGCGAGGGTGAAAAATCTTTTCCAGTTTAAAATGCACAATTTTCAACCTCAACGTTATTCGATATTTGCCATCAGAAAGAATAGAGATTTGTAGACATATGGTTGATATTGGAAATAGAAGACTCATATACAGTGCGATTCTGTGGATAATCACGCGCCTAAAGGTAGGCTAACGGGAGACGCCTGAATTGAGCAGATCAAACATTGACAATTGAGTTTTTTTTATATTTCGTGGGAAATTTAGGCGCGTGATTTTTCACAGAATCGCACTGTATACGAAGAACGATATTCGGTATTCGAACTTAGAAATTGGAATTGCAGCGCGGGATGCAATAAAGTCGCGATAGCAAAATAGTGTTTCCGCCCAATTAACAAAGATAATTCAGCTCACGCTTTTGTTGCACCCCTCGCCTGGATGAGATCCTAATTTAAAAAATACGACTCGATATCACTGTCTCGGGATAAAAAATCTAGAGTACCTAATCACAAGTATCAATCTGTTAAGATCGATTCAGTACTACTTTGAAATGAAGATTTTGCAATTGGAATAATTCTTGTCAGGTCATTTCATGGCTTGAACTTGCGATTAGATCTCAGATAAGAATCTCGAGGACTTCATATAATATAAGAATGATTATGTTTAAAGAGAAAATTAGGATTCCAAATTCAGGTATAAATTGGAATGACAATTACAATTATAACTTGATATTCATATTTTAAGGTCTACATGCCAGTGCTTCTGAACAGAATCACAAACTCCTTTGCAATTTTTAATGGATTTCGGAATTTCCCAAACTGATGATAGAGAACGAAATGATAAGCCGCGTATATCTACTGACTTGAGCATATTTGCGCGCACGAACGTCTTTTGTCTCCTTTCTTCCTTTGCGGAGCAAGAAGGAAAAAGATGGTTCTTGCGCGCAAATATGCTCAAGTCAGTACGCGGCTATAGATTTAACTTTCGAACTTTTGACTATGTGTTTTTATTGCTTCCCCTTTCGGGTATTACATTTACATTTTTGCCTTATAATTAAACAACTCGAATATATATATATATTTTCTTTTCAAATTATCAACTGCATCTCTCTTACTATGTAAATTGACCTAAACTAACTGACTTTTTAATAGATATAGGGGAGAGCGGGGCAAAACGGGCAGCGGGGCAAAACGGGCACCTCGGCCAAATTTTCGAAATTAAATTCAGAAAAAAATCAAAATTTATTGGGAAACAATTTTTATTGAAAAAAAAAAAAAATCTAAAATTTTCCAACATTTTTTTTTATTTTTCGGGGGAGCTGCCCGTTTTGCCCCGCTGCCCGTTTTGCCCCGCTCTCCCCTATCACCTTGACCTCTTCTCTGGCCTCATGACTCTACCCTCTTAAGGGGACCAGTACAGCGACTTTTCGAGAAATTATCATAGTCCGAAATCAATTTATTTCATAACCAAAGTTCATTTCACATCAAAATATTTTTCTTTTTCAAAATCATGTGTCGTAAGGATTTCAGAGCACCGTTGAACCGATTCAGGTCATCTTGGATTCATTTTCTTCAGAAAACAAATCCTCGTCATGTGAATGTAGGAATTTTGAAAATTTTTCGTTTTGGCCAAGTTATTTAAGAAATGAGTGATAATAATTTTTGCAAATTTGGTAAATTGATCATAACTTGTGACATAATTTTTTATTTTTAAATTCCTACATTCACATGATGAGGATTTGTTTTCTGAAGAAAATGAATCCGAGATGACCTGAATCGGTCCAACGGTGCTCTAAAATCCTTACGACACATGATTTTGAAAAAGAAAAATATTTTGATGTGAAATGAACTTTCGTTATGAAATAAATTGATTTCGGACTATGATAATTTCTCGCAAAGTCGCTGTACTGGTCTCCTTAACCTAATACTGTCATTTTTCTTCTTTTTTCTTTTCCTTTCTCCTGTTTCCTTTCCTCTTTATTCCCTCTCGTCTTCTTTCCCCTTTTCCAGCTTCTTATTTATTTTGTGTAGCTCTTCTATCGCTTTCAATAGTCTTTTCCCCCATTTATCTCTGTTTTCCTCCATTTCTTTTCTCTCCCTTTCCTTCCTTTCTTTCTTTCTTTTTTTGCTTCCCGCGTCTGGTCTTGGGGGGGGGGGGGGGGGGGGGGGGGGGGTCGACCCCTCGGCCCCAGTAATACCTTTTCCCTCTTTTTTCCCTTTTTCTCCCTGACTTGAGTCCGAACTTTTGACTAGAAACCTACATTCTGATCAACCTGACGATACTTCCAGTAATTATACGTAGGTAGACGAGTTTGTGAGGTGATGGAAACTGCCATGAAACATACTGATTTTGCACATCCCGAGTCGAAATTTAACGCCTCATTAGAACCTCAAAATTTTACCGTTGGGAGGTTTTTGAGGGTCTAGAGAGGTTTATTTTGTATGGGAATTGAAACCCTCTTTAGCGCCTAAAACTCGTAGTTACCAGACAAATGCAGCATTTTAGGGTCAAATGAGGATCTCACGAGAACCTCGCAAAACCCTCACTGCGCCCTGCCACGTAGCGGTGCACGGCTGCATGGTGATCGGACTTTATGAGTATCAAAATAGGCGCTAAATTATTATTACGGATTGAAAAGAGGTTCATTTGTGCGCTATGAGTACTCAAGCGGGCGCTGAATTTCGACTACAGAGTTGTAGGTTGATAATAGGAGTTTGAGGTCCAAACAGGATCTGTAGAGACGTTATGAGTTGGATGCTATGAGTATCAAAGCAGGCGCTAAGTTTCGACTACGGAGGACTTGTAGGTTCAAAATAGGAGTTTGAGGTCTAAATAAGATCTAGAGACGTTGAGTTGGATGCTATGAGTATCAAAGTAGGCGCTAAATTTCGACTCTTGAGGACTTGTAGGTTCAAAATAAGAGTTTGAGGTCTAAATAGGATCTAGAGAGGTTGAGTTGGATGCTATGAGTATTAAAATAGGCGCTAAATTTCGACTCGGGATTAGAGCACAATAGTATATTATGTGGCATGCCCGTAAACCAAGTGTTTTTCGGCGAGAATAATGATTTCAGGACGAGCTAAAGGCGAGCCGTAAGCGAGTTCTGAAATCATTATTCGAGTCAAAAACGGTTTACGGGTGCGCCCCATACTGTATTTTTTTCGAAATAGGCATGAAAAGTCACTTTGACGCCTGTTAAGATTCACTAGACGAAGAGTGGGGTTATGGTGCGATCTGTCGCGCACTTCGAATCCCGCATCGAAACTGCCGTATAAAGACTTTATACGGCAGCTTTGGAATGCGCACTTCGAACTGCGCATCCAGACTGCTGTATAAAGACTTTATAGGGTAGTTCTGAAACCAACCGTATAAAGTGACACTTTGTGGATCGAAAACAGGCGTCAAAAAGTGACTTTTCAATGCCTATGCCGAAAAAAAAATTTAGTATATCGCTAAAAATTTTATAATTACCATTAATTACTGAGTAAATGAACTATCTTTCACATGAATTTTTGTTTTTTTATTCACATTATACAATAGTGCCGTTATTGCTAAATGAAGATCAATGAAATTTCACTCTTCAATAGTTTTTCGTGAATGACAGTCTTTACATAAAATAAGAACTCCTGAGAGTAGGAAATGGTTTTTTTTTTTTTTTATTAAAAAAAAAAAACTTAAATTTTTTTATCTTTTTACAAAAAAAGCATACATTTTATCTTCTTATCTTTATCTTTATCATCTTTTTTTTCTTTTATATCTTTTTTTTACTCAATGAAAATTTTTTTTTCTTTTTTTTTTTTTTTTTTTTTTTTTTAATTGAAAAAAAAAATATATATATATATAAAAGATTATTAAAAAAAAAAAAAAAAAACCATTTCCTACTCTCAGGAGTGCTTACTGCTTATTCTATGTAAAAACTGTCATTCACGAAAAACTATTGAAGAGTGAATTTTCATTGATCTTCATTTAGCAATAACGGCACTATTGTATGATGTGAATAAAGAACCAAAAATTCCTGTGAAAGATAGTTCATTTACTCAGTAATTAATGATAATTATGAAATTTCTAGCGATATACTAGGAAGAAAAAAAAATAGATTCAAAATTTTCATGAAAATCCCGCGTTATTCTTATGGCAAAAAATGGGGGGCGTTTTGGGATCGAGATACAGAGCTGCAATTTTGAGGGGATTTCTTTTTAATTATTTCGAATCTTTTGAGGGGGCGGCACGGACAAAATTCTACCGACCCCCACATAAAGACCACCCTAATGTTGCATATCTTACGGATACTTGAACACGCACCAAACGCATTTATTATATTTCCTCGCAATTACCTTAATTTGACGAATGCGGCCCGCGCCTCGTCCGACATATCGTAGGCGCCGCCTACGATAGCCGGCAACATAATTTGAGTGAAATGTATCCGTAAGGATCGCGCTGTCCGGTATTTCGGGAATATCTAAAAGACAAACAAAACATAAATAATTCGGATTAGAATAATCCTAACCAAGTATGATAGAGAAATAACCACTTACAGCTTTTTTTACGCCTTTGCGCCACGTCTCCGTTTTGCAGGCCTTTCGGATGAGCATCTCATCAAGTAAATATCGCAGCATCACGCTGTTCTCGGCCGCACTATAAAATCGGCCGCATCTGTAAAATAAACATGAATAAATGAGCAAATTAATAATGATGGGTATAAAATAACACTTACCCTGACTTCCTCGACGGCCTGTTTCCAGACCGCCTCGCTCTTCGAACTGGCGACCTGGCGAGTCTCGAGCACGAAGTTCACCATCGCCAAGTCCTCCTGCTCTGAGTAGGCTCTTCTATTGTAAAATAAACACGAACAAATGAGCAAACATGAACTTGGACAGCGGGATTGTCGTAGCATACAGGTCGCGTCACTGATTGAATCTTTCTGAAATTTGGAGGAAGTATTCTGGATTGATGTACACGGAGAGAATGATATGAGAATGACTGGCATACTGTTATAGTGCGGAAGACTTATCGCGGATTCTGAGATCCCGTACTATAAGCATGGTAACCGTTCTCACAAATGAGGCAATGGTTACCATACTTATAGTATAGACATACATCTACAATTCAGCATTGACGAGTGTGGTGAATACCCACTGAGTAAAACGGTAATCGAAGTTACCGACGCTCATCGCGGAATTATGGAACGACTGATAGATGCAATCTTAGAGCATAGCATATATACCTGGAGGGGGAGCAAGTCGTATCTTTTCCCATTAGTGGCGAATGATGTAGAGACAGACTTGGTAAGAAAATAACCGCTCTTTGTCGCGCAGGATTTGATTGGTCGTCACGTTTTAGTCACGTGGCTAGCTACAGCCGTAGGTAAAGAATTGCGGTGCCCCGCGCGTTCATTCTCACGAGTTCCGTATGTTACATACGTGTTCGGTGCCCGTTTGTCATGTTACGCTCCTGGCGTGGAAGAAGAGAAATTATTTTCTTACTGTTTCTGCCTCTCTGCCTCATGCCTGCATACTTTTCGACCGACATGCTCCCTCCAGGTATACATGCTCTAAGGCTCTAAGGATGCAATACACGAACAATGTTAGGGTCATACTCACTCTTGGAAAATGTAGTAAAAATATTGAAATAAAAACACCGCAGTCGCAGGAATTCGTCTGGGCTGGATTTTGGAAAACCTGCAAGCATAAACAGTCGAGTAATCATTATACGCTAGGAAAGTGAGTACATTGATGCAAAATTAAGCTTGTCTAGCGTATAAATGCATGGCACGAACACCCTAAAAATGCCGAAACACCCCAACAGGCAGCGCTGGCGTCTTATATGTCCACAGGTTTTTACATACGGCTCGAAAATGCAAAAATCAAAGTCAAAAACAGTGACCACGATTTCGAAGTATTTATTCTCAGAAAATTTGGGGGAAGAACCCCAAAATTCGGGAGGAAAAAAAAAAAAAAAAAAAACTTCAAATTCGTTCCATTATTAGCCAAATTACAAGCATTTGACAAGAAAAAAGTAGCACATTTTCAAAAAACGACATCACTTTTGAGCGGTTTGAGGAGAAAATCTGAAATCAATTATGGACACTCTTTTCAGCTAGTACAAAAACATACGCGAGTATCGACCAGAAAAAAAAAAAAAAATTTCAATCAAAAACCTTGGTGAGTTGGCATGGAATACCCCATACAATATACATCCATTGTTACGAAATTTTTCTCCACATCGATTGATATCACATCGCATTGATGATAAAATTACATTTCTTCACGGAATCCTAATAATTTTTATCATTTCGGTTTGCTCTACCAAGACTGCAGTTTACCACTCTCTTAAAATGAATCAGTGGAATTTCACTGATTCAACCAGTGAGTCCGGGTTCACTGATTTAACCAGTGAACCTCGATCAGCTGTGCGCGCGCATGCGCGTAGGTATAATTATATTTGTTATGTTCTGAGTGGTTCTGATTCACCAGTAAAACTCACTGGTTTAAACAGTGGAATTCACTGGTTGAATCAGTGAATTATCCCCACTTCTATGTTTACTGGTTGAATCAGTGAGATTTCACTGGGCAATCAGTGAGATCCACTGGTAAATCAGTGAAATTCCACTGATTCATTTTAAGAGAGCACATTATATTTGCTACATATGAGTTTATATCCTAACAAAAAAAAAAAAAAAAAAAACATGAGTTTGGAGTATATTTCATTATTTCAAACAAGGATATTTGCTGTTTGATTGAAAGTAACTCTTTATTTACGCTCCGATGGAATAACAGAGACAAATATCCGATGCGTCATCTCGAAATCTGTGAGGACGGAGTAAACTATAGTTTCGGGTTGTGTAAACCGAAACAAGAATTGTCGATTTTTTTTTTTTTTTTTTTTTTTTGGCACGGTCTGGTACCATACTGCACCACAATATTAACATGACCAAGAATATGATAAATCGAAAATACGTTTCTCTACTCACTGATCGTTGAGCGGGCGCAGCAATAGGATTCATAGTCACTATGGCCTTGAAAACATCGTCCATCACCCTGGCGATCCTTAAGTTGTCTCCATCGCCTGTCACGAGCGGATCGTAACAGAACAGCATATTTCTGAAAAGATATATTACGCTTATCTGCGACCATCTCTTGGATGGATAAAGTACGATCACAGGTGAGAGGGCAACAGGAAGATAATCTGGACACTCGAGTGTTCTATTCTCGATGCTCGAGATTATCTACTTGTTGGATATAGGGCTATTACAATAATTCTTTTCGAATTGTCCGTGACTCCCCCACCATTCCGCGTGTTCCAGCCACAGAGCTCGGAGTGGTGATTCTATTCGTAATTTCTCAGCCGTCCATCGGCGGTTATTGGCGCGCTGCTAGTGCCAGTAAAAACTTCCGAGTTTCACATGAAAATCATTCCGTAACAATACGTATTGTTGCTACGGCATGATTTTCATGACAAACTCGCGGGAGTTGAAAAATTCATATTGGGCATCGACTATGCAAATACTACTCACCGTTTTTGATCCTTTTCGTCGAAATACGTGAAGCACAGCATCCAGTGTTTCGCCACCCTGGTAGAAAATAAGAAAATTGTCATTAAATCTTGATTCAGATTCGGATTCGGTTTATCGTGTTACGCGCTCAGCCGAGATTGACGGGGGACTACTGGCGAAAGATTGTAATCAATTATAGACAGGCGAATGTCAGGTGACGGTACGATCAGTTTTTCGTGAAACTAAACAAGCGGCTGTTGTAATAATATTGCGTTCGCATTGCCGATTCGAAAGTTAAAACTCACGCGTATGGAGTACTAGTAGTGTTAAATTTATCGTACAACACGATATGAACGTGTGTTCAACAAAGCGTCTGTTGTTTTGAGGGGATGTTGAACCACGTGACTTCGGAATGAGCGCAGGATAGTGCAGAGATAGCGCCAGGGGCCCTACATCTTAGCACTCGTGTTTGTCACACACAAAAAAAATACATTAATACATTAGAAATAGATGTGGTTATTCACCGGTATGGCAATCTAACCTCTATATCCAGTGAATGGGCACGTGGTGGCTCTATTATTACGCATAGCAAAATGACTTATTGATACATTGAATTTACACGATTAGATCCTCATCTAATTTTTCGCATGTGTTGAAATCGATCAGTTGTCAAATGTATTGCTAATTGTAAGTGTTCATACTTTTTTTTCCGGTAGTCGAGTTACCATAAGGCAGTCGTCTGGTTTAGAGGCCCAAAAAACAGGGGTGCGATTCCATAACTTTTATCACTGCTATCACTTTCGATAAATAGATAGATCTATCTATTTACTGGAGATAAATAGATAGATCTATCTATTTATCGAAGATCTATTTATTTATCGAAATTGATAGCAGTGATAAAAGTTATGGAATCGCACCCCTGGGTGTATATAACTCGGTATACTCACGCATCATTGTAGATAAAAAAGGTCCATTTTTTGGTTAATTTTAAAGACGGCGCATGAGCCTGCAGGTCCGAACAAATGCTCGGAAGAATAACCTCGTACTCCGTAGGATAGAAGCGAAACTCCGGCCACACATCCGTCTGCAGATACTCGACGTATCTTTTGATGCATTCGTCGCTTACATATTGACCTGGCTCCAAGGACGCACGGTCCTCCAATGGCAGCTTCCCTGGAAATATGAAAGTCGTTTTGTATTCGCGAATTATTTTCGATGGAGTTTCGCTTAGAGCTAATTGCTGCCAAGCGCCGAAAGCTCCACGCGTTAAATGCGCGGGCCTGCACCCAGTATTAACCAGGGCTATATACGGTTCAAGGGGGGACACCACTTCAAAGTTTCAAATTTGATGCAATGTTTGAGAATTTTTTTTTTTTTTTTAGAAACTGTTAAACATTTGAATTTTTGGTTTTTTGCGGTCCATCGACACAAGTTTATGATTTTACATTTGAACTTGTGATTTTTTTTTTTTTTTTTTTATACGTGAATTTATGACAGGAAAATCACTTTTTATTATTTTCTTTACACATGAACGGAAAGGCCGATTTTGCTCCCTATTTTCGGCGAGCAAAGAGCGGTTTAGCACATTTTCAAAAAACGACATCACTTTTGAGCGGTTTGAGGAGAGAATCTGAAATCAATTATGGACACTCTTTTCAGCTAGTACAAAAACATACGCGAGTATCGACCGGAAAAAAAAAAAAAAATTTCAAGCAAAAACCTTGGTGAGTTGGCATGGAATACCCCATACAATATACATCCATTGTTACGAAATTTTTCTCCACATCGATTGATATCACATCGCATTGATGATAAAATTACATTTCTTCACGGAATCCTAATAATTTTTATCATTTCGGTTTGCTCTACCAAGACTGCAGTTTACCACTCTCTTAAAATGAATCAGTGGAATTTCACTGATTCAACCAGTGAGTCCGGGTTCACTGATTTAACCAGTGAACCTCGATCAGCTGTGCGCGCGCATGCGCGTAGGTATAATTATATTGGTTATGTTCTGAGTGGTTCTGATTCACCAGTAAAACTCACTGGTTTAAACAGTGGAATTCACTGGTTGAATCAGTGAATTATCCCCACTTCTATGTTTACTGGTTGAATCAGTGAGATTTCACTGGGCAATCAGTGAGATCCACTGGTAAATCAGTGAAATTCCACTGATTCATTTTAAGAGAGCACATTATATTTGCTACATATGAGTTTGGACATAGATATAAGGTTAGTAGATTGGTCAAGTTCGCCAGTAGAAACAGTGTCGCGATACGAATGTAGGCGGAGCGGCAGTCGAAAATATCTTTTTCGTGTAGTTCGCTTCAGCACGCTATTTTATCAACAGAATTGCGTTCTGGTAAACGATCTGCTCACATTGATCGATAATATAGATTTTAATTTTAGCCACAGATTTTTAATATCTGCAAATTATTCAGTGCTACCTGACAACGTAAAATGTTATGATTTGTAGCATAGTATATGAGCAAACAATAGCTAACAGTTGAGCTGCGGCATATGCGGTCACCCTCAAAATAATTCATATGGGGCATTCCATGCCAAATCAACCGGGTCCTGACCCTCGACTACTCAGATGTGGTCCGCGATTTTTTATTTCATTCTTCGGATTTTTCAAAATAAATTCGAGTGCGTAATGAATTTTCCAAGTTTTTTTTTTCAACACCTCGATGGCTGTGAACAAAAAATCTGAAAAAATGATCAAAAATTCTGTATCAGAAATGAAAATTTTTTAACCAAAATTCATCGTGTCTGGACTTTCGCTTCAATCTGTTATTTTTGGTTGAAAAATCTTCATTTCTGACACAGAATTCTTGAGAATTTTTTCAGATTTTTCGATCACGGCCATCGAGGTGTTGAAAAGAAGAAAAAACTTTGAAAATTCATAACGCACTCAAATTTATTTTGAAAAATCCGAAAAAATTGTGATCGCTAATTAGAGTCAGCGGAATGATTTAAAAAATCGCGGACCAGATCTGAAAAAAAGAGGGTCAGGACCAGGTCGATTTGGCATGGAATGCCCCATATATATGAGTCCACCAATTACCTATGAACGATTCGTGGCAAAAATCTCGATTTGTCTGCCATTTTGATATTTTATATAATATTATATAATAGTATACAGGGTGATTCAGTTTGACCGGACCATATTGAATGGGCATATTCCTTGTCGAATTCTAAGACTAAAATTCCTTAGCGAAAAATTCCGGAGATCAATGGTGCGCGAGTTATTAAATATCTTAATCCGGCTATAAAGTATCTTTTTCATCAATAAAAACGGATATCGGGTGTTAATTTTCACTTCAACAATTCCGTTTTCAATCTTTGGCAGTCAGGTCGTCCGCTCCTTAGTTTTCAGTTGCCTAGGTCCACCGTTTCATAGTTTTTTTTTTTCTCAATTTTTCAATTTTTCACTAAGAAACTTTAGTCTTAGAATTCGACAAGGAATATGCCCATTTAATATGGTCCAGTCAAACTGAATCACCCTGTATACTTTGATGTATAAAAATCCCCCAAGTTTCAGACCCCAAAGCCGTTCACCATGGATATAGTTCACTTTTACATTCGAATTCTTATCGTGCCCGTATCATGGAAAAAAAAATCATCCAACATGTTTTTTGAGTGAAAACAAAAAATTAATTTTTCGAAAAACACATGATAATCACCCTGTTAGCATGAAAAACATGATACAAGTCGCTAGCCTAACGGAGCGCATTGCATTTGTAAGGTACTTATACATTGTATATAGCTGTAGTATGATGTCAGCGCGTCGTAAGTCTGAAAATCGGAATTCAGAATTAGGCCACGTGGTGTCTTTTGTTGGTAAGAAATTTAGCATTTTACCAACAGAATATTTAGATGATTCGAGTACACGGGTATATTTTTTGATTATATCGATAGATGTTCTATCTTACCACCAAATATAGAGGGCAGCATTCGTTGTCACTATTATTTTGTGACATACTGCTATATGACTCCGAATTTTCTCAACTTGTCCAATCTACTAACCTTATATCTATGGACTAACTAAAAATCTTTATTTTTCAGACGGGGGGTGGTGTTGGTTGCCTTCTCGTGGTGCCCCCCGAACAAATGCGCTGATTTCATGATTTAACAAAAAATGATAATATCAAGAAATGTTGCATATTAAATAGTAGAAAAATTATCAAGTTATTATCAAATAAACGTAAAATTATCAAATTATCATTAAATTAACGTATCCATTAGTCATGCTAGTCAGCGCATTTGACTGAACAACCAACTTTTTAGTCAATAGAGCGGGTATTTTGTATTTCACGCAGTCATCGTAGAATTATTGCATCCCACTCCTGTTCTATTCTATTCTATTTGACTTTTGTTATTCACCTCTTTCACGTATTTAATATTTCACGAGTCTTTCGCGTCTTTTGAATTTTTCGCGTCTTTAGAGTCTTTCAAGTCTTTCGAGGGTCTTCCGCGTCTTTCGAGGATCCTTCGGGGTCCTTGATTTTTTCTCGTCTAGCGAGGGTATTTCGAGTCATTCGAGTAATTCGCGTCTAGAGTTTTTCGAGGCTCTTTCGCGGCTTCGAGGGATCTTCGGATTCTTCGAGTTTTCTCGTCTTTCGTGGGACTTTCGCGTTTTTCGAGTATTTCGAGTCATTCGCGTCTGTCGAGTCTTCCGAGGGCCTTTCGCGTCTTTCGAGGATCCTTCGGGGTCCTCGAGTCTTTCTCTTTTTTCGAGGATCCTTCGGGTTCCTCGAGTTTTCCTCGTCTTTCAGGGGTATTTCGCGTCTTTCGAGGGACCTTCGGGTTCCTCGAGTCTCTTTTTTCGAGGGTCCTTCGGGTTCCTCGAGTTTTTCTTTTCTCTTGGGCATCTTTTGCGTTTTCCGAGGGTTTTTCGCGTTTTTTTTGGGGTTCATTACGTCTTTCTTGCTCTCTTCCTTTGACTTCTATCGCTCCTCTCTTCTATTGTTATATTTTTCTTTATTTTTGAGTTCTTTTTTTTTGTAAAATCTTTAGTGATTGTTGCTTTTTGGCTCGCAGTGGTATATAATGAATTTTGCTATCTATCTATCTATCCTCTTTTTGCTGCAACGCGCTGGTATATCTTAGCTTAATTTGAATCAGTTTAGCTAGCCGTAAGTGCATCGTGTGCATGTAACTCTATTTTTCACTCTCATAATGCGTACTGTTGTACTTTTCTGTTGACCGACATAACGAGAATGTTAATAAACTATTCTATTCTTTCAGACCCTTTCTGTCTTTCAGGTTTTTGAGGGTCTACAGATTCTACAAGATTCACATATTTAATCCATACTTGACCTTTTTCATGTCCCAAATATTCCATGTATTATTATCTACTTACTTCATTTATTACTGTATGTCGAAATTACACGCACACAACTTAATTATACCTTTTACGTTTTACAGCTCTCATTAGGTCCGCGAGATCCACGAATTTTATCGTTTCCATGCTTTTCCATTCTTTCTTCTCTCTCGTGTCATTGATATTATTACTAACTGTCGTGCTTCTCTAATTAATAATAACTATTCTGAATATTATATATACGATGCTTTGAAAATTATTTTGCTGTGTCTTTCTCATGTATTTATATGATGAATAATTACTTATGCTACTTTCTGATCCATTCACTTATTTAAATTTAATCAATACTCGTTATATTCTGTAGCACCAACAGGTTTTACAGGCTCTACAAGTTCTTCAAGTTCTACAGCATCCACAGGATCTGCAGGTTTCATCAATTTAATATTGTGACTAATAAAAATCTTTATTTTTCAGGCGGTAGGGCGGTGTTGGTTGCCTTTACGTGGTGCCCCCCCCCCCCCCCCCCCCCTTCCACCAACCAATGCACTGATTTCATCATTTATCAAACAATATAAATAACACCAAGAAACTTTCCTCTGCGAATTACCTGATATGATGCATGTTAAATAATCGAATAATTACATATATATATATCTGGGTCATGCTAATCAGCACATTTGACTGAACAACTAACTTTTCATACAATAATGCAGGTATTTTATATTTCACGCAGTTATCGTAGAATTATTGCATCCCACTCTGACAATTGTTCAGAATCAACTCCACTCCACTCGACTTCAGAGAACCGGCTGATTCTACGAAGTTCAGTGACCTTTGCAGCGCCAATGAGTCGAGGGGTTCCGCTGATCAACGAAATTTATTTTCTCCTTAAATTTCACACGCTGCATATTTCTACCAGCAGACTCTGATTGTAATAATAGATATTGTTTTGTCTTCGAGCAAATTTTCTATCCTTTTTACCCGCGAATTTGAAAATGGATATTTCTCACAAACACATGCAAAGTTGTAATCATTCAAACTTGAAATAATCATCATCTCATCATATCAATAATTACTTTGAATCGTACCTTACAGTTTCTTCTTCTATTTTTTCAACAGCATTATTTCTCGACTCTGAGCTCAATGGACATTTTCAATACTTCGGATGCATGGATCTTGCCCCGCATCGGGTCAGTGTTGCACCGAATGCATATGAGACCGGTATCCGATACCACGTAGCTTTTCATGAATGAATAATCAACCAACACAATGGTGAGCTTTGTATTATATCAGCTGAAAATTGTATTTAATTATAGATATCAAAATGCATTTCCTTATTATCAGATACCTAGAGAGTACGTAACTCTATATGCAGCAAAGTTTGTTCTCATAATCGCAATTATAATCTCTTGACGTTTCAGAATCGGGGAAGGAAAATGAGACCTGGACAGTTTACATATCAAGTCATCGGTACCATATGGTTTTCGGGCTGTTTGGACATGATATGAGAGCGGTTATGGAGCACCACGGCCACCTGACTGAAAAATCTCCTCCCATTCGAGTAACCGTTGTCACAGACGAGCAGGATATCCGCATTTTTCCTCGATATACTTTCACGGCGACTTGTTTCTACTCAGTTGTCAGGAATGGGATACAGACGTCATAATAATAAACCTCAAGATGAATACTAATATTTACGTGATGTGCGTCGTTATACTTGTATATCTTATTGTAGAATAAGTCTAGGAAATACAGCATACTAGTTCTAAATTCCATAACTTCTATTTTTCTAATAACAAAGTCCAATGCGAAGACAAATATGCATCAGGGTGAAACTTGGATATTTCTGTTGAATCGACAAAAGTTCAAATCGATTCATAAAGCTCAATAAAATGAGTATTTACTTTATTTCCTTCCATTGAATATATAGGTAGATTGACCTTGTACTAAGGATATACGTGGGTAGTGAAAAAAGGAATTTAGAGGCTTGGAAATGTATATAAATGTAGATTATCGTTGAACCGATCAGACATCATCTTTGTTATTGTTGGCTTGTACTACAAAATTCAATATTTGTGAAAATTCACCCTCGAGTGTCGGGTGGTTGTTATTAGTCGAAGCAATTGACAAAATTAAAAAATCTGTTAATTTGCACAGCGTTTATAATAAATGACAATTGGATGTTCTCGCTTTTGAAAATTATTTGAAGTTAATATTACATTTATAAATGTTCAAGACTGGCTCGTAAAATCAATCATAAGAAATATATTATAACAGGTTTTGTTAAGAATATCTATTATACCCCTAAAAATAAGCCAGACGCACGATCACACTTGAAAATTTGATTTTTAGTCAAAAATGTTTGCTCGAGTAACACGTGAAGTTATTTTATCATTGTACTAATGACACGTCTGCCTAGAAGACCAATGAACCTAATTTTTATCTGTTTTTTTTTTTTTGTTTTTTCAACTTTGCAGGTGTTGTCTAACGAGGCAATCAAGCTTCTGCCATCTTCGAAAGAAAAACTCTTCAAAATTCTACAAGACAACCATTCTCTGCACCTGGAACCGAAGCAGTCAAAGCACCGAGGGAATGACTACCTTAGTCGACTTTCTACAGAACCGATACTCCCAGAGGCTGTCCATTTCAATAAACCATATATATATACCATTCGAAAAAAAAGAAGAATTTTGGCTTCACTAAAATTTGTCGAGTTGATTTACAAACAATATGTATCAATGCATTGTTACGTTTACTTCCCGAAACTATTGACAAGTCATACTCGAGAAACTGCCCCTAGCTGGCCACGTACTCTGCTCCATTAAAAGTTCATCTCATAGTAATGAGTCTGATGGGTGCACATTGTAATACTAATATTATATTCGTTACAATTATTTGTAGAGTAACAAGTTATTTCACTATTCGAGTGGCAGAGTTACATTGTTTAATTATAATTCTTGACGAGTCGAACCATGATATGTATTACTGTGAATACTAATTTGTGTATAAGATTAGAATATTTATTTATTAAACTATATCGTGGGAAAAACGGATCTATTCTCGATTTGTGTGTAAATTATTTATACTTGAAAATTGAATAGCTAAATAATGAACGGATTTTTGTTTCCTGAGCATCGACAATAAAATCCACATAAGTTTCAATACTCTAGCAGTAATAATAATTATCATTATTATAGGGTATAATTAAAGGTCGTGAGCGATGATTAACTTTAATTTCGAATAAAATAGATGTTCATTTTCAATCCCAGTACCGCATAACACATTGTTTATTCGACTAAGTTGATTGCATACACTTCTTGACACGTGAATATAACGAGTGGGAACATACTTTAACATGTTTCCAATTTAAGGTGGTTCACTACCCACAGTCCAAGCCAAGAGTTTGAGCGCGCTGAGCTCATGCTTCTCGTTCTATCGTCCTCCTTCCGTGTGTCATATACTATGTGCGTACGACTACGCCGCTGCAAAGCGTTGCTGTGCCTTCCTCCCTCTAGTTCTTCCCTCACAGTACATTGTCACAGCTTATTCCACAGAAACTATACGTCAGATCGCTTTCATCTTTTGGAATAAAATTCGAAATGCATATACTCAACTTACTACACGTTAGTTTTATTTATCAAACTCTATAGAAGCAAAACAATGCTATCAATCAAAACGTTGGTTTTGACAGCCTTGGCCCTATGCTTTCCGTGTTGAAACATCCCACTTCCGAGGCCAATATCTTATTTTCTGTACGTCAGAAGTTCAGAAAAAATTTAACTGTGCATGCATTAGGTCATTCTTGGCACATAGTTCAAATTTCATGAATATCTAAACAAACTCGATTCAGTGGTGAACTACCTTAACATATTGATAATGAATTGTGTGAGATTACTTGGGTATTCGTATATCATGCGAATATGCCTACTGAGTATGCGAGTGCCCAAGTACGTAAGTGTAAGTGTGCATATGGGCGAGTTGAGACAAGGCAGATAACTCATGTATCTTGTATGTTATCGTTTTTTTTTTTTTTTCTGTTAATTGAGTCACGCGTCGTCAATATGGTTGGCTCATGTTGTTCACGGATTTCGGCAAGCCTAATTTTGCCCCCGCTCCCGTTTTTACCTTATTAACGGCACTACGAACGACGCCAGTCTGTTTTCGAACCAGGCGCTGAGCGGACGTTTCGCCGGTCGCGATACTCTGTGTACAGATCAATTAATTTCTATTTCTATGTGGTATTTGGTATAGTCAAATTTACAAATTCATCTAAGTTCATTGTACTGAACTGTAACTGCACTCGAGTTATTGTTAACTTTAATCAAGATAATGAAAATGACTTTGTTCTAATCGATCTAGGTATATCGGTGGGGATGTAACTCGTGTATCTTGCGCGTAGAGTGTGTTATTGTTTTTCGCCGATTTTTTTTTTTTGTTCTCCATTCGCCAATGGCTGGTTCGTGTTGTTTACGGATTTCAGCAAGCCTACGCTCCCGTGTTTACCTTATTGCCGGCACTATGAACTAAGTCAGTCGGCTCTCGGACCAGGCGGTGAGCGGACGTTTCGCCGGTCGCCAGACTTTCGGTGTATAGATCAACGAATTTCTTTTCGAGTATACATCGTCAAATTTACAAATTCTTCAAAAACCCAAGAAAATAAGAACATGAAAAATAAAATACTGGTACATAGCTTCGGGATGGAAGCAGATATCCAATAAATAGGACGAAGAAGAAAGGTCAATGAATTTGTGCTAATCTTTTCGTACATTCGCTATACGAAACTGTAACTGCACTCGAGTTATGCCGTATTTCAACCGAAAACCCAATTGTTTGAATTTTTGTGCGGTAGTTTTTATAGTATTACACGGATGTAGAAGTTGTGTATCTCGATCGATGGACCACGTATTCCAGAGACAGCTGTCGCTGCTGCTTTGACAGTTTAACTGCAACTACGGAGTCTTCGTACAGGCTGTTCCAGGGCACCATCGAGGTATGGGATAGTTGTTGTTTTTTTTTTTTTTTTTTTTTTTTATTTCTTCTTCTTTCTCTTTTTCAGCGGTATTCGTCATTAAATCTTATAGATCATAGTTTCCACAGATAACTAACGGGTATAGTCACACCTCTGATTCGAACAGTGCCGACCAGTCATTCATCTCGTCTAACTTTGAGCTGCTCCTATTCGATCGTTGTGTCGATATAATTAGACTCCTGATTCGTTTGTCGGCACATACGAATCTTGGGAAGGGAGGCTGATATTTTTTTGCGACGTACCACGATCTGTGAGATATGCCATTGCCACGCATCACATGTTTTTTCACCGGTGAACGTTCGGGGATAAGATGCTACTCCACCTCATTGATATCAGGTAACGTGTCTTTTGCCCATTTTAATTGACAAATGATTTATCAATTTATGAAGTCTGTACACGAGACCGAGACTTGAATCCAGAGATCCAGATAAAGATAAAAAATAGAAATACAATTGATATCAGAAGATCAATGAGATTTATGACATTGAAACTAGAGATTTTATCGAGTATCTGTTCAATAGTAATAATATCGAGTCCACTCAGATTTTAACATAAAAAAAAAATCAACTGTACGTAGTTTCGACAACGCAATGCAAAGACTACAAGCAACACGACATATACAATGACACGCTATGAAATAAAATGAAATGAAACGAAATAACACGAACAGGAACGTAAACCAACGAAAGAATTAAGTCTAAATGAAATCAGGAACAGGTGAATGAGAAATAAGATTGAAAAACTTGCCGCATGAACAACAGTGGCCTTGTTGAACCGGTTTAAAGTAGCACGAGCCCTGAATACATTTATTATACAATTATTATCGTTCATGTTCGACCCGATATTATATTAATGGTAATTTTTGGTCTTTGTTCCTCTGTGAACTAGCTTTCTATAAAAATATGAAATTGGTCCACAGGATGGTAGCTGGCGAGCCGGGGAATGGATTTGTTTACCGAAGTGTCGAACAACCAGAATATCTCTGAAGATTTTTCCAGAGGAAGGACCGAACATTTTCTTCAAGATGCCGCACCACAAGGACAGCGTGGGAATGTCGCCGGCTGCTTCAGCGAACTAGTTTAATTAGAGTATAGAGTATATATACTATAATATAGTATCTAGTATACTATACAGTATATGATGCGTATCTATAATGTGAATGGCATATAGTATATTTGTTATAGTATATAGTTTATATAATTTTGTGCCCTCCGCACTGTCATAAATGTAACGTTATTATACTTGGCATAACATGTTATGTAGAGTATAGTAACATACCCAGAGTAATATTCAGAATGATGCAATTAATTCAATTCAATTTCAATTTATTTATATATTATTGTTATACAATTACATCGTAATATTTCCAATAGGCATGAATTCACATTATAGATAGGTACATATTAGACTTCGTACGTAGTATAAAATTTTATGATTAATGTAATTAGGTCATAAAATAGAGCTCCCGAATCGATTATCAAATTATTATATTTTTTGCGTATGTACCATATGTACATACGGCGTCCTTGCCTCCCTGGTGGGGCGGCAGGAGGGGGTGGGGGTTTTTTTTTTATCCCCCATCCCCTCCGCGCCCCCCCAGGGGGCAAGGCCGCATTTTTTTTGATCGCGACCGCGGTTTGATTCTTTAGTATTAGTATGATTATTATTATTATTATTATTATTATTATTATTATTATTATTTTTTTTTTTTTTTTTTTTTTTTTTTTTTTTTTTTTTATTATCATTATTACGTAGTCGTAGCTCGTATTTGTAAGAATTTTTGATCTGTAATAATCTCGGCGGACGGAGGAAGGAGGAAGGGAGAGGAAGTGGGAGGGTGGGTGGCCTCCTCCTTCCTCATTCATTCCTTCCATCATTAGTTTAATCGTTATCATTGCGTTTATAAGTAGAAATGAGTAGGTATTATTTACCTTTATTATTTAAGGAGGAAGGGGGAGGAAGTGGGAGGGTGGGTGGGTGGCCTCCTCCTTCCTCTTTTATTTCTTCCATTGTTAGTTGAACCGTTATTATCGCGTTTATGAGTAGATAAATAGTTGACAGTTAATTTTGTAATATACATATTGTGCACAAATCACAGATGCCTGATAGTTTTTGCGACGAATTTCGAATTACGTCTTGCAGCCTGATAATCGACGATAAATTTTCTTTGTCTGATTATTATTGTTATCTAAATCCGTGTTGAAAATATAATGACTCTGTTCTTTATTCGTATTGCGGTCTCAAAAATAAAACCAAGAAGCTCTCCGTTCATAACGAGACCGATATGTAAATTATATGCGTCAAACATTGTACGTAACATGCTGTTAGTTATACTTTCATATGTAATTGTATGTATTGTCGTCGCAACGATTAGTTCAAAGTATAATATAACTTCAATTACAGCCTAATTATAATTTTAGCTAATTTCCGAACTTGTAAAATTACAAATATTCAGTTGTCAGTTAATATACGCAATATATGACATGTTTTACGATACATCTACAATTGTTCGTTGAATTGAATAATGATGTATCAAGATCGTTTATCCAATAAACATGTATTATTACAGTAAATTAGCGCATTCTTCAATTACTATTCATCGAGATCGTCAATAATAATCAGTTGTTGAATCATTTTCCCCTTCACAACAATAACACGCGCGTTGCACACATCGAGCGATACCCACGTTATCGGCCGAAAATAGTTCGACGATGCGACCACGAGGACAGGGAGCACTGACCTGGGGTAATAGCATCTGTGACGGGGTCAGAGACCTCAGTGACCCTCGTGGCGTCAACGAGTAAGCATCGGGTTGCGTTACCGAGACTCGCAATGTTAAGTCAAGAAAATATCAAGTAGGATCTTATTGTAATACGGACGTGATTGTATGATTATTGTAATTTACTCTTAGGACAAATCTCCCGAATCGATAATTGAATAAATGAAAAAAAAATAAAAATAAAGATTCATGCGCAGAAAAGTGTCCCGGATGAGCGAGAATACCCCATATATTATTTATATAATAATAATACATTATATTAATATATTATATCGCACATACGTACGCCTTACGATATGCAATCTCCAGTCATCAATTACATGCCGGTTGCACACCACAGGCGATACCGACGTTATCGACACATGATGCGATTGGCACACGACACTATCGGCCAAAAATAGTTCCAAGTTCGACGACGCAACTGCGAGATGGCGCTACCATTTGTCGCCCCGCTGCCGCTGCAGCTTACCAATAAAGAGCACCGACCTAGGTCACAGCAAGCAGCTGTCACGGGGTCAGTGACCTCAGTGGTCCTCGTAGGCTCGTCGCGTCAATGCGTACGCATGGGGTGTGTATTATAATTTATAAGTCATGTCTTGCAATTTAATGAAGAATAAATCAGCGACACGTAGGAGAACATAGACTAGTAAGCAATTACAGAACCTTAACCTGACTTGACAATTGTTAAATCGCGATAGGCACGATATCCTGAAACTCTAGTTTCATACCAATCTGTCCGGTTATAATAATTGCATTGAAAATTTACGTGTAGCGTACTTGAAGTGACTTTCTTTTGATCGCAAACAAAGTACTCATATGACAGTTGGAAATCTTTTCTCTCGACTTAATTTTATAATCGCATATCATTTTTATTTTCTCTACGTTAATCTATCGTGAATTGTTTTTGTTTTTTACGTCGTATACAATGTGAAATTTTCGAAAAATCTTCATTAGTTTATTTTCAAAAATTGAGGAACGAATAACATAATAGTGACGTGTGCGATAATAAGTCGATGAATAATTCTCTCGATCGAATTTATGTTATTTTTTTCGCCTGAAAAACGCCGTTTGCATCACAGAAAAGGTGATAATAATTTAATCTTGGTATTCCGCGATCGTTGAAAATGAAATTACAGTCCGATCATGTTACATATTCATTAACGCCAAACCCTTTCACTTAAATTATTTCACTCGTCGCCCTCGCTCGTCGCGTTTCAATTGGTCCCGTTGTCGCCCCGTTGTGCTGTCAACTTCTTTTTACTTCTAATTTACGATTATGAGTCGCCAACAATATAGGTAATTGTCTATCTTTCGTAAAGAAATTTCATAATAAGACGTAATAAAAAGGAACGGTATCGCAAAATAATTGTACTTTAGGTAATAATACAAAGTGAAAACGAGCGAGTGAGTTGCATATATATACTATAGTAGACCTCGAGTTGTTTACATTGAGATAAAATACGAAAACAATCACGCCGCATTTTTGTTTATCAACACGTAGAACGTGACTGCGGAACGTTGTTATAGTATATTTATGTATATTTATTTAATCATCTGATTATACAGGAGAACTATACGGATGATCGGAAGTGCAGGGGCAGTGTTTATAACATGGATGATGGAACAAATCTCCGACAAATCGAATAAGAGGTAAGCCGCATTAATCACAAAATTATTTCTATTTGTGTCACGTTTTTATTTATAGGTTCAGTTATCGAACACATTTATTATTTTCACCAAATTTCCATTCTACACTATTTTGGGTCGATTATTTAGATCGACAAATATAATTATACATTTCTTTTTTTACGAATTAAAACCTCCTTGAATATACACAAACATAAATTATAATATGAGAAAATCTTGCATCATTTTTTAATTTCTCTTCTTCATTTTATTTTTATTACAGAAATATATTACCTTTTATTTTTATTACAGAAATTATTACCTAAATATAGGAACTGTGCGTTTGACTTGGGTCCAAAAATATGAAGTCCAGGGTCTCGGAGATTGAGGTGAGAATTATTGAGATATCTCACCAGAAATCTTTGTCCTTATCACATGAAAATTACTCGTAATCACATCGATGATAAACGACATTTATTTTCATATTTATTCGCACAAATTGTCCGAGCTCAATCGAGCAAAGAAACAAGATCTGATTTACATCCTCAAGCTTCTCGTCAATACTAATTGATCATAGTTTACTTGCTTGATATTCAACTCATATTTTATCACGACAATTTTCTAAATCATTAATTTCTTTATTAAGGAGAAGAAGAAAGAATAAGGAAAGAAGAAACACAAGAGTGAGATTATAAATGAGAATCCGAATGTGAAAAATGATAGTTTGTCCCCGAAGTACAAGCGGAGGCTCAGGAGGCCGATTATACGAATCTAATCTCTACGATGACTTAGATGAGAGGTAAACAACATTTTTGATCGCATTTTGTCTTTCTATCGGAGTTCAATCACTGTCTTACATAAGTTATTCTTATCACCGATGATTCTTCCTGAGGCAAAAATATCGCTTTAAAAGTTTTATGAATGCGTTTGGTTGATAAATCTTTTGCTTATCTTTTATTTCTTTATCAGATTGTAATGGACCGGAGGTAGTGAGGACTGATCACGCCAGAACCATGCAAAAAAAAGGGGACCAGGTAGGATCGTGATATATTTTGACTATTGATATTTTTACCAAACATGTCACGGTTCCTAATTATTTTCTGAATCAAAGAATCAAAAAACAGCTTACATTGTGATCCCAGTAAACCAAGACGACTCGAGGATGTGGAAAACTGAATTAACACGAATTAGATGGAATTAAAAAAGCCTGTGTATCGCCTGTGTCTTTGTAATTCAAAAGAATTGGCACACAATTTTTCTGGATTCTATTTAATTCGTGTTAATTTTGTTTTTCACATACTCAATTAGTTTCAAGTCGTGTTGGTTTACTGGTAGGATATTTCCTGACTTTATGAGCTCATTTTCATATTTAAATTCACATTTATCTCTATTTCAATATATTTCTGCCCATTTTTCAATCAAGCCCCTAAAAATTGAAGACGAGAGCTGATCTGAAGCTGATCCAAAGCTGGTAGAAATCGATCGAAACGCCAGCAGGAGCAATAGTATGAGGGTGGATATGGCAGCGAAGGGGCAATTGCATAAGAGGTGAGAAAAAGATACTTCTTTACCAATCTCTGTTTTTCCTAGAATAGCAATTTAGTTTCATTTTCGTTCAATATATTGTGACAAACGACACTTTCTTCAGTATACATGAGCCTGTTTCTATATTACAAATCGAATATATCCCAAATACATTTTTAACATCTCTAACTTTGTTCCTTCGTTATATTTTTCTTACAGAAAAATATATGGCCAGCAGGTCCAAAGATCTCAAAAGCCTGATGGACCGAAATAGAAAATACCTGGATGACTCGTGTCCAGGGATCATGAAGTCTGGAGTCCAGAGATTGAGATGAGAATTGGTATGCAATGACTAATGTGGATTATGTTGCGCTTCGGGTTATACAAAGATATATATTAGGGTGCTTTTTTTGGAACAGCTATTTTTTTTTCTCAACTACCACTTGAAAATCTTATCTGTAAAATGAGTCTTGGATCAGAACAATCCACTGAAATGCGGCTGAGTTGTGCGCGGCTAAAGAAAAACTCGTAATGTTTACATGATTTTAGCATGGAAAAACTTGGAAAGAAGAGCGCGATTACTCAGAATTAAAATTAAGAGTTATAAAAATTGGAAGGGATTCCTTTTTCAATGTGTACAACAAGATTTTCGAGTGGGAGTTGAAAAAAACAACTAGTCATTTAAAAAAAAGCACCCTAATATATATTCTGAATCGAATTTACCAGAAGTCGATTTCTTATCTTTCTTATTTCTCTGATTTTCCTTTGGAAAAGAGTTTCCCTGTATATTGTGTCAAGTTTTTCGTGAATAATGACTAATTAATATAATACTCGTTTGTTTTTTATCCAATATTTTATTTCTTAAATCTTCTAAATCACTCATTTCTGTTTCAAGGAAGTCAAGGAGGAAAAAAGGAGGAAAGGGGTGTCAAGAATCGGAGGAATAACAAAAATCGTAGTTGCACAGTTTGCTGCATGCACCAAAACATTCGGACAAATAAAATGTAAGATAAATCGGTATTCGCAACACAATCTTGAAGTACGTCCGATTTCTACTAAGGTTCAACGATTGTGGACGTCTAGTAGATTCTATATATTCAAAATTTTAGTTTGTTCCTTTATGAAGTTTGAATTCGATAGAATAGAATTAAATACAAAGAAAATTCTCTTTCTGTATGAATATATGACAATTATAATATTATATGAATGAATATATATTAAATGAATATAATATTATATGAATATAATATTATATGAATGAAAAACAAATTGGAGGGATTAAAAGATCGGCGAATGAGGAAGAGGTCATTATAACGAGATATAATTATATTAATATTCATCATTTATTCACATTCATCATCATTATTATTACTATTAGAATTTGAAATTCGTTTATCAGGCAGGGGTGTGTACAGAAATAGAAAATGAATTTGTAATTGGTATTCTTCTCTATCGTATTATCAATTACGTGTTGTTGTAAAAAAATACTTAATCTTAGTAAAGAACCGCATTTATACGTATAGGGACGATATTCGTGCAGATTCCAGGGTTGAATTTGTATTTTTATCGTAATAATTCGTGAATCGAAAGTTTAACTCGACCCCAAATACTGCAAAGAATGCAAATAACAGTAGTGTAAGAACCTCGCTACTATAAAATGTGTATTCTGGGTAAAAATCGTAGAATATTCTATAATAAGTATATTCGCTTGAAAATTTATAATTTCCGGGTAAAATAACGAGATTTTATTACCCTCATTTCCGTCTTAATTAATTTTTCAAATATTGGTAAATAAAAATAAAAATTAGGTAAACTCTAACTTTTTCTTCTGCTTCTCCGTTTTTTATTTTTTATTTTTATTTTTTATTTTTTAAACGCCTTGGTAAGAGTGAAGACACCACACAATGGGCTACTTCGAGGTGCAAATCCTCTGGCGAAGAGCTTAACCACTTGTGATGGTGTAACAACTCCTTCTGGGGCATAGATTGCTTTGCATGTTCTCTGTCTATAATTTCTTCTTGCTACTTGCGGTCAGTTAGTTAGTTCATACGTTTATCCAAGTTCTTACTCAATTATATAAAAATGCAGGGCACGCTTCACGTGACGGGCTCAACGAACCCGCTGTACCCGAGTTCCGTAGGCACGCAAAATGTAGTTATATCAGTCCAGATAGATTTTTATATATACGCGTTTGTTGAGAAATTTTTTTACCCAAGTATCAGATTCTAGATAAATTAGGTAAAGCTCTAACTCTTGCATCTGCTTCTGCATGTTTTTTTTTTTTTTTTTAACCGCCTTGGTAGGAGTTAACACACCATACAGTGGGCTACTTCGGGGTGCAAATCCTCTGGCGAAGAGCTGTTAAGCTGTTAAGCAATTGTAATGGTGTAATAACTCCTCGACAGGCATAGATCGCTTTGCATGTGCTCTGTCTATAATTTCTTCTTTCCTTTCTTATATATATATATATATATATACCCGACTGTTAGGATTTTTCTTACGTAAGTTCCAGATATTAGTTAAATTCAGTTGATAGATCGAATCATAGATTATTTTTAGCCATAGTCTAAAAACTGATCAATGATCAGTATCGAAGTAAGAATGTTTTAATCATCTTTTTGTTTCAGTCCAGCCAAAATACATGCACATCTGCGATAATCGATCAGCAGTGTATATGAATGATTAGAGGGACGTTTCAATAATTTGGACCAAATCTTGAGAGTAACTTGAAACAGATGACAAATTGGTAATTATAACAGGATTGGTAATTATAACAGGATCCTATCAAGCATTTCGTATCATAACTAATCTTGTACATTCTAACTTTTTCAGACTTCCACAGGTTCACTAATGCATTCCTTTCTTTCAGAGTATTTTAAGAAATTAATCAATTCTGTTCTTTCAGGGCATTTTAAGAAATTAATCAATTCTCTTATTTCAGGGTATTTTAAGAGATTAATACTGATCTACGATCGGTATTAACAGCTAGGGACGAATTAATTACCTTTCTGTTACAGTTCTGCCGGATGACTGTCATTGTCATCTGACATCTGATGTATATCTTCTATGAATATAATGTGAAATGATGTGGACGACATGTTTTGTCAGGAGGAATAAGGCAATTCATTTGAGGATTGGAACAGGGCCTATAATCCGTCGCTGTCTTGTGATTTATCTTATTGTGAGTAGCTGACAATTGTAGTAGAATCTGAAAAAAGGAATTGGGATTCAAAATCCAAGAACTTTTACTTTTCTCTACATACGAAAATGTCTTTATTTATGAATATTGTAGGTATGTTCAATTAATAAGTATTTTACTTTATATTTCTGTTTATTACAGTGTATCCGACGGAACAGGGACCAAGTGAGACAGGGCGGGAAGATTTAGAGGATGCGCAGTCAAACCAGGAATGTATGGAATGGAAAATGAAATGATAAAAATAAGGTAGGAATAAGATATATATATTCGGTCAATAATCATTCCTTTGTTATATATGATAATCTCGCAGGCTTTTGACAATCTGCTGTTCCAAACTGTTGTCCAACTGAAAAAAAAAAACTTCTGAACCATGGATAATATTTTTTTAATTATTTAGAACATATTGAGGATAAAAATTCGGAATATAGGTAGTCTCAATAGAAATTGAGCACTGTATTGCTCAGGTCTCGTAAATTCTAAATATTTAAAAATTGAGTTTCTTCGTTGTCAAAGTTCGAATTCGTTGAAACGAAATTGGGTATACATTAGGGTGGTCAAAAAGAAGAAAGTTTTTAATAACAGCTTTATCTCTTCCGATTTTTAATTTTCATATTTCCAAAAAATATATCTATAGCTATAGAACTGAATTTTTTTCTTCTTCAAACTTCACGAATTCTAAGTCGCGATTGATAGAACTTTTCTTACTCAAGTACTAGATATGGAGTGAATTCGGATTCTAGCTTAATCAGGTGAAATACGATTCTGATGAAACATTCTTTGAGTACGTCCGATTTTCTCTAAGGTTCAACGACCATAGACGGCTAGTAGATTCTATATATATTTGAAATCTCAGTTTGTTTTTTCCCAAGTTTGAATTCGATAGAATGGAATTATACTCGAAAAAAAATCTCCTTATGAATATATCGCAATTACATTCATATGAATGTTAGATTGATAATTTATTTTTGTTTTTCTATCTATTTGTCACAGTGTAAGGAATTTGACCGACCTAGCAAAATTCGTTCCCAGAAAATCTAGCGAACTCCAGAAACAAATTAGAGGGATTGAAGGATTGACGAATGAGGAAAAGGTGAGCATTATAACGAGATATAATTATATCAATGTTCATTATTTATTCATATTCATATTCATATTCATATTCATCATCATAATTATTATTATTATTACAATTCGTTTATTAGGCAGGGGTGTGTACAGAAATAGAAAATAGATTTGTAATTGGTATTCTTCTCTATCGTATCCTCAATTGCGTGCTGTTATAAAAAACTGAATCTGAGCACAGATCCGTATTTATACGTATAGGGACGATACACGGAGTGAAATTTATAGTAAATTTTCTCATGCCGTATAGTAGTTGTGTCATATACTTTCAATATGACGATTTTGTCCTATACTTTATACACGTTATATGACACAACTACTATACGGTACGAAAATTTACTAGAAATTTCTCTCCGTGTATTTGTGAAAATTTTAGCGTGAATTTTGTATTTTTATCGGGAATAATTCGTGAATCGTAAATTTAACTTGACCCGATATACTACAGTAATGCAATTGATCGTAGGTCAAGAACCTCGCCACTATAAGTATGTATTCCGGGTAAAAATCGTCAAATATTCCATAATAATTATATTAGCTTGAAAATTTACCATTTCTCTGTGAAATGACGAGATTTTTCACTCTCATTTCCATCTAGATTCATTATTCAAATATCGGCTTCTCTGAAGAAAAACTTTCCGCGTCTATTCACTTTTTGATGAACGGATTATTAGAATTGTTGTCATAATTCGAAATCAAAACTCGCGCCAGACCCGGCGGCAACCCAACGCACTGAAGTTGCCAACGCATGCGTAGAAAACTGCTCCCGCGTTCAGGTCGTACTTCACGCCGGACGGCGGCGGCGACTGGCGGGCGTGCTGGCGGGGCGACTCACTGATCTCTAATATACACTGGATAGTGTATAGGCCGAAATTTCTGTGACGATTAGAAGCTGGCAGTTGGTGGCAATCTGACACCGAATATGGCGACGTTTGAGTAAATCGGTGTGACAAAAGTAAGGTTAAGTGTATGAATTCAATGCTATTTATGCCAAAATAGTAATGGCCTGCGGTTTTTGTGGTAAAGGAGCTCATCAGTAAGTACACAAATGGATTATAATTGTGGTCGTTATTTATTTCCCCTACGATTATAGGGTTAGGTTACTTTGTTTACGATGCATTATGCTGCTAGATATTTCTTGAGGAAATTGAATATCACGTACAGATCAGTATTATTTATTGGTATCCATTTGTTTATATGTATAGAATACGGGTGTATTAACAATTGAATTCATAAATTACGCAGCTTTTCCAACCTAAATATGTGTAGTTCATTTACTGTCGTTCAAATTTACCGCCATATTGGGTGTCAAATTGCCACCAATCTTGAGCTTCTAATCGTCACAGCGAGCGGTGGCTAAAAGGCCGCGCGTACACTATCCAGTGTATAATAGAGATCAGTGGGGCGACTTCCTTCAGCTCGCCGCTGCCGCTCGGCTCGGAATTCCTCAGTCTTGAACCCAATGCGAGTGGAGACGGTCATTGTTTCGACGTCTCATAGTTTAGGCATGGTGTTATAATTCGATGTACGCCTCTCTGTTGAGGTAAGAGATTGTGATCTTTTGATTCAACAATCATTATCTGAGGAAAAAATAGCGGTTTAATTCCGATTGCCGTGAAAATGCGTGCCAGTGGGGAATTTTTCTCTTGACTTGTCTCGACCGGTTTGCGGCGGATACTTATATTCATCCTTCGTTATTTAACGTAAATTCTTTATTTTATCGCGTAATAATATCGAGTCCTGATTTAATTCTTCAGAAACATAATTTAATCTGATCGAAAACACGTTTTATACTTTATACGGTAAAAATCCGAGGGGGATGACGGGTAAAAAGAAAAATGACGATCGCGCAAACCGCCATCTTTGTCGCAACAGTTAGCGGAAGAATAATTATCTCAAGTAAATTAAAGTTTTTGAGCCGAAAAAACGTCGTTGAGATAATATAAAAAGTGAAAATAGTTTTTTCTATCTATTCCGCGACCGTTCGAAGTAAAATTCAAGTCCGAGCATGCTATGTATTTCCGATTAAATGTTCTACAAAATGACAAAAAAAAAAAAATGACGGTTGGACCTGAATTATTACTTTTACTCGTAAGTAGCCAACAATTGCGTATTTTTCGAATAAATTTTAATATAAAACTCGATTACAATCAACAGTGTCGTAAAATAGTTGATCCGCGTATAATCGTGAATGAAACGTAAATAGTCTGACAACAAAAATATATATATATTATCGTTTTTGACTGGTGTAGTGTATGCCATCTTTTTGTCTTTTCCTTTCTTCGAGGGAGACAAAGATGGCCCCAGTCGAAGACGCTATAACATTCGGACCAAGTTAGAAAACATTTAGACCGGTTTTCCGTTATTCCTTTTATTATACGCGTTCGAATTGTGAAATCAGCTTCTCCTTTCTCATTAACGTTGTATCGTATTGTTTTTCAGCCTATAACGATGTCCGTTGCGAATCCAGACGTGCTGTGCTGAACGAACACGTGAGTACATAACCTCTTTACATATCTTACCGTACATAGTAATTTCACGTATCTTTTTTCATTTTTCCTTTTTCACTTATTTTTCTCTTATTTTTCTCTTCAAGACTTGATATATTGCACAAGAATGCAAAGCTGTAAATTCAGATTGCTTTTAACGAATGAGCTTTCAAAAGAAACACGTGAGCCTGCTCATACAACGATCGAACTGGCTTAGTATTCGCGTTATAGGTCAAATAATATTTGCGGGATCGAGAGAGTCTCTACCAACTTTCCAAAGTTAGGCCCGTTGTCGAGAAACGTATCGAGATGCGGAATAAAAAAAAATATCCAACTTCTTCCAAAAATCTTATCCAAGAATATCTATCAACATAATATCAACGAGATGTAAATATATAGATCCCGGGTCGTCCACGATGATCTTAGAAATATAAATAATACAACCCATCATTTGTTTCGTTCATTCTTCCGACGCTCTTACGTTTATCTATGTTTCATGTGCATTTCGTTCCATCCTGCCTGAAAAAATTCTCCATGACCGAGTTGCACGGAAAGCTGTCGGCGAAGCTGCTACAAGGTGCATCCGTTGAGGATCCCGGAGAAGAAGAGACAACACCGAAGAAGGAATGAAGACGAACATCCAAGTATGAAAATTCCAGAGATGCTGCTGAAATGCATTAGGACAGCTTCCGGAGGCAGATTATACTAATCTAATCTTAGCGATGAATCGATTGAAAGGTAAACAGTAATTTCAACTGCATTTGCCTTTTTAATCAAATTTAATCATAGTCCGACTCAAATCGGCACCTACATTCATGATTTCAAACGGTTTTTCTTTGTGTCAAATATCGCTAATCTATGAAAATGATATGAATACGCTCGTAAAATAAATCTTCTGCTTCTCTGTTCTGTTTCTATTAGATTGTCATGAACCAGAGATGGACAGGACTGATTATGAGGAGACTATGCCGAGAAGTAGCGATTAGGTAAGATTGTGATATATTTTGATTAACAATCTTCTTACCGAATATGTAGATCCTTTGTATCGCAACATATTATGCTGACGAATCTTGATTTTCTTCTATATCGAAGAGTTGAGAATACCTTGAGAAGATTCCTGGATTTTATCAGCCTATTTCTGTATCAAAATTCAAATATATCGGCATTTCAATATTTTTCAGTCAAGTTCACATCAAGCCTTCACATTGCAACTGATGAAAGTTGATCCAATGCTGACCCGAACCTGTTCTGGTATGCCGAAGGCCAAGCACACACATCCGGGTGCAAATGATCTCCCCCTACTCGGCAGCGACAGTGAGTCTTCTGATTTTTGGTAACTGGCTTTCTTTCCATCATCTCACCGGAGCAGTTTTGCTGGGAAAGATTTGGTAGAGGGATGACCGAAGATAAGTATCAAATTTCTTAATACATATAATCTATTCCCTTGTATATTTCACAGCTCTTACAGCTCTCATAGGTTTAACAGTATTCACAGGGCTAACAAGTTCCATAGGGTCTGTAGATTTGATCGAATACCTCTTGAATATTTCATGTCTTGATATCGTTGTATAATATTTTGAATGTTTTTGTCTATTTATTGTCTATATATATATATATGTTGTCCATTATATATTTTTAATGCTTTTAACTATTAATGTTTTTGTCTATTCATGTTTTTATCTGATTGTCTTACCTTTGTTATGTTTATTTTATTGTATACGACATACTTCCACAGAAACCCATGCACAGGTGATTTTGTCACCTCTATGGGAGTCTACATCGGAGACCTTCGTTTCCTTATTGGAAACTGAACTTCTGAATAAATTGAAATTAAATATAGATGTATAATATATATCTACGTATTTCATTTATTACTGTATGTTATAACACACACTTGATTTAATTATTCCTCTCTCGTATTACAGGTCTTATAGGTTCTACGAGATCTGCGAATTTTATCGTTTCCATGCATTTCTATTCTTTCCTCTATCTCGTGTCAATAATATTATTACCAACTGTTGTTTTTCTAATTTCATAACCATTCTGTTGAATATTAACGCAGTGCTTTGAAAATTATTTTACTGTATCTTGCTTATGTATTACTGTGATGATGAAAATGATCGTTTGTGCTTCTATCTAATTAATTCCATATTCGTATTTTATTGAAACTATTCATTTATTGAAATTTAAATAATACTCGTTACATTTTACAGGTTTTATAGGTTCCACAAGATCTACCAATTTCATTGTCTCTCACATTCTGTGCATTTCTATTCTTCTCTCTCGTGTAATCAATATTATTACAAACTGTTTCTTTTTTTAATTAATTATAACCATTGTGAAAATTATTTTGCTGTATATTTCTTATGTATTGCTGTGCAAAATGATCGTTTGTGTTACTTACTAATTCATTCATTCATCGTCTCTTATTAAAACTATTCACTTATTGAAATTTGAATAATACTCGTTATTTTCTATAGCTCCGATAGGTTTCACAGGCTCCACAAGTTCTTCAATTCTATAGGATCTGCGGGTTTCATCAATTTAATATTGCGACTAACCGAAAATCTTCATTTTTCAGACGGGGGGTGGTGTTGGTTGCCTTCTCGTGGTGCCCCCCGAACAAATGCGCTGATTGCATCATTTAACAAGAAAAGTTGCATATTAAATAGTCGAAAACTTATCAAGTTTTTATCAAATGAACGTAAAATTATCAAATTATCATTATTAAATTAACGTATCCAGAAGTCTTGCTAGTCAGCGCATTTGACTGAACAACCAACTTTTTAGTCGATAGAGCACGTAATTTGTATTTCACGCAGTCATCGTAGAATTATTGCATCCCACTCTATTCTATTTCATTCCATTCCATTCTATTCTATTCTATTCTATTCTATTCTATTCTATTCTATTCTATTCTATTTGACTTTTGTTATTCACCTCTTCCACGTATTTAATATTTCACGAGTCTTTCGCGTCTTTTGAATTTTTCGCGTCTTTAGAGTCTTTCAAGTCTTTCGAGGGTCTTCCGCGTCTTTCGAGGATCCTTCGGGGTCCTTGAGTTTTTCTCGTCTTGCGAGGGTATTTCGAGTCATTCGAGTCATTAGTCATTCGCGTCTAGAGTCTTTCGAGGGTCTTTCGCGGCTTTCGAGGGATCTTCGGATTCTTCGAGTTTTCTCGTCTTTCGTGGGACTTTCGCGTTTTTCGAGTATTTCGAGTGATTCGCGTCTGTCGAGTCTTCCGAGGGCCTTTCGCGTCTTTAGAGGATCCTTCGGGGTCCTCGAGTCTTTCTCTTTTTTCGGGGATCCTTCGGGTTCCTCGAGTTTTCCTCGTCTTTCAGGGGTATTTCGCGTCTTTCGAGGGACCTTCGGGTTCCTCGAGTCTCTTTTTTCGGGGGTCCTTCGGGTTCCTCGAGTTTTTCTTTTCTCTTGGGCGTCTTTTGCGTTTTCCGAGGGTTTTTCGCGTTTTTTTGGGGTTCATTACGTCTTTCTTGCCCTTTTCCTTTGACTTCTATCGCTCCTCTCTTCTATTGTTATATTTTTCTTTATTTTTGAGTTCTTTTTTTTTGTAAAATCTTTGGTGATTGTTGCTTTTTGGCTCGCAGTGGCATATAATGAATTTTGCTATCTATCTATCTATCCTCTTTTTGCTGCAACGCGCTGGTATATCTTAGCTTAATTTGAATCAGTTTAGCTAGCCGTAAGTGCATCGTGTGCATGTAACTCTATTTTTTACTCTCATAATGCGTACTGTTGTACTTTTCTGTTGACCGACATAACGAGAATGTTAATAAACTATTCTATTCTTTCAGACCCTTTCTGTCTTTCAGGTTTTTGAGGGTCTACAGATTCTACAAGATTCACATATTTAATCCATACTTGACCTCTTTCATGTCCCAAATATTCCATGTATTATTATCTACGTACTTCATTTATTACTGTATGTCGAAATTACACGCACACAACTTAATTATACCTTTTACGTTTTACAGCTCTCATTAGGTCCGCGAGATCCACGAATTTTATCGTTTCCATGCTTTTCCATTCTTTCTTCTCTCTCGTGTCATTGATATTATTACTAACTGTCGTGCTTCTCTAATTAATAATAACTATTCTGAATATTATTTACACGATGCTTTGAAAATTATCTTGCTGTGTCTTTCTCATGTATTTATATGATGAACAATTGCTTATGCTACTTTCTGATCCATTCATTCATTTAAATTTAATCAATACTCGTTATATTCTGTAGCACCAACAGGTTTTACAGGCTCTACAAGTTCTTCAAGTTCTTCAAGTTCTTCAAATTCTACAAGATCTGCAGGTTTCATCAATTTAATATTGCGACTAACTAAAAATCTTCATTTTTCAGACGGGGGGTGGTGTTGGTTGCCTTCTCGTGGTGCCCCCCGAACAAATGCGCTGATTGCATCATTTAACAAGAAAAGTTGCATATTAAATAGTCGAAAACTTATCAAGTTTTTATCAAATAAACGTAAAATTATCAAATAATCATTGAATTCACGTATCCAGAAGTCTTGCTAGTCAGCGCATTTGACTGAACAACCAACTTTTTAGTCAATAGAGCATGTATTTTGTATTTCACGCAGTCATCGTAGAATTATTGCATCCCACTCAATTCTATTCTATTCTATTCTATTATATTCTATTCTATTTGACTTTTGTTATTCACCTCTTCCACGTATTTAATATTTCACGAGTCTTTCGCGTCTTTTGAATTTTTCGCGTCATTAGAGTCTTTCAAGTCTTTCGAGGGTCTTCCGCGTCTTTCGAGGATCCTTCGGGGTCCTTGAGTTTTTCTCGTCTTGCGAGGGTATTTCGAGTCATTCGAGTCATTAGTCATTCGCGTCTAGAGTCTTTCGAGGGTCTTTCGCGGCTTTCGAGGGATCTTCGGATTCTTCGAGTTTTCTCGTCTTTCGTGGGACTTTCGCGTTTTTCGAGTATTTCGAGTGATTCGCGTCTGTCGAGTCTTCCGAGGGCCTTTCGCGTCTTTAGAGGATCCTTCGGGGTCCTCGAGTCTTTCTCTTTTTTCGGGGATCCTTCGGGTTCCTCGAGTTTTCCTCGTCTTTCAGGGGTATTTCGCGTCTTTCGAGGGACCTTCGGGTTCCTCGAGTCTCTTTTTTCGGGGGTCCTTCGGGTTCCTCGAGTTTTTCTTTTCTCTTGGGCGTCTTTTGCGTTTTCCGAGGGTTTTTCGCGTTTTTTTGGGGTTCATTACGTCTTTCTTGCTCTTTTCCTTTGACTTCTATCGCTCCTCTCTTCTATTGTTATATTTTTCTTTATTTTTGAGTTCTTTTTTTTTGTAAAATCTTTGGTGATTGTTGCTTTTTGGCTCGCAGTGGCATATAATGAATTTTGCTATCTATCTATCTATCCTCTTTTTGCTGCAACGCGCTGGTATATCTTAGCTTAATTTGAATCAGTTTAGCTAGCCGTAAGTGCATCGTGTGCATGTAACTCTATTTTTTACTCTCATAATGCGTACTGTTGTACTTTTCTGTTGACCGACATAACGAGAATGTTAATAAACTATTCTATTCTTTCAGACCCTTTCTGTCTTTCAGGTTTTTGAGGGTCTACAGATTCTACAAGATTCACATATTTAATCCATACTTGACCTCTTTCATGTCCCAAATATTCCATGTATTATTATCTACGTACTTCATTTATTACTGTATGTCGAAATTACACGCACACAACTTAATTATACCTTTTACGTTTTACAGCTCTCATTAGGTCCGCGAGATCCACGAATTTTATCGTTTCCATGCTTTTCCATTCTTTCTTCTCTCTCGTGTCATTGATCTTATTACTAACTGTCGTGCTTCTCTAATTAATAGTAACTATTCTGAATATTATATATACGATGCTTTGAAAATTATTTTGCTGTGTCTTTCTCATGTATTTATATGATGAATAATTATTTATGCTACTTTCTGATCCATTCATTTATTTAAATTTAATCAATACTCGTTATATTCTGTAGCACCAACAGGTTTTACAGGCTCTACAAGTTCTTCAAGTTCTACAGCATCCACAGGATCTGCAGGTTTCATCAATTTAATATTGTGACTAATAAAAATCTTTATTTTTCAGGCGGTAGGGCGGTGTTGGTTGCCTTTACGTGGTGCCCCCCCCCCCCCCCCCCCCCCTTCCACCAACCAATGCACTGATTTCATCATTTATCAAACAATATAAATAACACCAAGAAACTTTCCTCTGCGAATTACCTGATATGATGCATGTTAAATAATCGAATAATTACATATATATATATATCTGGGTCATGCTAATCAGCACATTTGACTGAACAACTAACTTTTCATACAATAATGCAGGTATTTTATATTTCACGCAGTTATCGTAGAATTATTGCATCCCACTCTGACAATTGTTCAGAATCAACTCCACTCCACTCGACTTCAGAGAACCGGCTGATTCTACGAAGTTCAGTGACCTTTGCAGCGCCAATGAGTCGAGGGGTTCCGCTGATCAACGAAATTTATTTTCTCCTTAAATTGCACACGCTGCATATTTCTACCAGCAGACTCTGATTGTAATAATAGATATTGTTTTGTCTTCAAGCAAATTTTCTATCCTTTTTACCTGCGAATGTGAAAATGGATATTTCTCACAAACATATGCAAAGTTGTAATCATTCAAACTTGAAATAATCATCATCTCATCATATCAATAATTACTTTGAATCGTACCTTACAGTTTCTTCTTCTATTTTTTCAACAGCATTATTTCTCGACTCTGAGCTCAATGGACATTTTCAATACTTCGGATGCATGGATCTTGCCCCGCATCGGGTCAGTGTTGCACCGAATGCATATGAGACCGGTATCCGATACCACGTAGCTTTTCATGAATGAATAATCAAACAACACAATGGTGAGTTTTGTATTATATCAGCTGAAAATTGTATTTAATTATAGATATCAAAATGCATTTCCTTATTATCAGATACCTAGAGAGTACGGTAACTCTATATGCAGCAAAGTTTGTTCTCATAATCGCAATTATAATCTCTTGACGTTTCAGAATCGGGGAAGGAAAATGAGACCTGGACAGTTTACATATCAAGTCATCGGTACCATATGGTTTTCGGGCTGTTTGGACATGATATGAGAGCGGTTATGGAGCACCACGGCCACCTGACTGAAAAATCTCCTCCCATTCGAGTAACCGTTGTCACAGACGAGCAGGATATCCGCATTTTTCCTCGATATACTTTCACGGCGACTTGTTTCTACTCAGTTGTCAGGAATGGGATACAGACGTCATAATAATAAACCTCAAGATGAATACTAATATTTACGCGATGTGCGTCGTTATACTTGTATATCTTATTGTAGAATAAGTCTAGGAAATACAGCATACTAGTTCTAAATTCCATAACTTCTATTTTTCTAATAACAAAGTCCAATGCGAAGACAAATATGCATCAGGATGAAACTTGGATATTTCTGTTGAATCGACAAAAGTTCAAATCGATTCATAAAGCTCAATAAAATGAGTATTTACTTTATTTTCTTCGATTGAATATATAGGTAGATTGACCTTGTACTAAGGACATACGTGGGTAGTGAAAAACGGAATTTAGAGGCTTGGAAATGAATATAAATGTAGATTATCGTTGAACCGATCAGACATCATCTTTATTATTGTTGGCTTGTACTACAAAATTCAATATTTGTGAAAATTCACCCTCGAGTGTCGGGTGGTTGTTATTAGTCGAAGCAATTCAGTTCATTTCGTCAGTTTCACCAACAACGAGTCATTATTACCTAGTTTTTTGCTTGTATAACAAATTTGAACGATCGAAAAGCGTTATAATCCAGTGAATATAATATATCGTAGACCAATTATCAACGCTCAATAGTCTTTAAGTTGAATTTCGAACGAAGTAACTAAGAATTCCTTGATTTTGCAACAGTTTTATCAATTCTTGTTTTGTAAAAGCATAAAAATATGAATGCCTACATCTTGTAGCAGATGAATGAACGTTCAATGATTTTTTTCGTCTGTTTCAGAAAGAACAACTCATCTGCCGAAGATTTTCTCGATTTCCACGTTCGGAAGGCCTCGAAATCTTCTTCTATACATTTTCAAGATAAACGACGGATGTGTTCTGCTCATCAATTTCGGAAACTCTTGCTCGTAATTCGATCTTTCATCGAGAGTTTTAACAATTTTAGTAGTCATCGAGTGTCGAAATCCAGTCATATACGTCTCGTGGCTGTAAAAATAGTTGTTTTACGGTTTCCATCATCGAGCTCACCAAGAACGAGTCATTATTTTTCAGTTTTTCGTTGGATATGTCGATTTTCATGATAAAAACGTTCAAAATTTTGCAATATACATATTGTGCACGAACGAAAGATGCCCAATAGTTTTTGTGACGAATTCCGGAGAAAGTAGGTCAGAATTCCCTCTTTTCCCATATGTCTATCAATTTTGCTGATCGAGAAGCGTTAAAATCCAATAGTACGCCTTTTGGCTGCATAATAGATGTTCGCGGGGTTCTTTTCCATCAATTTCTAAAAGACCAACTCAAACCTTCTAATACTTACTTCTATCAACAGTTTCATCGATTCTAATCGTTGAAAACCATAGAAATATGCATGTTTGCATTTTGTAGCCTGACAAGAGACGTAAAATTTTCTTTGTCCGATTATTATTGTCAGCGAAATCCATGTTGAAAATAACGAGTCTTTCTTCTATTCGTATCGCCGTCTCAAAAATAAAACCAAAAAGCTCTTCGTTCATAACGAGACCGATATGAAAATTTTATGCGTCAAACGTTGTACTTGACACGCTTGTTAATAGTCATACTTTCCTATCTAATTGTATGTATTGTCGTCGCAACGATTAGTTTGAAGTATAATAATAGTTGTAGTATAGCTTATTCATAGTTTTAGTTGATTTCCGAACTCGAAGAATGAGAAATATCCACTTTTCATTGATATACGGAACAGATTTATGCGTCTTACGATCACATCTATAATTGTTTGAACGAATAATCATGTGTTAAGATTAATTATCCGATAAACATGTATTAACTAATACATAGATCGTTACGCATTCTTGCATAAATATCCCCTGAAATGGTAAACAATGAAGCGTTGAATCATTCGCCCTTGTCCTTTTTGTGCCTATGAGTCAAAAATCATGCAAATTGCATGCTTTCGTAAAGTTGAAAGCATAAAGTTGGAGTACGGGGTGACGAATGGGCATCTCGCGGTCACACGGTGGAGCCAATTTTGCCACGCCTTACGCTATGCAATCTTCAGTTATGGATGACACGCGGGTTACAGACTACGAGCTATACCGACGTTGTCGGTACAAAATAGTGCAACAATGCGACCGCTAGATGGCGATACTTGCCGGCACCACCCTGACCGACATCATTCGCAACTTGCACAGCTAGTCTTCTCAGCAGTCGCGAATTTGTTTCCAATTCAACGCTCGATTGTGAATAATCAAGCGTTTGATCATTCGCCGACGTCCTTTCCGTGCCTATGGGACAAAAATCATGAAAATTGCATGCTTTCGCAAGTTTGAAATCATAAAGTTGGAGCATGGGGTGACGAATGGCCATCTCGCGGCCACACGGTCAAGCCAATTTTGTCACGCCTTACGCTATGCAATCTTCAGTCATCGATGACACGCGGGTTGCAGAATACGAGCGATACCGACGTTATCGACACACGATAATATCGGCACAAGACGTTATCGGTACAAAGTAGTGCGACGATGCGACTGCTAGATGGCGATACCCGCCGGCACAACCCTAACCTACTACATTTGCAACTCGCACAGCTCGGCTTTACAGCAGTCGCGAATTTATTTCTAATTAAATCTGGTAAATATCAGGAAATAACTGCCCTGTCGACACGAAATACGGGCCCCGAAGACGAGTGGAATTCTGGTATGTACACAGCAAACTGGTATTTTAAAGTCCTAAAACCCTGAGACGCGATCTCACAGTCACAGGACTAGCGAGAGTGACCGATTCGTTTTATATCCGTTGGGGAATCATTCATTTCAATATTACGCGTTTGGATCAAGGAATCGGCGGCTCTTTTTTCATCAACGTTGTTGTATCTTGTTTTTCAGCCCACAACGATGTCCGTCACGAAACATCCCCACTGACGCGCTGTGCGGAACGGATACGAGAGTACGTACATAACCTCTCTACAGAACTTACCGTACATTGTAATTTCACGTATTTTTACGTAGACGTTGAATAATCATTGCAATTTCGTATATCGATGTTTTTGTTTTTATTTATTCCGCCCTACTCGCTGTAATTATCGACAAAGACCGTCGCCAGTCAAGTTCATCTTCGCATTCAATTTTCCTCATCTTGCAGTAACAGTTTTCATTATATCCCTTTTATCTTCATTTTCTACAACGAGAAATCAATTTTTTCCAGACGAGCCGAATTATAAGAAGATTGAGGTCTGTACTCGCAAGAATCACACAACAAAATACCGTACGAAGAAAGCATGCGAGGAAACCGTTACTCGAGGATACTCGAGTCGTATGATAGAAAGAAGAGGGTCCAGATATTCTGGATTTAAACGTGAGAAATTTTTCCACCGCAGATGAACGGAGCTCAAGTTTGCGCAACTTGACTCTTTTAAAAGTCTACTTAATGATATAAGAATTCTTTTTGGTCTGCCTAGAGTTGTAACAGCTTCGTGCACGAATTTTTGATATTATTCATTTGCCTAAATGCTCGAAAGAGTTGACCAATTCAAGAACAAGTAATAAATAACAACTCTGTGTAACCTAAGCTTTATTTTTTACAATAAGAAATCAATATTTTCCAGACAAGCAGAAGGAAACTAAGATTAAAGTCTGGACTGGAAAGAATCGCACAACAAAATACTATACGAAGAAAGCATGCGAAGAAACTGTGGGCGTAGACGATACTCGAGTCGTATGACCTAAAGAAGTGGATCGAGACGTTCCGGATTCAAACGTGAGAGACTTTTCCACCGCAGACGAACGGAGCTCAAGTTGGCGCAACTTTGACTCGTTTAGAAGTCTGATTTCCATCCATGGACTACAAAAATAACGCCGTTCATTCAAAACTATGTCCGTTGCTCGACTAGAATCTACGGAAGAAGCGATCGGTATCTTAATTTGGCCAGCAGTCGATCTCTGACGCGATATTATTCGATTCTGCCATAAATCCTCGCCTCTCAATCGCCATACAGAAGTTCTTTACAATGTTTTTCAGAATTGAAACAATTTTGAACTCCGTACCAGCCATTCAGTGTCGATTGTCGAAGTACCAATGCTCTTTTCAAGTCATTTAAAAATTCTTTTTGGTCTGCCTAAATTTGTAACAGCTTCCTGCACGAATTTTTGATATCGTTCCTTTGCTCATTTACTCAAAAGAGTCCAACAATCCACGAATGAGAAATTAACAACAACTCTCCGAAACGTAAGCTACGTCGTAGAATTGAATTCCAAGTTCCGATGCGAAAGAATAAATTTGCGAACTATTTCAAAAGAATAAATCGATAATAATTATACAACAGTATGCAGGGTTTCATTATTTTAGTACTTTCCCACGCTTGGGAAACGAATTCAGGTAAAAAAGGATGAAAACAGTTTTCGTTGTATCGCTTTTATCTTCATTTTCTACAATAAGAAATCAATTTTTTCCAGACGATCCAGAGGAAAACAAGATCTAAGTCTGTACTCGAAGGAATCTCACAACAAGATACAATACAAAGAAAGCATGCGAGGAAACTGTGGTCGTAGAGGATACTCGAGTCGTAGGACAGGAAGAAGAGGATGCAGAGGTTCTGGATTTAAACCTGAGAGACTTTTCCACGGCAGAAAGACCGAGCACGAGTCGGCGCGACTTTGACTCGTTGAAAATTCTGATCTCTATCCACGAAGTGCGAAAAGAACGCTGTTTATTCACGGCTGTCCGTCGTTTAACTAGAATCTATTCAAGAAGCGATTGGTATCTTAATTCGGCCAGCAGTCGATCTTCGATGATATTAGTCGATTCTATCACGAATCCTCACGTCTTTATTGCAATATAGAAGTTCTCTACAATGTTTTTCAGACTTGAAACAATTTAGAGTTCCCTACCAGCCATTCAGAGGTGATTGTCGAAGCACAAACGCTCTTTTCAAGGTATATAAAAATTCTTTTTAGTCCGCACACAGTTGTAACAGCTTCCAACACGAATTTTTGATATTATTCCTTTGCCCAACCACTCGAAAGAGTCTGACAGTTGTAGAATTAAACTTCAAGTTTCGACGCAACAGATATATTTTGCAAACCATTTCAAAAGCATATACCGATGATAATTATTCAACGGCACGCAAAGTTTCATCGCTATATTACTTTCCCACGCTTGGAAAACGAATTTTCTAAGAAAGGGGTGAAAACAGTTTTCGTTACGTCGCTTCAATCTTCATTTTCTACAATAAGAAATCAATTTTTTCCAGACGAGCGGAAGGAAAAGGAGATTGAGCTCTGGACTCGAAAGAATCGCACAAGAAGATACTATACGAAGAAAGTATGCGAGGAATCTGGGCGCAGAGGATACTCTAGTCGTACGACAGAAAGAAGAGGGTCCAGACTTTCTGGATTCAAACGTAAGTGACTTTTCCACCGCAGATGAACGAAGCTCAGGTTGGCGCAACTTTGACTCGTCTAAGAGTCCGATTGTCATCCGTGGACTAGGAAAATCACGCTGTTTAGTCAAGACTATATCTATCCGTTGCTCGACTAGAATGTATCCAACAAGCGATTGATATTGTAATTCGGCCACAAGTCGATCTAGGACGATATCAGTGAATTCTATCTCAAGTCCTCGCGTCTTTATTGCAATATAGATGTACTTCTCGATGTTCTTAAGAGCTCGAACAGTTCAGAGCTCCTTACCAGCCAATCAGAGTGGATTGTCGAAGTACCAGCGCTCTTTTCAAGTTATATAACAAGTCTTTTTGGTCGGCACGGAGTTCTCTAACAGCTTCAAGTACGGATTTTAGATATTATTCCTCAGCCTAACTGCTCGAAAAAGTTTACCAATTCAAGAATCAAGAATGAGTAATGAATTACAACTCTGTGCTTTATTTTCTACAATAAGAAATCAATATTTTGCAGACGAGCCTTGGGCAAAGAAGATTGAGGTCTGCACTCGAAGGAATCACACAAAAAGATACCATATAAAGACAGCGCGTGACGAAACTGTGGTCTCAGACGATACTCTAGTCGTACAACAGGGAAGAAGAGGGATTCGGACATTCTGGATTCGAACGCGAGAGACTTGTTCACCGCGGACAGACCGAGCACGAGTTATCGCAACTTTGACTCGTCAAAAAGTTTGATTTTCATCAATGGACTACGGAAATAACGCTGTTTATTCAAGACTATGTCCGTTGCTCGACTAGAATCCATCCGACGAGCGATTGGTATTTGAATTCGACCAGCAGTCGATCTTTGACGATATGAGGGAATTCTATTATAAATCCCTGCTTCTCAATTGCCATATGGAAGGTGTTTGAAATGTTTTTCAGAGTTTAAATAATGTTGAGCTTCTTTCCAGTTGATTAGAGTCGAGTGTAGAAGTATCAATGCTCTTTTCAAGTCATATAAAGATTCTTTTTGGTCCACCTAGAGTTGTAACACCTTCCCGCACGAATTCCTGATATTGTTCCTCAGCTCAGTTATTCGGAAGAGTCTAACAATTGACGAACGAGAGATAAATAACAACAGCTCTTTGAAACGGAAGCCACGTCGTAGACTCGAGTCGAAAGTTGAAAGAACAAACCAATAACAATTATACAACGGAACGCAATGTTTCATTACAACAGTACTTTCTCACACTTGGTAAACGAATTTTGCAAGGAAGGAATAGAAGCAGCTTGTGTCGCCCATGTCAATCCAGTATATCAATCCAGCTTTTTTCTCTGCTAAGAGTTTTCCAATAGTTTCATCAATTCTCTCAATTCAAAAGCATACAAATATGCAATGGATCTACAGATCGTGTAGACGAGGAGCGAAGTTTCAATGTTTTTTGTCGTTTGTCTCAGGAGGAACAAGTCGTCGTAGTCCCAGCTACCGAAGGTCTCGTCGATTTTCACGTCTAAAAAGCCTCAATCTTCTCCTATACATCCGGAGGACAAACAATAGACGTGCGACGCTTCTCCTCATCAATTTCAAGAAGACTGACTCGTGATTGGATCTTTCATCGACAGTTTCATCAACCTCGACGGTCAGCAGGCGTCGAAATTCAGTCACAAACATCTCGTGCTCGTACAACGGACGTCGAATGGTTCGTCCGGTCGATTTCACCAACCACGAGTCATCATTACCTAGTTTTTCGCTAGTATAACAAATTGTAACGATCGAAGAGCGTTATAATCAAGCGAATATACCTATGTATCGTAGACCAATCATTGACGCTTGATACACGTAGAAAAAGGATTACTAAATATATTTAGTCGGTTGAAATTTGTTTCAATCGAGTACTCCTTATTTCACCTGAATTTCACGCGCTCGAATGAACAATTTGAGTTTACTTATTTCGATTAAATCCCAGATAACAAAATGCCTGCAAGATTGCAGGCAGGGTGCTGGCACGCGTGCGCATTAATCCGCACTGCGTGCACGCAGATCACCAGACAGATGTGTCCGCATATGCGAAGCATATCGCTCGCACGTCATGAAGGCCGCACACGTGATGGTGAAATGCGACTTCCATGCACGCAGGATATATTTGAGAGACTATTGAAAATATGTATAATAATGAGAACATGTGATTGCTCATAAAGAATATTTTATTAAAAGATGCTAAATCTAATATACAGGGTGGGTTTTTAACGTCTGAGTGGCCAGGGTCCTGTCGAAACATTAATTTGAATTATAAATTCGAAATTTCACACCATTATCCGATTAATTACATCCGTTATTTGCAAATTAAATTTTTCATCTTATTCTTTCGGTCGATCTTTTCATGAGTAATATTTGTAGAAATTCGCATAATCTTCATTAAATTAGGATATTGAAGACTTTATATTGGATACTGCCACATGCCTGCCATCGTGCGTCGCATATGCTCAACACTGCGTGCTTGCAGGCATGATCGCGTAGTGAGACGCATTACCCTTGCACTGAGACATCCCTCACGTCGTTGGGGCAAGTGCGGGCGAAATCGCCGCATTTTCGCTTGCACTGCGTGCGTCGCACGGCGTGCGGATACCGTGCGACGCACGATTGTTATCTGGGATAATATAGTCAGAAAAAATTGTCGACTGAAGCAGCGTGATGCTTGATTCAAGTTAAAAAAATATGTTGTTTGTGACGTTCTCACCAAGTCACTAAGACACATACACGACTACGACTGACCGATCATAGAAGGTTCTTCTTTACCCTTTGATAAATAATTAATAATAGGATTTAATGTACCCACAGCGGTATAAGCAAGAGAAGATACACCTGGTATGACCCAACAATTGGTAACCTAACAGTAAAATCACGCACATGCATAGATATAACCCTCTTGCTCGAACCCCGAAGGTACACACACATAAACCATACACATATATAACCATGCACATGTATACATGTATTTAACCATATATAAAACTTATATATATTAGAATTTATATATTAAAATATATTATATCTCAATCAAACTACTAGTATATAACATAGAGATAAGAAAGGCTTCCTGGGTGAGCATGACTCATCAACCAAACACGCAAACTGTTTATTCAAATATCAGTTTGCAATAAACAACCCCAACTGGTTGAAACTTAGCTTACTAAAAGATATCAGTACCAGAAACTCCATCCGGTCAACTGCCCAAATTCGCACGTGCAGATAAGTCATGCACACCCGGGCTAAAGCCACCGTGGGATTGTTATGCGCTAATCAACAACAATATCCCCACTATTAATAAGCTAATCATATATAAACCCTAAGATCCCTACCACTTACGCTCGATCTCTGCAATTAATTCATCAGTTCACATTAAGCTCTCGAGCAGTGAATATTATAGCACTCTTAAATCGACATAGTTCAATCAGTGCAAAATATTAACTTCAAAGTCAAGTTCAAACTCAAATCTTTTCAACCAAACCTCTAAACTTATAGTAAGAACACAAGGGATCTTGGTGCTTATAATACCAATTGTTAAATCTTACTACAATAAATCAAATAAACAATCATAATAAAAACTATACAACAGTGAAAACCTAATTCATTCAAACCCAAGGTAAGAATACACCACGATTCCATTCACAAATATCTAAAAACACGTTACTCAAATCTTACAAATACAGATTCTATACCAGGGCGAGGTACTTAGGTGTCCAAGCCAGTATAGATCATACACTGCTATATCGGGGCCAGTCATTTCAGTGACAAGCCAATATAGCTACATCATTACTTCAGCTATTGGTTGCTTAGGCCAGGATAACTCCAAGCTTGAACCAATATCTATACACACGTTATATTTAGGCCAGGGACTCAACGTCCCAAGCTTATATAACCCTAACCTTTACTATCAACACTAAACGTCAGGGCGAAGGTTACGCCAACCTAGCCAACGTTTTATCACAACTCCTCTTCCATACAGATGAATGGTGTTGTGGTGACGAAAAGGAAGTTTAAGCGTAGATCCGGTAAACGGGCCAACGCTCGCCTAGCAAAGGCTAAAGCTAGAAATAACAAAATAATCAAAACACTTAGTGAACTAAACAAAGTGGATGAAACTCCTGAGTGGCTATCTGAATATATCTCAGAATTTCATTCCTCAATAAATATCCGGGACGAGGATACTACGGACACGATAACCTTTCAAAATCCAAATAACAGTGAAACCCCTAAAAATAATTCAATAGCAGAAATTGAACAACCGCTTGAGGAGGCCCAACTCCCTGGTGGCCCCTTCGAAGAGTATTCAGAAGACCTTCCACAGACTTATATTCAACATACTGTTGATTACCAAGGAGCTAGGTGTATCGTTAGTACATTTGAGACTACCTTTACAAGACGATCATTTACAACCGCCGACGCTGGCCAGACTCAACAACCCTCAACGCCTAAAATAATAGAGATCGTCGAGCTAGATTAAAGGTAAGGATAAATTTCATTCATACACTCTCAATCTTAAGACTAAAATACCTTTCCCTTAAAACCCCCGGAAATCCCGTCCATGTGGACTTAGGAAGGGGGTATACGCTGAACCTGAACTAATAGTTATTGGTCAGTCTGTAACATGTTACAACAAAACGGTTGGTTGATTATTAATGGTTTAGTCGACTACCAATGTTTTGACTGAAAACGTAAGTGCGGTTCTCGCGAATCATACTTTTGTGGACAGAAGCATTTCCGTAGCTCAAATGAAACAAGTCAGTTCTTCCAACTGAATGAGACATTTTGTTCATCAAATATTTTGTTTGTTCGGTGTGACATGATTGATTACTCGAATGAATTCACTGGAGTGAGGAAACTCTAGCTTACTAGAAACTCTAGCATTATGATGTTTGGAATGAGAGTAGTACTTGTTGTAAAAAATCGTTTAGTCAATTCGAACATCTTGTTCAACTTCGATTATGGATATTTGATTTATTAATTTAATCAACCGTATCTTACCGATCGGTGAAATTGAAATGTCTAACTCTTAATTCGACACCTTCATCATGAGTTTTAAGAAATAAGAAAATATGAGAACAATATCCATAGGGTAGTTTGGCGTAATAGGTAGAGCGTGCGACTAGTAATACAGCGATTGCGAGCGAACGTGGGTTTAAATCCCGGCTAGGTAGAAAAAAAAAAAAAAAAAAAAATCGGATGGCGTTTTTCTTAACGAACTGGTAATGCATGTCGATCTACATGTGATCAGGTATAAAATGTGGGTTCTAATTTTTTTACAATTTGAGTTAGTATACTTAACTGAATTGATGTTCAACTCAATACAAAATCCACTCGGTATGAACAAAATTGTAATCCACATGAACAAAATGTAAAGTTGATACAACAAAACTGAGTCTTAATACAATAACTCATTGTCGTTTGGGGCAAAATTACGAATGATTGAATCTAGCTAAAAATTAGTCATCTCAACCGAATATTTAGTCAGTACAATAGTACAGCCCATTGCCAGGATCACGAGGGTTTCGAGCTGACAAAATCAAGTAATTTAGCCAACTATATATTTAGTTACGCCGACTAAATTTTTTTCTTGAGCGAAGCAATAATTTATTTCGCCATATTCGATCACAGATTTTACTCAAGTCAAGTAAATTTTTTTTCGTTCAAGTAATCCTTTTTCTGCGTGTAGTTTTTAAGATGAATTTCAAACGAAGCAACCAAGAATTCACTGATTTTGCACTTGTTTTATCAATTCATGTTTTCCAAAAGCATAGAAATACGAATGCCTACATCTCGTAGTTTAACAACAAACGTTCAATGGTTGTTTTCGTTAAGCATCTTAGGGGACATGTTTTCTCGATTTTTCAGACGATTTTAAATCGATCTAACCATATAAATAACGCACCTTTTTTTAATATTAAATAACTTTAACGCGCACGACTTCTTTATTTTTCCCGAAAAAGTGTCTCTGGGGACATGTTTTCTCGATGTTTCAGACGATTTCAAATCGATTTAACCACAGAAATAACGCACCTTTTTTTTTTTTATTATTGAATAACTTTAACGCGCACGACTTTCCCAACTTTCCCGAAAAAATGTATCGGGGGACATGTTTTCTCGATGTTTCAAACGATTTCAAGTCGATTTATCCACATAATACTGGTACTTTTTTCTATTTTGCTTCGTCTTTCTCTTATTTTTCTCTTTTGATTTTCTTTCTTTTCTCCCTTTTCTTGTGCTTCTTTCTCTTTTTCTTTTTCTTCTTTTTTTCCTTTTATTGTTCTTCTTTATCTTCTGCCTTTTCTTTTTCTTCTTCTGTTTCTTCTGCTTCATTTTCTTCTCTTTTTTCTTCTTCTCTTTCTTTTTTTTTCTGTTGTTTCTTTTTCTTCTTCTCTTTCTCTTTCATTTTCTTCTTTTTCTTTTTTTTTTCTTTTTTTTTTCTTTTCTTCTTTTATTTTTACTTTCATTTTTTTCTTTTACTTTTTCTTTTTCTTTTTCTTTCTCTTCTTTTTCTTTCTTTTTTTGTTTTTTTTCTTCTTTTTCTTCCTTTTTCTATTTCTTCTTCTTTTCTTTTTCTTCTTCTTTTCTTTTTCTTTTTTTTCTTCTCCTTTTTCTTATTTCCTTTCTTTTTTTTCTTTTTCTTCTTCTTTTTCTTTTTCTTCTTTTTCCGTTTTTTCTTTTTCTATTTCTTTTTCTTTTCTTTCTTCTCTATTTCTTCTTTTTTTTTCTTCTTTTTTCTTTTTTTTCTTTCTTCTTTATTTTTTTATTTTTCTTTCTCCTCTTTCTAATTTTCTTTTTCGTTTTCTTTCTTTTTTTTTTCTTTTACTTTTTCTTCTTTTTTGTCTTCTTCTTCTTTCTCTTCTTTTTCTTTTTCTTCTGTTTCTTTTTTTTTTCTTCTTTTTCTCTTTTTTCTTCTCTTCTTTATCTTTTTCTTCTTCCGTTTCTTCTTGTTCTATTCTTCTTCTTTTTCTTCTCTTTTTTTTTCTTTTTTTTCTCTCTTTACTTTTTCTTTTTCTTTTTCTTTTTCTTCTTCTTTTTCTTTTTATTTTTCTTTTTCGTCTTCTTCTTTTTTTTTCTTCTTCTCCTTCCTTCTCTTCTTTTTCTTCTTCTGTTTCTTTTTTTTTTCTTTCTTTTTCTCTTTTTTCTTCTCTTTTTTATCTTTTTCTTCTTCCGTTTCTTCTTGTTCTATTCTTCTTCTTTTTCTTCTCTTTTTTTTTCTTTTTTTTTGTCTTTACTTTTTCTTTTTTCTTTTTCTTTTTCTTTTTCTTTTTCTTTTTCTTTTTCTTTTTATTTTTCTTTTTCGTCTTCTTCTTTTTTTTTCTTCTTCTCCTTCCTTCTCTTCTTTTTCTTCTTCTGTTTCTTTTTTTTTTCTTTCTTTTTCTCTTTTTTCTTCTCTTCTTTATCTTTTTCTTCTTCCGTTTCTTCTTGTTCTATTCTTCTTCTTTTTCTTCTCTTTTTTTTTCTTTTTTTTCTCTCTTTAATTTTTCTTTTTTCTTTTTCTTCTTCTTTTTCTTTTTCTTTTTATTTTTCTTTTTCGTCTTCTTCTTTTTTTTTCTTCTCCTTCCTTCTCTTCTTTTTCTTCTTCTGTTTCTTTTTTTTTCTCTTTTTTCTTCTCTTCTTTATCTTTTTCTTCTTCTCCTTCCTTCTCTTCTTTTTCTTCTTCTTTTTCTTTTTTTTTTTTTCTTTTTTTTTCTCTTTTTTCTTCTCTTCTTTATCTTTTTCTTCTTCCGTTTCTTCTTGTTCTTTTCTTCTTCTTTTTCTTCTCTTTTTTTTTCTTTTTTTTTTCTCTTTACTTTTTCTTTTTTCTTTTTCTTTTTCTTTTTCTTCTTCTTTTTCTTTTTCTTTTTCTTTTTCGTCTTCTTCTTTTTTTTTCTTCTTCTCCTTCCTTCTCTTCTTTTTCTTCTTCTGTTTCTTTTTTTTTTCTTTCTTTTTCTCTTTTTTCTTCTCTTCTTTATCTTTTTCTTCTCTTTTTTTTTTCTTTTTTTTCTCTCTTTACTTTTTCTTTTTTCTTTTTCTTTTTCTTTTTCTTCTTCTTTTTCTTTTTCTTTTTATTTTTCTTTTTCGTCTTCTTTTTTTTTCTTCTCCTTCCTTCTCTTCTTTTTCTTCTTCTGTTTCTTTTTTTTTTCTCTTTTTTCTTCTCTTCTTTATCTTTTTCTTCTTCTCCTTCCTTCTCTTCTTTTTCTTCTTCTTTTTCTTTTTTGTTTTTCTTTCTTTTTCTCTTTTTTCTTCTCTTCTTTATCTTTTTCTTCTTCCGTTTCTTCTTGTTCTTTTCTTCTTCTTTTTCTTCTCTTTTTTTTTCTTTTTTTGTTTCTCTTTACTTTTTCTTTTTCTTTTTCTTTTTCTTTTTCTTCTTCTTTTTCTTTTTATTTTTCTTTTTCGTCTTCTTCTTTTTTTTTCTTCTTCTCCTTCCTTCTCTTCTTTTTCTTCTTCTGTTTCTTTTTTTTTTCTTTCTTTTTCTCTTTTTTCTTCTCTTTTTTTTTCTTTTTTTTCTCTCTTTACTTTTTCTTTTTTCTTTTTCTTTTTCTTTTTCTTCGTCTTTTTCTTTTTATTTTTCTTTTTCGTCTTCTTCTTTTTTTTTCTTCTCCTTCCTTCTCTTCTTTTTCTTCTTCTGTTTCTTTTTTTTTTCTCTTTTTTCTTCTCTTCTTCATCTTTTTCTTCTTCTCCTTCCTTCTCTTCTTTTTCTTTCTTTTTTTGTTTTTTTCTTCCTTTTCTTCCTTTTTCTATTTCTTCTTCTTTTCTTTTTCTTTTTTTTCTTCTCTATTTCTTCCTTTTTTTTATTTTTTTCTTTTTTCTCTTTATTTTTATTTTTCTTTCTCCTCTTTTTCTGATTTTCTTTTTTTTTCTTTTACTTTTTCTTCTTTTTGTCTTCTTCTTCTTTCTCTTCTTTATCTTTTTCTTCTTTCGTTTCTTCTTGTTCTTTTCTTCTTTTTCTTCTCTTTTTTCTTTTTTTTTTTTCTCTACTTTTTCTTCTTTTTTTTCTTTTTCTTCTTCTTTTTCTTGTTCTTTTTCTTTTTCTTTTTCTCTTTCGTCTTTTTCTTTTTTTTCTTCTCTTCTTTATCTTTTTCTTCTTCCCCTTCCTTCTCTTCTTTTTCTTCTTTTTATTTTTTTTTTCTTCCTTTTTCTCTTTTTTCTTCTCTTCTTTATCTTTTTCTTCTTCCGTTTCTTCTTGTTCTATTCTTCTTCTTTTTCTTCTCTTTTTTTTTCTTTTTTTTCTCTCTTTACTTTTTCTTTTTTCTTTTTCTTTTTCTTTTTCTTCTTCTTTTTCTTTTTCTTTTTATTTTTCTTTTTCGTCTTCTTCTTTTTTTTTCTTCTCCTTCCTTCTCTTCTTTTTCTTCTTCTGTTTCTTTTTTTTTTCTCTTTTTTCTTCTCTTCTTTATCTTTTTCTTCTTCCGTTTCTTCTTGTTCTTTTCTTCTTCTTTTTCTTCTCTTTTTTTTTCTTTTTTTGTTTCTCTTTACTTTTTCTTTTTTCTTTTTCTTTTTCTTTTTCTTTTTCTTTTTCTTTTTATTTTTCTTTTTCTTCTTCTTTTTTTTCTTCTTCTCCTTCCTTCTCTTCTTTTTCTTCTTCTGTTTCTTTTTTTTTTTCTTTCTTTTTCTCTTTTTTCTTCTCTTCTTCATCTTTTTCTTCTTCCGTTTCTTCTTGTTCTATTCTTCTTCTTTTTCTTCTCTTTTTTTTTCTTTTTTTTCTCTCTTTACTTTTTCTTTTTTCTTTTTCTTTTTCTTCTTCTTTTTCTTTTTCTTTTTATTTTTCTTTTTCTTCTTCTTTTTTTTTCTTCTCCTTCCTTCTCTTCTTTTTCTTCTTCTGTTTCTTTTTTTTTCTCTTTTTTCTTCTCTTCTTTATCTTTTTCTTCTTCTCCTTCCTTCTCTTCTTTTTCTTCTTCTTTTTCTTTTTTTTTTTTTCTTTTTTTTTCTCTTCTTTCTTCTCTTCTTTATCTTTTTCTTCTTCCGTTTCTTCTTGTTCTTTTCTTCTTCTTTTTCTTCTCTTTTTTTTTCTTTTTTTTTTCTCTTCACTTTTTCTTTTTTCTTTTTCTTTTTCTTTTTCTTCTTCTTTTTCTTTTTCTTCTTCTTTTTCGTTTTATTTTTCTTTTTCTTCTTTTTTTTTCTTCTTCTCCTTCCTTCTCTTCTTTTTCTTCTTCTGTTTCTTTTTTTTTTTCTTTCTTTTTCTCTTTTTTCTTCTCTTCTTTATCTTTTTCTTCTTCTCCTTCCTTCTCTTCTTTTTCTTCTTCTTTTTCTTTTTTTTTTCTTTTTTTTTTCCTCATTTTTCTCTTTTTTCTTCTCTTCTTTTTCTTTTTTTTATCTCACGGATCTCTCGCCGATCTCACGGATCTCTCGCCGAACTCACGGATCTCTTGCCGATCTCACGGATCGCACGGATCTCACGGATCTCTCGCCGATCTCACGGATCTCTCGGCGATCATACGGATCTCACGGATCTCGCGGATCTCTCGCCGATCTCGCGGATCTCTCGACGATCTCACGGATCTCTCGGCGATCTCACGGATCTCACGGATCTCTCGGCGATCTCACGGATCTCTCGGCGATCTCACGGATCTCTCGGCGATCTCACGGATCTCTCGCCGATCTCACGGATCATTTAAGCTACCTTCTAGCTCTAGTTTGTAAGTTCTCTGTATTCTCCTATTCTCGTCACGGAGCAACTCCTCTTGTAATGTTCCGTGTCACTTTGTCTAATATTGTCATAGACATGAATAAATATCTATCTATCTATCTCACGGATCTCTCGCCGATCTCACGGATCTCTCGGCGATCTCACGGATCTCTCGCCGATCTCACGGATCTCTCGGCGATCTCACGGATCTCTCGCCGATCTCACGGATCTCACGGATCTAGTTAGTTTTACTATATCAATCTACTTTTACTTATTTATTCTCGCTCTGTTATTTTTATTCTGTATTTTAATTACGTTATTGATCTGTTTTACTATATCTATCAGCTACTACCTTACTCTCGTTCTCTTGTTATTACTCTGAATTTTAACTATGTTACTATTCTGTCTACTATATCCTTACTATTATTTACTATATTTTTATTCAGAACTTTAATAATATTACTTCTCTGTCTTACTATATCCATCGAACTATTGCCCTATTACTATTTACTCTTAATTAACTCTTTTCGTACCATCTATATTCTTACCTTTATATCATTACGAACTTTACCTGTTCACTCTATGTTTTATCACATCTATTACTTTACCATATGTAATCTCATCTTGCCAAAGGCATGCCAAGGCATAAATATACTATCAATCAATCAATCTTTCGGCGATCTCACGGATCTCGCGGATCTCTCGCCGATCTCACGGATCTTTCGGCGATCTCACGGATCTCACGGATCTCACGGATCTCTCGCCGATCTCACGGATCTTTCGGCGATCTCACGGATCTCACGGATCTCACGGATCTCTCGCCGATCTCACGGATCTCACGGATCTCTCGCCGATCTCACGGATCTCACGGATCTCACGGATCTCACGGATCTCACGGATCTCGCGGATCTCTCGCCGATCTCACGGATCTCACGGATCTCTCGGCGATCTCACGGATCTCGCGGATCTCTCGCCGATCTCACGGATCTCGCGGATCTCTCGCCGATCTCACGGATCTCTCGGCGATCTCACGGATCTCACTGTACTCTCGGCGATCTCACGGATCTCTCGGCGATCTCACGGATCTCTCGGCGATCTCACGGATCTCTCGCCGATCTCACGGATCTCACGGATCTCTCGGCGATCTCACGGATCTCTCGGCGATCTCACGGATCTCTCGGCGATCTCACGGATCTCTCGGCGATCTCACGGATCTCTCGGCGATCTCACGGATCTCTCGGCGATCTCACGGATCTCGCGGATCTCTCGCCGATCTCACGGATCTCTCGCCGATCTCACGAATCTCACGGATCTCACGCATCTCTCGCCGATCTCACGGATCTCTCACCGATCTCACGGATCTCTCGCCGATCTCACGGATCTCTCGCCGATCTCACGGATCTCTCGCCGATCTCACGAATCTCACGGATCTCACGCATCTCTCGCCGATCTCACGGATCTCTCGCCGATCTCACGAATCTCACGGATCTCACGCATCTCTCGCCGATCTCACGGATCTCTCGCCGATCTTACGAATCTCACGGATCTCTCGCCGATCTCACGGATCTCACGGATCTCTCGGTGATCTCACGGATCTCACGGATCTCTCGCCGATCTCACGGATCTGACGGATCTCTCGGCGATCTCACGGATCTCACGGATCTCACGGATCTCTCGCCGATCTCACGGATCTCACGGATCTCGCGGATCTCTTGCCGATCTCACGGATCTCACGGATCTCGCGGATCTCTTGCCGATCTCACGGATCTCACGGATCTCTCGGCGATCTCACAGATCTCACGGATTTCTCGGCGATCTCACGGATCTCGGCGATCTCACGGATCTCACGGATCTCTCGGTGATCTCACGGATCTCGCGGATCTCTCGCCGATCTCACGGATCTCACGGATCTCTTAGCGATCTCACGGATCTCACGGATCTCTCGCCGATCTCACGGATCTCTCGCCGATCTTACGGATCTCACGGATCTCTCGCCGATCTCACGGATCTCACGGATCTCTCGGCGATCTCACGGATCTCGCGGATCTCACGGATCTCTCGCCGATCTCACGGATCTCACGGATCTCGCGGATCTCTCGCCGATCTCACGGATCTCGCGGATCTTACGGATCTCTCGCCGATCTCACGGATCTCGCGGATCTCTCGGCGATCTCACGGATCTCACGGATCTCGCGGATCTCTCGCCGATCTCACGGATCTCACGGATCTCGCGGATCTCTCGCCGATCTCACGGATCTCACGGATCTCTCGGCGATCTCACGGATCTCACGGATCTCACGGATCTCACGGATCTCGCGGATCTCTCGGCGATCTCACGGATCTCTCGCCGATCTCACGGATCTCTCGCCGATCTCACGGATCTCTCGCCGATCTCACGGATGTCACGGATCTCTCGGCGATCTCACGGATCTCACGGATCTCTCGCCGATCTCACGGATCTCTCGCCGATCTTACGGATCTCACGGATCTCTCGCCGATCTCACGGATCTCACGGATCTCGCGGATCTCTCGCCGATCTCACGGATCTCGCGGATCTTACGGATCTCTCGCCGATCTCACGGATCTCACGGATCTCGCGGATCTCTCGCCGATCTCACGGATCTCTCGCCGATCTCACGGATTTCATGGATCTCGCGGATCTCTCGCCGATCGCACGGATCTCACGGATCTCTCGGCGATCTCACGGATCTCTCGCCGATCTCACGGATCTCTCGCCGATCTTACCGATCTCACGGATCTCTCGCCGATCTCACGGATCTCTCGCCGATCTCACGGATCTCACGGATCTCACGGATCTCGCGGATCTCTTGCCGATCTCACGGATCTCACGGATCTCGCGGATCTCTTGCCGATCTCACGGATCTCACGGATCTCTCGCCGATCTCACGAATCTCACGGATCTCACGCATCTCTCGCCGATCTCACGGATCTCTCACCGATCTCACGGATCTCTCGCCGATCTCACGGATCTCTCGCCGATCTCACGAATCTCACGGATCTCACGCATCTCTCGCCGATCTCACGGATCTCTCGCCGATCTCACGAATCTCACGGATCTCACGCATCTCTCGCCGATCTCACGGATCTCTCGCCGATCTTACGAATCTCACGGATCTCTCGCCGATCTCACGGATCTCACGGATCTCTCGGTGATCTCACGGATCTCACGCCGATCTCACGGATCTCTCGCCGATCTCACGGATCTCACGGATCTCACGGATCTCGCGGATCTCTCGCCGATCTCACGAATCTCACGGATCTCACGCATCTCTCGCCGATCTCACGGATCTCTCACCGATCTCACGGATCTCTCGCCGATCTCACGGATCTCTCGCCGATCTCACGGATCTCTCGCCGATCTTACCGATCTCACGGATCTCTCGCCGATCTCACGGATCTCTCGCCGATCTCATGGATCTCACGGATCTCACGGATCTCGCGGATCTCTTGCCGATCTCACGGATCTCACGCATCTCTCGCCGATCTCACGGATCTCTCGCCGATCTTACGAATCTCACGGTTCTCTCGCCGATCTCACGGATCTCGCGGATCTCTCGCCGATCTCACGGATCTCACGGATCTCACGGATCTCTCGGCGATCTCACGGATCTCGCGGATCTCACGGATCTCTCGCCGATCTCACGGATCTCACGGATCTCGCGGATCTCTCGCCGATCTCACGGATCTCTCGCCGATCTTACGGATCTCACGGATCTCTCGCCGATCTCACGGATCTCACGGATCTCGCGGATCTCTCGGTGATCTCACGGATCTCGCGGATCTCACGCCGATCTCGCCGATCTCACGCCGATCTCGCCGATCTCACGCCGATCTCGCCGATCTCGCCGATCTCACGCCGATCTCGCCGATCTCGCCGATCTCGCCGATCTCGCCGATCTCACGCCGATCTCGCCGATCTCGCCGATCTCACGCCGATCTCGCCGATCTCGCCGATCTCGCCGATCTCGCCGATCTCACGCCGATCTCGCCGATCTCGCCGATCTCGCCGATCTCACGCCGATCTCGCCGATCTCGCCGATCTCGCCGATCTCGCCGATCTCGCCGATCACGCCGATCTCGCCGATCACGCCGATCACGCCGATCTCTCGCCGATCTCACGCCGATCGCGCCGATCTCGCCGATCGCGCCGATCTCGCCGATCTCGCCGATCTCGCCGATCTCGCCGATCTCGCCGATCTCACGCCGATCTCGCCGATCTCGCCGATCTCGCCGATCTCGCCGATCTCGCCGATCTCACGCCGATCTCGCCGATCTCGCCGATCTCGCCGATCTCGCCGATCACGCCGATCTCGCCGATCTCGCCGATCTCGCCGATCTCACGCCGATCTCGCCGATCTCGCCGATCTCACGCCGATGCCGGCCCCTCGTGCGTGCCTACGTGCGTGCGTTTTAGGTTAGGTTAGGTTAGGGTAGGTTAGGTTAGGTTAGGTTAGGTTAGGTTAGGTTAGGTTAGGTTATCCCCGGTTGCCATCGGGTGGGGGGGTTGCGATGGGGGGGGGTCTTAAGGAAATTTCCCCCCCGATCGAATGCCCCCCCCCGTACCCCCATACCCCCCTCCCCCCGGCGCTGGGGGGGGGACTTACTCCAGGACTACCCGGGGGGGGGAAAGTGAGGGGTGGTCCTGGTAGAGGACCTTCCCCCCTTTCCAAAAATATACTTGCCCCCCCTTGCCCCACCCCCCCCGTATCGGTCCCCCCCCACAGCTCGTGGGGGGGGGCGTACCTAAGACTTTTTATTGCAGAATCGGATAGCCCTCCCCCTCCCCTTTAATTTCCCCCCCCCACTTTTCCCCCTAGCCCCCCCCCTGGGGGAGTTATGATTTTTCAAAGTTTTTTTTTCGTTTTTTTTCTAAGTCCCATCCATACTTTTTATAAAGTGTCCCAGGGGACATGTTTTCTCGACGTTTCAGACGATTTAAAGTCGATCGGACCCCTTAAAAAATGAACCCTTTTTTTTTCATACCGACCCCCCCTCGCAACAACATCAGTTTCGAAATCTGCGAAAGATTTCACGTCGAGCGCCCCCCTCCCCCAGACAAGTATTTTTTCGAATTATTATATTTATTTTTATTTTACAAGTCCCACACATACTTTTCTTAAAAAGTATCCCAGGGGACATGTTTTCTCGACGTTTCAGACGATTTCAAGTCGATTAAACCATATAAAGTAGGTACCTTTTTTTTTCAATATTGAATAATTTTAACGCGCATGACTTTATTATTTTTCCCGAAAAACTGTATCTAGGGGACATGTTTTCTCGACGTTTCGGACGATTTCAAGTCGATTTAACTATATAAATTAGGTACCTTTTTTTTTCACAATAACGCGTCAAATAAAAATATATATTTCGAGAACCGCGAAAGATATGCCGTAGAGCGCCCCCAACCCCCAGAGCACTTTTTTCCGGAACGGAGATATATTTATTTTTTTTTTGGCGCGCATCCCTTTTTTTTTTATTTTTCCCGAAAAAATGTCTCCGGGGGACATGTTTTCTCGACGTTTCAGACGATTTCAAGTCGATTTAACTACATAAATTAGGTACCTTTTTTTTTAACATTAACTGGTCAAATAAAAATATATATTTCGAGAACCGCGAAAGATATGCCGTAGAGCGCCCCCAACCCCTAGAGCACTTTTTTCCGGAACGGAGATATATTTTTTTTCTTTTTTTGACGCGCATCCCTTTTTTTTTTTTTTCCCGAAAAAATGTCTCCGGGGGACATGTTTTCTCGACGTTTCGGACGATTTCAAGTCGATTTGACTATATAAATTATGTACCTTTTTTTTTAACATTAACGCGTCAAATAAAAATATATATTTCGAGAACCGCGGAAGATATGCCGTAGAGCGCCCCCAACCCCCAGAGCACTTTTTTTTGGAACGGAGATATATTTTATTTTTTTTTGACGCGCATCCCTTTTTTATTTTTTTTCCCGAAAAAGTGTCTCTGGGGGACATGTTTTCTCGACGTTTCGGACGATTTTAAATCGATTAAACCATATAAATTAGGTACCTTTTTTTTCAATATTAAATAACTTTAACGCGCATGACCTACTTATTTTTCCCGAAAAAGTGTCTCAGGGGACATGTTTTCTCGACGTTTCAGACGATTTCAAGTCGATTAAACCATATAAAGTAGGTACCTTTTTTTTCAATATTAAATAACTTTAACGCGCATGACCTTTCTATTTTTCCGGAAAAAGTGTCTCAGGGGACATGTTTTCTCGATGTTTCAGACGATTTCAAGTCGATTCACCCACATAACACTGGTACTTTTTTTTTTAATCATAATTAATAATTTTGATACGAATAACCCTTATATCTTCGGAGTGGTGCGTCGTAGGGGGCTGAGGAGGTGCCCATTGGAAAGAGGGGAAAAAATGCTAACCTCTCACCCCCTTTTGAATCCCCCCCTCCGACGGCAACCGCGGAACATAACCCAATTTTTTTTTTCACGAGTCTCATTCAATCTTTACCCAAAAAGTGTCCTCAGGGGACATGTTTTCTCGATGTTTCAGACGATTTCAAGTTGATCCGACCGTATTAAAAACGTACTTTTTTCCCGTACCTAACGCAAGTAAATTGTGACCTAACCTAAGTGAATTGTGACCTAACCCAAGTAAATTGTGACCTAACCCAAGTAAATTGTGACCTAACCCAAGTAAATTGTGACCTAACCCAAGTAAATTGTGACCTAACCTAAGTGAATTGTGACCTAACCTAAGGGCAGAATACGCATTTTAAGTTAGGTCAGAATAGGACTACTGACCTTAGGTTAGAATATTACATCTGACCTTAGGTGAGAATGACCCGAACCGGCTTAGGTTAGAATGACCCGACCCGGCTTAGGTCAGAAATGTTTTGTAGGGTTAGGTTAGGTTAGGTTAGGTTAGGTTAGGTTATCCCCGGTTGCCATCGGGTGGGGGGGTTGCGATGGGGGGGGGTCTTAAGGAAATTTCCCCCCCGATCGAATGCCCCCCCCCGTACCCCCATACCCCCCTCCCCCCGGCGCTGGGGGGGGGACTTACTCCAGGACTACCCGGGGGGGGGAAAGTGAGGGGTGGTCCTGGTAGAGGACCTTCCCCCCTTTCCAAAAATATACTTGCCCCCCCTTGCCCCACCCCCCCCGTATCGGTCCCCCCCCACAGCTCGTGGGGGGGGGCGTACCTAAGACTTTTTATTGCAGAATCGGATAGCCCTCCCCCTCCCCTTTAATTTCCCCCCCCCACTTTTCCCCCTAGCCCCCCCCCTGGGGGAGTTATGATTTTTCAAAGTTTTTTTTTCGTTTTTTTTCTAAGTCCCATCCATACTTTTTATAAAGTGTCCCAGGGGACATGTTTTCTCGACGTTTCAGACGATTTAAAGTCGATCGGACCCCTTAAAAAATGAACCCTTTTTTTTTCATACCGACCCCCCCTCGCAACAACATCAGTTTCGAAATCTGCGAAAGATTTCACGTCGAGCGCCCCCCTCCCCCAGACAAGTATTTTTTCGAATTATTATATTTATTTTTATTTTACAAGTCCCACACATACTTTTCTTAAAAAGTATCCCAGGGGACATGTTTTCTCGACGTTTCAGACGATTTCAAGTCGATTAAACCATATAAAGTAGGTACCTTTTTTTTTCAATATTGAATAATTTTAACGCGCATGACTTTATTATTTTTCCCGAAAAACTGTATCTAGGGGACATGTTTTCTCGACGTTTCGGACGATTTCAAGTCGATTTAACTATATAAATTAGGTACCTTTTTTTTTCACAATAACGCGTCAAATAAAAATATATATTTCGAGAACCGCGAAAGATATGCCGTAGAGCGCCCCCAACCCCCAGAGCACTTTTTTCCGGAACGGAGATATATTTATTTTTTTTTTGGCGCGCATCCCTTTTTTTTTTATTTTTCCCGAAAAAATGTCTCCGGGGGACATGTTTTCTCGACGTTTCAGACGATTTCAAGTCGATTTAACTACATAAATTAGGTACCTTTTTTTTTAACATTAACTGGTCAAATAAAAATATATATTTCGAGAACCGCGAAAGATATGCCGTAGAGCGCCCCCAACCCCTAGAGCACTTTTTTCCGGAACGGAGATATATTTTTTTTCTTTTTTTGACGCGCATCCCTTTTTTTTTTTTTTCCCGAAAAAATGTCTCCGGGGGACATGTTTTCTCGACGTTTCGGACGATTTCAAGTCGATTTGACTATATAAATTATGTACCTTTTTTTTTAACATTAACGCGTCAAATAAAAATATATATTTCGAGAACCGCGGAAGATATGCCGTAGAGCGCCCCCAACCCCCAGAGCACTTTTTTTTGGAACGGAGATATATTTTATTTTTTTTTGACGCGCATCCCTTTTTTATTTTTTTTCCCGAAAAAGTGTCTCTGGGGGACATGTTTTCTCGACGTTTCGGACGATTTTAAATCGATTAAACCATATAAATTAGGTACCTTTTTTTTCAATATTAAATAACTTTAACGCGCATGACCTACTTATTTTTCCCGAAAAAGTGTCTCAGGGGACATGTTTTCTCGACGTTTCAGACGATTTCAAGTCGATTAAACCATATAAAGTAGGTACCTTTTTTTTCAATATTAAATAACTTTAACGCGCATGACCTTTCTATTTTTCCGGAAAAAGTGTCTCAGGGGACATGTTTTCTCGATGTTTCAGACGATTTCAAGTCGATTCACCCACATAACACTGGTACTTTTTTTTTTAATCATAATTAATAATTTTGATACGAATAACCCTTATATCTTCGGAGTGGTGCGTCGTAGGGGGCTGAGGAGGTGCCCATTGGAAAGAGGGGAAAAAATGCTAACCTCTCACCCCCTTTTGAATCCCCCCCTCCGACGGCAACCGCGGAACATAACCCAATTTTTTTTTTCACGAGTCTCATTCAATCTTTACCCAAAAAGTGTCCTCAGGGGACATGTTTTCTCGATGTTTCAGACGATTTCAAGTTGATCCGACCGTATTAAAAACGTACTTTTTTCCCGTACCTAACGCAAGTAAATTGTGACCTAACCTAAGTGAATTGTGACCTAACCCAAGTAAATTGTGACCTAACCCAAGTAAATTGTGACCTAACCCAAGTAAATTGTGACCTAACCCAAGTAAATTGTGACCTAACCTAAGTGAATTGTGACCTAACCTAAGGGCAGAATACGCATTTTAAGTTAGGTCAGAATAGGACTACTGACCTTAGGTTAGAATATTACATCTGACCTTAGGTGAGAATGACCCGAACCGGCTTAGGTTAGAATGACCCGACCCGGCTTAGGTCAGAAATGTTTTGTAGGGTTAGGTTAGGTTAGGTTAGGTTAGGTTAGGTTATCCCCGGTTGCCATCGGGTGGGGGGGTTGCGATGGGGGGGGGTCTTAAGGAAATTTCCCCCCCGATCGAATGCCCCCCCCCGTACCCCCATACCCCCCTCCCCCCGGCGCTGGGGGGGGGACTTACTCCAGGACTACCCGGGGGGGGGAAAGTGAGGGGTGGTCCTGGTAGAGGACCTTCCCCCCTTTCCAAAAATATACTTGCCCCCCCTTGCCCCACCCCCCCCGTATCGGTCCCCCCCCACAGCTCGTGGGGGGGGGCGTACCTAAGACTTTTTATTGCAGAATCGGATAGCCCTCCCCCTCCCCTTTAATTTCCCCCCCCCACTTTTCCCCCTAGCCCCCCCCCTGGGGGAGTTATGATTTTTCAAAGTTTTTTTTTCGTTTTTTTTCTAAGTCCCATCCATACTTTTTATAAAGTGTCCCAGGGGACATGTTTTCTCGACGTTTCAGACGATTTAAAGTCGATCGGACCCCTTAAAAAATGAACCCTTTTTTTTTCATACCGACCCCCCCTCGCAACAACATCAGTTTCGAAATCTGCGAAAGATTTCACGTCGAGCGCCCCCCTCCCCCAGACAAGTATTTTTTCGAATTATTATATTTATTTTTATTTTACAAGTCCCACACATACTTTTCTTAAAAAGTATCCCAGGGGACATGTTTTCTCGACGTTTCAGACGATTTCAAGTCGATTAAACCATATAAAGTAGGTACCTTTTTTTTTCAATATTGAATAATTTTAACGCGCATGACTTTATTATTTTTCCCGAAAAACTGTATCTAGGGGACATGTTTTCTCGACGTTTCGGACGATTTCAAGTCGATTTAACTATATAAATTAGGTACCTTTTTTTTTCACAATAACGCGTCAAATAAAAATATATATTTCGAGAACCGCGAAAGATATGCCGTAGAGCGCCCCCAACCCCCAGAGCACTTTTTTCCGGAACGGAGATATATTTATTTTTTTTTTGGCGCGCATCCCTTTTTTTTTTATTTTTCCCGAAAAAATGTCTCCGGGGGACATGTTTTCTCGACGTTTCAGACGATTTCAAGTCGATTTAACTACATAAATTAGGTACCTTTTTTTTTAACATTAACTGGTCAAATAAAAATATATATTTCGAGAACCGCGAAAGATATGCCGTAGAGCGCCCCCAACCCCTAGAGCACTTTTTTCCGGAACGGAGATATATTTTTTTTCTTTTTTTGACGCGCATCCCTTTTTTTTTTTTTTCCCGAAAAAATGTCTCCGGGGGACATGTTTTCTCGACGTTTCGGACGATTTCAAGTCGATTTGACTATATAAATTATGTACCTTTTTTTTTAACATTAACGCGTCAAATAAAAATATATATTTCGAGAACCGCGGAAGATATGCCGTAGAGCGCCCCCAACCCCCAGAGCACTTTTTTTTGGAACGGAGATATATTTTATTTTTTTTTGACGCGCATCCCTTTTTTATTTTTTTTCCCGAAAAAGTGTCTCTGGGGGACATGTTTTCTCGACGTTTCGGACGATTTTAAATCGATTAAACCATATAAATTAGGTACCTTTTTTTTCAATATTAAATAACTTTAACGCGCATGACCTACTTATTTTTCCCGAAAAAGTGTCTCAGGGGACATGTTTTCTCGACGTTTCAGACGATTTCAAGTCGATTAAACCATATAAAGTAGGTACCTTTTTTTTCAATATTAAATAACTTTAACGCGCATGACCTTTCTATTTTTCCGGAAAAAGTGTCTCAGGGGACATGTTTTCTCGATGTTTCAGACGATTTCAAGTCGATTCACCCACATAACACTGGTACTTTTTTTTTTAATCATAATTAATAATTTTGATACGAATAACCCTTATATCTTCGGAGTGGTGCGTCGTAGGGGGCTGAGGAGGTGCCCATTGGAAAGAGGGGAAAAAATGCTAACCTCTCACCCCCTTTTGAATCCCCCCCTCCGACGGCAACCGCGGAACATAACCCAATTTTTTTTTTCACGAGTCTCATTCAATCTTTACCCAAAAAGTGTCCTCAGGGGACATGTTTTCTCGATGTTTCAGACGATTTCAAGTTGATCCGACCGTATTAAAAACGTACTTTTTTCCCGTACCTAACGCAAGTAAATTGTGACCTAACCTAAGTGAATTGTGACCTAACCCAAGTAAATTGTGACCTAACCCAAGTAAATTGTGACCTAACCCAAGTAAATTGTGACCTAACCCAAGTAAATTGTGACCTAACCTAAGTGAATTGTGACCTAACCTAAGGGCAGAATACGCATTTTAAGTTAGGTCAGAATAGGACTACTGACCTTAGGTTAGAATATTACATCTGACCTTAGGTGAGAATGACCCGAACCGGCTTAGGTTAGAATGACCCGACCCGGCTTAGGTCAGAAATGTTTTGTAGGGTTAGGTTAGGTTAGGTTAGGTTAGGTTAGGTTATCCCCGGTTGCCATCGGGTGGGGGGGTTGCGATGGGGGGGGGTCTTAAGGAAATTTCCCCCCCGATCGAATGCCCCCCCCCGTACCCCCATACCCCCCTCCCCCCGGCGCTGGGGGGGGGACTTACTCCAGGACTACCCGGGGGGGGGAAAGTGAGGGGTGGTCCTGGTAGAGGACCTTCCCCCCTTTCCAAAAATATACTTGCCCCCCCTTGCCCCACCCCCCCCGTATCGGTCCCCCCCCACAGCTCGTGGGGGGGGGCGTACCTAAGACTTTTTATTGCAGAATCGGATAGCCCTCCCCCTCCCCTTTAATTTCCCCCCCCCACTTTTCCCCCTAGCCCCCCCCCTGGGGGAGTTATGATTTTTCAAAGTTTTTTTTTCGTTTTTTTTCTAAGTCCCATCCATACTTTTTATAAAGTGTCCCAGGGGACATGTTTTCTCGACGTTTCAGACGATTTAAAGTCGATCGGACCCCTTAAAAAATGAACCCTTTTTTTTTCATACCGACCCCCCCTCGCAACAACATCAGTTTCGAAATCTGCGAAAGATTTCACGTCGAGCGCCCCCCTCCCCCAGACAAGTATTTTTTCGAATTATTATATTTATTTTTATTTTACAAGTCCCACACATACTTTTCTTAAAAAGTATCCCAGGGGACATGTTTTCTCGACGTTTCAGACGATTTCAAGTCGATTAAACCATATAAAGTAGGTACCTTTTTTTTTCAATATTGAATAATTTTAACGCGCATGACTTTATTATTTTTCCCGAAAAACTGTATCTAGGGGACATGTTTTCTCGACGTTTCGGACGATTTCAAGTCGATTTAACTATATAAATTAGGTACCTTTTTTTTTCACAATAACGCGTCAAATAAAAATATATATTTCGAGAACCGCGAAAGATATGCCGTAGAGCGCCCCCAACCCCCAGAGCACTTTTTTCCGGAACGGAGATATATTTATTTTTTTTTTGGCGCGCATCCCTTTTTTTTTTATTTTTCCCGAAAAAATGTCTCCGGGGGACATGTTTTCTCGACGTTTCAGACGATTTCAAGTCGATTTAACTACATAAATTAGGTACCTTTTTTTTTAACATTAACTGGTCAAATAAAAATATATATTTCGAGAACCGCGAAAGATATGCCGTAGAGCGCCCCCAACCCCTAGAGCACTTTTTTCCGGAACGGAGATATATTTTTTTTCTTTTTTTGACGCGCATCCCTTTTTTTTTTTTTTCCCGAAAAAATGTCTCCGGGGGACATGTTTTCTCGACGTTTCGGACGATTTCAAGTCGATTTGACTATATAAATTATGTACCTTTTTTTTTAACATTAACGCGTCAAATAAAAATATATATTTCGAGAACCGCGGAAGATATGCCGTAGAGCGCCCCCAACCCCCAGAGCACTTTTTTTTGGAACGGAGATATATTTTATTTTTTTTTGACGCGCATCCCTTTTTTATTTTTTTTCCCGAAAAAGTGTCTCTGGGGGACATGTTTTCTCGACGTTTCGGACGATTTTAAATCGATTAAACCATATAAATTAGGTACCTTTTTTTTCAATATTAAATAACTTTAACGCGCATGACCTACTTATTTTTCCCGAAAAAGTGTCTCAGGGGACATGTTTTCTCGACGTTTCAGACGATTTCAAGTCGATTAAACCATATAAAGTAGGTACCTTTTTTTTCAATATTAAATAACTTTAACGCGCATGACCTTTCTATTTTTCCGGAAAAAGTGTCTCAGGGGACATGTTTTCTCGATGTTTCAGACGATTTCAAGTCGATTCACCCACATAACACTGGTACTTTTTTTTTTAATCATAATTAATAATTTTGATACGAATAACCCTTATATCTTCGGAGTGGTGCGTCGTAGGGGGCTGAGGAGGTGCCCATTGGAAAGAGGGGAAAAAATGCTAACCTCTCACCCCCTTTTGAATCCCCCCCTCCGACGGCAACCGCGGAACATAACCCAATTTTTTTTTTCACGAGTCTCATTCAATCTTTACCCAAAAAGTGTCCTCAGGGGACATGTTTTCTCGATGTTTCAGACGATTTCAAGTTGATCCGACCGTATTAAAAACGTACTTTTTTCCCGTACCTAACGCAAGTAAATTGTGACCTAACCTAAGTGAATTGTGACCTAACCCAAGTAAATTGTGACCTAACCCAAGTAAATTGTGACCTAACCCAAGTAAATTGTGACCTAACCCAAGTAAATTGTGACCTAACCTAAGTGAATTGTGACCTAACCTAAGGGCAGAATACGCATTTTAAGTTAGGTCAGAATAGGACTACTGACCTTAGGTTAGAATATTACATCTGACCTTAGGTGAGAATGACCCGAACCGGCTTAGGTTAGAATGACCCGACCCGGCTTAGGTCAGAAATGTTTTGTAGGGTTAGGTTAGGTTAGGTTAGGTTAGGTTAGGTTATCCCCGGTTGCCATCGGGTGGGGGGGTTGCGATGGGGGGGGGTCTTAAGGAAATTTCCCCCCCGATCGAATGCCCCCCCCCGTACCCCCATACCCCCCTCCCCCCGGCGCTGGGGGGGGGACTTACTCCAGGACTACCCGGGGGGGGGAAAGTGAGGGGTGGTCCTGGTAGAGGACCTTCCCCCCTTTCCAAAAATATACTTGCCCCCCCTTGCCCCACCCCCCCCGTATCGGTCCCCCCCCACAGCTCGTGGGGGGGGGCGTACCTAAGACTTTTTATTGCAGAATCGGATAGCCCTCCCCCTCCCCTTTAATTTCCCCCCCCCACTTTTCCCCCTAGCCCCCCCCCTGGGGGAGTTATGATTTTTCAAAGTTTTTTTTTCGTTTTTTTTCTAAGTCCCATCCATACTTTTTATAAAGTGTCCCAGGGGACATGTTTTCTCGACGTTTCAGACGATTTAAAGTCGATCGGACCCCTTAAAAAATGAACCCTTTTTTTTTCATACCGACCCCCCCTCGCAACAACATCAGTTTCGAAATCTGCGAAAGATTTCACGTCGAGCGCCCCCCTCCCCCAGACAAGTATTTTTTCGAATTATTATATTTATTTTTATTTTACAAGTCCCACACATACTTTTCTTAAAAAGTATCCCAGGGGACATGTTTTCTCGACGTTTCAGACGATTTCAAGTCGATTAAACCATATAAAGTAGGTACCTTTTTTTTTCAATATTGAATAATTTTAACGCGCATGACTTTATTATTTTTCCCGAAAAACTGTATCTAGGGGACATGTTTTCTCGACGTTTCGGACGATTTCAAGTCGATTTAACTATATAAATTAGGTACCTTTTTTTTTCACAATAACGCGTCAAATAAAAATATATATTTCGAGAACCGCGAAAGATATGCCGTAGAGCGCCCCCAACCCCCAGAGCACTTTTTTCCGGAACGGAGATATATTTATTTTTTTTTTGGCGCGCATCCCTTTTTTTTTTATTTTTCCCGAAAAAATGTCTCCGGGGGACATGTTTTCTCGACGTTTCAGACGATTTCAAGTCGATTTAACTACATAAATTAGGTACCTTTTTTTTTAACATTAACTGGTCAAATAAAAATATATATTTCGAGAACCGCGAAAGATATGCCGTAGAGCGCCCCCAACCCCTAGAGCACTTTTTTCCGGAACGGAGATATATTTTTTTTCTTTTTTTGACGCGCATCCCTTTTTTTTTTTTTTCCCGAAAAAATGTCTCCGGGGGACATGTTTTCTCGACGTTTCGGACGATTTCAAGTCGATTTGACTATATAAATTATGTACCTTTTTTTTTAACATTAACGCGTCAAATAAAAATATATATTTCGAGAACCGCGGAAGATATGCCGTAGAGCGCCCCCAACCCCCAGAGCACTTTTTTTTGGAACGGAGATATATTTTATTTTTTTTTGACGCGCATCCCTTTTTTATTTTTTTTCCCGAAAAAGTGTCTCTGGGGGACATGTTTTCTCGACGTTTCGGACGATTTTAAATCGATTAAACCATATAAATTAGGTACCTTTTTTTTCAATATTAAATAACTTTAACGCGCATGACCTACTTATTTTTCCCGAAAAAGTGTCTCAGGGGACATGTTTTCTCGACGTTTCAGACGATTTCAAGTCGATTAAACCATATAAAGTAGGTACCTTTTTTTTCAATATTAAATAACTTTAACGCGCATGACCTTTCTATTTTTCCGGAAAAAGTGTCTCAGGGGACATGTTTTCTCGATGTTTCAGACGATTTCAAGTCGATTCACCCACATAACACTGGTACTTTTTTTTTTAATCATAATTAATAATTTTGATACGAATAACCCTTATATCTTCGGAGTGGTGCGTCGTAGGGGGCTGAGGAGGTGCCCATTGGAAAGAGGGGAAAAAATGCTAACCTCTCACCCCCTTTTGAATCCCCCCCTCCGACGGCAACCGCGGAACATAACCCAATTTTTTTTTTCACGAGTCTCATTCAATCTTTACCCAAAAAGTGTCCTCAGGGGACATGTTTTCTCGATGTTTCAGACGATTTCAAGTTGATCCGACCGTATTAAAAACGTACTTTTTTCCCGTACCTAACGCAAGTAAATTGTGACCTAACCTAAGTGAATTGTGACCTAACCCAAGTAAATTGTGACCTAACCCAAGTAAATTGTGACCTAACCCAAGTAAATTGTGACCTAACCCAAGTAAATTGTGACCTAACCTAAGTGAATTGTGACCTAACCTAAGGGCAGAATACGCATTTTAAGTTAGGTCAGAATAGGACTACTGACCTTAGGTTAGAATATTACATCTGACCTTAGGTGAGAATGACCCGAACCGGCTTAGGTTAGAATGACCCGACCCGGCTTAGGTCAGAAATGTTTTGTAGGGTTAGGTTAGGTTAGGTTAGGTTAGGTTAGGTTATCCCCGGTTGCCATCGGGTGGGGGGGTTGCGATGGGGGGGGGTCTTAAGGAAATTTCCCCCCCGATCGAATGCCCCCCCCCGTACCCCCATACCCCCCTCCCCCCGGCGCTGGGGGGGGGACTTACTCCAGGACTACCCGGGGGGGGGAAAGTGAGGGGTGGTCCTGGTAGAGGACCTTCCCCCCTTTCCAAAAATATACTTGCCCCCCCTTGCCCCACCCCCCCCGTATCGGTCCCCCCCCACAGCTCGTGGGGGGGGGCGTACCTAAGACTTTTTATTGCAGAATCGGATAGCCCTCCCCCTCCCCTTTAATTTCCCCCCCCCACTTTTCCCCCTAGCCCCCCCCCTGGGGGAGTTATGATTTTTCAAAGTTTTTTTTTCGTTTTTTTTCTAAGTCCCATCCATACTTTTTATAAAGTGTCCCAGGGGACATGTTTTCTCGACGTTTCAGACGATTTAAAGTCGATCGGACCCCTTAAAAAATGAACCCTTTTTTTTTCATACCGACCCCCCCTCGCAACAACATCAGTTTCGAAATCTGCGAAAGATTTCACGTCGAGCGCCCCCCTCCCCCAGACAAGTATTTTTTCGAATTATTATATTTATTTTTATTTTACAAGTCCCACACATACTTTTCTTAAAAAGTATCCCAGGGGACATGTTTTCTCGACGTTTCAGACGATTTCAAGTCGATTAAACCATATAAAGTAGGTACCTTTTTTTTTCAATATTGAATAATTTTAACGCGCATGACTTTATTATTTTTCCCGAAAAACTGTATCTAGGGGACATGTTTTCTCGACGTTTCGGACGATTTCAAGTCGATTTAACTATATAAATTAGGTACCTTTTTTTTTCACAATAACGCGTCAAATAAAAATATATATTTCGAGAACCGCGAAAGATATGCCGTAGAGCGCCCCCAACCCCCAGAGCACTTTTTTCCGGAACGGAGATATATTTATTTTTTTTTTGGCGCGCATCCCTTTTTTTTTTATTTTTCCCGAAAAAATGTCTCCGGGGGACATGTTTTCTCGACGTTTCAGACGATTTCAAGTCGATTTAACTACATAAATTAGGTACCTTTTTTTTTAACATTAACTGGTCAAATAAAAATATATATTTCGAGAACCGCGAAAGATATGCCGTAGAGCGCCCCCAACCCCTAGAGCACTTTTTTCCGGAACGGAGATATATTTTTTTTCTTTTTTTGACGCGCATCCCTTTTTTTTTTTTTTCCCGAAAAAATGTCTCCGGGGGACATGTTTTCTCGACGTTTCGGACGATTTCAAGTCGATTTGACTATATAAATTATGTACCTTTTTTTTTAACATTAACGCGTCAAATAAAAATATATATTTCGAGAACCGCGGAAGATATGCCGTAGAGCGCCCCCAACCCCCAGAGCACTTTTTTTTGGAACGGAGATATATTTTATTTTTTTTTGACGCGCATCCCTTTTTTATTTTTTTTCCCGAAAAAGTGTCTCTGGGGGACATGTTTTCTCGACGTTTCGGACGATTTTAAATCGATTAAACCATATAAATTAGGTACCTTTTTTTTCAATATTAAATAACTTTAACGCGCATGACCTACTTATTTTTCCCGAAAAAGTGTCTCAGGGGACATGTTTTCTCGACGTTTCAGACGATTTCAAGTCGATTAAACCATATAAAGTAGGTACCTTTTTTTTCAATATTAAATAACTTTAACGCGCATGACCTTTCTATTTTTCCGGAAAAAGTGTCTCAGGGGACATGTTTTCTCGATGTTTCAGACGATTTCAAGTCGATTCACCCACATAACACTGGTACTTTTTTTTTTAATCATAATTAATAATTTTGATACGAATAACCCTTATATCTTCGGAGTGGTGCGTCGTAGGGGGCTGAGGAGGTGCCCATTGGAAAGAGGGGAAAAAATGCTAACCTCTCACCCCCTTTTGAATCCCCCCCTCCGACGGCAACCGCGGAACATAACCCAATTTTTTTTTTCACGAGTCTCATTCAATCTTTACCCAAAAAGTGTCCTCAGGGGACATGTTTTCTCGATGTTTCAGACGATTTCAAGTTGATCCGACCGTATTAAAAACGTACTTTTTTCCCGTACCTAACGCAAGTAAATTGTGACCTAACCTAAGTGAATTGTGACCTAACCCAAGTAAATTGTGACCTAACCCAAGTAAATTGTGACCTAACCCAAGTAAATTGTGACCTAACCCAAGTAAATTGTGACCTAACCTAAGTGAATTGTGACCTAACCTAAGGGCAGAATACGCATTTTAAGTTAGGTCAGAATAGGACTACTGACCTTAGGTTAGAATATTACATCTGACCTTAGGTGAGAATGACCCGAACCGGCTTAGGTTAGAATGACCCGACCCGGCTTAGGTCAGAAATGTTTTGTAGGGTTAGGTTAGGTTAGGTTAGGTTAGGTTAGGTTATCCCCGGTTGCCATCGGGTGGGGGGGTTGCGATGGGGGGGGGTCTTAAGGAAATTTCCCCCCCGATCGAATGCCCCCCCCCGTACCCCCATACCCCCCTCCCCCCGGCGCTGGGGGGGGGACTTACTCCAGGACTACCCGGGGGGGGGAAAGTGAGGGGTGGTCCTGGTAGAGGACCTTCCCCCCTTTCCAAAAATATACTTGCCCCCCCTTGCCCCACCCCCCCCGTATCGGTCCCCCCCCACAGCTCGTGGGGGGGGGCGTACCTAAGACTTTTTATTGCAGAATCGGATAGCCCTCCCCCTCCCCTTTAATTTCCCCCCCCCACTTTTCCCCCTAGCCCCCCCCCTGGGGGAGTTATGATTTTTCAAAGTTTTTTTTTCGTTTTTTTTCTAAGTCCCATCCATACTTTTTATAAAGTGTCCCAGGGGACATGTTTTCTCGACGTTTCAGACGATTTAAAGTCGATCGGACCCCTTAAAAAATGAACCCTTTTTTTTTCATACCGACCCCCCCTCGCAACAACATCAGTTTCGAAATCTGCGAAAGATTTCACGTCGAGCGCCCCCCTCCCCCAGACAAGTATTTTTTCGAATTATTATATTTATTTTTATTTTACAAGTCCCACACATACTTTTCTTAAAAAGTATCCCAGGGGACATGTTTTCTCGACGTTTCAGACGATTTCAAGTCGATTAAACCATATAAAGTAGGTACCTTTTTTTTTCAATATTGAATAATTTTAACGCGCATGACTTTATTATTTTTCCCGAAAAACTGTATCTAGGGGACATGTTTTCTCGACGTTTCGGACGATTTCAAGTCGATTTAACTATATAAATTAGGTACCTTTTTTTTTCACAATAACGCGTCAAATAAAAATATATATTTCGAGAACCGCGAAAGATATGCCGTAGAGCGCCCCCAACCCCCAGAGCACTTTTTTCCGGAACGGAGATATATTTATTTTTTTTTTGGCGCGCATCCCTTTTTTTTTTATTTTTCCCGAAAAAATGTCTCCGGGGGACATGTTTTCTCGACGTTTCAGACGATTTCAAGTCGATTTAACTACATAAATTAGGTACCTTTTTTTTTAACATTAACTGGTCAAATAAAAATATATATTTCGAGAACCGCGAAAGATATGCCGTAGAGCGCCCCCAACCCCTAGAGCACTTTTTTCCGGAACGGAGATATATTTTTTTTCTTTTTTTGACGCGCATCCCTTTTTTTTTTTTTTCCCGAAAAAATGTCTCCGGGGGACATGTTTTCTCGACGTTTCGGACGATTTCAAGTCGATTTGACTATATAAATTATGTACCTTTTTTTTTAACATTAACGCGTCAAATAAAAATATATATTTCGAGAACCGCGGAAGATATGCCGTAGAGCGCCCCCAACCCCCAGAGCACTTTTTTTTGGAACGGAGATATATTTTATTTTTTTTTGACGCGCATCCCTTTTTTATTTTTTTTCCCGAAAAAGTGTCTCTGGGGGACATGTTTTCTCGACGTTTCGGACGATTTTAAATCGATTAAACCATATAAATTAGGTACCTTTTTTTTCAATATTAAATAACTTTAACGCGCATGACCTACTTATTTTTCCCGAAAAAGTGTCTCAGGGGACATGTTTTCTCGACGTTTCAGACGATTTCAAGTCGATTAAACCATATAAAGTAGGTACCTTTTTTTTCAATATTAAATAACTTTAACGCGCATGACCTTTCTATTTTTCCGGAAAAAGTGTCTCAGGGGACATGTTTTCTCGATGTTTCAGACGATTTCAAGTCGATTCACCCACATAACACTGGTACTTTTTTTTTTAATCATAATTAATAATTTTGATACGAATAACCCTTATATCTTCGGAGTGGTGCGTCGTAGGGGGCTGAGGAGGTGCCCATTGGAAAGAGGGGAAAAAATGCTAACCTCTCACCCCCTTTTGAATCCCCCCCTCCGACGGCAACCGCGGAACATAACCCAATTTTTTTTTTCACGAGTCTCATTCAATCTTTACCCAAAAAGTGTCCTCAGGGGACATGTTTTCTCGATGTTTCAGACGATTTCAAGTTGATCCGACCGTATTAAAAACGTACTTTTTTCCCGTACCTAACGCAAGTAAATTGTGACCTAACCTAAGTGAATTGTGACCTAACCCAAGTAAATTGTGACCTAACCCAAGTAAATTGTGACCTAACCCAAGTAAATTGTGACCTAACCCAAGTAAATTGTGACCTAACCTAAGTGAATTGTGACCTAACCTAAGGGCAGAATACGCATTTTAAGTTAGGTCAGAATAGGACTACTGACCTTAGGTTAGAATATTACATCTGACCTTAGGTGAGAATGACCCGAACCGGCTTAGGTTAGAATGACCCGACCCGGCTTAGGTCAGAAATGTTTTGTAGGGTTAGGTTAGGTTAGGTTAGGTTAGGTTAGGTTAGGTTAGGTTAGGTTAGGTTAGGTTAGGTTAGGTTAGGTTAGGTTAGGTTAGGTTAGGTTAGGTTAGGTTAGGTTAGGTTAGGTTAGGTTAGGTTAGGTTAGGTTAGGTTAGGTTAGGTTAGGTTAGGTTAGGTTAGGTTAGGTTAGGTTAGGTTAGGTTAGGTTAGGTTAGGTTAGGTTAGGTTAGGTTAGGTTAGGTTAGGTTAGGTTAGGTTAGGTTAGGTTAGGTTAGGTTAGGTTAGGTTAGGTTAGGTTAGGTTAGGTTAGGTTAGGTTAGGTTAGGTTAGGTTAGGTTAGGTTAGGTTAGGTTAGGTTAGGTTAGGTTAGGTTAGGTTAGGTTAGGTTAGGTTAGGTTAGGTTAGGTTAGGTTAGGTTAGGTTAGGTTAGGTTAGGTTAGGTTAGGTTAGGTTAGGTTAGGTTAGGTTAGGTTAGGTTAGGTTAGGTTAGGTTAGGTTAGGTTAGGTTAGGTTAGGTTAGGTTAGGTTAGGTTAGGTTAGGTTAGGTTAGGTTAGGTTAGGTTAGGTTAGGTTAGGTTAGGTTAGGTTAGGTTAGGTTAGGTTAGGTTAGGTTAGGTTAGGTTAGGTTAGGTTAGGTTAGGTTAGGTTAGGTTAGGTTAGGTTAGGTTAGGTTAGGTTAGGTTAGGTTAGGTTAGGTTAGGTTAGGTTAGGTTAGGTTAGGTTAGGTTAGGTTAGGTTAGGTTAGGTTAGGTTAGGTTAGGTTAGGTTAGGTTAGGTTAGGTTAGGTTAGGTTAGGTTAGGTTAGGTTAGGTTAGGTTAGGTTAGGTTAGGTTAGGTTAGGTTAGGTTAGGTTAGGTTAGGTTAGGTTAGGTTAGGTTAGGTTAGGTTAGGTTAGGTTAGGTTAGGTTAGGTTAGGTTAGGTTAGGTTAGGTTAGGTTAGGTTAGGTTAGGTTAGGTTAGGTTAGGTTAGGTTAGGTTAGGTTAGGTTAGGTTAGGTTAGGTTAGGTTAGGTTAGGTTAGGTTAGGTTAGGTTAGGTTAGGTTAGGTTAGGTTAGGTTAGGTTAGGTTAGGTTAGGTTAGGTTAGGTTAGGTTAGGTTAGGTTAGGTTAGGTTAGGTTAGGTTAGGTTAGGTTAGGTTAGGTTAGGTTAGGTTAGGTTAGGTTAGGTTAGGTTAGGTTAGGTTAGGTTAGGTTAGGTTAGGTTAGGTTAGGTTAGGTTAGGTTAGGTTAGGTTAGGTTAGGTTAGGTTAGGTTAGGTTAGGTTAGGTTAGGTTAGGTTAGGTTAGGTTAGGTTAGGTTAGGTTAGGTTAGGTTAGGTTAGGTTAGGTTAGGTTAGGTTAGGTTAGGTTAGGTTAGGTTAGGTTAGGTTAGGTTAGGTTAGGTTAGGTTAGGTTAGGTTAGGTTAGGTTAGGTTAGGTTAGGTTAGGTTAGGTTAGGTTAGGTTAGGTTAGGTTAGGTTAGGTTAGGTTAGGTTAGGTTAGGTTAGGTTAGGTTAGGTTAGGTTAGGTTAGGTTAGGTTAGGTTAGGTTAGGTTAGGTTAGGTTAG